>CM060883.1:84030000-85290000 GCA_030762935.1 Hymenopus coronatus
TTCAGGATGTGAGTCGAGAGGGACACAAGCTGGTCAGTCGTGGAGTGACAGCGGCGATTGTCGGACTGCATATTGCACAGAAGGTTCTCACACTCGAGTCACCATCGTAACCATCCATTGATCATGTGCTGCAAACCTTACAAACCCCACTGATGAGGGAGATAGGACGGCAACTGGAAGGAAGACTACGATCCTTCCCCGGTTTTAAAACGGGAACAACGGTGGCTTCGCGCCAAACGTTAGGAAATACACCCTCGAATCAAACGCGGTTGTAGAGGTTCAGGATAAATAGCTTACTGTCAGAAGAGAGGTTCTGTAGCATGGCGATATGGAGACCATCGAGTCCTGGAGTGGAGTGTCGAGAGGGTACTAAACAGGCATCCAGCTCCCACATGCTAAAATCAGAGTTATAACACTTGGTATCCAAGCACCGGAAAGAGAGTCTCTGAGACTCCACTACTGCCTTAATGGCACAAAACGCCGAGTGATAATTGGCGGAGCTGAACGCAGTGCTACCAAGGGCGTCTGTAACAGCAACCGGCTCAACGATGTTGTCAGTTCCCACGAGAAACCCCGGTATGGAAGTACCAGTGTGCTTACCGGCAACACAGCGGAGTTTCTCCCACACAACAGATGAAAGTGTTGTGCGACAGAAGATTCCAACATACGAAACCCAGGAAGCCCGTTTGCTATCTCGAATAATGCGACGTGCCCGGGCGCGCATTCGTTTAAAATTGATCAAATACTCCAAAGTACGGCGATGGCGAAATACCCGAAGAACCCTCCTGGGACTACGAATAGCATAGTGGCACACGCCAGTCCTCCAAATGGACCGGTAATGTCTAGGGTAGGCCGACGACCACGGTATTGCTTGCTTGGCAGCGGAGATCACGGCAGAGTTAAAATGCTCGACCATATGGTTAATGGAGTCGAACTGGCGGTAGCTGAAAACAGCTAGAGCGGAAAAGAGAGCCGAATTCGGCTTAGACAGCTGCCAAGAACTCGCACGCGAGGAGGAAATTTGACGTGATATAAGATTAATAACACAAGGGCAATGATCACTGGAATGAGTGTCTGATACTACGTTCCACTGAAAGCGGTGAGCAAGCTGTGCAGAGCAAACAGAAAGGTCCAGGTAGAATACGTGGCAGCAGAATGAAGGTAGGTTCACCGGTGTTCAGAACAGAGAGACTATACTGAACGAAAAGATCAGCAAGAACATTCCCCCGTGCGTAAGCCCTGGGGGAACCCCATTGTGGATGGTGGGCATTAAATTCACCCAGAAGAAATAAAGGTTCTTGGAGCTGTGACAAGAGATGGAGCATATCAGCGGCGCAGAGGATAGATGAAGGCGGAACGTAGACATTACATACAGTAAAGGAGAAACCAGGAAGCGTAAGTTGGATAGCAACAGCTTGCAAGGTAGTAGTATGCGAGACTGGCTGACCGCAGATGTCATTGCGCGTGAGGATCATAACACCCCCATGACCAGGAGAGACCTCCTCCGGTGTAACATCAAACTGTACGGGAAGGTTTTGGTGCAGGGCAAATGTATCGTGAGGGCGAAGCTTTGTCTCCTGTAAACACAGAGTCAGAGAGCTATAGGACAGTAGTAACAGCTGCAATTCGGCTCTATGGTTACGGACACCGCAAATATTCCACGTCAGGAGAGCCATGGAGCACATAGGCGTGAAAGTTACCGATTAATCATAATATGAGTTTGCAGCTGGGATGCAAACAATTGTTGGAAACGAAGTAGATGAAGATAAGGTGGGCGTTTCTTGTTCTTTGCACTCTTTGGACACACAAGAGTATAGCCACTTTCTTCGGCGCTATCCGCTGATGTTCGGGATGCGGAAGATCCCCTAGGGCTAGTAGAATGAGAACGGGACGGAATGTTTTACGACTGCGCTCATGAAGAGCAGCGACATATGGTGTCGGTCTAACTAGCGGTTTACGTGTAGGTTCTGGAGAAATAGAACTTGAGGAAGTGGATGCTGTGGATGTTGAAGATTACAAGATGGTTATGCTCGGCGCCTGCTCTGTGTACACGCGTCGGCTACGGGCACAGTTTGTAGAGCCTCTGAGTGCGGCGGAGCGCAGATGGATAGCCTGAGATGCTCGTAGGTTGCAGTTGTTGGAAGCGACGCCGGACTTCAGGAAAGGTTAGGCGTTCCTTAACCCGCAACTGCTGGATGGCTTTTTCCTCGAGAAAACTCGGACACTGTCAGGATCTGGATGATGGTTCCCTTTACAATGGACGCAGCAAGGGTCTCAGGTACTAGCAGTTTCACCGTGAGAAGTTTGGCCGCAACGTTCATATGTAGCGTCGAAGGTGCACCGACTTTGGGTATGACGAAATTTCTGATACCGAAAACAGCGAAAGCGCGTTCGTAACAACAGTAAAGTACCTCCGGTAAGGTGGTGCCTTTGAACGTTAGGAATACCGTTCGCAACGCAACCGACTAACAATCACGTTTACCTAAGAGACGGTATGCCTGTGACATACACCATGGTCGGAGAGATGGGCAACAATGTCTGCATCTGAAAGACCGTTACCACGCCTCTACAAGTGTTCAGAGATTTATGTGGGGCTACCGTTATTGGGTGGAAACCCAACAAGCTGGCTTTCAAGAGCTTCTTAGACTGATCTTCGGTTTTCGTTTCCACTAACAGCGTACTGTCTCTAGTCCTGGTTGCGTTGCTTACTTTACCATAGACCCTGTCAATTTCCCGTTGAATATAACATGGGTTAATATTTGGCATAGTTTTAGATTCGCAAGCCAAAGTCACTACCAAAAAGCGGTCATATGGATGAGTTTTGCGCGGAGGGATCCTGATGAAAGAGCCCCCTTCCGGTACTGTCGGTGTACGCCTGCCATCCGGGGGAAACAGAAAAAAAGACAAAAAATACTTTCCAGTCTGTGCCGCCTGGGAGACCTCTCCCGGACCGATCTCACTGAGTAATTAGGAGGAGTTACCTACCCTCCAGTCCTACGGGTAAGCCCTCCACCATGCTCAACCCGGCTTTATGCCCCTACCACAAGTATAACCACCTGTGACTCCCAACTATAGGCCATGGTGTATAATGACACATCCATAGATTCAGGCGACTTGTGGTTGATTACACCGGGTTTCCTATAGCGGTAACACGTCCGGCCCGTGATTCAAACCCGACGGTCTGTGTTCGTTGGGAAGTTAGCACGGGCCGGGCTGCCTGAAAAGCTACGTGTGTGTACATATCGGTATGGACGAGCTCCGCACCTAAGCCTTACACATAGGGGCAGTGTAAAGGGTCCACTCAACCGTCACGTCTGATACCTCCGAAGAGCACAGAAGTTGGAAGCCGTGCTGGAACCGTGGGACACGAACCACGGAAATAGAAGAAAGATCCCTGTTGGTGAGGTAGGAGTTAATAAACCTAAATCCTTAAAACTAAATATATTGGGAATAACCCCAGAAGAGGAAGAAGATGAGGCGAGTAAACTCGCACCCACAAGTACACAAAGAAATGCTAAGACACACGCAGACATAAACACAAAGCGTGGCCCAGTGGATGGCGATGGGGAGGATGATATGGTGGCGAGTGACTCGGGAACCCCCGGGTGCGCCAAACCCGTACCTACCGTGGTAGGCCCCTGGGGGGAGAGCGATCCAGGAGAAACGGGTGAGGGGGAAGATGTCCCTCTGGGAAGTGCGGAAGCTCCTGCGAATCCGCCAATCGTCCGTTCAGTGATCTGGTACTTCCAGCTCGGTTATAGCTAAGATAGTACTTAACTGGGAAATCGCAACGCAGATCGGCGATATCAATGAATACACAATTGGCGAAAAGAATCTCGTAGCCCGACCACTACCCAGGCCCACAGCATCCATGTCTACGTCGGCGCCACCATCTGCCACTTCCACCTTTGTAATGCCTATTCCTAAGTGAATGTCATCCAAAACGTCGACCTCGGGCAGTAAGTCAACCGTAGCTGTCGAGTATTCAGCAACAGCGGAAGTGTGTAAGATAAAATATGTTCGGACTGACTTCCAAAACGAGAATGTCCCCTACGAAAACATTTAAGACATGAAAAACTCTTCCTTGTCCTCTGCGTAAATCCTCTTCTGAGGAATCTTCTGGGGAGAGAACTAATCGACAACCACCATCTTCGCCGATTAGCGCCTCTAATCGGTGCGGGGTTCTCAAACCAAAATTCTCTATTGGAAAGGGGACCTCCCCCATGGAGGCTATCGACCAGAATCAATCTGCCCTCACTGCCAGAGGGCCAATAGCGTAGGTGCAGGATCATGGTCCTAAACAAACAGTTATTCCGTTGGCCAAGAAAAATAAACTAAACCGACCAGCACAGCCAAATATGCCGAAACGCCTTTCAATTTAAGTTCTTAACCCATACGATAGTCCATGGCCATTTTGCGGTTGAACATAACCAGAATTAGACACGTTGACCAGAGCTTGACTTGTTGCTCCACCAGCATCAGACTTTGATCGTATGCTTGTAGCAGACCAAGCTCCGTAACCATGACAACCTTACCACCAGGCACTGCTCTTCTGTCCGGTGAGATATACCACCGGCAGATGTAGTACCTGTACATGGGGTCCCCTAGGGACCTACCACGGTAGGTACGGGTTTGGCGCATCCAGGGGTTCCCGAGCCACTCACCGCCATCTCATTATCTCCGTCGCCACAAACTGTGCCACGTTTTGTGTTCGTGTGAGCAAGTGCACGTTGGCTGCCAAGCGGGTAGGACTTATGTTTAGAGTGCTCCGCTAACGCGTAGTATCTGCTCAGTTTTTATTGAGTGTTTGTGTGTTATACAGTACCTGTCTGTAGTGAAACTAACATTGGAATACTCTACAAGCTTTACATGATCTGTAAGTACCATTTTTATACTTATTTCCTGAGAAGACCACTAAAAGGGTAGTGTTACATAAAAAATATATAGCTTCAAATTATTAGTGGCTACGTATTTAGCTTCGGGGAATAATTCCCCCCGTAATACAATGAGAAAGCAAGTGTGTTTTCTCCGAATCGAATTTTGCAACACTCGCCGGTATTGCAACGTAAAGAAAAAGCAAGTGTGTTTTCTCCGAATCGAATTTTGCAACACTCGCCGGTATTGCAACGTAAAGAAAAAGAGATGTCAAATAAATCTCAAAAGGAAGTTAAAAGGAATATGGAAGATTAGTGAATGTATTGAAGAAAATAAAGAACAGAACGTAATGGAAGTAGTCAAGAAGAAGAACTTTGAAGAATTTGAAATTATCCTAAGTGAACTGTATAAAATGATAGCAAAGGAGAAGAATAGTGCAGAGATAAAGAATAAATATTATAATATGTTTCAATGTTTGAACAATATTCATAATGAGGATTTACGAGTGAAAGAAACTGCATTGGCAGAAGCAAGTTTATTAAGAGTAAACGATTACAAGAACCGACCTCCAAGGGGCCTACTACTGTAGGTACGGTTTAGGCGCACCCGGGGTCCCGAGCCACCTTGAGTCCCTCTGTGGGCAACCTCAGAGTGGTGACGGAGTCAGTAGGTCAAAATGCCCACCCACGTGTAGGCCGTGCGTGGAGACCCGTGTCGGTGAAAAGGAATATCCTGGTTGGTTGAGGGTTGCATACCTGAGCCTGGGCTTCTGTCTGTCAGTAACTGCGGAGGATGCGCAGCCTAATACACCGCTTTGGTTTCTGAGTTGCCTAAACGGGGGCTAGGGACTAACCCACCCCTAGTCAATCGGCCAGGACTAGGTATTACACCGAACTCCAGGGTGAGTGAGACGGCGAGCCCGCTATATCCCCTGTGTAGCCCTGTCGCTCCAGTGGGGTGACCCCGTGTTGGGCTCCGTGGTGGGTGTGGAGCACTGGGGGATGAACATAAACTATATCTATTATGGCAAAATTAAAATTAAGATCTAATTTAGTGTTGGGAAAGGAAGTAGCCGAGTCCGATGGTCCTCGTTACTTAGTCGTATTAAGAACAGAGGAAGGTAAAAACTTTACATCCGTCAGCCCTTTCGCTAGTCAGAAGGGTTTAGACACAATTGCTGGTCCGGTTAAATCCTGTGTTAGAGCCCGAAATGGAACACTCCTGGTTGAGGCAATATCAAATTCCCAGGTAATGGAAATTCTTAAGGCGAATCTTTTAAGCAGTTATCCGGTTAAGGTCGAAAAACATAAGACCTTGAACTCCTCACGTGGCGTTATTACCACCCGCGCATTGGACGGTTTGTCTAATGAGGAGCTTCAAGGGGATCTTGCAGAACAAGGCGTGACATGCGTATATAGAGTTCAGAGGAAAGTCAATGGTGATTTTGTGCCTATCCGTACCCTGTTCCTTACCTTTGATCGGGTAGATATCCCACAAAGAATTAAGGCAGGGTACGAAGCCATCGAGGTTAGGCCCTAGATTCCCAACCCTTTACGATGTTACAAGTGCCGCGGTTTGGACATACCAGCGAATTTTGTTCTGGTCGGTCAACGTGTGCAATATGTACCTACGCATCCCACGATGGGGATTGCGTTAAAACTGCAACTTGTGTGAACTGCGGCGGGGAACATCCATCTAGTTCCCGAGCCTGCCCCCGTTTTGCAGAGGAGAGAGGCATCCAGGAGATACGGGTGAAAGAGAAGGTGTCCTTCTCCGAAGCCCGTAAACTCCTGCGTATTCGACAGCCCTCTGTCCCACGGTCCGGCTCTTACAGCTCTGTTACAGCTAAACCGGTACCGAAGCGGGAAGTCGCCACACAAACCGGCGATATTGACGGGGTTACAAATGCGGAAAACATCATCGTTGCCACACCACTACCGAAGATCTCAACATCAACGTCCACGTCGGCATCACCATCCGCCAAATCCGCCACAGTAGGACATATTCGACAATAATTGTCGCCGCAACCGTCGACCTCCGGCAATAAGAGCGGTAAAACCGTAGCCTATACCATACCAACAAAGAATTTCAAGAAAAGTTACGTTAGGACTGTCTTCCTTAAAGGGCATGAGACGTCTGTACCCAAAACACCCAAGGGTGGTAAAAGTCCCCTTGATTCTCCATGTACGTATTCTTCTGAGGAATCTTCTGGGAGGAGCTCCGATCGGCGACGCCATCTCCGTCGGTCAGAACCCAAAATCGGTTCAAGATTCTCGAGCCGAAATTCTCTATGGGTAAGCGTTCCTCCCATGTGGAGGAGATGGACCAGGAGGATTCTGCTCTCACTGTCAGAGGGACAGTGCGTAAGCGGCAGGATCGTGCTCCTATAAAAAGTGTTAGTCCAATGGCTAAAAAGAATAAATTAAACCGAACAGCACCAGCCAGTATGCAGAAACGCCTTTCTATTTAGAACATATCCCATCCTAGAGACCATGGCTATCCTACAGAGGAACATACGCGGCATTAGACCACGTCGACCAGAACTGAACTAGTTGCTCCACCAGCATCAGTCCTTGGTCGTATGCTTGCAAGAGACCAAGCTTCGTCCCCAAGACAACCTTAACTTCAGGCAGTATTCTTCTGTCCGGTGTGATATATCTCCGGCGGATGGAGTACCTGCACATGGGGGCACTATGATTCTTATCAGAGATGACATCTTCGCTACATCCGTACCTATTCAATCTGACATACAATACATTGCTGTCAGGATTAAGCTACCTTCAATTAGCTTGACCATTTGCAGTATATACGTACCTCCTTCCGATGGCCTCTCGCACACTGATCTGGAAGACATACTCTCCCAGCTACCATCACCGGTTTTGTTGGTAGCGGATCTAAATGCCCACCACCCGCTTTGGGGCTCCCCTCGGGCTTATGCGAGAGGCCAACTGCTCGCCGCTTTCTTGGATCATATTAATCTTACTCTCCTTAATACCGGAGAGCCTACTTTTCTCTCAGACGCCTTTAATAGTTTTTCACACATAGACTTAGCCGCCTGCTCTCCGTAATTGGCTGTTTCGTTACAGTGGAATGACATCTCTGATTGATGCTCTAGTGACCACTTTCCGGTTGTAATAAGTCTCTTAACCCATAATTTATTTTCTACACTTCTACCTTGATGGCGCCTAGATTACGCCAACTGGAACCTTTATTCCCGTTTGACTGTTTTTCAGTGCAGTGAGGAACGACGCAGTTGATTCCTTAGTTGACCACCTCACAACCACTATTCTCTCTGCTGCTGAGTAGTCTATTCCACGCTCGACTGGCCACTCTCGTCGTTTTCCAGTTCCTTGGTGGACAGAAGACTGCCGAACCGCCATTCGTGCTCGAAGACGAGCTCTCCAGGTTTTCCAGCGTCGCTCTACACTGGATAACCTGATACACTATAAAATACTACGTGCAAAATCTAGACAAATTATAAAGGATAGCAAGAAGACATCATGGAGCAACTTTGTAGCGTCTTTTAATCGACAAACACCTTCCTCTGTCGTATGGGATAAGTTTTGGCGTGTAGCTGGCAAAGCGACCCATATGCCCATATCCGGTCTAGAAACATCTGCAGATACTGTAGTGGATCCGTTTGACGTGGCTAACACTCTTGGCAGGTTTTTCGCTCACGTGTATAGCTCAGACAACTATCCGCCCGAGTTTCTTCCTGTTAAGGCTCAGGTGGAAGATCAAGGGTTCGCCTTCCGTTCTGGGAACCTTGAAGACTATAATCGTCTTTTCACCATGGCGGAGCTAGGACACACACTTTCATGTTCGCGAAACTCTGCGCCCGGTCCGAATGGCATCCACGTCCAAATGATACATCTCTCTTCTGAAGGTAAGTCCTTCCTCCTCGAGAACTATAATCATGTCTGGGTTGATTCCACTTTTCCATCTCTATGGCGGGAGGCCACCATTATACCTGTTTTGAAGCCTGGAAAGGACCGTCAACTTCCTTCAGTTACCGTCCTATTTCCGTCAAAAGCTTCGTATGCAAGGTGATGGAACGCATGATCAATGGACGGCTGATGTGGTGGCTGGAATCCCACGGTTTTTTGACCACCATCCAATGTGGTTTCCGACGACGTCGTTCAACAATTAACCACCTTGTTTCGTTGCTAACCCAGATTTTTGACAGGTTTCTGAGGAACAGCCAAACAGTTGGGATATTTTTTTTTGACCTCTAGAAGGCCTATGATACGTGTTAGCGAGCAGGAATATTACGTTCCCTCCACAGTTGAGATATTCGAGGACGCCCTCCGCTATTCCTTCAGGAGTTTGTGCAAGTTTTCCGGGTAAGAGTCGGCTCGGTATTTTCCAACCCTTTTAGTCAAGAGAACGGAGAGCCGCAGGTCTCGGTACTAAGCATAACGCTGTTTGCTATAGCAATTAATTCGATATCGCAATGTGTTCCCTCAGATGTCTCGTCCTGCTTATTCGTGGACGATTTTGCAATATACTGTACTTCTCAGCGTACACCGAATTTGGAACGCCGTCTCCAGCGGTGCTTGGACAATCCCTATGATTGGAGCTTAATAAGCGACTTTCATTTTTCCCCTGAGAAGACGGTCTCTGTTAACGTCTGGCGCCGTAGGTGGCGCATGGCACCTACTCTTCACCTTGGGCCAGATTTACTTTTTTCGCAGACGAGGTGAGATTCCTGGGGTTGGTATTTGACCGAAAACTCTGCTGGTCACAACATATAGCACAGCTTAAGGCGCGGTGTGACCGTTCTTTTAATATTTTACGGATCCCAAGTGGTAAATCTTGGGGAAGCGGATCGGACAGCATTGCTGCGTTTTTATCGTGCGCTGGTCCGATCAAAGTTAGACTATGGATGAGTTGTAACTAAGAAATGTTTCCGGGCTGTTTTGCGTGATCTGCTGGTGTTAGGAGTACCAGAGGTTTCGTCCACAACTACGGTGGACATCTTCAGTGGCGTGGTCGAAGTTTTCTAGGAGAAGGTTTCGCTGCGTCTGAAGCGTTGACTGTCGGGATCGCTACTTTTATACTGGCAAGTGGGGGGCGGGGCTTGGGCTCTCCGGCGACCACACAGAAAAGTCCGCGGTCGCCCTGCACGCTATTGAGGCAGAGGGCGAGCATATTATAAATTTCCAAGACACCTCTATCCTCTCATCTACAACACACTACCATGCACGACTACAGCGGGAGGCTATAGAGATTTACAAGCATCCGAACAATTTTAATAAAAAAGAAGAGGCACTAAAACTCAATAGGAATTGGCATCCCGTCATTGAAAGCAGGAAACCTCATCAAACGAGAAGCAACGAAGCGGTTCAATCAGAAGCCACGTTCGCCGGAGAGCCCAAGCCCCGCCCCCCACTTGCCAGTATAAAAGTAGCGATCCCGACAGTCAACGCTTCAGACGCAGCGAAACCTTCTCCTAGAAAACTTCGACCGCGCCACTGAAGATGTCCACCGTAGTTGTGGACGAAACGTCTGGTACTCCTAACACCAGCAGACCACGGCAAAACAGCCCGGAAACATTTCTTAGTTACAATGACTCCGGCCGTGAAAGCCTACGTTCTCTTATGGATGAGTTGTTTATTCCTCGGCACGACCATCTGTGTTGAGAAAGTTAGATGCTGTCCACAATCCGGTCATCCGTGTGACTGTTGGAGCCTTTCCAACTAGCCCAGTTGAAGGTCTCTACGCCGAATCGGCGGAACCACCCCTTCGATTTCGGCGTGATGCCCTGTTAGCGCATAATGGTAGTGGACTTAAGTGCCAGCCTATGCATCCAACATTTCCCCATTTTTATTCTACTGAGCTAGACGACCGTTATTGTCTTCTAACACTTAGTCCAAAGCCTGCAGGTTTTCGTTTTAATGAGCTCCTTCGGGACTACAATATCGTAATGCCTAGCACGTTTCCCAAGGGAGAGAGGGTGCACCCACCTTGGTTACGTGCCGTCTCCCATGTCACCTCGGGATGTTGGCATTTGGGAAGTCTGTGATGCCCTCCATTAGTATCCGTACTTTTTTTTTTTTTTTTTAGAATTTTTATCCCGTTACAGTGACCGAATTTGTATTTACACCGATGGCAGTAAGTCTATCGACGGTGTTGGGTGTGCCTTTGTAACTGGCACCGAACCACATACTTTCGGTTTACCTCTTCACACATCCGTTTATACAGCGGAGTTGTATGCTCTTTATCGAGCCATTCAACGTTTGCCGTCGAAACTTGGGTAACTGCCTTATTCTGAGTGATTCGCTTAGCGCACTTCAGAGCGTTCGTGAGCTGTACAGCTACCATCCTCTAGTGCAGCTCATTCAGGATGCCCTTCACGTTTTGCGCGCCTCTGGCCTCCACGTTGGGTTGTCAGGCAACGAATTAGCGGATGAGGTGACAAAGTCAGCAACCACGGAGCCCAGTGTCACCATTACTTGTTCAACAGCCGAAGATTTTGGACTTGTTTTGCGGAGAGCGGTGATTTCGCGCTGGCACGCGGAGTGGGTTGCTCTCCGCAACAACAAGCTAAGGGCAGTGAAAGATCTTTCGGTACACTGTTCAAGTTCGTCACGCACTTCCCGTCGTGAGGAAGGAGCTTTGGCTCGTCTCCGTATAGGTCAACGTTTTTTTTTTTTTTTTTTTTTTTTTTTTTTTTTTTTTTTTTTTTTTGCACACAGCTATCTGTTCAAAAGTGATCCGGCTCCTGTCTGCCCACAGTGTGCCATGTACTGGTAGAGTGTGCTCCTCTAGCTCGTTTACGAGCCACTCTACAACTGCCGGCCTGTACTAAAGAGATCTTGTTGGACGATACCGGAGCAGTAGATCGGGTTTTTCAGTTTTTAACATCATTGCCTTTTAAGCTAAAAATCTAGTTCTATTTTACTTTCCCATCTGGCATGATCTTGAACTGGTAGCTGCTGATTTTAGCCTCTTAGGGCTGGGTCCTGTTTTATTTATCGCATATAGATTCTCTTTTACCAGGTTTTAGGTCCATGGTCTATGTAGCGGGCAGTTTTGTCTGTCATTTTATTTATTTTTATTGACTGGTTATCACTTTTTATTGCGCTTTTATTTTTGTTTTAGCACGACTTGTTTTTATACGGCGCTCATAACCATTTAGTTGTGCGCCCTTAAACTTTAACCATCATCATCATACAACAACCGAAACCATCATTTGCCCAGATGCCGGCATTAACACGGATAGCAATCAGAAGAATATACATACATCAATGCAAAAGAGAAAACATATAGTGCTTATTTCTTCAAGCAAAACATCTGATGCAAGAGAAATCCTGAAAACTGTTACCACTAATCTTGAACCCACGGAAGAAGAGATATACGTCAACAGAGTAAAAGCAGTTGGAAAAAACGTGATTTTGGAGGTTGAGTCAGAAGAGGTTGTTAAAAAAGATATTGAACAACAATAACCTAAATGACAAAAGTCTTGAAATAGAAAAACCCAAAAAGCGTAATCCATTCGTAATTATTTACTATGTATTAGTGGGTTCCAAAGAGCAAGATATAAGTTACAACATTTATTCCCAACATTTTGAGGATATGATAACCAAGCATAATTTTGAAAAAGCGTTCAAACTCCGTTTTAAAACTGGACCTAGAGATAGGGCTACCGTGCACCACGTAATGATGAGGATGATGATGGTGATGATTGGGTTTATGGGCGCTTAACTGCTAAGTTATTAGCGGCTTTAAAATAAAGCAGTCAATGCATATCAGTGAAACCAATCTAAAAGACTAAGAATGAAAACAGAAAAAACTACGGTCAAAAACAATTTAAAACAAAAAATAAAACAATACCTGATAAAAGCTAAAAGGCCATGCTAAAAGCAGAGATGATGATGATGATGATGATAATGTTTAAGGGCGCTCAACTGCCTAGATATTGGCGCTCTTAAGTTACAATGCTGGCAATAACCAGTAATAAAACATATTTGAAAAGTAAAACGCATGTAAAGGTAAAAGAAGTACATAAGCAAACCTATAAAAACTAGCCTGCCCTGAAACCAGAGCTGCCTGAAACTGGCTAAAAGTGTAACATTAAGACCAAAAGAACTACAGGGCCAACTAATTCAAAGTCCCCTTTATTACCCAGCATACAGCTAGCACACTAAAATCTCAAAGTAAAAGAAATTAGTGCTAAAAATTAAAAACTCTGTCCATTGCTCTAGGATCATCTGCCAGGACCTCGGCAACAGAGGCCGCGATGCACAGAGATGACCGAATGTGTGCCAGGTGACCACACTCTAGCAACACACGAAGGACTGACTGTGCCTCCTCACAGACCACACAGACAGGAGCAGGCTCGCGTTTAAAAAGGTAGCTGTGGGTAAAATTACAGTGACCTATTCATAGTCGCGCCAATTCCACCTCATCTCGACGGGACACACGAGAGGACGTTACCCAGTGGACAGGTAGGTCACTAACCACCCTAAGCTTGTTTCTGCCTAGATGATGATTGGGGTTTAAGGGCGCTCAACTACCAGGGTTATCAGCGCACTTGCAAAACTAAACGGGCCGTGAAATGGGATCGAAAGGGGCTTTAAAATGGTAAAAGGCGTGCTAAAAATAGACCTAAAAGAAACTGTAAAAACGAAACAGCATCTAGGTCCTAAAAGGCATAAAACCAGTTAAAACAATGGGGTGTAAAAATGGGTAAAATCGAGTAAGATTAAATGTTTTAAAGTCTTATAAAAAGAACTATATCCTGAACGTAAAATTTACTGTAGATAAAAACTGAAAAACTCTGTTAACAGCAGCGCCGTCATTACCAAGAACCTCCGCCAGGGAGGTTGGCAGCTGGAGAGTGGTGTGAGAAGATACCAGAGCAACACACTCTACCAGCACGTGTGCTACCGTCAGTGCTGCGCCACAGAGCGGACACACAGGTTCAGGATCTCTATGAATAAGGAAACAATGGGTAAAAAAACAGTGTCCAATTCGCAGCCGAGACAATTGCACCTCCTCCCGGCAAGAAGGACGGGAGGAGGTTGCTCAGGGACAGGAGGATCTTTGACTTTCCGTAGCTTGTTACTTCGGAGAGCCGACCAACCGCATGCCAGCTCAAAAATACAGCTCTCCGCAAAACAGCTCTAAGATCTTCCGCAGTTGCAACGGTAACATTAGCTCTGGGCTCTGTGACTGCCGATTTCGCTGCCAAATCTGCAAATTCATTCCCTGGAAGGCCAACGTGTCCAGGGATCCATGCAAGTTCCACACTAACCCCAGAAGCTTGCAAAATGTGGAGCACGTCCTGAATGCGCTGCACTAAAGAATGCTAATTATACAGCTCACGAATGCTCTGAAGGGCACTGAGGGAATCGCTAAGAAAAAGGCAGTCACTTAATTTTCGGTGGGGAATATACAAAAGGGCGCGGTAAATAGCATACAGCTCGGCAGAATATATGGATGTGCTGCTAGGTAAACTGAAAGTAAAAGATTCGGACCCATGAACAGAGGCACAACCAACACCGTCACTTACTGCCATCGGTATACATAAAAATACGGCCAATCTTTGTTGATAAACATTCTAAACAACCGCTACGGATACTATCAACAGGCACAGCAGATTTCCTGTAAACCGTCATCCCCAGATTGACATGAGAGGCAGCACGATACCAAGAAGGGAACCTCTTCTCCACCTTGGGAAACAACCTCAACATGTCAATATCATGTTGCCGAAGAAGGCCACGGAAACGAAAACCTGCAGGCTTATGACTATGGGAGTGGTGACTATACCGTTCGTCCAGCTCGGGGGAGAAAAGCACGTGGACTGTTGGATGACCAGACATGCGCTTGAGCCCACAGCCATAAGTAGCTAGCAGGACATCGCGCCGATATCACAGAAAGGGTTCTCCCGATTCGGCGTAGAGGCTAACAACTGGGCTGGTTGGAAAAGCTCCAACCGCCACACGGATGCCCTGATTATGATCTGTGTCTAATCTTTTGAGCACTTATGGTCGTGCTGAAGAATAAACAATGCTTCCATAGTCCAACTTCGAACGAATCAGTGCGCGATAAAGACGAAGCAACACTGTCCTCTCCGCTCCCCAAGATTTACCGCTAAGTATTCGTAAAATATTGAGAGAACGGTGACATCGCGCTTTCAGCTGTGCTATATGTGAGACCAACAAAGCCTCCGATCGAAGATCAACCCAAGGAATCTCGTCTCATCTGCGAATGGTAGTAAATCTGCCCCGAGTCGAAGAAATGGCGGAGATCGACACTTACGGCGCCAGAAGTTAACGCAGACTGTCTTATCAGGGGAGAAACGAAAGCAGTTATTCAAGCTCCAATCATAGAGATTGTCCAAACACCGTTGGAGGCGACGTTCCAAAAACGGTGTACGCTGAGAAGTAATGTAAGTAACAAAGTCATCCACAAATAAACAGGACGAGACACATGGGAGAGCACATTGCGATATGGAATTAATCGTTATAGCAAGCAGCGTCACGTTTAGTATGGAGCCCTGTGGCACACCGTTCTCTTGAATAAAATGGTTAGAAAAACCGAGTCGACCCTTACTCGGAAAGAGCGATCCCGCATAAACTCCTGAATGAATAACGGTAGGCCTCCACGAAAATTCCAGTTGTGGAGGGAACGTAAGATACCTACTCACCAACACGTGGCATATTCTTTCTCGAGGACAAAAAATATTCCCACCGTATGACAGTTTGTAAGAAAGCCGTCCATAATCTTCGTCGATAGCGTTACAAGATGGTCAGCTGCTGACCGACGTCGTCGAAAACCTCATTGAGCATTAGTCAATAGATTGTGGGATTCTAGCCACCAGACCAACCGTGCATTGATCATGCGTTCCATTACCTTGCAAACGCAGCTCGCGAGGGAAATAGGACGGTAGCTGGAAGGAAGATGACGGTCCTTCCGAGGCTTCAGAATAGGTACAACGGTGGTCTCCCGCCATCTGTCTGGAAAAGTGGCGTCAATCCAGACCCGGTTATACACCTGGGGTAGGAAAGCCTTACCATCAGGAGAGAGATGTTACAACATTTGGACGTGGATGTCATATGGACCAGGCGCAAAGTGCCGCGAATATTTAAGTGCATGGTTCAACTCCGCTATGGTGAAAACACGGTTGTAATCCTCAAAGGTTTCCGGAACGAAAGAAATACACTTGAGATTCGACCTGATCCTTATCTCTAAGGTACTCAGGGGGATAATTGTCTGAGCTAGATACCTGAGCGAAAGCATGGCCCAAAGTGTTAGCCACGTCAAATGTGTTAACAACAACACCGGCAGCGGTTCTGAGACCAACCATTGGCTTATGGGTCGATTTGCCAGCCACACGCCTCAGCTTATCCCATACGACAGACTATTAAAGGCTATGTGACTATTAAAGGAAGCTACAAAGTTGCTCCAGGACGTCTTTTTCCTATCCTTAATAATCTATTGACTTGTCGAGATTGAGCACGCATTTTCTTATAGTGTATGAAGTTTTCCAATGTAGGGCGAAACGCTGAGAGCACGCTTGCGGGCACGAATAGCAGTCCGGCACTCCTCACTCCACCAAGGTACCGTAAAGTGACGAGTTGGGCCCCTGGAACGTGGAATTAATTGTTCAGCAGAGGATAGAACTATCTCTGTGAAGTGGTCGACTAAATGGTTTACAGAGACGTGCTCATCATGGTTAAAAAGAGCCAAGTGGGAATATAAATGCAGTTGGCTTGATCGAAGCGCCAGTCTGGTAAACGGGTGGAACATACAGGATGCGTCAAGAGACTCATAAGACATGGGAAGCGGTCACTTGAATGCAAATCTCACATGATATTCCAAATGTAGGAAACTGCTAACTGGAGTGAACAAATAGCTACATCAAGGTATGAAACAGTATGAAAGGCGTCCGAAAGAAATGTGGGCTCTCCGGTGCTCAAGAGAGCTAAGTTATTGCGGTCCAAGGAGTTTGCAATGAGGTTACCTCTCGCACACGCCCGTGGTGAGCCCCAAAGTGGGTGATGGGCATTCACATCTACTAATAGAAATGGTGGAGGCAGCTGCGCAACTAGATCTTCTAAGTCAGTGTGCAAGAGGTCAGCAGATGGAGGTAAATAGAGACTACAAATGGTGAAGATAACAGAGGGAATCTGAATCCTGACTGCGGCGGACTGGATGTCAGATTATAAGCGTACGGGTTCGACAAATATATCTCGGATAAGCATCATAGTGCCTCCATGTGCTGGGACACCCTCCTCCGGTGATAGATCACAGCGTACGGAGGAGTACTGCCTGATGGCAACGGTGTCCCGGGGACGGAGCTTGGTCTCTTGTAAGCATATGACCAAGAGCTAATGCTGATGTAGCAGCAATTCAAGCTCTGGTGTATGTGATTTAACTCCACGTGTGTTCCGCTGTAGGATAGACATAGTTTTTATGATGGGATAAGTTCTAAATGGAAAGCCGCATATTAGACGGCGTTGGTCCGTTCAGTTTATTCATTTTTGGTGTCGGATTAACACTTTTTTCGGCAGCACGATCCTGTCGCTTACGCACTGTGCGTTTGCCATTGATTATAGGATCCTCCTGATCCATCTCCTCCATGGGGGATGACCCCTTCCCCATAGAAAATTTCGGTTCGAAAACCTCGAACCGATTAGAGGTACTGACCGCCGATGTTGGTTGTGGCCAATCGCTACTTCCCCCAGAAGATTCCTCAGAGAAGGATCTCCGTGGAGAGTGGCGTGGACTTTGCTTTCCCTTGCATGTTTTGGGAGCGGTCTTAACACTATCTTTTAGAAAGTCTTTCCGGACATAGCTGGTCTTGAATTGCTTAGCAGGAGCAGAGTACGTAACCATCTGAGAGGTTTTATTTCCCGAGGTCGAAGCTTTAGGTGAATAGCTTGCCGTAGTGCTGTGTCGTCGGCTGACAGGTTTGGCAGATGTTAATGCCCACTTGGAAGGTAACGTAGGCTTGGGCACTGTTCTGGCTACAAGGGTCTCTTCTGCGATAGTTGTCCCGTTTATATCGCTAGTTTTGTTGTGATTTCCCGACACGGCACCTGTTTAACTACAACAGAGCTATACGTGCCAGACTTCGGGTCAGAGGGTTAGCAGAGTCGCAAGAGCGTGGCTTCCGAGAAGGACACCTTCTCTTTCACCCGGATCTCCTGGATCGCCTTCTCCTCTGTAAAACGGGGACAGTTTCGGGAACTAGATGGATATTCGCCGTCACAATTCACGCATGATGGCGGTGCAGTTCACACACCATCGTGGGATAGGCCACCACAGATGGCGCAGGTGGATTCGCCCTCACAAAAATCTCGCGAATGGCCAAAACGTTAACAGTTATAGCATCTGAGCGTTTCGGTATATAAGGCCTAACCTCGATGACTTCATACCCTGCCCTAATTTTTTGCGGTATATTTACCCGATCAAAAGTCAGGAACAGGGTACGGGTAGGCATGAATTCTCCATTAACTTTACGCTGAACCTGAATACACAGATGTTACGCCTTGATCCGCCATGTTCTCCTGAATCTCCTCAACACTCAGTCCGTCAAGAACTCGGGTGGTGATCACACCGCGTGAGGAGTTTAGCGTCTTATGCAGTTCGACCTTCACGGGGAAGCTGGCTAACTGTTTCGCTTTGGCAGCTGGTATGCGGAGAAGGCCTCAACCAGCAGCATGCCATTGCGAGCTCTAATGCAGGATTTTACAGGGTCAGCTATTGCGTTGAAACCCTTCTGAATTATGAAGTGGCTCACCTTGTTAAACTTCCTTCCTCTGTCCGATTGATCACCAAGTAGCAAGGACCACTAGACTCGACTACTTCTTTTCCCATCTTACTAAGAGCTTGGTCTCCCAGTGCTCCCCCCCACTACGGAGCCTAACACGGGGTCACCCCACTGGGGCGACAGGGCTACACAGGGGATATAGCGGGCACGCCGTCCCACTCAATCTGGAGTTCGGTAAAATACCTAGTCCTGGCCGATTGATTAGGGGTGGGTTAGTCCCTAGCCTCCCGTTTAGGCAAAGCAGAAACCAGAGTGGTGTATTAAGTTGCGCACACTCCCCAGTTACTGAAAGACAGAAGCCCAGGCTCAGGTACGCAACACTCAACCAAATAGGATATTCCTTTTCACCTACACGGGTCTCCACGCACGGCCTACACGTGGGTGGTCATTTGGCCCTAATGACTCCCTCACCACTCTGAGGTTGCCCACAGAGGGAGCCAAGGTACCTCGTGACCCCGGGTGCGCCTAACCCGTACCTACCGTATTAGGCCCCTGGGGGGTGTTTCTGCCTAGAGCTGACCACTCCATGTACCAGCGTGAAACCACTGCTGAGCGCACGAAAAGTTTAAACTAACGGAAACATAGGATTCTCTAGTCGCTATCTTTGTTGCCAAATCCGCCAGTTTGTTCCCCAACCCAACGTACCCAGGAATCCAGAAGCGTGCAAAATAGGCAGCTTATACTGGATGCACTGTACGATAGGGTGGTGGCTGTAGAGCTCACGGATGTTCTGAAGGGCACTGAGGGAACCACTGATAATAAGACAGTCACACACGTTTCTATGACGTACATGAAGAAGGGCTAGGTATAAGGCATACAGATCTGCAGTAAATACGGATGTGCTATTGGGTAAACCGAAAGTATGGGTATCAGTTCCAATAACAAAGGCACATCCTACACCATCGGTACAATTTCTTCCATCGGTGTAGATAAAAATTCGGTTACTGTAATGAGATAAGATTTCTTAAAAACAAGTACGGACACAAGGCAAGAGCAGCGTAGATTTGCCATAGGCTGTCATCCCGAGATCGAAGTAGGATGTAGCATGTAACAAGGGTGGGAGCATTCCACCCTGAAAAACAGGCTAGGCATTTCAATTTTGAGCTTCTGAAAGAGCTCACGAAAGCGACAACCTGCAGGCCTTGCACTAAGTGTCAGGTTGCAATAACGTCCATCCAGCTCACTAGATTTAAGAGGCGTAAACGTAGGATGCGAGTGCATATAGTGAGGCCCACCGTAATAATTACCTAGCAGGACATCACGCCGACATCGCATAGGTGGTTCTGCCAATTCGCCGTAGAGGCAAATGACTGGGCTGGTTGGAAAAGCCCCAACAACCTTATTGATGCCCTCATTATGGACTGTGTCTAATCTTCTAGGCACAAATGGTCGTGCTGAAGAACACACAACGCAACCATAGTCCAACTTGTATCGAGTCAGCGCACGATAAAGACGTAGCAGCACTGTCCGATCCGCTCCCCAAGATTTGTAACTTAGTATCCGTAAAACAGTCAGAGAACAGTCACACCGCACCTTAAGTTGTGTTATATGTGCTGACCACCATAGTTTGCGATCGAATATCAGTCCCAGGAATCTTGCCTGATCGGCGAAAGGAAGCAAATTTGGCCCGAGGCGGCGAAGAATAGGAAACATGCGCCACCTAGGTCGCCAGACACTAACGCAGACTGACTTCTCAGCTGAAAAACGAAAGCCGTTTTTATGCTCCAAACATAAACAATGTCTAAACACCGCTGGAGACGACGTTACAAAAACGGCATACACTGAGAAGCACAAAAAATGGCAAAGTCATCTACGAACAAGCACAAGCAGACACCTGGGGGAACACACAGAGTTAACAACTATAGCAAATAGCGTCACGCTCAAAAGAGAACCCTCTGGCACACCGTGCTCTTGAAAAAAAAGTAGAAATAACTGTGCCGACCCTTACTCCGAAGAGCGGTAGGCGTCCATGTAGGTTCTAGCTGAGGAACGTAATATCCCCCGCTCGCCAACATGTGTCATAAGCCTTTTCCAGGTCAAAGAATATGCCAAATGTTTGACAGTTCTTGAGAAATCCGTCAATGATCTGCGTCGACAGAGGTACAAGATGGTCAGCTGCTGAATGACGTAGGCGAAAACTGCACTGGGCATTGGTGAAAAAACTCCGTGTTTCAAGCCACCATACTAACCGCCCATTTATCTTACGTTCCATCACCTTGCAAATGCAACTGGTGAGGGAAATAGGAAGTAAGCTTTAAGGAAGGTGACGGTCCTCAGAGGTTTCAGAACGGGAATGATGATGCCTTCTCGCCATTTCTCTGGAAAGCTGGCGACAACCCAGATACAATTATAGACCTTCAGTAGGAAAGCCTTACCTTCAGAAGAGAAACGTTGTAATATTTCGACGTGGATGCCATCCCGACCAGGTGCAAAGTTTCGCGAAGATGAAAGTGCATGGTGGAGCTCCACCACAGTGAAAAGGCGATTGTAGACTTCAGAGTTACCAGAACGAAACGGGAACGCTTGAGATACCACTGATCCTTGATAGGCAAGACCTCATAGGAATAGGTATCTGAGCTAGACACTTGAGCCAAATCACTGCCAAGAGTGTAAGTTACGTGAAATTGAGCAACTACATCGCCTGCCGCTGCTTTTAGACCGGAAATTGACAGTTGGGTCGATTTTCCGGCCACACGCCATAACTTATCCCAAACGACTTCGGAAGGTGTCCTCGGTTAAAATATGGTACAAATTTACTCCAGCATTTTTTATTTATTTTTTTTTGCTATGCTTTATAACATGTCTAGATTTGACACGCAGCTTTTTATATTATATTAGATTATTTGCTGTAGAGCGACGTTGGAAGAACCTAAGAGCACGTCTGCGAGCACGTATAGCAGCAGTCATCGGTCCATCAAGGTACCGGAATTCGGCGGGTTTGGCCAGTAAAGCCCGGAATGGATTGCTCAGTAGTGGCAAGAATTGTCTCTGTGAGGTGGTCGACTAAACAGGTCAAAAAGTCTTGCCCATCGGAGTGAAATTGAGCCAAGCGGGAATACATATCCCAGTTGGCGTAATGTAAGCAAAATCTACGTAAGTCTTGGAATATGCAGCGTGTATCATGAGATTAATAAGACATGGAAAGTGGTCACTAGAGTGCAAATCAGAAATGATATTCCAGGATAACGAGACCGCTAACTGTGGTGAACAAATCGCTATATGAAGGTGTGAAAAACTGAAAGGCGTCAGAAAGAAATGTTGTCTCCCCGGTGTTCAGGAGAGCGAGATGCTTAGTGTTCAAGAAGTCTGCGACCAGTTGACTTCTCGCACAAGGCCGAGGGGAGCTCCTAAGTGAGTAATGGGCACTACCGTCCCGCAACTACATAAATGGTGTTGGTAACTGGGAAACGAGGTATTCTAACTCGGTGCGCGAGAGGTCATTAGAGGGAGGTAGATAGATACTAGAAATGGTAAAACTGGCAGATGGCAGCGAGATTCTTACAACAACTGACTGGAGGTAAGACTCTAAACAGACGGAATCAGCATAAATATGATCCCGATGAGCATCAGAGTGTCCTCGTGTGCGGGAATAGCTTCTTTCTGAGTTAAATCAAACCGTACAGAAGAATAGTGCCTGAATGTAACATTGTCTTGTGGACGGAGCTTTGTCTCTTGTAGGCAGACGATTAGAGGTTGATGCGCGTGGAGCAGTAGCTCAGACTTTCCTCTATGTGGTCTAATGCCGTGTATGTTCCACTGTAGGATAGCCATTGTCTATATAATGGAATAAGTTCTAGATAGAAAGATGTTTTTGCATATTGGGTGGTGCTGGGCGATTAATTTACTTTTTTCTGCATTCGGACAGACACCTTTTTCAGGAGCACGACCCTGCCGCTAACAGGCTGTCCGCTTTGCAGTCGAGGCAGAATCCCCCTGTTCCAGTTCCTCTACAGGGGATGACCTTTTACCAATAGAGAACTTCGGTTTGAGGATCTCGAATCGATTTGAGGTATTGATCGGCGAAGTTGGACGTTGCCGATCGGAGCTCCTCTCAGAAGATTCCTCAGAAGAGGATCTGCGGGGAGAGTGACCTGGAGTTTCACCATCCTTGGATGTTTTGGGTGCAACTGCAACACGCTCTTTAAGGAAGTCAGTCCTAACATAGTTGGTCTTGAAGGCTTTCTGTGGTGCAGAATACTCTATGGTATTGCCGGTCTTATTACCTGAGGTCGACGGTTGGGCTAACAATTTTGGTGGAGTATACTTTACTTTGGCGGATTTGGCAGATGGTGATGCCGTCACTGATGTAGGTGTTAAAGTCTTCGTAGGAGTCCTGGCAACAATATTTTTTTAGCAGTAGTGGCCCCGTTGACATCGTAGGTCTGTGCTAAGATCTCCCGCCTCGGAACTGGTTTAGCTGCCTCAGAGTTATCAGTACCGGACTCGGGACAGAGGGTTGTCGTATACGCAGGAGCATACGGGCTTCGGAGAAGGACACCTTCTCTTTCACCCGAATTTCCTGGATCGCTCTCTCCTCAGCAAAACGGGGGCAATCTCGCGAACTAGATGGGAAATCCCTGCTGCAGTTCACACAAGATGGAGAGGTACTGTTATCTCCATCATGCGAAACGTAGCCACTAATAGAACACGTAGATCGGTCAGTAGAATATTCGCTGGTATGTACAAACCGCTGGCACTTATAATAGCGTAAAGTGTTCGGAAGGTAGGGCATAACCTCGATGGCTTCCTACCTTGCCTTAATTCTTTGAGTGAGATATACCCGATCAATGGTAAGGAACAGAGTATGGGTGGGCACGATTTCACCATGTACTTTCAATTGGACCCTATAGACCCTCTATAGATGCTACACCTTGGTCTGCCTAATTTTCTTGAAGCTCCGCATTGGACAGAGCGTGAAATGCGCGGGTGGTGATAACGCATCGCGAGGAGTTCAAGGTCTTGTGCTTTTCGACCTTAACCGGGTAGCTGCTTAACTTTTTTGCTCCAGGGATCTTAGCTGCTTCGGATGGTGAAATTAATTCAACCAAGAGGGTACCGTTTTGGATCTAACACAAGAATTAGCCGGAACAGCTATATTGTCTAATCTGTTTTGAATGGTGAAGGGGATCACAGATGTAAATTTTCTTCCTTCCTCTGTCCTAGATATAACTAAGTAGCGAGTACCATAAGACTCGACTACTACTTTTCCACTTGCAACTTTAGTTTAGGTGTGTTGGTTTCCATAAAAATGGTAATACAGTTATCCCCCAGTGCTTCCCATCCACCACGGAGCCCAACGAGGGGTCACCCCAGTGAGTAGGCCGATTGATTTAATTATTGAACTAAGAGGAGCGTATATTGGCTAAAGAAGGGAAATAGAAATGAAATTTATGAAATTTTTGGTACATATTGTAACTCAAAAAGAGAAATTAAAAACAAGTTTTTAAGTCAGTGGCAAGTAGAATGCAACAACATAGATACAGGAAGAAGAACACATTCATTTTTATAACATACGCGAACGTCTGAGTATTAAGCATGTAAATGCAACTAAAGGCATGATTCATTATTTAACTGGTCAGGGACCTTATAATGCACATTGGCACAAGATAGGAAGATTAGTAAGTGACAGATGTGAAATTTGAAGTGCTCCGGACACTCTAGAACACGTATTATTTGAATGCCGTAACGATATGGAAGAAATTCAGGAAGAGAGATCATTATTGGCAGGAGAATGTATAAGCGAAGTACTAAATGGATTTTTAGAAACCTTAGCTAATAAAATAATTACAAATGTGTGGGAGAAAGTAATACAACGAGTACAAAAAATCAGACAGTAGTTACCAGAAGCGGAATATAATAGAGTTTTAAGACCCAGGAATATTTTTTATTTAATTTAAAGACAAGATAATATGGAGGGAAATGTAGAAGGAGAAGAAGAAGAAGAATATGCAGAAGGAATAGAAGATGAAACAGAGGATGAGAACTTGTAAGCAACGATAACAAGTCAGTCATAAGACAATATTATCAGACCTTAAGTTGAAAGGAGATATAATTAGAAAAGTAAAGGATAACGGTTTCTGGAAGATGTAGGTCACAGGAAGCGTTGTTTTGGGATGAAGAGGGAAGATGGAGGATGGGGATGAAGCAAGAAGATGATAATTTGGGGATGAAGAGGAAAAATGGCGATACGTGGATGAAGACAGAAGATAGCGTTCTGGGATGAAGTAGAAAAATGGTGTGTCATGGATGAAGTAAGAAGATGGAGGATCAGGGATGAAGTAAGAAGATATAGGACAAGGAACGAAGTATGAAGATGTAGGGTAAGGGATGAAGCAAGAAGATGATGATATAGGGATGAAGAAGGCAAATGGCGATAACTGGATGAAGGTAGAAAATAGCGTTCCGGGACGAAGCACGAAGGTGGCGTGTCAGGGACGAAGTAAGAAGATGCAGCGTCAGGGACGAAGTGAGAAGATGTAAGACTAGGGATGAATTAAGAAAGCCAAGTGAGTGGACAGCTAGATAAGTGTGATAAGGAGGGAATATAGAAGGGATGAATTTTAAAGTTTATAATGAAAGTGTATAGTGAAAGTGAATAGTTTAATTTATAATTCAAAGATAATAAATGTAGTTAAATACTACATGCAATAGAAAATAGGAATATAATTGCACATGGATTAATATACCGGACTAAGTCGCAGAAGAACTAATTGCGCAGTAGAATAATAATAGTTGAAGATTTAATAGGTATAAAACTATAAAATACTTAGAATTGAGCAGAACTTTAAGTATCTGATGTTAAAGTAGAAAAGAGTAGGTAGAAGTAGTATTGGTTACTAATATGGTATTCCGCCGGTGTCCGGCGGTAAATTATAGACTAGTGTAATTTGTAGTTTTTATTATTTTTATTTAAGTTTAGGTTTAGATTTTTAATTATTAATTTAAATTATAATAACTGGTTACCTGTTATTTATTTACTGGTTATCAGAAATATTTTAAAATTTGTAACTTTAATAATAATTTTATGCTTATCTCACATTATGTAACTATAGAAATATAGGAACAAGAAGGTGGGATAAAGTAATAAAATACTAAAAACAATAATGATAATAAATATAAAATAAATATCAATGTATAATTAGAATAGATAAATATAGTTATAAATAATAAAATAAATATAAATAAATAATGATTAAAATAATCAATAATAATAAATATATAAAATAAATTGATAAAAGAATAATAATCAAATATATTACTTATAGTATAATAAGGTGATAATTGATATTAATTAATAAAAGTGTAATATAATAACCTAAATTTTAAATATACCTATATTTAATTTTAGTTTTAGGTAATGAATAATAATAAATATAATACATAAGTATTTGAATATTAAATTTACTTTTGATAAATATATTGGTTCAGATATATAATTTAATTTAAGATATTTTATTTTGTTAAATTAAAAAAATGTTAATAAATGAAATAAGGTCTGAGATATTTGCCACGATGTAAGCAATTAGATACCGGGGTATAGTATACAGATTTTATTCTCATTTGTAATTTATTTTTATTTATTTTACCTTTTTTTATTTTTATTCATTTACTTTTTTTTTTTTTTGCGTGCGCATTTGTTTTTGTCATTCTGAGCGCGAGTGTACTCGCCTCATCTTCTTTCTCTTCTAAACTTATTCCTTATATACTACTGTGTCAAGAAAGTTCCGGGGAATTTGCCAATAAAACACAAAAAAGTAATTATTCATCCAATTTTATTTTATCGCCTTCAAAGTAGGCCCCTTCTGAAATTACACATTTACGCTAACGAATAATCCAATCATCAAAACACTTTTTGTAGGCACTTTTAGGAATCGATGTCAATTGTCGCCTCGAATTTTCCTTTATGTCTTCTATCAACTGAAAACCGGTGCCTCGAAGTGGTAAATCGAGTTTTGGAAAGAAAAGGAAATCAGCAGGAGCCAGATCAGGTGAATACAGTGGTTTTTCGATGAAATTTGTTGAGTTTTTGGCCAGAAATTCGTTCACAATAATAGCCTTGTGAGCTGGTGTGTTATCGAGGCAGAATCCATGAGTTGTCGCTCCACAAATCTGGCCTTTTTCGCCGTATTTGTTCTCTCAAACGCCGCATAACGCTCAGATAATAGTCTTTATTTACCATCTGACCTTCTGGAAAGAACTCTGAGTGCATGACACCGCGATAATCGAAAAGAAAAAAAAAAAAAAAAAAAGAAAAAAAAAAAAAAAAAAACCTGTCAACATGGCCTTCAGTTTTGATCGAGTTTGACGTGCCCTTTCAGGTTTCGGTTCAGTTGGAAGGCGCCATTCGGAAGCTTGTTTGACTGGTTTGAGTGTCAAACTCGTAAACCCACGTCTTATCACCAGTTACAATGCGTTTCATGAATGTGGGGTCGGAACTGGCTCGTTCTAGCATGTCTTCGGCAACCCTTACGCGATTGAGTTTTTGTAGAAAATTCAAGTCTTTCGGAACTAACCGAGCTGCAACGCGTGTCATGCCCAAACAATCGTTTAAAATGGTACGAATCGATTCGTGAGACACAAAACGTTTAGCGGTAATTCCTCTCATACCTAAATGACGATTTTCAGTTCAGTTGAAACCGTTGATGGCGGACCAGATCGAAGCAAATCTTCCAGCACATCTCGACCACTTTTGAATGCACTGTACCACTCATATGCACGTGTTTTTGATAGCGTCGATTCACCGTAAGCCCTCTGTAATATTTTCAGCAATTCGGCACACGAAATATCATTAGGAGTGCAAAATTTGAGACAGATTCTTTGTTCAATATTTGTATCCATCATAAAATCACAAATCACCTTTGAGATGAACTAACTAAATGGCTTACTGTAAACAAACAAGATGACAGATGACGTTCAAACTCCGCGAGGGTATAGAGGAAAGTTGTACCAACCTAGCCCGAACAATAATTTTGAATCCCCTTTTAAACAGGACTTTTAAATGATCAATTCCCAGTACTTTCTTGACAGAATGTATTTAACTTCAAGGCTTTAGATTTATTAACTCCTGTCTCACCAACAGGGATTTTATTCTATCTCCGTGGTTCGTGTGTCACGGTACCAGCACTGCTTCCAACATATGTGCTCTTCGGAGGTTTCAGGCGTGAAAGTTGAGTGAACTCTTGCTACTGCCCTTATGTGTAAGCCTTAGGTGCGGAGCCCTTCCATACCGTTATGTACATCCACGTAGCTTCCTTTGGGAGCCCGGTCCGTTTTAATCTCCCGACAAACGCTGTTGGTTGGGTTAATTTACGGACCGGTGGTTTTACCGCTAACGGAAAACTTGTGTAATCGACCACAAGTCCCCTGAATACATCTCTGCGTCGTTACGCAGTATGGCCTAAATGATACCTGGAGGGTATTACCTGGAGGGAAACTCTTTCTGACGTACTCATTGAAATCGATCTGGTAGGGGTCCATCAGGCGGCATAAACCGCAAGTATTTTGGTGTCTTTTTTCTCTACCCACGGATGGCTGGCTAACATCGACGGTTCTAGAAGGGAGTCCTTTCATCATCCTCTCCCCGAGCAAAACCACTTCATTCAACGGCTTTTTAGTTGTGACCTTCGCCTGCGAAATGAAAACAATGAATGATATTAGTCCGTTTTACAAACAACGCGAGATTGACAGGATATGCGGTAAAGTGACCAATGCCACCAGAAGGCGAGTCGGTACGCTTTTGGTTGAAACGAAGACGGAAGACCAGTCAAAGAAACTCCTGAAGGCCAGCTTGTTGGGTTGCTGTTCTATAACGGTGACTCCCAACAAGTCTTTAAACACCCGTAGAGGCGTGATGACTACCTCTTGTTCGGACGGACTTTCCGAGTCAGATATTGTCACTAAGATCACTGTCTACTTGGCAAACGCATTGGACAGTCAACCGCACTGTATACGGTATTTTTAACTTTAATGGGTACCACAATATCGGGGCCCTTATATTGCGGATAGGCACGAATATCTTTGCGGCCGTATGTGCCAAACCCAATGCGCTGTTTTCGGTGCCAGCAGTCCGGTCATACACAAACTCGGTACACGTTTGATGCAATATGTGAACCGTGTTGCCAGCCTGCACACTGTGAAGGTGTCTGCTCACGAGACCCTTGTTGCGTCCACTGCCGCAGGAATCACTCCTCTAGTTCATGGCAATGTTCACGATTTTTGAAGAAAAAAAAAAGGTCATACAGTAATTGCAAAATCAAGGAACACACACTTAGCTTTTCCTGAGACCCAACGACTATCAGCAGCTTCACCCTGCGACTAACTTAGGCTACGCCTCCGCAGTTTGCCGTACTCCTAGTCCCTCTGTGGCCCTACAAACTGCACCAGTTGCTGAGGCGCCCACATAAACGGACCTATCACTGAGCTCTACCACCTTGCCTGAACGACCCACACCACGACCTTCGACAGTTTCCGCTTCATCTGACCCTTCGTTGACATCTGTACGTCAACCGTTACCCTGTCAACCACCGTAGAATGCCACCGGGACTTTGAAGGTTTATTCGCCACCTTGTGCTTCTTACGAAAACGCTCAGGTGGTTGACAAGGTAACGGTTGGCGTTCAGATGGTGGTCTAATGCTGCAACATATCTCTCCTGCTCGAGGTGTATAATCGAGTTTGGGTTGACGTCACTTTTTAGGAAAGGAGGCCACCATGATAAACATTTTGAAAGAGCTGTCATCTTCCGACCGCCAGCTACTGACCTATTTCTCCTACTACTTGTGTTTGTAACGCATAATCATTGGACGGTATACCAATCCGTGAGTCATTTGGGGTAATTTTTTTACCTCGGGAAGCCCTATAATATGTTATACACGGATACCTACTGTTTTTCATTTAAGAATTTCTGAGGGAACGCGTTTTCCGAGAAGGAGTCGGCTCAGTTTATCGTATCTTTTTGTTTAAGAAAACGGAGTGCCTCAGGGATCGTTACCAAGCATCACATTACCATTAACTCTATATCGAACTGTGTTCCGCCGTGTGTAGTATTGTTCTCCTTATTCATAGACATTTTGTACGTTCAGCGTACGCTGCTTTTGGAACGGCACCTGCAACAGTAATTGAACAATCGTTGAGTTTGGCGTTGTAAAACAGGCTTTCGTTAACTTCTGGAGCCAAGGCTTTGACTACCATTTCTCGTTGATTTGGCTTAGATTTACTACTAATTGGAGAGGAGATGAGATTCCTTGGGCTGCTATTTAATCACGAACTCTGCTGGTCCCCATATATGTATAGCTCAAGTGAAAGCGCAATATGAGTGTTCTCTAAACTTGTTTACAGATACTAAGTGGCAAATTTTGGAGAACGGATTGGGCAGTCTTTGCTTCTTTATTACGCAAAAATCCTATCCAAGTTAAGTACGGATATATTGTTTATTCTCCAACAGGACCATCTGCGCTTGTTATGCACACTGTGGATAACAAGCGCACCCGTATGACTTGGCCGAAAAAGGTGATGGGATAATAAAAGAAAAGCTAAGGACTAGGTCCACACACTAAAATCTAAAAACACAATAAAATGTAGCTAAAACACTGCCAGCTACCACGGAAATTAAAGATAAAAACGGTAAGAGGGTCCACACAATAAAATCGAAAAACACAATAAAACGTGGCTAAAACAGTGTCAGCTACTGCGGATCGTCAAAAATAAAATTGATAAAAGCCACCAAGAGAACCAATGCCACTAAGTAGTACGCAAATGCAGGACACAGAGTGTAAAACGTTAAAATCACACACGGTGGATCATACCGACTAATCGCATAAAATCTAAAACGTGTTCCACAGCAATGAGTTTCTCCGCTAGTACCTGTGAAATATCAGCTGGTAATCCGACGGACAAACGTAAGGGAGATAAAAACTGACACTCGATTAAAACATGCCTCACAGTCAATGGCTCCTGACAATGTGCACAAAACGGAGCAGGGTCCGAAGATAATAAAAGACTATGAGTAAAACGACAGTGCCCGATACGTAGTCTAGTTAAAATGACCTCTTCGCGACGGCACACGCGAGAGGATGTGCGCCAGCAGACAGGGAGGGACTTCAACTCCCGAAGTTTGTTGCCTGTAGCTCGGCCCAGGCAGCACTCCAACGCAAAAAGGATTAAACGACATAAAAAGGTGCGTAAGTCCGCAGAGGTCATAGAAGAGCTAAAACACCTGGGGGCTGACATGGCAGCCTTCGCTGCGGCATCAGCAGCCTCGTTGCCGCATCGGCCGACGTGGCCAGGAACCCACACAAAAGTAACGCGGAAGCCAGAATCGGCGAGCGAGTTAAGACAATCCTGGACACGCTGTCCGAGGGTTTGGGGACTGTACAGCGAGCTAAAGCTCTGCAGAACACTCAAAGAATCAGAGCACACAACTCACGCATGAAATCCTTGCCGCTGAATATATAAAAGAGCCTGGAAAACACTAAAAAGCTCAGCTCTAAAAATCTAGCACTGCGGTAAAAGTTGAAATCTAAAACTCGCTTGGTCATGAATAAAAGCACATCCTACTCCCCTAGCATCCTTGAAGCCATCTGTGTAAATAAAATTGCATGTAGCAAACTAATCTTTGAAAGCTAAAAATGCGGAATAGTTAACAGAATCAGGCGTCGTCGACTTCGGCGTGGACAGCAACCTTAGATCAATGCGGGGCTGGGGTGGAGCCACGGAGGAAATTGAGTCTCCTCTCTGGGATATACGGTTGGCAACGTGACGTCCAAACGCCGAAGGAGCAGTCGAAAGCGCAAGCCAGGTAGAAGGAGGGCCAGGGAATTACTTGGGTATCGGCGATCCAAAGAGTCGTTATAAACAAGGTAAAAGACTGATATCTGGATAAACTAAGCAGACTGCAGGCATAACTACAAAGGAGAGCATCACGTCGATAAGACAGCGGAGGTTCTGCAGCTTCTGCACAAAGGCTGAGAACCGGACTCGTGGGGAAAGCACCGATACTCAAACGGATACCACGGCAATGTGTAGCATTGAGACGAGCTAAAATGGACGGGCGGGCCGTAGTCGATTTTTGAGCGGACCAGAGACCTATAAAGGTGTAAAAGAGTAGTCCGATCAGCCCCCCCCCCAGGATGTGCCACTTAAAACGCGTAAAAGATTAAGAGAACGATCACATTTTGCTTTTAAGTACGATATAAGGGAAGATCAGCTGAGTTTCCTGTCAAAATTCAAACCTAAAAATTTCGTCTCCTCGGCGAAAGGAAAAACGTCAGGACCAAGACGGAGAGAAGAAGGATATGCCTTCCGTCTCCAGAAATTGACGCAGGCAGTTTTCTCGGCGGAGAACTTCAAGCCGTTTTCTATACTCCAAAGGTACAGGCGGTCAAGACAAAGTTGTGGTCGGCGTTCTATAAGGCAATTCCGCCGAGAACTAATGTAAATATTGAAATCGTCCACAAAAAATGAAGAGGAAATGCCAGATGGAACGCACTCTACAACAGAATTGATGGCAATAGCAAACAATGTGACACTAAGCACCGAGCCCTGCGGTACCCCGTTCTCTTGAGTAAAAACACCGGATAAAATCGAGCCAACCCGAACCCTAAAAACTCTATCCATCATAAACTCCCGGATACAAAGGGGCAGACGACCACGAGTTCCCCAATTGTGAAGGGTATGAAGTATACCGTATCTATAGCAGGTATAATACGCTTTTTCCAGGTCAAAAATACCGCAACCGACGGATTGTTCCGTAAAAATCCATCCATGATAGACGTGGACAGGGACACCAACTGGTCGACTGTGGAACGATAACGACGGAAGCCACATTCGACGCTGGAGAGCAGATCGCGGGATTCAAGCCACCATCGTAGTCGCCCGTTAATTATACACCCCATCACCTTGCAGACGCAACTGGTGAGGGAGATCGGACGATAGCTGGAAGGGAGATGGGGATCCTTACCCGGTTTTAAAATGAGAACGAAGGTGGCCGCGCGCCAGACTGTATGAAACACTCCATCGCACCAAATGCGGTTGAAGAGCCCCAAAGAAAGAGTGTACCGGCAGGGCAGAGATGCTGGAGTATGGCGATATGAATTCCATCTGGCCCAGGAGCAGAAAGTCTAGAGGACGATACGGAGGTTTCGAGCTCCTGTATAGTACAAATCGAGTTATAGCACTATTATTAAAAGAGCGAAAGGGGAGAGCCTGAGATTCCACCTCGGCCTTAGTTTTTCGAAAAGCTGGGTCATAATTTCCGGAGCTTAAGACAGACGCGAACGTGCTACCAAGGGTGTCAGCAACAGCTAACGGATCCACAACGGTAGCAGATCCCATGTGAAGTCCCGGTATGGAAGAGTTAGCCTGGATTACCGGCAGCACGTCGTAGCTTCTTCCGCACAACGGATGAAGGCGGGGACCGATTAAAGGTAACAACACGAAGTCCAGGAAGCCCGTTTGCTATCCTGAATAATGCGGCGGGCCCTTGCGCGAGCTTGTTTGAAGCGGATCAAGTTATCCAATCCCTCACAGCCCGCCTGCGCGCACGAACAGCCTCGCGGCACTTGGAATTCCACCAAGGAACCCTCAAGCGTCTGGGATGGAAAGACGACCGAGGTATAGACAATTCGGTGGCAGAGAGAACGACAGAATTAAAGTTGTCTACAGTGGCGAACTCATTGTAGCTGAAAACAGCTTTCTGTGAAAAAAGGGCCCAATTCGCTTTCGCTAGCTGTCAAGTTGCTGCTCACGGGGAAGAAACGCGGTGACAGCAAAGTCAGTACACACGTGCAATGATCACTAGAATGGGTGTCAGATACAACGTTCCATTGTAACCGAGGAGCAAACTGCGCTGAACAAACAGACAGATCCAGATGGGAGAAGGTGGCAGAAGAATCAGAAAGAAAAGTTGGTTCACCAGTGTTCAAATCACCAAGCCGAAATTGGTCAAAAAGGTCAACAAGGAGCATCCCCCGCTCATATGCCCTAGGGGAACCCTAAAGTGGATGATGGGCATTGAAATCCCCCACCAAAAGCAAAGGTGCCGGGAGCTGAGCCAGGTGATTGACCATGGCGGCTGAACTGAGGGTAGCTGAAGGAGGAACGTAAACGTTACAAACTGAAAAGGTGAAACCAGGAAGAACAAGATGGACAGCAACAGCTTGCAAGGCAGTGGTAAGCGATAGTGGCTTACAATAAACATCATCGCGCGTGAGTATCATAACACCCCCAAGAACAGGAGATTCCTCCTCCGGGGTAAGATCGAAACGAACCGGCACGTAATTGTGTACAACGCACCAACTATTGATGTGTTTAAGTTGGTTTGCTCGCTTTGGATTTCGATTACAAGGTATATGTATTCGTTAGCTTGCACACGGGCTTTTCTTTTGCTATACCGTCTGCAGGATTTAGATTAAATGTTAAACTGGCTTTTTGAGCAACTGCAGACATTTGATGCATTCCAATTATTGTAAATTGAAAATCTTGAAGGTGATCTAGCTCATCTTCTCTTAAACCTCGCCGAGAATGAATAATATATATGGTGCCAATAATTGCTCCCATCATTGTTGTTGATCTGAAGTCTAGATGTAGCTTCCAACCAAGCAGTGTGCCGGAATCAGGCACTGTCCAAAGTTTAATACAGTGGTATCTATCAGTTTGCAAATTATTTTCAATTGTATGTGTTATAGTATCGATATTGCGCCGTCTCCTATAATAACGTCTGCGTGCTGGATCCTGAGAGCGAAGCTTCGTCTCCTGTAAACAGATGATCAAGCGGTCATACGACCGTAGCAACAGCTGCAGTTCAGCTCTATGGGAGCGAACACCGCGAGTATTCCACGTCAGCAACGCCATGGTAAAAGGATGTTAGAAACCTGGGATAGGCGAGGTGGAAGAAAGCAAACTCTCTAAAAAGGACAGTTAACGAACACTGCTAAGGTGGCCTGTTAAGTTTCCCAGATTTCTGGCCTAGAAAAGGACGGCCTGTGTGCCCATCGGAATCCTCAGATGGTCGGGATCTGATAGATCTCGAACGGGACTTTGCAGGTGTTTTCGCCACCCTGTGCTTCTTACGAGACCGCTCAGGAGAGGCGGCGATGGATGGTGGATAAGGTGAGGATTGTCGCACTGTTGTGGTCGGAGGCTCAGCTGAAGCGGAAGATGTCGAAAGCCGCGGTTTGGGTCGCTCAGGCAAGATGGTAGAGCTCAGCGACAGGCCCATTTGTGTGGACGCGTCAACAACAGAAGCAGTTTGAAGGGCCACAGAGGGACCAGGAGTGCGACGAATTGCGAAAGCGTACCCTAAGGTAGTCGCAGGCTGCAGCTGCTGACAGCACCGCCGGGCCTCAGGAAAAGTTAGGCGTTCCGTGATTCGCAACTCCTGTATGGCCTTTTCCTCCAAAAATCGGGGACATTGCCGTGAACTAGAAGTGTGAGTTACACGGCAGTGTACGCAGCAAGGGTCATAGGAGCAGACATCACCGTGTGCAGGCTGGCTGTACCGCTCAAATGTTGCATCAAATGTGCACCAAGTTTGTGTATGACCGAACCGCTGGCACCGAAAACAGCGCATTGGGTTCGGTACATATGGCCGCACAGATACGTGTTCATACCCACAATACAAGGTCTCGGGTATTGTGGTAGCCTTGAAAGTTAGAAATACTGTTCGCAGTGATACTGACTGTCCATTGCGTTTGCCAAGAAGACGGTACGCTTGGCACACACCCTGGTCCGATAAATTGGTGACCATATCTGCCTCGGAAAGACCGTCCAAACAGGAGGTAGTCACCATGCCTCTATAGGTGTTCAAAGATCTGTGGGGTGCCACATTTATGATTTAAGAACCCAACAAGCTGGCCTTCAAGAGTTTCTTTGACTGGTCTTCCGTCTTTGTTTCAACTAGCAACGTTCCGTCTCGCGTTCTGGTGGCAATGGTCACTTTACCGCAGATCCTGTCAATCTCGCGTTGTATGTAAAAAGCACTGATACCTTTCATTGTTTTCGTTTCGCAGGCCAAGGTCATAACTAAAAAGCGGTCAAAGTATGTAGGTGTGCGCAGAGAGAGCATGTTGAAAGGACCACCTTTCGGAACCGTCGGCGTCAGCCTGCTATCCGGGGGTAGAGAAAAAAGACACCAAAACATTTCCGGTCTGTTCCGCCTGGTAGACCACTACCAGACCGATCTCAAAGAGTACGTCAGAAGGAATTACCCTCCAGCAGCTACTGCTGGTCCATACGGGTAAGCCCTTCACCATGTGCAATCCGGCTTTTAGCCCCTACCACAGATATACCACCTGTGGTTCCGCACTTTAGGCCATGCTGCGTAATAAAGCAGACATGGATTCAGGGGACTTGTGGTTGATTACACCGGGTTTCCGTTAGCGCTAATACGACCGGTCCGTGATTCTAACCCAACGAACAGCGTTCGTCGGGAGATTAAAACAGACCGCGCTCCCAAGGAAGCTACGTGGGTGTACATAACGGTAAGGACGGGCTCCGCACCTAAGGCTTACACATAGGGGCAGTAGGAAGGGTTCACTCATCCTTCACGCCTGAGACCTTCGAAGAGCACACAAATTGGAAAACGCGCTGGAACCGTGGGACAGGAACCACGGAGATAGAATAAAGATCCCTGTTGGTGAGACAGGAGTTAATAAATCTAAAGCCTTAAAACTAAATATATAAGGATTTAGCGTAGAAGAGGAAGATGAGGCAAGTACACACGCGCATACAATGACAAGTGCTCACACACATACCGAAACGAACACAAAACGTGGCACAGTTAGTGGCGATGGGGATGATGATATGGCGGTGCCTGGCTCGGGAACCCCCGAGTGCGCCAAACCCGTACCTACCGTAGTAGGCCCCTAGGGGGAATGCCGGCGTGATAACCTGTTAGTAAATTATGGATGTGGACTGAAAGCGTGTATGCACATTTATCCAGTACACTATGTTCCCATTGTAATCTGAATAAATTTTATAGAAACTGCTCTTATATTCCAAGACTGCACGAGGTACAGATAGAATCCACGTTTAAATGCTGAACTCTCTCTCCTGAAGGTAAAAGTTTCCTCTTCGATGTCTATAATTCTGTTTCTGTTGTTGCCCTTTCCCCAGAAAATGTCGGAAGACCACAGTCCAACTCGTTTCTTAATCTGGAAAGAGCCATCGTCTTCAGTCCAGCTACCATTATATATCCCTCACCAGTTGCGTTTACAAGGTTATAGAACGTTTGATCACGATTGGTGTGTTGCTAGGAATCTCAAAATCTAAAAATCAACACCCAGTGCGGTTTTCGTCGACTTCAATCAGCAGTGGACACCTTGAATGGCTATCAACGCAGATCGTGAACGGATTTGTCAAGAACTATAAAATATTTAAGATTCTTTTCTACGTCGAGAAGTCTTCTGATACGAGTTGGCGAGCAGGAATATTTCGTTTGGTCCACAAATTAACCAAATATACGTGCGACGCGTACCGTTGTACGTGATCTCGAAATATGTTTTCCGAGGAGTATTGTACCAACAACATAACTCTGTACCGATTGACGGATTAGGCACTATCATTCATCAAGAGGTGAGCAGTGCATATAAGTTTAGGCACTGAATGCCCAACATTTTGAATTCGTCTTACTTTATTTAATGGTTCCACTCCTAATTTATCACCACTGTTGTCATTTCTTTCTTTCTCTATATGTACTATGTATAATAAAGCGTTTAAAGTATAGTATTGCGCCCAAAAAATTGCTACCGAGATTTCTCCGGAAATATGTTATGAGACACCCAGAATCGAAGAAAAGACATTTTAGAAAAAAGTCCGTGTGTGTATGTGTGTACTGTCTGTCTCTCTGTCAGTTTTTGTGTGTGCGTATGTGTGTGTATGAGCAGCATAGCTCAAAAAGGAAAAGTCCGTAAATACCCAACTTGGTATTTAAGCTCAGTATCCTCCAAGAAAGATACTTCAAGGAAGATAGAGTGTTTTCGGCACTTTAGGGCTTAAAACCTGAGTAGCACATTGGTGCGTATCTTTGAAATGAAAGGCAACGGTTTCTCAACAATGTGCAAGTTTTAAAACAAAATATAAGAAGCCACTCAACAATGTGACCAACATGATTTCCTAAATACCGCTCAACTGGGTGATATAAATACCCCACGTCTCCACAGCGCGATTAAGGGTGGTGCGTTTGATCTGTTTATAAAATAAGGGCAGATATATTCATGGTTTAGGCAATAAAGAATTTTCAACCAATGAAAAAGCAATTTAATCGTCTCACCCACGAAGAGTATACTTTTATTTGACCACTTTTATTACCTAATAATGTGGTGCCGGATAAAATCTAGATAATAACATATTCATAGATACTGCTTACAATATCACAAGCGTACAAGTCGCTGAGGCACGTCCTCGGGCAGAGATCGAAGAAAGAAAAGAAGGGAAATAAACACAGTTTTATGTATTACATATACATATATAATATCGACTTATGCATTGTAGCAGAAGATATGCATGTGTTAGACTTACCTATGAACACAGTTAGCAGCTATAAGTACAACTCGAGGGCCAATAATTGTTCCTCCACAGAGAAGTTGTTGGGTATTTCTATTGGAAATGGTTGCTATCCATGGAAACTGAGACGCATATTCTTCTGAAATGAAGTCCACCGTCTCCCTTCCGCATGAATCCCATGTTAGTTTATCATCTACAGTCTCAGACAGGCGGCAACACACTTTCTTTGGATTCTTACATGCTTGCATAAGAGCTCTGTGTTTGTGAAGGCAATTACATTCTTGGTTTTCGAACGATGACATCCTGGAAAGGTAATCAAAGTTACGTAGACCTCATCGTACCCAGAATGCACTTCAGAGTTATACAGTGCAATAATAAGTAATGGAAAATTTGATTAGAATGGATTTTACAGTTTTGTCTCATTAAGCTAAAACATTTGAGTGATATTCGTTATAACTAATTAAAAATTCTTATGTGTTACATTCATATGAATTTCTCTACATCCCTGCAACAAATTATTGTTAATAAGCTTATTCTTCTATCTATTTTATGCTAATACAATAGCCGAAACAGTCTTATTACTTATGTGCTTATAAGTATGCGGGAAATAAGGGAATATACTAAGCTAAACTGACAGTCAAATGTTTTAAAATGTGGTTGATATGGGATTGAAATCCCATTACTTGTCTGCTTTATCTACATTGTTTGTTTAGTACGTTTTTGTCTACTTCTAATGGTTTATCAGTTAGACAAAATTCGACAAAAATCACCCAGAGGCTATTCCCAGAAAATTCAAGATATACGTTTTACCAGTTATGTCCAGCTTCTTAAAAGAAAATGTGAAGTCTCCCAACTCATCTAAGGGAAGAACCAGTCCCCGTTGTTCTCCACACACAGCCTCTTTTGAGGAATCTTCTGGCGAGAGAGAAGGTCGGCGACCACCAACTTTACCGATCAGCACCACTAATCGGTTCGAGGTGCTCAAACCGAAATTCCCTATTTGAAAGAGGACCTCCCTCGTGGAAGAGATGGACCAGTAGGATTCTGCCCGACGGCCAAAGCGTAAGTAGCAGGATCGTGCTCCGGAAAAATGTGTTAGTCCGATGTTCAAAAAGAACAAACTAAACCTACCAGCACAGCCGAATATGCTGAAACGGCTTTTCATTTAAACTCTTATTCCGTACAGTTGCCCATGGCTATCCTACAGTGGGACATACGCGGCATCAGATCACATCGACCAGAGCTTGAATTGTTGCTCCACCAGAATCAATCTTTGGTCGTATGCTTGCAAGAGATCAAGCTCCGTCCCCAAGAGCAACTTTCTCTAAAGCAGTACTCTTTTGTCCGGCATGATTTATCACCGGCGGATGGTGTTCCTGCACATGGAGACACCATGATTCCTATCAGAGATGACGTCTTTGCTAAAACCCATAAACTCCGACATGTCCATCGCTCTACGCATTAAGAGCCCTTCCATTAGCTTCACCATTTGCAATATCTATGTGCCTCCATTTGATGACCTCTCGCGCAGTGATTTAGAAGACCTCGTTTCCCAGCTACCACCACCTTTTCTGCTGGTAGGTGACGTGAATGCCCACCACCCTCTTTGGGGCACTCCTCAGGCATGTACAAGAGGTCAAGTTTTCGCCGAATTATTGGATAATATCAATCTCTCTCTTCTGAACCCCGGAGAGCCTATATTTCTTTCTGACGACTTCAATAGATTTTCTCACCTGGATATCGCAGTTTGTTCTCCACAGTTGGCTGTTTGCTTACAATGGAATGTTATCTCGGACCTGCATTCAGGCGACCACTTTCCTAACCTTATTTGCCTCTTAGCACAGGATGTATGTTAAACTCGTTTACCAAGATGGCGCCTAGACCAGGCCAACTGGAACCTTTATTCCAGCTTTACCGTTTTCCACTACAGCAAGCAAGATTCGGTGGAGATTTTAGTCAAACATCTCACTGAGACAATTATTTCCGGGGCTCAGCTTTCTATTCCTCGGTCGAATGGACATCAATGTCGCTTTCCTGTCCCTTGGTTAACAGATGAATGCCGAAATGCCATTCCTGTCCGCAGACATGTTCTCAGGGCTTTCCAGCGTCGCCCTACTCTGGATAATCTTATATATAATAAAAAGCTGCGTGCCCAAACTAGACAAATTATTAAGGATAGCAAGAAGATACCATATAGCAAGTTTGTAGCATCTTTTAGTCGACATATCCCTTCCTCTGTCGTATTTGATAAGTTACGGCGTGTAATCGGAAAAGCGACGCATATGCCGATAGCCGGCCTGAAGACATCTGCAGGCCCTGTGGTTGATATATTTGACGTGGCTAATACTCTTGGCAGAGCTTTCGCTCAACCGTTTAGCTCAGAAAGCTATTCCGGTAACCTTGAAGACTACAATCGGCTTTTCACCATGGCAGAACTGGACAATGTGCAAAACTCTTCGCAAAACTCTGCGCCAGGTCCAGATGGCATCCATGTCCAAATGTTGCAACATATCTCTCCTGAGGGTAAGGCTTTCCTTCTCGAGGTTTATAATCGTCTCTGGATTGATGCCACTTTTCCAGTTAAATGGCGGGAGGCCACCGTCATCCCTATTTTGATACCCGGAAAGGACCGTCAATTTTCTTCCAGTTACCGTCCTATTTCCCTCACCAGTTGCCTATGCAAGATGACGGAACGCAAGATCAATGGACGGTTGGTGTGGTGGCTAGAATCCCACAATCTTCTGACCGATATCCAATGTGGCTTTCGCAGCCGTCGTTCAGCGGTTCACCACCTTGTGTCACTATCGACTCAGATCATGAACGGCTTTCTTCAGAGTTGTCAGACGGTTGGGATATTTTTTGACCTTAAGAAGGCATTCGATGCCTGTTGGCGGGCTGAGCTTCTACGTTCCCTCCACAACTGGAATATACGGGGACACCTACCGTTGTTCATTCAGATATTTATGAGGGACCACGTTTTCCGAGTAAAATTCGGCTTGGTTTTTTTCTAACAATTTTATTCAAGAGAATGGAGTGCTACAGGACTCGGTATTAAGCGTGACGTTGTTTGTTATAGTGATTAGTTCCATATCCCAATGTGTCCCCCCAGTAATCTCGTCCTGTTTATTCGTGGACGACTTTATCGTCTTCTCAGCGTGCAGCTTTTTTGGAACGCCGTCTCCAGCGGTGTTTGAACAACTTCTATGATTGGAGCTCTAAAAACAGCTTTCGCTTTACACCTGAGAAGACTGTGTGCGTTAACTTCTGGCGTCGAAGATGGCGAATGGCACCTACTCTTCAACTTGCGACTGATTTACTTCCCTTCGCAGATGAGGTGAGATTCCTGGGGTTGATTTTCGATCGGAAACTATGCTGGTTAACACATATAGCACAGCTTAATGCGCGGTGGCACCGTTCTCTTAATATTTTACGGATACTAAGTGGCAAATCTTGGGGAGCAGATTGGACAGTGTTACTGCGCTTTTATCGTGCACTGATCCGATCCAAGTTAGACTGTGGATGCATTATATATTCTTCCGCAAGACCATCTGTGCTGAAAGGGTTAGATGCAATCAATAATCAGGGCATCCCTGTGGCTATTGGAACCTTTCCAATTGGCCCAGTTGTGAGCCTCTACGCCGATTCGGCAGAACCCCCTCTGCGGTGTTGGCGTAATGTCCTGCTGACAAATTGTGGTTGTGGGCTTCAGTGCCTCCCTACGCATCCTACTTTTACCCCTTTTAAGTCTGTTGAACTGGACGAACATTATCACCACCTATCCCGTTGTCCAAATTCGTTTTCGAGAGCTTCTTCGGAACTACCATATTGCACTACCTAGAATGTTTCCCAAGAGAGAGAGGATGTTCCCACCTTGGTTACGAGCTACATCCCACGTCGATCTCCGTTTGACATCATTCAAGATCCTACGATACCTGCGTGTAGTATCCGTACTTTGTTTTTAGAACCTTTATCCTCTTACAGTGATCGACTTTGTACATACACCGACGGTAATAAATGCACCGATCGTGTTGGATGTTGTTACTGAAGCCGAGCAACATACTTTTGGTTTTCCTAGTTACACCTCTATTTATACTGCAGAGCTGTATGTTATTTACCGAGCCATTGTTTATGTTTGCCGTCGTAATTTGGGTGACTGCCTCATTCTTAGCGACTCCCTTAGCGCGCTTCAGAGCTTTCTCAGCTGTACAGCTACCATCCTTCAGTGCAGCACATCAGATTATCCTCCACCTTTTACATACCTCTGACGTTAATGTCATAAGACATGGCTTCCCGGACATGCTGGGTTGTCGGGTAATGAACTGGCGGATATGGCGGCAAAGTCAGTAATTACGGTACCCAGTGTTATAGTTAATTTTTTCACCGCCGAAGATTTTAGGCTTGTTGTGCGAAGAGAAGTGCTTTCGTGCTTGCATACAGTGTGGTCGGCTCTCCGCGGAAGCAAGCTCAGATCAGTAAAGGATCTTCCGGTACACTGGGCAACTTCCTCTCGTGCATCTCGTCGTGAAGAAGTTTCTTTTTGGTAGTGTTTAACGCCCGCTTTAACTACTTATGGCACCACAGGCGACCGTGAGGAAGTGGTTTTGGCTTGTCTGCGCAACGGTTACTGTAATTTTACACATAGTGATTTACTTAATGGCGAACCATTACCTATCTGTCCGCTGTGTGAGGCACATTTGTCTGTTCACCATGTGCTGCTGGAGTGTGTTGCTCTCTTCTCCCTTCGAGCAACACACCAGTCTAAGGTCTCCCTTTCTGAGGTTCTCGGGGACGACAACCACGCGATAGATAGTGTTTTGAAGGTTTTACGCCAAGTACCGTTTTTAAGATGGTTTTAATGTTTTGAACAGTTTATTGTTAGTGATTTTATCTCTCACTTTTAACACTGGGGGTTTACTTTTAGAGGTATTTGCTTTTTAATTGTCATGTTTGATACAGTTTTTAGAAACTTTTAAGATCGTTTGATCTTCATTCTTTTAGTAATTTTAGTTCTTTTGCACTTTCAGCACTGTGGGTTTACTTTTAGAGGGCTTTTCCTTTTAGTTTTCATGTGCGACCCAGTTTTATGTCCCTCTATGGTCAATGCCATATCTTTTATATATTCTCAGATTTTAACTATGCCGTTGGTCATATTTTATTTCCAACTTCGTTTTTCCTTTTTACTTAAGCACATATGCTTTTTAGGGCGCTAACCTTAAGCCCCATTAATTATCATTATCAGTGTCACACTCTATGCTGAGCGTTAAAGTCAGTCTAATTTTGTCCTGAGGCCTCTTTATCAGGCGTGAGGTTCTTTTACGTGCGTAAATCTATGACACGGCAGCAATGGCTCTACCTCCCTTCCGAAGGAGGCCATGCTAAGGACTTTTACGCCCGAAAAAAATGTATCGTCCTTCGCCGGATTTGAATCCACGATCCTGGATATATGAAGTTAGCATGGTAACCATTACACCACAGGATGCTGGATATAGTACCTTCGAAGAAGTACATGGCTTTCTACCACTGGCAACACGAGGCATATTTACTAAATCGCTTTCTGCGAAATTATAAATTATTGTTTTATATTTGATGCTACCGTGCGTTTTGAAACAAGAGAGTCACAGTCGAACAAATCAACACCGAAGCGCAGGACCATTCCCTATTACTGCAAATGTATCATCTTGAGGAATGAAAGAGATTTGGATTAATAAAGAGCCAGAGGGAGCCGCGCAACATTCATGAAGAATGTATTCCCGAGATTCAGCTCACCACCGTCTGTTATCGCTGATATTTTGTTCACTGTGAGGATATCAGAGGCTATGATGATGATGATGATGATGACGATGATGATGGTGATGGTGGTGGTGATGATGATGATGATGATGATGATGATGATGATGATGATGATGATGATGATGATCATCATCATTCGCACCCTTGTGATAACATCCTGGCAATAACCAGTGATAAAACACAGTATAAAAAAATGTTATATGCTCCATTCACATGGCTTTCTCTACATCTCTGTAACACATTACTGTTAAAAAGACGTATTTTCTACCTACGTCATGCTAATCGAGAGAAACATTAGCACAAATGTTTTCTCTGTAAGTAGAGGGAAATAGTGGAATACAGTAAATAGTCAAATATTTCAAATGGTTGAATTGTGAATGAAATCTGTTTGTTTGGATTGCCTGGAGCTATAAAATTCGTATGAGAAAAGTATTTCCACACAGAAATCAGTAACAAGAAATATCGAGAAAAAAAATGACATAAATTGTGTGTCTCAACGAGGTCTGCATATTGTGTAGTAAGTATTTGCCTGTCACTTACGGTTTACTAGTCATACAAAAGCAAGCAAAATTCGTCCAGAATAAAGCGGTCCTCAGAGGCTATTCCAGAAAATTCAAGATGTGCATCATATTTGTCGTGTAAATATTTTTAATGCACTGTATTTTAAGCAAAATCGTTAGAGCCATTTTTGAGAAAATAAAAATTTTCAAAACATTTTTCATGTAAAGGGTAGTTTGGAGTAGGAGGATTTTACTCAAAATCCTCGTGTCGCATCCTTTTAATTTACTGAACTTATATGACATATATACCAAATTTGGTATTTTACCGACTTTTCGTTTTTAAGTTATCGTGTTCATAGACACACGGACCTTTTTCTAAAATTTGTTTGGATGCAGGGCACCATGAAAGGTGCATTTCGGGTGAAATCTCGTTATAGAATTGTTGGAAGGAGAGTAATATTTTCCCTATACATCATGTATATAGTACTGTAGAGAAAGTAATAAACCACTGATAAAAGTAGAGTTAAAAAGAGTATAAAAACCAGGATAAAAGCACTGTACTACCCTAAAACAAGAATTGGACATAAAACTGTGACATTAAAAGAGAAAAACCAGGGATAACAACTAAAACAAAATCGTTAAACAGTGACACATTATAAGAATTAAAGCTTGAAAGGTGAAAACCAGTTATTTGAAAATTAAAAATGTGATGTGTTTCAATCAAAAGGCTTTCTCTACATCTCTAAAACAAATTAATATATTATTCTTCCATTTACTTTATGCTAATCGAGAAAAACTTAGGAGTACCATAGTCTAAATTCATAGTCAAATAGTTTAATAGCTGGTTGCTATGTAATTAAAGTATCTTTTTATGGACAGAAGAATACAAATTCCTGCATGAGAAAAGTAAATCATTTTAAAGCTGAAACTAATAAGGGGGAAAAAAAAAGCGGTCAAGTCCACAAAAAAAAAAAAAAAAAAAATGTACATTGTTTTAATGAAATCTTCCCCTAAGGGCCCACTACGGTAGGTATGAATTTGGCGCACCCGGGGGCTCGGGCCAAGCCAGACTCAATCCTGTGGGCAACCTCTAAGTAGTGAGGTAGTAATTCGGTGCAAATGCCCACCATCGTGTGGGCCGTGCATACAGACCCATGACGGTGGAAAGGGAATTCATGGTTTGTTGAGGATTGCGCATCTCAGCCCAGGCTTCTGACCTTCAGTGACTGGGGAGGGTGTGCAGCCTAATACACCGCTTTGTTATCTGCCCCACTAAACGGGAGGCTAGGGACCAACCCACCCGTAGGCAATTGCCCACGACTAGTGTTATGCCGAACTCCAGGGTGAGTAGGACGGCTAGCCTGCCATGTCCCCTGTGTAGTCCCGTCACCGCAGTGGTATGACTCCGTGTTGGGCTCCGTGGTGGGTGGGGGGAACTGGAGGTGTATTTAAATCATATATTTTTGGCAAAAACTACACCTAAAAATAAAACCCTTAAGGTGAAACTGTTAAGTAGCTAACCGGTAGCACAAGATCTTGAACTCCACGCGTGGCGTTACCACCACCCGCCCATTGGACGATTTTTCCAATGAGGATATCCAAGAGGATCTGACAGAATAAGGCGTATCATCCGTTTATATGGTTCAGCGGAAAGTTAACGGTGATGTTGTGCCTACCCGTACCTGTTCGTTATCTTTAATCGGATAGATTTCCCTCAAAGGATGAAGGCGGGGTACGAAGCCATCAAGGTTAGACCCTATATTCCCAATCCCTCACGATGTTACTAGTGCCTGCGTTTTGGGTATACCAGAAAATTTTGGTTGGTCTACGTATGCAATTTGTAGCAATGCATCTCACGACGGGGATTGCGCTACCCGTCCATCTTGCGTGAACTGCAGTGGGGAACTTCCATCTGATTCCCGAGATTGCCCCTGTTTTGTTGAGGAGGGGGCCGGGATATCTAGGAGATTCTGGTCAAAGAGAACATGTCCTTCTCCGAAGACCGTAAGCTCCTGCGTATCCTACAAGCTTCTGTCCCGCGGCCCGGTTCCTACAGCTCCGTTACAGCTAAACTGGAACAGAAGCGGGAAATCGCAACACATCCGTTGTGACATCAATGGGGCTACAATTGCGCAAAAGATTATCGTTGCCGCATCACTGCCGAAGATCGCAACATCCACGTCCATGTTGGCATAGCTACCCGCCAAATCCACCCAGAAAGGCATATTCGTGAATAATTGTCACCCCAACCATCGACCTCTGGCAACAAAACCGGCAAAACCGTAGCGCATTCTGTACCAGAAAACATTTCAGCACAAGCTATATTAGGGCTGACTGCCTTAAAGAGCGTGATACTTCTGCACCCAAAACACCCAAGAGTAACAAAAGTCCACGTCAGTCTTCGTGTAGATCCTCTTCTAAGGAATCTTCTGGGAGGACTTTCGATCGGCGACATCCATCTTCGCCGATCAGTACCCAAAATTGGTTCGAGGACCTCCCATATATTATATACGTAAGGGGTCCTCCCATGTGGAGGAGATGGAGCAGGAGAATTCTGCCTTCACTGACAGAGGGACAGTGCGTAAGCGGCAGGATCGTGATTCTTGAAAAACAATTAGTCCAACGGTTAAAAAGAATAAATTAAGCCGACCAGCACCGGCTAGTATGCAGAAACGTCTTTCTATTTAGAGCATACCGCATCATATAGACCATGGCTGTGTTACAGTTGAACATCTGAGCCATTAGAGCAGAGCTTGTACTGTTGCTCAATGCGCACCAACCCTTAGTCGTCTGTCTTCAAGAGACAAAGCTCTGTCCAAAAGATAATGCTACATTTAGGTACTATTCTTCTGTGCGTTTTGATTTATTACCGGAAGAAGGTGTTCCAGCATAAGTGCACTATAATGCTCATCAGAGATGAGATTTATGCTGAGTCCATCTCCCAACACTCTAACCTCCAGTCAGTTGCTGTAGGGATGACGCTGCTCTCTGCCACATTTACCATTTGTAGTATATACCTGCCTCATTCTAATGAACTCTTACATAGGAGTTAGAAGACCCCATCCTGCGGTTACCAACACCATTTCTTTTGGTGGGGGACATGAGGGCCCACCATCCACTTTGGGGCTCCTATGGGGCTTGTGCGAGAGCTAAGTTAATTGCTGATTTTTTGAAACATAATAACCTAGCCCTCCAGAACAACGGAGAAGCTACGTTTTTATCTGACGCTGTTCACAATTTCCCCCACCTCGATATAACGTCTTGTTCTCCACAGGTAACAGTTAGCTTCCACTGGAGTATCATCTCTGACTTACACTCTAGTGACCACTTTGCCGTTTTCATAAGTCTCTTAGCACAATACGTATTTTCCACATGTATGCCTAGATGGCGTTTAGTTCGAGCCAATTTGAACCTTTTGTCTCGTTTGGCTATTTTTACCTACAATGTGAATGGCTCCGTAAATTACTTAGTCTAACACCTCATTGTAACGATGCTTGCACCTGCTGAGCAATCTATCCCGCTGTCCTCTGCCCTACCACATCAATCTTCGCTTCCTTGGTGGACCGATAAATGCCGAAATGCCATTCGTGCTCGTAGAGGTGCTCTAGGAGCTTTCCAATGTCTCCCTACACTGGAAAACCTAATACAGTATAAGAAGATGCGTGCCAAATCTCGGCGAGTTATTAAGGATAGCAAAAGAAATATCGTGGAGCACGTTTGTGGCTTCCTTTATCGCAATACACCTTCCTTTGTTGTAGCATAAGTTGAAGCGCGTGGCCGGAAAATCGACCCATATGCCCATAGCCGGACTCGAAACAACAACTAGGGCTGTTGTTATACATTTGACGTGGCGACCGCTTTAGGCAGTGCTTTCGCTCAGGTGTCTAGCTCATACAACTATTCCTCTGAGTTTCTTATAGTTAAGGCTCAAATGGAATCTCAAGGATTCCCTTTTCGGTCGGGAAACCTTGAAGATTATAATCGCCTTATCATTATGGCGGAGGTATACATTGGTCTTACATCTTCTCGACACTCTGCACCAGGACCAGATGGTATCCACGTCCAAATGTTGCAACATCTCAGTAGATACTCTAAGCGGTTCTAGCGCAGGCATTACGAGAACAATCCTCACTATAAAAACCTTTTAAACGTAGATATACTCACCACACCCCTGTTTTAAAATGTAATTAATAATGAATGTTTTCATTTAAAGCCTTCAAGGTACATTTCAATTGCAAACGTTTTATGTTTTGAAAAATTGAAATTTTTTTCTTAGTAAATAATAATAAACAAACATGGACCATCTTGCCGAAGAATTAAAATAGAAGCTTAATAAGTTTAAAGATTGTAATGGTTCTACATTGTTTACAAATGTAGTAGAATTCACAAAAAATAAACCATATACTGTTTCAACAGCTGAAATTATTAAAAATAAGTGTGTAATACATTTAAAATAATTTTACCAGATAGATACACAGATACATTTTTAAAGAATGAAGATGGCCTAGATAATCTTCCTAGCTTAAATTTTATATATCGAGGTCAAACTCAGAACAGAAGTCGTTTTAATCATAATATTGAATTTGCTTGAATTGTATTTTTTGAATTGTGCAATGTTTTAATTTTTAACTTTCATTCTTTTTGTTTTATTCTTCAATAATAATTTTCTGTATTCAACTACTTTCGACACTTCAAATATTTATGGATAAGGTCTATTTCTTAATTGTTTAGACTGTGCTTATAATTGACGGCTTTGACTGAGGATAACTCTCTCGCCATTTTGAAAAACCGGAGGAGTTGGCATCCTACGTCAGTATCGCATAGGAACTCCCAACTGCCCGCCATATTGTAAGATTAGGCAGGACCTGGCAAGTGACGACACCCACTGTGACTATTGTTTCAGTGGCGTTACACAACAGCTGTCATCATCTGCTGCTTAACATTTCCGGAAAGGGGCTTCATATCTTTATGATCTCAATTATTAGAGTTCTGAAGAAATATAATGCATATTGTTGCAATTCAGTTAAAAATATATCACGTTTAAAAACTTATTACAACGCAGTTTTTAGCATACTTTATACTCAACAAAATTCCTTAGATTAACTTAAGGCAAAATTGACAGGGGAAAAATGAAAAAGTTCTGTAATATATAGGAACCGATTTTCATATGCTTATTGTGAAATACGTCTTCTTGCTGGTAGCAGTCGGACTGAGCTACCATGAGCTCGATTGCGATGATCCATTGTGCAAGTTAGGACATACGTGTATTATTTCATTCTGAAGTCGAACTTACTTTGTACGAATGTGCCAAGTACTACCTAGAACATCTGCCTTCCCCGGATACTAATAGTTAGTGACCGTGGTGAAAACCGTGCAAACCTAACAGGTATCCGAAAGGAACGCATTAAGAGGTAGTGCGGTGAGAATTAAGATGATTCATATGGGTTAATGTTATAATATACCGTGGAAATATACCAATTGCATTATAATTACAGAAAAAAATTATAGATTCTACACAGAACATTTTAGTTGTTCAACTAACCTTCATCTGTGTTTATACACTATATTCCAAGTATAGTCAAACTGTTTTTACCTGCTTTAACTAAATGGTTTGTAAATTCGCTATATTCGAAATATGTGTTATTTAAAAAAATGCATTATTCCAATTATTTATCTAAAAGCAATTGCTACTCCAGAAAATTATTTATTTACTAATCCGTGATATTTTGCTTTAAAAGTGTGTTTATCAATTTCTATGAAGAACAGTAAGTTTGACCAGTTTATGCATTATACACTGAGTTAAGTTGTACATTAATGGATATATTCAGGTCAGAACAGATTTTGGATAACGAAATGCTAAATTCAAACTTGGATATTCAACCATATATATTCGCTTTTCTATGATTAAGACTTCCTCGCCATTTGGCCCTTGATAGACAACGTTTATTCTTTTGAAATCTTGAGGTAAAAAATGTAACTAATCACGTGTTAACTGCGGTTAGCAGTCTATCCCGCAGTCGACTGGCGTACCATGATAACCTTACCTTCTTTGGTAGACCGATGAATGCTGGAATGTCATTCCTGCTCGCCCTACAAGGGAGAACTTGATACAGTATAAAATGGTGCGTGCCAAATCTCGGCGAGTTATTAAGGATAGCAAAAAAATATCGTGGAGCAAGTTTGTGGCTTCCTTTAATCGCAATACACCTTCCTTTGTTGTATGGGATAAGTTGAGGCGTATGTCCATAGCCGGTTTCCAAACAGCTTCTAGAGCTGTTGTTATGCATTGGACGTGACGACCATTTTAGGCAGTGCTTTTGCTCAGATGTCTAGCTCAGACAACTATTCCTCTATAGGATTCTCTTTTCGCTCTTAAAACCTTGAAGATTATAATCCCCTTATCATCATGGATAGATATTGCACTTACATCTTCTCGACACTCTTCACCTGAACTGGGTGATATCCACGTCCAAATGCTGCAACATCTCAGTAGGTACTTTATGCGGTTCCTAGCGCAGGCATTAAAACGTAGACATACTCCCCCACACCCCTGTTTTAAAATTTAATTAAATGATTAATGTTTTAATTGAAAGCCTTAAAGGTACATTTCAATCGCAAAAGTTTTATTCTTTGAAAAACTGACTTTTTTTTCTTATTAAATAAAAGAAATGGACCATCATATCGAAGGATTAAAATAGAAGCTTAATGAGTTTAAAGATTATAATGGTTCTACATTGTTTACAAATGTAGTAGAATTGAGGAAAAATAAACGATATACTGTTTCAACAGCTGAAATTATTAAAAATAACTGTGACACAAAAATGTGCTTAACCTTTGGGGAATTAATTTAAAATAATTGTATTTACTAACTGTAAATCTTTTTGCAATAGTAAACTGCAGCATTTTCCCACATTGGCAAAGCACTTTCTTATCATTATACATAATTTTGACGATTTTTTTCCTATTCTTTACAAAATTTTGTGTGCTTATCCCTTGTGTACATATGTAAAAATTATCAATTGGCTTCTGCACTTCACAACCTTTGCACTGTTTAAAACCTGCCATTTATAAAGAAAATGCTCTTAAAATGATTGATCTGTCATCTATTTCATTTCTGTATTCTTTTCTACACTTTAGACAAGAATCTTTTTCTTTTAACCATGCACCAATACATCATTTTATGGAAAATATGATTGTAGTTTGTTTTCACAAATTCATTAATTTCATTCCTTAAGCATATAGAACATTTATTATTATTATTATTATTATTATTATTATTATTATTATCATCATCATCATTATCATCATGTTGAGATTGGTCCATTATTTCATATGGTTCATATACTTTAAAATATGTGGTTCTGATCATCTTGGTGGTCTAAAATATAATCCAAAATAACTTTGTCTTTAAATCACATTATAAAATCTTAAGATAAAAAGAAAGATTGTGATATACATTCCCAATCAAGTTTATCTTGAAATTATCGTATAAAATCTTCAGATAAATGTTGAAGAAATGAAATGTGTCCGCAATCTAATTCTCTTATAAAATCTTTGGAAAATTTAGGTCTCAGTGGCATATTAACCCAACCTAACTTGTCTTGAAACTCTTTTACAAAATCTTCAGATAAATGACGACTATATGATATTATAAACAAATTAAACTTATCATGAAATTCTCTAAAAATATGATAGAACATTCATTTCATATTGTAGATGGACTTTCCCATTATCTTCAGAAAAAGACTTTTCCTTTTTATTATAATCAATAGCTATTTGTTCATATTTTTGATTTGTTAAATAAATGTTATACAATTGTTCCAAATTTAAATTTTTACACATAACATTAATCATTTGCATAATTTACTTGTTTTTGCATTCATTTCATTATTAGTATTAAATTAATAAGTCCTTGTTTTCTCGCTTTCGAATAACCTTTAAGTTGTTTTGTCAGAGTTTTTAGTTCGCCTACATTTAGTCCTTCCATTTATAAGAAAAAAGTACTAAAAATAAAAAAAGTTATTAACATTTTTACTATATAAACGGACAACCTACATAAGAAGCTCAATAACGTTAGCAATGCTATTTTTTTTTAAAAAGATTAATGAGCTAGAAGAAAAAAATGTATATAATATTACTAGTTGCGAATATGTAAATACTAAATGTGTAAATGGAACTTGAAGTCCATTTTAAAATTATTTTTCCAGATAAATATTTGAAATTAGTTTATGGATGAGATTTTCAATTTTTGAAAAAAGGTAGATTAAATTAAAGTACAAAGGACTGAAAAAACTTAAAACATAATATCCAGTTTCACGACCTGAAAATTTCTCCTTAAAAATTGTTGAAAATATAATTTCAGCTACCTTATTAAAATGTATATGCGAAAAGTTGTATATTTTGTGTTTTCTAAAATTGAACCTTTTCATTTTACGGTTATTTTATATATATAAAAAGCTGATTTTGGAAAAGTGGGGTAGAACGTACCTACCCATCTACTATCGCCGGTCTATAACAGCGGCAGGCGCTGTGCTTGATACGTTTGAAGTGGTTAACACTCTGGGCAGTGTTTCCGTTCGTCTAGCTCAGATAAATTATTCGCCTTAGTTTCTTCCAGTTAAGGCTCAGGTGGAATCTCCAGATATTTCCTTCTGCTCTGGAAACGTTGAAGATTACAACCGGCTTTTCAACATGGCGGAGCTAAACAATCCCCTCTCATCTCCTCGAAACCCTGCACCTGGTCATATGGCATCTACGCCCAAATATTGCAACATCTCTCTCCAAGGGCTAAGGCTTTCCTCTTCGAGATCTATAATCATCTCTGGGTAGATGCCACGTTTCCAACTCAGTGGCGGGATGCCAACATCATACCCATTTTGAAACCTGGAAAGGTTTCCTTGCAGCTACCGTCCAATATCCCTCAGCAGCTGTGTCTGCAAGGTAATGGAACGCATGATTAATTGGCGTTTGGTATGGTGGTTGGAATCCCACAATCTTCTGACCAACATCCAATGGGGTTTTCGAAGATGTAGATCAGAAGTTGACCACCTTGTGTCGCTATCGACGTAGATCCTGAACGTCTTACTTCGGAATTGTCAGACAGTTGGGATATTTTTTGGCTTAGAGAAGGCATATGATATTTGTTGGCAGGAGGGTTTTTACGCTCCCTCCACAGTTGGAATATACATGGCCGTTTAATGTTGTTCAGCCAGAAGTTTATGTAAGACTGCGTTTTCCGAGTAAGGGGTAGCTCAGTTTTTTCTCACTATTTTAAAAGGAGAATGGAGTGCCGCAGGGCTCGGTACTAAGCGTGACGCTGTTTGCTATAGCGATAAGTTCCATACTGCATTGTGTGCCCCCAGGTGTCTCTTCCTGTTTACTCATGAAAGACTTTGCCATCTTCTGTACTTCTTGACGTACACCGTCTCCAGCGGTGTTTGGACAACCTTTACGATTGGAGCTTCTAAAACTGCTTTCGTTTCTCGTCGGTGAAGACCGTCTGCGTTAACTTCTGGCGTCGTAGTTCGCGAATGGCTTCTACTCTTACACTTGGGCCAAACTTGCTTCCTTTCGGAGATGAGATGGCATTCCTGGGGTTAGTATTCGATCGCAACCTTTGCTGGTCACCACATTCAGCACAGTTTAAAGCGAGGTGTGACCGTTCTCTTAATATTTGACGGATACTAGGTGGCAAATTTTGGGATGCAGATAGGCCAGTACTACTGCGTCTTTATCGTGCACTGATCCGATCCAAGTTACTCAATGGATGCATTGTTTATTCTTCAGCACGACCATCTGCGCTGAGACGCTTGGACACTGTCCATAATTAGGGCATCCGTGTTGCTGTTGGGGCTTTTTCAACCAGCCCAGTTGTTTTTCTGTACACAGAATCTGCGGTGTCGGTGTGATGTCATATTAGGGCATTATGGCTGTTCCTTTAAGTGTATACCTTTGCAATCGACGTTTACCGCCTTCTTCTGTACCGAGCTGGACGTACGATGTCGCAACTACCTTCATGGTCCATGGCTTGCAGTTTTCCGTTTCCGTGAGCTTCTTCGGAAGCTCAATATTGCAGTGCCTCGCAGTTTCCTAAGAGGGAAAGGGTGTATCCATCTTGGTTACGTGCAACCTCGCACGTAGATCTCGGGATGACAGCTTACGGGAAATCTGCGTTGCCTCCGTGTAGTATCCGTATTTATTTTTTAAAATTTTTGTCCCCTTACAGCGGCCGATATTTTATTTACACCGATGGCATTAAATGCAGCGACGGTTTGGGATGTACCTTTGTTACTGGTACCAAACCATATACTTTCGGTTTAAATATTAACACATTCATTTATTCTGCAGAGTTATATGCCATCTGTCGAGGCATTCTGTATGTTCGCCGCAGCAATTTCGGCAAGTACTTTATTTTAAGTGATTCTCTTAAACCCTTCAGAGAATTCATGAGTTGTGCATCTATCCTCTCGTGCAGCGAATCCAGGATCCTCTTCACCTTTTGCACACTTTGGACGTAAATATGAAATGTGTGTGGATTCCTGGGCATGCTGGCTTGCCCGGGAACGAATTAGCGGATTTAGCAGCAAAGACCACAACTGCAGAACCAAGTATTAACATATCTTGTGTGACGTCGGAGGACTATAGACTTGTGCGGAGCGCGGTACTTTCTTGCTGGCATGCCGAATAGTCCGCTTTCCGTGGAAACAAGCTCAGAGAGTTGAAGGACCTGGCTGTATATTCGGTAACAATAGAACCACCAGGAGGAGGTTCTATTGGCTCAATTACGTATTTGCTACTGTATTTTTACTCACAGCTACCTGTTGAGAAAGAACCCAGCCCCTATCTGTCCGCTATGCATGCAACATTTGACGGTCCGCTATTTGTTGTTAGAATGTGCTCTTTTAGCACATGTACGAGCTACTCTACAACTGTCGGACAGTCTCCACGACCTGCTGACGGATGATGCAGGGTGCCGTGAATAGAAGTTTTACGTTTTTATCCAAGTTGTCTTTTATAATCAGGACCTAGCCTTTTTTAGGCATTGAATACGATCTTACAGTGGTAGCTGTGTGTGTGTGTGTGTGTGTGTCTTTTTTTGTTTTTTTTTTTAATTTTAATACCTGTGCTTTTAAAGAATGACAATTTGATTTTAATGCCTACCTTCTATTTCCGCCTTTTAAAAAAACAGTTTTAGGTCCCCCCCTATGGTTTCTCCCATAAGCAGTTTTTATTCTGATGGATTTTATGTTCAATTTTAGCTATCACTTCCGTGGACTTTCATCGATTGTATCTTTTGGTTTTAACACTGTTTTAAACTGTTTTTTGATGACCCCATAGTTGAGCGCGGTTAAACCTCACTCATCATCATCATCATCATCATCATCGTCATCATCATCATCATCATCATATGGACACGTTGAATTAACGGAGAATGAACTTGCGGATATAGCAGCAAAAAATGCAACAACTGCTCCCAGTGTTACTACCAACTGTGTCAAAACCGAAGAATTTCGTAAAGCTGTACGAAGAGCGGTTATTTCGTGCTGGCATGGGGAGTGGTCCGTTCTCCGCGGCAACAAACTTAGGGAGATGAAGAAGCTCCCTAAACACTGGGTGACTTCCGCACGTCTATCTCGTCGTGAGGAGTTTATTTTAGCTGAATTATATATTGGCCACTGTGATTTTAGTCATAGCCACCTGGCTGCCCGCTTTGTGGCGAAACGTCTTCAGACAGTCATGTCTTGGTAGAGTGTGCTCGTCAAGTACCACTACGAATCACTCTGCGACTGCTTTTCGGGATCCTGGCAGATGATACCGGAGCGGCGGAGAATTTTTTAAAAATGTTATCCAATGTAACATTTGCTTTATCAATCTAGTTTTAATTTGTGTTATGTTGTTTGGCGGTTGAAAATGGAGCGGCAAGTAAAGCTTTTAATTTTAGTTTTAGTTTTGCTTACCCCCAACCATGATCTGTGGTTGTAGTTTTAATTACGCTTATACCCTTTTCCTCCATTTATTGTTCTTTTTTACACTTGAACTTTGGCTTCCGCTTTTAATGGTTATCTTACCTGGGGTTTATCTGTCACGTTGACTGCAATTTTATTTTTAAATTTATTTTAATAGTATTTTATTTCTGGGTTCTGCTAAGGTTTTTATCAGTTTCAATTTCATGGTGTCCTTTATTTCGGGTTTTGCTGAGCTTTTCATTCCTTAAGGTTGCTAATGATATTAACAGTTGAGCGCCCTTAAATATTAATCATCATCATCATTAACGAGATCTATTTGTTAAATAAGCATTCGGTTTACCAGTTATGCAAAATTTCACTAAAACCATCCAGATCAAACATGTTATTACCAGAAGATTGAAGATATGCATTTTATTTGCCGTATAAATATCTTAAATATAAGAGATCTTAATCAAAATCGTTTGAGCCATTTTTGAGAAAATAAAAAATGTCGACATGTTTTCCATGTAAACGGAAGTTGGAGTTGATGGGGGATTTTCTTAAATATCTTCGTGTCGCATACTTGGAAAATACCGAAATTAAATACCAAATTTGGTATTTGATGGTGTTTTCGTTTCTGAGCTATGCTAACCACAGACACAAACACGTACCCAGACACATACAGACAAATAGATAGACACATGCACAATTTTCTAAGAAGGCTTCTTTTGTATTCAGGGGTTCCCAAATCATGTATTTCCTGTTAAATCTTGGTATCGAATTTAGGTGCGATACAATATACCTTCTCTGTACACTATGTAGATAGTACGCGTAGAGAAAGTAAAAGTTCGCTCCGCTATCACGGCATAAAACTACCACAAACAAATTATGATTGGTGTGGTTTAAAGGCACTGAAATGCAAGGTTATTAGCGCCCTTATGAAATTAGAGAAGACAAAAGCCAAATGATAAAATCAACATAATACCAATGAGAAGTAAAATAGTAGCTAAAACGAGACTTAAAATCCAGTATATAATCTAGAGCTAAAAACGGGAAAGACATGCATGTGTAAAACAGTAGCAAGTGATGGGTCTAAAAGGGTAGAAAAATGGCTAAAAGGTAGTTTCATAATACACAAAAATGTTACAAAATATATCTTAAATCAACTTTCAATTAATATTTCAGACTGATCGCAGTTACTTGTTCATTGCAAAGTCTTAAATATTAATTTTGAAATGCAACTGACCAAACCTTCAACGAGAAGACTTAGACCACGCCACAGAAGATGTTCACCGCAGTCGTGAACGAAACGTCTCGCCCTGAAATCTCCAGCAGAACACGGCTTCTCAGTTCGAAAAATTCTTCCCATTATAATATGGGAAAATTAATATTTTAAATTATAAACCTATAGAAAATTCGTACTTTACATTAAACACCGATAAGTTACAGGAAATACAGATGTAAATCGTTAATGCTGATAGAAAAGGAGAGCCGGGGAGCATAACAGTTTGTATTTCCCGCTTCAGGCTATGTTGGCTGCATATTTTGTCATTCATAGCAACGAAATTTTGCTAAGTCTGCCAAGCCCAAAACGTATACATCAACGAATATTACGTTCAAATCTATTTATGCAAGAAGAGATTTCTTGAAACAAAGTGCAAAGTCAACTCCCAAATCGTCTCAGAGAGGGAAAAGTCCGAGGTTCTCGAACCAACATTTTCTATTGGAAAGGGGTTCTCTCCCACGTGGAGGTGATGGAACAGGACAACTCTGTGCCCACACTAAACAGACAGTGCGTAACCAGGATAGTGCTGCTGAACAAAACCTTAGTCTGATACCGAGGCAAAACAAATTAAACCGACCTGCTGAATCTGCAAGAACGTCGTTCAATTTAGCTCTTATCCCATAATCTATCCGATGGCTCCTCCTAGGGATTTACTAAGGTAGAAATGATTTTGCCGCACCCGGGATCCCGAAATAACCCTCACACCCTTGTGTGGGCAGCCTCTAAGTGTTTAGGGAGTCATTCGTCTAAACGCCCAACCACGTGTAGGCATGCGTGGAGACCCGTGTCGGTGGAAAGGGAGATCCTAGTTGGCTGAGAGTTGCCCATCTGAACCTGGGCTTCTGCTCCTCAGTAACAGGGAAGGGTGCGCAGCCTAATACACTTCTTTGGTTTCTGCTTCGCCTAAACGGGAGGCTAGGGACTACCAAACCCCTAGTCAATCAGCCAAGACTAAATACCTAAGTCCAGGGTGAGTGGGACGGCGAACCTGCTATACTCCCTGTGTAGCCCTGTCAATCTAGTGGAGTGGTCCCTCGTTGGGCTCAACGGTGAGTGGGGAGCACTGCGGGATGAATTTGAACCCTTATTTATGAGAAAAAAAAATTCAACTGTAGAAGGAAAAAATATAGTTGTGTCCAGTGGTTCTTGCTACTTAACTGTAACTAGAACAGAGGAACGAAGGATGTTCACGACGGTTGGCCTTTTCGCCATCCAAAAGGACCTAGATAAAATTGCTGGCCCGTTTGCTAATTTCACATATGTCATGCAGAATCGCAACCGTGGGAGGAGTCAGGTAGGAGTTAACCGCAACGTTCAATAGCAGACGTGTAATGAAAATGGAAGGAAGACACGGTAATACAAACACATGGTGGAGCAGTTATATTCAATATAACATGTAATAATCACTGACGAACCCTTTAGAAATATATAATTAAAAAGAAAGTTGTGCCTATATTTTCAATTTGGAATCTAATAATGTACTTATAATGTAATTATAATAAGTATAATCTTGGTGTACATACTCAGTATTGAGTCCTCCTGTAAATTTTACATCAGTGCATAAGTAATCAGCTATATACCTATTGCGTCGAATTGCAAGGTAAATAGACATTGTGCAGTTACGTTTAACCTAGGCCTAAAAAATAGAAACTGAACATGAATTGCACTATTATTGATGGCCGAAGGCCTCATAGCAACTGTTAATTATTTTCCGTGTTCGCAGAGTGAGTGCTTCTATTCCAAAATGCACTGCACGTTCACAGTTATCATTTGGAAATATATACTATGAATTAATATTATTCATTAAATTCATATTTTTGTGTTTAGGTACTCAAATTAATAAGCTTATACACTGTCAGCTTTCTGCAGCGATGAATTGCTAAGTAAAGATTCGTTACTCCTTCCAAAGTAAAGGAAGGTTTGTGTGTTTAACTTAAAATCTAATAATATATATAATTATAATATGTATACTTTTTATTTATCTAACAATATATATAATTATAATACTTATAACATAATTATAATATGTATAATGTGGGTTTACACCTACAGCATTATGTTATCCTGTAAAGTTTAAGTAAGTAAATGGTCATCGGCTACCTACTCCGTCGAATGGCAAAGCAAACAGATATTACGCAATTAGGTGCCTTCAAGGAGAAATTGAACGTCAGTGCCACTCTAATATTAACGGCCAAAACGTCGTAACGACTGTCAGCTATTTGCCGTGATGGTGGGGTCAACATTTTTAATGCACTCTCACATTTTTCATTTCGACATATATAACTTGGATTTATATTACTCATTTAATTTATATTTTTGTATATATTCGTATATTAATACGTTTATAAACTATCACTTTCTGCAGTCTTGAATTGCGAAGTAAGTACCGCTTCATTATCGCATCCAAATATTGTCAAACAAGGCCAAGCAAACATTATTCCAGCTTATAGAACAATAAAATACATCTCAAATAGCGCATTTTTCAATTATTGAACAAGAAAATAACAATTAAGTTGTGTGGGAATCCACAATGATGCCTCTGAAGTGAGGTCGTTAGCCTTTGAAAGCTGAAGTCTTTTTTTATAATTCTCCAGTATTTTATCCCACGAAGACGTAGCAGAATATCAATTAAAATAAATTCAAATTCCTAATGGAGGTGAACAGTTCTATCGTAAGTGATATCTTTAACTTATTTTTTTGGTGACTTCCATTTTTTGCGTATATAATCGAACATTTCGAAACATATTCCATGTAAATGCTAGTTTGGTGTGGGGGCATTTGTCTGAAAATCTTTGTGTTACATCCTTGGAAAATGCGCAACTTAAATACCAAGTTTGGTGTTTAACCGACTTTTCATTTATGAGTTTGCTGCATACACACGTGCGCACGAACACACACCTTTTTATAAACAAATTTAATTCAGGGAACATCAAAACATGTGTTTCAGGTGAAATATTGGTATAGATTTTTTTGGTAGAATACAATACCTCCTCTATTTACTATATTGTACATAGGTGTAGAGAAAGTAATAAGTACATTTAAGAATCGGTAAAAATAATAATCAGTTGGTACTTCCTGTTAATTAAAATTAGCTATACTTCACTAAATAAATAATAATTGAAATACTGGATGAACGTGATAGATGAATGAAATGACTGAAAATAAAGCGCGCACACACAATTAGTATAACTAAAGCAATATTCTCACTGCGTAAAATGATTTAACAGCATTCCTTTTTAATTGGTGATCAAAATGTTGTAACAGTAATGAATTTACAGTCTTCGTGCTTTAAAAGAAATTCATTCTATCTATTTCTTCTTGTATGGACATGTCTTCAATTGCTGAAGTCTTTGTATACACAGCCGATTTGCGATAATGACCACAAACAAGTTCCCTCTGAAAAGCGGAACAGCAGAGACTCCCTCCCGCGTTAGTCAGCGCTTCTTCTTATTGAACGAGCGTTTGACTCCTCCCACGGTTGCAATTCTGCATGACATAAGTGAAATACGCGGCCTTGTTTAATCATGTATTAAAGCGCAAAACGGTACACTCCTGGTTGAATATTTTCAGCATTCCAGGAAGCCAAACTACTGAGAGCCACTCTGTTAGACAGCTACCCAATTAAGGTCGTAACGTATAAGATCTTGAACTCCCCTCACCCGGTTTGTCTTTTTGCCCGCGCATCGGACGAAATGTCCACTGAGGACATTCAGAAAAATCAGGCGGAACAAGGTGTTATATCTGTTTACAGGGTCCAAAGGAAAGTGAAAAGTAGATTTGTGCCTACCCGTACCCTGTTCCTTAGCTTTGATCAGGTAGATCTCTCGCAAAGTATCAAGATAGGGTACGAAGCCATCGAAGCCTTGCATATCCGAACGCACTCAGATGCTACACCGGTCAGCACTTTGGGCACACAAATGTATTCTGTGCAGGCCAGTGTCGTTGGGTCATCTGTGGGGACGCCACGTACGATGGTGCTTGTATGTCAAGTCCATCGTGCGCTAACTGCGGCGGCGAACACACATCTAGTTCCCGTTTTTCAGAGGCGAGAGCCATCCAGGAGATATAGGTGAAAGAGAAGGCTTCCTTCTCGGAAGCTCCCGCGTATTCACCAACCCTCTGTCCCGTGCTCCGGTACCTATAGCTATGATGTAGTGTTAGTAAAGGCTCGGGTAGAATCTGAAGGATTTGTTTTCCACACTGGAAACCTTGAATACTACAACCGTCTTTTCACCATGGCGGAGCTAGAAAAGCCATCTCATCTTCTAGAAACGCTGCGCCAGGTCCAGATGGTATCCACGTCGAAATGTTGCAACATCTGTCTCCTGGGAGTAAGGCTTTATTCCTCGAGGTCTATAATCGGGTCTGGGTAGATACCACTTTTCCAACTGAGTGGCGAGAGGTCACCACCATACCTATTTTCAAACCTGGAAAGGACCGTCACCTTCCGTCCAATTTCCCTCACCAGCTGTGCTTACAACGTAATATTACACTTAATAAATGGGCGGTTGGTGTGGTGATTGGAATGCCACTATCTTCGAAAGCGTCGATCAGTGGTTGCCCACCTTGTGCCGCTATCGACGCAAATCATGGACGGCTTTCTTCGGAATTGTCAGACGGTTAGGCTTTTTTTCGACTTCGAAAAGCCTTATGATACGTGTTGGTGGGCAGGAATTTTACTCTCCCTCCACAGCTGGAATATACGTGAACGCCTACCGTTGTTTCTTCAGGAGTTTATTAGGGACTGCGTTTTCCGTATAAGGGTCGGCTCGGGTTTTTCCAACTATTTTATTTCTGAGAACGGAGTGCCGCAAGGCTCGGTACTTAGCTTGATGTGGTTGCTATTGCGAGAAATTCTATATCGCAATTTGTTCCCCGATGTCTCTTCTTGTTTATTCGTGGACGACTTTGCCGTCTTCTGTATTTCTCAGCGTACACCGTTTCTGGAACTCCGTCTCCAGCGGTATTTGGAAGATCTTTATGATTGAAGCTTCTAAAACGACTTTCTTTTCTGCGTTAACTTCTGCGATAGTCTGCGTTAACTTCTAGTGTTGTAGGTAGCGAATGATACCTACTCTTCAACTTCGGCCAGATTTCTTTCCATTCGCAGATGAGGTGAGATTCCTGGGGTTAGTTTTCGATCCTAGCCTCTGCTGGTCACCACATAGAGCGCAGCTTAAAGCGGGGTGTGACCGTTCTCTAAATATTTCATGGACACTAAGTGGCAATTCTTGGGATGCAGACCGGACAGCACTGCTGCGTCTTTATCGTGCACTGATCCGATCCAAGTTAGACTATGGATGCATTTTTTTTTCTTCAGCACGACCATCTGTGCTGAGACGATTAGACACAGTCCATAATCAGGGAATGCGTGAGGCTGTTGGGGGTTTTCTAACCAGCGCAGTTATTAGCCTCCTCACCGAATCGGCAGAACCCCTTCTGCGGTGTCGGCGTGATGTCCTGTTGGGAAATTATGGCTGTTCTGTTCAGTGCATGCCTTTGTATCCGACGTTTACTTGCTTCTTCTGTACTGAGCTGGACGAACGATATCGCAACCATTTACATAGTCCACGGCCTGCAGGTTTCCGTTTCCGTGAGCTTCTTCGGAAACACAATATTGTAGGGCCTCGCATGTTTCCGAAGATGAATGTCGGGATTCCAATCGTGCTCGCAGAAGTGCTCATCGGGTTTTCCAGGGTCGGCCTACGCTGAATAACCTAGTACTATAGAAGATGTGTGCCAAATCTCCACAAACTAGTAAGGATACAAAAAGCAACCATGGAGCCAGTGTGTAAGCCCCTTTAATCGATATGCACCTTCCTCTGTCGTATGGGATAAGTTACGGCATGTGGCTGGAAAATTGACTCATATACCCATCGCCGTTGTAAAACTGCGGCACGCGCTGTGTTTGATATGCTCTGGCATGGCTAGTACTTTTGGCAGCGCTTTCGCTCAGGTGTCCAGCTCAGATAATTAATCGCCTGAATTTCTTTCACATTAGGTTCAGGTCGAATCTCAAGAATTTGCCTTCCGCTCTCGAAAGCTTGAATACCACAATCGCCTTTTTATCATCTCCAAACTTTGCACTAAGTCCAGATGGCATCCACGTCCAAATGTTGCAACATCTCTCCCCTGAAGGTAAGGATTTCCTACTCGAGATCTATAATCGTGTCTGGATTGATGACACTTTTTCAGTTAAGTGGCGGGAGGACACCATCATACCTATTTTGAAATCTGCAGGGACCGTCAACTTCCTTCCTGTTAACGTCCTGGTTCCGTCACCAGGTTCGTATGCAAGCTGATTGAACGCATGATCAATAGAAGATGAAATGGTGGTTAGAATCCCATAATCTCCTGAATGATATTCGACAACGTCGTTCAGTAACTGACTACTTCGTCTCGCTATCCATTCTGATCATGGACGGGTTTCTTAAGAACAGCCAAACAGTTGGAATATGTTTTTGACCTCGACAAGGCCTATGATAGTTGTTGGCGAACGGGGAACAATTGGAACATACATGGACGCATAACATTGTTCATTCAGGAGTTTATACAAGAGCGAGTTTTCCAAGTGAGGTCAGAGTTACTTCCCTTCGCCGATGAGGTGAGATTCCGGGTTTGGTATTCGCTTGGAAACTATGCTAATCACTACATATGGCACAGCTTAAAGCGCGATGTGACCGTTCTCTAAATATTTTACGGATACTAAGTGGCAAATCTTGGGGGGGGGGGGAACAGACAGTGCTACTGCGTCTTTATAGAACGCTGATTCGATCCAAGTTAGACTATGGTTGCATTGTGCATTCTTTTGCACGACCTTCTGTACTGAGACTACTAGACGCGGTCTATAATCAGGGCATCAATGTGGCTGTTGGGCCTTCTCTATCCAGCCAGTTGTCAGGCTCTACGCCGAATCGACAGAACCCGCTCGGTGATGTCGGCTTGATGTCTCATAACTGCGTGCCATTGCATCCAAAGTTTGTGCTGTTTTCACATCTAATGAGCTGGACGAACGATATTGCAACCTGTCACTTAGTCCAACACCTGAGGCTTTCGTTTCCGTGATTGCTTTCAGCAGGTGAATATCGAAATGCCTAGCATATTTTTCAGGGGGGGGGAGAGTGTGCACCCACCTGGTTACACGCTAGTTGCCACGTCGATCTCGGAATGACGGCATACGGAAAATCTACGCTGTCTGTGTCCTGTATGCCTACTAGCTTTTTTTTTTTTTTTTTTTTTAGAATTTTTATCTCATTACAGAGACCATATTTGTATATACACCGATGGAAGTAAGTGCACGCATGGTGTAGGATGTGCCTTTGTTATTGGAACCGACATCTATACTTACGGTTTACCCAATAGCACGCCTGCTTATACTGGAGAGCTGTATGCCATATACCGAGTTTTTCTGTATGTAGGCCGTCAAACTTGGGTGACCGCCTTATAAGAGTGAGCCTTCGAAAACTGTACAGCGACCAGCGCATCCAGGATATGCTCCATATTTTGCACGCTTCTGGCTTTCATGGAGGTTGCGCATGGATTCCTGGACACGCTGTGTTGTCGGGAATTGAATTGACGGATTTGGCAGCAAAGACTTCGACTACAACACCCAGTGTTTCCGTTACTTCTATAATGGCTGAGGATTTTCGACTTTTCGTCTGCCGAACAATAGTTTCACGCTGGCATACGGAAACAGGCTCAGGAGGTGAAGGACCTCCCTAACAATTGGGTAACCTCCTCTCGTTATCCCGCCGGGAGGAGGTAATGTTGGCTCCATTACGACTTGATTACTTTATTTTCAACAACAGCTGCCTTTTTAAGCAAGAACCTGCTCCTGTTTGTGCGCTCTGTGGGGAGGCGCAGTCAGTCCGTCACCTGGCACACATTCGATCATCTCTTGCCAAAACCCTGCAATGCTGACCCTGGAGCAATGGACCAGGTTTTTAAAATTTTAACACAAGTTGTTTTTACGTTGGGATTTTAGTCTGTTGTAGCTGTATGCCATGATAATGGAGCGCATTTTGAACTTTTATAAAGCTGATTTTTAATCTTTCAGTTACATTGCTCTAATGTGTATTTTATTGACACTTTTCTTTTATTTGATTTCATTCAGTTTTAATGCGATAGTTTTACCCCCAATTCTGGTTTCAGGGCTGGACAGTTATTTTACCATAGTTTTGTACTCCTTTTAGCTCTACTTTTACCTTTTCTTAATTTGTATTGCGTTTTATTACTGGTTATTGCCAATATTTTATCATAAAAACGCTAATGACCTTAGCAGCTAAACGCCCTTATTCATCGTCAACGTCTTTCAGTAAAGCAAATACCCACCGCGCGGTGGTTCGCTCAATTCTCAGACGACCTTTTACAGTTAGTATGAGTTAAAATTTGTCATATACTTCCCTTCCCTTTGTCATCAAGTGGGTATGGCAACCATTTGCTCACCTCCCAATTTTTGGAAACCAATACTTCTTTGCAGTCATTGTAAATTAACGGGAAAATATTGCAAATTCAAGTTCAATATACTTGCATATTGAACACATAAATGTGTTTTTATTGTGTTTTGATTAGCTAAAACACTCCTAGTATTGTGGTTTTTACTTACCAAGAAAATTTTAATCAGCAACATTTGTACCTGGGACTAGAATAACTGAAGTAGTTAAGGTGTGCTTCGACTAAATCACAGAGAAATCGAGAGGTGGATTGAATCTCGTATAGCGCCTATTATTATTTATTATAATTATTATCATCTATTATTATTACTTATTATGAATAATTATTAATTATAATTATTAATTATTATTAATTAATTATTATTAATAATTATTATTACTTTTTGTTATTAATAATTATCATTGAAAATATTGGATAGGTAGATCCGGACGGACAAATTCAATTTCAGAGCCGAGATTTGTACCACGGTTCTCCGGGTTCAAATCCCGATATGGCGTTGCATTTTTCAGTCTCACTCTACCCATTCAACTCCAGTCCTACACACGACTACACAATTGCATTCCACTAAAAATTCAATACCGAGATTTCACCAAAAATACACGTTTTAGGGTCCCCTCAATAAAGAAGGCATTTTTAGAAAAAGGTCCGTATGTATGTCCATGCATCATGTGTCTGTGAAATGATAACTCAAGAACGAAGAGTCCGTAAAATACCAAACTTGGTAGGTAAATAAGTTTAGTATTCTTTAACGATGCCACACGAAGATTTTGAGGAAAATCCCCCCAACCCCACACTACCATTTACATAAACTTTTTCAAAGATGTGCTTTTCTCAAAAATAAACATCTTGAATGTGTATCTTGAATTTTCTGGGAATAGTCTCCGGAAACATCTTTACTCTAGATCAATTATATTTGATTTTGCGTAACTAGGAAATTATAAGAGATATGCAAAGAGTTACTATACAAAAAAAAATTAGATTTCGCCGTAAACATTTTTTCGTGGGGTTGACCATTTTTGAGATATTCCTTGTTATTGATTTAAAATACTTAAAAGCTTTTCTCATGCGGGAATTTGTCAACTCTTGGCAATTCAAAGAAACTGCTTTCATCCACATGGCCACCAGCTCTCAAAAGATTTGAGTATCATTTTAGCCTGTATATTCCATTATTTCCCTTCTACTTACAAGAAAACAATGCTGTTAATGTTTATCTCGATTAGCATGAATTGGATAGAAGAATAAGCGTTATAAAAATAATTTGTTACAGAAATGTAGAGAAAGTCGTGTGAATGAAATACAGATTTTTAACTGAAGTAATTGACTCATTCGGCAATTAACTGTCTAATATATCAGGCAAGGATGCTTGTGTGTTTCATTCACATGATTTTTATCTAAATTATTGTTAAAAAGCTTATTCTGCTATCTGCTTCATGGTAATCAAAATAAACATTAGCAGAAATATTTTCTGGTAAGTAGAAAACCACTTGCAGTACACTAGGCTAAAATGATAATCAAAGCTTTTAAAAGCTGGCTGTCATATGCATGTAATCCGTTTCTTTGCAAGGCCAGTGATTCACAAATTCCCGTATGTGAAAAGTTTTAAGAATAATTCAAAATTATTTTAAAACTGAAAACAATAGCAAGGAATATCTAAAATATATTCAACTCCACAAAAAAATGCAATTGACATAAATTGTGTTTCAATGAGATGTACAGTTTTTGTGTAGTATGGTTTTGTCAATTTCTTACGGTTTCTCGTTACACAAAATAGAGCAAAATTCGTGCAGAATAAAGAGGTTTGCACAAGCTACACCCACAAAATTCAAAATATTCATTTTGTTTTTCGTGTAAATATCTTTAATACACGAAATTTTAATTAAAATCGTTAGAGCCATTTTTGAGAAAATCAAAATTTTCCAAAATTGTTCCATGTAAAAGTAGTTTGGGGTGGAAGATATTTAACCTATATACCACGTTTGGTATTTTACCGAATTTTAGTCTCTGAATGTTCGTGTTCACAGACACACGAGGACACACACACACAGACGTTCTTCTACAAATGCTCTTTTTTGACACTGGGGAGCCCAAAACGTCTATTCTCGGTGAAATCTCGATATCGAAACAAACAAACAAAGAGGAAAACTACAGTAGCGAAGAGAAAAAGGAAAAAAGGAGGCAAAAGATAATCATATAAAAAGAAATAAAAAGAAAGATCTGTTCTATTCACATACATTTCTCTAGCAGTTTCGCAAACAAACTTTTCTTATGAAAGGTGTACATCATGATAAACATTAACGTTAGTACAATTACTTCCTTCTTTGTAAGCAGGAGGGAACACGCTAGTCAGGCTAAAGTGATAGTCAGATTCTTTAATAGCCGGCCGCTGTGTCCAAAAGTAAACAAAGAAAGACGAAGCCCGCCTGGGTAGTGTGGTGGTAACGTCTCTGCCTGACGTTCAAAAGGCCGTGAGTTCGAATCTCGCTTAGGGTGAGTTACCCGGGTTTTCCTTGATCCTGAGAAGACGAATGCCGAGTAATTTTAAGTTCTCTGGACGGCGAGATCATTTGAGTATCATTTCACCAATTCCATTCATCGTCCGATATGGCCAACCATGTTAAACGACGTTAAACTTAAAGAAAGAAAAAAACAAAAGAAAAACATGACCTACCGTATGAGTTAAGTTTAAGTAGCTTAAAATTTACATCAATACCTCAGTATATCTGGAAAACGTTTAACTCTTAACAAAATGGTGGATATGACATCAATTATGTGTTTTGTTGAGTTCTCTGCTATTTAGTATAGTAAGCTTATATTTATTACGATAAATTTCCTCAAATTCATTCATATTGAACGGGTCCAGAAGCTATTCTTAGAGAATTAAAGCTATACATCTTATTAGTTGTGATATAAATGTCTCAACTATTTTAGCCATTTTTAAGGGAAACATCAATTTTAAAAAATGTTTCCATGTAAAAGTAATTTTAGGTAAGGGGATTTTCCTGAAAATCTTTGTGACGCATCGTTTGAAGCTACTTACACTAAATACCAGGTTTAGTTCTTTTACGGTCTTTTAATTTTTTGGCTTCCAGACACACGCATACACACACATATGGACATTTTTCTAAAAATGCTTCTTTTCCAGCCTCAGGGACCATAAAACATTAATTCCGGAAATCTCCACATCCAATTTTTGGATGGAATACAACACCGTTTCTATCTAATAAGCACATTGCACATTAATGTTAGAGAAACTAAACAAGTAAACCGCGGCAACAGATACTTCCATTTTCTGAAGTCCGTGAAAGAAACAAATCAGTGTGCGTGCGTGTGTGTGTGTGTGTGTGTGTCAGTGTACGTATATGCCACATTTTTGTAAGTTTTCTACTATAATTCTTTTAAACAGTGGTATACAATAACCTAGAATATTGTAAATAAATCACTCTAATTTATATTCTTGTGGAAAACTTTCTCTCTGGTCCATTTTCTTTAGGTGAAACTGTATGCACACAAACATGTACACTAATACACACTCACACGCCTATATACTCTCACACACACACACACATATATATATATATATAAATATATATATATATAAAAAACACATATACACATTCACACATTAACACTCACACACATATACACATTCACATGTATATATATATATATATATATATACGCACTCACACAATATACACACTCACACTCATAAACAAACTCACTCACACACTCACAAAAATATACGCACTCACACAATATACACACTCACACATATATACACACTCACACACATATACACTCTCACACATATATACATACTCACACACATATACACACTCACACACATATACATACCCACACACATATACAATCACACATATATACACACTCACACACATATACACACTCACACATATATACACACTCACACACATATACATACTCACACATATATACACACTCGCACACATATACACACTCGCACACATATACACACTCACACATATATACACACTCACACACATATACACTCACACATATATACACACTCACACACATATACACTCTCACACATATATACACACTCACACACATATACACACTCACACACATATACATACTCACACACATATACACTCACACATATATACACAGTCACACACATATACATACTCACACAAATATACACACTCACACACATATACATACTCACACACATATACACACTCACACACATATACATACCCACACAAATATACACACTCACACACATATACACACTCACACACATATACATACTCACACACATATATACTCACACATATATACACAGTCACACACATATACATACTCACACAAATATACACACTCACACAAATATACATACTCACACACATATACACACTCACACAAATATACATACTCACACATATATACACACTCACACAAATATACACACTCACACAAATATACACACTCACACACATATACATACTCACACACATATACACTCACACATATATATACACTCACACACATATATACACTCACAGACATATACACACTCACACACATATACATACTCACACAAATATACACACTCACACACATATACACACTCACACACATATACACACTCACACACATATACACACATATATACACTCACACACATATACACACTCACACACATATACACACATATATACACTCACACACATATACACACATATATACACTCACACAAATATACACACTCACACACATATACACACATATACACACTAACACACATATACATACTCACACAAATATACACACTCACACAAATATACATACTCACACACATATACACACATATATACACTCACACACATATACATACTCACACAAATATACACACTCACACAAATATACACACTCACACACATATACACACTCACACATATACACACATATACACACTCACACACATATACACTCACACACATATACACACTCACACACATATACACACTCACACACATATACACACTCACACACATATACACACTCACACACATATATACACTCACACACATATACACACTAACACACATATATATACTCACACAAATATACACACTCACACACATATACACACTCAAACACATATACATACTCACACAAATATACACACTCACACACATATATACACTCACACACATATACACACTCACACACATATACACACTCACACACATATACATACTCACACAAATATACACACTCACACACATATACACACTCACACACATATACACACTCACACACATATACATACTCACACACATATACACACTCACACATATATACACACACTCACACACATATACACACTCACACACATATATACATACTCACACAAATATACACACTTACACACATATACACACTCACACACATATACACACTCACACACATATACACACTCACACACATACACACTCACACATATACACACTCACACACATATACACACTCACACACATATATACATACTCACACAAATATACACACTCACACACATATACACACTCACACACATATACACACTCACACACATATACACACTCACACATATACACACTCACACACATATACACACTCACACACATATACACTCTCTCACACATATACACTCTCTCACACACATATACACACTCACACACATATACACACTCACACACATATACACTCTCTCACACACATATACACACTCACACACATACATACTCACACACATATACACACTCACACACATATACACACTCACACACATATACACTCATACACACATACACACTCACACACATATGCACACTCACATACATATACACACTCACACACATATACACACTCACACACATATACACTCTCTCACACATATACACTCTCTCACACACATATACACACTCTCACACATACACACTCACACACATATACACTCTCTCACACATATACACTCTCTCACACACATATACACACTCACACACACATACACACTCACACACATACACACTCACACACATATACACACTCACACACATATACACACTCACACACATATACACACTCACACACATATACACTCTCTCACACATATACACTCTCTCACACACATATATACTCTCTCACACATATACACTCTCTCACACACATATACATACTCACACACATATACACACTCACACAAATATACACACTCACACACATATACACACTCACACACATATACACACTCACACACATATACACTCTCTCACACATATACACACTCACACACATATACACACTCACACACATATACACACTCACACACATATACACACTCACACACATATACACTCTCTCACACACATATACACACTCACACACATATACACTCTCTCACACACACATACACACTCACACACATATACACACATATACACACTCACACACATATACACACTCACATACATATACACACTCACACACATATACACACTCACACACATATACACACTCACACAAATATACACACTCACACACATATACACACTCACACACAAATACACACTCACACACATATACACACTCACACACATATACACTCTCTCACACACATATACACACTCACACATATACACACTCACACAAATATACACACTCACACACATATACACACTCACACACATATACACTCTCTCACACACATATACACACTCACACATATACACACTCACACACATATACACACTCACACACATATACACTCTCTCACACACATATACACACTCACACACATATACACACATATACACAATCACACAAATATACACACTCACACACATATACACACTCACACACATATACACACTCACACACATATACATACTCACACACATATACACACTCACACACATACACACTCACACACATATACACACATATACACACTCACACACATATACACACTCACACACATATACACACTCACACATATACACACTCACACAAATATACACACTCACACACATATACACACTCACACACATATACACACTCACACACATATACACACTCACACATATACACACTCACACAAATATACACACATAGACACACTCACACACATATACACACTCACACACATATACACACTCACACACATATACACACTCACACACATATACACACTCACACACATATACACACTCACACACATATACACACTCACACACATATACACACTCACACATATACACACTCACACACATATACACACTCACACACATATACACTCTCTCACACATATACACTCTCTCACACACATATACACACTCACACACATACACACTCACACACATATACACACTCACACACATATACACTCTCTCACACATATACACTCTCTCACACACATATACACACTCACACACATACATACTCACACACATATACACACTCACACACATATACACACTCACACATATATACACTCACACACACATACACACTCACACACATATACACACTAACACACATATACACACTCACACACATATACACACTCACACACATATACACACTCACACACATATACACTCTGTCACACATATACACTCTCTCACACACATATACACACTCACACACATACACACTCACACACATATACACTCTCTCACACATATACACTCTCTCACACACATATACACACTCACACACATATACACACTCACACACACATACACACTCACACACATACACACTCACACACATATACGCACTCACACACATATACACACTCACACACATATACACACTCACACACATACACACTCACACACATATACACTCTCTCACACATATACACTCTGTCACACACATATATACTCTCTCACACATATACACTCTCTCACACACATATACATACTCACACACATATACACACTCACTCAAATATACACACTCACACACATATACACACTCACACACATATACACACTCACACACATATACACACTCACACACATATACACTCTCTCACACATATACACACTCACACACATATACACTCTCACACACATATACACACTCACACACATATACACTCTCTCTCACACATATACACACTCACACACATATACACTCTCTCACACACATATACACACTCACACACATATACACACTCACACACATATACACACTCACACACATATACACACTCACACAAATATACACACTCAAACACATATACACACTCACACACATATACACACTCACACACATATACACAATCACACACATATACACTCTCTCACACACATATACACTCTCACACACATATACACACATATACACACTCACACACATATACACACTCACACATATACACACTCACACAAATATACACACTCACACACATATACACACTCACACACATATACACTCTCTCACACACATATACACACTCACACATATACACACTCACACACATATACACACTCACACACATATACACTCTCTCACACACATATACACACTCACACACATATACACACTCACACACATATACACACTCACACACATATACACACTCACACATATACACACTCACACACATATACACACTCACACACATATACACACTCACACACATATACATACTCACACACATATACACACCTACACACCCACACACATATACACACATATACACACTCACTCACATATACACACTCACACACATATACACACTCACACATATACACACTCACACAAATATACACACTCACACACATATAAACACTCACACATATATACACACTCACACACATATACACACTCACACACATATACACACTCACACACATATACACACTCACACACATATACACACATATACACACTCACACACATATACACACTCACACACATATACACACTCACACACATATACACACTCACACACATATACACACTCACACACATATACATACTCACACACATATACACACTCACACACATATACACTCTCTCACACACATATACACACTCACACACATATACACACACACATATACACACTCACACACATATACACTCACACACATATACACTCACACACATATACACTCACACACATATACACTCACACACATATACACACTCACACACATATACACACTCACATATACACACTCACACACATATACACATTCACACACATATACACTCACACACATATACATATTCTCACATAAATATACATACCATCACATATATACATATTCACACACATGTAACCACACTCACACACATATACATATTCTCACATAAACACACTCACACACATATACACACACTCACACACATATACATATTCTCACATAAATATACATACCAGCACATATATACACACTCACACACATATACATACTCACATATATACACACTCACACACAAATACACGCTCACAAAGATATACACAATCACACACATATACATATTCTCACATAAATATACATACCAGCACATATATACACATTCACACACATATACATACTCACATATATACACACTCACACACAAATACACGCTCACAAAGATATACACAATCACACACATGCACTCACACACTATACAGATTCACACATATACACTCAGTCATACACAGATGCACTCGCACACATATACACACCTACACACATACATACTCAAAACACATGCACTCCTTACACAATATGTATATATTCACACACAAATACACACTCACAAAGATATACACAATCATACCATATACTCACTTACACATATACACTCACTCATACACAGATACACTCACAACGATATACACACCTACACACATACATACACACATGCACTTCTTACACACATATACACATTCGCACACAAATACACGCTCACAAAGATATACACTCGCACACATATACACACACACACATATATACTCACACACATATACATACTCACTCACAAATACACGCTCACAAAGATATACACACGCACACACACATACATACTCACACACATACACACTCTCATACACATATACACACTCACATACATACACTCCTCTCACATATACACACTCACACACAAATACACGCTCACAAAGATATACACACGCACACATTATACACACTCACACAGATACACTCACTCATACACACATACATACTCACACACATACACACACTCATACACATATACACACTCACATACATACACTCCTCTCACATATACACACTCACACACAAATACACGCTCACAAAGATATACACACACATATACTCAGTCACTCATATACATACCCACACAGTGGCCGCGCCGTGGCCGAGTGGTTAGACTACTCGCCTCTCACCTATACGGCCCGGGTGCGATCTCAAGCGACCGCATGTGAGATTTGTGGTGGACAAAGTGGCGCTGGGGCGGGTTTTCTCCGGTTTCCACCGTCATCGCATTCCACCGGTGCTCCATCTTCATTCATGTATCATGAGTGTCACTGCCTGCACACTCACACACATACATGCTCATCACACACATATACACACTCACATATGCACACACTCATACACATAAACACTCACATACACTTATACTCACACATACAGATATACATACTCTCACACAGGCGCATATACTCACACACATATACACACTCATACGCATACAAACACTCATAAAACATACATACATACATATATATACACATACTCACACGCTTATAAACAGTCAAACACATATACACACTTATACATACTCACACAGGTGTACACACTGATACGTCTATAAACAATCACACGCATTCGCGCATATACACACTCACACATGCACATGTATACTCAACCACACACAGATCCACACGTACACACTCCTTAGAGATACTCATACATATACACACTCACACTCACATACCCATACTCACTCAAATACAGACACACAAACATTCTGAACCGTGCCTGTCCCTATTTTACCCCCAAAGGTGGATATTCACTCTAGTTTAAGTACAAAGGAAGGTGTGCCCCTAAAGCATATTAAGAAAACAACTGAATTTACTCTCAACGGTTTAATGACTCCTAATTTTCGGCATAGTAAAATGAAGCAATTGTATCAGTTAATACGTTTTGGGAAACCCCTTTCCTAAATAATACTTCAGACTAATAATAATAGTAATAATGACGGCTGGGAAATTCTTTCGTATGGAGACAACATGCAAGTAGTTTTCGCTGCACCGAAATTGTTTAAAATAAAAAAAAATCGAATACTCACATTAGTTAACCAAATAACAGGAAACCCGGACTCTAACCTCCAGCTTTTTACTCACACACCCGCAACACTAACTTTCATTCAACCACTAGAGCAGTGTTTCCCAACCTTTTAAAGTTAAGCTTAACATGTTAATTTATTGAAATATTATATAATAATAACGTACACCATAATATAATACAGTAAACTTTACTACAATCACTGAGTAAAAATACATCAATAAATTTTGTTCGATTAATGATTAATGTGAAACTTGTGATTGATGCTTAGAGCACAGATATGTGATGTCGGGTCTTACAGTTGACAGTGAAACACGCAAATCATCCTCAAGGTTATTCAGTCTATTTATTGCTTTGCATTTTATTGTCAGCATAGCAGAGAAGGCTTGCTCGCATAGATAGGATGTTGAAAAGGGCAAAGGTGCGTTAATTGCTTTCTTCATTAGGTTAGGGTACTCCTCTCTCCGTTGAAGGCAAAAACTAGCCACCGACGCCTCACTCTTGGTGAACTTACCTTTGAATGTGGAATCAGCGCAAAGATCAATAAATTCATCTCGTTCGCAAGCAGTGAAATCTATTTCCTCTGCACTATCTACGAAATCAAATGGTGACACAACCCAGTCAAGATTCGTAATGGAAATAGTTGGAAAGTACACATCTATTGCATCTTGCAATCTTGATAAGTGATCACAAATGCGGTCTTTCAGCTTACCCAGATCTTTATCTCCTGCCACATTAAGAAGAGATGGAAAGTTCGACAAATCTCCTTTTTGAACTGCAGACTTCCAAGAACTAAGTTTTCTTTTAAAACCTTTCATTTTATTGGTTGAGGAGATTATTGTTTCATGTCGACCCTGCATCGAAACAGTCAGTTCATTCAGCTTATGAAAAATATTTGCCAGATACGACAGTTCAAAACACCAAGAATCACTTAGTAAGAGCTCATGAAATGTGTCTTGATTTTCATCCTTAAAAAAAGTTTTTAGCTGTTCTTTAAGTTCGAGAAGCCGGTTCAATACACGACCCCGCGACAACCACCTTACTTCTGTGTGAAGTAACAAAGAGGTATGAGCTGCATCCGTTGCGCGACATAACTGTTCAAAAATTCTGCACTTTAAAGGTCGAGAGTTCACCATTTTCACAACTTGGTTAAACACTTCAGCAAAATCTTCATTACACGCGTTCACGACTAATGCCTCTATGCAGAAAACAGTGAGTTATAATAATGGATGGATATTCATTGAGAGCTCTGGCAGTAAAACCTTTAATTTTCCCAGACATAGATGGTGCACCATCTGTACATATACCACAACAGCCTTTCCATGAAAGATCATGGTCATTGAGATAGGAATTAATAGAAACGAAAATATCATGGCCTGTGGTTGTAGTCTCCAGCGGTCTACAGAACAGAAAGACTCTCATCTACTTGCAAAGCAAATGTTCTATAAGTTTTTATTTTCTCCGTGACTTGTTCGTTGATATTGCATGACATTTCAGATATCCTGCGGCTGATTGTGTTGTTGGACAGAGGAACTTTCGAAGTTTGATTAGCTGCTCCTTCGCCAATATTGTTAAAACTATAACTTGACATGCAGGGCCAATGATTTCCTCTCCAAGAGCATGAGGTTTCTTTTTTTTTTTTTTTTTTAGCTATCAGTTCTACTACTTTAAATGAGGCTTCAAGAGCAGTATCACCTATGGTCACTCTCTTTACTATTCGCACAGCTGTTTTCTTCTGCCCTTCTAATATATGTGAAAAATACATTACACTTTTCTGTGACACACTAGGATGCTTTGTTGTAAGATGCCGCTTCAGTTTGCTAGGTACCATGGCCTCGTTGCTAAGTGTTTCGCCACAAACTAAACACACAGGGATAGGGTTTTCCTCGTTGTTATTCCACTTAAATCCATACGCTCAGTAACTGTCCTGGTATGTTCTTTTCTTTCGTTTGTCTTCTTTATGTGGTGAATTCGACGGTCCGGGAGAAACTGTAAGATTTGGCTTCTTAAAGCAAGCAGTAGGAGCCGACTGTTCACTTTCACTGTCCTGGCGTTTACGTTTAACAATGAACTTATGCATAGCTAAACACTGTGAATCAACGCGAGGAAGACAACTGAAAGCGCCAAGCGGCGTACACTTTTATATATTCATCTGTCGAAGTCTCGGGAATGTTCGTGAGGAAGCGAGTAGTCTCGGGAATGTTCGGCAGGGTATAGCTGTAATGCCATCTGTGGGATACTAGTATAATTGAATTATTGAAATGAATCGACCACTATCACCATCTGCCGTGCATGAAAGTAATTGATTTCACTTATTTTATTTCAAGACCTTACAAGACTTAAGGCTTCAGTAGAAGGTATTTTTTTTTTTGTTTATCTCAATATCTCGCGGCACCCCTTAGCCAATCACACGGCACCCTAGGGAGAGGGTGTGACGGCACAAGGCCAAAGCCTTTAGTTATGGAAGAGCTTTCAATCGAACCGGAGGCAAAGCAAAGAGATGCGTAACAAGGATACTCCAGTACAACTTTCACGCATATAGACATACACACATATACACATTCACACATACACATACACACAATTAAACATCTCAGCCTAGGTAGTGTTGTGGTATGGTGTCTGCCTCACATTCGAAAGGTCACAAGTTCGAATCTCGTTTAGGGTTTCTTACCCGGATAAGGTTTTGTCGGGGGTTTCCCTTATCCTGAGAAGACGAATGTCCAGTAACTTTAAGCTCCATGAACCTCACGATCATTTGAGAATCATTTCGTCAACTTCATTCATCGTCCGATATGACCAACCAGGTTAAAGGACGTTAAACTACAAAATATACATATCTACTCACATATACACATACATACACTCCTGTCTCTTTCCCAGAAATTCTGTGTATTGCATTCGCATGACTTTCGCTACGCACTCTTATACATCTACTCACTTCGCAAACGATATAGCATTAGTAACATTTTTAGAAACATATTTTATATCATTGTTTCAAAATTAGCAATTTTCCATTTCAAAAGAGAATTTGATTTTTTTTTTTCCTAGAACGAGTTCTTAACGTTTATATTCACAAACGTCATTTAGAATGAAGATGACTTTAGAACATTTCCATTTCAAATGAATGTTGCATTAGTCACACCGATATTTTAAAAATTAAAGAGATTTTTAATCAAAATCGTTAAAGAGAGCCATTTTTAAGAAAATAAAAAGTAAAAATATATTTATTTTCCGCGCAAAGAGTAGTTTGCAATCGCTGATTATATTTTATTATAATAATATAATTATAGTAATAATAATAATAATAATAATAATAATACTTTAATCTTTGTGTCGCTGCTTGGAAGACAGCGAACTTCAAATTTACTGTTTAATCGACTTTCTATTTTTGAGTTATGCTGCTCACAAACACACTTACTTAGGTATGCGATCTTTTTCAAAGTGCTTTTTAGACCCACCGGACTTAAACATGTGCATTTTAAATGTCATCTCGTATCAAAAGTTGGAGTTTAATAAGTACTTGCTCCGATTACTTCAGGAAGTACTACAGATTCAACCAAAATCGAAAATTATAAGAAACTTAGATTTAGAGAACGTATATGTTCAAACCGAAGCTACATTTAATAAAAAGTGATTATTACTATTTTGTACAATTATTTAGTATCTCACCATGTTTTTTTCGCAGCAGCAGTGACAGTGAAGTTGGCATCACAGTCTTGAAGAGGCACACAGATGCACTCCGTGCGGGAGGCAGTCGGTTGGGCCAAATAGGCGAGGCTTAAGCAGATCGCTAATACTCGCAGCATTGTTACAGCATCAACTGAACAGCTTTATCTTGTGTGGAAGTCGGTGCTAACAGCAGGAAGTGCGTGCGACTCCAGTTATCAACACCGTCAGTTGCTACAAAAATCCTTATATGCTATACCCGTAAAACTTAATGTAATCTATATCAGAACTCATACTAAAGTGCAATTATATGGACGTTGTCATTTAATTAAAAGAGGAAATCACAGAATGTAACAGACGATTTGGTATAACTAAACAATATCGAAAGTCATCAACACAAAACTTTATTTACAAAGTTACAGTATCTTGCTCTATTTCTCAACGTAATCACCATCGCTACTAAGGTATCTTTTGTCACGTGGTATCTATTTTTCAACACAGATGTACTCTTTCACCGCTAAAGATCTCAGCCAAGATGTCACTGCCACTTTGAGGTCTTCGTGGCTGGGAAATCTTTTCCAACCAAAAGGTCATGTACGGTTTTTCTGGATTTTTTTATCAACATTTGCTTTCAGCTCCTGCATAACGATTGATGAACTTCGACTCTGATCATAGTCGTGCAAACTGGTTCTTCTTTGATTACTCGTAAATGATACGTCATTTCCTAACTGAAAACTCACTCATTGCATTATCATCATACGCACTTACGCTATCTGCCTATGACAATCGATTGGCCGAACATTTCGTGATTTCAAAATAAACAACGAATAAGTCCTTGGCGGTAGAAAAGTATAACGTCGCCATTGAAAAGCTGGTACCACGTGACAATAAATGTCTTGATAGAATGGAGATCACGTTGCCAGATAAAGTTTCGTGTTTATATATTTCGTTATTATTAGTTATGCCAAGTCGTTCGTTACCTTCTAGATAGCCCTTGTATGTACTTACCTACCACAATACCCATGCCCATTATTATGAATATAGCATTTAATGTCACAAGAACCGTAAAAGATGGCTTAAAAATCTTATGTGTTCCAGTCACACGATTTTCTCTGCATCTCTGTAACAAATTATTACTGAAAACTTATTCCTCTATGTACTTCATGGTAACGTTAGCAGAGATGCTCTTAGTACATAGTTCCTTATAAGTAGAAGGCAAAATAGGCAACATATTAAGCTTTAGGCATATAAACAAATCTTTTAAAAGCTGGTCCGCATGTGACTGAAATTCATTCCTTTTGCAACTTGACAAATTCCTGTATGGGAAAGGTTAAGTATTTTTTTTAACTGAAACAAAAAACAAAAAGTTATATTTGACATAAATTGTGTGTTTTAAGAAGATGTTTGGTGTAGTAACCTTTTATCTATCTCTTAAACACTAACCATCCATGTTACGGTTTACCAGTTATGTAAAAGTTATCCAGAGTGGAGAGGGCTTCAGAGGCTGTTCCCATAAAACTCGAGATATTCATTTTATTTGTCAAAGGGTATCTTCAATATACGGTATTGTTGGAGCCATTTTTGAGAAAATCAAGATTTTCGTAGTTTTCTCCAATCAAGATTTTCTAAAAATGGTTCTAACGATTTTGATTAAAACATCGTATATTATAGATATGTGTTTACCTGACAAATAAAAGGTATATCTTGAATTTTTTGGGAATAGCATCTGAAGACTACTTTATTCTGAGTGAATATTACGGAATTTTGCATTATTGCTATACCGTAAGAAATGGACAAAACATGTAGAACACATTAAAACACACAATTTATACATTTATTTCGTAGAGCTGATCGTCTTTGAGATATTCCTTGTTTTTGATTTCAGCTTTGAAAAACTTATCTTTTCTCATACAGGAATTTGTCAACTTCTGTCCATACAAACATAGCAACCAGCTTTTGACCATCATCTACTTACAAGGAATCAAGTATTTTTTCTGGATTAGTATGAAGTAAATAGAAGCATAAGCTTTTTAACAATAATTTGTTGCAGAGATGTAGAGAAAGTCATGTGAATGGAACATATCTATCTAGATTTTTGAGATATTTGTTGTTATTGTTTTGAGCTCTAAAAAACTTATACTTTTCTCATACAGGAATTTTTCAACTCGTGTTCATACAACAAAGGAACTTCAGTCACACAGTAACCAGTTTTTGACCATCACTTTAACTTATGGTACTCCCTTATTTCGCTTCTAGTTACAAGGAAGCAATTAATAAGAGTATTTCTATTAATTTTTCTCAATTAGCATGAAGTAAATAGAAGCATAAGCTTTTTAACAATAATTTGTTGCAGAGGTGTAGAGAAAGCCATGCGAGTGGAACACATCAGCTTTTTACAAACATTTTCTCGAATAATATTCAGTAGATATTATAATCATCTTCCTCAAGAATAGCTTTTAGGAGCAACATAATAAAAATCTGTACATCTTCTTCAAAACTGAAACGAATAACAAGGAATATCTCAAAAACTATAAACTCCACGAAAAAAAATTATATAACATAATTGTGTGTTTCAATGTGCTCTACATTTTCTGTGGTAGGTTTTTGTCCATCTCTATCGGTTTAGCAGTTATGCAAAATGTCATAAAATTCATCCAGAGTAAAGTAGTCTTCAGAGGCTATTCCCAGAAAATTCAAGAGCATTTTAGAGCTATTTTTAAGAAAATCAAATTTTTCGAAAAAATGTCCATCTAAAGGGTAGTTGGGGTGAGGGGATTTGCTTAAAAATCTTCGTGTCGCATCCTTGGAAGAAACCAAACTTAAATACCAGCTTTGGTATTCAAAGATCTTTTCGTTTTTGAGCTATGCTGTCCACACACAAACACCCACGCAGACACACACACGCCGGAAATACATGTTTTGGGTATTCAGGGGGACCCAAAACATGTATTTCCGGTGAAATCTCGATATCGAATTTTTGGGTGGAATGCAATTATTTCTCTATACACTATGTAACATAATACGTGTAGAGAAAGTAAAAATAGGTGTTTTTCCTTTACAGTGTAGTTTCAGCATGGCGGCTCACTACTGAGGGAGAGAAACATTTCCAACATCTTCTTCAAGTTAGGCGAATGCTTGTTCTTATTGGTTGCGGGGATGGTACAGTTACTGCTGTGGTAAGAAGAAACACAGTAGCTTCACCACATTTATTTTCAATAATTGGGGCATATTCGAGATTAAAAGCAAATCCTCATAAAGTATCCCTTAGAGTTACTAATTGAATAAAAGTATATAAAATTCATTCCGAATGAAGAAATCTTCACAGTTCCTCTTAAAGTGCAATATATTATACACTTTATTATCCAAGTAATTGTCTTTAAGTTGTAGCATTTTAACACAAATCGTTGTCATTTTGGTGTAATCAAGAATAACGAAAGTTATTTAATGTAAATGATAGTTTGGAGAGAGGAGCATCTGTTTGAAACCCTTTATCACATCCTTGGAAATGGTGAAATTGAGTAGGTACCAAGTCTGACATTTTTCTTTCTTGGCTTTACTTATCATGTTGAAACACAAGCACAAGCACAAACATTTTAGAATTTTATAATGCTTGTTTTTGTTCGAGCTGCGTCAAAACTTGTATTTCCAGTGAAATCTCGATACGCATTCAGTTTTTACATGGAATAAAATACTTCCTCCACCTAATGTTTATGTGGTAGGAAAACTAAACAAAAAATAAGGTAAGGTGAATATTAAAATCATGCTTGTAACGTCGGAAGGAATGTATAATAGATATAGTTTCTATATTTCAGCTTAATTACTGAAGCACTTGTTCTTTGTTTTGTAGACAGCTAGATAGGCATAAAACCAAACAATGTTTTTAATTATGGAAATACCTGGTGAACACTCCAACAAATTCTATGGAAGAATAACTTGTGGAAACAGATTGGCGACGTATTTGAAATGCGTTTTAAAATAATTTATAGGTTAACAGTATCAGAAAGCATATAAAATTTGCCAATTCTTGTATATTTTTGCAACGTGTATGAACAATCATTCAAATACTTTCTCCTGTATGTGACGTTTCCTTTAAAATGCATAATATTCATTTGAGCATTAAACACCGCCCTGAAACATCGCAGGTATGCTAAAGGTCTATATTGAACCTCTAAGACTAAATAGTAAATAATCTGGTTATAAATTCAAATACAGATTTTCAGAAAACACAAACATTAAAGTGAAAAATCCTTGCGCTATACACATCCTCAACATAATTTAAAATTATTACAATAATCATTTAAGTAGTGTTAAAACAATTTAGCATTTCACTAATGTTTATCTCGATTAGCATGAAGTAGATAGAGGAATAAGCTTTTTAACAATAATTTGTTACAGTAATTTAGAGAAAGTCATGTGAATGGATGAAATAATTCTTTTTTTAAATTAAAAAACATTTTCGTTAATACAAATTGCCCTTATTTTGTCGTAAGTTTAAATCCAATACGCTATTAACAAACATATCCAGTTAAACATTGTAATAAAAATAAAATTTTCTTAAACACTTTGAATTTTTAGATATTAATAACAATGTGTTTTTTACCCTTACAAAGAGTCAAATTATAGAGTCCTTACAATAAAACACCTTCCTCTGGGTACTAAACTTTGCATACTTTTGTGAAGCCATGTTTACATTTCATCCACTTGGTCATGTCTATCATTTATTTGAGACATTTCACAAATGTTACAATCTCAGCTTTTCTGGAGACCACAACGTTTGGCATGAAGACCCTACAGAAAGTGACAGACGATTTGACATAATTAAACAATAACGAAAGATATGAACACAAAACTTTATTTACCTAGAGTATCTTGCTATAGTTTTCAACGTAATCGTCATTGCTATCAAGGTATGTATTGTCATTTAGTACCAGTTTTTCCATGCAAATGTTATACTTTTCCACCGCTAAAGATATGAACCACGATGTCACTCTCATTTTGTGGTCTTCATCGTTTGGAAAATATTTTCCATTCAAAAAGTCATATATGGTGTCCAAACGAAACACCAGTTTTTCTTAATTCTTTTATCAACATTTGTTTTCAACCCCTCCATAACGATTGATGAACTTCCATTTGGTCTTTATCATACCTACTGGTTTTTCCTTGATTACTCGTAAACTATGTGCCAATTCCGCACTGAAGATTCGTTCATTGCATTATCACCATACACTTATGTTATTTGCCTACAAAATTTGATTAACCGAACATCTTGTACATTAAAAAAACGAATAAGTATTTTTGGCAGTAGAAAAGTATAACATAGGCTTTCAAAAACTGGTACCACGTGACAATAAATGTCTAGACAGAATGGAGCATACGCTGAGAAATAGAGTAAGGTACTGCAATTTTCCAATTTTCATTATTATTCACTTATGTCAACTCGTCTGTCACTTTCTGAATGGCCCTCGTATGTTTTGTTTTCTTGTTCTGGTAAGATTAAGAGAGAGAGAGAGAGAGAGAGAGAGAGAGTGAGAGAGAGAGAGAAGTAAAGTTTTAGGGCGCACAGCCTATACGGTTATTAGCGCCCTATAAAGCAAAATAAAACAAAGTTAATCTTCCAGCTAAAATATCACCGTAAAATGAAAATTATAACCTACTTATCTATTCCCCAAAGTTAAAACGATAAAACGGTCCGGTAGGTTAAAATAAGGAAGAAATTAATCAAAAAAGTGATCTTCCAGCTAAAATATCGTTCAAATGAGTATTTCTACTTATTAATTATCTCCCCAAAAATAAAACTTTGGTAGGTTAAGATTATAAATGAATTAATGATAAAATTAATCTTCTAGCTAAAATGTTATATTAAAATGAATATAGCCTACTAATAGATCCCTCCAAAGTTAAAACTTTAAAAACAGTCCGGTAGGTTAAAATACAGAATAAAAGACCATATTACTAAGGCTGTAAAACGGAAATAAAACTATATATGGCCAATCGGAGGGCACAGTCGTATGAAAGATAAAACCCGTTCTACAGCATGCAGGCTGTCCGCTAGGATGGCATGCGTGTCGTGGGGCAAACTCAACGACATACGAAGAGTAGGTAAGTATTGGCACTCGATTAAAAAGGGTTTCACTACCAAGGTCGCGCCGCACCGACAAACTGAAGATGGCTCTCCTCGCAGTAGATGACAGTGGCTAAAATGACAGTGTCCGATACGAAGGCGACATAAAATGACTTCTTCTCGGTGGGAAGAACGACAAGATGTTTTCCAAGCTTCCAGGAGTGGCTTAATTACCCGCAATTTGTTGTCTTTAATTTGGGACCATTCAGCCTCCCAACGAGCAAGAATGATCCCACGAAAAACCGCCTTCAGATCATTCGCAGGAACGGAAGAAGAAAAAATCCTGGGAGATGAAATGGCTTTCTTGGCAGCAGAATCAGCTGCCTCATTCCCGACCACTCCAGTGTGACCAGGCACCCACACGAACGTCACTTTGAGACCTGCTTCTGAAAGTGAGTGAAGAATGTCCTCGATTCTCTGTACCATAGGGTGGAAAGTGTACAGCGCACCAAGGCATTGAAGGGCACTGAGGGAATCGGTACAGATGGCAGAATGTGTTATCATATGTCGCCGCACATAAAAAAGAGCCTGAAGAATACTAAAAAGCTCAGCGGTAAACATGGAACACTGTCACGAAAGACGAAAATTTATACTTTGGTTTCCAAACACAAAGGTACATCCAACACCTTGAGCGTTCTTCGACCCGTCAGAATAAATAAAAATGTTGGGAAGTTGGTCCTTCAGAACTAAAAAGATGGCCCGAAGGACGAAACCAGGAGTATTTGACTTTGAAATACTGGAGGAACATAGGTGGATAGGGTTTTCCGGATGAAGCCAAGGAGGGAAAGTAGCTTCTCTTTTGGGCAGGACGGCAGGCATAGCCATGTCCATCTGCTCAAGCAGTCTGCGAAAAAGCACCCCTGGCGGCAAGAGGGCGAGGGAACGAGAAGAATACAAAGCATCCAAGGAATCATCGAAGAAGGGTGCACGACTTGGGTGTTGAGGCATGCTGGATAGACGGCATGCATAGCTGCACAGAAGATACTCACGGCGATAACATAGAGGTGGTTTTGCAGCTTCCGCACAAACACTATTAACTGGGCTAGTGCGGAAGACGCCAGTCGCTAGCCGTATGCCTTGATGATGAACAGTGTTTAAGCGACTAACGTTAGAGGGTCGGGCAGAAGAATAAATGATACACCCATAATCCAATTTGGAACGGACCAATGTTCGATACAGGTTTAAAGGTACGGTCCTATCAGCTCCCCAGGATGTGACACTTAAAAGACGTAAAATATGGAGAGAACGAATGCACCGTGCCTTCAAATAAGTTATATGGGCGGATCAACATAACTTTCGATCGAATATTGATCCCAGGAATTTCGGCTCATTTGCAAACTCTATGCCGAAGTGGAGAGTAGGAAAAGGAAACTCCTTCCGGCGTCAGAAATTTACACAAACAGTCTTCCCAGTGGAGAAATGAAAGACATTTGCCAGACTCCAAGAGGAAATAGAGTCGAGACACAGCTGCAGTCGACGCTCTAGGAGACAGGTTCGCCGAGCTGTGACATACATGACAAAATCGTCGATAAAGTGCGACGATGAAATCCCTGGTGGAAGGCAGTCAACAAGAGGGTTGATTGCTATAAGGAACATTGTAACACTAAGTACCGAATCCTGAGGTACTCCGTTCTCCTGATTAAAATAATCGGATAGAAGCGAACCCACGTGGACACGAAATGCCCGGTCTTTCATGAACTCCCGAATGAACATGGGGAGGTGGCCGCGGAAACCCCACTGCTGAACTGTACAAAGAATGCCAGTCCTCCAACACGTGTCGTAAGCTTTCTCCAAATCAAAAAACACAGCCACGGTCTGGCTCTTTCTCAGGAACCCGTTCATAACATGAGTCGAAAGAGATAGAACATGATCGATTATGGAGCGGTGCCGACAAAAACCACACTGAACATTCGATAGGAGGCCCCGAGATTCGAGACACCACGTAAACCGCCCATTTACCATGCGTTCCATAACCTTACAAACGCAACTAGTTAGGGAAATTGGGCGGTAACTGGTAGGTAGTTGGCAATCCTTTCTAGGTTTCAATATAGGAACAACGGTGGCCTCGCGCCAAACAGCAGGAAACACACCGTCATGCCAGATGCGATTATAGAGCTGGAGGAGATAGAGCTTACCATCCGGAGACAAATGCTGAAGCAGTGACACGTGTATGGCGTCGGGCCCAGGAGCGGAATGCCTAGAAATATAGAGTGCATGTTCTAGCTCGCGCAAGCTAAAAGGGCGGTTGTAGTCCTCATGGTTGTCGGACCGGAAAGACAACTCCTGGGCTTCCAACGCAACCTTGAGGGAAACAACTGCTGAATTATAATTCGCGGGACTGGAAACTGCCTCAAAAGTCCTGCCTAACGTGTTAGCAATAAGGACTGGCTCCACCAGCATGTCGCACCCAACCCTAAGACCGGGTATAGTACACGGTTTTGCCTTACCGGCTACGCGCCGAGGTCTGTCCCACACACAACGCCTGTGCGAGTTGCGCTATTAAAGCTTTCCCCATAACGCTTCCAAGAGGCCTTCTTACTTTCAGGAAAATACGACGCGCCCGAGCGCGTAATTCTTTATACACCATTGAGTTAGCAGCCGTTGGATGACGTTTGAGAATTCTTAGAGCACTTCTCCGCACACGAATGGCTTTGCCACATTCCTCGTTCCACCAAGGAACCGAGGTACTCCTGGGGTGTGAAGACGTACTAGGAATGGAGTGCTCGGCAGCAGCCATAATAACGAAGGTCAAATGCTCAACCATGCCATCAACAGTGAGATATTCCCTATCGGAGAAGTGGACTAAAGGAGAATAAAGTGACCAATCCACCTTGTTAAACTGGAACTTGGGTTTACCAGTGGACGGAGGAGTGCGATGAAGAAAGGTAATAACAACTGGAAAATGATCATTGGAGTGTGCATCCGAGACGACATTCCACTCTAAACGGTGTCTAAGCTGCGCTGAGCAGATACTTAAATCAAGGTGAGAAAGGGTGCCAGTGGAGTCTGAAAGAAAGGTAGGCTCACCAGTATTCAAAATAGAGAGGTTCAGTTGGTCCATGGGATATCCCCAAAGAGCGTGATGACAATTAAAATGTCCCACCGGAGGTACGGTGGAGGTAACCGGGAAGCTAAACTCACAAGGTCAGCAATGGTGAGGGGAGACGCAGGACGGATAAACCAAAACCTGGAACAGAAATGTGGACAGAAACAGCCTGTAATTGAGTGGTGAGTGACACAGGTCGGAAGCACACGTCGTCTCGAACCAGGATCATTGACCCACCGTGCGAAGGAGAACCCTCGTCAGGTTCCAGATCAAAGCGAACCGGTGTGTACCTATGCAAAGCAAAGGTATCTCGAGGGTGCAGCTTTGTCTCCTGTAAGCAAACGATGGGAGGGTTATAAAATCGCATTAGAAGATACAGGTCGGATCGACGTGAACGTAGACATCGTATATTCCACTGAAGGAGAGCCATAACAAGGACAGTAAGACGGCTTGTTTTCAAAAGGCGCGCGCCGGTAAGGTATCGAATCATTAGGTGACTGGGGGGGTGTTTGGAGGAGTTTTATCTTTTCCTTTTTTGTGGGGCTACGACTTAGGCCAGTGTGGCCGCCAACTGGCAATGTTTCTGGTTGGCCATCACTAGTATCGGTGTCCGAACAAGTCGTTCGGGTGCGGTTAGGAGAAGGTGAACGACTTGTAGGGTGACGACTGGGCGACTTGTGTGTCGTGCGATCAAGAAGAGGGAGATGGCATGGAAGTGGTCTTTGGAAACGAAACGTTTTCGGAGGAGAAATTGGTCTGTGCACCTTTAGACACACGGGAACGAGCACTAGGGATGGTTTGAACAATCGCATCCTGCTTCTGCACTGTTTGGTGGACAGCAGCAGAAGAAGTCAAAGTAGTGGTCGGGTTCAGCTCTAAATAGCGCTTCTGTGCCACTTGAAAAGTTAAGTGCTCTTTGACCCTTATCTTCTGCATCGTCTCTTCCTCACGAAATCGCTCTTTACAATTTGATGTATGCGCTTCTCCATAGGTGACACAGGTGGGACTTTGGGCGCATACTGATCTATCGTGTGCTTTTTGCCCATACTGAGCACAAACCGGTGAATTGGTACAGTGTTGTTGCGTATGGCCGAATTTCTGGCAGTGGTCGCAGCGCATCGGGTTCGGGATACATGGGCGCACGGCTGGTCTTTCATAACCACACATGATAAAAGACGGAATTTCAGTCCGCTCAAATGTGAAAAAGACCGTGCGGAGTGGGAACGGCTTGTCGTCCCAATTGCCAATTAATCTGTACGCACTGATAACGGCTAGTAAGAAAGGCAATTCACTATGTCGTCGTTTGATAATCCGTCCAAACCAGCGGTCGTCACTACACCACGGCTACTATTCAACAATTTGTGCTTCTCTACCTTAGTAGGGTAACAACCCAAAAGAGAAGCACTCATCAACTTGACCGGTTGGTCAGGTGTGGCTATCTCAGTTAACAGTGTGCCGTCTCTACAGCGTGTGGCATTGGTCATCTTTCCGCAAATCCTGTCCAGTTCTTTTTAATATAAAAGGGGCTGACATCCTTCATAGTCTTTGTCTCGCACATAAGTCGCATCACGAAAAAAAGGGGTGTTGAAGAGGGTAAGCGCAGAGGAGCCATAATGGTACAGTCCCCCTTCCCGAACCGTCGGCATCAGCCTGCCATCCGGGGGATAAAAGAGTAAAGATACCTAAAGTTTCCGGTATGTACCGGCCAGGAGCACCCGCTAAAGGCCTGATCTCAAGGAGTACGTCAGAGGAGTTACCCTCCGACTATCACTACTAACCGGTATGTGACATTTTCACCGAAGGCAGGCCCGAATTTATGCCCCTACCACTGGAATAACCGCCAGTGGCCCCTCCCCCAGTATAGGCCACGCTGTCTCAACGGAGTCAGCGCGGATTCAGGGGACTTGTGGTTGATTACATCGGGCCCCAGACAGTGGTAACACGTCGGGTCCCCCCGATCAACCCAGCTACTCACGGCCGCCGAGCTGCTCACGGGGACCCGACTCCATGGAGCTACGTGGGTGTACATGACATCGGAACGGCTCCGCAGCTGGTGTCGCACGAAAGGGGTAGTGAGGAGGGTGTGCTCGACCTTCACATTTGAGACCTCCGGAGAGCACACAAGTTGAAAGCTGCGCCGAAACCGTGGGATAGGAACCACGGAGATAGCAAAGATCCCTGTTGGTGAGACAGGAGTTCATAAACCTAAAGACCTTAAACCTAAGAAGTTAATAAACCTAGAAGAGGAAGACACTATATAATCGGGAATGTAAAGATTTAACATGAAATGGTTACTAACGTGGCTGTGACAGATGGCTATGAGCGAATGACAATGAGGCCGAATGGCCTGGGCACCCCGGGAACGCCAAAGCTGTACCCACAGAAAGTGAGCCCCTGGGGAGTAATAATCGTATGGTCTTAAAACTAATAATTGCCATAATATTAGAAGAGGAAAAGGGTGATAAAGCAACCAAACGAAAGAAACAAAACCAGAAAAAAGACGTGGCAACAGCGGATGGCGATGGGCAGGGTGAGGTGGCGGTGATTGGCTCGGGAACCCCCGTGTATGCCAACCCGTACCTACCGAAGTAGGTCCCTGGGGTGTGGTAGGATTAAGAATTAGGGATATTTCAGAAACAGACTTACTCCAAGTCATAATTGCAGATATTTCTAGGCTAAGGGTACTAAATATAGGGTGTCATCTGATGTGCTGTTAGGTTGAGGAGATAGTCGCCCTCCGTGGTGTAATCGTTACCATGCTGACTTCATATACCCAAGGTCGCGGGTTCAAACCCGGCGGAGGACGATGGATTTTTTCAGGTGTAAAAATCCTTAGCATGGCTTCCTTCGGAATGGAAGTAAAGCCGTGGGTCCCGTGTCGTAGATTTACGGCACGTAAAAGAACCTCAAGCCTGATAAGAGAGGCCTCTGAGCAAAATTAAGCGGTCTTCCACACCCAATTTAGAATGGGACGCTGAGAACCACAGTAGTTAAAGAGTGTCCATAAATAACACGCCATTTCCATTTTTAGGTTGAGGAGATGGTATTCGATTTGTGGAGATGAGTGTGGAAAACTTGCATTAGATTAATTCTCAGTGCAAAAGTAGTTTAAGCAAGGTTGTTACCCTGGAAGACGTCTCTGTTCAGTAGCCATTTTCCAGTTTTTGCTGGAATTTACCACTGTTTCAGGTTTAGCATAAGCTTCTCCTATAAAAGCTGCAAGTTGAAACTGAGTTATGTTTTTCGATGGATTGCCTACTATGTCTAGAACCACGTTCAATGTGATTAAAATTGCTCTCAATAAAATTATCATTTGTTAAAATAAATATTCATGTCGTCCATATGTTTTCTTACACAGTTGATGCTAAAGGTAGGTATTTTACCAGATATCAGTAGTGTTAAAAGTAGAAAATTCTGTCGCTCAGTGTTACAACATTATAACACTCCAAATTAGCCAACTTTGGTTTATGAGTTCCACGGCCTCATTCAAGTAGGCTATAATGATTATGAAAGCTCGTATCGATCCATAAAATCGCTGATGATTTCAATGTTATGAACGTGGAATCTGCTGAAACAGACGAAATTATGCAAACAGCGGAGAGAGCAAAGTTACAACGGTTACACTGCCTCCTTGTATAGAATGTTTTCGTTCTGTACGAGTAAGTCATTATGTTGTCAGCACTGAAGTTAAGCAAGATAACACCTGAATATCTCAGACCTTTAAGCATGAACTCCGTCAAATAGGTAAAACAATATATGTATAATTATAACATGTCCATAAATATTGAGAACTGTCTAAAAATAGTGTATGAACATGTGTTAAATTGTTTTCTATTCGGCCTATGGCCTTGTTTTGCAAGCTTCCTACTTACAATATAAAACACCATTTTTAAAACTTAAATCGAAAATAATTATTTTAACTTGCATATTTTATATATATATACCGTTCCCAGTTGGGCAATCCTAGAATTCCATTAGGTCTCCTAAATTGAACTAGTTCAATATAGGACTCAAAGAATGGTTCAATTTACGACTCGCGCCGGTTTAGGTGCTTTAGTATGTATAAGAAAGAAAGAACGTTGCTTGAATAAACGTGTGCATGAATACTGTTATTTAATAAATACATCCTAATATCCAATAAATAAAGATCATCTCTTAGGTAATTTCCGTTTAAGCTCTCGTAGAGGAGTAACATATTACTTCTGAAACACCAGAAACACACAACACCTCATACAGCTAACACCACATCTCAAAATGGGAGATATGCAACTCCAAGCATCCTTAACTCTACACGCTACGCTTCCATTAGGGTTATGGAGGAAACTGTGAAACACTTAGGAAAATTACAGAGCTGTTCACTTTAAGAAACAGTTCAATGTAGGCCCATTCCTCTAGTCATGCTATTCTCTGTATTTATATTACATGTTTTATTGGACTTCAAAAGCTTGAAAAGGAGAATCTTTGCAGGCCTGCAATCTGGGAACCATACACAAATTGAATCATTTTCAGGCAAAACAAAAACAATTTCTCTTTCAAGAGGCGTCATGCATGGATCTCCTCTTTCTCCATGTGTATATAATCTCGCTTCTGGATGGGCTATCAGAGCAGAGTGTAAACGATCATTATGGCTTTTAACTCATGCCAGATATGCCGGCTCTAACCATTCTTTTGTAGTGTTTAATGTCCGCTTTTACTGCTCTGGCACCGCAGGCGATGACACTGATGATACATGAAGATGAAGCCCCGGTGGAATATGATGGCGGGGGAAAACGGAGAACCCGGAGAAAACCTGCCCCTGCGACGCTTTTGCACCACACATCTCACATGCGGTCGCTTGGGATCAAATCCGGGCCGTCTAGGTGAGGGGCGAGTGGTCTGACCACTCGGCTCTAACCATTTTGGAATTTGCCGATGATATAGTCATCATCGGGAAAGATGGGAGGCCGCTCTCGAATTAAGACGCCTTTCAATACAGCAATTTGAAGAGATAGGGTTACAGGTCAACCCAAGGAAAATGCTTCACATCCAAAATGGAAATATAGTCAACACAACTCTAACAGGCCTGCAAGACTGAAACCATCGCACCAGAAGATTCAATAAAATACTTGGGCGTGACCTTCACCGTGTGCTGGATTTTGATAAACATGGTGTAATTAAAAAACTTCACAACAAATTAGATCTACTAGTACCCTCCCCTTTGCTTAAAGTTGAATAAAACTTTCAGGTTCTTAACTGTTCCATTTGTACATTCATAATTTACTCTTTCCAAACCACTAATCTGGTTAAAATACCAAACAAATTTCTTAATGGCTGTGACAATATTATTAAAACTTCCTTAAAAGAAATATTACAGCTACCAATGAATGTACCAGAATATATGCTATATTCTGACATGAAATGTAAAGGGCTTGGTCTCTTCAAAGCAGCGTGGGAGGCATATCTACAACACATAAACTCATGCAAAACTTTAATTCAATCCTCCAATCCATACGTACAGACCACTTGAGACCTTACTGCTGAGGTGAATGAATCCTTGACAATTTTCAATTTAACAGAAGATGATTCAATGAAGAATTCCCTCACTGGACTGTTTGACGTTCGACGTATCAGGAGGACACTTCGAGAAAAAGAAGTAGACGCCTGGGCCAAACTTCCTCAGAAAGGATTCGACGTGGAATTATTCACAGAATACAAGCTAGCGAATTCATGGATTGGAAACCATGGTGGCCTAACATCAAGTGAATGGCGTGAATCTATAAAAATAACGGCTAATGTATCCGCTGTGCGTTCCATACCGGGCAGATCGCAAGACAACGGCCTCTGTCAGCGATGCCACAGAGGTAGAAACACTTGCACACGTCTTGGGATCTTGCCCTCATGGAGAACTATTACGCAACTCTCGCCATCACAAAATTCGCTCAATGGTCGCCGACGAACTGCGAACGAACAACTACAAAATCTTTGAAGATGTACACGGACTGGAAACTAAGGGTGGCACTAAACGAATTGACATGATTGCAATTCGAAAAGACACAAAAATAAGATTTATCATCGACCCTACCGTTAGGTTTGAAAAGCTCAAAGAACAACCAGAAGATGTTGACAAAGAGAAAAGGGATATTTACACACCCACAATCCCATACTTCAAGGCAAAATACGATCTAAACATCATAGAGGTAATTGGTCTGGTGGTCGGAGCTCGGGGCACCATTGCTTTACATGCTTTCAATACCTGGAAGAAGTTTAGACTGAAGAAGGAAAAAATAAAAGAAATTGCCGTGTATGCAATAAGAGGTTCAATTTCTCTTCTTTGAAATAATTTGCATAATTCCATTTTTAGTGTTTCCACGGTCTATATTTCTTTGATATAAATTATATACTGTATGTTAGTTTTATATTATCTATGTTTAATAATCCTTTTGCTGCTTTTAGTTTCCTTTTTGCTTGCTATACAATGAAAACTGTCAATATTTTACTACCTTTATACAAGAGTTTAAGTTTTGTTTCGTTTTGTTTAGTTTATAATTTGTCTACTTTACTCTGTCCTTGTAGGCAGCCCATAAATATGGGAAGTTGTTATTGTTCCAATAAACAATATATAACTTCGACACTAAAACAGGCACTATGCTTAACAGTACCGTGATTTACTTTTACAGTATTGCCCTTACAAGAAAAGCATGCTATTCGTAATTAGTTGTGATATTATTTCCAAAATATATTTTGAATTTCTCTACAGTTAAGCTGTCTTTTCTATATGCAGCGATTTTAAAAACTGAAAACAGTACTGATATTATAGGCAAGAGTTGTATCCTCTTTCTTTCCATGTTATAGTGTCTGTTATTTGTATATCGCGTCCAAATAGTTCACTAATGAATGCAATTGTTGAAGGGAAAAAAATTTATACATTTTTTTTAAAGTTCAACCATGAATTTTTAATTTCTTTACACGTATTATGTATAGAGAAGGTATATTGTATTGTATCCAACATTTCGATACCAAAATTTCACCGGAAATACATGTTTTGTGTCCCCTGAATCCGAAAAAAACATTTTTAAAAAAAGATTCGTGTGTGTCCGTGTGTCTATGTGAGTGTCTGTGGATAGCAAGTTCGAACACGAAAAGACCGTTAAATACCGAACTTGGTATTTAATTAAGGTATCTTCCAAGGGTGCAAGAAGAAGATTTTCAAGAACATTCCCACATCCCTATGGGAATATTTTCGAAAATTTTTACTGCCTCAAAAATGACTCTAACGATTTTGGTTAAAATATGCTATATTAAAGATATTTACATTACAAACAAAATGTATATCTTGAGTTTTCTGTGAATAGCTTCTGAAGACATCTTCATTCTAAATGCATTTTGCGGAATTTTGAATAACTGTAAACCGTAAGAGATAGACCAAAACTTGCTATACAAAACTTGTAGAGCTCGTTAAAACACACAATTTATGTGATAAAATTTTTTTTCGTGGAATTGACCGTTTTTGAGATATTCCTTGTTAATGGCTTCAGCTTTAAAGTACTTATACTTTTCTCATATGGGACTCTGTCAATTCCTGGCCATACAAACAAAGGCACTTCAATCACATGACAACCAGCCTTGAAAAGATTTAACTATCACTTTTTATATCCCTTCTAATTACAAGGAAGCAAGTAAAAAGATAATTTCTGCAATTTTATTTTTTATGGATTAACATGAAAGACATGGATGAACAAGCTTATTAATAATAAATTGTTGTAGAGATGTGGAGAAAATCATGTGAATGGAACACATAAGCTTTTTTTTTTTTTGTTACTTACACGGCAAGGCATATTTACACTAATTATTTGTATTAATTACCTTGTTAAAATATAGCATATTATTTTTAGTTAGATTTTATTTAGTTTTTCCAAATCTAAGCTTGCCTTTACTCTGTTCTAACAATTTTAAAGCATGAAAATGGCACTAGTTTCTTTTGTATAGCACTTGTACGCTCAAATTGTTGACTTGATATTGAGCAACATGTTATTGACTGTAGGTGCTTTAATTGTGGGTTTAAATGAATTCCAACCAGAACACGCACATTAACTCCCGGAAGAGTACCCAATTCCAGACTGCTGGGAGTAGAGAGTGTTTTTAATTAAAGAACAATTCTGCTGGCTCTTGCGGGAATCAAACTCGAGACTTCTTGAATTGAGTAGCCAGAACACAACTACTGGATCATAGAGGCAGTCTACTTAAATGCTATATAGCTTTTCGTTCCCACTTCTGGAGTGCTGCCGCATGCACTCAGACGATTAATCAGCCAGTCAAGGACTTTTAGGTTGTAAAACTAATACTCGGTATATTTCGGTAGTTTGAAAGCAATTTTAAAAGCCAAGATAAGAAGAGTGACTTTGATAATTTCCTCACTTTCTTCTACCATATCGTCATTTATTCATATAAAGTAGCATATGTTTCATTAGGAGAGGAAGTTTCTCTACTTTTTAGAAATCGTCATTGCTATCAGGGTACCTACTGTCACGTAGTACCGGTATTTCAATGCAGATGCCTTAATCTTCCACCTCTAAAGATGTGAGCCAAGATGCCACTATCACTTTGAGGTCTTCATGGCTGGGAAATCTTTTCTATCCTGAAGGTCATGTACGGTGTCCAAAGAGAAACGCCGGATTTTCTTAATTCTTTTATAACATTTGCTTCAAACTCCTCCGAAACGGTTGATGAACGTCCATTCCAGTCTTTATGGGATACACTGGTTCTTCCTTGATTACACGTAAATTATGTGTCATTTCCTTACTGAAGATTCACCCATTATACCATCACCATAACTTGCGTTATATTCCTATAAAATTCGGTTGGCTGAATATTTTGTGCATTAAAAAAAACGAACAAGTTCTTTGGCAGTACAAAAGTATAATATCGGACTTGAAAAACTGGTAACCCGTGACAGTAAATATATTGATAGAATGGAGATTACATTGACAAATAGGGAAGGTACTGTAATTTTGCAAATAAAGTTTTGTGTTGATATCTTTCGTTATCATTTAGTTATGTCAAATCGTCTGTCCCTTTCTGGATGGCCCTCGTATTTATACTCTATGAAACTAAAAATACACAGACACTTAAGAACTCTGATGTGTTCCAGTCACATGACTTCCTCCTCATCTTGGTAACAAACTATTCTTCTATCTACTTCATGCTAATCAAAATGCCTATTAGCAGAAATGGTCCTATTACTTGCTTTCTTGTAAGCAGAAGGGAAATAATGGGATATGCTGGGAGAAAGTGACAGTCAAATCTTCTAAAGGCTGGTTGCACTGTAGCAAGTTGATGAATTCCCGTATGAGAAAAGTTTTAAGTATTTTAAAACTGAAATTAATAACAAGAAATATCCCAAGAGTAGGCAACTCTACGAAAAAGTTTATTGTTTCAACAATTGTGTACTTTAATATCATCTACTTGTTTTGTATAGTAAGTTTTTCTCTCTCTTAGGTTTACCAGTGACGTAAAATTCAGGAAAAATCGTCCAGAATAAATTGGTCTTCTGAGGCTATTCCCTGAAAATTCAAGATTATTCTTTATTTTTCATGTAAATATCTTTAGTATACTTTATTTTAAAAATCGAGTCATTTTTGAGAAAAATGTGTCGAAATTCTTTCCATTCTTGGGGTAGGGGGCTGTTTTTTAATATCTTCGGCTCGCATCCTACTAAACTTAAATACTAAGTATTTCACTGATTTTTCGTTTTTGAATTATTATGGTCACAGACACATGGACACACGACACATACTCATATTGGGATTTTTTAAACATGTTTTTACATGCAGGGACCCTGAAATTGTTACTTCCGGTGAAGTCTATCGAATTTTGGGTGGAATACAATACCTTCTCTATGCGCTATGTACAAAGTACGCGTAAAGAAATTAAAAAGTGATTTTGAGGGCATCAAAGAAAGCCCTCCCCCAAGATGGTTTAATAAATGAAGAAGTGTTTGTCATCCCCAACTCTGACATACTGATATATCATCTGGAAGTCAGTTTGTATCTGACATGAGGAGAAATGGTTTCGCAGTTCTTTAAATTTTATAGTTCGGAATTCTTTGAGTTAAGCAAAAGAAAGAAGAAAAAAAGGTTCTCATGTGTCGGACTCATATTGCTGCTTAAGAGTGTATATGATTGAAATTTGATGAAAAATCTAAAAAATGTCCATAATTTTAATTCCATAAAATTAAACATTTCGGAATACAAAAAGGTATGATTAGCACCTGGCGGAATGTTTAAAGCACAGTGGAGTTGCAGCAAAGCTTTAGGGGTGAAACTGGACTCGACAAGAAAAACTTCAGTTGAACGAGATCCGATTAACATCATGCAAAGTTATACAGAAGCTAGGCATGATGAAAAGGACAGAAAAGACAGCAGCAGAGAAGCGGAAAGGAAAGCTGAGAGTCCAACCTACCAACCTGTGGGATTTTAATGTGAGCCATGCATCCAAATCTTTCCTTGTTTTCTCCCTATTGATATTTTCAGAATTTTTCTTCCTGGAAAAGTGCTTCTTGCAGAGCAGTTTTTCTGTTAGCCTCGGAAGACCAATTTATTGTGGATGATTTTTCATGAATTTTACGTCACTGGTAAACCTAAAAGAGAAAAAAAGTTACTACACAAAATATGTAGGTGTCATTAAAATAAACCATTTTTGTCAAAATTATTTTTACTTTCTCTATACGAACTATGTACATAGTGTATAGAAAAGGTATTGTATTGTACCCAAAAATTCGATACGGCGATTTCACCGGAAATACATGTTTTGAGACTCCCTGAACCCCCCCCCAAAAAAAAAAGCATTTTTAGAAAAATGTCCATGTGTGTGTCTGTCTGTGTGTCTATTTGTGAGTGTGTGTTTGTGTGTGTGTGTGTGTGTGTGTGTGTCTGTGGGCAGCATAGCGCAAAAACGAAAGGACCGTTAAAGCCCAAATTTGGTATTTAAGTTTGGTATCTTCCAAGGATGCGACATGAAGATTTTCAAGAAAATCCCCCCAACCCCAACTACCCTTTACATGTAAAAAATTTCGAAAATTTTGATTTTCTTAAAAATAGCTCTAACGATTTTGATTAAAATATCGTATATTAAAGATATACCTGACAAATAAAATATATATCTTGAACTTTCTGGGAATAGCCGTTGAAGACTACTTTATTCTGGATGAATTTTACGGAATTGTGCATAACTGCTAAACCGTAAGAGATGGACAAAAACTTACTCCTCAGAAAATGTAACTCGCAATAAAACACACAATTTATGCCATATAAATTTTTTTCGTGGAGTTGATCATTTTTAAAACATTTTTGGTTTTTCGTTTCTGCTTTGAAAAACATAATTTTCTCATACTGGAATTTCTTAACTCCTGTCCATACAAACAGGGGAACTTTAGTTACATAGCAACCAGCTTTTGGCTATCATTTTAACCTATAGTACTCCCTCATTTCGCTTCTACTTACAAGCAAGCAAATAATAAGACTATTTCTGCTAATGTTTCTCGATTAGCATGAAGTAAATAGAAACTTAAGCTTTTGAACTACAATTTGTTGCAGAGATGTAGAGAAAGTCATGTAAATGGAACACATCAGATTTTTTTCGTAGAGTTGCCCACTCTTGGGATATTTCTTGTTATTGGTTTCGTTTTAAAACACTTAAAACTTTTCTCATACGGGAATTTATCAACTTGCTACAGTGCAACCGGCCTTTAGAAGATTTGACTGTCGCTTTCTCCCAGTCTTCTGCTTACAAGAAAGCAAGTAATAGGACCATTTCTGCTAATAGGCATTTTGATTAGCATGAAGTAGATAGAAGAATAGTTTGTTACCAAGATGAGGAGGAAGTCATGTGACTGGAACACATCAGAGTTCTTAAGTGTCTGTGTATTTTTAGTTTCATAGAGTCTAAATACGAGGGCCATCCAGAAAGGGACAGACGATTTGACATAACTAAATGATAACACAAAACTTTATTTTCAAAATTACAGTACCTTCTCTAGTTGTCAATGTAATCTCCATTCTATCAATATAACGCAAGTTATGGTGATGGTATAATGGGTGAATCTTCAGTAAGGAAATGACACACAATTTACGTGTAATCAAGGAAGAACCAGTGTATCCCATAAAGACTGGAATGGAAGTTCATATACCGTTATGCAGGAGTTTAAAGCAAATACAAAAGAAATAAGAAAAACCGGCGTTTCACTTTGGACATCGTACATGACCTTCAGGATAGATACAATGAAATATTTTATTCGCTGGCGTCCAGTACTTTTAAGAATGCTTTTCTAACCATTAATGTCGTCTTTTATGTTATTAATTTCATGTCTATGTTATCTAAATCTTAATCATTTGTTTTGAATACACATAGTATTGTAAATGTGTTGCATTATAGCATAGTTAACTATTTTATTTATTTATTAGTCTGACTCATAAATGAGTTTGCCAAGTGACACAGAACAATATACATTTAGAGGTTTTTAACAAAAAATGTTATAAGTGAGTATTACAAAAAAATATTTTATCATACGTTATAATAGTTATATAAAATTAAGCTATGAGAACAAATTGTAGTAGATTATAAAAGATGTGCAACAATGAAAGCTATAACAATAAAAGAGAAAAAAAACTACAAAAATAAAGTGATTTATAAACCATAATACATTTTACGTTCTATTCAAACCATATAAATGATTTCGAAAAATGGCTACGGAATGTTTTATGATGTTTTCCGTGATTGCTTGTTCTACACTTCTGTTAATTTTATATTTTAATTTTATATATTTTATGTTATCACTGAGCTCACTAAAAAATTCTAAAATAAGTATTTTCGTGTCTTCTGCCCGAAACATTTGAATTCCGTTCTTGTCGAGCGAGACTTTCTAACATGAAACTTTAATTGTCCTTAGATTCACTGTGGGTTAACGTAAACATTAACAATGCATGACCGAAGATGGTAATGAATTCGAGATTCATTGAATGTGAATATTGAAAGAGAATATTATTACTTTAGGGAGGAATGTTTGCCAGTTTCTCCACATCTCTAACCAACAATAAAGTGAGGTTATAAGGCTTATTGTTCTGTCTACCTCATGCTAATTGATATAAACGTTACCAAATATGGTCTTATAATTTGCTTCTTTGCAGTATAAGGGGAATAAGGGAGTACATTTTGCATTAGCGATTACAAAAATCATTATAAAGCTGGTTGCTATGTGAATGAAGTTCGTTCATTTGCATAACCAGGAGCTGACAAATTCCCATACCTGTGAGAAAAGTTGAAGTATTTTTAAACTGAAACCAATAACTAGGAATATCTCAGAAGTACTAACTGCACGAAAAGAATGTGTATGACATACATTGTGTATTTTATGTAGTAAGTTTTTGTCTATCTGCTATGGTTTACCAGTTATGCAAAAGACATCCAGAATGAAAAGTTCTTCAGAAGTTATTCCCAGAAAGGTCAATATATACGCTTTATATGTTAGTAAATATCTTTATTATACGGCGTTTTATTCAAAATCGTTGAGGCCACTTTCAGAAAAACAATTTTTAAACAATTTTATCCATATAAAGGGAAATCTGAGGTGTTGAAATTTTCCTGAAAAATGTTCGTGTCACATCCCTGGAAGAGGCATAACTTAAATACCCAGTTTGGTAGTTTACTGCCGACTTTTCGTTTTTGTATTATCGTGTTCACAGACACACGGACACACTGACTCACACACACACACACACACACACACACACACACACACACACATGGAATTCTTTCTAATTTTATTTTTGGATACAGGAGACCTTAAAACTTGTAATTCCTGTGAAATATCGGTATCAAAGTAGATAAAGTGTCACCCTCACATGGATACAGAAGCATAAACGAAGACATTGGCGATGACTGTTTTGTATTTTGTACATTGAGCAGAAGCTGTTGTTACTCCACAGAATATGCATATAAAAGTCAGTAAAGATAGCTGAGTCATAAGGCATTCGGATTCTGGTTATTACAGTATGAAATTCATTTTTGGATGCTAAGACTAAATACTTATACTTAATATTGTAATTTTATACAATAAAAAGAACTGATAAGTAAATCTTGCATGTTCAGAAATTGCCCTCTGTGGTGTAATGGTTACCATGCTTACTTCATATACCCAAGGTCGCGGGTTCAAACCCGGCGGAGGACGATGGATTTTTTCGGGGGTAAAAATCCTTAGCATGGCTTCCTTCGAAAGGTAAGTAAAGCCGTTGGTCTCGTGTCGTAGATTTACGGCACGTAAAAGAACCTCAAGTCTGATAGAGAGGGCTCTGAGCAAAATTAAGTGGTCTTTCACACCCAAATTAGAATGGGACGCTGAGAACCACAGTAGTTAACGATCGTCCATAAATAACATGACATTTACATTTGCATGTTCAGAAATAGATTTGTTTTAAAATGTTGAATATGAATGCACAATGGATACATGCTATTGGACCTCCAATATACACTTTTTAGACAGTTGATGCCAAAAGTAGATATTTTATCAGATGTCAGTAGTGTTAAAAGTAGAAAATTCTGTCAGTGTTATAACATTATAACAGCCCAATGTTGCTTACTTACGGCCTCATTCAAGTAGGCTATGCATCTGAAAGCTCGTATCGATCCATAAAATAGCGGATGATTTGAACGTCATGAATATGGAATCTGCTGAACCAGACAAAATTATGTAAGCGACGGAGAGAGGAAAATTACAACTGCTACTTTGCCTGTGTTGTACAGAAGTTTTCGATCTGTACGAGTCCATCATGTTGTCAGCACTGATGCTAAGCAAGGAACAACTGAATATCGCAGCAGACCATTAAGCATGAACTCCGTGAAATAGATAAAACAAAATAAGAACTGAAGCTTTCCTGGCGACGTGTTAATTCAATTTGAATTAGATAAAACAAGTTATTTGTAATTATAATATATCTACAAATACTGAGAACTGCCTAAAAATAGTGTATGACACACGTGTTAAAATTGCTTTATATTGTTCGTATGAAACACTGCGTTTCGCAAACTAGTAATACGTCATGCATGACAATTCTCTCTTGTATGCATTTTTGTCACCAGTGTATGCTAAATATACAAAAAGGTAGCCCCAGCGAACTCCCAAACATATTTGTAATTAACATCTGAAACGTTTATTTTTATCCATTGTTGCCGATTGAGTTTCATTGTTTGCTTTAAGTAGTTTTGCCCCTATTTTGTGGAATACCAGTGTTAGGAGTTTATGTCTGTGTAAAATCTGAGGAGGCCTTTTGTTGTTACATAACTGAAAGAGAAGATGCAAAGGTTTATAATTTATCTGCTGTGATTTATTTAAAATTGCCAAATCATTCCCAAATTTCTTGCACCTGAAATATTGCAGCAGCCTATGGAACATTTGAAGAATTGGAAGCCCTTTGGGAGGAGGATAATTAAAACAGAAATAAAGTGAATTCAGTGAATATCAGAAAATTTGTACACCGGGACTTTAAAATTACGGTAATAAAGTGAAGAACTTACCATAGCTTTTACTTTCTCTACACGTACTATGCACATCGTATATAGAGAAGCTATTGCATTACACCTAAAATTCGATACCGAGATTTCATCGAAAATATTGTTTTGAGACCCCCCGAAAAAAAATAAAACACTTTCAGTGCGTGTGTATATGTGTGTGTGTGTGAGACCGTGGGCAGCATATTTCAAAAACGAAAAGTCCGTAAAATACCAAACTTGATATTTAAGTTTAGTATCTTCCAAGGATACGGCACGAAGATTTTCAAAAAAATCCCCCATCCCCAGCTGCCCTTTACAAGGAAAAAAGTTCGAAACTTTATTTTCTCAAAAATAGTTCTAACAATTTTGATTAAAATATCTGTATATTAAGGATGTTTACATGACAAATAAAATGTATACCTTGAATTTTCTGGGAATAGCCTTGAAAGACATCTTTATTCTGAATGAATTTTGCGGAATTTTATATAACTGGTAAACCGTAGGAGATAGACAAAAAGTTACTCCACAAAAAATGTACATCTTCTTAAAACACGCAATTATATCACGTACTTTTTTTCATGAAGTTGACAACTTTTTAGATATTCCTTGTTAATGGTTTCAATTTTAAAATGTTTCAAACTTTTCTCATACACGAGAGAAACGAATTTCAATTCCATAGCGATCACATTATTAAACATATGACTGTCGGTTTAGCCTGGTGTATTTCCTTATTTCCGTTCTAATTATAAGGAACTAGGTAATAATATTGTTTCTGTTAATGTTTATCTCGATTAGCATGGAGTGGATAGAAGAATAAGTTTATTAACAATAATATGTGACAGAGATGCAGGGAAAGCCATGTGAATGGAACACATCAGATTTTTTTTTTAATTTTTTATTCTTTATCCACTACAAATACGCATTTTAGTGAGAGAACAACCTGTAAAGAAAACTTTTAGCACTTTGTATGTTGTTTGGAAGGATGTGGTGACAAGATTCTCCTGTTTTGTTCACAAGTATTCTTCCTGGAAGTGGTGTAAGTTATCCCGGAAGTGAATGCATAGTTATGTCTCCCAGGAACGATTGACCCGAATTGTGAGTCAAGCATCTCAATTTCAGCTATTAGCATCCCAATGTTAACACCACTGAGCTCAGTTAAGATCAGAACAGCACCGGAAAGTGAGACACTTTTCATTTTGATGTCTGTTTTTAAAACTCTGATGTGCTCCATTCACATGGTTTCTCCACCTGTTACATAAACAATTTTCCTTACAAAAGATAATTAGTTTATTTCCGGCATGCTAATCAAGGTAACCATTACCAGAAAGTCTCTTATTACTAGCTGCCCTGTAGGTAGTAGGAACACAGGGAATGCACTGGGCTAAACCGAAAGTCAAGTCTTATAAATGCGTCCTATGTGAAACAAATGAAGTTCGGTTCGCTTAGTATGCCCTGCAATAAAACAAGATAGACGAAGCAAAATGTCACCTCGTGTTTGAGAAAAGTTGTAGTTTAAAGTTGAAACCACTAACAAGGAATATCTCAGAAACGGTCAGTTATACATAAAAAACGTATACGACATAAATTATATATTTTAACGAGATATACATTTTTATATAGTCTTTGTCTATCTCTAACGCTTTAACCGTTTTGCAAAGCTCTTTAGAACAGATCCGGAATAAGGAGGTCTTTGGAAGCTATTTTCAGAAAATTCAAAATATACTTGGTGATGTAAATATATTTAATTGACAGTATTTTAATCAAGATTCCTAAAGCCAATTTTCGGAAAAACAGAATCTTCAATAATTTTTCCTTGTAAAGGGTAGTTTGAGGTGGAGGGATTTTATGAAAATCTTTGTGTCGTATTCTTGGAGGATACTAAACCTAAATGCCAAGTTTGATTTTTAACGGTCTTTTCATTTTTGTGCAATGCACAAACATGCGACATTTTTCTAAAACTACTTTTTTCGAACTCAGGAAACCTCAAAATACCTATATATTTCCGGTGAAATCTCTATATCGAGTTTTTAGGTGGAATAAAGTTCCCTCTCCATTCACTATGCGCATTGTGCACACGGGCTAGAGAAAGTAAAAATATAACTTCAACTATTTTAAGATTGAATTATTCCTTCCATTATTTTAAATGAACATCTTAAGGCACTTGTTGGTACTAATTCAACTACATTTTAGGTGCATTTACTAAATCATAGGATCTACGTTTTGTTGTTCATGTACTGAGAATAAGTATAAATAACAAAAAAATAAAAAGCAAGAAATAAAAATAGAAAAAAAAAATAGTTCAGAATTCTGATTATCGAGAAAAACATATCCCTATTTGACCTATTCTAGGGATACTTCATGGTATGTAGAGAATCTTGTGATAACGCTTGCTGCTGTGATTGTTGCTACTTTCTCTACCGCAAGAGAAAATAGTGCACTCCACAAAAATTCGAAATGGATTATTTACGAAAACGGATGAGTTTAGATTCTTTGGATCTAAACATATTCGAGAAAGAAAGAATAAAGTACCTGTGTATGTGTGTGTGTGTGTGGGGAGAGAGAGAGAGAGAGAGAGAGAGAGAGAGAGAGAGAGAGAGAGAGAAAGAAAGAAAGAAAGAAGGAACCAGAGCGAATTAAAGAACAAAGGTCAAAGGTGAAACGTTGTGTGAATACTTAATTACCTTTTGATAGCAATTTAGCTCAACTATTAAAGCGCCAATGCAATGGTCGAAATTAGGTAATTTAAATCAATCGCGGTCATCTACTGGAGCAATATTGTCTTATCGCTGCTGATGTTCATTTCTTTGAAATCTTGTCGCACCTGACGTTCGTTTGTTTAATCTCCTGTCTTGGTTATTGGTAAAATGGTGGCAATCCAGTCAGCCAAACTTCACTTTTAATAATTGTCAGTTCCATAATTTTATAGGACTTTCAATTAATTCAGTTACAATGTTTAATCAAAGTTTTATCCAGTTCATAACTTATTTTGTTCAAAAATAGTGCAAATAATCATTATTTGTATTTCATATTATGAGATGAGTTCAACAACCTTAACATAACGTAGTTTCCATTTCATGTATTAGATATTAAAAGCTGAAGTAAAATAATTGATCCCTATTTCTATTGTTGCTATCGATATTCGTAAATTGGGCGTAGGCACAGTCGGACCTATCATAATTCAGGAAGCAGTGAGGAAGAGAAAAAAAAATCGGTATATAATGGTCGAATGCGTCATCTACCATTTGAGAACTAATGTAAGCATTACAATGATAAAAATTTCCTTTCCTACACATATTATGAATTATTAATAATTTATTTCACTGAATTGTCTTATCAAATACAACTCGTCACTTCACTCCGGTCCTGAAATATTATCGACAAGATGAAAATACTCGAGGTATTAGATATTATAATCCTTACATTTAAATCAATACTATAAATTCAGAAATAAAATTGATATTTTCCCCTCTGAAACGCCTCTGAACATTTTGATTGAAATGTTATAGCTATATTAGCCTGGAAAATGAAACTTAGAACTCTAATATTTGTGAATAAGCAATAAGCTGCTGTTCGTTTTACACATATACACACTCACGTATAAGTGTGCATTTATTGTACATTTATAATTTCTACCTACTTATTTTCTTTTATTGATTTGAATTGTCCAATGTTTTAAGCAGTTATTCTATTGCTAGTAAACTCATTAAAAATAGTAGCTGTTAATGCCACACCTTAATGAAAAAAGCTCGTGTTCAGTGAAAGGATTCCTCACATGACGTACATACGAGGGCCATCCAAAAAGTGGCAGACGATTTGGCATAATTAAATGATAACAAAAGCTATCAACACAAAACTTTATTTAGAAATGTATAGTACCTTACTCTATTTCTCAACGTAATCTTCATAGCTATCAAGGTAGTTATTGTCACATGGTACCGGTTTGTCAATACAGATGCTATACTCTTCTACAGCCAAAGATCTGAGCCAAGATGTACTGTCACTTTGAGGTTGAGACATTTTTCACCCAAAAGGTCATGTGCTGTGTCCAATGTGAACAACGTTTTCCTGAATTTTTTCTATCAACATTTACTTTCAACTCCTTTATAACGATTCATGAACTTCCACTTTGGACTTTGTCGTTCATACTAGTTCCTCCTTGATTACTCTAAATTATGCGCCATTTCCTAACAGAAGACTCGTTTATTGCATTATCACCATATACTTGCGCTATCTGCCTATAACATTCGATTGACTGAGCATTTTGTGCATTAAAAAAACAAACAAACAAAATAAACCGAATAAGCCCTTTGGCGGCAGAAGAGTATAACATCGGCATTGAAAAGCTGGTGTGACGTGACCATAAATTTCTTGAGAGAATGGGAATTACGTTGAGAAATAGAGTAAAATAATGTAACTTTATAAATAAAGTTTTGTATTGATATTTGTCGTTATTATTTAGTTATGCCAAATCGACAGTCACTTTCTGGATTGCCCTCGTATAATACAACTGTACATAGTGCGACGAATCAGTTTTAGCGGGACTCTTAGAAAAAGGAACATGTGGTTGATGGGAACGGATTACTAAATCTGATTCCTCTCCTTTAATTCAGCGGCAACTGAATATAGCCTGCATATCATCTAGCTCAGATGATATAACGATATATACAGGATTTTTAAAAAATAGAGGGGATAAATTCAGATTTTCCTTCTCCATAGACATTAAAAACAGTTCATTACAACACGAGTCAGGAAATGCTTGGTTTCTGAGCCATAGTCTTCAAAAGTGTGATATTCGCCTGAACGTTGTTCCTACCGCAAGTACTTATCTATAGAAGATGTTCAAAGTGTTCATCTCCTACTTAAATACAGTCCTCACATCGACTCTCATGGCTGTGCGAAAACGACCCCAAATTCTAGGAGTATAGCTTTTTTCCTCACAACCTGTCATAATTCGAGTCTGAAAGGATTCCATTTCAGGCACAGGAGACGAATACACATAACCTTTTAAATGACCCCACAAGTAGAAATTATCATGGTTCAAATAAGGTGAGCGTGGTGGCCAAGCAATTGGGCCATCTCAATCTATCCATTGATTAGGAAACCTTCGGAACAAGTACCGGCAAGCGGTCCGTCTAAAGTGTGCAGGTGCGCCATCATGCAAGAAGTGAGTTTGTTGACGAATGCTCAGTGAAGCGTCTTCATACATATTAGGTATTGGTGTTTGCAGAAAGTTTGTCTGCACTTATCCTGTTTGTCTGTTTACAAGTACATGAGATCCAATTAACTGATCACCAATGATACCGGCCCAAATGTTAAGAGTGAACCGCACTTGGTAATGAGATAGTACAATTGCATGTGAGTTTTTGTATGCCTAAACATGCTGATTTTGGAAATGTGTAATGCTATCTCGTATGAATTGTGCTTCATTTGTAAATAATAATAAGGCAGGAAAGTGCGGATTTGGAGTACACTGCTGCATGAACCACTGGTGGGACATCAATCGAGCGGAGTAATCCGCTGATGTCAGATCGTGGACATGTTGCAAATGCTAAGGATACAATTGGTGCTTTCGGAACAGTCCCCAGACAGTCGTATGAGGAACAGTCGCCTGCAACCTTAACCTTCGTGCGCACAGAATCCAAAATCTACTCTTCTTCATCTGCTCGTCCCCTCGCCGAAACAGGAGATGCAAACTTCCCAAGAACACACAATTGGCGATGGAGACGTTCAAATGTCTTTGATGTGGACATCTTCGCTCGACAAACTACAGCCAGAAATTCATTGCCGTTGGCCTTACCGAACATGAAGTGCATTTCTGCCAGTTCCTGATTTGAGTAAATGTCGCTCAGTCCAACACCAAACACAACACTCACTGTAACCTTCACCTCCGAATGAACCATCAACTGTCCTGTTAATACTTTCTGTCACGACAACAACCTAAGGGAAGAAAAACGTTCCGGTGAACATCACTGTTTTAAAATCTATATAACTCAGAAACCAAATATTTCCAGACACATGTTATAAAGGAAAGTTCCATTGTTTACTTATGGGGAATGCATGCCTGAATATATGCCCTCTATTTTAACATATATATATATATATATATATATATATATATATATATATATATATATACATACTGTAATTTAAATCATAGGAATAGTCATATATAAATCTCAGTGTGTGTGTGTGTGTGTGTGTGTGTGTGTGTGTGTGTGTGTGTGTGTGTATAAAATTAATTATTGCAAAAGCAAGGAATGTACGAAACATTGATAATCAAAAGATCTGTTGTGCTTCATTCACATGATTTGCTCTACATCTCTGCAACTAATTATTGTTAAAAATCTTATTCTTCCATTAACTTCATGCTAATTGAGAAAGAAGTAGCAAAACTCCTCCTATTACTTGCTTCCTTGTAAGCAGAAGGAAAATAAGGGAGTACCATAGGCTAAAGCGATTGTCAGATGTGTGAAAAGCTGTTGCCATGTGATTGAAGTTCCTTTGTATGCCTAGGAGTTGACAAATTCCAGGATGAGAACAGTGTAAGTACTTTAAAACTGAAACCTATAACAGCAAATATCTCAAAAAGGATCAATCCACATAAGATGTTACATAACCTATATTGTCTGTTTTATCGAGATCTATATTTTTTGTAAAGTAAGTAGTGGTTTACCAATTATGTAAAATTCAGCAAAGCTCGCCCAGAGTAAAAGTCTCTTCAGAGGTTATTCCCAGAAAATTCAAGATATACATTTTATTTGTTATTGTAAATATCTTTAATAAATAATATTTTAATAAACATCGTTTTAGCCATTTATGAGAAAATCAAAATTTCCAAAATATTTGCATGTAAAGGGTAGTTGAGGTTGGCGGGATTTTCTTGAAAATCTTAGTGTTCGCAACCTTGGAAGACACTGAACTTAAATACCAAGTTTGATAATTAATGGAATTTTCGTTTTTGAGCTATGCTGCCCACCGACACAGTTACACACACATGCACATTTTTCTAAAAAACAAAATCTGATTCAGGGTGTGTTAAAACTTATCGAAAAATATGTCTCGAGAGTGTCAAAACATGTCTCAATATCGAATTTTGGGTGCAATACAATACCTTCTCTATACACTATGCTCATAGTACATGTAGCGAAAGTAATACAACTAAATCCTCATTTGGAAGGTTACCTTTGGTAACAATTGTAAAACATTTACTGCTGGGTCATCGTCCGCCAGAACCTCTGCCTTTCTGAATGGTTGATAATGGAGAGGTATGTAAATCTTTTAATTTTACTTTTAATTTTACTCATCCACAACCATTCCCTGTGTCTGCAGTTTTAATCACGCTTTTAACGTTTTCCCTCCATTTTTGTTGTAGTTAAGCTTCAGCTTTGGCTTCCGCTTTTAATAGTTTTCTTTCCTTGGGAGTTATGTGTTGCTTTAACAGCTCTTTCATTGTTAACTTTATTTTAATTGTGCTTAATTTATTTCTGGCTTCTGCCAGGATTTTATCAATTTTATTTTCATGATGTTTTATTTCTGGTTTTAGCCGAAATTTTAATTTCTAAGGGCGCTAATATCCTTAGCAGTTGAGAGCCCTTAAACATCAGTTATTATCATCATTATCACCAACGTAACTAGAGTTAGACCCTCCGAGTTCGCTGCGGAAACTCTTTTGAGATACCTGTTACATCTCTGTGTAAAGGTATTTACGGGGAATATCGTTCCTTCCTACTTAAACTCTGCGTTCGCAGCATCTCATTTTACGCCTACTCTGAACGTGAATTAATCTTTACCCTTCGATAATGCACTAACTTGGTTTTGGTTCCTTTAGCGATATGGTGCACATTGTATGTATTTGCAGTCTCACTGGTCTAATCATTTGATCTCAAAATAGTTTGCTATTCAAATGTTTTAGAAATTCGAAAATAAGTTTTGTTTGGAGTGCAGTAATAATTATAACAACATATTTGCAACCAAAGGTAGATTATGAATTCTGATCGAAGAATTTACAGCTTCCCAGGCAGCGAAAATTCTGAGAGCCATATGTTAGGCGCCTATCCATTAAGGTTGAGGTGCACAAAACCTTGAACTCCTCTCACGGAGTTGTCCTCGCCCGCACAATGTGTATAGCGAATTGATGCCTAGCCGTACCCTGCTCCTTACCTTTGGTCGGGTAGATCGCCCTCAAAGGATTAAGAACCCATCGAGATTAGGCTCTATATTCCAATCCCATACTGATGCAGTGCTTTGTCAGTGTCAGTGCTTTGGACACAAGCTAATTTGGAACTGGTCAGTCTACATGTGCCAACTGTGGAGACCTCATGCATGATGGAGCTGGTAATTAAACTTCATATTGTGTTAAATGCAGTGGTGAATGTCCATCTAGTTCCCGAGTATACCGCCGTTTTGCTGAGGAGAGAGCGATCCAAAAGTTGCTATTTCGAGACAAAGTGTCGTTCTCGGAAGCCCGTGAACTTCCTTGCGTCCACTAACTCTCTGTTCCACAATCCGATACTTACAGTACAGTTGAAACTAAACCGGTGCCGAATCGGAAATCGCAATTCAGACCAGCGATATAAATGGGACCACGATTACAAAAGGACTCTCTTAGTCCGACACTGCCAAATCCTTCGACATCTACATCTACCTCTGCAGCATACATACCAAACCGGTCAATGTAAAGTGCATACAAGTAAGGTTGTCACCAAAACCGTCCACTTTGGACAATAAAACTGGCAAGCCCGCAACTAACGCAGTACCAGAAAAACGTTCAAGACCAGTTATATAAAATGGAAGTTCAAGGTCTGTTCTCAACACAAAAAAGAGAAGCAAAAGACCACGCAAATTTGCACGCTGATCCTCTTCTGAGGAATATTCTGTGAAAGACTCAGACTCATCTTCGCCGACCTCTATTGTCAATTGGTTCGAGTTTGCATCAGGACCATCCCGCGGTAAATGATGTTAGCCAAACACCGATGAAAAAGAATAAATTGGACCAACCACCACAGCGTTCAAAGTAGAAATGGCCTACAATTTAGAACTTCTCCTGTAACAAATACCATTGTTATCCTAAAGTAGAGCATACGTAGAACTAGATCACATCGACCCGAGCTTGGATTTGTTGTTCATCAAAAAAGAAAGAACTTTTGGTCATATGTTTGCTAGTGATTAAGCTGGGACCAAAAGACAGATTTAACATCACGCATACACTCACTCTTTTATGTTCTGATCTACACCGCAAAAGGCTACCTTTGATGACCTGCCGTTCATTGAATTATAAGCTACCAACACCTCCCTTTCTGGGGCTCAACTTGGGCTTGTGCGAAATGTAAACAAAAATTGCCGATTTCTTGAACAATTACAACCTAGGCCTTCTAAGCACTGGCGAACCTACATTTCTTTCTGATACCCTAAATAATTTTCACACCTGTATATAGCAGTCTGTTCACAGCAGGTAAAATTTTCTTCACAATCGAATATCAACTGTGATTTACATGTAGTGATCACGTTTCACGGCTGATTAGTGTCCTAACAAAGGTCATATGTTCCACATGTTTACTTAGTAGTATTTGAAGAAGCCAACAGGAGCTTTTAATCTCAGTTAGCTGTGTTTATCACAAGGAACACGACTCTGTGAATATCTTAATCGATCATCTCACAAATTCTGCTCCTCAGAAATCTATTCGAGATGGAATGCCAGACCCCATCGTGGACGGATGAATCTCGAAATGCCATTCGTTCTTGCAGGCGTGCTTTTGGAGTCTTCCAGCATCTCTTTACGCTGGATCAACCTGATACGGTGCAGGAAGATGCATTCATGTCAAATCTAGACAGGGTATCAGGGATACAAAAAAAGATACAATGGAGCAAATTGGTAGCTTCATTTAGTCGATATACTCTTCCTTTGCTAAATAGGTTAAATGTTAAGGCGTGAGGCCGGAAAATCCGCACATGTGCCAAACTCCGGTCATAAAAGCAGCAGCAGCAGGTACGGTTATTAATAAGTTTTATGTAGCTAACACCTGACCATGCTTTCATTCAATTGTCTAATTCAGATAACTATTCGCCAGAGTTTCTTCAAGTTAAAATTCAGGTGGAATCTCAAGTCTTCTGGTTTCGTTCTGGAAATTTGAAAATAACATTTTTACCATGGTGGATTTGGACCTGCACTTTGAACTTCGTGACTCTCTGCACAAAGACCAGATGGTATCGAAGACCAAATAATACATCTCTCTCCTGACAGTAAAGCTTTCCTGCTCCAGGTGTATAATATTGTTTTGTTTGAGGCCACTTTCCCAGAAAGGTGGTGGTAGGCCACTATCATAGCCATTTTGAAAGCTGGAAAGAACAATCATCTTCTGTTCATGTGCCATCCTACTTCCTGTCACCAGTTGCGTTTGCTGGATGACGGAACGCATTATCTATGGAGGTTTGGTAAGCTGAATGTAAACTCCCAACAACTGTTGTCTACTATGTATCAATATGTATGCAAATTATGTATGAATTCATTAAAAACTGTGAAACTGTTGGGATATTATATTCCCTACACAGTTGATTTTTACGTGGACGCTTACTGTCGTTCATTCACACTTTTATGAAGGGCCGCGATATCCCAGCTGGTGTCGGCCCGGTTTTTTTCCCCCTCTCAAGAGAATGGAGTACCTCAGCGATGTGTCCTAAGCGTCACGCTGTTTGCTATAGCCATTAATTGTATCTCGAAATATGATCTAGGTTTATCGGCCTGTTTATTGTACTTCTCAACGTATGCCGGTTTTGAAAGTCTGCAGTGCGCAGGAGTGTTTAGACAAACTTACAGAAAGGAGTTCTAAAAACAGCCTTCGTTTCTAAAATGCGAAGTTAATCTGCGTTAACTTCTGGCACTATAGGAGACGATTACCAACGTTCGTCGTTCCAATTTGGTCCTGATTTACTTCCATACGTTGATGAGACGACTTTACTGGGGTTGTTATTTGATAGGAAACAGTGTTGTTCCCCGAATAAAGCACAGTTGAAAGCGCAATGTTATCGTTCTTTGAATAATTTACGGACACTTAAGCGACAGAACTTGGGGAGCGGAACGGACACTTTTGCTGCAAATCCATCACAGAGTATTACGGTGCATCATTTATTCTTCAGCACGGTCATCTGTGAGGTGAGTATTAGACACAGTTCATCATTGGGGCATCTGTGTGGCTGTTGGAAGTTTTCTAACCAACCCCAATTTGAGGCTCTACGCTTAATCAATGGTGTTTAACGCTCGTTTTTACTATCATGGCGCCGCAAGGTACGCTTAATCGGCAGAACCCTCTGCAATATAGGCAAATGTTCTGTTGGGAAATTATGGCCATGGGCTTAAATGTAAGCCCACGCATCCAGCGTTCACTACTTTTTGTTACGTCGTACTGAACGATCGTTTTAGAAATATGTCACTGAACCCAAAGCCTGCAGCGTTGCTTTTCCGAGATTTCCTTCGGAAGCACGATATTGCAATGCTTAGCACGTTTTCTAAGGAGATACACATGAATCGCTTACTTCACTGATATAAAATTTGCACATCAACTAATGCGCTAACTGCACTTCTTCGGGTAAGATTTCATGTAACGAGCGTGGCAGAGAATCAACACTATAATAACTCCATGGCACGACAGCTCACGAGGAACCTAGGCCTACCGCCCGGCCGCTGCGTCCCCCATCTCGGTCCACTACAGACAGAGAATCAACACTACGAAACAGAAACATACATGCAGCCTTTTTTCTCGTGTGCCCGCTACTTTTATACTCAAAATATCCAAGTTTCGTGCTCATTTCTGATTGGTTACTAAGTAGTGCGAAAATATAGTTATCACATGGTTAAGTTTGGTAATTCGTTACATTTTTCTCACGTGACCGATCTTCATAATGGAAGAGTCCCGAACTCCGAGCTTTTAGGGAAAGAACCTGTCTCTTTAGAAACTCCTTGTTTCTTAGACCTTTAATGCACTAAAATCTTGCTCTTACAAAAGCATTTGTATTTCTGGATTGACAAAAGAAGTGACCTTGGCAGATACAATAACAAATACTTACGGAGGGTTGTTTGTGTTCTGCGATCTGCCAAGTCTTGGCTGCTAAGGCAAATACTAAACTATACTAAACCTGTGCAAATTAATAATCAAAATAATGAACTGAAAACGTGTTTATATACTGCTGCACAGTAATATAGAGCACGTCCTGCCATCTATAGAATTTTTGGAGAAATTAACATTTCGTTATCTGAGACTCCTCGTCAATTTACCCGACTTTCTCCTGCTTTATGTGTTTATCTGTATTTGTGAGTTTTCTCTGTATTCCAAAACATTAGTCATATGGCGTCACAAGCTTCTTTGCATATTTGCAAAATTTTAAACTTGCTACACTGATTATTTTATCGTTATGGAACGGTGCATTTTCTGCTCCCTGTAATTCAGTGTTTTCCTGAGCATTTTTGAAAGCAAGATACTAACAGAAACATGCTCAATGAGAAATAAAGACATCCTCAGGTGCTCTCTTCAGTTGGTTTTTGGTTGGTGTAAGGGTTTTCTTCAATATATTACAAAACTTTATCGCATAATGCTGCTCACAAAAATCAGCCATGACATTGTTTAGAATCAACTATAGGGTGTCCGTGAAGTAGGAATGAATATTAAAGTGCTACAAAACATATTGAAAATGTAATGTTTCTTTTATAAGCACATGAAGTAATATCTCCCATTAATGAATAACAAATTATATCTTCCATATGACCAACCAAGGCCGCGCCAAAACGAGCAATGCATTCACTGAAGCTCTTAGTGAAACATTCACAAATATCTGGTGGGATTCCATAGTAACCCTTTGAATTTCATCCTTCAATTGATGTATTGTATGTGGTTTGTTCATGTACACTTTTGATTTCACAAACCCCGCAAAAAGAAAAGGTCACAAGGTGGAAAGATCGTATGATCTGGCAGGCTTCAACTTTTTTGTACATGCATCTTCAGATTCTGAAAGGATTGCATGCAATTAGCATGGTGATACATTCAATTGTTGGGTTCGTCGGCGAACCGCTTTCTGGGGTTTAGGTTACATTGTTGCGCACGACAGCAATGTTTTCTTGTATTTGAACAGAACGTTGTCATCCTGTTTTCTTAACATTTACAACAGAACAACAAACAACAATGCTAACCTCACAAAAGCTATCAGACTACTAATAGGAAGGACATCAGATAACAAAAATAAAACAGCTACGGTTGCCAACCATATGAAAAATGGCGCGAAATTCAAATTTGTCCTTACTTCTTATATGAATCAACACTCACAGGCTGTCAATACTTGACTTACTGCGCTATTGTTATGAAACTTCCAGTGATTGTTGAATAGAATACATACATAGCTGCCCTGCACATGGACAGATGTCTCAAATGGTCAGTTAATGGAAGGAAAAAATTCAGTGTTAGTCTTTATTGACAGCCTTTATAGAATTGCTTTTTCTGGGTTGTTAATAAAAATGAATATAAGTAGAAAGTATCATTCTGATTTGGAATTTGTAAGACCAAAGTATCAGTAAAAGGTAATTTTACCTGGATATGTTTCAATGCTTGCTCACCTCATCATCAGCTTTCTACAACTGAAGCAGCATATTTTGCAATGTTTTGAAGGGGTAGGCTGTGATGTGATTGGTTCTGTTGTTATGCATTTTCAGAGGGTACTTGTGGTAGCAAATCAAAAATCAGTACATTACCTTGGATTTTTAAGATGTGGAACTTTATTTAAAACATCCAATTCTGCTACATATCTTGAGGGCTTTATTTTAATGACCTAAAGTGTTGGGCAATGGTGCATTTGTGTATTTGTATTTAATTGCTGTTAGGTGTTCTTTCACTTTTAACTCCTCAAAATAATTTAAATCCGTAAAAATACTAGGGACTAACTTAAAGTATCACAAAAAATAAAGCATTTACAAAATAGAGCTTGCAGACTGCAATAAACTCTGCATAGAAAAACCCAAGAGAAATCTGGAATCAATACAGAAAGAGCATCTAAGTGCAATTAAATACAAACAGACAGACAAATCCACCATTACTGATAATTTAAGTTATAACTATGAAGTATAACACTCATAAAACCCACAGATATGCAGCAAAATTGGATGTTGAGAAAAATCCACATCTTAAAAAACCAAAACTAAGTTTTGACTTGCTGCCATACATAACCTTCTGGAAAGTCATCACATGAGCACCAATCACCTCAAAGCTACCCCCTTCAGAGACTACTGGGAAAACTGCTGGATCAACTACAGAATAAGGAGCTTAGACAAATCTGTCCAACTATTGCAACTATAATGCTTGTAGCAGCTAGCAGGTCTAAGTATGACATTTCTGTGGGTGCCTGGTAACATGGGAGTAGCGAGGAACGAAGTCATTGCATCTTCCAGGATATTTTCTTCTGCCGTTCCCGTGGATGATTTTAATGTGGGACAATTCTTTTTCATTGGGCGGCTGAATGATCCAAACTAGTGGTAACAAACTGCGGGTAATTAAACCACTTCCGAATCCTGGAGCATCTCTTGTCACGCCTCCCACGAGAAGAGGTCAATTTATGTCGCCTGCATATCGGACACTGTTATTTTGGCCACTGTCATTTCCTACTTGGAGAGGCAGCACTAGTTTGTCGTTGCGGCAGCGACCTTGATGGTGAGGCACATTTTAATCGAGTACCAGATTTTAGCTTCTGTCATGAGTTTGCTGCGTGGCATGCATGCCAACTTGGCAGACAACCTGGTTGCTTTAGAGTGTGTTTTATCTTGTATTCAACAGTGCCTTACAATTGGACGTATATAGTTTTAATTGCATTCTACAGTTTTGGCACTATTTAGTTTTATTTATTCCTTTTAACCACCGTAGGTGTTTTATATGTTATTTTCTGAATGGTATCTCCCATATTTTAATCCTAGTTTTAGCATGTGTTTCATAGCATGACCTTTGAGCCCTATGTTTTATTTTATGCTTTATTCTTTTATTTTCTAGGGTGTTAATATTCTTGTAGGTTGGGCACCCTAAAAACTTACTTCTCTCTCTCTCTCCCTCCCTCTTTTGCAACTGCAATTATCGATTATTCATCCAAAATTAAGTATTATCAAACGCTTTCAATTACATTTACATGTATAAGGTCATGATTTTTAATTCCATAAGTTAAAAGATAACAGTAATTCAATGGTTTAGTAGTATCTGACTTTGATAATCCTTGCAATGTATCTTATAAGGAATAATAAATGGTATATCTTCATAGAATTAAAGAAGCGTACTTTTTACATGTGTATTTCTTCTAAATCAATGTATGCATAAAAGAGGTACATATAGGTTTTGCACAACAGTTTAACTTGTCACTGCATTACAAATCTCTTCATATACAAGCTTAGAAACTATATATAAATTTATTGTACTTATGGTTTTAAGAGGCTTATGAGTCACTTTATAAATAGACAAATCATAGAGGAACAACAAGAGGATTAAAATAAAATATATTTTCAAAACTGCCTCATAAAAAAGCTTAATTAACATGTGGGCGGATGTTTTGTCATTCTTCAAGCTTATTATTATAATAAAAAATGTGGAAGAAGAACATTAATATTGACTAGGACTTTTGGTGGAAGAAATACAGATGCATGGTATTATAACAGCTATTGATGATAATGTAACAGTAGAAGAAGAGAATAATATGCAATATTTAAAGGGATGCCTGTCTAAGCTACAAAGCTAGAAGAATGACACACTTTGAAAAGTAACTGACCAGGAGTAGGTAAATCAATAATTAGACACAACAATACTTACAACAAAACAATAAGCAGTACATAGATAAGAGAAGATATCGTTTTCAAACCGTAAGATCTATAAAAATAAAGTTAGTTATGTTTAACAGCCAAAATGAATAACTTCCTACATTAAAATTCAAACAAGTACACCATGCTACTTATGGCTGAAATATAATGGTTATATTTCATTTTAAAACCATGTCTCATTTATTGATGACCTCACTCACTTAATTGGGGTAGATCATCATATAACAAAAGTAATGCTTTTTTATGAGTTCTTGGGCAAATTGTGCACAATATCATTATTATTATTACTTCTCTTTATTCTTAATACAATGGACTGAAAAATTATTTGTTTAGAATATATTATTTATTGTATACAAAAGGTCTCTATAACTAGTTTCCAAGTACCATATCACTAGTTTCATGTTTTCTTGCCCAGTTCTGTTGAAGAATACAGGCCAAGTCTTACACCTAATTCTTTTGGCTGTCTTGTAGATGGTCTTGGAGGGAATGGATCAAATTTGGAAGAGCTAGTTCTAGTTGGACTGCCAAAACTCGATGATTTAATAGGAGGAAATGATATATGAATGTCTTTGCTCTTCTTAGGTGAAGCTCCTGGAGAAAGCTGCACAATGCTGCTATCTGTATCTTGTTTGTCACTTCTATAAGCTGAAAGTGATACATCCTTTGATAAAGAGGTAAAGTCATCTAAAAAGGATGCTTTAGTTAAGGCTTTCTCTTTAGAGCAGCTTTCTGATTCATAAATAGGAGAATAAGATCTTCCAGTGTAACATTTTAGATCATCATCATCAATGTTTGTTAAGGTGGCTGAACGTTTCGATTTAGGAAGATATCTATCAATGGAACTTGATGAATAAGATCTGTTCAGAATTTCACTGTTGGACACATCTGAAATTATAGTAGAATGAGGCCTGGTCTTACGAGTACCATCTGAATGATCATAGTACCTTCTTCTTGGAGATGAATAAATGTCATCAGATATACCTTTATCATTTTCAATAGAGGACGAGAAGGTAAAGGCATCTTTGCTAATTCTAGGAGAGGCATAGTCTCTGTATGTTCTAGAACTGTACTCAAATGACTCTTTCCCCAATTCCCTGCTATAAGATCTGGTTCCAGATGTCAATGAAGAGGAATAATCACAGCCAGAAACTCTATCATAAGATTTTGGGAAGTCTGATGAATATTTGTAAGTAGTATAAGGTGAGCGAGTAAGAAAATTGTCATCTTTTGAATAATCAAATTTACTTTCTTTTTCATGAAGCCAAGATGAACTTAAAGGCTCATATTTAGAAATACTTTTATCTGTATAATCTTTTTTGACAGAAACTGAAGAACGGAAAGGTTTATACTCTTCTTCCATGTCTTTATCTTTCCTCAAGGTTTTTGTATCAGGAGACACATCACTTATATTGGGTCTCTGCCTTGAAAGATAAGATGAATATTTTTCATCTAAGGAATCATTACTACTGCTGTCTTCTGCAGTAAACCTGCCTACTCTAGATAGAGAAATTGAGGTTCTATAAGTGGTACTGCCCAATACATCATCATCGTTATGCCTAAAAGTTGACTTCTCAAATATACTTTTGTCCTCAGAGGTTGTGGTTATTACTTCCACAGAGGTAGATGTTTCTTCCTCTTTAGTTTCCCTTTTATTGTTTTCATGAGATAAAATTGACTGTGGTTCAGGAGAGATATAACTAAATAATTTATTAGAATCAACAGTTTTAGATTTAAAATCTGAGGGTTTATCAACATCATCTTTAGTTGCCTCTGTAATGCTTTTAGAATAACTGAATTTTTCAACAGATTCTGGAACTCTAGATGTAAAAGGTATCCCTGTTTCATCCCCTATCCCATTTATTAAGCTACTTGTTCTGTCAATCACAGTATGATCTACAGGACTTAGAATTCTGCTTCCTTCAAGAGCACTTTGAAGTACATCATTTTCTTGAGATACTAAGGCCTGACTTGCAACAGCATCCACGTTTTCAGCGCTTGAAGATGAAGGAACAGATGGTATATTGGACCCAGAATCAGAGGGCAGAGTCCCACCATTGGACTCTTCTTCTGACAGTCTGCTGGGTCTCCTTGCTTGGCACTGCAGTATCCTTTGAAGGATTTCTGAGTTTTCCTGTATAATTTGAAGTGCACGTTCACTATTCCTGCGACCTGATCTCAACTGCTGATCCATTTCTACCAATTTCTCTACATCTTTATCATGTAAGCTTTCTAATTTTTCATCACTAATATTTTGATCTTGAGCAACATCCGTTATTCCCCTTACATGTTCATGTAGTCTTTGATTTAGTTCCAGTAACCTTAATACTTCAACATGGTCATTAAGAACAGATGCATCTAGCTCTACTTTGGTATCTATGTTGCTACTTTCAGTCTTTGGGTTTTGGACAATATTATGATTACTTTCACTTGTTATCTCACTTTGTTTATTCATGTCTGGATCAGATGTCTGTGAAGTTTGAGGATGCAAAGAAGGTAACATTGGGTATTTGAAGTCAGGGGTATAAAAAGAAGGTACAGGGCTCACAGTTTTCTCAGAGGAAGAAAGTGCATCTGTAGGAGAATGATGGGATGGGAAAGAGACAATAACTTGCTGCTCATTCTGTTCAAACGTAGAAGTTTGTGAAGCAGACACGATAACAGGAGTGGTAGAAATTGTTTCATGATTTGGTTCAAGAGGTATTGAAAGTTCAGATTGGACATCAACGGCAATAGCTAATTCAGCTGGAAAGGATACAGGAACAACTGCATCAGCTTGCAATTCTCTGGAAGGTGAATGAGGTAAAGAAACTGTAGGACTTGGAATCAAAACAAAAGGGTTCTCAATAACTGGACTTTTAGACTGTGAAGGGGTGTGTGGAGAATCAGGTGAGAATCTGCACAGTGTAGGGTGTTCCTGCAAAGGAGAAACTGTAGGGGTTTCTGTTAGAGAGGGACTGCTATCTTTTTCTGCAAAACTTGGGGCAATATCTAACTTGGGAGATGAGGGGCTTATACTTTTACATGGAGATGCAGGAGAATTGGTAGCAGAAGAAGCACGTGATGTACTTACAGGAGGTAATGTAAGAATTGCAGAAGGTGGACTGATATCATTTTCTAATGAAGTTGGAAATGCTACATTCTGTTTATTGTTTAAAGCATTTGTAGAGTAAACTAGGGGAGAAATATTTGTGTATGAAGAATTAGGAGAAGTATCAGTTTTAAGGGGAGAATTTGGTGAAATGCTTTCTCCGGTCTTAGACATGGGGCTTGTAGGTAGAGTAAGAGAAGATCTTGCAGGAAAAACCTCAGTAGGAGAAGATTGTACTGCTGTAACTGCATTATCACAAGAAACCAAAATATCTGTCTTAGGAACAACATCTTTGTCTTTTGAAAACGTCACATTTGTTGAAGATGATGGAACACTTTGTAAACACTCAGAAGGCAAAACATTTTCTTCCACTGCAGGCAAGACACTTTCCAGGCACTGTGTTGTTGGCAGCTCAGAACTGTCACTAATATTTTCAGACACATTTTGTTCAGGTAAAGAAGCATCTTCTTCAAGAGGAGATAAGATGTGGGCAGAATCTGGAGACTGCATTTTGGATGCTGCTTGATCGCCTGATACGGCAAGGTAAGATGAGGTATCACTGTGTTCTTCTGAATCAAAGTCACTGAGTCTGTCTGGTTCATCACACAGCTCCGTTGAGGTACTGCTGCTGCTGCTGCTGCTGCTGCTGCTACTAGAGCTGTTACTGCTGCTGGATTCTGCCTCTGGCTCCACAATTACAGGAATATCACCTGGAAAATATTGATACTCAGTTATAATATAAAAGCTCTTATCTCACATTTACATGTCTGTCTCTAACCATTCTTCAATAAATTATTCTTAAAGTTTCATTTCATAATCAGCTTACCCTCCCTTTATTTGTAGGACTGACACTCCCCAAGCTAATGCCTAGGGTTCAGAAGCCAGCAGCACAAAACCACAGAATGGAGAACCTGTTACAAGGGGTCGGCCCATAGCCAGGCATGAATATATGGCAGTGGATGATATGAAATGCAGGTGAAATTGATGATTGAAAAGGTGATGATGGAACAATTAGTGGAATGAGGAATGAGTGGTGGGGAAACCGGAGGACCCACCCAGATGCTGCTTCGTCCACCATGAATCTCACTTGCGGGCACTCGGGATTGAACCCTGGCAAGTGATCTAACCACTCAACCAGGGCACCACCTATTCTTAAAAATGTCTATCAATTTTTTATTAATTCAGTTAAACTTTTGCAGATATGCCTTTACTGCATATTTCCTTGTAGATACATTGTGAATAGGGAAATATTTTAGGCTTAAGTGATAATGAAAGCTTTAGAAGCTGGTCACCATGTGATGGTTTTGGAGAGCTTGGGAAAAGTTTTAAGCATTGCAAAATTAAAACCAATAACAAGGAATGGCTAACTCAAAATATAAAGAAAAAAAAATCTGATGTGTACCATACACATGACTTTCTGTACACTCTGTAACAAATATTCTTAAAAAGTTTATTCTTCTATTTCATGCTAATTGAGATAAACATTAGCAGAAATTGTCCTTACTGCTTGATTCCTTGTAAGCAGAAGGGAAAAAATTGAATGTGTTCCATTCACATGATGCCCTCTAGCTGTGCGTCAGGCAAGCTTTTTAATCAAAACGTTTAATCTGTTATCTACATCATGCTAATCAAGATAAACATAAGCAGTATTATTCTTATTACTAGCTTCAATGTAAGTAGAACGAAAACAAGAAAATATATGGGGTAAAGCAATAGTGGTGTCCTATAAAAGCTGGTCACTAAGTGAAACAATTGAAATTCCAATCTCTTTGCTTGCCAGGAATAAACAAACGAGAAACAAGAAGAAAAGCTGTTTGAGAAAAGTTTAAGTGGCTAAACTTGGAACCAATAATCCAGAATATTTCGAAAATGGTTAACTGTACAAAAAAAAAGTCTATGACATAAATCATGTGTATTAATGAGATCTACATTTTTTTGTGTAGTGAGTTTTTGTATATCTCTTGCGGCTTGTCAACTATATAAAAGTTATCTAGAATGAAGAGGTCATCAGAGGCTATTCCCAGAAAATTAAAGGTACACTTTGCATTTGTCATAAAAATAACATACATTGCCTAAGGAATGATATATTCACATGCAATTTGTTTGTTAGTGGTTTTTAAATATTGAAGTATTATGTATTCCTGTTCTGGAAAATAAAAGATACACATTTTATTTGTGATGGGAATATCTCAAATATACAGTATTTTAAACACAATCATTACAATCATTTCTGAGAAAATTAATATTTTGGCCTTTCACAATCAGATCGAGAAGTTAAACGGATGCAGAATAAAAAAAAAAAAAAAAATGTTGAAAAGTTTCCATCTGAAGGGTAGTGTAGGGTGGGAGATTTTCTTATAAATCTTTGTGTCATATTCTTCTTAGTATTTTAAAGACTTTGCAGTTTTGAATTTATGCTGTTGAGAGAGAGAGAGAGGGAGGGGGAGAGAGAGAGAGAGAGAGAGAGAGAGAGAGAGAGAGAGAGAGAGAGAGAGAGAGAGAGAGAGAGAGAGAGACACCCCCACACCCAGCCCCACACCCCACACACACCCCCACACAACACCACACACACACACACACACACACACACACACACACACACAGAGGACCTTTTTCTAAAAACCTGATGTGATTCATTCTCATAACTTTCCATATCTATTCTACAGCAAACTATTCCTATATAAGGTTATTCTTCTATTTTATTTCTGCTAATGAAATGGCTTTATTACTTAGTTTTTTGTAAGTAGAAGGGGAATAAAAGAATATACAAGGCTAAAACAAGAGTAAACGAAAAGAAAAATAATGATAACTTTGTATTCTTGAAAACTTAAGGATTGGAATATCTTGTAAATAATATACTCCCCAAAAAATTCTATTTGACATCAATTGGTTGTTTTAATGAGATCTGCTTTTCTTTTCAGTAAGATTTTCCCAATCTCTTACGGTTTACTAGTTAGGCAAAAGTCATTGAGAGTAAACATGGTCAGTGTTTAAAAATTGTGTGTTTTAATGAGATCTATGTCTTTGTATATCTCTTACAGTTTGCCAGTTATATAGAAGTCATCCAGAATAAAGAGATCTTCATAGGCTAATCTTAGAAAATTCAAGATATACATTTCATATATCCATAAAATATCTTAAACATAAGATATTTTAATCAAAATTGTTACAGCCATTTTCAGAATGTCAAAATTTTCTAAAAATGTTCCATGTAAAGGGTAGATGGGGATGGGGAGATTTTCTTGAAAATCTTAGTGTCAAATCCTTGGAAGATACCAAACTTGGTACTTAACAGTCTTTTTGTTTTTGAGCTATATTGCCGCATGCATGCACGCACACACACTTCTCTAAATAAGCTTGTTTTGGATTCAGGGGGTCCCAAAACATATATTTCCAGTGAAATCTTGGTATTGAATGCTTGGGTGCAGTACAAAACCTTCCCTGTACACAATGTACATATTATGTGAAGAGAAACTGAAAAAGGGAATATTGATAAGCAGATGCTTAAGAACTGACCTTAAAATTCCATACTTTTTCTATGCAGTTGCCAGAAACAGGTAAAAATTGACTGTACTTAAACAATTGATAAATTCAAACCATTAATAACAGATGTCTCGGAATTCCATTCACAACAAAAATGGTTATTTGAAATAAATTGTCTATTTTAAAGAAATACAATTTTTGGTAATATGCGTTTGTCTATCACTTAACACTTACCAGCTATACAAGATCCAGAATCCCCTCCGAATAAAGTGGAGTTCACAGATTATTCCCAGAAATTTCAAGATACACATTTTATTTTAGCATGAAAAAATGTCTAATGTATTGCATTATAATAAATCTTGGACACAATTTTGAGAAAACAAAAGTTTAAAAAATATTCCATGTAAGTAGCAGTTTGGAGTAGGCAGATTTTCTTAACCCTTCGCTACTCGCGTGGATGACACCCATCATCCACGTGTTCTTCGCACCCTATTTTGTCTGACTGGGCTGAATTGAGTTCGCGCCATTTTCAGTACCTTGCCGTTAACTTTCTGTGCATCAGTTTCAGCCATTATTGGCTCTCAGTTACGCAAGTTACATTGTTGAGGACACATTATTATAGTTTGGAGGACACCTGTCATCCGTGCGAGTTTTCCTGCTACAATATGTAACCAAGTAAGTGTATGTTACTCAATTGCTTAGGTGTTTTGTAATTAATTACAGTTATGTTGCTTATTATCTACTAAAAGTATCTATTCTTTTTACTTTATAGTTTGTGGAAGAAATGTCACAGGTAAAAAAACCTAGGACGGAGTTTAGTGAACATCCTGATGTGTGGCTCAAATGGTTTCATGAGCTCAGTGATGAAGATGCTGACAGGATAACTCTGACTCAGATATTGAGGATTTTGTGAATGAAAGTGCTCATGAATCAGGAACAGAGGAAGAAGTGTCAGAAAGTGATGAATTTCAAACACAGGAACATATAATACAAGAGGAGGCATTTTTTATAGGCAAAAATGGAATTTCTAAATGGAGGAAATGTAAATACCCTACCAATTTAGACAAAGATCATGTAATATTATTACACATTTACTTGGATCCAAAAATGAAGCTTATGTAACAAAGACGGAAACAGAAATTCTGAAGTTATTCTTGGATGAAAATATAATATGCATTATTGTAACAAGCACTAATATTTACATCAATGAAGTTTGTGGTAATTTTTCTAGGGAAAGGGATGCAAAAGAAACAGATGCTATACACGTCAGAGCTTTCATTGGTTTGTTATATTTGTGTGGATCTCTGAGATGATCTAGAAAGAATGTATCGAAGTTGTGGGATAACTCAAAGGGCAACGGACTTGAATCGTGTTACTTATGCATGAGTGAAAACCGATTATGGTTTCCTTGAGATGTCTGAGGTTTGATAATATTCTTGATAGATGGGTTTGCCGAGAGATTGACAAGTTAACCTCTATCAGAGAAGTATTGGAACTCTTTACGAACAATTGCCAGAAATATTTTTCACCTAGTGAATACCTTATGGTTGATGAACAGTTTTTGTCATTCAGAGGAAACTGCCCATTCAGGCAATATATTCCCAGCAAACCTGCGAAGTATGGGTTAAAAAATTTGCTTTGTTGATGTAAAAACAGCCTACACTCACAATTTAGAGCTGTACATCAGAAAACAACCAGCGGGACCTTACAATGCCAATAATTCAGCTGAAGATATTGTTCTTCGCATGGTGGAAGCAGTACAAGGCACAAATAGAAATATTACTGGTGACAACTGGTTTGCTAGCTTGAATTTAGTGAAGAAGCTCCAAACCAGGAAACTGGCATATTTTTGGAACAGTACGAAAAAACAGGAGAGAAGTGCCGAAAGAATTGCTACTAAAAAACTAAAGGGAGCCAAAATCATCTATTTTTGGATTTCAACAAGATTGTACATTGGTGTCATACTGTCCAAAGAAAAATAGGACAGTGTTGGTGCTGTCAAGCATGCATTTTGATGATGTTATAGACCCTTCAACGGAAGAACAAAACAAACCTGAAATGATTTGTTTCTATAACATGACAAAAGTAGGGGTAGATCTTTTGGATCAGCTATGTCAAAAAAACAATGTGTCACGTAATACAAGAAGGTAGCCCATGGTACTGTTTTATAATATTTTGAACATTGCAGCCATAAATGCTTTGTGCATATGTAAATACCACTGCATGGCTTCAGATCAGATTGCAAAGCGGGCTGATTTTATAGAAAAAATCAGTTGGGTACTAACCAAACCTCAAATAGAGCGACGTTCATGTATCAAAAACCTCCCATGTGAAATTCAAAGAAGGGCTAATTACTGTTAGGCACTCAAGTAATTGTGGAGCAGCCAGAATTACCAACTGGATCACCTGGAAGGTGTTACATATGCAGAAGAGCACAAAATAAATCAACCCATAGATGGTGTACTTCATGCAACAACTGAACATGTGAGGATAATTTGAAAGACATCTGCATGAATTGTGCAGTCAAATAATGTGTTCTCTATTTCAATTTGTTTGCGCCTTAACATTTATGTCATTACTTTTATATGCTTATAAGTTACTTGTTTTGAAATAAACATTCATGTTCTTTTGATTATATTTTCAATGTTACACATACCTCTGTGCTTTTATGGAAAGCACTATATAAAGTTATTTTGAAATATACACTTTTTAAATTGACACATAAACCATTTCAAATTCAAAATATATTGCTTTATATGTGTATATTGAATGCAATATTCTTAGATTTAAATAAAATACTCCTAAAATCATTCATATATACCGTTCAAAGTATCCAAATATACCATTTATGTATATATACCTGTCATCCGCGCGAGTAACCACATCATGAATTATTGCGCCAGTAACGCAGGGTTAAAAATCTTTATGCAACATCTTTGGAGGACTGAACTTAACTACGAAGTTTGATGTTTATCAGACTTGCATTTTATGGCGTTCACACACATCTTTTTCTAATTATGCTCTTTTTGGATTCAGGAGCCATCAAAACATGCATTCCAGGTTAAATCTTTTTTGGACATTTTTGAGTGGAATACAGTGTTTCCCCTATTTACTCTGCATAGTATAGAATGAAAAAAGAAGAAGAAATATCATACCAGGAATCTCTTTAACATCATTATCCACTTGCTGTAGTGATCTATGCTGCTTCTTTTTTGTATCCTTCCAGTGCAGGGTTTGCTGTTTTTGAGGGGCTACTACTTCCACAGTAGGTGATGTTATTGTTTGCTCTGAAAAAAGGTTTTGCAGTCATTAAGTCAGCTGTTTGCAATGAGGAGAGTACCCAACATAATGATATAGCTCTAAAACTTAAGGGAACCCAGAAATCCCTTTTCTTACAATGTTAAATTTATTCAAGTTCGGCAATCCTTTTTATCCCAGACTATTCACTCAATGAACCTGAATTGTTTACAGTTAATTTATACATATTGTGTCACATTTTAACACAAGGGTTTTAAGTTTTATATGAAATATTAGTTTTTATCAAGTTAAAAATTAGCTTTATAATTTTTACACTTTTTAAGAAAGAGACACATTTGTACATGAAAATTAAACTTTTTGGGAATTGAAGGTTGAAGTTTCAACACAGTTCTGTTAAGGGTTGTCAGTTGAAACAAGTAAGGCAATTCACAGGACAGTATTTCCCTATGTGAACTCAGTTGGCCAACAAGCTCATAAACATACCTAAGTATACTCTGAGAAAATGGGATTTTCAAACTTGTTTATAAGAAACAACATTTAGCTAAGAACCATATTTGCACACCCTATAACTTGAACAAATATATTTTTAAAAAGAACTTTTAACCCTTCGAATTAAGATATTGAGGTAATTTTTGTGCCATTTTGAAGAGAAAGAATGACAATTTTCATGATTTTTGCAATTCCAGGGTCCCTTAATGTGTGCATTTTAATTACATCAATAAACGGCAAAAAAATGTTCCTCAGAAACCAGTTTCCAGTTTTTCTATTCTGTGATTGATTTGCTCTTCCTGGTTTACACGAAAAAATATATGGTTCATAGAAGCCATTACATTGTATCTGGTTTAATATTTCTAATGAGTAACACCTAAAATGTAAGTTGAAATTGTCCTTCTCTTTGCAAAAAAGAGATATGAATCTTAACCCATATCTGGTGACATGACATCCGATGTTAAAACATAAAAGAACCTCAAGCCTGATAAAGAGGCTTCTGAGCAAAATTAATCGGTCTTTTACGCCCAATATAGAATGGAACGCTGAGAGCCATAGTGGTTAAAGAGCGTCCATAAATAAAACTCCTTTTCATGTTTTTTTTTCATTTTATGAATTAATGCCTATGATTAATAAGTACAGCTATCCAGTAATGTTTATAGTACCTTCCTATCTTAGTTTAGCAAACATTTCTGCAACACGTGCATCAATTTCCATTTTGCTATTAATGGGCTAAGAAAAGCCAAAGTTTTCTTTACATTACCGGCTGTATGATTTTTCCGCCAGTCCCTGCTTTAACAGTTATAGCTGTTTATGATGCAGCATGGTGCTGGATCTTTACAGTACCTAAGAGCAAATTAGCCTGATTTCATTTCCAACTTTAGAATGGCCATGTTCAGATATCAATAATAGTGAAAATCATATGAACAGGGAGTTTGTAATAATCAACAATGAAAATGATACAGCCACAGAAACCTAAAATGTACATCTAATGAAGACACAGAAAATAATATCACAGCATAGAAGAAACAAAATAACAGCATAGAAAAAAGTGACATAAATGAAGAGAAATCTGATATACCAGGAAAATTTATATCTTAAAACTACTATTACTGCTATGAAGTTCTACAAGACCATGGTGGTCCCTGAGCTCATGCATGGAAGTGAATTGTGGACAGCAAAAGAGATGGACAAAAGTAAAATTCAGTCAGCGAAAATGAGATTTTAAGAAGAATTAAAGTATGCATCAGATTAGACTTAATAAGAAATGAAGTAATTAGAGAAGAATTGAATATTTATAAATTAAATAATAAAATTTAAGAAAATAAACATATTTAGAAAGAGCACATGAACTGCATGAAGAAAGAATACCACTATTAATTAATAAATATAAACCGTTAGGAAAAAGAGACGTTGAACGCCCTAGAAAAATATGGGTATAAAGTAAATAATGTGAAGATGGAGCAAGCGTAAAACCTAATCCTTGAAGTGTAGAAGAAGAAGAACTGCTATAAATGTATATTACAGTTATAAAATGTTTGCACACAAAGTCATGATATTATTTACTGCTTTGTGCAGTCTTAGAGGACATAAGAACAGAATAAACTGTAAGAATCCTATAATTAATATATTTTCTCCTGAAAAGGTTCAGCTAATCACAAAGTAGAATAATGTGAAATTGAGTAAAGTGTAACAGAAATATATCATAAGAACTATTTTGAAATGTAGAATTTTATTGTACTTGCTATTGAAATACGAACAATTTGTTGATTATGCCCAGCTTCAAAGAGAATATCTTCTTATGGCTGTACTAAGTTTAAGATATCAGCATGCACCAGAAAAAAACATGTAAATTTGTTTAAAATGATTAGCTTCATGTAATGTGCACCTCATGAGAGGAAGAAAAAAACCCAATATTTAACCTTTTGCAAAACTTAGACAATACAACATAAGGCTGTATGGATTTACATGCACGCATGCATGCACACATGTAAGCACGCATGCACACACACACACACACACATGCATGTGTGCATGCACAGAAAACATTGCAATCTGTAGATGCTATTATGAGATTAGACTATGCCCAAACTCTAAGATATAGATCATGTCAAGAATTACACTTATTCATACTTTTTAATGCATTTATTTACAAAGAATAACTCTGATAATAAATTTTCAGAGGTGTCAGTTTTGCATAATTTTCAATTTCATGTCTGTTTCCAAAAACCTACTCGTACACTTGCATTGTCAGAATATTCATGTTTATTATATTTACAACTAGCTGACCCGGCGAACTTTCTTCTGCCTTAGAAGCAATAAATGAGCAGATTTTTATTAGGATAATAAATATAAATACAAAAAATTAAGAATTTTAATGATTATTTATTGGCCGTGTAATTTGGTGCATGGATTGCATTCTTCAATGAAGCATCTTGTAATAGACAACATTTCTTGTTTTATTATCATGTGCAAGAACAAATAATGCAGATGGTCTTCCGACTCATGAACATGCCACATATAATTGACCATGGGAAAAACATGGATTTTCTAGATTCAGACCACAAATTTTCAAGGATTTGTGATTTGTTAATGGTCATGGTCATGGCGAATGCAAGACGGATCGGAAATTGAAGTCGTTTAAACTCAAACGGCAAATCAGTTGGTATCATCGGGATACTCGGAATGAGAACTTCCTCACCTTCGAATGTTCCTTTGAGTATCGTGGCGTAAATCACATTGTTCATCAATTCACTTACCACCAAATGCCTTGCGTTGCACAATTTTGGTTGGTTTGTGTTTTGAAGTATGATTACTATGGAGCCAACCTTTAGTTGTAAATTGTGCAGTGGTAAGCCAGACACATCCAAGGAGTTTAAAAATTTAATTGGATAGTTGCTCTTCATGTGCAATTTCATTTGCAATGTTTCAAATCCTAGTTGCATTACGACTTTGTTGGGAAAGATTGAACGGTCTTGGTCGCATCATTGTTAATGATAATATCGGCACAAAAAGCTAATAGAAACTTGAAACAAACACCATAGACAACAATGAGTTTAGCTGTCAGTTGCATTTTGTTATACCACATTTTATGTCGCGTCCCACGTAAATGGGATAAAAAGTATCCTATGTCCATCTCCTGGTTTTCAGCTACCTCCCCACCGAATTTCAACCAAATCGGTTCAGCCATTCTTGAGTTATAAATAGTGTAACTAACACAACTTTCTTATATATATATGTTATACTATTACCAATGTTTTCTGATTGAATAAAATCCTCCTCTGTATAGAAGGTGTGAGTAACAAGGTATCTTTTTAATTATGATCTAAACTTGTTTTTGTTCATTTGTAATTCTTTTATAGAAGAGGGCAGTGAATTAAACAAAACTATTCCTTTGTAGTAAACTCCTTTTTGGAATAACTGTAAATTATTTGTTGCCAGCCTTTATATTCTTTGACTGGCAACTTTTACAATGTTATGTGTTAAAAATATAAAGCAATGTGAGTACTAAAGAGTTAAGCCTTAGGTTATATAAACGTTTTAATATCCAATATGGATCACAGTCTCTCACATAACTTGAATAAAACCATCACACCATGTAACAGTTATTTGGAATGTGAGTCTAAGAAGATTTTGGCCATTAAATTGGACTCCATTATGGTTGTATTCCATTTCTAATAACCATAAAAATTAAATAAAGAAAACAGCTACATATTTATTTTTCCCTTGCCCATTTGCAGTCAGTTATCTATGTATTTCTTGCAACATTTCTAGTGAGCTTCAAAGCCTTTGTTCAGAAATATTCAACTCAACTTTGTTTCAAAGGATTTTTACCTTATTACAGTTAACTGTCTATAAATTGCAATCAAATTTGCAATATTACAGCAAATTCTGTTCAAACTCTTGAGTACAAACTTTCAACTCCATGGTCGAAATCATGTATACAAACCAAAAACTGTTGATTTAATTGTTTCCTCATACAAGCTGTTTATAGGACAGGAACTGCATAGGTAGAGTCAAACTAAAAATTCAACACCATAGCCAGGATTTGAACCACAGATCTCCTGGTCTCTAGCCAGTTGCTTTTAACTATCCCATATTAGGTTTTTTATCTCTTTACCTCTTAAATAATGCTCGTTAAAATAAAATGGGTATATTTTGCTTAGTTTACATTCAGTAACATTTCTCAACTGACTCGCATGTTTCCCGGTAAACCACAGGTGATCTCAAATTATTTTGAGATGGCAACCCCAATGGCGACTTACAATGTTGTAAGTACTTTAAGTCCCAGGATTCATAGTATAACCAACTATTATGGTCAATTAGTGTTGATTCAATTCTTTTTTCTCACAAACCATGTATAGGACAGGAGTTGGATAGGTAAAGTCACACTGAAAATGTCACTGACGTAGCTGGAATTAGAACAATGGATCTCCCGGTTGCTTTTAATTATCCCATATTAGGTGTTTTATCCCTTGATAATGCTCCTTAAAATAAGATGCTGTATATTTTGCTTATTTTACTGCCATTAGCAATCAGACACCAAATGTGTATAATAGAAAATTAAATTATTATATTGGTCTCCTGAAAATAGGTTTAACTTATGAAATATTTACCACAGTAAATCATTTATGCACTGAAGATAGCTAATTAACATTTGTTTCATTCATTTTGATCAAAAATATTTTGAAGATATCCAGTTCATCTTCAGTTAGATTTAGGATGCTGTTTTGTCTTCTTGTCTATCATCTCTCTTTTATTAATTTCTTTTTGAGATGATTTTCTGTAAGACATTGTCTTCTGCTGGTACAAAAAGGTTCATAATAACTCCTTGAAGTATTTGAGTATCTAGACCTTAATAAAGGACCTCATCCCCACAAAAAAAGATTCTCATAATCTATAAAATCAATTGCATGAACTACAATAAAACCTGCAAAATAAAAATATATTTTTATAATAAAAACCCCAGGTTCGATTCTCTTTGTCTCACTCAGTCCTTGAGTTTATAGTGGTTTTCTCTGGTTGGAGAAAAATGCTGGAATGGTTTCTCATCTACACATTTTCCTTTCACTGCATTTCTTTCTCATGTTTCTGGTACTAAAGTTGTAAGTTTTGTGGCATATGGCAGCCCTGGACACATGGCATGTATGTTTTCTTAAAGGAAAGAGTATTCCACATGATCATTAGAGGGCTGCTTGTTTGACTGGTTGTTCATCGTTCTCTCAGCAGGTTCAGGAGTGGAACATGTCTTTGTGGTCTACGTGCCTGTGGCCATATTCTCCTTTGTTCCTTCCTCCTGAAAGGTGGTAGCACAATATATCTCCAATAGGGCATTGTGTTTGAGGTAACCCCTCCATTCTGTACCATACACCCTATATAAAGACAAAAAATATTTTAGAGACATAAGCAAAAGATAAATCAGCAGAGGTCTAGAAGAAAATCCACAAAATCAATAAGGAAGCAATACTTTTAAACTAAGGCAGAAACACTAAGCAGTTTACCTTATGGGACACCAACTATATCTTTAAAAATACAAAATGAATCAGCAGAAGACACTGTGAGCCAAAGAGTCATCCAAAACAATCAGAAGGAAGAAGATGGACAGTACAACAAACTAGTAATCTGGAACTAGCTAGGAATGGGTATAAAGTCCTTTGAGGCACGCTTGTCAGTCTGGGTGGCTCAGTTGCCTAGGCGCAAATGGGTGCTTAAAAGAGATAGCTTCTGTCCCCTCCAGGACCAAATTTCAGCACACAGTGGCACTGATATCATCTTGGTATTTCAGCATCTAAAATCTGATGTGTTACATTCACATTACTTTCTCTAGCTGTTCTACAAACAAACTTCTTACAAAGGAGTATTCTTCTTTTTACATCATGCTAATCGAGATAAACATTAGCAGAATGTTCTTATTACTTATTACTTAGAAGGGAACTAAAGGAATGCACTATGCAAAAGTGATAGTCAAATGTTTTAAAAGTTGCAAATTGCTTCTTTACTTGGCCAGGAGTAGAACAAAAGAAAAACGGATGCCTCATGTCTTAGAAAAGTACACTGCTTCACAATTGACCAATAACAAGGAATATCTTGGAAGCAGTTACTTCCACAACAAAAATGTAAAGGACATAAATTGCGTGTTTTGATGAATCTATATTTTTTGTGTAGTAAGTTTTTGTCCACTTTTAAAGTTTAGCAGTTAAGCAAAATTTGGCAAAATTCATTTGGAATAAAGAGATCTTCAAAGGATATTCCCAGAAAATAAGATATACATTTTATTTGAGATGTAAATAGCTTTAATATACAGGATTTTAATCCAAATCGTTAGCGCCATTTTTAAGAAAATCAACATTTTCAAAATTTCTTACATGTTAAGGGTAAGGTTTTTGGTGGGAGGAGATTTTCTTGAAAAGTTTTGTGTCATATCCTTGAAAGATACTAAACCTAAATACCAAGTTTGGTATTTAACGGTCATTTCGTTTTTGAGCTATGTTGTCCACAGACACACACACACATACACAAACACACACACACATACACAAACATGTACCTTTTTCTAAAACTGCTTTTTTCAAACTCAGGGGATCCCAAAACTTAAATTTCCAATGAAATCTTGACATCAGATTTTTGGGTGGAATATAATATGTCTCTATCCCTATGTACAGTGTACATACAGGGCTAGAGAAAGTAATAATAATAATATAACTTTAATTTGAAGCATGCTTTAACAAAAAAAATGAAAAAATTGTTTAAGTCAGATTGCCAATTGTATAATGATGTATTACACAAAATTGCCTTAATTTTGTCAGTCAGGATGGATTATTACTTTAAGATACTGCTAAATTACTAAATTATGTTTCTTATCTCTAAAGATATTCAAGTAATGATTTGATTTCCGCTTACACAGAACTGTATAAAAATACATTTTAAACATGTTTATCAAGCTGAGTAGGTAGAGTGATTCAAAAATGCTTTTACAACGTTTTGGGAATGGATTTCTGACATCGAAACAAGAAAATATGTACATATAAACATATGCTCTAAAACACTTTCTTTTCACATCATCAAGTTATTAACGAAAGTCACCTTCAACGGCTTTCTGGGTCCAACCTAATAACTTCATTTATTTATGCGCTCATTCATAGAAGGCTTTGGCCCATTTTACCCTGCAGAGTTGGCCTTATGTTGCCATGGCTACTTGTTAACATTATCAGATGTGTAATACATTCCCCAGCACGTCCTACAAGTGTTGTCTACAGGGACTTCATTCAGAACATTCTCACAGATTTATTAGAAACTGTGCCTCTGCAAAAAAGAAGAAACATGCGGTTTATGTTTGATGTTCTAGTACACTTTAGTCTCATTGTTTGAGATGCACTGGCTGGTATTTAGCATGACAGGTGAATAGGTAGAGGAGGACCAGTTCCATGACCTGCACGTTCCCCCGACTTCAAGCCTTAATTTTTATGTTTTGGTGGTACCTTAAACCATTGGTTTATTCAGCAGATATCCCTGGTGAAGAAACTTTTAATCTACATATCATATAAGCCTACAAAATCATATCACACTGACTGGGAGCATTTGACATTTCATGCTTCGATGTGTACATGTCTAGAAGCAAGAAGAGGACATTAGGATCACCTCCTAGGAAGCTGACAACATCAAAAATAGAATAAAGTGTTACTTTAATATGTCTTCATTAATAGCATTTTGAATCAATAAATCAAGAACGAAGGGTTTTGCGACATAATGTGTTTATATGAATATTTTTTCTTGTTTTGATGTAAATAACCTGCCTTCAAACTTTGTAAAAGTATTTTTGAATCCACCTGCATATATACAATGTATGTTTTACATTCTGTAACATCTGTTTTATAGCTAGGTTTGATTAATCAGTTGGTAGATGTGCAGAAGTTATAAGACACACAAACAGCTACCTGGTGGTTTTGTTTTGTGCTGTCGGGGAGCAGAACGAAGTGCAATATTTGCTGGAGGTGGCACAGCTCCTGGAGGTGGACCTCCTCTCCTTCCCCTCACGCTAAGCAAAGCACTTTTCCCAAGAAGAAGATGATTCATAGCAACAGGATTGGGAGCAGAAGGTCCAAGAGGCTGACGTGCACACGCTGCTAAGAGAATGACAGCTACATTACCATAAAATACATTTAACTTTAATATTGCAATTAAAATAGTCCAATATATTATGCTTAATGAATATAAAATCTTTAAAATTATTTGAATGCATAACTTCATTTTATTTGTGACAAATGAGCTAGGTCTTTGAAACACTAATTAATATGTCTTAAATTAAGTGCCTTGAACATGTTTTGTGTACTGCTTGTACCTGTTTTATTTGATGTGACTCTTAAGGATGCTGTTGAAAATACATGCACCTCAGCCATAGGCTGCCTATTATCTTCAAAGTTTCAAAAAATCTGATGAGCTACACTCACATGACTTTCTCTAGCTACTCCACAAACAAACTTCTTACAAAAGTTCATTCTTTTTTCTAACCATGCTAATCCAGATAAACATTAGTAGAATGTTCTTCTTACTTAGTTCCTTTTAAGTAGAAGGGAACTAAAGGAATGCACTATGCTAAAGTGATAGTCAAATATTTTAAAAGCTATCATTATGCAATTGTCATTGCAAATCGCTTCTTTGCATGGCCAGGAGTAGAACAAAATAGAAACAGACATTTCCTGTCTGAGAAAAGTTTAAGTTCTTCACAATTGAAACCAATAACAAGGAATATCTTGGCAACAGTTACCTCCACAACAAAAACATTAAGGACATAAATTGTGCATCTTGATGAGATGTACATGTTTTGTGCAGTAAGCTTTTGTCTAACTCTTATTGTTCAGCAGTTAAGCAAAATTCAACAAAATTCATCCAGAATAAAGAGGTCTTCAGAGGCTATTCCCAGAAAATTCAAAACATACATATTATTTAGGATGTAAATATCTTTAATATATCAGATTTTAATCAAAGTTATTAGAGCCATTTTTGTGAAAATCAAAATTTTTGAAAATTTTTCTACATAAAGGTAGTTTGTGGAGGGGGGGGGATTTTCTTGAAAATCTTTGTGTCGCATACTTGGAAGATGCCAAACCTTAATACCGAGTTTGGTTATGATAACTATCCTGACAGTTATGTAAGTAAAAACAAGTGAAGTTTTAAAAGTGATAAGTTTGACCCAATGTTAATTTCTAAAGTTACCAAGTTTAGTATTTAACAGCCTTTTTGTTTTTCAGCTATACTGTCGACAGACAGACAGACACACACACAGACCTTTTTCTAAAAATGCGTTTCTTTTTGTTTTTTTTGGGCTCATGAGGCCCCAAAACATGTATTTCCCGTGAAATCTTGGTATCAAATTTTTTGGTTGGAACACGATACCTTCTCTATCCACAATGTACATTGTACATGCGGGCTAGAAAAAGTAAAAATGTAAGATCTTTTTATAAAGTTTTTTATATCCACTTCTGAGGGATGAACTCTGCATCTAAGTACTTACTTTGCTGAAGAAAGTGTTCAGCACTTTACAGAAGCAAGAAAGAGGACTTTATCAAAATGTTTTATAGTCAGAGTAATTCTGAAGGGTCATGTCCAGTAATTATAGCAAATACTTTTTAACTTGTTTATTTTCTTTAAAACTATGGGTTTCGTCAGGTATATATATGGCAATTATTGTTACTTTATCTAATTTCTTAAATAGCTGACATCTATTAGCAACATTATGAACTTCTAAAGGTGGCAAATAAAACTAGTTAGGTAATCCTTGTTTCTTAGCATGTGTATTTTTCCTTGAGTATCTAATTCAAATAGGTAACAAACAATAAGCAAATCAATGTAATTCATAATTTCCGGTCAACCAATCATTAGATTATACCCAGCATAATCTTACCAAAGACCTCTTGCTCTCCAGTTAAATTGAATACTAGGGGGAAAAATAATGCATATGCTTAGAAACACAGGGCCTATAATTAATTTGTCGCCCTCCGTGGTGTAATGGTTACCATGCTAACTTCATATACCCAAGGTCGCGGGTTCAAATCTGGCGGAGGACGATGTAAAAATCCTTAGCATGGCTTCCTTTGGAAGGGAAGTAAAGCCATTGGTCCCATGACGTAGATTTATGGCACGAAAAAGAACCTCAAGCCTGATTGAGAGGCCTCTGAGCAAAAGTTAGCGGTCTTTCACGCCCAGTATAGAATGGGATGCTGAGGACCACAGCAGTTAAAGAGCGTCCATAAATAACACGTCATTTCATTTCTATAATTCATTTTCATTTGTCCTTGCTAAACCACCTCTGTAACTTTATAACAGTACCAAAGATGTCTCCAATGTGGATAACTCCTGACAAACTTTTCCACTGGGAACCACTTGGACAGCCATGAGGATTTCCATCAGCAGTACTTGTTTAAGATATTTATATTAAGTGAAGTGTGGTGTTTAAAATTTCTGGCTTATTAGTCACATAATTATTAGTAACAATCATTGTTTATAAAATTCCATACAGGAATTTCCAGAATTGAACTGCACAATTTGGGAGGATTGTATAGGGATCCTAGATAAACCCTTTAAGATAGGAAATCTACAGTACCTTTCACCAAATATCAAAAGGTCCACATACACCTGCTGACATCAGCTCTTCAGGTGTATTTGACTTCTCTCTTGTGTCAAATGATAGCTGAGGAGCAACAACTTAAGTTTCAAAGTTCACTCGTGTGTGAGCCTGCCTGACATGAACACCAAGTTCCTTCTCAAGTTTTACTTTGATATGCTGTTTGCCCTGATGGCCATATCTCTCATGAAAGAGTTGAAACAGGCTGATTTATCATTGACAACTACATTACATCAGTGTCTTGTCAAGGAGTAATGGTTTAATGCTTGCTTTGCACAGAGTTCTATTTAGATCAGAGTTCCACAGATCCTTATTTGACCATCAATCTTAAGGAGCAGGTAATAGCTGTTGCTTCAAACAAGCTGTTTTTGTTACTATCTGGAGCTAGCAGAGAAAACAGATTTTTAGAAATTTTAGTATATATCAGTCATCATTTAGAGTCATTTCTTGACATGTGTCCTCAATCTTTGATAAAATTTTAGTTGATTCTTTCCCTATTGCCTTCAGAGTGTCCTGTCCAGTGGCTTTGACAAATTCTCAAATGTTTCAGAATTGACAAAGCAATCCGAACAATTTGTCACATGTTTTGTTTGCACCATTGCCAATCTACCAATTATCTATGTCTACTCCATGGAACAGGCCTCATTACAGATTGTTAATAATGACAAATTCGTACTATCGTCTTCATCACAGTCCTCTGCTTCTGCACCTTATCATTTTTAGCTAGTCTTCCATCTGCAATCCATTTGTGACAGTTTTTAATCCAATGCCCAGGTTTACCATAGTAATTACAATTGCCTTTGTAACTATTCTTTTTATTTTCTTTAACCTCATTGCCTACACTTGTCTTTGTGAGAAATGTCACACGTTCAGTAAAATTCCTCTTAAACATGCACCACTGAGCATGCAATTCTTTGACTGTTTTATCTCCATCTGTTGATAACAGCTTCCAACTTGGTATAAATATCTCATAGTTTATTGGTAAAATCTGTAGAATTTTACATACTCAGAATAGATCAGGTAAACCATGTTCACTTTTGGGTTTAAGTCCATTACTAAGATCATTCCACAAACTTACCAATTTGGCAATGCATATGAAAACATCTTCTCCTTCTGTCTAGTTGAACGAAAAAAATCTGATGTATTACACTCATATGACTTTTTCTGGCTGCTCTCCAAACTTCTTATAAAAGATTATTCTTCTTTCTGCAGCATGCTAATCGAGGTAAACATTAGCAGAATGTTCTTATTATTTAGTTCCTTATAAGTAGAAAGGAACTAAGGGAATGCACTAGGCTAAAGTAACAGTCAAATGTTTTAAAAGCTGTCATTATGTGATTGTCATTGCAAATCGCTTCTGCTTGGCCAAGAGTAGAACAAAAGAAAAATGGACACTTCCTGTCTGAGAAAAGTGTAAGTACTTTATAATTGAAACCAATAACAAGGAATATCTCAGAAACAGTTACCTCCACAACATAAACGTAAAGGACAAAAATTGTGAGATCTTCATTTTTTGTGCAGTAAGTTTTTGTCTATGTCTTACAGTTTAGCAGTTAAGCAAAATTCTGCAAAATTGATCCAGAATAAAGAGGCCTTCAGAGGCTATTCCCAGAGAATTTCAAGATATATATTTTATTTGGGATGTAAATATCTTTAAATTATGGGTTTTAATCAAAATCATTAGAAACATTTATGAGAAAATCAAAATTTTCCAAAATGTTTCCATATAAAGGGTAGTTTGTGATGGGAGGATTTTCCTGAAACCCTTCGTGTAGTATCCTTGAAAGATACTAAACCTAAATTCCAAGTTTCGTATTTAACCGTCTTTTTGTTTTTGAGCTATGCTGTCCACAGACACACATGGACCTTTTCCTAAACTTGCTTTTTTTGGAATCAGAGGACTCCAAAACATATATTTGCAATGAAATCTCAACATCTAATTTTTGGGTGGAATACAATACCTTCTCTGTACACGATGTACATAGTGCAAGTAAAAATTGTGTGCATACCTTAAACAGCTGATCTTTGGTCAACACCTCAAAATTTCGCTTCAGTTCCTCCCATTCCTCATAAGTCATGTCTTTGTCCAAAATCTTTTAATAAACAGCATCTGTCACCATACAATTTGCACAGCCATTGGCTTTCCTATACAGATCTGACTCCAGCTTGTTTTTGTTCACTGCAGCTTCTTCTGTTTTTGATGACAACAGATCGGGTTTCTTCAGCTTGCCATTAGTTACATCCAGAGCCCTTTCTTGGTAACCCAACAAATTCCATATTTTTCACTTCCATATCGGTCACTCAGCTTCACTGTTCAATTGCTTGATATGCTTTACTAAAGCTATTCTGAGTTTTATTCTATCATGTGCTCTAATTGCCTAAACTCAAACCTTTCTATGTTCTTCAAATAGTTACAGGATTTCATAAACTGATGAATTTTAAGGTTAATAGATAACTGTTGGAGTTAGAAAACACTTTGTGGTGGTTTAATTTCAAACAGAAACACATTTGCAATGCTAGACAAAATAAATAAATAAAAACATATACAAAAATAAGAACAAAACAGATAGATTTTCTACTGCTGCATGTTCCATCTAGTAGTGTTAATGGACACAAGCCTTTGAAAAACAAAAACACCTTTTAGAAGACACCTTTAATTGTGGTCAGTTAACACTTTCAATATGAATATTCTAATATTTAATACATTGAACTGCTTTATACGAATGAATTCCTTGTCTCCAGTATTTAGACTACTTAGAGAGTATCCTGTCAAGAACTGATTATGTTTATCTCAACCTGTATTGGATTTTATTGGTCTTTGAATACAAAGGATCAGAAAACTTGTGTAACCAATAAATTAGTTTGAGAACCAGGATAAAGCATTTTCAGAAATTAGTATAGGATATGGGAATTTATTGTGCTAATCTTAAGAATGACTTAGGATTTCCAATCTAGATGACTAGAATTTCCTTTGTCACCGTTACAATTTGGTATTTTCTTGGAATTTACTAGGTCATTTGTTTAAACCCTGACTTATATGCAGCATTTTAACTACTTATAGCGCTCCATGTTTCCATTATCAAGCATTTTGCTACAAGCAAAGCAGTAATCAAGAGTGATGCAGAAACTTGAACAATAGCTAATCAGATTAAACTTGGCAAAAGTGTACAGCTTTAAAAAGATGGTTGGAGCAAAACTATGAAGGAGTTGGAAGGGCTTCGGTACGCTCAAACTAATCATCCTCCATGGTCCACGGGTAACATGCTAGAATCTAGTTCCCAAGGTTCATGCCTGGCAGAGAGTAATGGATTTTTTTAGGACGTAAAAATCCTTAGCATGGCTTCCTTCTGAAGACAAGTAAAGCTGTTAGTCTTGTGCTGTAGATTTACAGCATATAAAAGAACCTCAAGCCTAATAATGAGGCCTCTGAGCAAAATCAAGCTGTTTTTTATGCCCAATATAGAATGGGATACTGAGAACTCCATCAGTTAAATAAAACTGAAACTATCATGATGGTAATGGTGTTGATAGGTAAGTGATTTCTGGGGTGTATTATAACAAGCAAAACTGATGAAGAGGACTAAGTTGGGAAGATACCTACAAGCGCAAGAGTGTATGAGTCAACTTTAAATTATTTCTAAGGAAGAATTTAAGCAAGCTGCAAAGTGTCAGCAAATTATTGCATGTCAAATTTATATCAATGAATTGGCCATCAATCTTATCTGAAACCTCTTTGCAACAAGCTTTACAGATATTATCAAGAAACTACAAATTTATTGTTATGAAGAGAATATATTTATTACAAATAGGCCGTAAAGCTCTTAATAAAAGAATGTACCTTATTAATTGACTATCCTTTGGCTAAACCTTTAAGCTGTGCCAACTATGTTATTTTATAAGTCTAATCAATAAGTGCCCCAACAACTTGGTGGAGGGCCATGTCATTGCCAGAACCTTTGGTTGCAATCATAAGACAGTAGTTAAGTTTTGTCATTTTATAGTTTAATTTTAAAATATATATTTTATGCAAATGTATCTTAGTGATGAAAATGGAGAACAAAACTGAAATTGGTTAACATGGTGCCTTTAAAATCCTGAGATTTCACATTTGATTCCTAACTAGAGGATGGGAACTTTTCATTCCCTGTCCCACATAGTCTGGCACTATAAATGACTGAGTAATGTAATTTCTATTTACCCAAAAATTAATACAACATTAAATGAGTGAAAATCATTGCTTATAAGCAATTTTTTCAAAAGCAAAGCCCCCAATATGATTTTAGATGTTAAAGGTGGCATATAAATGTAAAATAAAACAGCAAAAAACTGCAATTTCTGCCTCTATGTTCAAGTGGTCAATATTTTGGCTTTCATTCCTTGATTGGGTCAGGGAAGCTTTCTTTAGAATCATTTCCTGTACCCCACAGATGTGCAATGTATGAATGTGTAAGTGAACATGAGTGTGTTTAATACTTAAAAAGTGACATAACCAATGATAATAAATCCTATACTTTAGCAAGCAGCAATTCCATCAGCTGTTTAACACAAAACCCTTAATATGATCAAAGAAGTTAAAGGGGGCTGTACAAAAAAAAACATACTAAATAATAAAAATTCCTCTCTTGAGAAATTAGAATGTTAAGTTCATAGATAAAAAGTAATCCATGTTGATCCTTGGAGGTGTTTACAATCTGAATGTGGGTAAAATAAAAAAGCAACTTTGGCATTCACTAAAAACAATGTAATCTAGATTTTGTGTCAAACATATAATGTAAGAGCTTCAATTCTTGCACATCAATGTAAATTCTTGTGTGTTAAAATGTGCAATTTTAGCTTTAGTACATACATTTAGACCTCGAAAGTTCCAGTTCAGTTTCGTACTTTAAGTTAATAATAATTATAGTATTATATTTTGATCTTGCAATAATTTAGTTACTTGCATGCTTTAGTTTTATAATAGGCAAGTATCAAACTAATGTGTGAAATGTTTAATGCAACTTTATACTCTGATATACTGAGAGTGTTTTTATGGATCGCTATGTGGAGTGGAGCACTATTTCTAGGAAAGTATGTATTGAAGCTAAGGTGAGTGTTACCGGTGAGAATGATGTGCGCTTGTCTCTGGCGTTCCTTCAGCTTGGTGTACTGCTGCTTGAGTGCTGAGATGTCTAGAGCCAGCCGATCTCTGTCTGGAGCATAATTGATGGCTGAGAGTGTAGAAGAGGGTGAAGGGGCTCGGTTTATGGAGTCTACCAAAGAAAAACAAATAAAATTAAGAAAACAATATAGATATAACTAATGAAATAGGTTATGGTTATACGTTTAATTGCACTTCTATTGTTAGTGTCTAAAAATGTGTATGGTATAGAGGGTTAAATTAACACAAATTAACTCTAAATGAATGCAAACATTTTCCATAGATTAAAAGAGATAAATATAGACATTTTGTGCCATAAAGTATAAAACAGATCTATGGAGTGGAGAAAATGCATAACATTTTGAAAACAGGGCATGGGAAACATTGATGTGAGAGAGAGTGAGTGAGTGAGTAAGTGAATGAGAGAGAGAGAGAAAGAGAGGGAGAGAGAGAGAGAGATATCAAAGTGTGCTAATTGATATTAAAGTGCACAAAGTACATTAAGAAATAATACAATTAAAACAGATAGAAATGAACACAAAGCATTAAACAAAGCAAAATAATCCTTTAAATTATCCCATGCTAGTATAACTTATAGATATTCATAAAATCAGGGTAACAAAATTAGTACATGGCTAGCTAATCAACTGTATCCCATATTTTACAGTACTTTCTAACTTACTGCGAACAAAGTTTACTATGTACAGAAATAAGAAGAGCTTATCATCGTATAGGAATGAATCCTTGTACCTCATTAAAACAAACTTTAAATGGTGATAAACTTTTTCATACAAATACAAGCCATATTATGTGGAGCCAACTTTGAAACCCTTAAAGCAACCCATCCTGGAAATGTTATTCAAATGGGTCTGAAAAAGAGTTAACTTGCAGACCTTTAATGTTTTATTCTATTTATTATTTCTAGTTTCATATTCTGCACCCAGTATTTTAATAGATGTAATATTTATGAAGCTATTTAGAAATTTTAAAGTTAGTGTACATGCAATTTGCTTGATAGTCCAATTTTCAGATGTCCTTTTCTCCAGTACTTTTTAAACATCTTGCACCATTAGGTTGCTCATATGATGTATATCTCAGACAAATCTCCTGACTTGTTACATTTTAATGGGGCAGAAATTGAGTTTTGAACCAGAAACATTTAACTGTTCATCCTGATGACACATTTTGAAAATTTAGTTTCCTAATCTTTTACAAAATAATTCTTTTGTTAATAGTGCTTTAATTAGAGGTTCCAAATTGTATTCTATTTGTACAACATGTACCAATTATCACATAAAAATTTGAAGTTGATAAGTTAAGAGTTACACATTTTAATATTTTCAATGAAGGGTTTCCTTAATTACTTCACCAATTAATTTTATACACTATGTTTTGCGAGTGTTAAGTACAATTGTCAGCCAAAATGCTTCCAATGAAGTTGGCAAAGCCTCTATGTGTCTAATAGTGAATCTGAAGATCCTTAAAATGGGGTTGTCAGTGTCAGAATTATCAAGGTTCATTAGCTGGTGTTCTGTATGCATTTCTTCTCCCAGGTATTGCCCTAATGTCCCTAAAACCTAAAACTCTCAATGCTTGGAAGAATATATGCATGAAAACATTTGAATGCTGATAAACTTGACAATCCATGCAAAAGGTTATATAACATTTTCTGTTCAATTAATAAATATTAGTGAAGTAAATAAGAATATCAAAGTTGACTGTATGTGCATCATTATTGATGAAATCTACTTTAATGTGTGAGATTCCATTATATTCATTGAATTTGTGGTTTTCATATGTAGTAACAGAAAAAAAAGTTTGACTTCACCATATAAAATTTTCTTTCAGCCTTTACTATTAATTACATTGAAAAAACATTTCTGACTGTTACATTCACATGACTTAGTACTCTACCTATAAAGCAACAACTTATTATTACTAAAGTATACCTTTCGATCTACTCTACTTCGATTGAGTTCAACTTTAACAGAAATGGTCTTATTATTTCCTTGTTGGTGCTAGGAAAATAAGAGGATAAAGGGAATACTTTACGTTAAAATGATAATCACATCTTAAAGAGCTGGTTGCTATGTGATTGCCTTAAAATTCTGTTCTCTTTGATCTGTTGGCCAAGAGTTTATTTTGGGGTAAGTAGCAACATGGTTTCCAAAAAATAATTCCTATTTTAATACAATATAGTAATACAGTATAGGTCAAATAGTTTACCTGCAGGATTAGATAGATATTCTATCCTATCCTCCTTCATAATTAACGTGTACAACATGAAACTGAGCTTAGGGATGACTATTTGCTGCACAATTAAAGAAAATGTTTTAATTGCTGCTATTTTTAAACAATTAAAAAGGCAAAGAAATGTACATTTTTTTTGCAAATTAAAAGTTGCATAAACAACATAAAATGTATGTGATGCAGTTATCAATGTTATCCATAATTATTATTATATTGGCAATTCCTCAGTACTTGCAAAACCATCTGTTCATTTTTCTTTGCTCCTTGTACATAAATACCTAGGTGAAACTTACTTCACTTCTTAGGCAAGTAGTACAGATTGGGTACAAACCTAACAAATTTTTAAACCAGACACTGGTCAGAAATATATTTTAGTCCCTTACAATGTATACAATATGGTCCACTGATTGATTTTTTTGATTAGGTTGGTAACACATTTGATAGTTTTGGATTTTGTGTGACAGTGCCCTGCTTCTAGTTCAGTTGCAACAGAGTGTTGTTCAGTACCAGAGTGTATTTATTCAGTAGGAAACATGATCAGAACACACTCAGTTACAAATTTTTTTATTATTAGAACCAGCTGAAAAATTCAATGCCAGAGCGGAAATTGAACACGGTTCTTCTGGTCTCTGTGCAGTTGCTCTACATAATTTACCACATTTATATTATTACTAGAATATTTATGATGAAAAATTATGTATATTAAGCTAAATAAAACATAAAGTTCTGCGTTTAAGTACATATTTGGTTCAATTGTGGTTAGTGTTATAGGCTTACAGGAAAAGGATAACGTTCAAGTCAGATTGTCCTGAGCAATAGCATATAGCTGGACTGGTCGAGTGGTCAGCGAGCTGAATTCTTCCCGGGGGTCCCGGATTTGATTACCGGCTGGGGCTGGAGATTTTTCTTTAACTATCCCCCACAGAGTCTGGAAGTGAGAGTGAACAAATCTGTGCAACAAATTATTGTTAAAAAGCTTATGCTTCCATTTAATTCATGCTAATATAGAAAAGGCAGCGCCATGGCCGAGAGGTTAGACCACTCGCCTCTCACCTAGACGCCCGGGTTCGATCCCAAGCAACCGCATGTGAGATTTGTGAGTTTTCTCCAGTTTCCCCGCCATCGCATTCCACGGGTGCTCCATCTTCATTCGATGTATCTCCAGTATCATCGCCTGCAGTTCACAAGTAGTAAAAGCAGGCGTTAAACACTACAACAAAATAGTCGAGAAAAAATTAACAGAAACAGTCTTATTAGAAGCGAAATAGGGAACATAGGTTAAATTGATAGTCAAAGGTTGGTTACTATATGACTGAAGTTCTTTTGTTTGTATGGACACGAGTTGACAAATTCCCGTATGAGAAAAGCATACGTTTTTTAAAGCTGAAACCAATAACAAATAACAAACAATATCTCAAAAACAATCAACTCCACGAAAAAATGCATATGTCAAAGTGTGTGTTTTAACGTGCTCTACATTTTTTGAGTGGACAGTTCTTGTCCTTCTCTTACGATTTAACAGTTATGCAAAATTCACCCAGAAGTAAGTAGCCTTCAGAGACTGTTCTCAGAAAATTCAAGATATGCAGTTTATTTTTCAGGTAAATATTTTTAATATACGATCGTTTAATCAAAATCTTTAGATCCATTTTTGAGAAAATAAAAATTTTCGAAAAAAAGTTCCACGTAAAGGGTAGTTTTATGTGGGGGGGGGGAATCTTTAAAATCTTTGTGTCGCATTCTTGGAAGATACCAAACTTAAATACTAAGTTTGGTATTCAACGGTCTTTTCGTTGTTGTGCTATGCTGTCGACAGACACACACGGACCTTTTTCTAAAATTGCTTTTTTTTATTCAGAGGGACCCAAAACATATATTTCCGTTGAAATCTCTGTATCCAATTTTTGGGTGGAATGCAAAACCTTCTGTATGCACTATGTATGTAGTACGCGTAGAGAAAGTAAACACATTTTTAGAAAAATGTCCGCGTATGTGTTTCTGTTTCTGTGTGTGTCTGTAGGCGGCATAGCCCAAAAACGAAAAGACCGTTAAATACCAAACTAGGTATTTAAGTTTGATATCTTCCAAGAATGCCACACAAAGATTTTCAAGAAAAACCTCCCTCCCCTAACTATCCTTTACATGGAACATATATAGAATATTTTGATTTTCTCATAAATGGCTCTAACGATTTTGATTAAAACACCATATGTTTAAGATATTTTAATATCAAACGAAATGTATATCTTGAATTTTCTGGGAATAGTTTCTGAAGACCTCATCTTTCTGAATAGCTTTGTATAACTGGTAAACCGTAAGAGATATAAGAAATTTACTACACAAAAATGTAGATCTCATTAAAACACACAATTTATGTTATATACATTTTTTTTTTTTGTTTTGTACAATTAGCCGATTTGGAGCTACTCCGAATTATTGGTTTCAATTTTAGCCACTTAAACTTTTCTCAAGCGGTAATACATCTTTTTTTTTCGTTCATTTGTTTACTCCTGCAAAGCAAAGAGATTGGAATTTCAATTGTTTCACATAACGATCGACTTTTAAAGGACGAGATTATCGCTTATGCCCCTGTATTTTCTTATTTCCCTTCTACTTACAAGGAGCTTAGTAATAAGACTAAATCTGCTTATGTTTATCTTGATTAGCATGATGTAGATAACAGATTTATGTTTTGAATAAAGGGTTAGTTTACCAAAAAGCGAGAGGACATCTGTGAATGAAACACGTTGGATTTTTTCCCCTCTAGTTACTGGGGTCGGCTGATAAGTATCGGGTCTCACGCAGGCCAGTTAGACTGTAGCATCGTATAATCTAACCCTAGACTAGCTTATATCCATAGTTACAGGACAATAGATTGTTTACATTTCGAATGACAGCATTTTAAACAAGACAACTTTTAGAGTTTTCACGAAAATAGAGGATTTGGAAAAACCAGCAGTGATTAAATACTTCCATTTGGAAGGCTTAACGGCTAAAAAGATCAAGGACGAAATGTACGGTACATTGAAAGACTCTGTCCCTTCATATTCTATGATTAAAGAGTGGGTTGCAGAGTACGAGCACTCGTGATGCGTCTCGCTCTGGACGCCCTGTAGAAGTGACAACTCCAGAGAGCATTGAAAAAATGCATCGTTTAGTACAGGAAGACCGCAGATTAAAGTTATTTGAGATAGCAGAGGCTGAAAACATATCAAAAGAACGTTCAGGAATACTTTAAGTGATGCTTTAGGCTTTCACAAGGTCTGTGCAAGATGGGTACCGCGTTTGTTGACACCTGATCAAAAGTTGCAAAGAAAACCTGTTTCTGTTAAGAATGTGGAGCTTTACCATAAAAATTTCAGTGAATTTTTAGACCGCTTATTACCATAGATGAAACTTGGATAATCATTACTCTTCAGAAAGTAAATCACAGTCAAAACAGTGGATTGCGCCAGGTGAACCAACTCCAAGGTTATGGAATTATTTTTATTGATTACTTGGAAAAGGGTAAAAGTATCATTTGTGACTACTACGCAAGCTTACTGCAACACTTGAGTGGTGAGGTAAAAAGAAAAAGACCTCATTTGGCCAAAAAAAAAAAAAAAAAAAAATCTTGTTTCAACTCAATAATGCTCCGGCCCATGGTTCAAGTTGGAATTGCTTCAACATCCACCGAATTCGCCAGATCTAGCAACCAGTGACACCACCTGTTCCCAAACCTCAAAAACGTTCTTGTAGGACGCCGATTTCACAGCACTGAGGTCATTGATGCGGTAAACAACTATTTTGAGGACCTTGATAAATCGCACTACAGAGATGGTTTAATTAAATTAGATTACCGATATGACCAATGTATTAGCCTTTCTGGAGATTCTGTTGAGAACTAAAGCAAAAAAAAAAAGAAGTTTTTTTTAAATGATGTTTTCATTCAGAGCCCCGGGACTTATCAGCCGACCCTCGTACAAGGGACCAAGTAATGACAATTTCTGCTAATGTATATCTCGATTATTATGAAATAAATACGCTTTTTAACAATAATTTGTTACATGAGAGATCTAGAGAAAGTCATGTGAATGGAACACCTCTTTTTTTTTTTCTTGTGTAAGTTAAACACATATAGGTACTAATTGTTAATTGCTGATTGAACAAAGATAGATCTTTCTGGGTTTTAGAGATACTGAATCATGTATTGTAGATGGAAATTGTGGAAAGGAATACTAGTTGATTTTAGTGAAAATCTTTCCTGTACGTGGGCAGGTAGTATAACTTCCCATGCTAGTATCATCCTACAACCAACCAGAGCAACAGCAGGAGATAATTATGATAGCACCTAATTAATTGTCATCCCATTATCGTGGGGGAACCGTACCAGCGGGAGGATTTTCTGCCCCTCTGGGAGGAATGGTTGTGTGTCCTTTCATCACCAAAAGAAACGGCAACACCATCGCGGTCAAGTTCGCGTTGTGGTTTCTCCAATGTTTCAGTTTCGGTGATTGACTTACCTTCGAGTTGAATACTAATCATCACTTAGCTGGCAAGTCCCGAGGTACTGGCAGGTCTACACACCCAAGAACGGTTTCACTAAAGTCCAACTCCCACCGCATGATAGAGACAACCGGATTCAAATGCTGCTCAAAGGAAAGATTATGATTATTCTATTTCATTTTGATGATGCTGGAATGGACAACCAAAAGGAAGCAGTGTTGTCTCTGGAACTTAAACACTCCTTATGATTTTCGCTATCAGCAAGTCAACAATGAAGTTGTATGTTACTAGATTCTTAACACTTCGTGATCAGTTGTTCATCAAAATACTGAGAAATTGAAAGTTCCAAAGGAACCGCGAACAGTATTAAAAGCAGTTGTAATTATAGTATATTGCTTCCAGTTCTGTATGAGAGTCAATAGGCATCTGTTTCAAAAATAGATGATTTCGCTGAGGTATGTTGGTGTTATCATCGTGTTACGCACTGCCAAAACACGTTTAGCAGCACAGATTTTTAGGTAAGTTTGGATTTGGTAGGCATTTCAGTTAGTCGTTCAACGGTTTTCACAAAATTGGAAAAAGCACATCATCACTAATGATTTGCTTTTTATTTTCGAAATGGAAAATGTGCGAGAAGATAAATGCGAAATTAGATGTTGTTTATGAGAATTTTTCACCATCTGATAACAACAGTTACACATTAGTTCAACGACTTTAAACATGATCAAAGATTCCCTTTAGATTAGGAGCGACCAGGACGCCTGGCAAATGTCATTACTGAAGAAATAACTGAAAAAATCCACGATATTAAGCTCGCAGATCTCGAACGAAAGTTTGCGTGGTGACAACCCATAAGTGTGTTGCCGGCCGGATGGGCGCCGCGATTGCTCATGTGAACAATAAACAAGACAACCTTCAACTTCTAAGCTGTGCTTGGGGCAGTTTATGGAAACCCAAAGAACTTGTGCCGTCGAGTTGTCACCAATGATGAGACTCGGATTCATCATATACTTCGAAAACTAAGCAGCAATTAAAATAATAGCTTCCTTCTGGTGAATCTCCTCCAAAGAAGGCAAAGAAATCCTATCGCCTGAAAAAGTGACGCTGACGATGTTTTGGGGTGCAAAGGGTATCATACTCAATGACTTCTTAGAAGAACGAAAAACGATTTCTGGACTATATAAGTTATGGGCCCGATTCAACAAAAACTTGGAGACATGGCCCTCTTAGGCGAAGAAAATAGTGCCTGTTTCATCACAACATACATTCATTCATAATTGTGGCCGCCAAACTGCTAAGTTGCACTATGAAATGCTGCCACACTCCTCATATTCCCCGACCTGGCTCCCTGCGTTTTCGTGTTGTTGCCAGACATGAAAAATCCGATGCACTCCATGCACATGACTTCCTATACATCTCTGTAACACGCTATTGTTAATAAGCTTATTCTTCTATCTTCTTCATGCTAATCGAGTCTTATTGCTTAGTTCCTTATACGCAGAAGGAAAATAAGGAAATACACTAAGCTAAACCGACGATAAGATGTTCTTAAAATAAGGCTACTATATGATTGAAAGGTGGCCTTTCTATACATGTCTTTGCGTGGCCAGGAGTTGATAAACTCTCGTATGAAAAAAAGTTAAAAGTATTTTAGAAAACTGAAACCAAAAACAAGGAATATCTCGAAAACGGCCAACTCCACGAAAAAATGTATGACATATAAATTGTGTCTTTCAAGAGATCTACATCTTTTGTGTAGTGAGTATATGTCTATCTCTTGCGGTTTACTAGTTATGCAAACTTCATCAAAATTCATTCAAAATAAAGAGGTCTTCAGGGGGATATTCTCAAAAACTTCAAGATATACATTTCATTTGTCATGTAAATATCTTTAATATAAGAGATTCATTATGGCTTCACGGCTGATCACCCGTGAAGCCATAATGAATAACATTCGCCGTGAAAGCTTCAAGTCTTACAATATAAGAGATCTTAATCAAAATCGTTTGAGCCATTTTTGAGAAGACAAAAATTTTCGAAATTTTTCCATGTAAAGGGTAATTGGGAGTGGGGAGATTTTCTTGAAAATCTTCGTATCGCATCCTTGGAGGATAGTGAACTTAAGTATCAAGTTTGGTATTTAACGAACTTTTATTTTTTAACTATGCTGCCCACAGACAACAAATACACACACGGCATACACACACAAAGACAGACTGACAGATATGCCTACATACAGACACACACGGGCCGTTTTCTAAAAAAATGCTTTTTTTGGATGCAGGGGTTTCAAAACCTACATTTCCGGTAAAATCTCGGTATCGAATTTTGGGTGCAATATGATACCTTCTCTATACGCTATGTAAGTAGTACGTGTTAACAGAGTAAAAATGGCTCGCGGGAACAAAATTTAAATCAGATGAGTAGGTTATCATGTAGAAATAGTGTATTTTGGCAGAGCTTAACAATTCCAATTTTTGGAGGGGTTACAAACTCGAAGGGAGAAGTGTGTGCGTTCAAAGATGGTCGCTAAGTGAAACTATTGAAATTAGATTCTTTTTTAATGGCCAGGAGTAAAACAAAAGAGATGAAATACATGACAACTTTCCGTTTGAGAAAAGTATAATAATTGGGAAATTAAAACAAATAGTTAAGAATATTTCGGAAATGGTTAACTCTACAAAAATATATATGGCATAAATAATGAGATTTACATTTTCGTGTTGTAGCTTTCCCCCCCCCCTCTAGCTCTTACGGCTTAAGTTACGTAAAGCCATCCAGAATGAGGAGAACTCCAAAGGCTATTTCCAAGAAAATGTTATTTGTCGTGTAAATATGTTTAATGAGCAGAATTTTAATCAAAATCGTTATAGCCATTTTTAAAAAACTTAACATTTCGAAAAAAAAATTCAGTAAAGACTAGCTTTACATGAAGGTGTTTTTCTGACAATTTATATAACTATTAAAACGCAAATGCAATGGCTGAGATTAGATAATTTCAACCAATTGTGGTCATCTGACTGGAGCGAAACATCTTATCGCAGCTGATGTTCATTTCTGTGAAATCTACTCGCATCTGACGTTCGTTTGTTTAATTTCTTGCCTTGGTTATTAGTAACAAGGTGACAATCCAGTCAGCCAACCTTCACTTTCAAAACTGTCAGTTCCACAATGTACTTTCAATTAATTCAATAACAATGTTTATTTAAAGTTTAATCAAGTTCATAATGTATTTAGTTCAAACAAAGGAGTGAAAATAATCATTATTTGTATTTCTTTTGTATGAAATGAGTGCATAACCTCAAATAAAATAACGTTTTTTTTTTTTTTTTCCATTTCATATATTACTTATCAAATAAAATATTTGTTCTCAATTTCTATTGTTACCACCAATATTCGTACAGTTGGTGTAGGCAATATCATAATTCAGGAGACAGTGAAGAAAGAAAAAGAAACATTCGGTAAATAAACATGGTGGAATGTGTCATGTATCATTTGAGAACTAATGTAAGTATTACAACCATAACCTGATAAACTCTCCATTCCTATATATTATAACCTATAAATAGTGTATTTCGCTGAATGTCTTATCAAATCCATCTCTTGGGACAACTGACTCTCGTCGCTTCGCTCCGGTCGTCAATTATCCACACTCGGTGTTACTTATGAAACTCTTCATTTTCCATCCTTGGAATATTTCGTTTTTAGTTAAGCTGTACACAGACACAGTTACACCTATCACATAACACTCATAGAGGAAGAGAGAGTCCTTCTTTTTCTAAAAATGCTTTCTTTTTTACTTTCTCTAGCTCCACATGTACAATGTACATAGGGATAGAGAAGATATTGTAATGCACCCAAAAATTCGATACCGAGATTTCACCGGAAATATATGTTTTGGGATCCCCCGAGTCCGAAAAAGCATCTAAAAAAATGTCCGTGTGTGTGCCTGTGGACAGCATAGCCCCAAAACAAAAAGACCGTTAAATACCAAACTTGGTATTCAGATTTAGTATCTTCCAAGGATGCGACACGAAGATTTTCAAAAAATTCACCCCAACACAAACTACCCTTTACATGGAAAAAAGTTTCGAAAATTTTGATTTTCTTAAAAATCGCTCTAACGATTTTGATTAAAATCCCGTATATTAAAACTATTTATGTCCGAAATAAAATGAATATCTCGAATTTTTTGGGAATAGCCTCTGAAGACCTCTTTATTGTGGATGAATTTTGCTGAATTGTGCTTAACTGCTAAACCGTAAGAGATAGAAAAAAATGTACCTCATGACAAAACACGACTTTTGTCCTTTGCGTTTTTGTTGTGGAGGTAACCGTTTTCGAGATATTCCTTGTTATTGGTTTCAATTGTGAAGTACTTAAATTTTTCTCACACAGGAAGTGTCTGTTTTTCTTTTGTTCTACTCCTGGCCAAGCAAAGAAGTGATTTGCAATGACAATCGCCTACCGATAGCTTTTAAAACATTTGACAATCAGTTTAGCATAGTGCATTCCCTTATTCCCTTCTACTTAAAGGAACTAAGCAATAATATTCTGCTAACATTTATCTTGATTAGCATTGTGTAAAAAGAAGAATAATATTTTGTAGGAGTTTTGTAGAGAAGCTAGAGAAAGTCATGTGAGTGTAACACTTCCGATTTTTCACTTTCTCTACACGTACTATGTACATAGTGTATAGAGATGGTATTGTATTGCAGCCTAAAATTCGATACTGAGATTTCACCGGAAATACATGTTTTGGGCACCCCTGAATCCAAAAAAAGCATTTTTTTGAAAAAGGTCCGTGTGTGTGTGTGTGTCTGTGGACAGCATAGCTCAAAAACGAAAAGACCATTAAATACCAAACTTGGTATTTAAGTTTGGTATCTTCCAAGGATGCAACGCGAAGATTTTCAAGAAAATCCCCACACCCCCAACTATCCTTTACATGGAACTTTTTTCGAAATTTTTGATTTTCTCAAAAATGGCTCTAACGATTTTGATTAAAATATCGTATATTAAAGAAATTTACCTGACAAATAATATGTAAATCTTGAATTTTCTGGGAATAGCCTCTGAAGACTACTTTATTCTGGAGGAATTTTGCATAACAGCTAAACCGTAAGAAATGGACAAAAACCACACAAAAAATGTAGAGCCTATTAAAACACACAATTTATGTTTTTTTTTTTTTTTTTTTTTTTTTTTTTTTTTTTTTTTTTTTGGAGGAGTTGATCGTTTTTTAGATATTCCATGTTTTTGGTTTCAGCTTTGAAAACTTGTACTTTTATATACAGGAATTTGCCAACTCGTGTCCATGCAAACAAAGGAGCTTCACTCGCCTAGTAACCAGCCTTTTAGTTCACTTTAACCTATGATACTCCCATATTTCGCTTCTACTTACAAGGAAGCAAGTAATAATACTATTTCTGCTAATTTTTCTCGATTAGCTTGAAGTAAATAGAAGAATAAGCTTAATAACAATAATTTGTTACACAGAAATAGAGAAAGTCATGTGAATGGAACACATAAGATTTTTTACTCAGGGTACTCAAAACATATTTCTGGTGAAATCTCAGTATCCAATTTTTGGGCCAAACACAGTCTAATAATATGCACAATGTACATACGCGGTAGAAAAAGTAAAACAAAGAGAAAAGCAAGAGACAATTGGGCTTCTGAACTCTTATGAATCCAGATTTTTCAAATACCTTAAAGAGGAATATAGAAATAAAATATATTATGGTTCCTTCAGAGCAATCTTCATTCACGAATGCCAAGCACGGCACAACACCAGGTTGTTTCGTTGTCATCAGTGCCTTGATATGTCATATCTTGGATCTTTTCAATCCGTGAGATTGATGAACTGCTCTTACAGAGTTATTGCTTGTGTTAGACTAACTAGAGTTAGAGCATTACCTCTTCTGCGCGGAGACCGAAAAATACCATATGCTGCGGCTACAGCTATCTTCTCGTCGTCTTCATCAGTTCCCTCGTCATCGTCGTCTGAGTAGAATAACCTGAGTCCACGACGTGCAGCAGTAGACACTGTGTGTGTCCAAGGAGTAATGTTATACAAGTACTTGTCTCTCAGCTCTGGCAGCTCAGGAAACGGGAACGGAGCGATTGTCACTATCGTCTGAAAGTAAGTTCATCATTCTGAACACATATTTGGTAATGTAAGCTAATTTGCAATTTACGTATTAGTTGCCATGCCAACAAGCACTCTAAGCAATTACAGTAAGAGTTTGAGAGGTCATTAAAGGAAATGACGTGTGACACTCAAGACACGTGCTAATTCAAGTAAAGTATCTATTGCAATATTCATTAGCAAAAGAATGTAAAAGAAGGCTTTATCCCTACAATTTAGATGTAGTCTTTCATTTGTTCACATCGAAAATGTATTTTTTCTTAATGTTCACTAAAACACTGAAAAGGAGTTTTGATTTATTATCTTCCTTTTTACAGTCTTTTCAAGTATTTCAAAAATAATTGGCTAACCATGAACTATAAGTTATTTATTAGATCTGGAATGTCTGGTTAAGTACTTTATTTCATTGTAAATTATTTTAACTTCTTTGACACCTCCCCATTCTTTAAATAATGAAAATTCCTGTCATATAAGTCCTTCGACTTTCCGGGTAACAAACCAAATACAGCTTTTTTAGCATAATCTAAAACTCCTTCGCGTATATCCATTTTCATTCATTTATTGATTCATTTGGTGCAGTTTAAACAACCAGAATTGAAACTGCGTATTACGGCGGGATTACGAAGAAACAAAGCACTACCTAGTCCCGACCAAAATTCCATTCCTGGTAAAGACGACCTCAATAATATTAATAATTATAAGAGTATTTCAGTTAATATTAGGACAGGATAAAGCGTTGCATATTACACGTGGTTTATTAGACTATTATTTGCTCAAGAGATGCCGGTCCCCATGGCCACGCTCGCTAAAGCGTCTCGCTTTGGTGCTTCGAGGGCAGGGGATCGTGGGTTCAAGTCCCGCCTTTTTTTTTTTTTTTAACAGTAACGGAGTCTGATCAGGACTCCGGTACTGTATTCCTATTTACATTTTCCCCCGTAGGTTTTAATGATTACTGGTTTACTGGTTTTACTGTTTCTTTTACAAACACATACACATTGCACAAACATCCATGCCCAAGGCGGGACTCGAACCCACGATCCCCTGCCCACGAAGCACCAAAGCGAGACGCTTTAGCGAGCGCGGCCATGGGGACCGGCCGCCTTGGGCATGGGTGTTATATGTTTGTGCAATGTGTCTATGTAAAGGAACAGTAAAATCAGCAAAACCAGTAATCAGTAAAACCTATGGGGGGAAATGTAAATGGGGAAACAGCGCCGGAGTCCTAATCAGACCCCGGTACTTATAAAAAAGAAAGAAAAACACTCGTGCCAATGTGCTCGTGTGCTAAACATCCCACTCACGAACAACATAGTCTATTTAAGCCACTTATAACATAAATAACTATTAACACTTGCCTTAATTAAATTATTGGTATCCATAAGGCCAAACTCCAACATTTCTCTCGTCAGGACTCCCATGATGCTGTAGAACTCATCCGCACTGTCCACAGCCATAATGCGGCTGCAATTAAAAAGCAATCACATGAATTTCTTTACCCATTCTGTAACAAACTATGCTTAATGTTAGCAGAATTTGTCTTTTACTTGCTTCTTTGTAAGTAGAAGAGAAATAAGAGACAAAGCGATGGTCAAATCTTTTAAAAGCTGTCGCTTTGCGATTTACAATGAAGTTCGGTTCTGTTTCCATGGTGAGGAGTAAAACTAAGATATGAAATGGATACGGTCTAACCGTTTGAGAAAAGTATTTTAAAATTGAAACAAAACTCTACATAAAATAAAACCTCATGACCTAAATTGTGCTTTAACGAAATCTTTTTGTGAAATACGCTTTTGTCTATCTCTTATGGCTTAACAGCTATGCAAAAGTTATTCAGGGGCTATGCCCGAGGAATATAGTATATACGCTTTATTCACCATGTAAACGTCCTTAATATACGGCATTTTAATTCAATTCGCTATAGCTATTTTTGAGAAAATTTAACATTCCGAAAAATATCCCATGTAAAGGGTAGTTTGGATTGGGAGGATTTTCCTGAAAATTTCGTGTCGTAATCTTGGAAGATATTGAACTTAAATTGTTTCGTATTCAACCGACTTTCAGCTTTTGAGTTATGCTGTCCAAGAGGCAGCAATTCACACACATGCGGACCTTTTTCTAGAACTGTGTTGTTTTTTTAATTCAGGGGTACTCAAAACATGTATTTCTGGTGAAATCTCAATATCGAAGTTTATGAGTGGAGTACAATATCTTATCGACCTAATATGTACTATACTGATAGAAAGACATAGAGTAGGGGGGGGGGGTAAAAGGAGGAGCAAAGATAAAGGTAAAGCGGGAGTTAACAAGTGAAGCATGAATAAAGTGAAGAAAATGGGGAAGATTAACAAAAAGCGATAAATGGTTAGGGATAAGAAAAATCTGATGTGTTCCATTCACATGACTTTCTCTACATCTATGCAACAAATGATTGTTAAAAAGCTTATGTATGTATGTATGTATGTATGTATGTATGTATGTATGTGTGTGTGTGTGTGTGTGTATGTATGTATGTATGTATGTATGTATGTATGTATGTATGTATGTATGTATGTATGTATGTATGTATGTATGTATGTATGTATGTATGTATGTATGTATGTATGTATGTATGTATGTATGTATGTATGTATGTATGTATGTATGTATGTATGTATGTATGTATGTATGTATGTATGTATGTATGTATGTATGTATGTATGTATGTATGTATGTATGTATGTATGTATGTATGTATGTATGTATGTATGTATGTATGTATGTATGTATGTATGTATGTATGTATGTATGTATTTATTTCTCTGCAAGTGGGTATCACCCGGTGGCAGAGTTATATATGTATACAAGATATATAAACAATAAATTACAGCTGCCAGTTTATGGCTTTGTAAGCTAGATTTGCAACAAATATGAAAACATTAAATTTCCTCTCAATTCAGATTAATTAATTTCATAATTAGAATCACCAACCAATTTAATATTTGTATTTACAACAATATAAAATCACAAGCATTTCATTTAAGGAATATTTACAAAAATTATCCAACATTAATATCAAGATTTTTCCTAAATTTCTTCAGAGACAGGGGACAACCCCGAAAGGCTGCTCCAGGCAATTCATTCCAGTCTTTTATGGTTCTATTTACAAAGGAGAACTTTCCCATGTCAGTTCTGTATCTCCTACCCTTAATTTTGAACGGATGATCGTTTCGTGCATAGTAAGTTGGGTTTTCCAGTTTGTCAGTAACGTCCACCCATGCGTTTAAGCCAGCGTAAGCTTTAAATAAAGCGCACAACCTCTGTTTCTCATGCCTAACTTTCAACGGCTCCCATTTTATCTCCTCAGCGTTTGTAGGCCCAAAATATTTACCCCTTTTTATGAATTTTATAGCCCTTTTCTGGATCTTTTCCAGCGAATCAATTTGATTTACTCTATACGAGTCCCAACAAGTTACTCCAAATTCCATGACCGGCCGCACTATGGACTTGTGCGCGATTTCCATGGACTTTGCACTCCCCTTTTTTAAAATCCTCATTAGGAAGTGGAGTGTTTTCCACGCTTTCTTAGATACAGAATTTACCTGCTCGTCCCATCCAGCGTTACTCACCAAGTAAACTCCCAAATATTTGCAGCTGTCCACCTGTGGAATTTTGTCCCCACCCATGTGATAGTTCTGCAGAATTTTTTCCCTAGATCTATTAAATGCAATTGACTTACTTTTGCCAGCGTTAATTTTCATTTTATTTGCAGCAGCCCAATCACTAATTTCATTTAAATCACCCTGATGAGCAGTCTAATCTTCAACATTTCTAGTTTTATTGTAAATAATACAATCGTCTGCAAACAATCTTATCTGGCATTTTATATTAACAGTTATGTCATTTACAAAAATAAGAAAAAGTAACGGCCCCAGTACTGAGCCTTGGGGTACGCCCAAGCTTACCATACCCCTCTCAGATAGCTCCTTGCCTACTTTTACCCTTTGCGATCTTCCTTCAAAAATGTTTTAACCCACAGAACTACGCGTTTATCAATTCCTGTAGCAGTTAGCTTCTGGATAAGTAAATTATATGATACAACATCAAAAGCTTTGGAAAAATCTATCACCACTGCATCTGTTCTTCCCCCTGCATCCACCTCTTCTGCTAAATTTTGAAATAATGACGTTATCTGGCTTTCACACGATTATCCCGGTCTAAACCCATGTTGCGCTTATTGATCCACTTTTTGTTTTCTAATTCCTCCCGTATACATTCCACAATTAAATGTTCCATCAATTTTCACACTACTGAAGTTAGGCTGACTGGTCGATAATTATTTAATTCTGTTTTATTTCCCCCTTTATGAATTGGAACTACAATCGCGGCTTTCCAGTCTTCCGGTAAGGCACATTTATTTATTGACATATTAAATAAAAGCATTAGGTACGGAATCATGGATTCCCCTCCAATTTTTAGTATTTCGGTCGGTATATTATCAGGCCCCCTCGACTTTCGATTTTGCAACATTCTGATCCTTCTGCGCAATTTGGATGCCATTATTTGAAAAACGGATTTTCCACTATCCTTAATTTCCAGTTTATAATTATAATCCGCTTTGTTAAAAACAGACACAAAATGTGAATTTAATGAGTTCGCTTTTTCCTTATCGTTCAATATGGCAATTCCATTTTCCTTGTGTTCTGGTATGCCAAGTTTATTTCCCCTGCGTCTACTTACATAATTGTAAAAAGATTTCCAACTATTATTGGTCCCGCTAAGAATTTGTTCTAAGAACCGCTCCTGGGCTTGCAACGTTTCGTCTTTCAATTGTTTAGCTAATTATTTATATCTGTTAAAATGCCAATCTGGTTCTATTTACTTCATGCTAATTCAGAAAAATTAGTAGAAATAGTCTTATTACTGGTTTTCTTGTAAGTAGAAGCGAAATAAGGGAATACCATAGATTAAAGTGATAGTTAAAAGCTGGTTGCTATGTGACTGAAGTTCCTTTGTTTGTATGGACAGGAGTTGATAAATTCCTGTATGAGAAAAGTGTAAGTTTTTAAAGCTGAAACCAATAACAAGGAATATCTAAAATACGATCAACTCCACGAATAAATGTATATGACATAAATTGTGTGTTTAATTGTGATTTAGATTTTCTGTGAAGTAATTTTTTGTCTATCTCCAGTTACCAGTTCTGCAAAATTCAATAAAAATCATCCAGAATAAAGAGGTCTTTAGAGGTTATTCCAAGAAAATCCAAGATATACATTTTATTTGTCAGTTGAATATCTTTAATATGTGACATTTCAATAAAAATAGTTAGAGCTATTTTTGAGAAAATCAAAATTTTCGAAAAAAGTTCCATGTAAAGGGCAGTTTGGGAAGGGGAATTTTCTCTAAATCTTCGTGTCGCATCCCTGGGAGATACTAAACTAAATACCAACTTTGGTACTTCTTTTAGTTTTTGAGTTATCGTATTCACAGACACACGGACACACTGACACACGGACCTTTTTTCTGAAAATGGTTTTTTTTTGGATACAGGGGACCCTAAAACATATAATTCCGGTGAAATCTCGGTGTCAAAATTTTGGGCGGAGTGCAATATCTTCTCTATACACTATATACATAGTACGTGTAGATAAAGTAAAAATAAAAATGGAAATGGAAAGCCAAAGAAGCATTTAAGTAAAAACAGACAGAAAATGGGACGACATGATTGGAGAACTAGAAAGGGGAATAAAGGGAGCTCTCAATAAGACAGCAAACACAAAGGGAAGGGCGCCGTGGTCGAGTGGTTAGACCACTCGCCTCTCGCTTCGATCCCAAGCGACCGCTTGTGAGATTTGTGGTGGACAAAGCGGCGCTGGGGCGGGTTTTCTCCGGGTTCTCCGCTTCCCCCCCACATCGCATTCCACGGGTGCTCCATCTTCATTCATGTATCATCAGTGTCACCGCCTGCGGTGTCATAAGTAGTTAAAGCGTGCGTTAAACACTATCAAAAAACAAAACAAACAAAAAAAAAAGAGAAGAATGGTACACAAAAATCTGAATAATTATAACTGTTTGTAAAACATAGAGAGCTGGACAGGTAGAGTCAGATTGAAAAATTCAATGCCATAGCCGGGATTTGAACCACGGATCTCCCGGTCTCTAGCCGGTTTCTCTTGGCAATATGCCACCATAACATTAAATTTCCTAACTGACGCGCATGTTTCGCGGTACGTCACAAGGTTATCTCAAATAATGTTGCCCAATGGCGGCATACAATGCTGTTAAGTTGGCTATACTGGGACTAGAGTACTTGACATTGTACGTCGCCATTCCTCGATACCTGAGTCTTTTATTTCTGATTTGATAGTAGATTTGGGAATTTTGTTGCATATTATTTGTTCTCCTGGTGACGCTTCCTTAGCTAATCTGTCAGCTAGTTCGTTGCCAGCTGTGCCAGAATGGGCCTTCACCCAGCTCCAGTGAATTGTCCAGTTATGTTGTTGTGACATACCCAGGGTATTGCGAATGTTGTCAGTTAATGTGTTTTGTTTTCTGTTTTCCTTCAATAAAGATAATGTAATGTTGCTGTCAGTATATATGGCTGCAATTCTTCCTTCAGTTGGTAGTGGATGTACATGTAATGAACGTTTTGTCTTCATTCCCCTCCTCCTTCTCCTGCTCAGAAGTAACAACAAAAGTTCCTCCTCGTTCACCACAATCACCAGTGTCCCAGTATGAAGCGAGCCTTAGGTGCCTCCCCGCATTTGGAATCAATCAATTTTATTTGTCCAAAATCATAATTATATAAGAAACGACATTGCCAACAACAAAAAATATCGATACATATATAAATTAACACTCAATTACAGTATATTGATTAAAATCAGTAATGGAATGAAGTAGCCAGTTAAAATGATTTTTTTTAAAAAACACTCTTGCCCAATAATCTAAATGTAATGTATAATTTATTATAAAACTCTATACTTTTAAAATGATACGTTTGCTTCATTAAATCAAGTCTATAGTTAGGTATATTTAACTTATGTATATTTCTATATCAACACTAGTGATACAAATGATCGTGTACATATATCAAAATATAAAATATAAACAAATTAAAAATAGTAAGCATTCTCATTTGGTAAAACAATAGTAAACAATGTTCATCTCGTTTCTTACTTAGCATTATCCTGATGACTGTTTTTTGACATGGAGACTATTGCCCCATAAAAGCGCAACAATGAGCATCGTGGAAATAACCACAGACAGGGAGTACAGTCGTGACTGGATTCCAACCACAACTGCCTCGCTCACGATTTCGGGCTGCAATTACCTTGACAATCTAACGGTTACACCATTTCCTTTGGATGTGCCTTCTGCGGGCTGGACCTTGGTGCGGTTATAGGTGACATGCACCGTTCCGGAAATGGTGCTCGGGTTCGTGGCTAGTTCAGGGTAGCACGGGTGTTATCTGGTTCTTAGGGCTGGTACCCAACGCGACTGATGGATTTAGTTTTCTGTTTTTAGCCCTTTATTTTCCCGTCAGCTTTTTCTATTAACCACGCCTCATCACACACTCACACTGATATTACACACCGGAATTTGTTGCGTCTTTAGCAATAATACTTTCTTTTGTAATTGTATTGACTCGACACCCCTTGAGTTACTGACATCACTGCTACACGCCTGACTCTCCAACGAGGAGCGCAATGACTGAGATGAAGTCCTCCATAATTACAACCCCTATTGGCTTCCAGCTGTGTTCTGGCTTTACCACGTCATAGTTACATATTGGTCGTTTCATATCTTGTTCGTTAAGAAAACCCAATGCCTATACCCGTAGGAGCATTGAATTCGTGTTCCTTACAATAAGTAACAGTAAATTACCTGTGGCTGACAGTGCTAATGTCAGGCTCATAGGCCGGAAAAACCTTCTTAACGGTACACCTTCCCTTCATTCTAAAACTTGTCTTTCGGAGTAATGTTTTCTGCTTTATTAGGACTAACATTATACACACACGCAGAGTATACTCCCGATTATTCGTGCACCCCCTGACCAAAAAATTGTTTTCTTTTAATGTCAACACACGTTTCCGCTATCTTTTTATTACAAATTTCTTTTAACTTGCTTCGCGATTAACATCTTTCACGCTGATTAACACCAGAAAAACTTGATTTGTTTTTAATTTACACGGAACAAGCAGGCCGATAACAATGGCAACCGTACTCTGCGCCGTGGCCGAGTGGTTAGACCACTCACCTCTCAAGCGACCGCATGTGAGATTGTGGTGGACAAAGCGGCGCAGGGGCGAGTTTTCTCCCACCAGCGTCGTCGCTTGCGATGCCACAAGAAGTAAAAGCGCATGTTAAACACTACGCGGTGATCGTTTAAACAACGACAATGACACTTTTGTCATACGGCGGGTCTTTTATTGCAGTTTCCTAAAGAAAACCAATACCTGTGCACTGAAGTAGAATACACTTTTTAAAAAAGAACACCTGCTGAAAAAGCTTTTAAACGTAATTTCCTATTTACATATATACATATGTCGTACCTTAAAAGCATTAAGTTACGGTTTCCCGATATTCATGTTTTTTTATTATTCGTGATTCTTCTTCCCCACAATACCCTGGATAATCGAAAGTATACTGCCTGTATATTAATATATATTATTTATTTATTGAATATCCAAAATGTTAGTCCTTTTTTACAATTGTATATTAGAACTATAGTTATAAACAATGTGTACTTTTACATAATAACAGTTAATATTAAGTATAAATGCCACAATAAAAGAGATAACAAATGTAGATAGATAGTAAAAATAAGAATATATTCATTGGAAATATATAACAGGTTTTACGTAACTGTATTAAGTAATTTAAATATAGCGGGAAATGTAGTATTATTTATGTTGAATTAAATATATTATTGGCCAATATTTTAAATTATTGCTGAGTAGCAACACTGCTTTCTAATAATGTGGTGTTATGGTGCAGTGAAAGATTTATTGCAGAAGTCTAAGTGCATTATTGATCTGAGCCGTTCGTTACCTTTCGTGTAATGGACAGTCAAACAGTAAGTGATTAACATTCTGCGTTGGATGTGAACAGACACACGTGGCACTGTTGCGACTCAATCGTTCAAGATCTGATCCAGATGTCCCGTGTCCAGTATGAATTGTGCCATTGTAGAAACGTACTGCCTCAGCCTCTGAAGACTGAAGGACCCTATGTAAGTGATGTTGTCGCCACTATATCTATCCTTCTTAGTGGTACCTCACTTAAAACCTTTTTACTTTCTCTACACGCACCATGTACATAGTGTATACAGAAGGTAATTGCCCTCCACCCAAAAATTCCATACCGAGATTCCACCGGTTCCCTGTATCCAAAAAAAGCATTTTCAGAAAAAGGTCCGTGTGTGTGTGTCCCTGTGTCTGTGAACACGATAATTCAAAAACGAAAAGTCGGTAAAACACCAAACTTGGTATTTAAGTTTAGTATATTCCACGGGTGCGACACGAAGCTTTTGAGAAAAATCCCCCCCCAAACTATCCTTTACATGGAATTCTTTCTTGAAAGTTTTTATTTTCTTAAAAATGGCTCTAACGATTTTGATTAAAATGCGGTATATTAAAGATATTTACTTGACACATAACATGTATATCTTGAATTTTCTGGTAATAGCCTCTGAAGACTACTTTATTCTCAATGAACTTTACGGAATTTTGCATAACTGCTAAACGGTAAGAGATGGACATAAACTTACCCCACGAAAAATGTAGAGCATGTTAAACCACACAATTTATGTTATATACATTTTTTCGTGGAATTGATCGTTTTTAGGTATTCCATGTTTTTGGTTTCAAGTTTGAAAAAGTTATACGTTTCTCATACAGGAATTTGTCACCTCCTGTTCATACAAACAAAGGAACTTCAGTCACATAGCAACCAGCTTTTGACTATCACTTTAACCTATGGTACCCCTTATTTCGCTTCTACTTACAAGGAAGCAAGTAATAAAACTATTTCTGCTAAGTTTTTCTCGATTAGAATGAAGTAAATAGAAGCATAAGCTTTTCAACAATAATTTGTTTTAGAGTTTTAGAGAAAGTCATGTGAATGGAACACATCAGATTTCTTCCGTAGAGACTACAAATGCACAATAAACTGGGCTCGTTTCTGAAATTCACGTCTATCGAGAGAATTCGTGCTTTCGATCGTTCACAATCCACAACAAACGGATGCGTTTTTAACTTCGAAGCTGTGTTTGGAGTTATTTAAGCGAAATATGAAGGACTTTTTGCGTGGAGCTGTCATCGTTGGGTTAATTATATTCCGGACAGCAATAAACAAAACAAAGGTTGCTTCTGGTGAATCTCTCCGGAAAAGTGATGGCGACGATGTTTTGGGATGCGAAAGGTATCTTACTCATTAACTTCTTAGAATAAGAAAGAACAATTACTGGACAATCTTACCCTACTCGAAAAAAAGTTGGAGAAGACACGGCCCCATTTGGCGAAATGATATTTCTCCTCAACAGCGCACCAGCGCATTCATATGGAGTTGTCGCCTCCAAACTGCATGAATTGCGTTATGGATTTCTGTGGCACCCCGTTCCCCATATACCCCGACCTGGCTCCTTGTAATTTCTTCTTGTTCCCAAACATGAAGGAACGGCTCGTGGGAACAAAATTTAGTTCAAATGGAATAATTTTCCATGTAAATGGTAGTTTGGGGTGGGGATACTTTCTGAAATCTTTGTGTCACATGTTGGAAGATGCTGAACTAAAACACGCATAGACGCACACGATTGCGCTTTTCTAAAAAGCTACTGATGAAACCAGGGAGCTTAAAACCTGTATTTGAGGATAAATCTTGGTATGGAACTTTGGGTAGAATGTAATACTTCTAATGCTTGTTAAAAGCTGCATTAGAGAAAGTAAAAACGTTTATAGTCAGAAACTTCAAAACACGTATTTTCGATGAAATCTCGGAACCTAATTATTGTTTCAACAATTACTGTATATGTACATGGCGTATCGAAAAGATGTAATGCACTAAAAAAATTTGATACCGAGATTTCATCGGACATCCTGATTCCAAAATAAGTATTTTTAGAAATATGTTCGTGTGTGCATGTGTGTGTGTACGTGTCTGTGGGCAGCATAGCTCAAAAATGAAAAGTCAATGAAATACAAAATTTGTGGGTTAAATTTAAGAGTCTTCCAAAGATGCAACACGAAGACTTTCAAGAAAATCCCCCACCCCTAATTACCCTTTTTTATTTACATGGAAAAAGTTCGAACAGTTTGATTTTCTCAAAGATGGCTGTGACGATTTTGATTCAAATATCGTGTGTTAAAGATGTTTACATAAAAAGCAAAAATGGTATGTTGAATGTTCTGGGAATAGGCTCTGAAGATATCTTTATTCTGGATAAATTTTGCGAAATTTTGCATAACTGGTAAACCGTAAGAGCTAGACAAAAACTTACTTAACAAAACACAATTTATATTATATGCATTTTTTTCGAGGATTTGGCCGTTTTTGAGATATTCTTTGCTATTAGTTTCAGTTTTAAAATACTGATACTTTTCTCATATGGGAATTTGTCAATTCCTGTCCATAAAACTAAGGTACCCCAAACACATAGCAACCAGCTTTTTAAAGATTTCACTATCGATTTAACCTATTTCCCTTCTACTTATAAGGGCTGAGTAATAAGACCGTTTCTGGTAATGTTTATCTTGATTAGCATGAAGTAGGTAGAAGCTTATTAACAGTAATTACTTGTTATAGAAATATCGAGAAAGTCAAGAGCATGGAGCACATCAGAAATACTGGGGTAGAAATCCTGTACTAGGGACAGGAAAGTAGTAGAGAATGTAATGTGCAGCTACCGCAAAAGTGGGTCAAAGTGATCCCCCAAGTTTGGGTTGTTTGCTGATAAAGCTGGGCTGCAAATGGAAAGTTGCTGTAGAAGCATTTAGTATGTATTAGAGAAGGGCTTACTGCAAAGCTTGCGCGGTGTCCACTCAGAGAGCATTAAGGTTCTTGCGGGACGAGGCGGTGCAGTGTAGCATCCTTCTAAACCAACAACCAAAAGCAAAAGAAAATTCCAAGTAGGAACGGAGGTTATCTTTCAAAACAAAACTTATAATACATGATAAGAATTCATTAAAAGTCTGAAAGCTTAAGGAGAAATTTAGTTATTTTATAAAAAACTATTTAATATTTGGTATCCTTGGGTCAAGGAAAATGGAAACATCGTAAGAAATACGTGGACTATCATAAAGTGACAGACCATTTGGCACACCTAACTAAACCTTTATTTACAAAATAACATAACCTTACTGTATTTCTCAATGTAATCTCCATTCTGTCAAGAAATTTACTGTCACGAAGTACCTTAAGAGCAATGACGATTACGTGGGAAAATAGAGTAAAGTACCTGGCTCGGTACCAACAGGGGGGAACCGCGAGGCAATCCAAAGTTAGAGTGGCCGGTTCAACAGGTACTGAACCCTTGACTTCCCGAATACCAGCCTCATACGTTACCAGGCAGACATCCTAATGATTATACGGAGGAGATAATTTCTCAACCCTACAGCAAGTGTGTTCACAAAAGCAAAGGGGAATACTTCTGCGATCTTTAATTCAGAGATCTTGGGTTCAATTCCTGGTTGGGGCGGAGAATGTTTTTTAATCAGAATCATTCCATATGCCTCTCAGAGTGTGAGAGTATACAGGGCATTTCAAAAATACGGGGCATAATTTCAGGTATGTATTTCCCACATGTAGACAATCAAATTAGTTCATTATAACATGTGTCCGAAAATGCTTCATTTCCGAGTTATGGCCTTCACAACATTGAAATTCACTGGAACGTTTTTCTTTCCGCAGGTTGTTGTCATTACAGAAGAAGTTCAAAATGTCCACCTCCTGCTTGAATACAGACCTCACATCGATGTCTCATTGACCTGCGAACACGATCCCAAACTCCAGGAGTATTGCGTATGTCCTCACAACTTGCCACAATTCGATTCCGAAGGGATTCCAAATCCGGCACCGGAGACGAATAAACCAATGATTTTAAATGGCCCCATAAGTAGAAATCGAGAGGGTTCAGATCAGGTGAGCGTGGAGGCCAAGCAATTGGGCCACCTCTACCTATCCATCGATCAGGAAACCTTCGATCCAAGTACCGGCGAGCCGTAAGACTGAAATGTGCAGGAGCGCCATCATGCAAGAAGTGAATGTGCTGATGATTGATCAGTGGAGTGTCTTCGAAAACGTCAGGTATGGTGTTTTCCAGGAAGTTTGTGTACTTCTGCCCCGTAAGTCTGTTTACAAGTACATGGGGTCCAACTAATCGATCACCAATGATACCGGCCCACATGTTGAGGGAGAACAGCACCTGGTGATGAGATACAACAGTTGCACGTGGGTTTTCATGCGACCATACATGCTGATTGTAGAAATTTGTTATGCCATCTCTTGTGAACTGTGCTTCATCTGTAAATAATACGACAGCAGAAGAGTTCGGATTTACACCACACTGCTGCAAGAACCACTGACAGAACCTAACTCGTGCAGGGTAATCTGCTGGTGACAGGGCCTGTACACGTTGCAAATGATAAGGATACAATTGATACTCGTTCAACAGTCTCCAGACAGTCGTATGAGGAACATTGACTTGCAACGCTAACCGTCGTGTGTTGATAGAAGGAGTCCTGTCCACAGCCTCCAGAATCTCCTCCTGCACTTCTGGAGTTGTAGATCTTGGTCGTCCCCTTCCCAAACCAGGAGAGGTGAATGTTCCATACTCGCACAGACGGGAATGGAGACGTACAAATGTCTTCCGATCTGGACATTGTCGCTGTGGGTACCTCTCCTGGTACAAACGACGAGCCAGCGCAGCATTGCCGTCCGCCTTACCCTAGATGAAGTGTATCTCTGCCGCTCTTGATTTGAATACATGTCGCATTGTCTTAACGCCTAAAGAACACTGAATGTAACCTTCCTCAGAATGAACTATCAGAGCGCCCTCCTAATGTCTCCTTTGACGGCAAAGATCTGCGGAAAGAAAAACGTTCCAGTGAATGCCAATGTTGTGAAGGCCATAACTCGGATATGAAGCATTTCCGGACATGAACTATTTTGATTGTCTACAGGTGGGACTTTCAATGTTGTAAAGGCCATAACTCGGAAATGAAGCATTTCCGGACACATGTTATACTGAACCATTTTGATTGTCTTCATGTGGGAAATACATACCTGAAATTATGCCCCGTATTTTTGAAACACTCTGTATATATGAGAGTGAATGTGCATGTATTTGAAAACAGAAATGATTAAAAACACTACACTGAAAAGTTGCTACACAAGTTAAATCCCCTCCGAATATGATCCTAGATGTCAAAAGAGACTATACAGGTTATATAATTACAAGAAGAAAGGGGGTAAGTAAAACAAAGCAATGGGGTATGAGTGACTGGGGGCCATACAAGGAATGATGAGTTTGTAAACCCTTAATCCAAAAGTTTTCGTAATTAACTTTCTTTTTAACTGCCATTTTTATGGAAGTATAGTCTGATAAATAAGCAATAAAATAATTCTATTATATCGAACACTGTTTTAAACATGCTTCGGTCAGTCCTTTGAGACAGTGGAAAGGAGACGGTAGAAACAGATTTCTCGTGTCCAGATCTGTTAAATGTGGTGGCACGTAAAGATCATTGTCGCCGCTTCCGCTGTCTCAAACAACTCAAATCAAAATATAATCCTTATGACTTTTTCTGGCTGTTCTATTTCTAGTTTCAAATTAATTAGCAATCTCTTAGAAGGAACAAATCTTCGTTTAACACTAACTTAACATTAAATTTGTTTCAAAGTAATTCTTTAGAAACCTAAAATTATTTGTTATTTTTGCGGTTAGAAAGCAAATCCTTCATATCCACAATAAACATTTCTTCTAGAATAAAGAAGATATAAAATCTAAAACCGAAAATAATTATACATAGTACCTTCATAGATTTTATGTTGGTCTTAAAATTAATGTGTGTCCTAGTCATAGTTTGTAATCTACCGATAACGCAAGTTGATTGCAACACTGTATACAGGTGTTTCACAATAGAGGGAATATATTCAGGTATACATTTCCCACATGCAGACAAAAACAGTCCATATAATCTGCATCCGGAAATGCTTGGCTTTTGAGTTATGGTCTCCAAAACAGTGATGTTCATCGGAACGTTTTTCTTCCCGCAGGCAGTTGCAATTACAGAAGATATCAACAGAACCCTTTGAAAGTTCATTCCGAGGCGAAGGGAACATTAAGTGTTGTGTTTGGTTTCAACTGATTTACATGTACTCACATCAGGAGCTGGCAGAAATCCATTTCATGTACGGTAGGCGTACGGCAATGAATTGTAGGATGTCGTTTGTATCAAGAGAGGTATCCACAGCGAAAATGTCCAGCTCGAAGAGATTTGAACACCTCCATCGCCCGCTGTGCGGTCTTGGAAAGTTTGCAGTTCCTAGTTAGGGAAGGGGACGAGCAGATGAAGAAGAGCAGATTTTGGATTCTGTGCACACGAAGGTTGGGGTTGCAACTGAATGTTCCTCATACGACTGTCTGGAGACTGTAGCGAGAGCACGAGTTGTATCTTTATCATTTGCAGCATATACAAGCCCTGACATCAGTGGATTACTCTGTTCGATTGGTGTTCTGCCAATGGTTCGTGTAGCATTGGTGTGGTATTTTCCCTGTTTTAATGGTATTTACACATGAAGCATAGTTTACACGAGATGCATTACAAATGTCCACAATCAGCATGTATGGGATTTTGAAATCCCAGATTCAATTGTTGCATTACCAAATGTGGTTCAATTTCAACAAGTGGACCGTCATCATTGGTGATCGTTAGTTGGACCCCATATACTTGTAAACAGACTTACAGCGCACGTGTACACATGGTTCCACTGTAACTCATGCGTATGAAGACACTTCTCTGAGCATTCGTCAACAAGCTCGCTTCTTGAATGATGGCGCTCTTGCACACTTTAGACGGACCGCTCGCCGGTACTTGTACCGATGGATAGGTAGAGGGGGTCCAATTGTTTGACCACCACGCTCTCCTAATTTGAGCCTTATGGATTTCTACTAGTGTGACCATTTAAAAAGGCTAGTATATTAGTCCCCGGTGCCTAACATCCAATATTTTCAGAGTAGACTTGCGCTAGACTATGAGGAGATCCTGGAATTTGCGGCCGTGTTTGCTCGGTCTATCAGGCCTGTATTTAAGCACGAGGTGGACATGTCTAACATCTCCTGTAAAGAAAACTACCTGAGGGAAGAACAGCGTTCCGGGAAATGTCACTTTTTTCAATGCCACAACTCAGAAACCAAGCATTTTTGGACACAAATTGCAATGGACTGTGTTTATTGTCCACTTATGGGAAATGTATACCTGAGTTTATGCCCACTATTTTTAAATACTCTGTATATGTTGCTGAGCCGATATTACAGGAGTGAACCACTTCTGCACACTGAGGCTAACTCATGCACTCTGTAAAAAGGATAGTTAAACTTCGTATACTGCGTTCCAATCGACCGATCCCGAAGATTACAACTCTATTCGTGAGAACTTCTTTGCCTTGGATATTTTGTTAAATATATTAGTAGCTGATGTAATATAGCACAAGAGTATTTATGAGTGTCCTGCCCCCCACCCCCACTTAGAACTATCTGGTGCTAACGCTCCGGTTGCACTGCAGCCTGAAAGGTGTGCTAAACCTTATAGTTTACCTCCAGTCCTCCAATCCTGTCCCTTAACAAGGGACACAGGCCTGATAGACCAGAGCGTTTCCTAAAGCTCTTGTATATCCTTGTTGCTAGCGCCTAATAGGAGCATAATACAGAGTGTCTTCAAAATATTGCACGATTTCATAGGACTGTAGTTTCACCAATACTTGGCATACATAAACTGTCATGAACGAGGGAGGTGTGGCGTTTTATATTTTAACCCTTAATTGAATGATTTATTTTGCTACATATGCCGTTCTTCTTCTAACTCGCAAACATGTATTTATGTCCGTTTCGATGGCACGATAACTAAGCAACTTGAATAGGCGTATCAGTAGTGCGATACGCAATGGCCTGGCCACCCATTCAAAGCCAAAAGTCGAGAGTTCTAGTCCCAGCGACTGCAGTCAAATGTGCCTGTGGTAAAGAATGGGGAGAGCCCAAGTAAAATAAGCGATGCACTATCGTTAATGTAACCCCACAAGAAGAATTCACACACTGTGAGTCAGGTGAATGGGCTGACATGTGCAGAAGCTGTTGTCTGCTGCTGATTCACGTCAATCTACCTATCCATTTCACCGGCACTATAATTGAAACGACTTGAATTACCGTGATCATTAGTGCAATACGCAATGGACTGCCGTCCATTCAAAGCCGTGCAGTCAAATGTCCCTGTGGTAAAGGATGGGGAGGGTCCTACTAAAATAACTGGTGTGATGGCTTGAATGCTGACACTTGACGGCAATTGCATGGGTTTTGCTCTTTGATGTTAACATTTCAGCTTTATTGCGAAAAAATTAGTAATTTTACAATGTAAAAAAACTATAATTATCCTAATGTTATTGCTGAAGGTTAGTGTACTACACAATTAGAAAAAAAAGTCCACCAATACACTATAAGCCTAGATTAATCATCTTTGTAGTATATGTGCAACACCATGCAATTAAGGGCTTGCTCTGCTTTTCATTTGTCATCTAATGAGAATACGTACTTGTTTTTGGAGAAAATGGCTGCTCTACCACCGATTATAGCGCTTCGCTGGGCATGTAGTGTGATATTATCGAGGCTGCGGTAATGCAACTTCTCAATTGCACCAACGTCGCTGAAAGTGGAAGGACGTAAACACTGTGTTTGATGTAGGAAAGAAATCACACACTGCAAGGTCAAGTGAACGGGTATACATGTGCAGAAGCTGTTGCCTGTAGCTATTTCACAGCCAATCCACCTATTTGGCGGGTGTCATTTGTGTTACTCTTGTTAAAAAGCTGTGTTCCATTCATACGACTTTATGTCACTGCTACAAATTACTGTTAGAAAGCATATTCTTCTATCTACTTCATGTTATTCGAGATAAACAGCAGAAGTTGTCTTATTACTTGCTTCCTTGAAATTAGAAGGGGAATGCACTAGGCTAACACGATAATCAAATCTTTTAGAAGTCGGTTGCCATGTAGTTGAAATTCGTTTATGCAGGACCAAAAGTTAACACTTTTCTCACGCGGAAAGTTGTAAAGTATTTTGAATCTGAAACAAATAGCAAAGAATATCTCAGAAATGGTCAATTCCACGAAGAAATGTATATGACATAAATTGTGTGTTTTAGCGTGATCTACATTTTCTGTGTGGTAAGTATTTGTTTATCTCTTGTGGTTTACCAGCTGCGCAAAATTCAGCAAAATTCATTCAGAATAAAGTGATCTTTAGAGGCTATTCCCAGAAAATTCAAGATATACATTTTATGTGCCATATAAATATATTTAATATACAGTATTTTAATCAAAATGTTTAGTAATTTTTGAAAAAATCAAAATGTACCTAATTTTTTCCATTTAAAGGGTAGTTTGGGTGGGGGATTTTTCTAAAATCTTTGCGTCCCATTCTTGGAAGGTATTGAATTCAAATTTCAGTTTGGTATTTATCGGACTTTTCGTCTTTGAGCTATGCTGCCCACAAACACACACATACGTACACGGAGATATTTTTCTAACTTTTTTTTTTTTTTTTTTTTTTTTTTGTATTCAGGCGGTCCCAAAACATGTATTTCCCGTGAAATCTCGGTATCGAACTTTTGGGTGCAATACAATATCTTCTCTATACACTATGTACATAGTTGGTGTACATAAAGTAAAAACGAATGCCTGTTTCTCTTCGCCCGTGAGCTGAGACATTAATCTCTTCGATAGAGGTCATGAAGTTCTCACCAAACGCTGGATCATCAGGATGCAGTTTCTGTATCAGCTGCAGTTAGAACGGTAACTTCATTCGCATCCATACTGTGATGTCGCTATCTGCAATTGTTGGCAAGCCCTCCGTTCTGATTTTTTTAGGGTTCCGTATGGAATCTGTCACTTGGTCCTCTCGCGCGACTGTTGATAGCAGATACATCCTCTGTCGCGACATTATTCGTACCACCTTCGGATTGGCGACTTGGAAGGTGCAAGGAACCCAAATTTCCGTTCTAAATTTTCCTGGTGAACCGCTACAATACTGTCTATTAGCGCGAATTTAAGTACACTCCAGCTAAAGTCGGCCGGTAAAACAGCCATTCTCCTAAAATATGGTACACTCTTTTCATTAGATAACAAATAAAAATCAGATAAACAACACAAAACTTCCAAATTGTCTGTTCCAAATGATGATATGACAGTTTATTTATGTTACGTTGTGTTGAAAAAGCTCATAAAATCGTCCAATAATTTGTAAACACCCCGTGGTGTTTTGATTTCACAACCGTACAATCTAGAATCTGTCATCCTGCAATCTTCCTATTAAGTGTAGGTGTTTTCTAACTGGTGCATACCCAGAGACAAAAGCGACTATAGTATTTAACTTAAACTTGCTGCAATTGAGCAGCTTATCAGTAATAGGTTTGTATAATTCTTTAATAAGCTATTTCACAAGCCGTGTTCCTGGAAACCAGATCAAAATATGTATTGCATTTCGAACCGAACACCTTGGTGTTCCCAGAGGTGGCTCTGGTGTTGGTTGCAGTTGTATCGATCCTTATTTTGCAAGTTCACCAAATTTCTCAATGCCAAAGAAACTATGTTGTGTTCTGCAGATTGGATAAGCAATGAACCATTCACTAACCAGTCTTGAAGCCAGTATAGGTTTATTTAGAGCACTTAGTGCAGCCTGGTTACTATCTAAAAAAGTGAAGATCTGAATACTTTTATACTCTCTTCTAAGATTTTCTTTTGCACGTTGTAAGCTGGCAAAATCTTCGGCCTACAAAACCGCGGTGCAGATACAGTGAATTTCAAAAGCTTCTCCTGGATTGTAAATCCTCTGTTACACGATGGATTCTACCCGACCTATTGGTTCATCATTACTCCGTCAACCTGGTCAAAGGCTAGCCATTAGATCCAGGCTTCTCTGCACTTACCAGGGCACGTCACGAGCTCACCTACTGTTGGAGGGGGGGGGGGGGGTCCTCGGTTTTTTTTTTTTTTTTTTTTTTTTTTTTAAACAGTAACGGAGTCTGATCAGGACTCCGGTACTGTATCCCTATTTACATTTCCCCCCGTAGGTTTTACTGATTACTGGTTTACTGGTTTTACTGTTTCTTTTACAAACATATACACATTGCACAAACATATAACACCCATGCCCAAGGCGGGACTCGAACCCACGATCCCCTACCCACGAAGCACCAAAGCGAGACGCTTTAGCGAGCGTGGCCATGGGGACCGGCAATCGGCTAGGCGCTGTGCAACGAGTGGCGACTAGTTGGGTTTTTCCTCCTCATCGGGGTCGTCTTCATGCAGCACCTCATGCATTACTTCTAAGCCACTTGCGCCGTACTATATCATTGTGGAGCAAGCTTTCGGTTTGTCTAAACCTAGTATATTTAACTTTTTATAAGTAGTTACAGTAAGAGTTTGAGAACTCATTAATACTTACAGTACAATTAAAAAATGACGTAACACTCAAGACATGTGCTACTTCAAGTAAAGAATCTATTGCAAAATTCATTAACAAAATAATATATATATACCTACCTGGGTAGTGTGGAGGTAGTGTGTCTGCCTCACATTCAACAGGTCGTGAGTGCGAATCTCGCTTAGGGCGAGTCACCTGGATAAGGGTTTTTTCGGGGTTTTTCCTTATCCTGAGAAGACGAATGTCAAGGAAGTTTAAGCTCCTTGGATTTCGAGACTATTTGAGCACCATTTCACCAATTTCATTCATCGTCCAATATGACCAACCAAGTTAAAGGACATTAAACTACCAAAAAAAAAAAAAAAAAAAAAAAAAAATGTATAAGAAGGCTTTGTCAATCTAATCTTTTCATTTTTTCACATCGAGAATTGCTTTTATCTTAATGTTCAATAAAGTATTGAAAATCAATTTGGATTTCTTATTTTTTTCTCAAGTATTTCAAAAAGTAATTGGCTAACCACAAACTGTAAGTTACTTATTAGGCCTCGTATTGCCAATATGCATTCTCGACCTGATAAGTATAGCTTACAGTTCTTAGTACGCAATATATTATTGGCCCACTGTTTCTTAATGTAGATATTACAATACGTATTTGTCATAAGTTTGTAACTATACAAAAACATTTCAAGGTGTGGATATATGTTTTAACCCTTAGTTGCCTGCATTAGTATACTGCATATGCCGTTTTTCCTTTAATTAAAGTTTAAAACTGGATTTCTCGTAAAATATATGTAAATAAACCAATAAAATTATTATATAAAATAAATAGCGAAAATAGAAATGAAAATAAATGTAGATTCTTTATTAGTCTTCTTTTTCCCAAATAAAATTTTAAATTCTTCTAAACCAGCTTTCATAATCCTGCCAAAGGCACTACCAAAAAGTGGTTCAAATGACCATGAGTGTTAGGTGATAGTCCATTCAAAGTCAAATGTTGAAAATTCAAATTCCAGTGACTGTGGTAAAGGACGGGAAGAGCCCAAGTAAAATAATTGGTGTGATGCTTGGAAGCTAATGGGGCTACATTTGACTGTAGCTATGTGGACTTTACTCTCTTTTATTTATTTAAAAAAGTCACTGTAATTTTAGGGCAAAAATTGTAAATATTTTTACAATATGAAACAGTCTTGATTACTTACCGTTTATGGTTGAAGGTTAGTATAACATGAAATTAATCCTAGAGTACAACGCTTAAAACAAGCGGAACTTTAGGTACCGACAGACAGCAAAGGGTTAATTTATCACATTCTATTTGGAAACTAAAGGAACTTACTCCGCGAGTCCATCCCAGATTGCCAGAGCCGTGCGAAGAAGCACTTCATTTCCTTCAAGAAAGATGAGATCCCAGACACGCAGCACGGTTGGTTGAGGCAGGCAGTTGGAAAACAAAGTAAGGAACCACTGCATTGTGAACACATTGGTCAGTGGGGGCTCGTAACTAGTACCTGAAACACGATATGGCAATCAACCATTAGCAAACATAATGCACTGCGTTTGGCATTGTATAACTTTACTTCCTTAAGGGTATGTAAGACTGAAATTTCAGGAAAAATCACAAAAAAATCGACTTCTTAGTTTCTCTGCACCTACTATGTACCTGTATAGTGTATAGAGAAGGTATTGTAATGCACATAAAAATTCAATGCCGAGATTTCACCGGAAATGTTTGTTTTGAGGTCCGCTGAGTCCAAAGATAGAATATTTAGAAAAAGCTCCGTGTTTGTTTGTGTGTGTGCGTGTGTGTGTGTGAGTGTGTTGTGTCTGTCTGTGGGCAGCATAGCTCAAAAACTAAAAGACCGTTAAATACCAAACTTGGTATTTAAGTTTGATATCTCTCAAGGATGGGACACGAAGATTTTCAAGAAAATACCCGCATCCCAAAATACCCTTTACATGGAAAACATTTTGAACATTTTGATTTTTTCAAAAATGTCTGTAACAATTTTGATTAAAATAACGTCTATTAAAGTTATTTACATCACAAATAAAATGTACATCCTGAATTTACTGGGAATAGGCATTCAAGAGCACTAGATTCTGGTTGATTTTTGCAGAATTTTGCACAACGGTTAAACCGTGAGAGAAAATCTTACTGCACAAAACATGTAGATCTCGTTCAAACACAACATTTATGTATATGCGTTTTTGTTATAGAGCTGACCGTTTCCAAGATATTCCTTGTTAATGGTTTCAATTTTAAAATACTTTTCTGGCAGGAAGAGCCCGTTTTGTCTTTATTATGCTCTTGTCCAAGCAGAGAAGTGAATTTCAATAACAATCGCATAATGATAGCTTTTAAAACGTTTCACTATCGCTTTAGCAAGACGCATCTCTTTAGACCCCTTCTACTTATTAGGAACCAAGTAATAAGAATATTCTGCTAATGTTTATCTCGAATAAGTGTAGAAAGAAGAAGAATCTTTTGTAAGAAGAAAGTGGAATAGCTAGAGAAATCCATGTGAGTGTAAAACATAAGATTTTTTAAATTTAATTCCATAAAATAATTTAAACATTCATGAATACAAAAAAGGTATGATTGAGCATCAAGTGCCATTTTAAATGCCTTAAGTGAAGGCTTTTGAGGTGAAACTCTACTGGACTCTGCAAGAAAAACTTCAGTTCGACGAGATCTCATTCGCACCAGGCAAAATAAAAAACGAAGTTGTGCTCAACAAAAGCAGCAATGCACGAAGAAAATGACAGAAAATGCATTGCAGAGGAGAGCAAAACTAAAGTTCAGTCCAACCCAACAACATGGTGGAATTTAATGCAAGACATACATTCAAATCCTTCATTTTCTCGCTATTGGTATTTCAGAATATTTCTTCCTGTAAAATGTTTCCTTGTGGAACATTTTGTCTCTTTACACAAATAAAATTTTCTGTATATGTTCACAGAGGGACAATACTTAAAAATTGCCCTAGGTTTTACTGTCAGATGTGTTTAAGCATATGTTTTTAATTTTTCAAACACAACATTTATATTTTATAGCAAAAAAGCAAATTCATAAAAAATGTTGGAGCCTAAACCAAAGAAGACACCGATAAACATACGGCAATTTCAAAAATCTTATGTATTCCATTCACATAACTTTCTCTGCAACTCTGTAACAAATTATTGTTAAAATGCTTATTCTTCTATCGACTTCATGCTAATTGAGATAAACATTAGCAGTAATTATGATATTACTTGCTTTTCTGAAAGCAAAATGTGAATAAGAGAATACACTAGACTAAAACGATAGTTAAATCTTTTAAAAGCTGGTTGTCATGTGAATGAAATTCGTAACTTTACATTGCCAGGAGTTGACAAATTGTCGTATGTTAAAACTTAAGCACTTTAAAGCTGAAAAAATAACAAGGAATATCTCAAAAATGGTCAACTCCACGAAAAAATGTATATGATACAACTCGTATGTTTAAATGAGATCCACGTATTTTGTGAAGTAAGCTTTGGTCTATCTCTTATGGTTTACTAGTTATGCAAAATTCATCCAGAATACAGAGGTCTTCAGTGGCTATTCCCAGAAAATTCAAGATATACATTTAATTTGTCATGTACATATCTTCAACATACGGCATTTTAATCAAAACATTAGAGCCATTTTCGAAATATTTGCCATATAAAAGGTAGTTTGGGGTAGGGGAATTTTCCTCAAATCTTCGTGTCACATCCTTGGAAGATACTAAAGTTAAATACCAAATTTGGTACTTTACCGAATTTTCGTTTTTGAGTTATCGTGTTCACAGATACATGGAGACACACCCCTAAGGACGTTTTTCTAAACATACTTTTTACACAGTGGACCCTAAAACGTGTATTTCCGGTGAAATCCCGGTATCGAATTTTTGAGAGGAACGCGTACCTTCTTTATACAGTATGTACTTAGTATGTGTAGAGAAAGTAAAAACTGGGTTATTGTGAACCTAGGGTTAAAATATTAGACCAAAATTTTAATGTTTTTGTAGCAAGGTACTTTTTAGTGACGATGAAAAAACATAAATTAATTTGACAATAACTTGAAAACCATTAGAGAAAAATGGATGAAAGTTGTACTTTAATTTACTCACACTATATTACAAATATGGTATAAATTTTAGAAAGCTAGCTTTATTAGTTTGGAATTTCAAACTTTCAGTCTTTTCGTATTCTTAATAGAGGATGATGTCAGAAATATTCATCCTTCACAGTATTACAGTATAAAATATGTAATGCAACGTTTCCCAGTCAGTATAACCGACAACTAGTGACCCCTTTCTTTTGAATATACTCTGTTTACGATATATCAATTTATTTGGAGTATTCCGTTCATCACACGTGATCGTAGGAACTGACCAATCCGTACATTGGCACGTAAAATTCCAACCAATTGGAACTCATTATCTCTGCATTTTTATATCACAGCCACGTACAATTGTTTTTCTAAATTTATCGCACCCACGTGCATTTGTTTTCTCTCTGAACTAATGTTCGTCTCATAATAATAGTATCAGTGTGCAGTGATATTCCCGTAGATAATAGCGGAAGTTCCAAAACGTGTTCGGGAAAGGTCTATCGCTGAAATAGACATATTAATTGGGAACTCAAAACCACAGAATACTAAAAACAACAGAGAGAGTGTGTGGAATCAGTTCAACGAATTCTGCAAGCAACGAGGCCATGATTTATGATATGGACATCAAGTTGCAAATGTGTATCAAGACAAATGGGATTTTAGGAATATTATTCTTCGTGACCATATAGAATAGTCATTGTTATTTTATTCACGAAATAGTCTTATTAAATACAACTCGAGGTATAACTTTTCTCTAGATAAATTTATCAATAAAAGTTGGAGCTCTCGATATATTACTTATGATGAACAGCATTCATGGACTAACTCTACAAATGACATCCCTTTGTGTTGTTTCAAAATATAGATACTAGTGACCTCCGCAGACAATTCTGTGGATGGTCTAGGACTCCCGGAACATTTATTATATTCTGTAACTACATGAGTTTCACCTGACAGGGGCATTTACTGGTTTAGAGCCACAAATAGTGCTTGACCTTCCCGCATACGAAAAATGTGTTACGGAACTTCGGTGTACGAGCAGGTATATATACCCATGTATGACTAGCAGGCAGTGTCGGGCCGCGACCGCGTTCCAATTGGAATGTCAACATGGCAGATTGCAAACTTGTTTGGCCTTCCTCGTGAGCAATGCTCTCTGTAATTGGGAACATATTTTTTAAAAAGGAGTAAATAAATATACACTTATACATACGTATATAGACTTATTTATGCATGCACACATGCATACATGCATAAATACACACATACATACATACATACATACATACATACATACATACATACATACATACAATACATTACATACATACATACATACACACATACACACATACATACATACATACATACATACATACATACATACATACATACATACATACATACATACATACATACATACACACATACATACATACATACACATACATACATACATACATACACACATACATACATACATACATACATACATACATACATACATACATACATACATACATACATACATACACACATACATACATACATACACACATACATACATACATACACATACATACATACATACATACATACACACATACATACATACATACATACATACATACATACATACATACATACATACATACATACATACATACATACATACATACACACATACATACATACATACACATACATACATACATACATACATACACACATACATACATACATACATACATACATACATACATACATACATACACATACATACACACATACATACATACATACATACATACATACATACATACATACATACATACATACATACATACACATACATACATACATACATACATACACACATACATACATACACATACATACATACATACATACATACATACATACATACATACATACATACATACATACATACACACATACATACATACATACATACATACACATACATACATACATACATACATACATACACACATACATACATACACATACATACATACATACATACATACATACATACACACATACATACATACATACACATACATACATACATACATACATACATACATACATACATACATACACATACATACATACATACATACATACATACATACACATACATACACATACATACATACATACATACATACATACATACATACATACATACATACATACATACATACATACATACATACATACACTATCGCTCAAAAGTTTTTGAACACACCTCATTTTTAGGATCTGTTGAAACAATGGAATAAAAAAGACAACGTTTGTAGTCACAACAGTATATTTAATGAAAATCAGCAATAATGTTAGATTTTGCTTTCTTCAAAGTAACCTCCCCTTGCTTTAATTATAGCTGCGCAAACTCTGGGCATTCTTTCTATTAAGGGCACCAGTGTATCTTCAGAAATATCCCTCCATACGTTGTGCACATCACTCCACAATACATTTACATTAGTGGGTTGTTTCTTTCTTACCTCTCTGTCCACACGATCCCAAAGTAGTTCAATAGGATTCCAGCCAGGATTTTGAGGGGGCCAAACCATGTTCTTCAAGACTTGTGTCTCTTCCAATCGTTCAACATATCTTCTACAGAGTATAGATGTATGCTTGGGATCATTGTCCTGCTGCAGAATGAACCCCTTGCCAATTAACCGCATCCCAGATGGTTTGGCATCGTGTTGGAAAATAGTGTGATAATGCTCCTTCTTCATCACTCCTTCTATTTTCACAATATCGCCTGTTCTTTTGCCACCAAAACAACCCCATACAAGCACCAAACCACCTCCATGCTTGACTGTAGGTTATATGCACTGAGTGCCATGCGTTCACCCTTTGCACGTCGAACAAACTGGCGACGTTTTGAGCCAAATAGTTCAAACTTAGATTCATCAGTAAACAATAGCTTTTCTATTGATCAACAGTCCAGCTTACATGTCGCTTGGCCCATTGTAATCTTTTCCGTTTATTGACAGCTCTCAATAGCGGTTTCTTTGTCGCAATGCAACCATTCAGATGTGCATCCTGAAGTTATCTCTTCACTGTAGAAACACTCTCAGATTCATCCCTCAACTGGTTCAGTTCTGCTGTCAGCATGGGCGCTCTTTTGAAACAATCAGGTTTGCTGGTCACTATTAAATGTTTATTCTCACTTTTCGAGGTCACCCTAGGCCTCCCCTTTCGATAACGATCCTTATTGCTATTTGTAGTTACATACCTCTTTACAATGTAATGGACACTTCCCAAAGAAACATGTTCTTGTGTGGCAATTTGACGCATGGTGTGGCCTGCTTTATGTAAGCTGACTATTGCAGCTTGTTTTTCTGCTGAGAGCTCCCTTCTTTTACCCATTTCAGACTTTTCAGCTGCACAATAACAATGTGTACCATTCACCTGCTTATGAAGCACTGAAGTGCTGTTCGCAGCCAATGCCTATGTACAGATGTCTGTGAACGACATCTAGGGAATCACAGACATATTATGAGATCCAAAACAACATTAGGGTAATTGTTCCTATAAGGGCCAACAAATGCTTCATTTTCAAAATGAACATAATTGACAAACAAAAGGTAGCATAGTAAATTTCAATTATGACTCCATGGATTTCTACCATTTATAATACGACATTGGCTTTGTTTGGTGTTATACACTTGTTAATTGCAGCAAAACAGGCTGTTCAAAAACTTTTGAGCGGTAAAGTACATCCATACATCCGTCCGTCCATCCATCCATAAACATTGCAATCTATAGATGCTATTTTGAGATTAGACTCTATGCCTAACTCTAGGATGTAGATGATGTCAAGAATTACATTTATTCATACTTATTAGTACATTTATTTACAAATAATAACTCTGACAATGAAATTTTAGAGGTGTCAGGTTTGCATAATTTTTAAAATTACATGTCTGTTTCCAAAATCCTACTCATACACATGCATTCGTAGAATATTCATGTTTATTTATATTTACAATGTTACATTATTACCAGCTTTTTTGATTGAATGAAATCCTCCTCTGCATAGTAGGTGTGACTAACAACGTGTCTTTAGAATTCTGATCAAAACCGATTTTTGTTCATTTGTAATTCTTTTATAGAAGAGGGAAGTGAATTAAACAAAACTATTCCTCTGTAGTAAACCCCTTTTTGGAATAACTGTAAACTGTTTGTTGGTCTATGTAAGTCCTGCCTATGCCTGGTCTGTATTTTTTGTAAACTTTTCTGGGTTATTTATTACAAATGGCAATATGGCTAGAATATATTCACAGGCTAAAGGCAAAATTCCAAACATTTTGAAAAGTGGTTTGCAATGAGTTGATCGTCTTTCCCTGTCAATATTCTTGTTACCTTTTTTTGTATAATGAACACTTTTTGGCATTTACTGAATTACCCCGAAGTATTATGTCATACGTCATCAATGAATGAAAATATGCATAATGAGCTGTGATCTTATTTATAAGTTGAATTAAAGATGGGATTGCAAAGCATGCAGAGCTCAGTTTGGGTAAGATATAATCAATATGAGATTAACCAACAGGGAATAAATACAAATATAATAAAAAGGTACAAGTAACCTTTTTCGTGCAGTTGAAACTTAGAGGAGGCAATTACAAGAAAAGGGGAAAAAAACCAAGGTGTGCCGGAGTTTAGTCCCGCAGGCGATTTTAATATTTAGATATCATTAAACCTAATGACCTGGAGTTTGGCTTTAAAGCACACTTAAAAGCCATGAATATGGGTCGGTTTGACCCCGCGACCTTGGGGTCAGACGGCCAACAAGAAAGACAGCAGTATAATTTTCTCTCTTTGCAACCCCATCAAAATACAAATGATAATAAGGAGTTTAACGTATATGCTCTTACTAGGAACCTAAAGAGTAAAGGATTTGCGGAGAAAGGTTTCTGAGACATTGTAAATCCTATGCATCTCAAACCTGATGGGGTGCTCAGATTGTACAGGGAATGCCCGTTTGGAGAACACTTGAGTACAACTTTTTACACAGAAAGATCCCTGTGTGTCTGCGAATAGCATAACTCAAAAATGAAAATTTGGTTACTAGCAAACTTGGTATTTAAATTCAGTACTTTACAAGGATGCTACAAGACGATTTTATTTATTTTTAATAATTTTATTAGTTTATTTCATGTTAATCAAGATAAACATTAGCAGAAAAGGTCTTATTACTCAGTTCCTTATAAGTTGAAGGGAAATAAGGGCAAGCTAAATCGAGTCAAATGTTTTAAAATGTAGTGACTATGGGAATGAAATCAGTTTCTTTACGCGGCCAGGAGTTGACAAGTCCTCGAAGGAGAAAAGTATTTTAAAACGGAAACAAATAGCAAGGAATATCTCGAAAACGATTAATTCCAGAAAAAAAAAAACATATATAACATAAATTGTATGTTTTAACGAAATCTACAATGTTTGTGTAGTACATTTTTGTCTGTCTCTTAGGGTTTACTAATTCTGCAAAATTCGTCCAGAATAGACAGATCTTCAGAAGCTATTTCCAGAAAATTCAAGATATAGGTTTTATTTGTGATATAAGTAGCTCTAATATGCAGTATTTTAATCAAAATCATTAGAGCCATTTTTGAGAAAATGAAAAATTTCAAAAATTGTTCCATGAAGCGGTAGCTGGGGTGGGGGGATTTTATTGAAAATTTTCGTGTCGCGTCCTTGGAAGATACTGAACTTAAATACCAAGTTTGGTATTTAACCAACTTTTCATTTTTAGGTTATCGTGTTCACAGACCTAAGGACACACACATACCTACACGGACTTTTTTCTGATTTTTTTTATAAAGGCTGCTCTAAAATATGTATTTCCGGTGAAATCTCGGTATCTAATTTTTGGGTGCAATAAAATACCTTTTCTATACACTATTTATGTAGTACGTGTAGAGAAAGCAAAAATAGTCCTGGTATTTTTCTCTTCCCCAAATTTTGTTAGCATTCATATATAATATTAACGTACTCTTTCTTATCCCTTTAGCTAACTACAGTTTCTTGTTTCGCTATATCGCCTATTTTCGCTTTCGCTTTATTTTATAATTTGTGTACCGCTACTGTTTGTTGATTGTGAATTCTCCCATTGCAAGTTGTGTCCCTAAAGACTTACCTGTTGCTGAATCCCTGGCATCATGCTGTAGCTGTTCCAAATGCTGAGATAGAGCTGGTAAACGCAGTCTTAGCAGATCCCTGAACACCGCCATGTCAACAGATAAACCCCTCAGGTTGTTGGCAAAGTAACTCTCCGGCAACACGCCCTCTATCAGGTAAATCATCACCTGAAAACAAAGTGCAATCTCATTACAATTCTAAACACAGAAGTGGTTCATATATAAGGGGCGTAGTATCAAAATTTACCAATTCACGTTTACTTTCTCTACACATACTTTGTTCATTGTGTATAGAGAAGGTGTTGTATTCCACCCAAAAATCGATACAAAGATTTCAACAGAAATACATGTTTTGGTACCCCAGAATCCAAAAAATAAAAATGTCTGTATGTATCTGTGGACAGCATAGCATAGTTGCTTAAATACCAAACTTGGTATTTAAGTTTGGTATCTTCCAAGGATGCGACACGAAGATTTTCAAGAAAATCTCTCCACCCGTAACTACTCTTTACATGAAAAAAATTTCGATTTTTTTTATTTTGTCGAAAATGGTTCTAACGATTTTAATTAAAATAACATATATTTAAGACATTTACTGACATATAAAATGTTTAGCTTCATTTTTCTGGGAAGAGCCTATGAACACATTCAATTTAGATGCATTTTGCGGAATTTTGCATAAAACCGCAAGAGTTAGACAAAAACGTACCACAAAAAAATGTAGAGCTCATTAAAACGCACAATGTAGCTATGTTATATATGTACATTATTTTCGTGGAGTTCACCGTTTTTGAGACATTCATTGTTATTAGTAACTTATACTTCTCTTACGGGAATTTGTCAACTCCTGTCCATATAAACAAAGGTACTTCAATCATATAGCAACCAGCGTTTAAAATATTTGACTATCGATTTATCCTATTTACTCTCTTATTTCACGTCTACTTACAAGCAATCAGTTAATAAGATCTTTTCTGACAATTTTTTTCTGAATTAGCATTAAGTAAATAGAAGAATAACCTTTTTAACCACAACTTAAGATGGAGAGAAAGTCATGTTAATAGAACACATCAGATTTTTTAAAATATTATACCTTTAAAAGTGAATTTCACCACCTACTATACGCATTACTTGGCATTTTCAAGTTCAACCAATATCCCATTTAAAATGCTTTGCGGAAGTAACGATTCATTTCCATTGGAAAAAGAATGCATTTATTTCATATCCTGCCGCCCAAACATTCGGTACTGAGATTTTACCGGAAATACACGTTTTAGGTTCCCTGAATCCCAGAAAAGGCAGTTTTCGAAGAGGGTCCGTGCGTTATTCCGTGTGTCTGTGAATACTGTAACTCAAAAACGAAAAGCCATCCCCAAACAGAAACTACCTTTTGCTTGGAAAAAAATTCGAAACTTTTGATTTTCTCAAAAATAAATCTAATGATTTTGACTGAAATGTCGTATAACAAAAGTATTTATACGAAAAATAAAATGTATATTTGAATTTTCCGGGAATAGCCTCTGAAGAACTCTTCATTGTAAATGAATTTTGCTGAAATTTGCATAACTGGTAAACCGTAAGAGATAGGTAAAAACTTATCTACTGCTCAAAAAATGTAGATCTCATTAAAACACACAATTTATATAATATACATTTTTTTCGTGGAGTTGACCGTTTTTTTAGATATTTCATGTTACTGATTTCAGTTTTAAAATACTTAAACTTTTCACATACAGGAATAAATCAACTCCTGTCAATACAAAGAAACGGATTTCATCCACATGGCAACCAACTTCGAAACGATTTGACTATCACTTTAGCCTAGTGTATTCCCTTATTTCCCTTTTACTTACAAGAAGTATGTAATTTCTGCTAATGTTTATCTCGATTAGTATGAAATAGATGAAGAATAAGCTTATTAACAGTAATTTGTTGCCGAGAAGCAGAGAAAGTCCTGCGAATGGAACACTTCAGATTTTCAATTTAATATATTTAACCTGGTAGGTTAAACTACCCCTACACTACAGAGACGGGCTGCCAAGGCTGTAGAAGAAATGAATGATGGTTGCATTTTAACAAAACGGCTACAGAATGGACATACAAAATATGAATAAGCAATATCATGATCTACATGTCTTCAGAGGCTAGGCCTAGAAAATCCAAGATATACGTCTCGTTTGTCATAAAATTATCTTAAACATACGGCATTTTAATCAAAATAGCTAGAGCCATTTTTAAGAAATTCGAAATGTTTGAAAAATGCTCCTTGTAAAAAGTTCTTGAAAATCTTCGTGTCACATCTTTGGAAGATACCAAGTTTGGTATTTAAAGGTATTTTCGTGTTTGAGCTATGCTGCCCACAGACACAGACACACACATACACACACGCGCACATTCGGACACACACGGACATTTTTCAAAAAAAAAAAGAGGCGTTTTTAGATTCGGGGGCTCTCAAAACGTGTATTTCCGGTTAAATCTCGATATCGACCTTTTGGGTGCACTATAATACCTTCTCTATACACTATGTACATAGGACGTGTAAAGAAAGAAAAAAGGCATATTTGTGCATACGAATAAGCGTAGCTTAGAATATTCATTTATTTTATAAGCAGATATGCAGTAATGTTATTATTAGACCTTCAACACTTGTTTCCGAAAATCTGTAATTTTCTGCATGTGTCCATATTGTGCCTTACTCCTTATTTATTTAAATACTCTCTACGTTATTTACATATACGATTACATATTCTGCTTGCCCTCTATCCATTGACTTTGAAAACAAATAAAAGCTGATAACTGCGAACTGTACCAATTTATTAACTGTTGCCTAAATAGCTCACAGATTTGCCGAGAGGGAATGTTTGAGTTTAGAATGGTGTTTGGAAAGCACGAATATTTGATGCGGAAGGAATTGCGGCACAAGTTGTACAGTATCAACTTTAAGTTACGCTTATTTCACAGAGCATTCGCTATTGTAGCTGTATTGTTGAACATAGAGTAATAATGTACGCTAAGTCCTTTACCAGGAGGTATCCATTTGTTCCAATGCAAACCGCTTAAATGAAAGAAGAAGTGTATTTATTGAAATACCAGTATGCATGCATTGATTTTCATCAATCGCACGGCTCCACAGACCGTACATGCTTTTGCAATAGGAAACAGTATTAATAATAAATAAAGAAACAATTTAAAAAGTGAACACGAAACTAGAAGGACAACGATATTCAAATACAGCAACTAAGTTTACATCACAAAATAAACCATATTCCGATGCATTAAGTTCCCTATTATAGCAGACAAATACATTTAAGAGACATATATACACACAATGCTAGCACCACAGCAAAACAATGGCATAATATATAACGTATTATAATCAATTTTTATTTATTCTTATTGCCCCCCCTTCTTCCCTATTATCAGCCTTCTCAGATCTCAGTTTTATCGGCTTAAGTAGAAATTTACGTAGCGCGTCCGCATCTTGCGTGCCTGCCAGTAGTGTCCAACATGCTCCTAACCCTCTATTCGCGGCAGTAAAGGATCACGTAAATACTTTTCCCTCAGTTCCTCCGTAGATCTTGCCAAGATGAGTGCACGACTCTTCCTCCTCGCAAATGGGGCAGATTCTCACATCATTCTCGTCAGCAATTTTCATCATCCGCCATGCTCTTTGTCTAATCCACTCGAAACCTCTCTAATGAGTTTGGTACCTTCAATATCAATATTTTTCAATTTTCAATATTTTAATTTTTCTCAAATACTCCACCTGTTTCCCTGTCTCCCATCCCAATAGTTTCCAAACCACTCTTTAATTTTGATGCAAGTCAAATTATTTTCTTTGGACGTTGATCCGCATTGCAGTCTTGCTGTGTTGGTTTGGTGTAAGGGACCAGATTACTTTTCGTTATTATTCATGCCGAGAGTAAGCTCAACTTAAACAATAGCAACGGCTGCTTTTATGTAGTTGTGTATGCTAGTAACACATGCTAGGTTCAAAGGTTTCGAGAATGTATTTGTTTTTCGCAAAAACAAAGAATGTAATGTGGTTTATTTTTATTTCAGGTGATAGCAGCATTCATGATATCGCTTTTGTAAATACCTATGAATTATTGTCATTGCCTTGCATCTGGCTTATGTCGTTTGTATGACTTGTTTATCGCATTCAGAATGTGTGATACAAAACAAGGCGCAAATGACAAATGTTTTGTTACATAAATCATTGGAGAGATTAAGAATGCTTGTGGTGAAGCAGTAATGAAAGAAAGGTCTATGCCTACATAAACGATTTCTCATCGATTTGTGAGCGCTCAAAACACGATTTCCAGGAATGGTTCCAGACCTTTTAAATATATTGGCTAAGCTGTGACACAGCGCAAGGGATCTATTTTGAAGGAAATTATAAAAGAGTTACGGTAACTTGTTTCGGTATATTTATAAATTCCGGAAAAAGTTTAAATCTGGCAATACAAACAGCATTTGTCTGATATTGCTTATATTTTATTAGTAGTTTACCCAATCTATAAAGCGAAGAAAATTCCTCTATAGTAAAATGTGAGACTTGCATTTGAGAGGTGCAGGCTTCGACTCCGTCAAAACGGCCTCTGGCTTTGGGTTTTTTATGGTTTTCCCAGATCGGTAGGTGAATACCGAGATGATTTATAATACACCTACTACGAAATTTCTGTCTCATCACACCTTTCCATCTTCATCTGTTTCAGGGTGGTAGGCCCAAGCGACGGCGATTTTGCCCGGACAATGAAGTTTGCGACGTGATCATTCTCGTTGACTCTTGGATATGGCTGGCACCCCATCCTGGCGAGGAGGGGGGGGGGGGTTCGGTAGTCCGGCAGCTCTGGGTTGAAGATGGCATTGGCAGGTTCACACCGGTGCGGCGACAGGATTGGTATCATTCTAGATGTTGCTTGCATGTTTGTTAGCACGCATCGTCGTCTCGATCTGGCCACCCTTCGGATCTCCCCTTCATCCTTTTCTCCCAAGGATCCACTTAAAAGTTTATAATAGACCAGCAAGGAACTACAAAGTGACTTTAATTGCAGAATAACAAAAGTACCCAATCTGGATCTCAGAGGAAGCGGAAAACGATATCAAAATTAGAACAGTCGTGCAAAGCAATATCCACCGTTAAAACGTCTCTGCAAGTTTCCTATGGTAAATCTTAGCAGTTAAATGTTCTTAGAAATTAAAGACTGTGGGTACTGCATCTTTTTTCAAGCACATGCTGCCAAATTTCTCCCTTTCTAAGTATTCTGCAGCAAAGTGCTTTGAGCATACATGTGACAAAATTCTGTCTTTATTTTCTTTAGCCAAACTTTCTTTCTTGTTTCTTCTATAGAGAAACCGCATAGGGCATGTACGAGGGGCAATGACAGATGATTTGGCACAACTAAATGATAATGAAAGATATCAACACAAAACTTTACAAAGTTACAGTACCTTACTCTATTTCTAATCGTAATCTGCATTCTATCAAGACATTTATTGCCACGTGTCACCATTTTTGAAATGCCGATATTACACTTTTCTACCACCCAAAGACATTTTTTTTTTTTTTTTTTATTTGAATGCACAAAGTGTTCGGTCAATCGAATTTTATAGAAAATAACGCAAGTGTATGGCGGTAATGCAAAGAACGAATCTTCAGTAAGGACATGCCGCATAATTTATGAGTAATGAAAGAAGGACCAGTGTGTACAATAAATACCGGAGTGGAAGTTCGTCAGTTGTTAAGGAGGAGTTGAAAGCAAAAGTTTGATAAAAGAATTCAGAAAAACCGGCCTATAAAGTGGCCTATAATTTTAGCGGTGGAAGAGTATAGCATCCGCATTGAAAATCTGGTACCACGTGACAACAAATACCTTGATAACAATGGCGGTTACGTTGCAAAATAGAGTATGGTATTGTAACTTTGTAAATAAAGTTTTGTGTTGATAACTTTCGTTATTGTTTAGTTATGTCAAATCGTCTGACACTTGCTGGATGGTCCTCGTAATTTCTGGGCTTCCAGTTAAAATCATTATTAAAATTAATTTTGAACTAGTGAAAACTTTTTTTAAATTGCCGGTATCTCAGTATTGTAGCTTTATTCTGTTCTCACTGTCACTTCACTTTTATTTTCCCTGCGCAAAGCGAAGCAGCCTCTTCTTCCTTCCATTCATCGCTCACTAAATGTCAAATACAAAATTCGGTTTTTCACGCTGTCGTGCATCTCACTAAGCTACCCGAACTTTATATTGCATGAACAATTCATTAAATCACTAATTGTAGCACTTCTGTCATGAGTCGTCAATAAAATATTATCTTATTATAGCTGCAGGAATTTTGCGAGAGTTTTCGGGAAACGAGGGGAGAAACAACCGGAATGCTCTCGTTGGGCCAAGGACATTCCTGGTATTTACGTTGGGGAGAGCAACGATCAGCCTGGACTTCTGGTCAGATGCCGGGAAGGAAGCACCAACACAGAGCCGCAGTCTCTACAGCTACCATCGCTCCTCCGGCATTCGCCGGTACTGAACCGTCGGCATCACCGCCACCCGAGCGTACCTCGGCCGCAACATCGCCGCCTGCCGCCGCTGCTTCACCGGCATCAAGCGTCTCATCTACGTCGCGATTGCAGTCGCCGTCATCGCCGCCGTCCCTGTTCAGTGCCGTGATTGGGGTGGTCCCTAGGGACCTTTCCATTCTAGGCACTTCCTCGTAGCTTGCAGTCGCAGTGGCCTCCTGGCTGGAGGGCCACTCGCATTTTCTGCGATCGGGGAAAACGCCGCTCATCTGGATAGAACTTCAGGACCGAGCGGACCTGGGAGCTGCTTTAGAGTCAGGAGCGACTTTTGCACGTCGAGGTCAGCCACCTGGAGCGTCACCGGTCCTTCCGACGCTGCTCCTGCTCCACGCCGCTGCGGTGCCACTACGCCAACACCACTTAATGCATTAGGCATGATCTTCGCCGCATGTGGTAACACGGCATACTTTAGCGGGCAAGTCCAGTGTCCTCGCTATCCCAAGAGTGCAACCAGCCCGAACAGCACTACTTCATCCAACTCCACAGCGATCAACACCGACAACACGATCATTAACTCCGGACTTCACCTAGAAATTCCAGGACGACGCCATTCAGGACCTTCGCGCTGAGATCCTGAACTTGATGGCGAAACTGACGGTCCTGGAGAAACGCATTCGGCACCGGTGTCTGATCACGACAAGCTAGTCCAACTGTTTAAGGAAGAGCTGAAGGAGTACGTTAACCGCTCCACTACCGTCATCAAGGCCATCATCAGGTATTTGGTTGAACTTACAAACGACATATCGGACGAGGTGAGTGCTTATCTGACGCGCCTGACGAATCTTGGCCTGCAGTAAATCCGTCGTGGACTAACACTCGGAGAGGACAGTACGGCGCCATGTATACTAACTACTCTTTTACATCTTATATTTCTCACATACTCCCCAAGGGCATAACTAGGGCTCCGGTCATGCTTACGTCATAGAGTTCTCCCTTTACCTTGACTGCTCCATGTCGCCGGTCAATAAATCGCACCTTTTACTACGCAGGTGCAATAGCGGTGCTCTTTTCCGGTGGAGGGATTTTTAGTGGGTATGCCGAATGAGCAGAGACCCGCACATGTCCTCCCAGCCATTGCACCTCAGCTGAGGGTTGATTGCAACAATGGATTGTTCCCCTTCCACTCCAAAAAGAAAGAAAAATGTCCCGTTTATCTCTCGGACAATCACTCCTCCGGTAAGGGCATGCCTCTAGTCCGGGTCATGACCTCACCGCACAGGATGTTGGACAGATTTGAGAGCAGTCGTCTTGCGGCTGTGTACAGTGGCGGAATGACTAAAAGATGTGGCAAATGAAGACACATATAAGATGAAATGTAAATGCCTTTATTAAAAAAAAAAAAAAAAAAAAAAAAAAAAAAAAAAAAAAAAAAAGGAAAACCTTATATACATGACATTCAAAGTAGTTTAGAGAGAGAGAGAGGATAAAAAAGTTTGTGTGTATGTGTGTGTGTGTGTGTGGTGAGTATGCTTTCGCTACACACGTACCTGTAGATGCAAAGGGAAAGCGGGAGGTTTGAAGCTTTATAATTCTAATGTTACATTTACATGGTTTTTATCTACCCTCTATAGTTTATTAGTGGATATACAAGCTATTCTTGTAGAAGTTTATTTTTCTATCTACATTTTAATTGAGATAAAGTTTTGCCAAAATATTCACCTTACAAAAGGAATAACAATAATTAAATGCTTAGGAATTTGATGCTAGTTTTAAAATTCTATACCCTTTCCAGGCAATCACTAGAAATCTGATGGTCAACAGGGCTTTAAAAGAATGACAAAATATTGAGGAATTCGATCTATTAATAACACATATCTCGGAAATACCTTTTGCTACTAAAGTATATTTGAAATAAATTCAGTGTTTTGAACAGATCTATGTATTTTTTTTCTATCGCTTAACCTATACAATTTGCTCATTATACATAATTCCTTCCGAATGAAGAGTACTTTATACTCTAAGAGAGAAATTTAAAATAGGAAAGAAAGAGAAAATGGCATGAAATGTTATTTAGTTTTGTATTAAGTATCACGGTTATCATTAATATTTTTGAATGCATGTTGAACTACGTAACGATATGATCTAAACATTCCTCCCCCCCTCCAAGTTGCTTTAGAAGAGATTGTTTTCGTGTTCGCTTTTACAGCAGAAATGTACTTCATTTGAATTTATTTTAATAAGCATAGAATCCCATAATTTTAGTATAATTATTGCGTTGTTAAAATGAGAAAGAATTTATTATACTGCTTTACCTGGAGTAAAAGCTAACTTATATGTAGAATTAAGACAGGAATTGAAACATTCACATCGCTATTGTTGCTTTGGATTTCTCCCTTCCGTTTTACACATGCTCTGTTTCAAGGAGAGCACAGAAGTAGCGGCTATCAGTAAATATTACTTTACACCCGAAGCTCCGAACCAAAACACGCACTGGTCCACCAAATCTGTTTATTAAGTTATAGCATAAGTAAGACCGATAAAAAGAAGACACAATAGTTTCTAATGCATACAAACCTTTCTGATTTATTGTAAATGTAATGTAAATATTAACCTAATTGTAAGACTGTGTACCTGTAAATTGATAATTAATATGTTTATGATCGGTCGTGATAAGACATTGTAGTCAAAACGACCTTAAATAAACATTAATACAAAAATTACACTACACGATACAACTTAATAGCTGTAGGCATGTGTCTGGAGCATACATGCATATAGTAGAAGTACCGTTTTGTTTCAGCAGGTAGATCTATTCTTGCAATTTTTTATTAAGGACATATATGACTGGAAGTTTAAAATCCCAAACTAATAATACTAGCCTTTTTAAATGTATACCTCAATATAATATAATGCACACTGGAATTTCATCAAATTTGTTATAATTCTTTGAAAGTTGTAGTCAAATATGCTTATACTTTTGTCACGTCACTAAAAACGTCCCTGTGACACAAAAATTAAAATCTTGGTCTAAAATTTTAACCCTACGTTCGCAGTACATATTTTTTTAAATTGCCCTAGGTTTCTCTGTGTCTCCTTAATTTAGGCTCCAAAATGTTAAAGTTAGGAATGTGCTTGTTTGTTATAAAAGTAATTTGTGTGTTTGAAAATTTAAAACATATGCTTAAATACATCTAACAGTAAAACTTAAGAGTAATTGGTATTCAGTGTATCTCTGTGAGCATGTGCAGAAAAGTTTATTTGTGTAACAGAAAAACTGCTCCGTAAGGAAAGTTTGGAATGCATAGCTCACATTAAAATCCACCAGTTTGGTAGCTTGGACCCTCAGCTTTCTTTTTCTTCTCCTCTGCTGCTGTCTTATCTGTTCTTTTCTTCTTGCATTGCTGTTTAGCTTCTGCATAACTTCGTTTTTTACTTTCTATGATGTGATTTATATTTGTCGAACTAAAGTTATTCTTGCCGAGTCCGGTTTCACCTCTAATTCTACGCTGTATCTCTAGTGACTTGAGGGATTTAAACTGGCTGGTGCCAGTTAAACCCGTTTTGTATTCAGAAAAGTTTAGATTATTTTATGGAATTAAAATAAAAAGTTCGTTTTTTATGATTTTAATGAAACTTCAGTCATAATACCCTTAAGTACATAAGACCCTTTAACTATCGAATGCAGCTACATCATGGAATTTCTCCCTTTGCTTCACTCTGATGCAGAGGTGATGGATGGGTCGATTTAACATAATACGTTTCTATGTTTAGTTTCAAATTGTAGTGTTTATTCAGCGGAAATATGCACTGATGTATTCCATTTACAGCTTGCGGAATAAAAAGGTATCTCTAAATTCTCATTTCCCGCTATACATGAGGAGGGGGGGGGATACCAGTTGAATGAGTGTATACTATATTCTCTAAAACACCGCATTGCTGAAAATGAAACCTTTTGCAATGCAGAATTACTCACGCCGAATTAGGTTATTTACTTTCTCTACTCCGACTATGTACATTTTGTACAAAGAAGGTATTGCATTCCGTCCAAAAATTCGTTACCGAGATTTTACCAGAAATAGGCGTTTTACAGTCGGTTCCCTGTATTAAAAAAATGTATTTTCAGAAAAAAGGCCGTGTGTCTGTGAACACGATAACTCAAAAAAGAAAAGTCGGTAAAATACCAAGCTTGGTATTTAAGTTTAGTACCTTCCAGGGATGCGACACGAAGATTTTGACAAAGTTCCCCACACCAAACAACCCCTTAGGTGGAAAAAATTTCGAAAATTTTTATTTTCTCAAAAATGACTCTTAACGATTTTGATTAAAATACCGTATATTAAAGATATTTATATGCAAATAAAATGCATATCTTTAGTTTTCTGGGAATAGTCTCTAAAAAGCTATTTATTCTGAATGAATTTTGCTGAATTTTGCCTAAATGGTAAACTGTAGGAGAGAAAAAGTACCTACTACACAAAAACTGTAGACCATTTATGTTATATACTTTATTTTTTCGTTGCATTGACCATTTCTAGATATTCCTGGTTATGTGTTGCAGATTTAAAATACTTAAACATTTTTAACACGGAAAGTTGTAAACTCCTGGCCCTACATATAAACGGATTTCAACTGCATGACAACCAGCTTTTAAAAGATTTGCCTATCATTTTAGCCTAGTATATTCCCTTATTTCCCTTCTACTTACAATGAAGCACGTAATTAAAACAATTTTGCTAATGCTTATTTCGGTTATCATAAAGTAAATAGAATCATATGCTTTTTAACAATAATTTGTTTTGATAGTATTTAACGCACACTTTTACTGCTATATCACCGCAGGCAATGTCATTGATGATACATGGCATGAAGATGGAGCCCCGGTGGAATGTGATGACAGGGGAAACTGGAGCACCCAGGGAAACCCCGTTCCTGTGCCACTTTGTCCACAAGCAGATTTGGGGGGAGACTGCGAATAATAATGTCGTGCCATTTTCTTTATATGCGATTTGTTTTCTCCAAATGTAAGTACAATCAAGCATCATGTTTTAAGAAGTGACTTCAGTAACGTACCTCTGCACGTTTAATCACAGTTTGCACTTTACTATGCACTCACGCTTTATTTAAATTTTCCTTCACAGCTACACACACTGCTACTGACTAAATTCAAATGGGAGCGCTGTGACATCAGAGAACGCATCTCTCTTGCTCCTAGCACAGAGAGTGCAATTCAATAAACGCTGCAGCACAGACGAGAAAGGAAAAAGCGAGGTTAGTGAAAAGGGAAGGATAATGGAATGGAATGCATATTTATACTTGATACAAAAATGCTCTATCAGTATAACTGTCAATAATTCTCTGAAATCACTTCATTGCTGAACTCTTATGTGACCCAGAATTTGCGATAAAGGTCATCTATTTCGCTGACCCTATCCTAAGCAATAAAGATTAATTACTTTCATACATCGTATTCCGAATATGCTGAAAAGCAAAATGAAAATGAAGTTCTATATTGTATTTGCGTCAATATGAACTTTTATGCATGTAAAACATGATATAAATACGATTACGCATACAATCTTCATGCAGAGATCTTGATAGTTTTCATTACTTTCTCTACACGTACTATGTGCAGAGTGCACAGAGAAGGAATTGTAATGTACCCAAAATCCGAGATTTCACCGGAATTACATGTTTTCGGTCCCCCTGAAACAAAAAAAAAAAAAAAACAAAAAAAAAAAAAACATTTTTAGAAAAAGGTTTCAGTGTGTGTGTGTGTATGTCTGTCTGTAAACATAAAACTTGGTATTTAAGTTTGGTATCTTCTAAGGACGCGACACGTAGATTTTTAAGAAAATTCCCCCACTCCCAACTACCATTTAATTGGACAAATTTTCGAAAAATTTGATTTTCTTCAAAATGGCTCCAACGATTTTGATTAAATATCTTATATTAAAGATATTTAACTGACAAATAAAATGTATATCTTGAATTTTCTGGGAATACCATCTGAAGACTTCTTTATTCTGGATGAATTTTACGGAATTTTGCATAACTGTTAAACCGTAAGAGACAGACAAAACCTAAATGTAGAGCTCGTTAAATCATACAGTTTATATTATATACATTTTTTTTCTCGTAGCGTTGATAATTTTTTAGATATTATTTGTTATTGGTTTCAGCTTTAAAATACTTATATTTTTCTCATGCAGGAATTTATCAACTCTTGGGAACTTCAATCACTTAGCAACCAGCTTTGACCATCGCTTTAACCTTTGGTACGCCATTATTTCCCTTCTGCTTACAAGGAAGCAAATAATAAGACTACTTCTGTTAATTTTTTCTCAATTGGCGTGGAGTAAATAGAAGCATAAGCTTTTTAACTGTAATCTGTTGTGGATATGTAAAGAAAACCATGTGAATGGAGCACATCAGATGTTTTATATCTGGTACTTAATGCGGGAATGATTTACGGCATACTTTCCTTTCAAAATATGAACTTTAGGAAGTGAAGTTTATCATCAAATTGAAGACATAAGAAACTTATTTAATTGCAACAATTAGCATTAAATAAAACTTAAGCATAATAGAATTGTACACAGGTTAGAATTTCGCAAAAAAACGTTTACTAAAACCCTTTAATTGTACATATCAGTTTTTGAGAAAATATGTAAAATTGCACCTAAAGATTGGGGTGCGATATCCGAAAGCCTTTGTCACCATATCTGAAAGACATGCTAAAAGGGCTAAAATTAAAGCAGAGTATATTACAATTCTGAATGAAATAAAGGAAAGAAATAAAAAAGGAAATATAAATAAACATGAGTTTCCTGTGTTCTTAAATTTCCATTAATGTGAGCTGTTTATTTGCAGAGAAAGTGCCTCTACTTTATTTTCTCTGAACGTACTATTTGTATAGTATATAGAGAAGGTGTTGCATACCACCTGAAAATTTGATATAGAGATTTCACCGGAAATACACATTTTAGGTTCCCCTGTACCCCCCCCCCAAATGCCTTTTTAGTAAAAGATCCGTGTATGTCCATGTGTTCGTGTGTCTATGAATACGATAACTCAAAAATAAAAAGTCGTAAAATACAAAAATTGGTATTTAAGTTTAGTATCTTCCAGGGATGTGGCACAAAGGTTTTGAGAAGAATCCCCCCCCACTCCAAACGAGCCTTTACATGGAAGAAATTTCGAAAATTTCGATTTTCTCAAAAATGGCTCTAATGATTTTCATTAAAATACTGTATATCTTCATTTTCTGGGAATAGCCTCTAAAGACCTCTATATTCTAGATGAATTTTGTGTAGGTATCTGGTAAACGTAAGAGATAAACAAAAACTTACTACACAAAAAATGTAGACCTCGCTAAAATACGCAATTCATGTCATCTACATTTTTTTCCTAGGGTAGATCATTTCTGAGATATTGCTTATTTGTTTCAGATTTAAAATACTTAATCTTTTCTCACATGGATATTTATAAACTCCTGGCCATGGATAGAAACGGATTTCATCGTCTCGGAAACCAGCTTTTAAAATATTTGTTTTAGCCTAGTATTCCCTTATTTGCCTTATACTTATTATAAGGAAGCAAGTAATTAATACAGTTTCTGTTAAATTTTATCTCGAATATTGTAAAGTAGATAGAAGAATAAACTATTTAGCAATAATTTGTTACAGCGATGTAGAGAAAGCATGTGAATGGAACACATTAGATTTTTAATCTTTTCTTCCTCTGACATCTGTTTCTCCTTTTAGTTATTTTTGAATGTCTTCTTTCTACTGAGTTTCCGTGTTTCACATGTTTATTCTTACACTGGCCTGCTGGTATGTTCGAGAAAATTCAGTAATGCAACATCGCTTACTATCTACAGGTTTAACAGACAAGCTGGTAACGTTCGAGGCTCGCATTCGGGAAGTCTCGGGTTCGATTCCTGGCGATCGCCCACTGATGCATGGGGCTCCTCTTGATTTTCCCCTGATCGCCAACGTAAATATCGGTGTAGCTTTATGATCCTTTTCTTCCTTTCCTCTCATTTCACCTCCCTTTCATGTTTCAGGTTTGTTTTCAGGTTTTCCAGTGTTAGCGGTGTCAAGTGTATAGTGCAGATGTTTGGGCCTTCTAAAAAGAATGCCTTGCTATGGTCGCTGCATCACACTTTTAGGAGTTTACTGTAGGTGTAACGTTGTTTAGGGACTTTTGCGCGTCTTTGTCCTAACGTCTGGCTGCGGCCCAGACATCCAATGCCTCCTTCGTCTCATTCCTACCTTACGAAGGCTGAAGCCACAATCCGTCCATAATGAATGATACAGCAGTGAGCGCCGGGTATATTCTACATCGCAGCAATGGGTTTTGATTTTTAATTTCGCTCCAGTTTTTGCTTTTCCTTTGATTCTCTCACATACGCGCAAATTCCTCTCATTACCGTGTTACATAGCATTACGCTTCATTTGCAATCTAATCTCTGCATAATATAACACGGTTCCATTCCTTTTGGTATTTGAGAACGTTATGTGTTTTGCCTGTCCGCGCCCTCGGCGCTCGTTGCCATCTGTCGCTATCATAGAAAGGCGCGGATGCAACCTGCAACATTTTAAAACCACTTTTAAAGGCTTTACTTACCAATGTTATTAAAGGAGACGCTGAAACTGGCCAGCGCCATTGTCCATACACTTCTGGTACCTTTTTAGGAAATTATCCAACACTCGCCGTAGTTAACGTTGAGAAATGTTGGCAATTTCCTGACGGATAGTTTCCTTTAATTCTTCCAGGAGGTTTGTCTCATACACTTTATGCTTTAAGTTGCACCAGAGATAGACATCGCAGGAGGTTAGGTGAGGGTACCGAAACACTCTTTCAATTGTTCTCTTCGAAAGATTGGCTGTATGAGCTGTTGTAGAGTCTTATTGAAAAAAGGCAAAATCACGCTCCCTGTCTGTTAATTCTCTAAAACAAAGGGGCCACAATTGATTTCACGTATGTATGGGCGTCAACTGTTGGCTCGAAGAAAAATGGGCTGCTAATGGCGCACCATACATCAAGTTTTTCGTTATGAAGGGTATTTCATGAACAATATTAGCTTTCTCAGAGCTCAAATAACGATTATTTTCTGTACACACATATCTATGAAGGTGAAACCAACCTCGTTTGTGAAAAATATCAAGTGTGGGTCAATTTGGTAATTGTATACACTATTGAGAGTCCACTCACAAAATGTGTTAACACATACGAATCATAACTGAATAGAAAACAAATGCTCAGCCATAATACACTTTGTGACTAAATACGGACAAAATAATAAAGCACACTGGTAATAACTCAACTACACGATATCACCGTCAGCTCAATACTGCACTTTCAGAGCAGAGAAAAGCAAGTCAGCACCGTGACCTTGTGTACAGCAGCTGTGTGTTATGTTTCCGTGCGCGCAGTGGAAAAACACCGCGTAGCGGTTCGGATGTATTTGGGTGGCACGGTACTTCAATATCATACAATTTTATGTGGACTGTGAAAGGGTTCATCTTACAATAAGCTAATGACGCAAAACTCGGTCAGCGTTCTGTATGAGGTACTTTGCATCAAAGGAAAAACAGAAAAAACTGAAAGTGTCGTCTGGCCGTCCTAATTGTAATCCCATTGAAATGATCTGGGATGAAGAGAATAGGTGTATCAAGGGGGAGATCATATATCTAGCAAGGAACATTTCTGGAATGTTGCTAAGTATCATATACACTCAAAGCACCTAAAAAATCTAATGTGTTCCATTCACATGACTTTCTCTACATCGCTGTAACAAATTATTGTTAAAAAGCATATTCTTCTATCTAATTTATGATAATCGAGATAAACATTACAAGAAATTGTTTAAATTACTTGCTTACTTGTAATCAGAAGTAAAATAAGGCAATGCACTAGGCTAAAATAAATGCCAACTCCTTTAAAAACTAGTTGCCATGTGGTTAAAATCCGTTTCTCTACAGCTTACCGTGTGAGAAAAGTTTAAACATTTTAAAACTGAAGCAAATAACAGTGAATGTCTCAGAAATGTCAATTCAACATTGTGTTGTATATTACACAAATTGTGTGATTTAACGTGATCTACAGTTTTGGTGTCTACCTCTTACGGTTTACCAGTTACGTAAAATTCATTTAGAACAAAGAGGCCTTTAGAGGCTATTCCCAGACAATTCATGACATACATTTTATTTGCCATTTAACTATCTTTAATATACGGTTTTTTAATCAAAATCGTTATAGAATTTTTGAGCAAACCAAAGTTTTCGAACATATTTTTATGTAAAGGTTAGTTTGGGCGGGGATTTTTCTCAAAATCTTCGTGTCGCATCCCAAGTTTGGTATTTTACCGACTTTTCGTTCTTGAGTTATTGTGTTCACAGACATACGGCGGCACTTACACACACACACACACACACACACACACACACACACACACACGGTCCTTTTTCTAAAAAAGCTTTTCTTTGTTACAGGAGACCCAAAAACGTATATTTCCAGTGAAATCCCGATATCGAACTTTTGCCGAGATTTCAACGGAAATACAAGTTTTGGAACCCTTGAATAAAAAAAAAGCACTTTTAGAAAAAGGTCCGTTGTGTGTCTGTGGACAGCAAAACTCAAAAACGAAAAGACCGTTGAATACCAAACTTGGCAATTAAGTTTGGCATCTTTCAAGGATGCGACACAAAGATTTTCAAGAAAATCCCCCAACCCTAAACTACCCTTTACATGATTTATTTATGGGCGCTCTTTAATTGCTGTGGTTCTCAGTCTCCCATTCTACAGTGGGTGAGAAAGACCACTCTATTTTACTCAGAGGCCTCTTTTATCAGGCTTGAGGTTCTTTTACGTGTTGTAAATCTACGACACGGGACCAACAGCTTTACTTTCCTTCTGAAGGAAGCCACGCTAAGGATTTTTACGCTTCAAAAATTCCATCGTTCTCCGCTGGGTTTGAACGCGCGACCTTGGGTACATGAAGTTAGCATGGTAAACATTACACCACGGAGGTCGACATTACCCAGCAGGAAGGCTGGATAGTTTCCTTCTGCACTCCGAAAAGTTTCAGATCGCAAGCCTCTACGCCATCTGCCCGCCCCCAAACAAACCCTGTAGTCAACCTGAAAGACGAAAGGAAAACTAAATGAGGGAATGGAGAATTGTGTTACAATACATCACACCAGTATTCGCCTTGCCGACCAGGGGCAACCCACGAAAAATCCCACAGTCAGACTAAGCTGTTGTCGAGCATCGAACCTCGGATCTCCCATAACGATTCTTACACACCACCACAGCCAGCTCATACGGTTTTAGGGATATTTGTCAAGGAAGGTTTCATTGAAATTACTAAAGTGATTTTATTGAATTATCTTCGACTTACTAAGTGTAATGATACTGGCAGAAGCAATTTCACATGCTAAAATCATGAAACTAATCTTGGGTGTTCCATTCATGATCCTGCACGGGAAAACCCTTATCAGTCTCGCCGCTAAATTCCACACTTTGGGTTCAGCTTGACAAGTGGAGTGATGGATTAGGAAAGGGCAGATTGGGAAATCTTACTATCTGCAGCTAAACGCAATCTGACGCTTAACCACGGATAAATAATAACTTCATAAACAAATACACGTGATATGATCTGATGTCTTCCATTCACATCACTTTCTCTACATCTCTGCACCAAATAATTTGTTTAAAAGCTTAATATTCTGTTTACTTCATGCTAATCGACACAAAAATTGTCACAAATGGTCTTATTACTTGCTTCCTTGTAACTAAAGGAAAATAAGGGAGCACCATAGACTAAAGCGATATAAACTCTTTTAAAAGCCGGCTACTATGTGATCGAAATTATTTTGTTTTCACGGCCAGAAGTTCACAAATTCCCGTATTAGAAAAGTATTTTAGAACTGAAACCAATAGAAGGAACATTTAAAAAATGGCTAACCCCACGAAAAAAAATATATAACAAATCCTAACGAGCTCCACATTTTGTCTATCTCTTACGGTTTACTAGTTGTGCAAAATTCAGAAAAAGTCATCCAGAACTCAAATATCTTCAGAGGCTATTCCCAGAAAATTCAAGATATATATTTCAGTTATATAAATATCTTTAATATACGATACATTAATCAAAATAGATAGAGCCATATTTGAGAAAATCAACATTTTCGAAAATTTTTCCATGTAAAGGGTAATTGGAGGTGGGGGATTTTCTTTAAAATCTTCGTCTCGCATCCTTGGAAGAACTGAACTTAAATAGGTACAAAATTTAGTATTTAACGGTATTTTCGTTTTTGAGCTATGCTGCCCATAGACACAGACACACACACACACACACGAACGTTTTTTTAAAAATTCTTTTTTCGGACTTAGAGGACCCCAAAACATATATTTCTGGTGAAATGTTGACATTGAATTTTGGGTATAATACAATATCTCCATCAACTATGTACATCCGTCGCCAAAAAACAAAAAAACAAAAAAAAAAAAAAAAACAAAAATCCTTCCCAGATACCATTTGTTGACCGAAGAGCTTCGGGTATCTTCGTTAAAGCTGTGTTCACAACGCACACGAAATAAAACTGCACATTGGGAAGGGACTGACATGGTGAACTTCTCGGAACAACGTTGCTGTGACCGATAGGTTAAGCAACCCTTGCTTCCATTCATAAGTTCCTGGCTTCAAATCTCGCACTACTTCTCAATTTTTTAGTTTGTTAATTTTATGACTGGATATATAACTGTGACATTTGAAGTTATAGACCTATCTATTGACCAAAAACATAATTCTGCTATCACTCGTGTTAAATAATTTAAAAAAAAAAAACGTATAAACCAACTGTTATTTTCTAAAACTGAAACACAAAAAATAAACATAATCAACATCGGGTGTATGCACTCGCAGCCCGCATAATCACCCTCAAACTTTGGGGCAGAGACAAAATAAATGCCTACAGTAAGGTGGACGAGAAGCTACAAGAGCCCAGGCTTCTTGAATTTGTTCCCAGAAGCTATATTTTATACTTCGCTCATTTACAGGTAATTGGAGCGCACCTCCCTTTTTACCTCAGCCCACATTCTAAATAGAAAAGACATTCTCACATAAGGAATCACAATTGTATCGAGTTTTACTGTATATTGCACAACGTTCAAACCACAGTACACCTAGACCGTCCCTTGATATCGAACTCCAACACGGTACAGATATGCGACCATGATGGAATTGTTAACCACCTATTTTGCGTCGTATCGGGTCCCCCATTTGGACAATACAATCAACTTTGCGTTACATGTGGATGAAAATGTCATCTCATATGAGAATATCACCTTCTAACGGTTAATGAAGGGATATTTGATTGCTTTATGAAGGGTATGCTAATTTAAAAAAAAATCTTAAAAAATATAGTTTTCTTAACAATACCTTTAGTATTTCTGCGGACCACATGCTTTCGGATGCAGCATATGGATGTTCGGTAGAATAAACACAAAGGCGCATCATAATAACTATCATATTATTAGTTGTACGGAATGTCGTGTATGAAATAAGTATATCTAAAATAAATAGCTCATAAGTGTTGATTCAATCATTAAGAAAAGAAAAAAAATTGTTTGCTCCATGCGAGAGGCAAACCTTCACCAGAAGAGTAACCTACGTTTTGTCATAGCGCTACAGGGAAGACACGTGGAAAGTACAGGTTTTATAATCCTAACTGTATCATGTTTTGTGTCGCTAATATTTGTATTTAATATTGATGTTTTGCTGTTGAAGAATCTTAACTTATGTACTTGATCATATGGGTTAGTAATATTAAGATTTGGAACTAATGACAACGTGTTGCTGCCGCTACACATTGTATCGCGGATGGTGTATACAAGGCGCTGTATTTGGCGTTCCAGACATGACTCGTTTTTTTTTTGTTTTTTTTTTTTTGCAACGGGTGTAAATTGTACATACGGGGTTAGAGAAAGTAAAAACTATAGAAACTTTATATTCACGTGTATATGGTCACCATCGTATTGTTGTCTCTGATTTCCTAATAACTGACATGCAGCGCGCGCGTTGTGTGTGCTTCGTTCCAAGTAATGTCCATTATTTAGCTCCTCTCGTAGTGAAGCAAGGGATTAATGCCTAAGGAGGAAATGAAAATATGGACTGGTATATCCACTGTTGGTCTGCGTTCTGTCATTTCCTTTGATTAAAATATCCCCCACATACGGACGCTAAATGCAGCTGTTCACAGAAACTAGTAATGTGTTTTTAAACCCTTGAGAAATCCTTAAAAGCGAAGCAAAATTCTGATCTGCCTCTCTAGGTGCTTAGTCTTAGCAACCTAAAAATTCAGATGAATTTAATTTTACTGAAAGAGACAAATCTGCATTATCATAATAATTTCAAGTATATCGTAATACGAGGGTGGATCGAAAAGTAACGCACAATAATTTTTCTGCCTTGGTATTGCAGCTAGAATTTGCAATTTCACACAGATATAGTTTAAAATTATCACTACAGAGGGTATTTTTTGTTTCATGTGCAGCTCTACGTGACGTGCATGCTACTGTCGTTTACGTGTGAAGATCGGAGAACTGTGGTTCGACATTTGTAGGCCAAAAGGCATAAACCGGATGCAATTCACAGGGACATGAGTGGAGTGTTTGGGGATGATTGCAAGGACCGTAACAATGTCTCCAGAGGTGTTCATTCTTCCAAGAGAGCCTTGTGAGCCTTAGTGATTCGCCTCGCTCCGGGAGGCCGGTAATCGCTGCATCTCCGCAGAACGTCAGAGACATTGAGGCGGCCATTTTGTGTGCAGCCGCGAACCTAATCACAACAGTTCAACATTTCCTTTGGTGCAGTGTACGATATTGTTCATGACACATTGCAATTTCGTAAAGTTAGTGCTCGTTGGGTGCCTATGAACCTGACAGAAAACCAGAAGGGTCAGCAATTAAAGCCAAGCTTGGATCACTTAACATGGAACACTGCAGAAGATGATGAATCGGGGGCTTACCACTACACGCCCGAAACAAAGCAGGCAAGTATGGAGTGGAAACATGCTGGTTCCCCAGTAAACAAAAAATTCAAAGTGACCCAATTAGAAAAGAAAGTGCTTGTGACAGTGTTCTGGAATATGCATGGGGTTTTATTGGTGGATATTGCTGAACACGGGACCACTATGGATGCTGCAGCCTACGTTAAAACTTTGGTGAAGTTGCGTCGTGCCCTTTATGACAAACACCACAACAATATTCCTGACGATGTCAAACTTCTTCATGACAATGCTCCCCCTCATGTTTCTGCTGCTGTTCATCAGGAAAATCACCAAATTTGGTTCGGAGGTGCTCCAGCATTTACCATACAGTCCGGATCTTGCACCGTCGAACTTTCATCTGTTGGTCCCATGAAGAAATTCCTGGTCGGCCAACGCTTTGCGACAGATGTGGCAGTGAAACCAGCAGTCCGCAGATGGCTATACCCCATGGGCTTCTACGAACAGGGCATATTGAAACTGGTATCACGATGGGACAAATGTGTTGAGAAAGTTGGTGACTATGAGAAAAGGTAGGTATTAAAAGGTAAAGTTCATTTGAGACATTTTTTAACTACTAAACTTTTTGGGTAAAAAAAAAAAATACTGTGCGTTACTTTTCGATCCGCCCTCGTACAAGGGAAAAATAACGCATTTCTAAATGGCAAAAATAAAAAAGAGAAATTTAATAGAAAATAATTAGAATTCTGAATGCTTTTTGAGGACCCAGAACAATACTAAACAAAAGGAGCTATTAAAAAAAGTCCACGCGCGCGTATAAGTCTACGTTCTTCTGTATGAATAGCATGGCTAAAAATTCAAATAGAAAAATTACATCCCTCAGGCAAACAGCATAGAAGATTGCTAGACAAAGGTTTTCAACAGAATCTCCCGCACCAAACTACCCTTTGCACAGAAAAATGATTTTGATTAAAACACCATGTGTATGAAGTATTATCATGGAAAAAAAAAAAAAAAAAAAAAAAAAAAAAAAAAAAAAAAAAAAAAAAGGCATCTCCACCTTTATATGAATAACATATATAGTCCAGTATCTTGGCTATGAATTTTATAAAATTTGGTATAACTTACAACTATAGAGCTCGTTAAAATGTGTCCAAGAATGTTTTACGTGATGTTAGCCATTTCTGAAACATTCGCTGTCGTTACTTTAAATGTTTCAGAATCATAGGCATTTCACTTTCAGGTGACGTTCTTCTGTGTATTGCAAAGGATATGAAGGCCACGTTTTAATAATGCTCAACTCCAAATTTTTAACTTTTTAAACAGGGGGACCTAAAACTCAAGGTTTCGTAGATTACTGCAACATACTTTTGCTGCTTTTTGTAGTGTTTAACTCTCGTTTTCACTGCATAGGCACCGCAGGCGATGACATTGATGATTCATTGAATGAAGATGAAGCACCGGTGATACGCAATAGCGGTGGAAACCGAAAAACCCGGAGAAAACCGCCCCGAAGTGTCTGATTTTTAAAATGAAGAAAATAAGAAATGGCAGTCCGAATATTGAAGTGTGTTATTTTCATTTAATATGACGGAAAAATATTTTTAATAACAGCTGATAGTCACATCATGTTCCTAAATGCCGCTTATACCTGCTTGAGTGCTGAAACACTTTCTGATTGAATGGTACTTAAGGGCGCACAACTACTCAAGGTTATAAGTGCTCGTAAACAAACTAAAAACACAAGAATAAAGTGAGCAATAAGAGTAAAATAATAAGAAAGCATTCAGTTTACTGACCAAAAGTAAGAGATAGCGAAAACTCACATTGCAACAAACAAAATTACGGAGTGCTAAGAGCCAAGTGGTCGTCTCCTTAGCGCGCGGGAGACCTGGGTTCTAATCCCGGTATCGGCGTAGGGAATTTTCCCTCGCTGGCAGATCTATTCCGTGGTGTACTAAGCCTCGTGAGGTCCCTGGAGAGGAGGCCAATTGAGGAGCTATTTGAGTGAAAAGTAGCGGCTCCAGATTAAGAAGACCGCATCAACCGGCCGGAAGGTACTCGTTACGCTGATCAGGTCTCACCCTCCAGCACTACACCCCACTCATAACGCCTTCGGGTCAAGATGCGGTGGGGGATGCCACTGCCGGGCGGTAGGCCAAGGTCCCTTGTGGACTGATGTGCCATGGAGTTACGTTTAAGGGCCGAGTAGAGTGAAATTAAAATCTAGTTCTAGAAAAAAAAACGGATCTAAAACAGTCAAATGGACAGCTAGAGAGAAGCCAAAATGCTAGAAAAAAGAAAACCATTCGACTTAAACGCTTGCTAGCATACTGCTTAGTTTAAGAAAGAACAAAACGCGCACAACTACGGTCAAATCAATTGCCAGGATGGCAGGCGTACGGACAGTGGATATTGAGCTAAAAACGGACACTCCGTTGACACATGACGCATACGAAGATGCACCGCAGCTAATACAAGAAGGAGCGGCATTTCCACAGATCAAATGGTGATGGCTAAAACTATTGGTCGATGTTTAGATGACATTAAGTAACTTCTTCGCGACGCAAAAGGCACGAAAAGAGTGTCCCATAGTTGGAGTTGGAGTCGCTTTGACCCCGCATAATGCATTCCCTTGGACGGAGGAAAGACAAGATCACTCTCTCTGCGGCCCCAATCCCCTAATGCCAAGGGTTCTAGGAACCAAGCAAACTACAGGTGAACACCAGTGATGGAAAGCAGGTGAGCACAATCCTGGACATCCTGTACAGGGAAACTATCGGAATACAGCAAATCTAAGAAATGCGCATATTGGGTATTCCATACATAAAACCCAATTCCACGCTGCCAAAAATATGATAAAGCACTCTTCAAAGCTTAAAGTTTAGCCGTATAATTTGAACACTGGTTCGGAAGATGAAAAAGGTAACGTTCAGCAGCAAACACATCTAACTCTATGATTATCATTCGAGCCCAGAAGTGTGACTGAACCTCCACGAAAGCTGAACGAAACGGAAGAGTCGGAACGGATTCCAGCAAGAGCGCCAAATCAAGTTCAGGATATCGACAAGAGTGTCGAGACTATCCCTTGTAAGAATAACACACAACTAGGCGTCCAAATTCCAAGTAACCCGCGAAACCGTACACTCCTGGTGGTGCCAAGTGTTTAGACCACTCATCTCTCACCGGCGGCCCGGGTTTGCTCTCAGGCAACCGCATGTAGATTTCTGGTGGATAAAGCGGCGCAGAAGCAGGTTTTCTCCGGGTTCCGCAGGTTCCTTCGCCATCGTATTCAGCCGGTGCTCCATATTGAGTCCATGTATCATCAGTGTCAGCGCCTGTGGTGTTATATTTCGTCAAAGTGGGCGTTAAATACTATAAAAAACCTCCGGGCGGTAACGTTATTTGAGGACGCGATTCATAAAGACGATGCAGCAAATTCCTAAAGTGAGTCGGCTATTGCGGCATACTAGCTAGATAGCAGCTATAGCTCCAAAGAAGGTCACGCCGCTAAGACACCAGAGGTTCCGCAGCTTCTGCACAAAGACTCAAAATAGTATTGGTTCGATCGGCGTCAATTGCAAGCCGTATACTTTAGTGGTGAACGGTGTCCATTCGTCGTAGAATGATGGGCTCGCAGAAGAATATACTCTACTCCCGTATTCACATTTGGAGCGCACTAGGGATTGAAATAGGTGGCATGTGAAGACCAGCATAATTTTCAATCAATGAGCAATTCTATAAATTTAGTCTCACCCACAAATATCTGGAATTCCGCTCCAAGCCGGAGTGAAGGTGGAGGAATCTCCTTCCGGCGCCAAAAATAGACAAAGACGGATTTCGTAGCAGAAAAATCGAACCCACTTTTCAGCCTGTATAATGAAAGAAAGCAATGCAGGAGTCGGGATTCTAGAACATAGACATGGCGAGAAGTAAAGTACAGCGCGAAATCGTCAACAAAAATGACGAGAAAACTGTGGGTGAAACACAGTCAACAGTTGGATTGATCACTAAGGAAGAAAATGTGAATATAAATACTGAAACATGGGGAACACCTTTCTTTCGAATAAAAGGCAGAGAAAATGTCGAATATATATGCACACGAAATACCCCATCCTGTAGAAATTCCGGAATGAAGACGATAGGAGGCCACGAAAAGCCCACTGCAGAGTACGTAGCATATCAGCCCTTCAATATCTATCATCGTAGGCTTTCTCTAAGTGAAAAAGAGAGTGTTGTAATCTGACACTTTTTTTTAAATAACCCATCAAGAATATGGGTGGAAAGGTTTATGATGTGAACGATGGCAGAATGGTGCCAGCGAAAATCACCCTGCACTTTCGCTGTAGGATTTCGAGATTCTAGCCTCCATGTCAACCAACCGTACATAATGTGTCCCATAATCTTGCAAATACTAATGGTAAGGGAAGGTAGTTGGCAATCTTCCCCAGGTTTCAATGTACAGGCAAATGTGGCTTCGCGGTAAAATGTGGGAAACGTGCACTTTGTCAGGTGTGATTGAATAACTGAAGGAGACACTGCATAAAATCTGAGGGAAGATACTGAAACAGTAATAAAGGAACGGCATCGGACTCAGGGGCTTGCCAAGCGGGAAACCTGGGTTCGATTGCCTGTACCAGAGTGGGGAGTTTTCCACTAGACCGGGGTGTACTCAGCCTCGTGAGGTCCCTGGGGGGCCAATTGAGGAGCTACTTGTACTTGATATAGAAGTAGCGGCTCCAGGCCGTGAAGACCGCATTAACTGGCCGGGGGGATTGACGCGCTGATCACATCTCACCCCCCAATACTGCACCCTATCCATGAAGTCTGTAATGGACCGAGATGGGGTACGTAGCGGCCGGGTGGTAGGCCAAGGCTCTTAGTGAGCTGTGCCAAGTAGGAGATCGGACCCAGGAACCGAAGGTCTGGAGGAAGGTAAAAGGTGCTCTAGCCTGCGCATGGTGAAACATTATTTTATTCTTCGGATTTGTTGGAGTGGAAGGACAGCTCTTGTACTTTCATCATAGCGTTTTGAGAAATCAAGGCCGGAGGATAATGGACAGAGCTGGAAAAAAGCCTCGAAGGACCGACCAAAGAAACTGGGCAATAGCAGATGGATCTATAAGGTTGGCAGCGCTTACTCTGAGATCAGGTATAGTAGTAAATGCAGACCTACCATTTAGCGCCGAATTTTGTTGCATCCAATGGATGGGGAGGTAGAATTATTAAATATGTTACACAGCATGTCCAAGAAGCTGTTTTAAGCCAAGAATACCGTGATCGACCCTGACCCTTAGTTGATAATAGATTTTGAAGTTCTGCAAAGTGAGTGGCAGTTAAATATTCAAAGCGCTCCGTCTGCGTTTAGGAGCGGCCACTCTACATTCTGCAGCCCACCAAGAAATCAATGTATTATCGGTTGTGTTTTAGCTAGTGAGATGGGGCGGACTTCCAAACAGGTAGGGGTTTAGCAAGTAGAAGGAGGCAGTGTTTTCTTAGCCTTAAGCAACAAAGGAGTAAAGCGCGTGACAGAATGGAAGAAAACAACACTGTTGTCTATAATATTTATCTGTTCACTGTGTGCTGTTCTGATTTCTGTAAATTTTGAAGACTCGTCATCCAACTCTGAGTAAACTATTGCAACACTATTGACTATTTGCCATGCGCGGCACAAGTTCAGCATATATGTAGCCCTCCCACAGGTTAAAGTGAGCGATAAGCCATTCCAACCCACTAGCTAAGACACCGCTGAACAGATATGGAGTGCGGAACTGCACTTTAGGGAACATGAAATGGAGCACATTACCGCTTATTTACATTTCAACAATCTTGAAATATAGTCTAATAATACTACGTCCGTGACATCAAACAATATGTCAGTTGATTCCATAGTTACGTTCACAGCAAATACATATTATTGCATTAAGTTTGAAGTTTCGTTGCAGCAAAGCAAATGTTGGGCCCGATTTCTGTTTTAGTACACATTAAAATGCCTTCTGTTGGGATAATATTTACTAAAACATCAACCTTCAGGGAAGAAAACTGAAATATTATACTCGAGGTACTAAGCAGAATGTGTAATTAATAAACTTAAAAATTACTACATATTGGCCTAGAATTGTCACGCATAATAAGAATCCGGCGGTGGATGATGCATTTTTTGGGGGTGTAAAAGTCCTTAGCATGGCTTCCTTCGGAAGGGAAGTAAAGACGTTGGTCCCGTGTCGTAGATTTACGGCACGTAAAAGAACCTCAAGCCTGATAGAGAGGTCTCTGAGCAAAATTAAGCGGCCTTTCACGCTGAGAACCACAGCAGTTAAAGAGCGTCCATAAATAACACGCCATTTACATTTTTTATTTTGCATAATAAAATAAGCCGTATTTACCGAGGTGTTCTGCTTTATTAAAAAATTGTTTATGTCTTTTAATACATTAACGCCAGTATTGCACCAGGAATTTATACTTCTTCTGTATAGACCACACTAAAAACTGAAATAACTTCTTTAAAGGTACTGTTATTATAATAAAAACATCAACTTTCACGTACCGTACGGGTTTTACGGACCCGCTAAAAGCCCGCAGGTGTGACGTTTTATACCGTATTGCAAGGTGGTGTTGATCTCTCTCTCTCACTCTCTCATTCTCTCTCTCTCTCTCTCTCTCACACACAAACACACACAAGTTTTACTCTTGTTCGCAGACTAATAAACGTTCATATTTTTACTTTCTCTACACGTACTATGTATATAGAGTATAGAGAAGGCATTGAATTCAACCCAAAAATTCGATAAGGAGATTTTACCGGAAATAGATGTTTTTGGGTCTCCTGTATAAAAAATGGTCAATGTGTGCCCATGTGTTTATGAACACGATAACTCAAAAACGAAAACATAGTAAACTATTAGACTTGGTATAAACGTTTAGTATCTTCCAAGGATGCGACACGACGATTTTGAGGAGGAAAGTCCCCCCACCCTAAACTTCCCTTTACATGGAAAATTTTTCCAAAATGTAGTTTTTCTCAAAAATGGCTCTAACGATTTCGAATAAAATGCGGTATAGTTAAAGATATTAAATGTATACCTTGAATTTTCTGGGAATAGCCTCTGAAGACCTCTTATTTCTGGATGGATTTTGCATAACTAGTAAATCTTAAGAGATAGGCTAAAACTTACTACACAAAAGGTGTAGATCTCGTTGAAACACACAATTTATGTCAAATATACTCCTGGAAATACAAAGAAACGGAGTTTATCCACATAACAATCAGTTTTTAAAAGGTTTGAATATCGTTTTAGCTTAATGTATTCCATTATTTTCCTTCTATTTTCAAGAAAGCATTTCTGCTAATGTTTATCTCGATCAGCATGCGGTAGATAGAAGAGTAAGCTTTTTAGTGATAATTTGTTACAGAAACGTAGATAAAGTCATATGTTATGTGTAAAACTTGCTACTGCTTTTATTGAATGCTGTATCAACTTCCTGTTAATCCGCATTGCACATTGTATCATAGTTGTGAGTAGGTACAGTAATAGTTCAATTCTTAAAAGCATGTTGCTTTCAGAAACTTTGTGAAATGCCATGTCCTGCATGATCAGGGAAAAAAAGTAAATTAGACACTTTCTGCTTCAGAGCAGCATTAAGTATTTGAAAATTTCAGTGAAATAACGATATCGAATTTTTGGAAGGAATGCAATATCTCCTCTACTTTACCATACCTAGAAAAGGAAACATAATATAATATCTTGCATTCATATAATTTCTTCTACTATTCTACAAACTATTATTATAAAATCTTACTGTTCCATCTACCTTTTTTTTTATCGGACGATAAATCAAATTGGTAAAATGATGCTCAAACGATTTCGAGCTCCATGGAACTTAAAGTTGCTCGACATTCATGTTCTCGGGATAATGTAAAACCCCCGAAAAAACGCCTTATCCAAGTAACTCACCCTAAGCGAGATTCGAACTCGCGACCTATTGAATCTTAAGCGAACACGCTACCCGCATACTGCCTAGGCGGGTTTATTTACTTCTTGTAGATATATTATTTTCATGTCACTATGTGATGGGTTTGAAAGGCGGTTCTCTTCGCATGACAACGAAAAAGAAGGGAAGGAAAGAAAGAAACAAAAAAAGAGAGAGAAACAAAGAAAGGCAAATAGTGATTTGCATTTGAGGAAAATATAAAGTGACTCAATATACAAACCAATAACAAAGGTAGAATCAGGCTGAAAAGTTCACTGCCAGAGCCGGAATTAGAGGCATGGATCTTTCGGCCCCCAACCGTGGTTCAAATCCTAGTTAGAGCAATGCATTTTCCAATCCTACCCTACCTTTCTAGCTCTCAGCTTGAATGAAAAAAGACTAATTAACATAATAACAAAAATATCTCAGAAATAGTTAATACACAAAGATTATTTGACAAACTGTGAGGTTTAACTATATCTACATTTTTTGTGTAGTAAAAATTTGTTTGTCTGTTACGATTTAAAAATACAAAGGACATCGAAGACTGTTTCCAGAAAAATCAAGTTACACACTTCGTTTGTGGTGAAAATGTCTTAAAATTTCTATTTGACTAAAATCTTAACAGCCATTTTGAACCTAAACAGTCCGGGTTCAATCCCAAGCGACCGCATGTGTGATTTGTGGTGGACAAAGCGGAACAGGGGTGGGCTTTCTCCGGGTTCTCCGGTTTCCCCCGCCACCTAATTTCACCGGTGCTCCATCTTTATCCCATATATCAGCAGTGTCTGCCGCGCCACAAGTAGTAAAAGTGGGCCAAAAAAAGACCCACAAATAACACGTGGTTCCGTAAAATCTCTAAATCAAAGTTTGGGTGGCATAAAATAAGTTCTCTGCTTATCTATACAAATATGCATGTGTGCATAATGTAGATAGAAAATTCACTCTTAGATAAGATAAATGTGAATTTGTCAATGGTTAAGAAAATCACGAGAATGTATCACATTAGATTGTTTCAATGTCTTTCCAAACTCAAAATAAAAATGGATAAGTAAATGAATGAGAAAATATGGTAGTGGATGATAACATAATTTTTTTCTGAGAATGAAGTTAGCTAGTGTACAGAGCACCATACAAATGGAAACTGCAACAAGGTTGCTCTTACATCATACACATTAATCAATTGTAATTCCATATCACCACATCCCCTATATCTTTCCCCTTTACGTTTTTATAAAGTAAGCTCATATAAGTTATGTAATCTATTTCATTTGCTGCGATTTTAACAGGCTTATTAGAATTAAAGAGAGGGACATTCATGAAAATGCTTTTGTAGGAAAATTGATGACACACTTTTATTATTTTTAATGAATTTTTAATTAAAATATTTCACAAATCCGATAACCCAGTGGTACCAACTCAACAGCTTTAACTAAAACGATGCTTTAGTAATACAGTTTAGGAACCAGTGAGTCCATTCTTTGATGATGGTGTCGTGACTCAGAGCGGGTTGTTGGTAAATTATATGGGTAGTAATAAAGATGCAGTATTTGAAAAAAAAAAATCTCAAATTGCAGACGTGGATTATCAAAACGTAGATTTTGATGACACATGGAAAATGGCTGCGTGTTACTGATTGTTGAAAAATCTAGAAAAAGCATTGTTACAAAAACTTTTTCTTCTGTCTACTTCATGTTAATCGCCATAAACATTACCAGAAATGGTTTGTCTTATTTCCTTATAGGTTCAAAGGAAATAAGGAAATAGATTAGACTAAAGTATAGTCAAATCTTGTAAGAGCTGATCACTTTGCGATGACCTTGAATTTCCGCTCTACTTTCATGGCCAGAATGAATAAATAAAAACAAATGACGACTTCTCATTTAAGAAAGGTATTACTATTTCAAAATTAAAATCAATAAAATAATCAGAAACAATCAACTCCCCCACAGTAATTACATTTGATATGAATTATGCTTTTTAAGGAGATCTAACGAGAACGATTATGTTGTTTGTGTAGAAAGATTTTCTCTCTTTCTCTCTCTCTCACGGTTTACCAGTTATGCTAAAGTTACCCAGAATGAAGAGGACTTAAGAGGCTGTTCTCAGAAAGTTCAAAATATATCTTTAAAATATGGTATTTTAATGAAAATTGCTGAGGCCAATTTTGAGAAAATGGAAAACTTTGAAAAGTTGTCTATGTAAGCGGTATAGGGGGCGGATTCTCCCTTGAAAATCTTAAGAGTTGCACTCCTGGAATATGTTGAATTTAAATAACAACTTCTTGTTAAACGGATTTTTCGGGTTTTTTTTTTTTTTATGCTGCTCACAGACCGACACACACACACACACACACATACACACATAAACTCAGATACGGACCATTTCCTAAAACGTTTTTTTTGTTTTTCTTTCCATTTAAGGACATTAAAAACAAGTATTTCAGGTGAAATCTCGATATCAAAATTTTAAGTGGAACATAATACTTCCCCTACTTACTCATAGTAAAGAAAGTAAATATCTGGTTCAAGGCTTCAAGTGTGTTCTATTTTGCACCCTAATGTGGATGGCATAATATTATAGCCACTAAATTTATGTGGAGATATGTATTTTCTGGGAAACGAATTCATGTGTTGGAATTTCAAATTTCCTTCTGGGTAATCATCAGGAAGGAGACGCAGAAAACGCGATAGTGGAAATCATTATGTCTTCTATGCTCTTGATCGTCACATGTTCATTAGTGGTTACATATAGAATGTGCACAATGTAAAAGGTTGTCCCTAGTATGCACAAAGTTGTGTTTGTTGCACTGTTTTGAAACGAGAAGTCTTTTAGACGTTATCCACTGCGGTATCGTTGACCCACACACTGCTTGCTGCAAATAGTGAAGTAGAATCCTGCCTTGAAATTGGAATTCTGTAACACAATCAAGTGAAGACAATAGAAACACACTTTTCCGATCTTTGTTCATTATCTCACCAAATGAAAATGGAATTCTTTCTCTGCTACAGGTTTAGAAAACCTACAGATTAAACGTTTGCAGCTCTTTAGATAAAAGGAGGCTTCTGAGAAACTGTGATTAACATGACTCCAGGAATTGACTCCATTTTATGTCTTCTCAATTACAGAATACAGTGCGTTCTTTATATCGCTGGGCCGCGAATCATCGTATATTGCTCCGCGCATGGCCCATTACACTGGCCGGGATTCCGTTCTAAACCTCATGCGTTACCTACTCATGAGTGATAACCAGAACTAGGAAGTCCGTACCAATGTCCTTATGCACAGTAAGAGCTCGCACAAGTAGCACACTTGTGCGAGCAAAGGTCAACGTAGAGTGCAACTCATTATTGCAAAACAGGTATCACCGTATAACACACAACCACAACGGTAGGAGGGAAGGCGTTCGAATAACATCTTTGTTCTGCTCAAATGTGAGTAAGTTTTCTAGCAGTGTACTTATTAATGCAGTTATTTAGGAACCGATGACAGTTCTAGTACACAAACTGTCAAACGTCTAGTAACAGAACAGCTTTACAGAAGTACATTATTGATTGCAAATGTATTCAATCACACTGTTACAGTCCAGAAGTATGGAGCTGAACTGCTTCTGTGCGGCATGTAGAACTGTCAAGACGGATCTACCAATCCACGATCATCCTATCTGAAATAATGATGAAAATGAAAAGTGTAACTGAAAAGAATGCAGCGTTCAATATGCGATTTTAAATCCCAACAAATGTTACTTGCTTGGTGATACTGATACAGAACTGTTAAGAATTTCAAGTATGCCCCGATCACATCATGGGAGAACTTTTTCGCATTAGAAATTTTGTTTGTCGGAAAGTAAAATGAGGTTTTCATTTGAAAGGCTTTGGAAGTACATATAGTTTTCAGTAATACGGATGCAGAGGAGAAAAGATTTAGTTTAATTCCTGTTTTCGTTTTTACCTAGTAAGAATCTGAGATGGTTAAGAAATTGGTTTCATTATTTTGGTATTATTTTACACTCAATTAGTAAATATTACAATCCATGTTATGTTACTTGGATGTTTTCACAATGTACATATGTAAAGAAGGACCCTTTTATATATATATATATATATATATATATATATATATATATATATATATATATATGTCATAATTTGTATGTTGTACATAGTTGATTATCATAAGACATTTTTTTTTCTCTGGAAACAGTACTGTTTATTTGACAGCAGGTTTGTTTACCTCTCCATCCTACGTTGTTATCAATGATTTGTTTTGATGCGGCGAGACGGTCGGTCGTAACCTATATCCGGAACGGCGAAAGGTACGAATTTCCTAGCTCTGGTGCAAACATACACTGTGAGTACTACTCTCGTTACAAACGGCTTGGAAAGGGGTGTCCATCTGTTTGGAGACATATAAGAAGAATTGTCGTTTTGTAAGTTTAATTTTAGTAGTTTACCAGCTCTATGAACAAGGATATTTTAAACATTCATTTGCTGTACAACTCGCCTTAGACGCTACTTTGCAGAGCATTGGAATGATGTAATAATTAGTAACTTTTTACCGGGTTAGGTTTTGCGTTTAGCAATTCCATTGTACTAACATTATTAACCAGATATATAATAGTGCATATACCTGACAATAGAATACCAATAATTTAATCTGAAATTATTTATATCCTATTTTGCATTATTCGGTCATTCCACATTCATAAAATGTCTTTATTCAACCGAGAAATTTTTGATAGCCATTTTAATAATTAATAAGAATAATTCAATATAATTTACACAAGTGTTGAATAAAGTTTCAATTTTGAGATGTGTAACTAGTCTCTACACTAAAGGCAGCAACTAATGCGTTATAACACAGTTGACAAACGCAACCTTGAATGGACCATTCACCGCTAGTGCGCTGCGCACTATAAACCTTTCAACCTTCAAAAATTACATAAATTTACTGTCCCGTATATAGGCGATTTAATTTAATTGTTGGATATTCGTATAGATTAAAATAAGTAAATACAGTAATAATTTCACATACGCACACCAATCATTGTTTATTTTAGCGGACGTTTTAAAACACAAGCTTAAGAAACTAGCTTAATTCTGACAAGGAGGTACTTTGTTGTAACCAAATCCAACACAGTTCTGGAAAAAGTGGAGAGCCATAACACTTTAAAGTATCACTATGGTCTCACGAAAATACACGAATTAGCAGTTTGGTTCAGACTCGTGGTTTAATTCCAGCTAACACACGATGCAATGACTGTATCTAAAGCAATCACCAGGGAAGTGATTCAGAGAATAGTTTTTGGAAAAAAAAATGCGCAGGTACTAAATACAAAATAAGATATTTTGATGTCTTTGTTTCATAACTTAATAACTGCATAAACAGAGCAGAATATTTCGGTGTCAGAAATGATCCAGTGCTTTGGGTTGGCTTAATGTGCTACCTGAGACGGTTCGATCCGTATTTTCTATCACTGCCTTCAGGTTTTGAAGTTTGGAATGCTCCAGTCTCCTGAAACAGTAAATATCCTCTGCCCAAGTGTTTTCTATGTCATATCTGAGGTGTGCAGCATCTGAACATCGAGGAAGCCTCTTCTTTATGTTCACCCAAACATGATCTATGCAATTCAAACTAGTGACTCTAGAGGCGCTAGTATGTGCTCAAAGTGTCCATGCTCTACGAAAACAAACTTTGAACAAATAATGGGAGGATATCATTTTGAGTACTTCAACATCTATTTCGACATTCAAATTTCATTAATTTAGCATAGCTATCCCACCTAGCGATATTCACTCATATCTTTCATTCGATCACGTTTTGCAGGAAGCAAAGGAATGACAAAGCTATTGGGACTTGTCGCCAGCGCTAGTTGGGATATACCAGCAGCACAGGGCTTCACGTCATTTCGAAATGGAAATGCAGCAAGAAGCATCGCTCAGGATGAAAGGCCACCAATAAGTCCTTCAATGCAGTAATAGCTTCCGAGTCAGCCTTTCAATATAGTGTAAACAGCTTCCGGGGCAGCCTTTTAATGCAGCAATGACTTTCGAGGCCTTTTTAATATTGTTTAACGTCCGTTTTTATTACTTATGGTACCGCAGGAGAACTTTCGAGGCAGCGTTTTAATGCAGCAATAACTTCCAAGGCAGCTTTTTTATGCAACAGCTGCTTCCAAGGCAGCCTTTCAATGCAGCAACAATTTCTGAGGTAGCCTTTTTTGTGGAGGAGAGCTACCAAAGCAGCCTTTCAATACAGGAACAGCTTCCAAGGAAGTCCTTCAATGCAGCAATAACTTCTGAGGTAGCCTTTTTATGTAAAAGGGCTACCGAAGCAGCCTTTAGTGCAGTAATAGCTTCCGAAGTAGCCTTTGAATGCAGCAACAACTTCCGAGGAATTCTTTCAATGAACAGCTTCTGAGGACACATTTCGGTGCAGCAACAGCTTCCAAAAAAGCCTTTTAGTGCAGCACCAGTTTTTGAGAAAACCTTTCAGCGCAACAACAGCTTCCGAAAAAGAAGCTCAAGTTCACCCTCAAACTTCACTACTGAGGCTTATCCACAATTAAAGCAGCTGTGGTCTACCTGCAACCAGAGCTCAGCCGGCTCACAGTGATTATTTGTGATAATATCGTGCTTGTCACACCGTAGAACAGTGACACTCAGCATTGGCTGTACGTATAGTTTCGGCCCGAGGACCTACTACACCCATTCGCCTAGAGCTGGCCTGCGTCGCAGGTACACTAGATTCGAGCCTGACACAACTGGGAAGGCACTTTCGGGTTGAGGGAGGCCTAATAAAACTATCAGTTATATGTTGCCGCTGATTTGCGTTTGGCCACAGCGCTGACGCCTGTTCTTAGGGGCTTATTAAGGTGGGTACGGGTTTGGTTCACCCAGGTCCCGAACAAACTCTGACCTCCTTAGTCTGGGTTCCTCTTAGTGATGAGGCAGTTATCAGAGAAGCCCACCCACGTGCAGGTCGTGCATGGAGACCCACATTGGTGGGAAAGGGTGTCCTAGTTGTTTGGAGATTGCGTATCTGAGCCTGGGTCTTCTGCTTCACCTAAATGGGCGGTTAGGGACAACCCACCCTTTGCAAACCGGCCACGCCTAGGGATGACACCTCATTAGGCTTCTTGGCCGATGGGAGCATTGGAGGTTTAATTTATTTGTTTTTCCATAGCAGACAAAACAAAAACTACTGTGTTTGGAAAAGAAGTAGTCGAGTCCAGTAGTCCTCGCAACTCATTAACAGAACAGAGGTTGGAAGAACATTTTCGTCGGTTAGCCCTTTTGACATATAAAAGGGTTTGGTTAAGATAGCTGGTCTAATAAAATGGTGTTAGATCCCTAAATGGTATCCTTCCGTTGAGGCAACCCAGGCAGCGAGTACGTTACTCAGCTAAGGTCGAAATGAACACGGCCTTGAACTCCTCGTGTAGCCTTGTAACCACCCGCGCATTAGACGGTTTGTTCATTTTTTGATAGTGTTTAACGCCCGCTTTTACTACTTGTGGTACTGCAGGCGACGGATTGACAATTGAGAAGATTCAAGAGAATCTGGCGGAACAAGGCGTCACAATTGTGTCTCAAGTTCGGCGGAAAGTCAATTGAGAATTTAATGCCAACCCGTACCTTGTTGCTTACCTATCATCAAGTAGATCTCATTAAAAAGATGAGGCACGGTATGAAGCCGCTTTGTATTCACTCCAGCATATTCATTTTGTTCTCTGGAATACCCCGTTTTATAGAAGAGAGACAGAGAGAGAGAGAGAGAGAGAGAGAGCGATCCAGAAGATACGAGTAAAAGAAAATGTAGCGTGTTATTTATGGACGTTCTTTAACTGCTATGGTTCTTAGCGTCCCATTCTATATTGGGCGTGAAAGACCATAAATCTACGACACGGGACCAAAGACTTCACTTCCCTTCCGAAGGAAGCCATGCTAAGGATTTTTACGCCCGAAAAAATCCATCGTCCTCCGCCGAGTTTGAACTCGCGACCTTGGGTATATGGATTCTGTGCCGCTATCGTTCCCATAGATGCTATTCCTAATCATCACACTACAGCACATCCGGCTTCATAGCATCCACATTATCAACATACGTCAGCACGACCAGCCTCCTTCGTATTCACTCCAGATCAGTAGTTTTTCCTCGCGAAATTCCACGCTATTAATCTTGAGAATCAGAAGCGATGCCAGTTCTTTATATTTCGTCATAACAGCGGGGTACTATGCAGGACCACACTACGTTAAGACATTGATTCCCTTCCCAAATTTCTCCTCTCAGCTTTCTTTTCTTACCCGGTGAGATAAACCACTCTTCTCTTGGCGGAATAACTTTCTCCCCTCCAACACTTCGACTATTTCCTCCACCCCACAAATAATATATGTTGTAGAATATAAATTAGGTGAGGCCGTGGTCGAGTGGTTAAACCGCTCGCCTCCCATCTAGGCGGCCCGGGTGAAATCCCAAGGCTCCGGTTTCCCCCGCCACTCATTCCACCAATTACGCCATTATCGCTTTTCCTATCATCCAGTTCGCTTGTATTTCGCATCACATGCTTCCTCATGTTCATACCTGGTTAAGAGCTGACCACTCGTTTCAAATTCTCAATTCTGTTGTTTTATGCCGTTGTATCTCCGACAGGCTTTTTATCCCTAAGCAATCGCTTGTAAGTCCTAGGGGGGTGTCAGTATTTCAAAAATTTTATATTATTCGTTTCGCTTCGTATCATAGTCGGCTTGCCCTCCCTCTAGCAATCATTCTGTACATATATTTGGTAATGTAAGCTAAATTTACAATTCATTTATTAATTGCCATTCCAATAAGCACTGTAAGTACTTAGTTAAGACTTTGAGATTTCATTAATACTTACAGTACAAGTCGTAACATTCAAGACATGTGCTACTCCTAAGTAAAGAATCTATTACAAAATCTAATAACAATAGAGTGTATTAGAAGGCTTTATTCATATAGCTGTCCTTTGTTCACACCAAGAATTCATTTCTTCTTAATGTTCAATAAAATGTCGAAAATTTTTTTGATTTATTATTGTTTCTTTTTACAGTTTTTTGAAGTATTTCAAAAAGTAATTGTTTAACCACGAACTACAAGTTACTTATCAGATCTCGAGTGCTTGGATAAACTCGGCCCTGCGGGCCTCGTATTCCCAATATGCATTCTCGACCTAATAAGTATAACTTACAGTTCTTAGTACGCAATATACTAACGTGGTTTAATGTAAAATATGATGTATCGCTGGAGTGCTGAAAATAATGAAAATATCAAGGAAAACAAATAAGACACCACTGATATTTGAACACGTGTTATCAGTGCATGAAGCGCAAGTCTTACGTCTTCCTTTTGCTCTTACCTTCCAACGGTTCTGTTTCCGCGTCTGGATTTATTGTTGTTGTTGTTGTTTAATTATTGTATATAGTTACAACCCCTGTTTAACCTAAGGGTATGTCAGGGGTATTTACAGTTTATTTACATATGAGTATAAATATGGTAAGGTCCGCGTTTTGATGTGGTATTTGGTGCAGTGGGACCCTTCGAAGTACAGCAGGTCTTTCTCTAAAATACAGTGCGTTGTGCCGTTTGTGCTGCTTTCTCAGGACGTCGCAAAGTGCTGCGAAAGCTTTGTTAATTCTTCGTGGAGGTAGCATCGGAAGTTTCCGTTAGTATGTAGTTTGCCCAGAGCTGTAGGGAGAGTCTGTGGGAAGTTATGGGTATGAACAGTTTGGCATGGGCTGCAACTTCTGAATATGTATAATTATGCAGAGGTCCAGATTGTGGTGTAGTGGTTTATTAGTAACTGCTTGCGACTGTTTAAGTCAGCCTTGTAGTAGTGGTAAGTGCTTGAGGTGTGCTTTCCTTCTGATATCGACAGTTGTCTGGCGTGTTTATCGGCTGCTGCCAGAAGTGCTGCTGTGGAGCATATGTTGACTGCATAAGATGCATTTATTGGTTGGGGCATGCTTCTCGCTTTAGATGTACTCAATGGGCTACAAGGGTTCGTGATATTCAACTGAGTTTTGATTGCGCATCTTATTGCATAACAACCAATGAGCATGCCATCGACAGACATCATTTGTTTTCAATAATTTGTCTTCTGAAAAATCTGATGTGTTCTATTCACACGACTTTCTCTACATCTCAACAATAGATTACTGTTAAAAAGCGTATTACTCTATTTACTTCATGCTCATCGAGAAAAAATCTGATGTGTACCATTCACATGACTTTCTCTATATCCCTGCAACAAATTATTCTTAAAAAGTTTATACTTCTATTTACTTTATGCAAATCAGAAAAAATTAGCAGAATAGTTTTATTACTTGCTTCCTTGTAAGTAGAAGCGAAAAAAGAGAGTACCATAGGTTAAAGTGAAACCCAAAAGCTGGCTGCTATGTGACTGATGTTCCTTTGTTTGTTTGGACAGGATTTGACAAATTCCTGTATAAGAAAGTATAAGTTTTTCAAAACTGAAACCAAGAAAAATGAAAATCTCAAAAATGATCAACTCCACGAAAAAAAATGCATATAACATAAATTGTGTGTTTTAACGCGCTCTACATTTTTTGTGGGTTAGGTTTTTGTCCATCTCTTACTGTTTAGTAGTTATGAACAATTCATCCAGAAAAAAGTAGTCTTCAGAGGCTATTCCCAGAAAATTCAAGATATAAGAGTTATCGTGTTCACAGACACATGGACACACGGACGCACGGACACACCCACACACACACACACACGGACCTTTTTGTGCAAAATCTTTTTTTGGTTACAGGGGACCCTAAAACATATATTTCCGGTGAAATCTCGGTATCGAATTTTTTGGTGGAGTACAATACATTCTCTATGCACTATGTACATAGTGAGTATAGAGAAAGTAAATACTAGCCGAAAGGGTCGTATTACTTGCTTCCTTGTATGTAGAAGGGAAATAAGGGAGTACCATTGGCTAAATCGACACTTAAATCTTTTAGAAGCTGGCTGCTTACTGATTGAAGTGCCCTTGGTTGTATGGCCGGTAGTTGACTAATTGCCGTATGTAGTATTTTAAAGCTAAAACCAATAACAAGAAATATCTAAAAAACGGTCAACACCTTGAAAAAAATTTATATAACATAAATTGTGTGTTTAAATGGTCTGTACATGTTTTGTATAGTAAATTTTTTTCTATTTTTTACAAAATTCTACAAAGTTTATCCAGGATAAAAATATCTTTAGAGACTATTTCCAGAAAATTCAAGTTATACATTTTATTGGTCATGTAACTATCTTTAATATGTGATATTTTAATCAAAACCGTTACAGCCATTTTTGAAAACATCAACATTTTCGAAAATCTTTCCCTATAAAGAGTAGTTAGGCGTGGGGAGATTTTTGTTTAGAAATGTTTGTGTCGCATCCTTGGAGGATATTAAACTTAAATAACAAGTTTGGTATTTAACGGACTTTCGTTTTTGAGTTATGCTGCCCACAGACACACACGCAGAGACACACACGGACCTTTTTCTAAATTTGTTTTTATTCAGGGGGTTTCAAAACATATACTTCCGGTGAAATCTCGGTATGGAATTGCTGGGTGCATTACAATACCTTCTCTATACACTATGTAAATAGTATGCGTAGAGAAAGTAAAAATGAGGAAAAGTGCACCACACCCCCTTTCATTGGCAAATAATGTGGTGGATTTTGCTGTTACCACTATTGTAACGGTTTGCAGATTGATTCGTGTAAACCCAGATTGAAATCGCAGCGAAGTTCTGCTTCCACAGAACGTTCAATAATTACTTTCTCTAGTCTGCACGCACAATGTGGTAGAGAAGGTAAGGCATTCCACCCAAAAGTTCGATGCCGAGATTTCACCGGAAACATGTTTGGAGTCCTCTGAGTCCGAAAAAAACATTATTAGAAAAAGGTCCGTGTGTGTGCATGTGGACAGAATAGCTCAAAAACGAAAAGACCTTTAAATACCAAACTTGGTATTTAGGTTTATTATCTTGTAAGGTTTCGACACGAAACTAAATTTTACGTGGAACATTTTTCGAAAATTTTGGTTTTCTTAAAAATGACTAACGATTTTGATTAAAATCCCGCATATTAAAGATATTTACATCCCAAATTAAATAAAATACTTGAATTTTCTGGGCATAGCCACTGAAGACCTCTTTATTCTGGATGAGTTTTGCCGAATTTTGCGTAACTGCTGAACCGTAAGAGATAGACAAAAAATGTAGATGTTGTTAAAACAGACAGTTTATGTCGTATACATTTTTTTCTGTAGTTGGCCATTTTTAAGATATTCATTGCTATTGGTTTCAGTTTTAAAATACTTAAAACGTTTCACGTACGGAAATTTGTCAATTGCTGGCTAATCAAAGAAAAGGATTTCATCCACATGACAACGAGCTTTTAGAAGATTTCAGTATCGTTTTAGTCTAATGTATTCCATTATTGCTCTTCTACTTACAAGAAAAAATTTCTGCTAACGTTTATCTGGATGAGCATGAAGTAGTTAGAAGAATAACATTTTTAAAAATAATTTGTTATACAGATATAGAGAATGTCATGTGAATGGAACACAATAGATTTTTAAGGGTTGATAATGTGATGTCTAGTTTTCAACTGGGAAATTGACAACACGGGCTACAGTTGTCCAGAGTCAGAGTTTAAACAAAATCAACCTGGAATCTGGTGCTCAAGTGCATTACGTTTGTTTGCCTTCGTGTTGTTTTGTCATTGTGGGGCCTTTGTCGTTAGTCATATCATTACCAGCTTCGTTAGAGCCAAATATCACTGCTGACGGTTAAACCTGTTATTTTTCCGCGAGCTCTTTGTTAATTATGTAGCTGTCAGAATATTCATGACTTTAATGCAATTGATGATGTTCTGGATATAACGAAATTCTATTACAGGACCGCAACATGATGAATCTCAGAATGCTCAAGGCGCCTGCATTTATCTGCAAATGATTTCATTTCTTTTTCTACTATTGATAGGAAGGTATAATATTCTATCTTAAATCTCGATGTCCAGATTTTACCCGAAATACATGTTTGAAGATCCCCTGTGTGCAAAATATCATCTTTAGAAAACAAATCTGATGTGTTCCATTCACATGACTTTATCTACATATCTGTAACAGATTATTGTTAATAATCGTATTGTTAATGTGTCATGGTTATTTATTTGTGCAGCAGGGTGGCGCTACTTGGAGTTGGTCGAGGGTTGGAGCTCGTGAAATTCTCTACATTAAGAGTGTACATACCTTGCAGATTCCCTTTGTTGCTCTGGCTAGGCTCGTTCTTGTAGACCATGAGCTGTCAGGGAGTAAGGAATGACAAAGGTGTGTAACACTTGGTAGACTCAAATAAAAGAGAAATTTCACTTAATTTCACTGATGACTTCTTTTATTAATTATCTGTTGCTGGTTTGAGGCATTAACCCTGCGAGCGACTCCCGACATAAACGATTGCGAACTTATAAGTGCTAGTTCCACTCTTACCGAGTTATTATATTAAATTTAGAAAAACTTGTCCTGAATAAAAAGTTTTACACGGTGTATTTCCAGAAAATTCAAGATATACGTACATTTTATTTGCTATGTAAATATCTTAAATAGACGAGATTTTAATCAAAATCGTTAGTAGCTATTTTTGAGAAAACCAAAATGTTCGAAATGTTCTGCATGTCAACGATAGTTGGGGAAGGGGGGGGTTAGTTTTGAAAATCTTTGTTTCGCATCCATAGAAGAATACTTAACATAAATATCAAGTGTGGTATTTAATGGACTTTTGGTTTTTGAGCTATGCTACACACGCGTACGCACGCACGCGCGCGCACACTCACACACACACACACACACACTCTCTCTCACATTTTACTAAACAATGTTTTTTTTTTTTTTTTTTTTCGTATGTTTATGTTTTTTTTTTGTTTTGTTTTTTTGGAATTCAGGGGGTCCCAAAGCATGTGTTTCCGATGAAATCTCGGTATCGAATTTTTGGCTGCCATTTAATACCTTGTCTATACACTATGTGCATAGTACGTGTAGAGAAAGTAAAATGGATATATGGAAAGATTTTTTACGTACCTATGGAGTTTTAACTGCCACGATGATATATAGATCAACGTAGCAGTTATTTAATAATCAAAATTGTGTGTGAATGAACAATGTATGAATAATTTAACAAAATCACCCGAAGGTTATGTTCCAATTTGCTTAACTTTGATGCCAATTTTTCAAAGATAGAAAAATTCTAAATATTAACCATAGGTTATTATAATTTTAAGTAGAATAACAAACACTTTTAAATGCATGAAATGTAATTCTAAAGTAGAATCGAAGAAAAACGTAAAAATATTTTTATTTCGAGTTCCGGCCCTTTTCTTAGGCAGATTTACAATTTCATATAATCTGAATGGTATAATAGTACAATGTTTCGACTAGATAGACTAAATAGTGTTGATGGTACTAACTGAAAATACGGATTTAAAATAGGATATACTTTTTGAAAGTAAATGGGTTTCCATATTCTAAAACATAACTTTTCCAAATTTGTTTAAATCAGACCAAAACTCTCCTTTAAACAAAGTACATCGGAAACAGTTGGAGGTTTGATGATATGAATACAAAGTAAATTCTCTGCTTCAGTCACTCAATGTTAAATGAGTTTAAGCCTTTAGCCTGGAAGTCATTAAAACTCTGTCATGTTTACAATAAAGTGAATGCCAAAAGCATCCTCTGATGTTCATATTCAAAGAAAAGTGATTTGAACTGAGTGACATGAATATTCCTCCGCCCTGAAACCCCACTTTTAAATACACACAAAATGTTCCTCTCTTTATAATAGAAGTATAAATTAAACATTTGACCACTGAAGTTATACATTGTGTGGTCATTCAATTTTTGGAGTTTACATTTGTTTAATAATTTAAATTCCAAACACAAAATACAGTATATTTAAACAGAACTATGCCATAATGTAACAACTAAAGTTTTTACTGACAAGGGGTCGCTAATATATCAATTTTAAATTAAAACGTTTAAAACTCAACTAAACAATGACATATTTTATGCTATTCTTGAATTCACGTTGTTATTTTTATACCTGAATATGCAGTGAGGCCCAAAATCAGTCAAATCGCTGCGCGGTGTTTTCCCACTCCGTCCACAGAAACATAATAACACGCAGCTGTTGTACACAAGGTCACGGTGCTGACTTGTTTTGCTCTGCTCTGAAGCGGCAGTATTGAGCTGACGGTGCCATTAACTAGAGCTGAGTTCTTTAACTAGTATGCTTCATTATTTTGTCCGGTACTTAGTCACAACTTGTATTATGGCTCAGCATTTGTTTTCTACTGCACAGCGTGTATTTATTTATAATTCGTATGTGTTAACTAATTTTGTGAGCGGACTCTCAATATTGTATACAATAACGAACTTGACCAACATTTAATATTTTTCACGGACGAAGCTTGGCTCCAACTTCATGGATATGTGTGACACAAAATAATCGTTATTGGAACTGTGAGAAACCTAATATTGTTCATAAAATACCCCTTCATGACAAAAAAAAAGTGTGTATGTGCAACAATAGTGGAGAAAGAGTTATAGGCCCAATGTTTTCGAGTCAACAGTTGACGCCAGTATATATGTGAATACAACCCCCCCTTTTTAGAGAATTAACAGACAGGAAGCGTGATTTGGCCTTTTTTCAACAGGACTCGCCAACAGCTCATACAGCAAATCTTTCGATGAGAACAATTGAAGTGTGTTTCAGGACAGAAGTATTATTAGAGATTTGTAATCCCCTCGGTCCCCCGACCTAACTGGAGTAACTTAAAGTATAAAGTGTGCAAGACAAACGCACACATCCTGGAAAAATTAAAACAACTTGCCAGCATTTCTCAACATGAACTAGGGTGTGTGCTTTCTTATAATTCAAAGTTCCTTTTTATGTGTTCAAGTGTTTATGACCACAATATGCCTTCCTCTAAGTCAATTATAGGGAAAGTCCGAACCACTTGACACATAATCCGCAAAATCTACTAATATGACATCATTTGAAATGAATCGGTAGATTGTACGAACAGCAGCCAGTGGCGGTTGCTAATTCTTTGATAAGCATTACCTATTTCAGTTTAGACCTAAAATGCCAAACTACCTAATTCCCCGACAAATCATTTTCTTATATTTCAGGTAATGAAATATATTTCTTAATTTCCTTGTTTTCGTTTGCATTTTGGAGGGATTTCAGAAGAAAAATACTGCCCATGTCCCTTCTACAATTCTAGCTGTACAGAAAAATCTTGATTTGCGTTGTACACATTTATATTTTCAAAATTTTTGCTGATTAGCCTCATTAAACTCTTTGTTTGTTTATTTACTCCGTTTTATCAGGAGTTTAGTCCAAATTATAGAGAGAGGTGACCAACAGCAGCCAAAATCTGTTATATATAGAGAATTATAATTTGTCAAGACTACATTCCAAATGGGACTCTGTCGTGGCACGCCGCTGGTGATTAATAGTCTACGTCATATGTTTAAAACGCTGATGTGTTCCATTCACATGACTTTCTCTACATCTCTGTGACAAATTATTGTTAAGAAGCTAATTCTGCCATCTCCATCATGCTAGTCGAGATGCACATTAGCAGAAATTGACCTTACTGCTTGTTTCCTTGTAAGTAGAAGGGAACAAACCTTTTATTCAAAAGATTAATCTATTATCCACATCATGCAAATCAAGATAAGTATAAGCTGAAGTAGTTTATTATTAGCTCCTGTAAGTAGAAGGGAAATATGAAATAAGAAAATACATAGCGTAAATCGATAGTATCGCCCTTTACAGGACGGTCGCTATGTGAAACAATTGAAATTCTAATCTCTTTGATTGCCAGGAGTAAGCAAACGAGAAGAAGCATCTCTTCCCGTTTGAGATAAGTTTAAGTGGCTAAAATCGAAACCAATAATGCGGAATACCTCGAAAACGGTTAACTCTACAAAAACGTATATACGTAACATAAATTGTGTGTTTTAATGAGTTCTACACGTTTTGTGTAGTAAGTTTTTGTATATTTTTTACGGTTTGCCAGTGATACAAAAGTCATCCGGAATGAAGATGTCTTCAGAGGTTATTCCCAGAAAATCCAAGATATAAATTTCGTTTGTCATAAACATAAGGTACTCTAATCAAAAACGTTAGAGCCATTTTTGAGAAAATCAACATTTGGGATGGGAGGATTTTCTTGAAAATTTTAGTATCGCATCCTTGGAAGATATCAAAACTTAAATACCAAGTTTGGTATTTAATGGTATTTTCGTTTTTGAGCTATCCTACCCACAGACAGACACACGGACCTTTTTCTAAAAACGCTATTTTGGATTCAGGGGGTCTAAAACATGTAGTTCCGGTGAAATCACGGTATTTAATATTTTGGTGGAATACAATACAATGTCTACACACTATGTACATAGTACATGTAGTGAAAGTAAAATGTTTAATTGGTTGTTTTAATGAGATCTACATTTTTGTGTAGTGCGTTTTTGCCTATCTCTTAGGATTTTCCAGTTATACACAAGTCATCCAAAATGAAGAGGTCTCCAGAAAATTCAAGATATGCATTTAATTTGTCACAAAAATATCTTTTACATTAGTTATTTTAATCCAAATTGTTTGAGCCATTTTTGAGAAAATAAATATTTTCAGAAAATGTTCCATGTAAAGGGTAGTTTAAGGTGGGAGATTTGCTTAAAGATCTTTGTGTCGGATCCTTGGAAGATACAAAATTAAATACCAAGTTTGGTATTCAGCGGTCTTCATGTTTTTGTGCTATGCTGCCCACAGGCACACACACGCCCACACATGGACAATTTTCTAAAAATGTTTTTATTTTGTTTTTTGGATTCAGGGGGTCCCAAAATATGTATTTCTGGTGAATTCTCGGTGTCGAATTTTTAGGTGCATTACAATATCTTCTCCTTACACTACATATAGAAAAAGTAAAGAGCACCAAAGGAAACCTCACTGCCCCTGTCGTCTACGTCGCAATATTTATCGTTGTACGTGGCCTTGCGAAGTGCGCCACTCCTACGTTAATAACCAGAACAAGGGTTACAAAATGACATAGAAATCACGCTCTCAATCATATAGGCTAAAATAGCAGGAGTTAGAGTGAGTGCATGCAGTTTGTGATGAGATCTGTTATCATGATTGGTAACCATACCATATCGGCTAGAACATGTCAAAAACGACAAAATCTGCGGAAGATTTTCTTTGGCGCTGAGTGTACATGTGCATATACGTGTCACGTATACCGCAACCACATCTTCTGTCGTATGCGGAAAGCTCCCTAAATGCTCATGCCCGCTCCAAGCTACTTAGAGCCCGGTCGATGTTTGTGTGGCAATTGAGCTATGCTTCGTTTGTTTAATCCCCTGTCTTGTTTATTGGTAACAAGGTGGCACTCAGGTCAGCCGTGACATTGCATTATGGCAGAATGTTTGAAACGGTTTGGTCAGGCGACCGCATAAGAAACAAAAAACAAGTCGTTTGGGTGTAGGCACAGTCGGCCATATCGTAATTCAGGAGTGAAGAAAGTACCTGATGAAATCTGTCTTCCTATATATTATGAATCATTAATAGTCTATCTCGCTGAATTGTCTTATCGAATACAACTCGTGTTTTCATCTCTTAGGACACTTCACCCCGTCGAATCGCTCTGGTCATGAATTAGCGATAATATGAAAACACTCGTGGCATTACTTATGAAAATCTTACCGACCGAAATGACTCCCAGCTAATATATGAAGCTGATATTCGGCAGGTCGTGACTTTGACCACCCACTGTGTTCTTGGGTTTTTTCGTGGTTTTACCTGGTCGTGTACGAATGCTGTATGGAAATGCATTATGATTTCTTTTCTCTCATTTTCCTTTCATTTTGTCTCCTCACGTTTCAAGTGTAAATATTTGTTTTGTTAATGATGCTGTAATTTTTCCAGCATCATATCAGTGCCTCCAGTGTGCCGGAATTTTGTCCCACAGGAGCTATTTTGCATGATAGTAAACATATTTACAAAGGTCTGTTCACTTTGAAGCACACTTAAAATCCGTCCGTCTATTCTGGGTTTGGACTAGCAGTCTTAGGATAACCAACTGATCCACACAGAACATGTTTCTGTGAGCTTCCAGATTTCTTGGTGTTATGTAGTGCCGGAAAAATGGCGCGGATAGTTGAGTATTCTACCTGAACATTAAGGAGAGCTGCTTGATTAGACGGGTCGTTTATCGCCGTCTCTGGGGAAAATGGAAATGGAGTTTTACATATGGATGTTCTTTAACAGCAATGATTCACAGCGTCCCATTCTGTATTTGGCGTGAAAGACCGCTTAATTTTGCTCAGAGGCCTCTTTATCAGACTTGAGGTCCTTTTACGTGCCGTAACACGGGACCAACGACTTTAATTCCCTTCCGAGGGAGCCACGCTAAGGATTTTTACGCCCGAAAAAAAAAAGCCATCGTCCTCCACCGGGTTTGAACCCACGAGGACGACGGATATGGTCGGTAACAATTGCTCGTGCTTCCTTGTTCATTACCAGAATACCTCTACTAGATGGACTGCAATTATACACAATCTCCTTATTGTAATGGATGTCTTTGTAAAATATGGCATGTATGCTTTCAGCTGCACAACATGGATCTTTATATTTTAGGCAAAATTTATTTCACATGGTGTTTCGTTTTAAAGCAGGTATTACTTGTGTGAAGAATGAATACAGACGGCCAGATTGGAAGCTAGTGTAAACAAAAACATATAAGCGGTATTACGTCTTCACTCCCGGTGCATACTCTGGTGGGCAAGCAACACTGGTAAGCAGCAGTTGAGTCTCTTACTATGAACGGGCTTCGAATCAAGTCAAAATGGCAACACCGCCGCGCGTAGTCATACGCTCACAAACTAGATAATTAATATTCATTAATGATAAAGAAAACAGCAAGTTTAACCTGTTGTGGATCGTTTTGTCTCTTCCTGTTTATGCTGTGCTGATGTTTTGATGGTCAGACTGTACTGTGCTATATTCCAGCCTTCTCTGACCGCTCTAAACCGTGCCATGCTACTAAACCAGCGACCTCCCCTAACAACTGCATTCTTTCGTCAGACAGTTAGTATAGGTATTCTTGTCCTCGCCGGACACCATGTATAAGCCAGTGACTTTCACCCCCTTCCTTCTCTTTGCAGTTCACAACATACCAGCTGTCTTCAATGGAAGTGGTGGAACACGGCTGTATGTAATTACAATATGTATGTATTCTACAATAGTCAGAAATTTAGGGAAGAATGGGCATACAAATTCAGCTTCCCCCAACTTGAGACTGTCATAAACAAAGTATACTGACTAAAAAGGATATAAATAGATATATAATTTAAAGTGTAAACAACACAAACAACCTAACAAGATTATAAATGTATAAAACCCAACTTGAAAAAAATATCAGACGTGTTACGCTCACATGACTTTCTCTAGCTGTTCTAAAAACTTCTTACAAAAGATTATTCTTCTTTCTACACCATGCTAATCGAGATAAACATTATTAGGGTGTTCTTATTAGTTCCTTATACGTAGGACGGGAATAAGTGAATACACTAGGCTGAAGCGATAGTGACATGTTTTAAAATCTCTTGTTATGCTATTATGCTTTCTGTAGTTTACATATTAGAGCAATTTTCCAGAAGATAAAGAAACGAAATTTTGCCTGAAATAGAGTTTAAACTCATATACTTTTCAATAACAATCCATTAATATATAAAATGTTATCTAATCTTGGTTCTATTTTCTTTTTTGTGAAATAAAATATTTTATGAAAGTTTTATTTCTAAAAGGATTAAGAAAAGTAAATTTCGAAAATCATCACTTTGCAACCTTAAAAGATGCTTGAGATAAGCACAGCGGCCAATATTTAAGCGAATTTGCATTAATGTTTTCTAAAGCAGTGTTTTTGAACTCCGTGGATCATGTCATTCATTTGTGATGAAATCTCATACTGAAATTGCAGATTGAATGCTACACTTCATGCTTGCTCTACCTTAGTAAAATTACTTACCCATTGCTGGCTGACGATCCCAGAGCGTTGGATATGATTTTAAAATGGCTATCACAAGCTCCTTTTAGCGCATGATTTAGTTTGTTTTATTACCAGTGCCAATCGAGCGGTTGATATTCTTTTCTGACTGTTTTTTAAATTTTATCATTTGTGGATTTTAATAAAGCTATAATATTGGCTCTTTTATCACTGTCTTGTTTTCTCTTTTTATCATACAGGATGGCGTCTGACGTATCTACCAACTTTGTTTGGTATACCTGTTCAACTTGAGGTGCGCATGCGCATGAGTCAGATATGATTATACGACTGTAATTGTGCGCCATGGATTGTTGGCTTATACAGACAAGGATTGCAGATGTAGCAGCCTTCATTGTTACGCGCTCCCTAACTGAAACGCCTGTATCAAAACTGGCACAGATGGCTTCTTAACCAACTGTTCAAGGCAGATGAACCGAGCTTCTTCTTCAGAGAGTTTGAGAACAATCAACACCAAAACCCTCTATTTAACCAGGATTTTGTGGTGTGCAATTGGAATTTGTGGGATTATTGGTCCATATTTACCCGAGGAATGTCTGGTCACGCACTAACCGCTTTGGGGATTTAACTTGGCCGTCCCAATCTCCAGATTTAACAGTTCCAGAATAATTTTGGTGGGGATAATTGAAAGAAACAGTATTCTCGCACCGTTTACAAGCCATTAGGCGTTGAAAGATACATCGGCCAGGAAATCAATGTCATTCCACGGTAGATGGCCCGACGTGCCATGGAGGCATTTCCGCGTCGTCATACTCAAGTAATGTTGATGTAGGTGTAATATCCATAAATGCAAATGTGTATTGCTTCACTTTTTCACAAATAAAGCAGTTTCAATTTTATTTGGTCATTCTATTTCTCACCCGAAATTGATAGATAACATTACGCGCCATCTTGTAGTTTTATTGCTAGTCTTGGCCTTTTAGAAATTGATAATACTTTTACCATGGATTTTATATCTGGTTTTAGTTCTAATGTTATGTCTTTTAGCTCGCCTATGGCCACGCTTTGTTTTTTAAGAGCGCTAATGACCTTAGCAGTTGAGCTCCCTTAAACACCAATCATCATCATCATCATCATCATCATCATCATCATTTAGTAAACTGATAGAGTAAACTAAGAGTTAAGTGCATCTGTTTTAGTGAATGTTCAGTATAGGTATAATGTGACGTAGTGTCTGGGTTTCAGTTTGCAAAATGAGACATGTATCGTGACCTTGGCGGGAGCAGTGACGCAACTGCAGAGAAAAGCCAGTGGCTGCAGGCATCGCACCGTCGCCTGCCTCTCTTCAACAAGAAGACGCCCCCGCAGGCTACACGGAAGTGCGCTTAAAAATCTGTTTAATCAGGCATGCACAGTTGACTCTGAACTTACATCATTTGTTTCAGTAATGAAGAAGCACCGCCAAAAATATCCACCTCGGTGTACAACACTTTTAACAAATAAATCGCGAAAGCTCGGCGAGAGATAGGATTACAGCTCGAAAGCTGATGGCATATAAATGACTGAAAATGTCCTATAAAACGAAGTTAGATTTATGAAAATATAAAAATAATATACAAATAAAAATCTGATTCTTCTTCTTTCCACACCACCTTAATCGAGATAAGTAATAGCAGGATGTTCTTATTACTTAGTTCCTTATAAGTAGAAGGGAACTAGGGGAATGCCCTAGGCTAAAGTGATAGTCAAATGGTTTAAAAGCTATCGTTATGCGCTTCTCATTGTAAACCGCTTCTTTTCTAGGTCAGGAATAGAACAAAAGAAAAAACGGACACTTCCTGTCTGAAAAAAGTACAACTGAAACGAATATCAAGGAATGTCTGGGAAACGGTTACCTCCACAACAAAAATATAAAGGACATAAATTGTGTGTTTTGACGAGATCTTCATTTTTGTGTAGTAAGTTGTTTTTTTTTTTTTGTTTTTTTTTGTTTTTTTTTTTTTAGTTTAACGTCATCTAATCTGGTTGGTCATATCGGATGATAAATGAAATGAAATTGGGGAAATGATAAAACAACGAAGGCTTTCACGGCCGGTGTCCATGGTTACTGAGCAAGTTTCCAGGCTTGTTGGCCGTGGTCCAATGGAATCCATCTTCGAACTTCCATACGGTTCGTTCAAATCTGCGTCGAACATCTTCAGTGGTGCTGCCGTGATGTTGGCTTGGAACTCCCAGCTGCGACTGATTCAGGGCCTTGACCAGAACAGTTGGCAGACTGAGGGTAGCCCGAGGTATGTTAGACGTGTCCCTGTTTTCGGAGAGAACTTAACCACATACTGACGGGATTGTGGGGTTTGCAGGATGGGGGTGAGTGTTGGGGTTGTGGAGTGACGGGAGGAGACAAGTGTTGCCCCTCGACGGTTGCCTATTATGGTGCAACGGCTCTTGTGCACCGCTGAAGTGGTGTTTATTCAAAAATATTTATTTTGAGGTTTCAATTTTGAATCCAAGCAACTCTTGGCATTACTCAACGTAGTGTTAACACTCGCATCAAAGAACCAGAAGATGCTGCCCATTAGGCCAATCTGAGAAATCCGCGCATGCCTTACACGAAGGAGAACACAAATTACAATACCAGGCCACTAAACTACTTTCATCCACTCTGCATTACCATACCCGCCTAAACAAGGAAGCAATAGAGATCCACAAGCACAAAAACAACTTCAACAGAAAGACTAAACAAAACATGGTTACCAGCTCTGCAAAACACAGAAGTATACAGTCAACAAAACATTCAGTTAAACCTAACTTGCCGCAAACAGATGAACAAGTGACGAAGGAGAGCAAAACTCCAAATGTAGACATTCATAGCACAAGACCAGCCCCTCCCCCTCCCGGCCCAATAAGAAGCAACAAGAGGCTGACGCGCCCCGCCCACGCCAGAGGATATAAGAAGTGGATCATAGTCCCCTTGCTAATCTACGCCTGTGAGATCTGGGGCATGGCGGCAGACTCCAGTCTGCTGTTGCTTCAGCGGGTACAGAATAGGTGTCTCCGGGCTATCTATTCTGTGCCTCGAGGCTTTCCAACGAGACTCCTGCACGAAGCCTCTGGTCTACCATACCTGGAGGACGAGATTAGGCGTCGGGCAACAAAATTCAACGAAGGGTTACCATTCCATCGGAGCGCCCTCGTTAGGTCTCTTGGGGATTACGATCCCACAAACCGCCGCTTCAGGCGATACCGGCTTCCCCGCATGGCTTGCGGGCATCCCCGGTAACGAAGGAGCACCACCAACAGCTGCTACGGCTAAGCTCCTTATTATCCTTCAAGAGTTGCTTGGATTCAAAATCAAAACCTCAAAAGAAACATTTTTGATAAAAACACACCAGCGGTGCACAAGGGCCGTTGCACCATCAAGGCAACCGTCGAGGAGCAATAAATGCCTCCTCCTGTCACTCCACAACCCCAAAACACACCCGCTATCCTGCAAAACCCACAATCCCGCCAGAACGTGGTTAAGTTCTCTCCGAGAACAGGGACACGTCTAACACACCTCGGGCTGCCCTCAGCCTGTCAATTACAATGGACTGGAGGCCCTGAATCATACATCTTTTTTATCACATGGGTAAATCCGCAAGAAAACGGATAGGTACCGTGGTGATTTGCCCCCACCCGAGTACGCTCGGGCGACTAGTTCCTGCTCCTGGCTCCTGGCCCTGAATCAGTCGCAGCTGGGAGTTCCAAGCCAACACCACGGCAGCACCACTGAAGATGTTCGACGTAGATTCGAACGAAACGTATGGAAGTTCGAAGATGGATTCCATTGGACCACGGCCAACAAGCCCGGAACTTGCTCAGTAACCATGGGGAAATGATGCTCAAATGATCTTGGGGTCCATGGAGCTTAAAGTTACTCGACATTCGTCTTCTCGTGATAAGGGAAAACTCCGAAAAAAATCATATCCGGGTAACTCACCCTAAGCGATATTCGAACTCACGACCTTTCGAATGTGAGGCAGACGCGCTACCACCACACTACCCAGCGGGCAGTAAGTTCTTGTCTTTCTCTTACAGTTTACCACTTCAGCAAAATTTATCCAGAATGAAGAGGTCTTTAGAGGCTATTCTCAGAAAATTCAAGTTATATCTACATTGTATTTGGTATGTAAATACATTTAATATACGGCATTTAAATAAAACTCGTTGAGCCAATTTTGAGAAAACCCATGTAACGGGTAGTTTGTGGTATGGGGATATTCTTAAAAATCTTCTTGTGGCATCCTTGGAAAGTACCAAATCTAAATACCAAGTTTGGTATTTAACGTTCTTTTCGTTTTTGAGCTATGCTGTCCATAGAAGCACACACATAGACTTTTTTCTAAAAATGATTTTTTTCGGACTCAGGAGACACCAAAACATATATTTCCGGTGAAATCTCGATATCAAATTTTTGAGTGGAATACAATACCTTCTCTATACACTATGTACATTGTACATGCGGGACTATAGACAGTAATAACTACATTTAAAGTGTAGACATATCTCATTAAGCATTTAACAAAGAACTTTAAGGATAGCCCCTTGCTCTGAAAAACATATTTTGTGTATTGAAAAACCTGATGTGTGCCATTCACATGACGTCCTCTACCTGTTCTACAATCAACTTCTTATGAAAGATGTTCTTCTTTTTACTCCATGCCAATCGAGATAAGCAATTGCATAAGTATCTTATTACTGAGATCTTTTATAAATATAAGCGATCAAAGGGAATGCATTAGGTTAAAGCAATAGTCAAATGTTTTAAAAGCTCGCTATGTGACTGTCATTGAATTTCGCCACTTTGCATTGTCACGAATGATTTCCTGTTTGAGAAAAGTGTAAGTATTTTAAATTTAAAACAGATAACAAGGAATGTCTCGGAAACGGTAGGCTCACAACAAAAATGTAAACGACATGAATTGTATGTTTTGATTGGATCTAAATTTTTGTGTAGTAAATTTTGTCTGTCTCTTACGGTTTACCAGTTATACAAAACTCATTCAGGATGAGAACTTCGCAGGCTAGTCCCAGGAAATTCAAAAAATATATATTATTTATCTTGTAAACATCTTTAATATTTTAATCAAAATCATTAGAGCTATTTTTGAGAAATGAAATGTTTTGAAAATTTTCCCATGCAAAGGGTAGTTCGGGGTGAAGGATTTTCTTGAAAATTTTCTGTCGCATCCTTTGGAGATACTAAACTTAAATACTGAGTCTGGTACTTAACGCACTTTTCGTTTTTGAGTTATTTTGTTCACAGACACATACATGCTCACCATTTCCTAAACTTTTTTTTTGATTCAGGGATCTCAAAATTAGCGGTGAAACCTGGGTTGAATTTAAACATTTTTGAAATAAGATCCGTTTGTGCGTGTGTCTCTGTGAAAGCGAAAATTTGGTTAAATACCAAAAGATAATAATTTAACTTCAGCATTTTGAAAGGATTGCGACATGAAGATTTTCAAAAACTCCACCCGCACCTCAATCTACCCCTTATATGAGAAATTGGCAAACATTTTGATTTTCTCAAAAAAGGCTCTTAACGATTTTGATTAAAATACCACCTAAGTATTAAAGATATACATTTGTGTTGTGGAGCTAACCATTTCCGAGAGGTGTGTACTCTACTCTAAGTTCAAATGTTCCCATACTGGTTCTTTTCTGAAATGCGAAGTTGTTAATCATATATTTGTACTTTTTCTATACGTACTATGTACTTAGTGTAAAGAGAATGTATTGTATTGCAAAAATTCGGTACCAAGATTTCAGAGGAAATACATGTTTTGGGTCCCCCTGAATCCAAAAAAAGCAGTTCTATGTGTGCGTGTGAGTCTGTGGACAGCATAGCTCAAAAACGAAAAGACCGATAAATACCAAACTTGGGTTTTAAGTTTGTAGTCTTCCAAGGATGCGACACGAAGTTTTCAAGAAAATCCCCCCCACTCCAACTACCCTTTACATGGAACTTTTTTTCAAATTTTTTTATTTATTCAAAAATGGCTAATGATTTTAATTAAAATATCGAATATTAAAGATATTTACCTGACAAATAAAATATATGTCTGGAATATTCTGGAAATAGCCTCGAAAGACTACTTTATTCTGGATGAATTTTACGGAATTTTGCATACCTGCTAAACCGTAAGAGATGGACACACAAAAAATGTAGAGCACATTAAATGACACAGTTTATATTATGTGCATTTTTTTCGTGGAGTTGATCCTTTTTGAGATATTCCTTCTTTTTGGTGTCAGCTTTGAAATACTTATACTTTTCTCATACAGGAGTTTGTCAACTCCTGTCCATAAAAACAAAGGAACTTCAGTTACATAGCAACCAGCTTTTGACTATCAATTTAACCTATTACTCCCTTATTTCGCTTCTACTTCCAAGGAAGCAAGTAATAAGGTTATTTCTGCTATTTTTTTTTCTCGATTAGAATGAAGTAAATAGAATTGTAAGCTGTCTAAGAATAATTTGTTGCAGAGATGCAGAGAAAGTCATGTGAATGAAACACATCAGATTTGTTTTTCTTTTTGTCCTAGTCAAGCAAAGAGAATTTTAAAACAATCACATCGAGAAAGAGCTTTAAAAGAGCGGCTATCGTTTTATTATTGTATTTTCTTTTTCCTTTGTACAAGGAAATAATACCGTAATGAAATCACTTCGGCTAGCGTTTATCTTTATAAGCGTGAAGTAGACAGTAGATAAGCGTGAAGGTTTTTGTAAGAATAGTTGAATACAGCAAAGGTATAAAGTGTTATGTGAATATAGCACATCATAATTTTTTTAAAAATGTTGTTGCTAATATTTTGATCAATTATTCCTGTACCATGTATCAACTTCGTATCTTTTCGAGAACTGAATGCACCCTCTTTTCTGTTTGTTCTAGCGACGTTATTGGTGTTGTTACTAGTCATGTATGCAATAATTTGCAAGTCAGAATTGACCAGTAAGCTTCCACAAATTGCTAGTGTTGCTAGAGCTAACGTCACATGTACTATTAAGTCACCTTATAGTTAAAAGATTATGGAAATATTCGAAATGTCTATTTCAGACATGTGATGCTAAAAGTACGTCTTTTGTCAGACGTCAGTAGTATTAAAAGTAGAAAATTCTGTCACTTTAGTGTTATAAAATTCCAATGTAGCCAACTTTGGTTTATGCATCCATTCAAGTAGGCTATGACTCAAAGCTGGTATCGATCCATAAAATGACGGACGATTTCAATGTCATGTACATGGAATCTGCTGAACCAGACGAAATTATACAAGCAGCAGAGAGAGCAAAATTACAACAGCTACACTGCCTCCGTTGTATAGATGGTTTACGAGTAAGTTATCATGTTGTCAGTGCTGATTCTAAGCAAGGTAACAACTGAATATCGCAGACCATTAAGCATGAACTGCGTGAGATAGGTAAAATAAGCTATTTATAATTATGGAATAATTGTTTTTCACACAAGCCGTGTGTAGGACAGGAGTTGGATAGGTAGAGTCAGACTGAAAAATTCAATGCCATAGCCGGGATTTGAACCACGGATCTCCCGATCTCTAGCAGGTTGCTCTGCCACTGAGCTACCATGGCTATATGCCGGCATAGCATTGAATTTCTCAACTGTCTCGTATGTTTTCCCGGTAAACTACTGGGTGAACTCAAATTCATTTTGAGATGACAACCACAAAGGCGACTTACAATGCTGCAAGTACATTAGACCCGGGATTCAATTGACCATAATAGTTGGCCATACTATGAATTCCGGGTCTAAAGTACTTGCAGCATTGTAAGTCGCCATTGGGGTTGTCATCTCAAAATGAGTTTGAGATCACCCAGAAGTTTACCGAGAAAACATACGAGTCAGTTGAGAAATTCAATGCTATGCCGGCATGTAGCCATGGTAGCTCAGTGGCAGAGCAAGCGGCTAGAGATCAGGAATTCCGTGGTTCAAATCCCGGCTATGACATCGAATTTTCCAGTCTGACTGTACCGATTTATAATTATGTCTATAATATTGAGAACTGTCTAAAAATAGCGTATGAAGACGTGTTAAAATTGTTTTATATTGTGCGCAGGAGTATGAAACTCAGCATAGGCCTCGTTTTGTAAGTTTTCTACTCAAAGTAGAAAACTTGTATCATAGATAACCATTCTGACTGCAAAGGAAGATGAAACACAATAAAACAATGAAATGTTCCTAAAAGGCAATAATTCGGTAATAAAAGCTCCGAAAATGCAAAATAAATAAATAAAATTAACTCTTTTTCGTTCACCATAAGGTGAATAAAATGTGTCACTTTCGTGATGTTCTGTGATATGTCAAAAAAAGATAACTAACTTCCGCGCCCTAGTTATGATACTTTTCAAATTGTTTCATTTTAAATGTAGTCAATGACAAAATGGTAACTGGCTTTTCAGCGGTGTAGAATGAGCACGTTTCTCTCAAGTAAGAACATTTACTTCACTGTTGATTACTGTGGCAGGCTGACTGTTATTCATGAGTAAAGCAGAGAGAGCAACTTTGCTCTATTCTCCTATGCAGCATCTATTGTGGTCAACTGTGCAGTAAACAGGAACAGATAATTCCTTCACAATTATTATAGTATTAATATTGTGAAACAAAAAGCTCCAATACCATTGTAATAATGTACCGCTAACAATACGAGAATTAATTTGTAACGAGAAACTTTTATATTTATACTAGTGAATGTGAACAGGCTTCTTCGGAATTAATTGAATCTAACCAATTAGAAATAAATTCCCTTCTTGTTAATTGACTTATTTTGCATAGGTTGCGTAATGATACTACACATTGAATTTTCTGTGTGCACAACGTTGCCGCAAACTAAACACTTACTCCACCACTTTCTAAAACTAAGAAATACTTCTCCTCGTTAGGCGTAAAAGTAGGGGTCGACGGCTTGCGTGTTGGATTGCTGTTTCCGACATTATAATCTGAAACACACACGCATGCACACACACACACACACCTCTGTGCAAGGTACAAGGGACCATATCATGTGTTTGCCCACTGCGTGCATGGAGCAAATCTGCTTGCTCTGGCACAAATGGTGATGCCTGAATTAGGGTATCTATGACTGAAATGTCATGGAAGAATCAGAAAATAGATTCTTTTATTTTTAATTCTGTAAAATAATTAATATTTTATATTACAGCAAAACACAGACTATGTATGGACTCTGTAAGAAAAATTTCAAAGGTCTCGTCTACATCATGCAAAGTAAAATAAACGAAGTGGTGCAGCAGAAGAACAGAATGAAAAAAACAAAAAAAAAAAAAAAACAAAGGATGCAACCTACCATACTTATGGATTTAATGACAGCCATGAATTCATTATTTGTCCTTGTTTTCTCGCTATTAATATTCTCAGGACTTTTCTTCCTGTAAAATGTTCCTTGCAGAATAATTTTTCTGTTACACAAATAAAATCTGCTGTACATGTTCCAAAAATACAGTGAATAACAAGATTTTTACTGCCAGATGTATTTAAGCATATGTTTTCAATTTTCAAACACAAAAATTATAATTTTATGACAAACTTTATAACTTTATAACTTTAAATATTTCTGGAGCTTAAACCAAAGCAGAAACGGAGAGCTCTAGGATAATTTAAAAAAATCTTATGTGTTTCATTCACATGACTTTCTCTACATCTCTGTAACAAATTATTATTAAAATGCTTATGCTTCTATTTGCTTCATGCTATTCGAGAAAAAATTAGCAGGAATAGTCTCATAACTTGCTTCCTTGTAAGTAGAAGTGAAATAAGGGGGTACCATAGGTTAAAGTGATAGTCAAAAGCTGGTTGCTATGTGACTGAAATTCGTTTGTTTGTATTGACAGGAGTTAACAAATTCCTGTATTTGAAAAGTATGTTTTTTAACGTTGAAACCAAAAACAGGGAATATCTGAAAAGCGACCAACTCCACGAAAAACATTTACATGACATAAATTATGTGCTTTATATTTATTGTGTGGTAAGTTTTTGTCTCTCTCTCTCTCTCTCTCTCTCTCTCTCTCTCTCTCTTACGGTTTAGCAGTTATACAAAATTCCGTAAAATTGATCCAGAATAAAGTAATCTTCAGAGGCTATTCCCAGAAAATTCAAGATATACGTTTTATTTGGCAAGTAAATATGTTAAATGTAAGGGATTTTATCAATATCGTTAGAGCCATTTTTAAGAAAATAAAAATCTTCGAACTTTTTTCCATGTGAAGGGAAGTTGGGGTTAGGGGGATATTCTTGAAACATTATGTGTCGCATCCTTGGAAGATACCAAACTTAAATACCAAGTTTGGTATTTAATGGACTTTTAGTTTTTGAGCTATGCTGCTCACAGACACCCACATACACACAGACAGACAAACCGACAAACACACACACGGACATTTTTCTAAAAATGCTGTTTTTGCATTCAGGGGGTCTCAAAACACTTATTTCTGATGAAATCTCGGTATCGAATTTTTGGGTGCATTACAATACCTTGTCCATACACTACAGAAAGTAAAAAGTACATGTGTTGTGAATCTAGAGTTAAAATATTATGCCAAAATTTAAACTGTTTTTTTTTTCGCGAGACTTTTTTTAGTAACGTGACAGAAGCATAAAAACAATTGACCATAACTGTGAAACCATTAGAGCACAACGAATGACATTTCCACTGAAACTTATTTCCATTATTCAACATCAATGGTACATTTCAAAAAGCTAGCAAGGAAATACTTTCCCCTAACGAACGTGCCGGTCCCCGTGGCCGCGCTCGCTAAAGCGTCTCGCTTTGGTGCTTCGTGGGCAGGGGATCATGGGTTCGAGTCCCGCCTTGGGCATGGGTGTTATATGTTTGTGCAATGTGTATATGTTTGTAAAAGAACCAGTAAACCAGTAATTAGTAAAACCTACGGGGGAAATGTAAATAGGGATACAGTACCGGAGTCCTGATCAGACTCCGTTACTGTTTATATTTTAAAAAAAAAAACAAAAAAAACGCGATGGCTCAACAGAGTCCCGGATTTCAAATATTCAAATGTTGAGGTGGCCCGCAACACTCATTAAGGTTTTTTTCCTAGTTTTTATTGTCGCTGTTTCTATAAAGAGATATACGAGGGCGATCCAGAAAATAACAAACATTTTGGCACAACAAAATAATAACAAAAGATATCGACACTACCAGCGGAGGACCATGGATTTTTTCGGGTGTAAAAATCCTTAGCAAGGCTTCCCTCGGAAGGGAAGTAAAGCCGTCAGTCCCGTATCGTGGATTTTCGGCACGTAAAAGAACCTCAAGTCTGGTAGAGAGGCCTTTCAGCAAAATTAAGCAGTCTTTCGCGCCCAATTTAGAATAGGACGCTGAGAACATTAGCAGTTAAAGGGCGTCCATAAATAACACGTCATTTCCATTTTTTTTATAAAAGTTTATTTACAAAGTTACTATATTTCTCAGCGTAATCACTATTACTATCAATGTATTTATTGTCACATAGTACCGGTGTTTCAACGCCTATGTTATACTGTTCCACCAACTAAAGATCTGAGCAAGATGTTGAGGTTTTCATCGGTTGCGAAATATTTTCCACCGAAAAAGTCTTGTATGGTGACCAAAGTGAAATACCGGTATATCTGAATTCTGTCATTAACGTTTGCTTTCAATTCCTTCATAACGATTGATGAACTTCCACTCTGGTCTTCATCGTACTGACTGGTTCTTCCTTTATTACTCGAAAATTATGCGCCATTTCCTGAACCGAAGAGGTTCATTGCATTATCAGAATACACTTGCGTTATTTGTCTATAAAATTCGATTACATCATTTTGTGCATTGATAAAAACGAATAAGTTATTTGGCAATAGAAAAGTATAAAACCTGCATTAAAAAATCTGATGTGTACTATTCGCATGACTTTCTCTACATCTCTGCAACAAATTGTTCTTAGAAAGCTTATACTTCTATTTACTTCATACTAATCAGAAAAAAATAACAGAAATAGTCTTATTACTTGTTTCTTTGTAAGTTAAGCGAAATAAGGGAGTACTATAGGTTAAAGTGATAGTCAAAAGCTGGTTGCTATGAGACAGAAGTTCCTTTGTTTGTATGGACAGCAGTAGACAAATTCCTGTGTGAGAAAAGTAAAAGTTTTTCAAAGCAGAAAACAAAAACAAGGAATGTCTCAAAAACGATGAACTCCACGACAAAAATGTGTACAACATAAATTGTGTGTTTTAATGTGCTCTAAATTTTTGGTGAAGTGTGTTTTTGTCCATCTCTTACGGTTTAGCAGTTATTCAAAATTCCGTAAAATTCAACCAGAATAAAGTAGTCCTCAGAGGCTATTCCCAGAAAATTCAAGATATAAATTTTATTTGTCAGGTAAATAGCTTTAATATAGGATATTTTAATCAAAATCGTTAGAGCCATTTTTGAGAGAGTAAAAATGTTCGAAAAAAGTTATATGTAAAGGTAGTTGAGGGTGGGAGGATTTTTCTCAAAATCTTCGTGTCGCATATCCCTGGAAGATACTAAACTTAAATACCAAGTTTGGTATTTTACCGAATTTTCGTTTTCGAGTTATCGTGTTCACAGACACACACAAGAACCTTTTTCTGAAAATGTTTTTTTTAGATAAGGGGGACCCTAAAACATACATTTACGGTGAAATCTCTGTATCAAATTTTTGAGTGGAGTGCAATACCTTCTGTATACACTATGTACATAGTACGTATAGAGAAAGTAAAATCTGGTGCCACGTGACAATAAATGTCTTGACAGAATGGAGATTGCCTATGTACAGTCCTTCCTTCCGCCCTTATCTTGGAAGTAATTGATTGTCTGCAGAGGAATGCGTCCTTAGCCTGAATGGTTGCGAAAACGTTTGGTTTAACTCTGGTGGAGAAACAACCTTTGTACCTGCGTGCTGAACGTGTTTTACTAGCAGTCAACCACATGACAACCAGTTTTTAAAAGATTTGACTATCACTTCAGCCTAGTGTGCTCTTTTATTTTCCTTCTGTTTACAAGGAAGCAAATAGTAAAGACAATTTCTGGTAATGTTTATCTCGATTATCATAAAGTAGATACAAGAATATACATTTTAACAATAATTTGTTACAGTTTTGTAGACAGTCATGTGAATGGAACACATTAGATTTGTTTTACATATAGAGTTGGCAGTCACAAATAGACATACACACACACACACACACACACACATATATATATACAGGTATTAATGAACTACACGGAAATAATTTGCGAGATTGTGCACGTGACTGATATAAGTAATTTGAGATCGGCGATGCATGGTCCCCGGTTAAACATAACGCAACTACATAGCGTTAAACGTGTGGGTATCAGGTGCTGATAGGTCGGTGTTAAAGCAAAACAGGTTGAAAAAACGGCTTAGAATACTTTTAAAACTGCTGCCCGAGTATAGAAATGTCGATTTTTAGCAGCTCGTTACTGCGTTCTCAAAATTTAATGTCGGAAAACTCTGTAAAATCTCGAACTAATCTCTTGACAGTGCGACACTGAGCATTCATTACTTACTTTGTTGAGGTAGCCTACTCTGGAGGTTTTTTTTTTAACTGCTCTGGTGGCTTAATGCGTAACGAGGGAAACTTCTATCCCAGAGGTCATGTGTTCGATTCCTGTCTTAGAGTAATTTTTTTTATTATTATTTTTTCATTCCAAACGAAGTGCGGCGATACGTGAACGACATTCGAACTCGGAAACTATCTTTCACTTGAAAGCCAGTATCATAACCACTACACTAGAGAGGAACGCTGTAATATGTCCCTTCATTTTTCGTGTTATGCTCTCGAATGGTTGATAAATTAGCCAGTGGCGTACCGGCACTTCAGAAACTTTTAGCCGTTATTTCGACAGTTCAATAAACAGGCCATAAGTCTCCTATCTCTAATTACTCATTTAAGTAATCTACATATTCTGTGAAATTATTTCGGTATAGCTCATTAACACCCTGTATACAGAAGTACACATGAAGCTTTTAGTACAATTGTATGAGTGTGTTTTTTAACTCAAGGAGTCTCCTAACGTTTATCTTCAATAAAATCTTGGAATCGTATTACTTTCTTTAGTACTTATGTACAATTTACGTAGTATGTAGATAGAAAATGTATTGTATGCCACCCAAAAATTGGAAACCGGTATTTCACCAGAAATACATGTTTTGAAACTCTCTGAAACAGGAATAACATTTTTAGAAAAGGGTCTGTTTATACTTGTGTGTGGTGTGCAGTTAAATACCAAACTTAGTACTTAAGTTCAGACCAGGGACACGAAACGGGGATTTTCAAGAAAGTCCCGCACCTCAACTACCCATTATATGCAACATATTTGGACCCTTTGTTCTTCTCAAAAATAACTAATGATTAAAATACTACAAGTTCACGATATTTTTATGATAAACGAAATGCATATCTTGAATTTTTTGGGAAAATTCTCTGAAGAACTCTTTATTCTGGATTACTTTTGTATAACTCGTAAGCTGCAAGAGATAGACAGGAAGTTACTACGCAAAAATATAGATCCCATTAAAACTCACAATTTATGTCATGTGCATTTTTTAGAATTAATCGTTTCCGAGATATTCCTTGTTCTTTGGTTTAATTTTTTCTCAAGCAAAAAGTAGCTTTCGTTTCGTCTCTTTTGTTTTACTCACTGGAATGTAAAAGTATTGAATGTTGATTGTTTCACATAGATATTGTTTAAAAAAATTGACTGTCACTTTAGCCTAGTATGTGTACTCCCTCATATCCCTTCCTACTTTCAAGGAAGCAAGCAATAAGATCGATGCTGGTAATGTTTATCTCAATTAGCATGATGTACATAAATGAATAATATTTTGTTTGTGGAGAGGAAGTCATGTAAATGGAATATATCAGATTCTTATTAATTTTTTAATGGAATAAAATACTTCCTCTACTTACTGTAGGTAATACACAAAGTTGCTAAATGATATATATATATTGAATAATATTCGTTCGCAATGAATCAAATCAACATAAAAATAAATATCTAATTAATGTAAACTTGCAAGATCCAAGCTTTCAAATGTCTGCCTTAAAATTAAGAAGCTTGCCAAACGGAGAATTATTTTAATAACCTGACAATTTAGCTCATTTATTAAAGCGGCAATGCAATGGCCGAGAGTAGGCAATTTCAACCAATCGCGGTTACCTGGAGCGCTATTGTCGAAACACCTTAACGCAGCTGATATTCATTTCTTTGAAATATTGTCGCACCTGCTGTTCGTTTGTTTAATCTCCTGTCTTGGTTAGTGGTAACAAAGTGAGTCAACTTTCACTTATTAACTATCAGTTCCACAGTTATATTTTCAATTATTAATTCAGTTATAATGTTTATTTACATTTTATCTAGTTCATAATGTATTTAGTTAACAAAAAAGAGTGAAAATTATCATTATTTGTATTTCTTACGTATGAGATGAGTGCAATAATTTCAAATTAAAAAACGTTTGTTTCCATTTCATGTATTAGTTATTAAAAGCTGAAAAAAATAATTGCTCACTATTTGTATTATTACTATCCATATTGTTACATTAGATGTGGGCACGGTCGGCAATATCGTAATTCAGGAGGCAGTGAAGAAAGAAAGAAAAAAAAACATTCGGTAAATAAACATTGTCAAATGCGTCATCTACCATTTGAGAATTAATAAGTATAACAAGCATATCCTGACAAAATGTCCCTTCCTATTTATGTATATAAAGATAGGAAGGAAATATACACATATATTTGTTCTATTCGTCTGTATTTCACTGAATGATTGGCCCGATTTTTATGAACTTTTTTGTGTTTAAGTGGATTAAAAAATTGTTTAGTTTCACAATTCAATCCGATACATAATGGTTACTTAACTAATGTATTCACTTTTTGGATGATTTACATTGGATTCGGCAGAGCTACAAATGAATTTGTGAGAGTTTTTATTGCCAATATCACATTTAAATTCATTTTATAAACAGCAGGTCAAAATCTTGTTTGTTTGATATCGAATATTTTCTCTTGTGAGTTGCCACACAGCATCCAGCAGTAATGTGCAATCATTGAAGAATTCCATCGTCCTTGTTATCTGCTCTCCATTTCACGAATATCCTGATGGAAGCTCTCCCCTTGTTGCTCACTGACTGGCCCAGGTTGTCAGGAAACACGTCCAAATGTGAAAGTACAATTTGAGACTCGTGTTGCGTTTTGTAGCATGTATTCACAATTTTAATGTAGCCGGGATGTTGTCTGCAACTTCTTCAAATGCATTCCAAGCATTTTTCTCTTTAGAAGCCATAGTAGCTTCAAACTACTTGTCTTTAAATAGAACTCTAATTTGCGGACCTACAAAGATTTCTTCTTTTACTTTTGCCTCAGAAAGAACAGGAAATTTGACAGTGAGATATTTGAAACATTCTCCATCTTGGTTTTAAAATTTAAAACTTTCGGGCTGTTTTGCCGTGGTCTGTAGGTTAAAATATGTTCAGTTAAAATATTTCTCCCTAACGTTTCGTCCCTGTCTGTGGGGGACATCTTCAGAGGCACTGCACTCACGTCGCTAGCTCGGAAAGAATTCAGCCCGAAAATTTTAAATTTTAAAACCATGGACACCGGCCGTGAAAGCTTACGCATATATTCTCCGTGCTTTTACGAACTGTTTCATTACACCAAGTTTTATATGAAGAGGTGGTAAAATAATTGTCTTATGGTCCACTAGGCTACTCCTTATTATGTTCTTACTACCTGACGTTAAACTGAGCCACTGTCTTTGTTTCCAATCTTTCTCTTTTTCCCTACTATCCCACTCGCATAAATAGCATGGACATTTTGTGTACCCCTGTTGTTGGCCTAATATCATACTGATTACTTTCAAATCTCCACACATCAACCACTGATGTTCAAAATATTTAATTCTCTCCAAAACAAACTTTCACAATTCACCTTCAGCTGCATCCTTGGGAAGATTCAAATCCCTCATTTAGCTTAGCTTGTGATGTTTCAGGAACGAACTCCTCAGACACAAGTGATGATGGTGAGTCACTGTTACTCTCTGTATCAGAAAATAGTTCACTGCTGTCTGTAGGTGGCTTAGGTACAGGAATGCCAGCACCATGGGCCACTGGTCTCATAGCAGATGGCAAGTTTGGGTACATAATTGTTCTGTGATTGTGAGGTTCACGCCACACCATTGGCATTCCAAAACGTAGTGATTGTTTCTGCCCCTTTGTCCAATTTCGTAAGTCTTTAACACTGCACACTGCACAAATTATGAGGGCCCAAGACCTGGCTTGATCTGTTATTTCAATTTCGAAGTAAGCCTTGTACGCTTTCCTTATAAATGACGTTTTTTTTTTCTGCTTCTTCACAATAAAACTGCGCAAATATAACAAAAAGAATATGGATTTTTTGCACAACACCTTCTTTCCATTATGCTGTACTGAGTTACATAGGATAAAGATAGCAAAATTGTACTATTTAAATGCTATTTTCTTGCTCTATACAACAACCACCAAGCTCTGTAACAGATGAATTCTCAATACAAAATGGTGTAAGCAGCTTAGAATGTGCTGCCATCTGACATAAAACACACTATTTCCTTTTACTAGCTTTAATCCAATAGATAGCATTGTTGTAGTATTGTAATGGTTAATGATCACATAAAAGGTACACAGATAAATAAAAATGGAAGATATGAATTTTGAAAGAAATGGTACGTGATACTACAATATGAACTTCATTTTCGGAATCAAGACATGGAAATTAGTATAAAAAGACGTGAATATCTAAAACAGCAAAATCAGTGTTGACCTGTGTTATTAATGGTCTATTTTGCTGAATTGTCTTTTCAAATAGTCGCTTCACTCCGGTCCTCAATTATCGACAAGATGGAAGCACTCGGTATTATGAAAATCTTGGTGCAGTCTCTTCGGAAGATACTAACACACACGCACGCGCGCGCGCGCACACACACACACAGATCTGCATATATACACACATTGTTATTGGGGACCTTGAAACATTTATTTTTGGAAATCAGATTTTATGGGTGGAATGACACACACACACAGATCTGCATATATACACACATTGTTATTGGGGACCTTGAAACATTTATTTTTGGAAATCAGATTTTATGGGTGGAATGAAATACCTTCTCTATGTACCACCTACATGGTACTGAAAGTGAAGAAGAAACAAAAAAGGTAAATATGACCAAATGTTGCTGTGTGAAGCCCACAACTCAGGTGTCTCCAGTAAGAAGGCAGACGATCGAACAGCTGGCGTATGTAGGTCGAGCGCATGCGTTAAGGAGGATTTGCAAGGCACTTACCTACCTCCGAATAGCATGGTGTTAATTTGTTTCTTGCTGCTTGCAAATGCTGCCAGAGGTCAACAAAGAGATGTGTAACTTCAACATGGCTGGAGTGCTTTTATTCTTAGCTGACATTCCTGCTGAAAAGCATATCACTGAAGTACTAGAACCTGTAAATCCAATGTTCAAGATATTTACTGTCACGTGATACTGTTTTACAATGCCAATGTTATACTTTTCTATCACTAAAGAATTTATTCGTTTTTTTTTTTTTTTTTTTTTTTTTTATGAATGCATAACATGTTCGACCAATCGAATTTGATAGGCAAATAACGGAAGTGTGTGGTGATAATGCAATGAACGGGTCTTCAATGAGCAAATGCCGCATAATTTACAAGTAATCAAGGAAGAACCAGGTGTACGATAAAGACCGGAGTGGAAGTTCATCAATCGTTATGGAGGAGTTGAAAGCAAATGCTGATAAAAGAATTATGAAAAACCAGTGTCTCACTTTGGGCATGTCTTTTTGGATGGAAAAGATTTCCCAGCCATGAAGACCTCAAAGTGGCAGTGACATCTTGGCTCACATCTTGACGGGGAAAGTACAACTTCTGCGTTGAAAAGCCGGTACCCGTGGCAATAAACACCTTGATAGCAATGACGATTAACTTGAGAAATAGAGTAAGGAAGTATAACATTGTAACTGTTGATAGCTTTCGTTATTATTTAGCTATGCCAAATGATCTGACACTTTCTTGAGGGCATTCGCACATGGTGCTTCTATTTTCTATACCGCCTATTATACTGGACAGAGGAAGCACTGTTTAATACTCCTCGAAATTCGTGTATCGAGGTTTTGCTATAGTTTATATTGCTCAAGTCCTCTGAATGTCCCTTACAAATAAAAAAAAATCTGATGTGTTTCAGTCACATGACTTTCTCTACATTTCTGCAACAAATTGTTCAGAAAGCTTCTGTTTCTATTTAGTTCATTCTAATCATAAAAAAGTGAGCAGAAATAGTCTTATTGCTTGCTTGTAAGTAGAAGCAAAATAAGGAATTGCGATAGGTTAAAGTGATAGTCAAAATCTGGTTGCTTTGTGACTGAAGTTCCCTTGTTTGTATAAACAGGAGGTGACAAATTCCAGTATGAGAAAAGTGTAAGTTTTTAACGTTGAAACCAATAATAAGGTATACCTCAATATCGACCAGCTACAATGAAAAAATGTATATAACATAAACTGTGTGATTAACGTGCTCTACATTTTTTGTGTGGCACGTTTTTGTCCATGTCTTACGGTTTAGTATTTATGTAAAATCCAAGCAGAAGAAAGTAGTCTTTAGAGGCTACTCCCAGAAAAGCAAAGATATACATTTTATTTGCAAGGTAAATATCTTTAATATACGATATTTTAATCATAATGTTAGAGCCATTTTTGAGAAAATCAAAATTTTCGAAAAATGTTGCAGTAAAGGGTAGTTGATGTTGGGGGGGATGTTTTTGAAAATCTTCGTCTCGCATCTTTGAAATATACCAAATTAAATACCAAGTTTGGTATTTAACGGTGGCATTCTCCCGCACACAAACGCACACACATTTTTTCTAAAAATTTCATATATTTCCCGTATAAAATTTTTGGGTGGAATACAATATCTTCTCTATACACTATGTACATAGTGCGCGTAGTGAAAGTAAAACGCGTTTTTGCGAAAAAGGCGTGTGTGAGTGAGAGAGAGATAGAGAGAGAGAGAGTGTGTGTGTGTGTAGTATTTAAGTTTGGTATCTTCCAAGGATGCCAACTACACTTTACCTGGAACTTTTTTGGAAAGGTTTGAGTTTCTCAAAAATGTCTCTAACGACATTGATTAAAATCTCTTAGATTTTAAGATACTTACATGCCGAATAAAAGGTACATCTTGAAATTTCTGAGAAAAGCCTTTAAAGACCTCTTTATTCTGGATTATTTCTATTGAATTTTGCATAACTGGTAAACCATAAGAAATAGACAAAAACTTACCACAAAAATGTAGATCACGATAAATTACACAGTTTATGTGATATAATTTTTTGTGGAGCTGATGGTTTCTTAGATATTCCTTGTTAATAGTTTCAGGTTTAAAAAACATACTTTTCTCATACAGTAATTTGACAATTCCTGTCCATACAAACAAAGGAACTTCAGTCACATAGCAACCAGCTTTTGACTATCATTTTAACCTATGTACTCCCTTATTTCGCTTCTACTTACAAGGAAGCAAGTAATAAGACTATTTCTGGTGATTGTTTCTCGATTATCATGAAGTAAAAAGAAGGATAAGCTTTTTAAGAATAATTTGGCGCAGAGATGTAGAGAAAGTCATGTGAATGGAACACATCAGAGTTTTTCGTAGTAGGCATCCCCGCATGTAGGACTGACAAGCCCTAGGACTTACAAGCGGGTGCCCACCTGTCAGAAGCCTTTAGGGGAGCCCACGTCACAGAGCCACAAAATGGAAGGACCTTGAACGAATAGTCGGCCAGGCATGAGGTTTGAGGAAGTTGATGGTATGAAATGAAAGCGAAATGGATGATAAGAAAGGTGATGATGGAGCAACTGGTGGAATGAGTGGCGGGGAAAACCTGAGGACCCGGAGAAAACGCTCAGAAACAGTTTCGGCCACCACAAATCCCACATGCGGGCGCCTGGGATCGAACCACGGCCCCCGAGGTGAGAGGTCGCGGTATAACCACTCAGCCACGGTAATTCAAGTCATGCATTTTATTTGTGATGTAAAAATTATTAATATCCAATAAAAATTCAACATTTTGAGAAAATGAAAATGTTTGAAGATATGTATGTGTAAAGGGTAGTGGAAATCTTCCAGCCACTTCTTTGGAAGACACTAAACTTCAATACCAAGTTTGGTATTTAATGACGTTTAATAGCTCAATATCCTACCGATGCTCGCGCGCGCACACACAAACACAAACGCACTCAGACGCATACAGACTCACACAGACACACAGACACACACAAACTCACAAACACACACAGACACACAGACACACACAGACTCACAGACACACACACTGACACACAAACTCACAAACACACAAACACACACAGACACACAGACACACACAGACTCACAGACACACACACTGACACACAAACTCACAAACACACACAAACACACACAGACACACACAGCCACACAGACACACACAGACTCACAGACACACACACAGACACACACAAACACACAGACACACAAACACACACAGACACACAGACACACACAGACTCACAGACACACACAGACACACAAACTCACAAACACACACAGACACACACAGACATACACAGACACACAAACATACACAGACACACAGACACACACAGACTCACAGACATACACAGACACACAAACATACACAGACACACAGACACACACACAGACTCACAGACACACAGACTCACAGACTCACAGACTCACAGACACACACAGACTCACAGACACACAGACACACACACAGACTCACAGACACACAGACTCACAGACACACACAAACACACACATACTCACAGACACACAGACACACACACAGACTCACAGACACACACAAACACACACAGACTCACAGACACACAGACTCACAGACACACAGACACACAGACTCACAGACACACACAGACTCACAGACACACAGACACACACACAGACTCACAGACACACAGACTCACAGACACACACAAACACACACAGACTCACAGACACACACAAACACACACAGACTCACAGACACACAGACTCACAGACACACACAGACACACACACAGACTCACAGACACACAGACTCACAGACAAACAGACTCACAGACAAACAGACACACACACAGACTCACAGACACACACAAACACACACAGACTCACAGACACACACACAGACTCACAGACAAACAGACACACACACAGACTCACAGACACACACAAACACACACAGACTCACAGACACACACAAACACACAGACTCACAGACACATAGACTCACAGACACACAGACACACACAGACTCACAGACACACAGACTCACAGACACACACAAACACACACAGACTCACAGACACACACAGACTCACAGACACACACAGACTCACAGACACACACAAACACACACAGACTCACAGACACACACAAACACACAGTCTCACAGACACACAGACTCACAGACACACAGACACACACAGACTCACAGACACACAGACTCACAGACACACACAAACACACACAGACTCACAGACACACACACAGACTCACAGACACACACAACACACACAGACTCACAGACACACACAAACACACACAGACTCACAGACACACAGACACACACACAGACTCACAGACACACACAACACACACAGACTCACAGACTCACAGACACACAGACTCACAGACACACAGACTCACAGACACACAGACTCACAGACACACACAGACACACACAGACTCACAGACACACAGACTCACAGACACACACAGACTCACAGACACACACAAACACACACAGACTCACAGACACACACAAACACACAGACTCACAGACACACAGACTCACAGACACACACAACCTGCGCTACGGAAATGTTGCTATTAATCTGCTGGGTTCCTTTAAAACGAATTTCTCTACCTGTTCTGCAAAGAAACTATGCTTACGAAAGATTGTTCTTTTATTTACATCATAATAAACGAGATAAAGAATAGAAGCAGTAGCTTATCATTTGCTTCCTTATAAGTAGAAGAGAAATAAGGGAATGCATTAGGCTAATGCAATAATTGATTATTGATCCTGTGGATGCTACAATATTTCATGTTCACAAAGAGCAGTCCTGTGAAATTTAGTTAATAGTCAAACATTTTATTAGCTGATCGCTATGATACAACTAAAATTCGGTTCTCTTTCCGGCCAGAAAAATAGATGAAGCGAACAACGACCCTCGTTTGAGAAAAGCTAGGTATTTTAAAATTAAAACAAATAAAGAGATATAAGACATGAATTGTATGTTTTAGCGAAAGATAAATTTTTCTGCAGTAAGTTTTTGTATATCTCTTATGGTTTACCAGTTATGCAAAGGTCATCCAAAATGAGGAGGTCTTTGGAGATTATCTAAAAAAATTCAAGATACACATATACTTCATTTCCCATGAAAATATCTTAAACATGTTGGTATTTTATTCAAAACCGTTAGAGCTAATTATGAGAAAAATCACAATTTTAGAAATGTTTGCCATATAAAGAAGTTTGGTGTGGGAAATTTTCTAAAAAATATTCATGTGGCATCCATAGAAAATTCCAAACTTAAACATCAATCTTTTCGGTGTTGAGCTTTGTTATTCACAGATGCACACAGATAGCCTTTTTCTAAAAACGCTTTCTTCAAATTCAGGGACCTGAAAACATTTATTTCCGAGGGATGAATTTTTGGGTGGATAACAACACCTTCTTAACCCACTATACGGTTGAGAAAGTAAACAACATTTAACAAAAATTAGATTCATAAAGACATGTACAAATATTTCAAATTGTCTAGTATTGCCGGTTGCGAAATATCATTTTATTAATTTGAATGTTCAAATACTTTCAAAGTATACTTCGAGTATACTTTTTGTGGTGGTAAATCGTCATTAATATGTTTCTCGTTTCTAAACAAAGAGTGGAATATCAAAGCCAACACAGAGCAACCCGACTTTTAAAGATTTATATTCAGCTTTGGCCTCCTAAATCACTTTTTAGCTAAACAAAACCTGCAATGAAACAATGTATGCAAACGTTTGTCTGGATTAGCAGAAGCAGGCATAAAACTCAGCATTGGTAACACAATTTGCAAAAGAGATAAAAAATTTGGTGTGTCCCATTTACATGGCTTTCTCTTCATTTATGTAACAAATGTTTGGGTGGAGAGCAATTCTTTCTATATGCACTATGTATATAGTACGTGTTGAGAAAGTAATAGCTAATAGTGCATGGGAATAGAAACGTGTATATGGTACGTGTTGAGAAAGTGATAGCTAATAGTGCATGGAGATAGAAACGTGTATATAAAACGTGTTGAGAAAGTGATGGTTAATAGTGCATGGGAATAGAAACGTGTATATAGTACGTGTTGAGAAAGTGATAGCTAATAGTGCCTGGAGATAGAAACGTGTTGAGAAAGTGATAGCTAATAGTGCGTGGGAATAGAAACGTGTATATAGTACGTGTTGAGAAAGTGATAGCTAATAGTGCCTGGAGATAGAAACGTGTTGAGAAAGTCATAGCTAATAGTGCGTGGGAATAGAAACGTGTATATAGTACGTGTTGAGAAAGTGAGAGCTAATAGTGCATGGGAATAGAAACGTGTATATAGTACGTGTTGAGAAAGTGATAGCTAATAGTGCATGGGGATAGAAACGTGTATATAGTACGTGTTGAGAAAGTGATAGCTAATAGTGCATGGGGATAGAAACGTGTATATAGTACATAGTACGTGTTGAGAAAGTCATAGCTAATAGTGCATGGGGATAGAAACGTGTATATAGTACATAGTACGTGTTGAGAAAGTGATAGCTAATAGTGCATGGGGATAGAAACGTGTATATAGTACATAGTACGTGTTGAGAAAGTGATAGCTAATAGTGCGTGGCAATAGAAACGTGTATATAGTACGAGTTGAGAACGTCATAGCTAATAGTGCATGGGGATAGAAACGTGTATATAGTACATAGCACGTGTTGAGCAAGTGATAGCTAATAGTGCATGGGAATAGAAACGTGTATATAGTACGTGTTGAGCAAGTGATAGCTAATAGTGCATGGGAATAGAAACGTGTATATAGTACGTGTTGAGAACGTAATAGCTAACAGTGCATGGGCATAGAAACGTGTATATAGTACATAGTACGTGTTGAGAAATTGATAGCTAATAGTGCATGGGAATAGAAACGTGTATATAGTACATAGTACGTGTTGAGAACGTGATAGCTAATAGTGCATGGGAATAGAAACGTGTATATAATACATAGTACGTGTTGAGAAAGTGATAGCTAATAGAGTATGGGAATAGAAACGTGTATATAGCACGTGTTGAGAAAGTGATAGCTAATAGTGCATGGGAATAGAAACGTGTATATAGTACGTGTAGAGAAAGTGATAGCTAATAGTGCATGGGAATAGAAACGTGTATATAGTACGTGTTGAGAAAGTAATAGCTAATAGTGCATGGGAATAGAAACGTGTATATAGTACGTGTAGAGAAAGTGATAGCTAATAGTGCATGGGAATAGAAACGTGTATATAGTACATAGTACGTGTTGAGAAAGTGATAGCTAATAGTGCATGGGAATAGAAACGTGTATATAGTACGTGTAGAGAAAGTGATAGCTAATAGTGCATGGGAATAGAAACGTGTATATGTACGTGTTGAGAAAGTGATAGTTAACAGTTCATGGGAATAGAGACGTGTATATTTTACGTGTTGAGAAAGTGATAGCTAATAGTGCGTGGGAATAGAAACGTGTATATAGTACGTGTTGAGAAAGTGATAGTTAATAGTGCATGGGAATAGAAACGTGTATATAGTACGTGTTGAGAAAGTAATAGCTAATAGTGCATGGGAATAGAAACGTGTATATAGTACGTGTTGAGAAAGTGATAGCTAATAGTGCGTGGGAATAGAAACGTGTATATAGTACGTGTTGAGAAAGTGATAGCTAATAGTGCATGGGGATAGAAATGTGTATATAACACGTGTTGAGAAAGTGATAGCTAATAGTGCATGGGAATAGAAACGTGTATATAGCACGTGTTGAGAAAGTGATAACTAATAGTGCATGGGGATAGAAATGTGTATAAAGTACGTGTAGAGAAAGTGATAGCTAATAGTGCATGGGAATAGAAACGTGTATATAGTACGTGTTGAGAAAGTGATAGGTAACAGTGCATGGGAATAGAGACGTGTATATTTTACGTGTTGAGAAAGTGATAGCTAATATTACGTGGGAATAGAAACGTGTATATAGTACGTGTTGAGAAAGTGATAGCTAATAGTGCGTGGGAATAGAAACGTGTATATAGTACGTCTTAAGAAAGTGACAGCTAATAGTGCATGGGGATAGAAACCTGCATATAGTGCGTGTTGAGAAAGTAGTGGCTAATAGTGCGTGGAGATAGAAACGTGTATATAGTACGTGTTGAGAAAGTAATGGCTAAAGGTGCGTGGAGATAGAAACGTGTATATAGTACGTGTTGAGAAAGTAATAGCTAATAGTGCGTGAAAATAGAAACGTGTATATAGTACGTGCTGAGAAAGTAATAGCTAATGGAACATGGAGAAAGAAACGTGTATACAGTACGTGTTGAGAAAGTAATAGCTAATAGTGCGTGGGAATAGAAACGTGTATATAGTGCGTGTTGAGAAAGTAATAGCTAATAGTGCGTGGAGATAGAAACGTGTATATAGTACATTTTGAGAAAGTAATAGCTAGTAGTGCGTGGAGATAGAAACGTGTATATAGTGCGTGTTGAGAAAGTAATGGCTAATAGTGCGTGGAGATAGAAACGTGTATATAGTACGTGTTGAGAAAGTAATAGCTAATAGTGCGTGGGAATAGAAACGTGTATATAGTACGTGTTGAGAAAGTAAAAGCTAATAGTGCGTGGAGATAGAAACGTGCATATATTACGTGTTGAGAAAGTAATAGCTAATAGTGCGTGGAGATAGAAACGTATGTATAGTACGTGTTAAGAAAGTAATAGCTAATAGTGCGTGTAGATAGAAACGTGTGTATAGTACGTGTTGAGAAAGTAATAGCTAACAGTAAGTGGGAATAGAAACGTTTATATAGTACGTCTTGAGAAAGTAATAGCTAATGGAGCGTGGGAATAGAAACGTGTATATAGTACGTGTTGAGAAAGTAATAGCTAATAGTGCATGGGAATAGAAACGTGTATATAGTACGTGTAGAGAAAGTGATAGCTAATAGTGCATGGGAATAGAAACGTGTATATAGTACGTGTAGAGAAAGTGATAGCTAATAGTGCATGGGAATAGAAACGTGTATATAGTACGTGTTGAGGAAGTAATAGCTAATGGAACATGGAGATAGAAACGTGCGTATAGTACGTGTTGAGAAAGTAATAGCTAATAGTGAGTGGAAATATAAACGTGTATATAGTACGTGTTGAGAAAGTGATAGCTAATAGTGCATGGGGATAGAAACGTGCACATAGTACGTGTTGAGAAAGTGATAGCTAATAGTGCATGGGGATAGAAACGTGTGTATAGTACATGTTGAGAAAGTGATAGCTAATAGTGCATGGGGATAGAAACGTGTATATAGTACGTGTTGAGAAAGTGATAGCTAATAGTGCATGGGAATAGAAACGTGTATATGGTACGTGTTGAGAAAGTAATAGCTAATGCAACATGGAGATAGAAACGTGTATATAGTACGTGTTGAGAAAGTAACATCTAATGGAACATGGAGATAGAATCGTATGTATAGTACTTGTTGAGAAAGTAATAGCTAATGGAACATGGAGATAAAATCGTGTGTATAGTACGTGTTGAGAAAGTGATAGCTAATAGTGCATGGGGATAGAAACGTGTATATAGTACGTGTTGAGAAAGTAATAGCTACTGGAACATGGAGATAGAAACGTGTATATAGTACGTGTTGAGAAAGTAATAGCTACTGGAACATGGAGATAGAATCGTGTATATAGTACGTGTTGAGAAAGTAATAGCTAATGGAACATGGAGATAGAATCGTGTGTATAGTACGTGTTGAGAAAGTAATAGATAATGGAACATAGAGATAGAAACGTTTGTAAAGTACGTGTTGAGAAAGTGATAGCTAATGGAACATGGAGATAGAAACGTTTGTAAAGTACGTGTTGAGAAAGTAATATCTAATGCAACATGGAGATAGAAACGTGAGTAAAGTACGTGTTGAGAAAGTAATAGCTAATAGTGCGTGGAGATAGAAACGTGTGTATAGTATGTGTTGAGAAAGTAATAGCTAATAGAACATGGAGATAGAAACGTGTATACAGTACGTGTTGAGAAAGTAATAGCTAATAGTGCGAGGAGATAGAAACGTGTATATAGTACGTGTTGAGAAAGTAATAGCTAATGGAACATGGAGAAAGAAACGTGTATACAGTACGTGTTGAGAAAGTAATAGCTAATAGAGCGTGGAGATAGAAGCGTGTGTAAAGTGCGTGTTGAGAATGTAATAGCTTATAGTGCATGGAGATAGAAACGTGTGTATAGTACATGTTTAGAACGTAATAGCTAACAGTGCGTGGGATTAGAAACGTTTATATAGTGCGTGTTGAGAAAGTAATATCTAATAGTGTGTGGAGATACAAACGTGTATATAGTACGTGTTGAGAAAGTAATAGCTAACAGAGCGTGGAGATAGAAACGTGTATATAGTACGTGTTGAGAAAGTAATAGCTAACAGAGCGTGGAGATAGAAACGTGTATATAGTACGTGTTGAGAAAGTAATAGCTAACAGAGCGTGGAGATAGAAACGTGTATATAGTACGTGTTAAGAAAGTAATAGCTAACAGAGCGTGGAGATACAAACGTGTATATAATACGTGTTAAGAAAGTAATAGCTAATAGTGCGTGGAGATAGAAACGTCTATATAGTACGTGTTGAGAAAGTAATAGCTGATAGTGCGTGGAGATAGAAACGTGTATATAGTACGTGTTGAGAAAGTAATAGCTATTAGTGCGTGGAGATAGATACGTCTATATAGTACGTGTGGAGAAAGTAATAGCTGATAGTGCGTGGAGATAGAAACGTGTATATAGTACGTGTTGAGAAAGTAATAGCTAATAGTGCGTGGAGATAGAAACGTCTATATAGTACGCGTTGAGAATGTAATAGCTAATAGTGCGTGGAGATAGAAACGTGTATATAGTACGTGTTGAGAAAGTAATAGCTAATAGTGCGTGGAGATAGAAACGTGTATATAGTACGTGTTGAGAAAGTAATAGCTAATAGTGCGTGGAGATAGAAACGTGTATATAGTACGTGTTGAGAAAGTAATAGCTAATGGAGCGTGGGAATAGAAACCTGTATATAGTACGTGTTGAGAAAGTGATAGCTAATAGTGCATGGGGATAGAAACGTGTATATAGTACGTGTTGAGAAAGTAATAGCTAATGGAGCGTGGGAATAGAAACCTGTATATAGTACGTGAGCTTTTTTGTAACAAGCTTTGAACGAGTAACGCTAAAATTGTAATCGAGGATATATCGTAGGATGTGGAGCACACAGGTCGCTGTTTTCCCACGCATATAGTACCTTTGTTATTACGTCATCTCTTATGTCAATATTACGTAGGGACAACTGATTTTATCCTTGGGACAGTTTCGTCCCTAGTTATTGGTATATATACAGGGTTACTACAAAAGAAATAGACAACTTCAACTGCCTGAAAACACAAACTATTAGAGATAGTAATCTAATTATTTTGGAGGTATGTTGGGAAACTTTCAAAGTTTCGTTTGAGACTATTTTTAACGCTGTAGTGTTTTGTTTGTTGTTGCAGAAGCTGAAATGGCGGAAAATCCTGTGGAAAAGGCATATTGCGTGTTGGAATTTGCTAGAACGCAATCAGCAACTGTTGTCCAACGACATTTTAGAACACGTTACCACAAAACACCACCGACTAGACAGTCAATCTACGACTGGTATAGAAAATTCGAGACAACGGGATGTTTGTGCAAAGGGAAGAGCTCGGGAAGACCAAAGAGTTTCGGAAGAAAACGTTGAACGTGGTCGTTCTGCCTACATAAGAAGCCCACAGAAATCGACATCTAGGGCAAGCATGCAATTACAAATTCCACAGCAAACTGTATGGAAAAAAATGCGGAAGCGACTGCACATGATGCCTTACAGATTACAGATGTTACAGTTTCTGAGTGAAGAAGATAAGGTCATACGGCGTGACTTTTGTATCGACATGTTGCGACATGATGAAGACGATGCTGGTTCTTGTGAGCGCATCATTTCATTTTTGTGGTAACGTGTTCTAAAATGTCGTTGGACAACAGTTGCTGATTGCGTTCTAGCTAATTCCAACACGCAATATGCCTTTTGCACAGGATTTTCCGCCATTTCAGCTTCTGCAACAACAAACAAAACACTACAGCGTTACCAATAGTAACAAACAAAACTTTGAGAGTTTCTCAACATACCTCCAAAATAATTAGGTTGCTATCTCTAATAGTTTTTGTTTTACAGGTAGTTGAAGTTGTCTATTTCTTTTAACCCTGTATATATATATATATATATATATATATATTGGTTTAACGTCCTTTAACCTGGTTTGGTCATATCGGACGATGAATGCAATTGATAATATGATGCTCAAATGATCTTGGGGTCCATGGAGCTCAAAGTTACTCGACATTCGTCTTCTCAGGATAAGGGAAAACCCCGAAAAAAGCCTTACACGGGTAACTCACCCTAAGCGAGTTTCGAACTCATGACCTTTTGAACGTGAGGCAGACACGCTACCCAGGCGGGCTATTGGTATATTATCACGGGATTATATTACGCCTTTGACCTGCGCAACCTTCCACACAGGACTGCTTTGAGGGTAATCTATTTAGTAGGTACACCTCTTTGCCCGTATTGCAGCGAGGGGCATGAGTGCCGTCTTCCATGACCATAGACACTCACGCAAGGTATCATTTTTACTTTCTCTACACGTTCTATGTACTTAGTGTATAGATTGGTACTGTAGTGCACCTAAAATTTCGATACCGAGATTTCACCGGAAATACATGCTTTGAGACCCCCTGAATCCAAACAAAAAGCATGTTTTGAAAATGTCCGTGTGTGTGTGTCTGTGTTCGTCTGTGAGCAGCCTAACTCAAAAACGAAAAAAACGTTAAATATCACACTTGGTATTTAAGTGTGTATCTTTCAAGGATGCGACACGAAGATTTTCAAGAAAATCTCCTACCCCCAACTACCCTTTGAATTGAACATTTTTCGAAAATTTTGATTTTCATAAAAATTGCTCTAATGCGTTTGATTAAAATACCCAATGTATAAGATATTTTTTAGCAAAATAATATCCTGAATTTTCTGGGAATAGTCTCTGAAGACCTCTTCATTCTGTATGACTTTTGTATAACTGGTAAACCGTAAAAGATATAGAAAAACTTACTACAAAAAAAATGTAGATATCATTAAAACACACAATTTATGTAATGTACATTTTTGTAGAATTAACCGTTTTCGGGACATTCAGGATTATTGGTTTCGATTTTAGTCACTTTAATTTTCTCAAACGGGAAGAAGTCTTTCTTCTCGTGTCTCGTTTGTTTACTCCTGGAATGTCAACTGTTTCACATAGCGACAGACATTTAAAGGACGAGACTATCGGTTTAGCCTGTGCATTTTTATTTCCTTTCTACATACAAGTAGCTAGTGATAGGAATAATTCTGCTTATGCTTATCTTGATTAGCATAATGTAGATAACATTAATCTTTTGAATAAAAGGTTTGTTTGACGAACATCTAGAGGATATCATATGAATGGAGCACAATAGATTTTTTCCCTTCTACTTTCAAGCGACCAAGTAATAAGAACAATTTCTGCTACTTTTTATATTGTTTAGCATGCCGTAGATACAAGAATAAGCTTTTTAACAATAATTTGTTACAGAGATGTAGAGAAAGTTATATGATTGTAACACATCAGATTGTTTAGTTCAGCTCAATCATGATGGTTTTAACCATTTCATTGTTATCTCTAAACATAGATTTACTCATAAAGTTTATAATTTATTTATTATTGTTCATAATGTAAATTATTTAACTAGGTGCAAAAGTCGAGTTTTAAAATGAATCGATCCAGTTAAATCATGACCGCAGCTAGTACGTGTAGAGAAAGTAATAAAAGTATTACAATAGCCTTAAATAACGGTTATTTAAACCTATTGTAAGACATTAACTACTTTCTCTACACGTACTATGTACATAATGTTTAGAGAAGGTGTTGTAATGCATCCACAAATTTGATACCGAGATTTCACCGGAAATACATGTTTTGGTTCGCCCTGAATCCAGAAAAAGCATTTTTAGAAAAATGTCCGTGTGTGTCTGTGTGTGTGTGTGTATGTGGGCAGCATAGCTCAAAAATGAAAAGACCGTTAAAAACGAAACTTGGTATTTAAGTTTGGTATCTTCTAAGGATGCGACACGAAGATTTTCAAGAAAATCCCCCCACCCCAAACTACCCTTTATATGGAAAAAGTTTCGAAAATTTTGATTTTCTTGAAAATGGCCCTAACGATTTTGATTAAAATCTCGTATATTTAAGATACCTACTTGCCAAGTAGAATATATATCTTGAATTTTCTGGGAATAGCCTCTCAAGACTGCTTTATTCTGGATGAATTTTACGGAATTTTGCATAACTACTAAACCATAGGAAATGGACAAAAACTTACCATACAGAAAATGTAGAGCACATTAAAACATACAATTTGTGTTTTATACTTCTTTTTCGTGGAGTTGATCTTTTTTAAAATATCCCTTGTTTTTAGTTTCAGCTTTGAAAAACTTGTACTTTTCTCATGCAGGAATTTGTCAACTCCTGTCCCTATGAACAAAGGAAGTACCGTCACATAGCAACCAGCTTTTGAGTATGATTTTAACCCATCCTACTCCTTTATTTCTCTTCTACTTACAAGGAAGCAAGTGATAAGACCATTTCTGCTAATGTTTTCTCAATTAGCATGAATTAAATAGAAGCCTAAGCGTTTTAACAATAAGTTTCCCTCGCTCTTTCTGTTTTCTAGTTAACGGCTTTCTTACGTGTCAATAACGAACATTTTTCCTCTTGCTTGACCTTTATTGTATAGGTAATGATTCCGATATTTTTTTATTTAAAAATCTTATGTATTACACTCAGACGACTTTTTCTATCTGTTCTACAAATTTCTTACATAAGATTATTCTTTTTTCTACACCGTGCTAATCGAGATAAACATTAATAGAATGTATTTAATACTAAGCTCCTTATAGGTAGCAAGGAACTAAGGCAATACACTGGGCTAAACCGATAGTCAAAAGTTTTAAAAGCTGTAGTTATACGATTGCCATTGCGAATCGCTTCTTTGCTTGTTCAGGAGTAGATTAAAAGAAAACCGGACACTTCCTGTCTGAAAAAAGTATAAGTACTTTACAATTGAAAGCAACAACAAGCAATATCTCAGAAACGGTTACCTCTACAACAAAAATGTACCGGACATAAATTGTGTTTTTTGATGAGGTGTACATTTTTTGTGCAAATTCGGCAAAACTCATCCAGAATAATGAGATATTTAGGGACTATGCTCAATTTGGGATGTAAATATCTTTTACATAGGGTATTTTGTATAACATCATTACAGCCATTTTTGAGAAAATAAAAATTTCACAACATTTTTCCATATAAACGGTAGTTTGTGATAAGGGATTTTCTTGAACATCTTTATGTCGTATTCTTGGAAGATAATAAATCTAAAAACCGAGTTTGCTATTTCACGGTCTTTTCGGCCGCGCCGTGGTCGAGTGGTTAGACCACAGGCCTGTAGATAAAGCGGCGCAGGGGCGGGTTTTCTCCGGGTTGTCCGGTTTCCCCCGCCATCGCATTCCACCGGTGCTCCATCTTTATTCCATGTATCACCAGTGTCATCGCCTGCGGTGCCATAAGTGGTAAAAGCGGGCGTTAAACACTAACACGGTCTTTTCGTATTTGAGCTATGTTGTCCACAGGCACACACGCGGACTTTTTTCGAAAAGGTAGGAAGAATGGATGGACGAATGGGTGGGCGGATGGATGGATGGATAGGTGAATGAATGGAAGGACGGATGGATGAATGGGTTTGGGTGAGTGGATGCAGGGAGGAATGGATGGGTGGGTGGGTGGGGTGGGTGGGTGAGTGGATGCAGGGAGGAATGCATGGGTGGTGGGTGAGTGGATGGAGGGAGGGATGGATGAGTGGGTGGGTGAATGCATGGAGGGAGGGGTGGATGGGTGAATGGGTGGAGGGAGAAACGGATGGGTGGGTGGGTGGGTGAATGCATGGAGGGAGGGGTGGATGGGTGAATGGGTGGAGGGAGAAACGGATGGGTGGGTGGGTGGGTGAATGCGTGGAGGGAGGAATGGATGTGTGGGTGGGTGGAGGGAGGAATGGATGGGTGGGTGGGCGAATGGATGCAGGGAGGAATGAATGAGTGGGTGGGTAAATGCGCGGAGGGAGGGGTGGATGGGTGGAGGAAGGGATGGCTGGATGGATGGGTGTAGGGACAGAATAAATTTCTGTCATTCGGAATACCTTAATTGATTTGTGCGAACGCAATTCCATTTCGTAAGAAATCATGTTTGTTTTATATAGAAACAAGCAAATCATGAAGAAATGCTTTTAAATATGGATACTATGAAGAAAGAGATTCCAAAATACTAGAAATGTGTGTTTTAAAGCCAAACCATATTACTTTAAAGATAAGGAGTAGGTTTACTTAATCAGTTTAAAATTTCTGCAAATTATGTCCATATTTAATAATGAAGTATCAAATAGTCAAACGATGCAAAACATTTTTAGAGTTTAATCACTGCAAATGCTGAAACTTAAAAAGAAAGAAAGACTGTAAGAAGCTATTGGTCGCTTTGTCTTTGCTTAATACTGACTGCAGTATGCCACCAAAAGCACCGATTTGCGAAAATAAAATATTTTCGACAATACAGGTCGTTGAATTTCTTACGTGACGTCACACATAGTAAATCCTACATTTTGTCAACTGTTTCTGACTTGGAAAGGGCAGTGAAGATTTATTTTAGACTCTCCTGAAAAATGTGACTAATGTGTTCCATTCACATGACTTTCTCTACATCTGTGTAACAACTTGTTGTTAAAAAGCTTATTCTGCTATCTTCTTCATACTAATCGAGATAAACATTAGCAGAAATAGTCTTATCACTTAGTTCCTTATAAGTAGAAGGGATACACTCGGCTAAACCGACAGTCACATGTTTTAAAATATGGTTGCTATGGGACTAAAATCTGTTTCTTTGCGTGGCCAGGAGGTGAACAAGTTTCCGTATGAGAAAAGTTAAAGGTATTTTAAAACTGAAACCATAACAAGGAATATCTCGAAGACGGTCAACTCCGCGAAAATATGTATATGACATATATTGTGTAGTTTAAGGAGATCCATATTTTTTGTGTGGTACACTTTTGTGTATCTCTTACGGTTCACTAGTTATGCTATTTCAGAGGCTATTTCCAGAAAAGTCAAGACATGTACATTTTATCTATCATGTAAATAGCTTTAATACATGCTACTTTAATAAAAATCATTGGTACCATTTTTGAGGAAATAAAAAATTTCGAAATTGTTATCATGTAAAGGGTAGTAGTGGGTGGAGGAATTTTCTTGAAAATCTTCATGTCGTATCCTTGGTAGATAGTGAACTTAAATATCAAATTTGGTATTTAACGGCTTTATGTTTTTGAGCTATGCTGCCCACAGACACACACACAGATTCACACGGACCTTTTTCTCAAAAGTCCTTTTCCCAAAACATGTATTTCCGGTGAGATCTTGATGTGAAAAATTTGGGTGCTATACCATACCTTCTCTATACATTATGTACACAGTACGTGTAGAGAAAGTAATAAAATGTTTGATGATGCACATCCATAATGACAGCAGGCGTGGTTTGGAATTTCCAACAATGTCATACTTTGCCTGTCTCAGCACCAAGTTGTAATGTAGCAAGCAGTAAGCTCTCAGGAATGTTTCTGGAAATGTAATTAGTTGCCTCTTTGACTTGCTTGACTAATTATGATTCACCAACAATATACTTATCACAAGCGGCAACAAAGTTGCTATTATTTAAGGTTTCGTTGCTTGTTCTCTGCAACTTTCTTCTTTACACGCTAACATTCTAAGTTTCCTCTTTCGCGCTGAACTTCGAAACAGACGTTATGCATCTGAGAAGTTTGTGTTCTTAAGTTTAACACTATGGAGACTAACTCCTTTTCCAAATAGTCTATAACCAAACTCGGATCTTTTAAGGAGATTTACTATTTAGTTTCGTTAGCAGGTTTCGGAAAACTACAAATAGACCTAAAATAACATAACAACGCTTATGTTAACGTCTAGCTGCCTAGAAGAAATAACAGGTATAATAGCAATAAATATAAATATAACAATAATGTTAATAATAACAATACCAGTTCCTAATCATGCACTGACCTGTCTGATAAAAGCAGTTCTTGAAAAACATTATTTTTGGCAGTTGATGCTGTTAACTTAATGTTATAAAATCATAACACTCCAATGTAGCCAACTTTAGTTAATGCGTCCACGGCATCTTTCAAGTAGGCTATGGCTCTGAAAACTCGTGTCGATCCTTAAAATGGCAGATGATTTCGATGTCATGAGTATGGAATCTGCTGAGCTAGACGAAGCTATGCAAGCCACGGAGAGAGCAAAATTACAACTGCTACACTGCCTCCGTTGTATGCAATGTTTTCGTTCTATACAAGTAAGCCATCATGTTGTCAACACTGATGCTAAGCAAAGCAACAACTGAATATCGCAGACTATTTAGCATGAACTCCGTGAATTAGGTAAAACAATCTATTTTAATTATAATATGCCTATAAATATTGAGAACAGTCTAAATAGAGCGTATGACACGTGTTAAAATAGTTTCACATTGTTCGGAGGATTGCTGTACTCAGCCTAGCTTCCTACTCACAATATAAAACATCATTTTTACTACTGGTATCATAAATAACTATTTTGACCTTTAACTTTGTGGTGTACTGTCATTCTATAAATTACGGAGATCTTATAATAGATTACTAATAAATAAAAGTTTTATACCCCGCCTGGGTAGTGTGGTGGTAGCGTGTCTGCCTCATATTCAAAAGATCGTGCGTTCGAATCTCGCTTAGGGTGAGTTACCCAGATAAGGTTTTTCTCGGGATTTTCCCTTATCCTGAGAAGACGAATGTCGAGTAACTTTAAGCTCCATGGACCCCGAGATCATTTGAGCATCATTTCACCAATTTCATTCATCGTCTGATATGACCAGGCAGGTTAAAGGACGTTAAGATACAAGAAGAAAGATATATATAGGCAACGAAAGGCAGGCAATGTGTACCAAACGTGAGCTAAATGCAAAGATCTGGTTTCAAAGCCCAGAAGCCAATCAGAATCATGATAACATTCCGAAAACATAAAAATGAAGCACTAGTGGGAGCATAGCGCAATATGGCGGAGATTTGTTTTGTATCATGGGTCACTCCAAAATGCATCTTGTGGGGTCGAGACGCGTAGATATATCCTTGCGCTGCTTCAGGATTTAGAAATTTTCAGCGCTGCCGGCTCAAGTTTTGCTGGACGACTTCAGCAAAGTGAGAAACATGATCTCGCTGAGGTGTAAAATGGCGGCAAAGCGAAGGTGACCACATGGGAAAATAAAAATGACTACTAAATCGTCGGCAACTTAATTATAACCAGGACACAACTACACTCCGCATGCCAAACAACAGCCATGAAAGATCTCGAGAAAATCCCCAAGAGCCATAACCTTCCTGCATCCAGTGGAATTGCCCGTTTTCAAGATAATCCTTGTTATTAATTATGTTTTCAAATATTTAAAACATTTCTCATGCGGGAACTTGTCAACTCCTGGCCGCGCAAAGTAACGGATTTCAATCGCATAGCAACCACATTTGACTGTCAATTTATTCTAGTTATTCTTTTATTTCCCTTGTACTTATAAGGAACAAGAAATCGGCCGTTTGTGCTGATGTTTATCTGGATTATAAAATGAAAACGTCATGTTATTTATGGACACTCTTTAACTGTCAGCGCCCCATTCTAAATTGGGTGAAAAGACTCTTAATTTTGCTCAGATGCCCCTCTTTCAGGGTTGAGGTTCTTTTACGTGCCGTAAATCTACGACACGGGACCAACGGCTTTACTTTCCTTCTGAACGAAGCCATGCTAAGGATTTTTACATCGTCCTCCGCCGGGTATATGAAGCTAGCATGGTAACCATTACTGCACGGAGGACGACTTGCCTGGATTAGCATCAAGTAGACAGGAGAATAAGCTTTATAACAATAATTTGTTTCAGAGATGTAGAGAAAGTCATGGAATGGAACACATCAGATTTTTCTACATAATTCTAATTGCAGAAAGTATGGTCTTATTAATTCCTTATATATATCTACACAGTATATAGCTGCAAATGTTGATCTTTAGAGTAACTTATCCTTCGTTTTGAATTTAATTAATTTGTTTCTTCTCTTATTTCTGTAGCAATGCAGTATGTAATGTTTGATTAATGCAATCTATACCATTTGACTAGAGAAGGATATAAGTAATCCAATTTTGTTTTGGAATATAATGTTTTGCTATCAAAATAGATGTTTACCGAAAGTGAAGAGCAAAGCATAACTTCTCACAGGTTTGTAATGTCATATAGTTAACGCATCACACTAATATAGTGTCTAATAGTAATTGCAAATGGGTAGAAAAGGTGCAGAAAGACATGCTTGTTTATTTTTGTTTTGGGAATTGACTGCAGCGCTACGCTACTGTTTTATAAATTAGCTACCTCGGTGACAGCTTGTCTCGTCTGCTTTTGTAAGTAGACTTGAAATCCCTAACGCTTTGTTTTAATCGTACCTTTTACAACGCACAAGGGATTAGCATTTGTAAGCCTTGCAGGAAAAATATAATCGTAACTAAAAAGATACTTTTTTTATTTTAATAAAAATTTAGACCTTTTACTGTCGTTAAGTTTTCATCCAATAAGAGAGTTTCATCCGTGAGAAAATATTCATAGGGAACTGTTATTCAGGTCGAAAATAAATTGACAATTTAGCTCAGTTGTTAAAGTGCCAATGCAATGGCCAAGATAGGCAATTTATACAAATCGCGGTCATCTGACTGGACCGATATTGTCGAAACATCTTATCACAGCTGACGTTCATTTCTTTGAAATCTTGTCGCACCTGGCGTTCGTTTGTTTGATCTCCTGTCTTGGTTATTGGTAACAAGGACACAATCCAGTCAGCTAATAGAAAAAAAAATCCATAAATAAATATGGCGGATGGTCATCCACTATTTGAGAACTAATGTAAATATTACAATCATAGCCTGATAAAACCTCCCGTCCTATGTATTATAAATTATTAATAATCTATTTCGCTGAATTGTCTTATCAAATGCAACTCGTTTTTTCATTTCTTAAGACAATTGACTCACGTCGCTTCGCTTCGCTTCGGTCATGAATTATGGACAAGCTGAAACACCCTTGATATTACTTATTTATTTATAATATATTTACGACTAATTATTTATTTGTAGCTTAACATCTTTTAACCTAGTTAGTGATATTGGACGGTGAATGAAATCGGTGAAATGATGCTCAAGGTCTCGGGATCCATGGTGTTTAAAGCTATTCGACATTCGTCTGTTCAGAATAAGGGAAAACACCAAAAGAAACTTTATCCGATTTGAACTCGCAACCTCTTGAATGACAGGCAACTACGCTATCCCCACACTACTTTGGTGGGCTTAATTTTATATTGATATTAATTATGTATATCGGAATATTATTCATTACATATAAAAGTCAATGTATGAATTTTATAGACTTCCAGATGTCGAAGGGCGGTGAGGTGGGTGGGTATTTTGTAGACTTCTACGCAGTTGCAGCGGTTTTCATCAAACTCGGCACAGATAACTTTTGAAACAAGGCAAAAACTCTATTGTGTTACGCTCACATGACTTTCTCTACATTTCTGTAACAAATTATTGTTAACAAGTTTATTTTTCTATCTACTTCATAATAATCCAGATAACATTAGCAGAAATTGTTCTAATTATTTGGTTCCTTGTAAGTAGAAGGGGAAAAAATATAATGTGTTCCATTCACATGATTACCTCTAACTGTTCGGTAAACAAACCTTTTATTCAAAACATTAATCTGTTTTCTATACCATGCTAATCAAGATAAACATAAGCAGAATTTAACGTAAGTAGCTTCCTTGTAAGTAGAAGGGAAATAAGAAAATACACATGCCAAAGGCATAGTCTTGTCTTTTAAAAGCCGGTCGCTATGTGCAACAATTGAAATTCCAATCTGTGTACTTGTCATAATTAAACAAACGAGAAAAAAATATCTTTCCGTTTGAGAAAGGTTTAAGTGGCTGAAATTGAAACCAATAATCCGGAATATTTTGAAAACAGTTAACCCTACAAAAAATGTATATGGCATAAATTGTGTATTTTAATGAGATCTACATTTTTATATAGTTAAGTTTTTGCATATAATATATATAACTCCATGGCACGACAGCTCACAAGGGACCTTGGCCTACCGCCCGGCCGCTGCGTCTCCCATCTCGGTCCATGACAGACGTCATGGATGGGGTGCAGTATTGGTGGATTAGACGTGATCAGCGCCTCGAACTCCCCGGCCGGTTAATGCGGTCCTCATGACCTGGAGCGGCTACTTCTCCATCAAGTAGCTCCTCAATTGGCCCTTCAGGGACCTCACGAGACTGAGTGCACCCCGGTCCAAGTCTCCCAATGGGGGAAAAATCCCCACTGGTGCTGGGAATCGAACTAAGGTCTCCCGCTTGGCAAGCAGCAATGTTACCACCGTGCTAAGGAGACGACCTCTTTGGGTGTATATATATATATATCTTAAAGTTTGCCAGTTATACAAAAGTCCACAAAATGACGAGGTCCTCAGAGGCTATTCCCAGAAAAATCAAGATATACATTTCATTTGTCATAGAAAATATCTTATACATAAGGTATTTTAATCAAAATTGTTAGAGCCATTTTTGAGAAAATCAAAATTTTCGAAAAATGTACCATGTAAAACATGTAGTTTGGGAAAAGTTCTTGAAAACCTTCGTGTTGCATCCTTGGAAGATATCCAACTTAAATACCAAGTTTGGCATTTAAGAGTGTTTTCGTTTTTGAGTTATGATGTCCAGTGACACACAGACATACATACACGGACTTTTTTCTAGAAATGCTTTTTTTTTTTTTTTTTTTCCAGGGAGACCGAAAACATGTGTCTCCGGTGAAATATCGGTAGGTATTGTGTTTTTTTTTTTTTTTTGTGCATTACAGTAGCTTCCCTACACAGCATGTACATAGTAAGTGTAGAGAAAGTAAAACTGCTTTTCTTTGAATTCAGTTGGACCCAAAAATATGTTTTTCCTGTGAATTTTCTAAATCGATTTTTAGTGCAATATAATACCTTCTGTATACACTATGTACATTGTACGTGTAATATGTTTTAGTTTGGTAAGAACAACAGAAACCCGTTTAATAAATAATAAAGATATATTTAAGTAGAGCATAAAGCCTAGAGTTAACGTTTTCAATGTCACATTATCGACACGACAATGCTCGATAGAAAAGAAATGTAAATCAATCACTTAAGCATACCAAGTGAAAATACCAAGATTACTATTTTCTTTAAATTTGGTAATTAATTGTCTTTTAAACCAGCCGTGTGAAGGAAAAGGCTGAAAACGTAGAATTCAACGCCAACTTCCGGTTTAACTAAACAACTGAGTTTCCAAGTACAGCATTCAGTTTCCCAGCTGCGGAAAGGCTTTTGTTAATAACAGGGAGGAGGCCCTTTGATCCCTGCTAATGATTAATTGAATATTATTATTAATATTTAATGAGTGCTTGAAGGCCTAAAGGAACAAACAGCCAAAATGTCCGATCTCTCACCTTCACGTGATGCAGCTGTTACATGATAATTCTGTTATCAAGAAAGCGAAGACCGTTTAATTAATTCTAAATTTGAAGACTTAACGGAATCGATCTGAACAAAACCACGTGATGAACCTAAGGAAGAGCTACTCACCACTAAGCACTGGTGAGCTGGTGAGTTACTGACTGAATTGGTATTTCTTCCTCTTCTTATACCAATTCCCTCTTTAAACTTTTCTATGCAGTCTCTCTTGACTGAACTCTCGACCCCGACGGTATTAAAGGATTCGAGACCTAGGGAATCACTGCAATGTCTTTACTATAAATACTTCCTAATACTTGGGTGATGTAACTGCCAAACATATGGTCTCCATGTTTAACGGCTACAATTTGTTTAATACATATAACAGACACCCCTATATGTCTTTTCTGAAACTTAAATGAAGAAATGGATCGTGGTCATCTTCTACAATTGTCTGAATTTTATTTAATATTACAACCTCTCAGTTAAATATTGGAGTGCAAGGAGACAAATGATTTCATTTTTTGTAGTTTAACGTCCTTTCATCGCACGATGAATGCAATTGGTGAAATGATGCTCACATGATCTCGGGGTCCGTAAGCTTAAAGTTACTCGACATTCGTCTCCTGAGGACAAGGGAAAACCCCGACAGAAAACGTTATCCGGGTAACTCACCCTAAGCGAAATTCCCACTCACGACCTTTTGAATGTGAGGCAGGCACGCTACCACCACACTACCCAGGAGGGCTTAAATGATTTCATTGTCAAGCGTTTAACATTAATATCAAGCAACCAACCAACCAACATTGAATTTCCCAGCAGGCTCGCATATCTTAATTTTGAACATATTTTATGCTCTAAGCACGTTCATTTAGATTTAGTAGGAAGCCATGCCTCTTCAACTTTTGCTCCAAAGTTTGCCACTACGATACAACTTGTTAATGTTTGCTAATACCAGACTAAAGAAATCGATGCCAAGGAACTTTGACGCCTCCACTTCAACCGATCAGGCGTTTATTTGAAAATAAAGTCGGTCATGGAACATGCAGTATGTTTAAAGTTGATATGGCCAAGCAGTTTGATACTTCAATCAGCTGTTAATGATGAACTAAGTATCTAATATTACAACTAAAAATATTCTGATGTGTTACATTCACGTGACTTTCTCTAACAGAGTTCTTACAAAAGAGTATTCTTCTTTCTACACCATGATCATCGAAATAACCATTAGAATTAACTTATTACTTAGTTCCTTACAAATAGAAGGGAGCTATGGAAATTAGCAAGTGTTACATTCTCTCCGTTTTTCAACCAAGTTTCTGTTAAGCATACAACGTCAAAATCACTAAGGAAATACAAGAAATTCTCGCTACCCAACCTTTTTTTGACATGTGACAATCCTCAGAGAAGGGGTTGGGTCCAATTGTTTCCTTGCTGACGGTCTTCCTACAACTTGGCTGACCCTTTGTCGAGCTGTTGTCAGCCTAAGGACACGGAGGGGCGTTGTTGTTGGCTTCTCCGGCGAAGACTGTCTCACCCTCCTCTCCTCTTTGCCCCTCCCTGTCGACATAACTTGAGGCACCTGATGTTCTGCTGAGGGACACATCATCATACTCCCTCCCGAGACTCGAGAGGGCTGACATCTACTCTGGGCAGCAGCTATGGCACCACCTACCGGCGGATCTGGCAGCAGCAGCAGCGGCAGGAGCCACGGCAGCATTCCCCCAGCGGCAACGCAGTGGGCATTCGTCCCTCTACTAGCTTGCAGCTCCGACGCCTGCGGGTGCTCGGCTTCTATACAGCGGCAACGCAGTGGGCTCTGACCCCCTATTAGCTTGCCGTTCCGCCGCCAGTGTGCGAGCGGCCCCACAGACAGCTTGCTGTCATTTTGTAAAGAGCAGGAACACCCCTACTTTCCTACTCCTCTTCTACTGTCATCTTTCTTTTCATTGACCTGACTAGACCGACTGACAACGGAAACAGCGGGTCCGTAAGCCCAGAGCCAAGGGTGAAGGCCATTGGCCTGAAACCTCGAGCCGATATGGCTCGCACAGGCGCCTCCTCTAAGGAGGTCCGGTCCTCTGCGGACAGCCGTAGGGCAACCGCACCGACCCTGACCAGCGACGACGGGCAACAGCCAAGCACCAGCACCAGTCAACCTACTCCCTCACCAGAGACGGCCGAACCTTCGCGCAAGCGAAGCAGGACGTCTATTGGCGGCAGCAACAGGCGCAAGCCATCTTCGCCTCACCGCCTCGTAGCGGTTGAGAGTGTACAAACCAGGCAGGACCCCACCAGTCCTTACACCATCCCTATGCCCGACTCAGACACCGACGACGAACCTGACGGGCCGTGGATAACTGTCCACGCAGGGGGCCGCAGAAGCGGTCGTTCCTCCCCCAACCCAACCGCACCACCACAGGGAATTAACCAACCCCCAACCCAAGGGGGGCGAAAAATCCCACCTATACTTGCCGACGCTTTCCGCAACCACGTTGTGGTAATGAGAAAGCTGGCAACGAAGCTTAGGGGCCCCTTCGAGGCCCGGCGGAAGCTAAGGAAAGTCCACCTCTCCTCGGAAAGGGATTTCGAGGCAGCGAAGGCCGTATTACGGGACGAACAAATCCCGTTCTACAGCTACTCGCTGCAGCGGCCCTACGTGGAGCGTAGGATAATACGGGGCCTTGACTCCGACTGCACCCCTGAGGATGTCAAGGCGGCCCTTCAGGACGAGTACAACATCACCCCTACCTCCGTGGCACGTCTCAGTAAGACGGTGGCAACAGACGACGGCACTCAGCGAGTGCCTATGCCCTTATTCCTGGTCGTGGTACCAAGGGAACGCGCCCAGACAGTTCGGTCGATAGACGCCGTCCGTCGGCTTATCTTCACCGTCGTGCGTATCGAAAGATACCACGGCAAAGAGGGACCTGTGCAGTGTCATAGGTGCACGGGCTTCAATCACTCTAGCAGTGTGTGCGAGCGCAAGCTCGCTTGCCTGCGGTGTGGTGAAGCCCATCTACTGAGGGACTGCACAAAACCCTATGAAGCTCGCCACTGTGTGAACTGTGGTGAGGCGCATGTGGGCTCATATAAAGGCTGTAAGGTGCGGAAGCGCCCTGTTGAGAGCCGCCGTGAAGGCCCCTAGGAGCCAGCTAATGTGCGCCCTGGGGTGTCCTTCTCCTCGGCACTAAACCGCGCTGAGGGAACGCTGCGGGCCGCTGAGGCAGCAGCAACTCCCACCCCCGCAGTCATTGCAGAGATTGTGCCAGCTCCGTCCTTGACGGAGACCCCAACCCCCCAACCTGTTCCGTCGACGTCAACGGAGGAAGCCGCCCCGACGCCCTCGGCAGAGGGCCCACGCCGGACTTCTCCAAAAAAGAAGTCCAGGAAGAGAGGAAAGAAGAACCTCCGGGCGCCCGCCAGTCGGGCCAATCAGAGGCTCCCACCTCTGTGAGACCCGAGGCCACGCCCCCAACACTCCAGCAGCTACCAGTGGCGGAAGCTCCAGTAGCTGCCGCCACAGTGCCGACTCCAGCAGCGGAGGCTCCCGCTGCACCTACCACCACAGCGGCTTCCTCGGCCTTTACAGCGGCCATCCCACAGGCGGACCTGGATGAACTTCAGGACCTAGCCCTGTGGTTCGGTGACCTCCTAAGTAAGGTCCTACCTATACTGCGAAACTTCAAGTTGCAGTACAGTGACCCCAGACTCTCCCCCCTCCAGAAACACACCCTGTTCCTCCAAACCTTGGAGCAGTTGTACCCGGGTTCCGCTAAGTAATGGCCTCTAGATTCGTTCGGAGACCATTGCGACTCGCGTACTGGAACGCGAACGGCATCCGGGGACAACGCCCAGGCGTCCTTGAGTTTGTACAATCGTACGGAATTGACATCCTGATGGTTTGCGAAACCCATCCGGATGCTGTTACTGACTTCTCGCTGCCTAGTTACGTCACCCATCGGTCCGATCGGGTCGGCCGACGGGGTGGCGGTACAGCTATCTTCATTAAGAACCACATAACCCATACTCCTGTCCAACTCCCAGCACTAAAGCACGTGGAGGCCTGTGCAATCTGGCTTGCCGTCGGCGGGCTAGACGCGCTGCTGATAGCTGCATATGACCCACCAAACCACCGCTTCCATGAAGCGGACTACACCACCCTACTCAACCTTCACCCAGTGGTATGCATCGCAGGAGATCTCAACGCGAAACATGCCCTCTGGCACAGCCGCACCAACAACCCCCGAGGCCGCGGGCTCTACCGCCTCATCAGCGGCAACCCCGCCCTCGTCGCGCACGGACCGAGAGGACCTACGTGTCATCCGGCTCGCGGCAGACCGGATGTTCTTGACATCATAATCACCAAGAACACACCATTTCATCTAGACCTCTCGTCGGTCAACGAGTTGGTCTCCGACCACGACCCTATCGTGGTGGATACAACCGAGGCCGTATCAGCTCTGGTAACACCAGACTGGATAAATGAGATCGACTGGGACGCAGCCGTCCTTGACCTAAACCAAACCGTGGACCCGCGACCGCGCATCGATTCCATCGAAGCGCTGGAAGCGGCAGCCACGGCCTTCTCCCGACAACTCCTGAATGTGGTATGCGCGCATACCTACCGCATCCCATCTAACAAACCTAACCCGAGAACCATACCTAATGAACTCCGTCAGCTGCTAAAAGCCAAGGCAACCGTACGGAAGCTATGGCAGCGCTTCCGCCATCCCAGGATCCAAGCAGTGTACCAGCGGTTCAAATCCCTGGGAAGGCGCCTGCTTCGCGCGCACCGCAAAGCGGCCTGGGAACACACAATGGCAAATGTAAACCTGGAAGAGAAACAACCCTGGAGGATCATCCGATCCCTCAGGAAAGACAAAAGTCAGTTTCAGCATCCCATCCATGGCACCCGTGGGAGACTCTCTTTTGAGCCCCAGGATAAAGCCACGGATTTCTCAGATTATCTGGAGTCTCAATTCGAACCCCGCGAAGACCCCCAGGACGAGGACTTTACTGAGCTCGTGGAAGCGACGGTAGACTACCTCTATGAGGAGCCCCCGCCGCCCCATGAGGAGATCCGCATTCCTTTAGTCACCCCGAAAGAGGTGGCTTCCCAACTCAACAACCTAAAGCCTAACAAAGCCGCTGGACATGACGGCGTTACGGCGCCTATGCTCCAGCACCTACCCAGAAAGGCCGTAATCCACCTGACACGGATTTACAATGCATGCCTGCATCTAAGTCACTTTCCAACGTGTTGGAAGGAGGCGAGGGTAGTATGCATTTTGAAACCCGGCAAGGACCCGGTCTTCCTGTGAAGCTATAGATCTATTAGCTTACTTCCGATCGTCTCGAAAGCATTCGAGCGGTTACTCCTACCTCGCCTCTCCCCTCTCTTCGAAGAGAGACTCCTACTCCCGGATCATCAGTTTGGTTTCCGTACTGGACATTCCACAACCCTGCAGTTGCTGCGACTGGCTGAGAATGCTGCCCTGGGCTTCCAGGACAACTTCAAAACAGTCGCGGTACTCTTGGACGTGGAAAAGGCCTTCGCCACCACGTGGCATCAGGGACTCTTGTACAAGCTCAAGAACGCAGAAATCCCTCCCCCCTACCGTCACCTGCTTAGTAGCTTCCTTCGGGACCGCACTTTCAGGATGAGGGTGGAGGGGAGGCATTCCACAGTCAGACCCATAGCGGTGGGAGTGCCGGAAGGCAGCGTGCTGTCGCCGTTACTCTTTGCCGCCTACATGTCCGACTTCCCCACAGAACCCAGTAGTTACGTGCCAGTATGCCGACGATGTCCTCATAATGGCGCATAACAAGAACGCCCGATATTGCTTCCCCCCGCTACAGAGACAGCTCCAGGCCATAGGCAGATGGAGTGAACAGTGGCGGATGGCCATCAGCCCACAGAAGAGCTCAGCTCTACTGCTGGCTAAAGTCCGTGGCTGGCGACCGGAGAGGTCGCTGAGGTTGCGGCGGCGGCGGATCCCCTGGGTCCGCACCGCCAAATACCTTGGAGTCCTCCTCGACCGCGGCCTTACTTTCACTCCACATGTCAGGGAGAAGGTCGGTATGGGACACGCTGCCCTAAGGCAGTTGTTTCCCATCTTCCGCTCCACCATGCCTACACACCTAAAACTACGGCTGTACCGCGCAGTCGTCCCGCCCCTGATGCTGTACGGCTGCGAAGTCTGGGGTTCGGTGGCTCGTTCCACCATCCGCAGGCTGCAGACTGTGCAGAACAGGGCATTGAGGATGATATATGGCACAGACCGTAGATTCCCGTCCCACATTCTCCATTCCCACTTCGGAATCCCTTACATAGTGGACGTTGTGCGAGAAAGAGCTCGCACAATATACACTAAACTTGCTCCCCACCCAAATCCCCAGGTGAACACTCTCGGTCTTTACGACCACACGCTGCCTAGGAGACGCCTTGGGATGGTAGATTTCCGGCCACCTCTCCCTTTTTTACAGTTCTACTCGCCAAGTTAAGCAGCATCGGGCCCGGTCCCGACTCGGACGGGTGACCGTCCAGTTGTACTCCGACAAGATCTGCAACACTGGCTTCCGCCACCCCGTACCTACATCCCTTCAGTTCCCCCCACTAGCCGGCACTGCTTTCCTTGACAGCCCGCAAGTGGCTGGCCAAGTTAAGCAGCATCGGGCCTGGTCCTTCTCTGGGTGGATGACCACTCAGGTAGGTAAGCCAGTCCGCGCCGGCTGCACAGAGGGAAACACCCTGCCCACATTACTTCGACACAGACATAAACGCTTGCACAAGACATCTTTCATATCACACGGGTAAATCCGCGAGAAAAGCGGATAGGTACCGTGGTGATTTGCCCCCGCCCGAGTACACTCGGGCGACTAGTTCCTACTCCTGGCTCCTGCTGAGGGACCTGCTACCTGCTGGGCTGATGCACTGGCTACCTGCTCTTGCTGCCCTGTCCTGGGTTCGGTTTCCGCACTGCTTCTAGGCTGTTCCAAGCGCTCCAGCTCCTGTCGGTTCCAAACTCTCCCGTTAATGAAGAGCTTGTCATAGCGCAATAAGGCATGACAGCCCTGCTTCCTGGCCTCAAACATGTGTCCCTTTAAGAACTCTCTCTCTTCTCTTACACGCTGGCTAAAGTCCTCGCTAATGCTTATTCCCGTTCCCCGTAAATAACGAGCATCTCGAAGGATGGCCACCTTGAGTTTATAATGGGCCAGTTTACACACAATAGGTCGCCTTACATTGCCACGTCGACCTACACGATGGGCTCTCTCCACATCAAACTCGCGGAGTTCGATTCCTATTTGTGAGATGACACTTTTCACTATTCCCTCCGTCATCTCCCAACTCTCTCCCGGTTCTTCTGTCATACCATATAGCACAATATTGGTTCTCTAAATAATCCATTTTCTCTTCCAGAGCACGCATTCGAACCGACACATTCTCCACGGCACTTTCCAGTGACTTTAGGCTGCACTTTTCAAATCCTAAAAATGCCGGTCCCCATGGCCGCGCTCGCTAAAGCGTCTCGCTTTGGTGTTTCGCAGCGCAGGGGATCATGGGTTCGAGTCCCGCCTTGGGCATGGGTGTTATATGTTTGTGTATGTGTGTGTAAAAAGTAAAACAGAAATACGGTAATCACAGTAATCACATTAGGTAAATAAACAGTAGGGTATACAGTGTCGGAGTCCCGATCAGACTCCGGAACTGTATTTAAAAAAAAAAAACGCATTTCTTGCCTCAACTCTCCAATGAGTTCTCGTACGCTTTCCATTGTCGAACTTCTTCCAGGTAGCTACGAGCAAGACACAAAACACGACCGTCCTCTCTCACACTCGGACTTTGCTTGTAATGTGTATTACAAAAGCACCTACGGTCTGTGGACCCGTGCGATTGTTGAAATTCTATGTATGATATTGCTATGTCAACAAATACACTTATTCATTCATTCATTCAGAATGGAGCTAAAGGAATGCGCTGAGCTAAAGCGATAGTCAAAACTATCGCTATACGGTTTATGCAAAATTCTGCAAAAATCCCAGAATAAAGTGCTCTTCAGAGGCTATTCCCAGATAATTTTGAAAGTTGTGTTGTGAATAACTTTATTGCATGGTATTTTAATCGTAAGAGCCATTTTTAAGAAAAACAAAATTTTCAAAATCCTTTTCAACGTAAAGGGCAGTTTGGAGTGGGGAGCATTTTCTTGAAAATCTTCGTGTCGCATCCTTGGAAGATAAACGGTCCTTTAATTTTTGAGCCATGCTGTCCACAGGCACACACGGACCTTGCTAATTTTTTTTTTTTTTTCAGGGAGTCTCAAAACATATTTCCGGTGCAATCTCCGTATCGAATTATTGAGCGCAATACAATACCTTCTTTATGCACTATGTACATAGTACCTACGTGTAGAGAAAGTAATAATTATGTCCATCGCCCAAAATATGCGGTGTATGTACCCGTGTTCAGTATAAATGGCATCTCCGGAATAGATAATACTAGAGTTTGTCTCGTCGTTATATCCAAGGTCTTTATGATTCTGTTATAAACGACTAACTACTTGTACATCGCAACTAACTGAAGCACCAGGCGTTGCCTGTGGTTTAACGGTTTATCCCTAAAACATTTAGGTTAGGTTGTTATTTGCCTTTCTTTCGAGACATTTAAAACATTATCACATAAGACACTTAGAGACTTAACCATAACTCTCAAGGCACCACAAAAAAGAGAAAAAGTACTATGCAAAAGTACTGTTGAACAACCATCAGTACTTGTAATGGTAATGAACAATTTAGCTCAACTATTAAAGCGCCAATGCAATGGCCGAGATTAGACAATTTCAACCAATCGAGGTCATCCGACTGGAGCTATATTGTAGAAACATCTTATCGCAGCTGATATTCATTTCTTTGAAATTTTGTCGCCCCTGAGGTTCGTTTGTTTCATCTCCTGTTTCGGTTATTCTTAACAAGGTCACAATACAGTCAGACAACCTTCAGTTTTAATAACTGTCAGTTCCACAATTATACTCCAGTTGCAATTTTTATTCAAAGTTTTATCCAATTCATAATGTGTTTGGCTCAAAAAAGGGGTGAAAATAATCGTTATTTGTATTTATGTATGAATTAGTGCAATTACCGCAAATATAGTACGTTTGTTTCCATTTCCTGTATTACTTATTAAAAACTGAAACAAAATAATTGTTCCCTATTTCTATTGTTGCTATCAATATTCGTACATTGGGTGTAGGCACGGTCGGCCTTGTCATAATTCAGGAGATAGTGAAGAAAGAACAAAAAAAGAAACATTCGGTAAATAAACATGGTTGAATGCGTCATGTATCATTTGAGAACTAATGTAAGTATTACAATCATAACCTGATAAAATCTCCCTTCCTATATATTATAAATTAATAATAGTGTATTTCGCTGATTTGTGTCATCAAATACAGCTCGTGTTTTCATATCTTTGGATAACTGACTCTCGTCGCTTCGCCCCGGTCGTGAATTATCGACAAGATGAAAACGCTCGTGGTATTAATTATGATAACCTCACTTGGGGAGAAATAACACCACTTTAAGTAACTTGGTAATGTTTGTTTATTCTCAGTAACCAACGTACCTAAGACTATTAAGAAAACACACTAAAGGCAAAAGAAAGAAGACTTCAACATGAAGATACCAAGAACTCGTAGAATTGACTTTCCATCTAGCTTCATGCCCATTTACATTATGTGTTAAACAAGTTATTCTTTTCTGCTTATACAAAAAGAACATCGCTGCTTACAAAAATCGGATGTGTCCCATTCACATGACTTTCTGTACATCGCTGTAATAAATTATTGTTAAATAGCATATTCTTGCGTCTACTTTTTGATAATCGAAATAAACATTAGCGGAAATTGCGTTAATTACTTGCTTCTTTTTAAATAGAACGTAAATAAGGGAATAAACTAGGCCAAAATGATAGTCACATTTTTTAAAACCTGGTTGCCATGTGGTTAAAATCCGTTTCTGTGCATGACCAGGAGTTTACAAATTTCCGTGTGAGAAAAGTTTAAGTGAAATAAATAACAGAGAATATCTCAGAAATGTTCAACTCTACGAAAAAAACAAAACATTATAGGATCTAAAATGTGTGCTTCAACGAGATCTACGCTTTGGTGTAGTAAGCTTTTGTCTATCTGTTACGGTTTACCAGTTAGGAGAAATTCAGCAAAACGCATTAAGAATAAAGAGATCTTTAGAGACTATCCCCAGAAAATTCAAGATATGCATTTTATATGCCATGTAAATATCTTTGACACATAGTATTTTAATCAAAATCCGAGAAAATAAAAAAAAATTGAATTTTTTTCCATGTAAAGGGTAGTTTCGTGTTGCGGAATTTTTCAAAATCTTCGTGTCGTATCCCCGGAAGATACTCAACTTAAATACCAAGTTTGATATGTTAACGACTTTTCGTTTTTGAGTTATTGTGTTCATAGGCACACGGATATTTTTCTAAAAATGCTCTTTTTGGATACAGATGACGCTAAAACGGTTATTTCCGGTGAAACCTCGGTATCAAATTTTTGGGTGGAATGCCTTACCTTTTCTATACATTATGTACATAGTACCTGCAGGGGAAGTAAAAATTAAGAACTTTATAAATGAATGTCCGAACATAAGAGTATGGTCGCAGAAAGTGTGGATTTTTACGTCGACTTTTTGATACTCTTGTTAGCAATGATTATAGTCCTTATATCTTTTGTTCTAAATGCCATTATATTAATTCTTTTGTGTCACTTTGTAGGAGCACATACCACATGCTCATAAAACATACTAAAAGAGAAATTGTATATAGTATTATAAGCTTATAGAAAGCAATGTAAAATAGTTGTGAATATTTAATGGTAGAAATGTGCATAAATGCAAATATTGTAACTTAGGTAATTAAGGCAAGGCGAGCTAGTTTAATTCCAGGTAACAGTTCACCAACAACCTGCTAATGACCAGGGTTAGAATGTAAAACAGAAAAGAACAGACATAGAAAGAAGTGAGGAAAGAATAGTGACTTGTCTTCCAAGTAGCACAGGGAATTGGAGACGCAGACAAAGCAAGCATACGTTAAAGTAAGAAGGAACCACGGGGTTTTTCCAAACGCGTCATGAGTACGCTATGACGTCAGAACTTGGCACAATTATTCTCATAACTTGTGAGGTGATGCTAACTAAGAACCAATAAGAGACACTGTTACATTTTATGGCGCGAAAGTTGGCGTCACACAAGATCAGTATTTAAGGCAGCGCAGATCTCTTATGTGGTTACTCTATAACTATCTCTCTTGAGCTTGTATTCACATTGTGTTACGCGCACGTCCACGTGCTGAAGTGGTGGGGAAGATTTGTGCACATGGTTAGATTGGGTTCCTGATTAATAATTTAAGTGCTGGGATGGTATTTATTTATGAATCATTTTGTAAGGAAACAAGCTAGCCACCCGTTAAATCTGTGATACAATAAATTCAGGTCGTAAGGGAAAATGCTTTGTTTTTAATATTAGCCTCATCCACAAACCCCTGGGATAATTTTAATTAGAAGATTAGGAGTGAAATATTCATTAACGACGAAGCTTTGGACACTGCTGGAGCGACACACCGACTTCTCGCGACAATTTACATCAAAACATAATCAACAGCCATATCAAGATAAATAAGATGATGAAGCAGTGGTATTGTGCATGGTTTGATGTCGTTGCTGTTATTGTTGTCTAATATAAGAAACTTCGAAATGTTATTAGTTTTTGAATCATGTGATTATGTGCAGTATAATAGTGTCTTTATTTTACTGTGTTATTATTCTATGATCAATGCCAGAATAATATATCAATTTATTGTTCCATTGTTATTTTATCAGGCCTTAAATGTGGAAAAACTTATTTTTCTTATGTTGGCAATGTTCGACCTATTACGATAACTAATGCGAACTTTTATAGGGATTGCATGATTTTAAATAATTAATCCTGTGCAATGTGACGGAATACCGAAATCTATGCTAGACAGTAACAATTATTGCCAAATTTTGTGTCAAAAGTTAACTGTGCCAAGTTTGGTCGAAATCCCGCAAGCACGCACGCACTCACTCACTCACTCACAACACGGAGCTGTTTACTTTCTCTACACGTACTATGTACATAGTGTATAAAGAAGGTATTATAATGCACCCAAAAATTCGATATCGAGGTATCATCGAAAATACATGTTTTGGGCTCCCCCTGAATCCAAAAAAGCTCTTTTAGAAAAAGGTCCGTGTGTGTCTGTGGGTAGCATAGCTCAAAAACAAAAAAGTCTGTTAAGTACCAAACTTGGTACTTCAGCTAAGTATCTTCCGAGGATGCGACATGAAGATTTTCAAGTAAATTACCCCCACCCAGAACTACCCTTTACATGGAACATTTTTTAAAAAGTTTGATTTTTTCAAATATAGCTCTAACGATTTTGATTAAAATACCTTATGTAGAAGATATTTTTATGGCAAATGAAATGTATATCTTGAATTTTATTAAAATAGCCTCTGAAGACTTCTTTATTCTTTATGATTTTTATATAAGGGCAACCGTAAGAGATATACAGAAACGTACTACAAAAAACTGTAGCTCTCAATAAAACACACAATTTATGTCATATGTATTTTTTTTTATTGTAGAATTGACCGTTTTCGAGATATTCAGTATTATTGGTTTCAATTTTAAGGCACTTAAACTTTTCTCGAACTGGAAGATACGTTTTTCTCGTTTCTCTATTTTGTTTACTCCTGACAAGCAAAGAGATTGGATTTGTTTACCAAACAGCTAGAGGACATCATGTGAATGTAACACAATAAATACTTGCCCTTTTACTAATAAAAACCAAGTAATAAGAACAATTTCTGCTAATATTTATCTCCATTATTAGGAAGTAGATAGAAGAATAAGATTTCTAACAATAATTTGTTACAGAGAAATCATGTGAATGGAACACATTAGATGTTTACTTTCTCTACACGTACTATGTACATAGTGTATAGAGAAGTAGTGTAATGCTCCCAAAAGTTCGATACCAAGATTCCACCGGAAATACATGTTTGAGTCCCCCTGAATCCAAAAAAAGCATTTCTGGAAAAAGGTCCGTGTGTGTGCGTGTGTGTTTGTGTGTGTGTGTCTGTGTCTGTGGACAGCATAGCTCACAAACGAAAAGGTCATTAAATAGCAAACTTGGTATTTAAGTTTGGTATCTTGCAAGGATGCGTCACAAAGATGTTCAAGAAAATCCCCCCACCCACCAACTATCTTTTACATGGAAATTGTTTCAAAAATTTTCATTTTCTCAAAAATGGCTCTAACGATTTTGATTAAAATGGCGTATATGAAAGGTATTTACCTCACAAATCATATGTATATCTTGAATTTTCTGGGAATAGCCTACTTCAGAAGACTACTTTATTCTGGATGAATTTTACGAATTCTGCATAACTGCTAAACCGTAAGAGTTAGACAAAAACTTACTACACAAAATTGTAGAGCACATTAAAACACACTGTTAATATTATATAATTTTTTTCGTGGAGTTGATCGTTTTTAGGTATTCCTTGCTTTTGGTTTCAGCTTCAAAAAACATACTTTCCTCATACAGGAGTTTGTCAACTCCTGTCCATACAAACAAAGGAACTTCATTCACATAGCAACCAGCTTCTGACTATCACTTTAACCTATGGTACTCCCTTATTTTGCTCCTACTTACAAGGAAGCAAGTAAACAGACCATTCTTACTAATTTTTTCTCAATTAGCATGAAGTAAATGGAAACATTGACTTTTTAACAATAACTTTAGATGTTTTATGTGGAGATGTTTGCGTATTAGAGAAAGTAAAAATGGATCTTGTCCCAACGACGATAAGGCAGCAATTTTATTTCAGTGCACAGCCACATTTCCCAATATAAGGAACATTTTAAGGCAATAGACATACCAACTTGGTTAATTTAACGCTTCCCCATAAAGGACTTTCTAACTGCCGTTGAAGCATGTTCACAAGGGCATATTCACAGCTATGAAGGGATATCTACCGGAAAGCAGCACAAAGGAAACTCTGCTATTAAAAATAGAAGCCGTAAGTTGTTTTAATCAGCACACTCAAGTGCAGTGTCACGTTCGTGACTCTGGCTTAAAAGACACAGAGGAATAGCCTCTTTCAAAGCAGCCAACTGTGAAACACAAAAGAGTTGTTCGTAGCTTTCGCAAACTCGAGTCGTGTCTTTATCTCAGCTTCTGCAAGCGATTTACAGGGATTACATTAATACAATGACCTATTTCGCTGAAAACGTTTTTACTTTCTCTATACGTACTATATACAGAAGGTATTGTAATGCACCCAAAAATTCGATACCGTGATTTCACAAGAAGAACATGTTTTGAGTCTCTGATTCCAAAAATAAAAAATCTGATGTGTTCCATTCACATGAGTTTCTCTACATCTCTACAATAAATTATTATAAAAAGCTTATTCTTCTATTTACTTAATGCTAATCGAGAAAAAATTAGCAGAAAGGGTTTTATTAATTTCTTTCTTTATGTATAAGGGAAATAAGGGCATGCCATAGGCTAAAGCGATGGCTAAAGCTTTCAGAAGCTGGTTGCTCTGTGAAGTACCTTTGTACTGACAAGAGTTGACAAATTCCCGCATGAGAAAAGAACCGATAAGTATTGTAAAGCTGAAACTAATAAAAGGGAATATCTCAAAAACGGCCAACCTCACGAAAAAAAAGGCTTGTGTGTTTTAACGAGATACACATTTTTGTGTGGTAAGTTTCTGTGTATCTCCTATGTTTTACCAGTTATGACAATTTTCGCAAAATTCATCCAGAATAAACATGTCTTCAGATGATATTTTCAGAAAATTGAAGACAGACATTTTAACTGTCACATGAATATCTTAAATATAAGATATTTTAATCAAAATCGTTAGAGCCACTTTTTAGAAAATAAATTTTTTTGGAATATTTTCCATTTAAAACATAGTTGATGGGGGAATTTTCTTAAAAATCTTTGTGTCGCATCCTTGGAAGATACTGAACTAAAATAACAAGTTTGGTATTTAACAGTCTTTTCTTGTCATGCTATCCACAGACACACACACAAACATATACACAGACACACACGGACCTTTTTCCAAAAATGATTTTTTGAATTCAAGGATCACAAAATATGTATTAACGATGAAATCTCCATATCAAATTTTTGGGCGAATACAATAGTTTCTTTATACACTATGTACATAGCACGTGTTGTAACGTTGCAGGAAATGTTGAGGATAAGTTTCCTACAACAGATGGCGCGGTCTGCTATGTAGCAGATATTTTTGGGAGGACCGGAGGCCGCCAGAATTGAAGTGCCCAAAAGTTGGCAAAACTGAGACGATCGGAAGAGACAGTCGAGACCCGAACGTCTCATTCTCAATTTGAGTCTGATTCTGATTCTGACAGAGTCAGTCAGCGTTCATTACGTGAGTAGCAGAGTTACGATTGGGTCAGCGAGGAGATAACGCTGACACGATACAACCCAGTTGAATATGGTTCAGCAACGTGGTGTGTGAGGCAGCCATTGACAGTAACTCTTCGGCTAAAATATATATAGAGAGCACTGGCATTACGTAAATGTAATGTCCTTTAAAAATGTTCATTTACGAAAACATGTAAGTCGTCTTGAACATTAAGGAGAAAGCTATATTCGCGATCGGGAAGAACAGAAGTATTTCTTCCTTTGTGTCGTGTAACCGGTGCAAAGTTCAAGTTTCTAAAGGTCCGTTGCTGGTGGTTTAAGTATAACCAGTTTTGATGCTAGTCTGCTTGGACGTGTTAATTGCTGTTCGAAGGAATGCTGTAAAATATAGCGGCATTCACACATGGTTTGTTCAATGGAATCTTTTGGAGCGGAACGATTGACTCTTTCACTCGGAATTTTCCCTGGTAAGTGACGAGGATCCTCTGCAGCCGCCATGTTGGGAAAAGCTACGAGTTCAACATGAATTTGCGAGAGTGATTGGGGATTTCGGACAGCTACAGAACATAAGGCAGGAGGCAAATGTTCCTGTTTAAAGGCTATGGCCAAGTCTCACAGAAAAAGTGCAGTGGTAGTGTCATATATGAAGAAATGTTATTTTTATTTCAATTTATGAAGTACAGTCTATATCAAGGTATAAGTTCATTCTGCTAAAACTTTGATACTCGAGAAAGACTGTAGTACATTCAGAGTAAAATTCCTGAGTGTAGAAGAAAGTTAATATTTCCCCTTTTTACTGTAAAGTTGAATGCTATAGTGTAAATGATTACGGGTCTAGTTTACCCATCATTAATGCTTTTTAGTTTATTAATACTTTTATTATTTTATGTGCGGTGATGGTGTTAATTTGGTGGAAATAATTTTGCAAATGTAATCGCAATTCTTACTCTTACGTGGAAGACCCACGAGTGAAAGCCATATTATTGTAAATGTTAGAAAAGCTGAATTCAGCATTCTTCCTTAAAAGATGGACTGTGTTTAAGTTAAAAAGAATATCATTTTCTGTGGACATCCAGACGCTTGATATTTGTTTAGACTTGGGAGAAACGAACCCAGGATCACGGCAAGAAATCTGATCAAACGTATTTTGTACCGCGGTTGAGTGCAGAACGTGTCTTACTGCAGTACGCTTAAAAGCGCCGGTCCCCATGGACACGCTCGTTAAAGCGTCTCGCTTTGGTGCTTCGTGGGCAGGGGATCGTGGGTTCGAGTCCCGCCTTGGGCATGAATGTTATATGTTTGTGCAATGTGTATATGTTTGTAAAAGAAACAGTAAAACCAGTAAATCAGTAAAACCTACGGGGGGAATGTAAATAGGGATACAGTACCGGAGTCCTGATCAGACTCCGTTACCGTTTTTTCTATAAAAAAGAAAGAAAAAAAAAACAGCGTGGAGGCTGTAGTGCAAAAGAGACAATTAGTTCTCGTTTGTTAGTTCGTCGACGTCAGAAACAAATGCCTGAGGCGAAAGTTATTGAAGCAGCTGAACCCGTTACAGTGCAGAGAAAGTAAAAAACGTTTTTAGAAATGTGTGTGTGTGAGTGTGTCTGTGGGCAGCATAGCTCAAAAACAAAAAGTGGATTAAATATCTAGCTTGGTATTAAGTTGAGTATCCTCCGAGGATATGACACGATGATTTTTAAGAAAATCCTCCAGCCCCAACTACCCTCTACATGGAACATTTTTCGAAACTTTTGATTTTCTCAAAAATAGCTCAGACGATTTTGATTAAAATACTTTATGTATACTTTATATATACTTATGTATAACTGGCAAACCTTAAGAAAGTACAAAAACTTATACACAAAAATTTTAGATCTAATTAAAATACACAATTAATGCCATAAACATGTTTGTTGTAGAGTTAACCGTTTTCGAGATATTCCGGAGTGTTAGTATCAATTTTAAGACACTTAAACTTTTCTCGAACGGGAGGACATTTTTCTTCTCGTTTCTCGTTTGTTTACTCCTGACTAGCAAAGAGATTGGAATATCAATTGTTTGACATAGTGACCGGCTTTTAAGTGACTTGATTATCGCTTTAGCCTATGCATTTTTTATTCCCATCTACTTTCAAGGAAAACAGGTAATAAAACAATTCTGCTTATGTTAATATCGATAAGCATGATGTAGCTAAAATTAATCTTTTAAATAAAATGTTTGTTTGCGGAACAGATACAAAATTCATGGAATGAAACACATCATTTTTTCTTTGTTTGTTTGTTTATATGTCGCCTTGAACGTCTAAAGCATATCGGCAGCTTTTTTGTTTCTTTTCTTTGTAACAATGTTCGATGCAAGAAGGTGCTAACTCACATTTTGCAAATATTTCAGAATGCACAAAAAACTAATTTGAAAAAGCTGATATGTTACATTCACACAACTTACTCTAGCTGCTCCATACACAAACTATTCTTACAAAAGAATATTCTTCTATCTACTTTATGATAATCGAGATAAACATTGGCTTCCTTGTAAGTAGAAGGGAAATATGGGAATACACTGTGCTAAAGCGATAGTCAAATATTTTAAAAGCTCATCGCTCCATGAAGCAATTGTTCGGTTTGGTTCACTTTGCATGGTTTTGTTTGAGAAAAGTCGGATAATATAGATTTTAAATCAATAACAATAAATATCTCGAAAGCGGTCTACTCTAAAAGAAAAACGCATATACGTAAATTGTGATTTTTAACGAGATCTATATTTTTATGTATTAAGTATTTGTCTTTCTCTTACGGTATAATAGTTACGCAAAATTTTGCAAAACTCATTCAGAATAAGGAGGTCTTTAGAGGATATTTCCAGAAAATTCAAAATATACATTTTATTTGGCATGTAAATATGTTTAATAAACGATTGATATTTAAATTAAAATCGTTAGGGCCATTTGTCATGCAACTATCTTTAATGTACGAAGGATACTTCAATCAAAACCAGGGAGAATAGCCTACACTTAAGAAAACTCTGCAATATAGTTTTGCTTAATTATATTTCTGTTCTAAATATAGTCCTAGTCGAAAGTGGGTCACTACACTTTGGGTTTCTGTTCATAAATTGCAGGATTATTTCCACTAAAGGTGATTTTTCATACCACTTATAAAGTACGGAATTAGTCTGAATTAGGGGGCAACACATTCAAACATTTTATGGAAACCGTTTAAATTAATTGGAATACGTCTGATATCTCAAAGCGAGATAATTACAATTATAAATCCATGAGAAAGACTCTTTTCCAACATTATTACAATGAAATAGTCTAATTTAAACATGCAGGTAGAAATGAACGCGTAAATAAAATGGATTTAAAGATTAAGACTAGAATTGAACAAATAAGCATGAACAAGAAATACGCGTTTTAAATAGAAGTGGATAGTGCTGAAAGCGCATTAAACTACAGCACATTTGGAGTTCTTTTTACTTTATGTACTTCTACTATGTATATAGTGTATACAGAAGGTATTATATTGCACCCAAAAATTCGATATTGAGATTTCCCGAAAATAGGTGTTTTAGGGTCCCCTGTATCCAAAAAAGAAAAAAAAAAGGATTTTGGAAAAAGGTCCGCGTGTGTTTGTCTGCGTGTCTGTGAAAACGATAACTCAAAAATGAAGAGTGTCTAAATTGATATATAAATTTAGTATCTTCCAAAGATGCAACGCAAATGTTTTGAGGAAAAATTTTTCGTAAATATTAATTTTCTCAAAAACGGCTCTACGAATTTGATAAAAATACCACATACCAAAGACATTTACAAGGCAAATAAAACGTGTATCTTGAAATTCCTGGGAATAGCCTCTATTCCAGATTCAGTTTGCCGGATTTTGCATAACTAGTAAATCATAAGATAAGGACAAACAAAACTCACTACACAAAAAATGTAGTACTCGATAAAAGAGACGATTTATTTGTCATGCTGATCATTTTTGAGATATTGCTTGTTATTGGTTTCAGCTTTAAAATACTTAAAACATTTCACATACGTGAACTTCAGGTAATGCATAGAAACGAATTTCATCAACATGACAACCAACTTTTAATGCCGTTTTAGCCTAGTGTATTCTCTTATTTTCTTTCTACTTACAAGAAGGCGTTTATCTCGGTCAGAATGAAGTAGATAGAAGACCAAGCTTTTTAACAATAATTTGTTAAAGGCACGTAGAGAAAGTCATGTAAATGGAACACATCAGATTTTTAATTTATTACTTTCTCTACACGTACTATGTACATAGTGTATAGAGAAGGTATTGCACTCCACCCAAAAATTCGATACCGAGATTTCACCGGAAATATATATTTTAGGGCCCCCTTTATCTAAAAAAACATTTTCGGAAAAAAGTCCGTGTGTGTGTGTCTGTGAACACGATAACTCAAAAACGAAACATGGTATTTAAGTTAAGTATCTTCCAGGGATGCGACACGAAGATTTGAGAAAAATCCCCTCACCCCCAACCATCCTTTTCATGGTAGTTTTTTCGAAAATGTTGATATTCTCAAAATGGCTCTAACGATTTTGATTAAAATTTGGTATATTAAAGATATTTACTTGACAAATAAAATGTATATCTTGAATTTTCTGGCAATAGCCTCTGAAGAATACTTTATTCTGGATGAATTTTACGGAATTTTGCATAAATGCTAAACCGTAAGAGATGGACAAAAACTTAATACACGAGAAATGTAGAGCACGTTAAAAGACACAAGTTATGTTATATACATTTTTTTCATGGAGTTCATCGTTTTTTAAACATGCCTTGTTTTTGGTTTCTGCTTTGAAAAACATACTTTTCTCATACAGGAATTTGTCAATTGCTGTTCATGCAAACAAAAGGAACTCCAGTGACATAGCAACCAGCGTTTGACCTATCACTTTAACCTATGGTACTCTCTTATTTCTCTTCTACTTACAAAGAAGCAGGTAATAAAACTATTTCTTTTATTTTTTTCTGATTAGCATGAACTAAATAGAAGTATAAGCTTTTTAAGAATAATTTGTTGCAGATATGTAGAGAAAATCATGTGAATGGTACACATCAGATTTTTCTACTGGTGCAACTAAAACACTTTTAACATTTTCTGAATCCCTACACTCAGAATGAACCCAACCAGAGCACAACGCATATCTGTACCACAGCTCATTGTCCCTTACGAATTCACCACAAAACATTTATCACCCGCCGATATTCAGTCACTCGAAATACCATTAATCCAGTCTACACCGTCATCATCCTTAGCTAGTTCTGTGGGGTTTTCACGTCATTGCCCTCATGGTATAATGGTTACTATGCTAACTTCATATACCCAAGGTCTCGGTTCACACCCCGCAGAGGATAATGTATTTTTTTGGGGGGCATAAAAATCCTCAGCTTGACTTCCTTCGGAAGGGAAGTACAGACATTGGTCCCGTGTCGTAGATTTAAGGCACGTTAAAGAACCTCAAGCCTGAGAGAGAGGCCTCTGAGCAAAGTTAAGCGGTCTATCACGCCCAGTATAAAATGAGACACAGCAGTTGAAGAGCGTCCATAAAGAGCAACTTTCAAATATCAAATTTCTTATTAAAAGCTGTTTTCCTTTCCCTTTTTCCTGCTTCTGTGTGGTTCGACGTTTAGTTGTTGTTTTTTTTTTTTGTTTTTTTTTCCTCTTATCTTTGTTTGATTTAGCTTCCATTAGAGCTTCCTTATTGAGAGTTTCTGTGAAGACAATTGAATAGGCTTTTAGTTTGGATGTTGATATTTGATTATTTGGACCAGGAAGAGGCGATTTCAGCGTATGATTGGTGAAGCAATTGATGGTGGGACCTGGGTTGTGTACAGTTTTCTCAAAACGTTGTTTTCATTCATATTCTGTCGTCTTTCTTCCTCAACCACAGCGAAATAGCGAATATAAATGCCCTAAAGAAGTCTTCCGGGGTAAATATTTTCCGGATCTAAGAATAAGTTCCAGTTTTAGCAAATGCAGACATCCTTTTTCTAAGGTTGTTATTTACATGCATGTCTTATTAAACAATGCTGCTAGATCATAAGGCGTGATTTTCTGAACACTTTTAATTCAAATATCGAAGTGAGTGGGGCAATAGTGTGTAATAGCCTCTGGTTTTCTCCGGCATTGCCTCAGTCCGCCATTATTGCTTTTATAGTTACTTCAGGGTGAATTGAGACCCAACCTCTTCTGCGCTGTTTCTGCATATCTCCAAACTTCAATCGGATACAAACATAAACATTTTACTTGCATTAGTGAAAGTAAACAGCAATTCTTATAAGAAATTTCCAAAAAACAGGATTACAACTCTCGCGCTTACTGTGTTTATCTTCCTGACCTTTCAATGCAGTAGAAGTTACGGGGATGACCGCTAGGGGCTAAGACTAAGTAGAGTATTTTTAGCGCCACATATTTTCCCAGAACTAATTCTGCTGAATTACACCGGTGCACGAAATAACCCCTCTGATTTTCTGGCATATCACTAGATTTGCATGCGTCTGTTAGGTAGTTTTTTAGTTTCTCTACACGTATTATGTACATAGTGTATAGAGAAGGTATTGTATTGCACCCAAACATTGATACTGAGATTTTACCAGAAACACATGCTATGGATCCCCTGAATCCAAAAAAGGATTTTGGCAAAAAGGTCCGTGTGTGTGTGTGTGTGTGTGTGTGTGTGTGTGTGTGTCTGTGTTTGTGGACAGCATAACTCAAAAACGAAAATACCGTTGAATACCAAGCTTGGTATTTAAGTTTGGTATCTTCCAAGGATGCGACACAAAGATTTTCAAGAAAATTCCCCACCTCAGACTACCCTTTACATGAAACTTTTTTCAACAATTTTGATTTTCTCAAAAATGGCTCTAACGATTTTGATTAAAACATCGTATATTAAAGATATTTATCTGACAAATTAAATGTATATATTGAATTTTCTGGGAATAACCTCTGAATTCTACTTTATTCCGGATGAATTTTACGTAATTTTCCATAACTGTTAAACCGTAAGAGATAGACAAAAACTTGAAACACAAAAAATGTAGACCACGTTAAAACACACAATTTATGTTATGTACATTTTTTACGGGGAATTGATTGTTTTTGAGATATTCGTTGTTTTTGGTTTCAGCTTTGAAAAACTTATACTTTTCTTATACAGGAATTTGTCAACTCCTGTCCATACAAACAAAGGACCTTCAGTCACATAGCAGCCAGCTTTTGACTATCACTTTAACCTATGGTACTCCCTATTTCGCTTCTATTTACAAGGAAGCAAATAATAAAACTATTTCAGCTAATTTTTTCTCGATTAGCATGAAGTAAATGTAAGCATAAGCTTTTTACCAATAATTTGTTGCAGAGATGTAGAGAAAGTCATGTGAATGGAATACATCAGATTTTTTCTGCAGTGTTTAACGCCCACATTTAATAATTGTGGCACCGCAGGCGATAACACTGGTAATACATGGAATGAAGATGGAGTACCGGTGGAAAACCTAGAGAAAAGCCGCCCCTGCACCGCTTTCCACCACAAATCTGACATGTGGTCGCTTGGGATCGAACCCGGGCCGTGTAGGTGAGAGGCGAGTGGTTTGTCCACTCGGCCACGGCGCGGCCCATATTGGAAAGGTGATGATGGAACAATTGGTGGAATGAGAGGCGGGAGAACCCGGAGGATCCGGAGCAAAACCCGCCCAGACGCCGCTTCTTCCACCACAAATCCCTTATGTGGGCGCATGGGATCGAACCCGGGCCGCCTAGATGGGAGGCGAGCGGTGTAATGTGTGTTAGGAGACAACTAAATTAACAATTAAAGTTGTTTCGAAAATATCTGTGATAAAAATCAACTCATGACAGGTTTAAGTTCCGGCCTTTTTTCCTGTGGTTGGTGCACTTCCGTTCTTTATGGTTTGTTTTGTACATCAATGATATATTTAACAACGAAGAGAGATAATACCTGGTGCTCCTTTTCCTGCTGTTATGAGAATACTGTCTTGGAAACCTGATGTGGCTGTGAATCTACTGTTTTACAAGAGCCGCCCCTGACCTGCACACTCCGATCTTCATCGTACATACTGGTTCTTCCTTGATTACTCGCTAGCTATGCGCCATTTCATCACTGGCAGTGACATCTTGACTCATATTTTTAGCGGTGGAAGAGTATAACACGAGCATTAAAAAGTGGTATCACGTGACAATAAATGTCTTGACAGAATGGAGATTACGTTGAGAAACAGAGTAAGGTACTATAACTTTATAAATAAAGTTTTGTGTTGATAAACTTCGTTATTATTTAGTTCTGCAAATCGTGCTACTGTCTGGATTGCCCTTGAACTCGTATATGCTCCATGCTCTCATCAAATGCCCCGTAAAGGTCTTCATCGCCGATGTATTACTTACAAGGGGTGTTGAGGTATTTGTTTAATACAGCCACTGCTGTTGTTAATTTATTCCATTGCTTAGAGTGTAATCCTTGTGCGTGTTCCAGTCAGTGAATAAGGTAATTACTTAGTGGTGGGGGATCTCATCTGAGTTAATATTCCTCCTTGTGTACTGTAAGACGATATGAGAGTTGAAACACCTACATGCCTGTGGCAACACTTGCTGCTCCCAACAGAACAATAATTAACTCGGATGTGTTCACTAGAACGCTGGATATATTCGGCACAATTACTACGAGCATCCAGAAAGTGACAGACAATTTGGTATAACTAAATAATAGCGAAAGTTATCAACACAGAATTTATTTACAAAGTTACAGTAGCTTACTCTATTTTTCAACGTAATCGTCATTGTTGTTAAGATATTTATTGTCACGTGGTAGCGATTTTTCAACGCTGATGATATGCTCTTTCACCGCTAAAAATATGAGCCAAGATGTCACACCATTTTGTAGTCTTCATCTTTTCCATCCAAAAAGTCATGTGCGGTGTCCAAAGTAAAACAACGGTTTTTCTGAATTCTTTTATCAACATTTGCTTTCAACTCTTTCATAACGATTGATGAATTTCCACTCCAGCCTTTTTCGTACTCATTGGTTCATCCTTGATCACTATTTACTTGAGTTATTTGCCTCTAAAATTCGATAGGTCAAACATGTTGTACTTCCAAAAAAGTAAGTTGTTTGGTGGTAGAAAAGTATAACATCGGCATTGAGAAACTTGTGTCACATGACAATAAATATCTGCATTGACAATGACAATGGATACTGCGTTGATAAGTAGAGTAAGACGCTGCAACTTTGTAAATAAAGTTTTGTGTAATTGTTTAGTTGTGGCAAAATGTCTGTCACTTTCTGGATGGCCTTGTAGCAATTCACTTGCAAACGCATTCTTCTGGAATGGCATGTATCCATGTGCCGTGTCTTCATCTTGTGGAGTTCACAAGTATAGAGGCTTTGTAAAACAAATAACACTCTAATCATCTTGCACACTACTAACCTTACCCAGGTAGCCATTTTTTTTACTTTTCGGTTTCACCCAAGTTGTAGATTTTGTGATGCACTTTTAAATGCTCGCATTCATCGGCCAAAGCCATAATCGTTGCCAAATCTTTGACCCTTTAGAGCGTGCCCTTATTATCTATCAATACCTCCAAAGAGTTTAAAACTATTGAAAGCAATTTTACAAGAAAACCTATTAAGCTTTAACAATTCTATTAAAAACTTGTCAACTATTAAATATGACAAAAAGTTGACCTGTATAAGGAGCTTTAAATGTGGCGAGCTACCATACTCTTAAAACTACAGCTATGCCAGATCAGTGCTAACCACGAATTCTTGCCGGTTAATAATAAGGGTTGAGTAAATTTTTATGGTTTTTGAGAATTTTAATGAAAGGACAATTCATTATATGTAATTTTCTCATACGAAGCATTGTGGGCCCACATGTGGAATTTGTGGCGCACGAAGCGGCGTATAGGCGAGTTTTCTCAGAGTCCTCCTTTTCCTCGCCATTCATTCCACCAACTGCTCCTTCATTACCTTTTCGCAGGCATTTCAAAGCATCATCCACTTCCCCGTGCTCATGCTTGGCTACGGGCCATCCACTCGTTCCAGGTTCTCTTCTGTGGTTTCGTGCCGTTGGCTCCCCAACAGGCTTCTGTCCCCAAGGCATTCGCTTGTAAGTCTTACGGGGGGGGGTGTCAGTCCCACAAATATGGGGAGGGTAAGCCGACTACAAAAGGAATCATTGTTGTGTTTTCAGGACATGTTCTGGCTCAGACATTGGAGCTTACAGGATCTCTATTTTACAAAAAGGCCCAAGACGAGAAAACCGGCAACAGTGTGCACCAAATACGTCCACATAATATGACGGATATTGCTTTGCAGATATAAGGTAATAGGAATGTTATATTTAATTCATTCTTAGAATATTCTGTAAATATCTCTGGATATTCAGTAAAGTCTACCACTGCGTATACAGCTGAAGAGTCATACTTCATCAGAAAGCTTTCAAGACAGTGGTTATGGCCCCCACTCCTGCCAGATCTCACGATAGGTGTTATATACTTTTTCGTATATACATACACAATGTTAGCGGTGTACATATGATCCTTTGATGAACAGAATCTTAACGTTTATATTCTTGAGAATGTTAGAGCTTTTTCTCTTCGTCTAACAATTTTCCTACAAACCAATCACATAGCTTACTACTGTTTTACATTCTCTGCACCTACTATCTACATAGTGTATAAGAAGGTATTGTATCCAACCCAAAAATTCGATGTCGAGATTTCACCGAAAATACATTTTTTGAGAGTCCTGAGGCCAAAAAATGGCATTTTACAAAAGTTCCTATGTATGTGAGTGTGTCTGTCCGTGTGTGTGTGTGAGTATGTGTATGTGCATAGCTCAAAAACGAAAAAAAAAAAAGAAATACAACACACCAAATATCAAAAGTATTTAAGTTTGGTATCTTCCAGGGATGCGACACGAAGATTTTCAAGAAAGTCCCCCACCCCAAACTACCCTTTACATGGAACATTTTTCAAAAATGTTCATTTTCTTAAAAATAGGAAGATATGACAAACGAAATGTATATCTTGAATTTTCTGGGAATAACCTCTGAAGACCCCTTCATTCTGGATGACTTTTGTATAACTGCCAAACCGTAAGAACTATACAAAAACTTTATAAACAAAAAATGTAGATATCATTAAAACACACAATTATGTCATGTACATTTTAGGTTTATGTAGAATTAATCGTTTTCGAGATATCCGGATTATTGGTTTCATTTTTGAGCCACTTAAACTTTTCTCAAACGGGAAGACATTTTTTTTCTGGTTTCTCCATGTTTACTCCTAGAAGCAAACAGATTGGAATTTCAATTGTTTCACATAGCGATCGGCTTTTAAAGGATGAGACTATCGCTTTAGCCTGTGCATTTTCTTATTTCCCTTCTATTTACAAGGAAGCTAGTAATGGAAATAATTCTGCTTAGCATGATGTGATTAATGTTTTGAATGAAACATTTGTTTACCGAAAAGCTACAGTACATCAAGTGAATGGAATATATTAGATTTTCCCCTTCTACTCACAAAGAATCAAGTAATTAGGAAAATGTCTGCTAATGTTAATCTCGATTGTCATGAAGTACATAGTGAATAAAGAAAGTATTGCAATCCACCCAAAAAATGGATACCGAGATTTCATTGCAAATAGATGTTTTAGGGTTCCCCTGTATCCAAAAAAAGAATTTTTAGAAAAAGATCCGTGTTTGTCTATGTGCCCGAGTGTCTGTGAACACGATAACTCAAAAACGAAAAGTCGGTAAAATACTAAACTTGGTTTGTAAGTTTAGTATCTTCCAAGGATGCGACACGAAGATTTTGAGGAAAATCCCTCCGCTCCAACCTACCCTTTACATGACAATATTTTCGAAAAATTTTATTTTCTCAAAAATGGCTGTAACGATTTTGATTAAAATACCGATATTAAAGATATTTACAAGGCAAATAAAATATATATCTTAAATTTTCTGGGAATGGCCTGTGAAAACCTATTTATTTTGGATGAATTTTGCTGAATTTTGCATAACTAATAAACCGTAAGAGAATGATAAAAACTTGCTACACAAAATACACAGAACTCGTTTAAACATATGTTTATGACATATACATTTTTTCGTGGAGTTGACTGTTTTTGAGATATTCCTTGTTTTGGTTTTAGTTAAAAATACTTAAAACCTTTTACATACGGGGTTTTGTCAACTTCTGGCAATGCAAAGAAACGGATTTTATCCACATGGCAACCAGGGTTTAAAATATTTGACTACCATTTTAGCCTAGTGTGTTCAATTATTTCCCTTCTACTCACAAGAAGTCATTTCAGCTAATGTTTATTTCGATTAGCATGAAGTAGAAGAATAAGCTTTTTAATAATAATGTGTTATAGAGATGTAGAAAAAGTCATGTGAATGGAATTTTTCTGCCACATTTTTTTACCTCGATACGTGACCGCTGGCATGCGTGGAGTGAAGATATTGTATATTCAAATTCAGTTTCAATACAACATTCGTTATAGCGGGGCCCGCCCAGTCAGGGTTGCGTCTTCCTGCCCGCGGTCTCGGGGAAAATAAACATGTATAATTTGTCATTACTCTTAATAATTAATAATTAAAATTATGTGTCCGAAAATGAAGCAAATATTGATGTAGCTCTGTTCATTACACTGGTCTTAATTACCATACAAATATTTGCACTTATGCCTCTAATAGTCTTTGTATAAGAAACTTAAGCAGGAGGAATCAAGGGAAACGTGTGCGTTATTGTGAATCCCAAGCCACAAGAACGTTTCATTTCACTGCTCGGGGGTTTTACTCTGGCTGCTACTTTACATTTTAAATATACATCACTTTCATTTTAAATCTATCTTGCCTTTAAAATCACCAAAAACAGAATATAAAACAGTTTCTGTCTAAGAATCACTCTATTATTTACCTATTTTATGCCTCCCCTGAACATTCTTTCTTCCTTTTTTTCTTTATTTCCGCGTAGATAAACCACTTACCCTAACCCGTATTATCATCTTATATCTCCTGCTCAGACTTTCCTGTTCCATGCTTCTAGCGAATATCTTAAGAAAACTGATTCTTATTTTTCTCTTTTTGAAAAGTTGCATTACTTTGTTTTCCCTATGTACGAGGGACAAAAATTGTAGAATAAATAATAACGCAATATATCAACCCACAACTTTATTTACAAAGTTACTGCTTCTCAAAGTAATCACAATTGTAATGAAGGTATTTATTGTCACGTGGTACCAGTTTTTCAATGCAAATGTTATACTTTGCTACCACCAAAGATCTGAGCCAATGCGTTACTGCCTCTTTGAATAATTCTTCATCAGTTGGATACATTTTTGCACAAAAAAGTCATGTACGGTGTCCAAGGTAAAATAACTCTTTTTCTTGATCCTTTTGTCAACATTTGCTTTCAGCTTCTCCATATAATTGATGAACTTCCACTCCGGTCTTTATCGTGCACATGGTTCTTCCTTGATTATTCCTAAATTGCACGCAGTTTCCTCTCTGAAGACTCGTTCATTGCATTTTGTCACCATACACTTGGGTTATATGCCTATAAAATTCGATTGACGAACATTTTGAGCATTCAAAACCTTTGGTGGTATAAAACTATAACATCGGCATTGAAAAACTGGTACCACGTGACAATAAATGTCTTGAGAAATAGAGTAAGGTACTGTAAGGTTGTAAATAACATTTTGTGTTAATATCTTTCGTTATCATTTAGTTATGCCAAATCGTTTGTCACATTCTAGATTGCCCTCGTACACTTTTTACTTTCTATACACCTACTAGGTACATAGTGTATAGTGAAGGTATTGTAATGCACCCAAAAATTTGATACCAAGATTTCACCGGAAATATATGTTTTGGGTCCCTATAATAAAAAAAAAAAGTTTAGTAAAAGGGCCGTGTGTGTATGTGTGTGTGTGTGTGTGTATGTGTGTGTGTGTGTGTGTGTGGACAGCATAGCCAAAACCGTAAAGATTGTTAAATACGAAACTTGTTGTTTAAGCTTGGTATCTTCCAAGGATGCGACTCGGAAGATTTTCAAGAAAATCCTCTCAACCCCAACTACCCTTTACATGTAAAAAGTTTCGAAAATTTTAATATTCTCAAAAATACCTCTGTCGATTTTGATTAAAATATCTTATATTTAAGATATTTACACGATAACTAAAATGTATATCTTGAATTTTCTGGGAATAGCCTCTGAAGAATTATTCTGAATGAATTTTGTGGAATTTTGCAAAACTGGTAAATCATAAGAAATTGACAAAAGCTTGCTTAATGGAAGATGTAGAACTCGTTAAAACACACAATTTATGTTGCATACATTTTTTTCGTGGAGTTGATCGTTTTTAGATATTCCTTGTTGTTGTTTTCGGCTATAAAATACTTATACTTTTCTCATACGGGAATTTATCTACTCCTGTCAATACAAACAAGGGAACTTCGATCACATAGCAATCAACTTTTGACTATCGCTTTAGCGTGTAGTATTTCCTTATTTCGCTCCTACTTATAAGGAAGAAAGTAATAAGACTATTTCTGATGTTTTTCCGGGTTAGCAAGGTTTTTAACAATAATCTATTGAAGAGATGTAGAGAAATTAATGTGAATGGAACACATCAGATTTTTCTTTTCCCGATAACCATAGCTTATGTCTGTTTTACGTTTCCTTTCACCTTTACTCCTTTCCGTTTTCATTTAGCTGCACTGTGTTTCTTAAGACTTCCCCTTCTTCCATCACTGTCACATAAATCGTTAAGTGAGCCTGTGCAAGAATCTAAAACAGGGAATAAAACGGAGAATCACCCCGCACCCTCTAGCGAGGCACCTAGGAATTAAATATTTACGCTGCCATATCCGCGTAGCGTAGATGGTAGAATATTTATCTGCTGATCCCAGAATTCGTATTCTGTGTGCTACTGGGTTTTGGAATTTTTAAAAGAACACCATTAGAAAAAAAGTCAAATGTAATGTGTATGTGTTTGTAGAATTAGAACCCCTCCCGCGAAAAAAATCTGATGTATTAGATTAACATGTCTTTCTTTACATCTCTGTATCAAATTATTGTTAAAAATCTTATTCTTCTACCTACCTCATGCAGAAATGTTTTCTTGTAAGTAGAGGACAAATAAGGGAATACACTAAACTAAAACGATAGTTGCCATGTGTTGAAATCCGTTTCTATGACTGGCAGGAGTTGACAGATTCCCGTACGTGAAGAAGTTTTAAGTACTTTCAAGCTGAAACGAATAACAAAGAATATCTCACTCCACGAAGAAAATGTGTGACATAAATCGTGTGTTTTAACCAGATCTACCTACATTTCCTTTGCACCAAATTTACGGTTACCAGTTATGCAAAATCCAGCAAAATTCATCCAGTATAAAGAGGTTTTCAGAGACTATTCCCATAACATTCAAGATATACATTTTATTTGACAGGTATATTTAATATACGCCATTTTAAATAAAATCGTTTGAACCATTATGAGAAAACCAACATTTTGGAGTGGAGGGGGGGGGGATTTCCTCAAAATCTTCATGTTGCATCCTTGGGAGATACTAAACTTAAATACCAAGTTGGTATTTTACCGAATTTTCGTTTTTGAGTAATCGCGTTCACAGACATACGGACACACTGATACACGAACACACATGTACCTTTTTCTAAAATGCTTTTTAGATACAGGTGGCCCTAAAACGTACATTTTCGGTGAAATCTCGGTACGAATATTTGAGTGGAATGCAATACCTTGTCTATACACTATGTACATAGTACGTTCAGGGAAAGTAAAAAACTTTCTAAGAATAATCTGTTGCAGAATAGATAGACAAAGTCATGTGAATGTAGTATATCAGATCTATACCGAGATTTCATCAGAGGACTTGAGGACTCCTGAATTACAAAAAACATTGTTTAGAAAAAAGTCTGCGCGCGTATAACCATATAAAAATTTGCAGAAATACTTACATATCATACTTCCTTGTAAATATTCCAAGTAAATATGTATGAATATACCAAGTTAAAGAAATAGTAACATCTTTAGAAAGTGGTTACTATGTGCTGCATTACCATTTGCTTCAAAATGAAAAATTAATAAAGAATATCCCTTTGAGATATGTGGAAATATTTGAAAATTGAAGCTGACACCTTTTTATATCGCAAACGTTTAACTAAAATTGTATTTTAATAAATTGTGTGTTTTAGAGAGATCTACATTTTTTCCTGAATAAGATTTTCTGTATTTTACGGTTTACCAGTTATACAAAGATCATTCCGAATGAAGAATACTTCAGAGGTTATCCCCAGAAAATTCAAGATATATTTTTTATATACGGTATTATAATCAAAATAGTTACCCATTTTTGATAAAACCACAATTTTCGAAAAAATTTCCATGCAAAGGTTATTTTGGGTTGGGGGATTTTTTCAGAATCTTCCCGTCGCATCCTTGGAGGATACTAAATTTAACTACTAAGTTTGGTATTTTACTGGATTTTCGGTTTTGAATTATCGTTTTCATAGACACGGACACACAGACCTAAAATGTTTTCTTATACACTAGACCTTAGGATTAGGATTAGGATTTTAGGGTGCTCAACTCCTTTGTTATCAGCGCCCTTAAAAAATCTGAAAGCGACAAGAGTTCAGCGTTAAAACATGACAGAGGTCATGAGAGATAAAATGACTGCTGAAAAAGGAATAAAATACCTACCTATTAAAAACCATCCTGTGCTACAATCGCACTTAAAACAATAAAACCATTAAAAACAGTGGTTCATAAAATGACCTAAAACTAAAACCATAGTAAATAAAAACAGTGCTGCCACCATAAAACATACTACAGCTGTAGATGATTAATGTTTCAGGGCGCTCAAGTGCATGGGTAAAACAAAATGTAGCACAAGTAAAACGATAAAATCAATAACAAAAGACAGTGGACCTCAAAACGTGTATTTTCGGCGAAATTACGGTATAGAACTTTTGGGTGCAATACCTTCTATGTATATAGTACGTGTAGAGAAAGTAAAACAGCAAGGAAGTAACAGCATCTCTCCCTTTCTTCTTGAAAAGAAAAATGAAGCTCATGAAAGTTAAGGTGCGGCGTACGGAAGCATCAGCTGAGAAGCTTAATGTGCCCTATCTCAATCTACTTCAACATACTTCCATGGAATGAGCTTGGCTTGAAGACAAAACAGTCTATTGACTCAATACTTGTGTGTCCACTTCTCTTCGCCCTAATGATTGAGCAAGTCCATTTTCTGATCGACAGGTTGTACGGAAGTTTTGATCAATGGAGGAAAAGATCAGCTCGGTGTGTGCCTCGAATGGAAAAACATCTTGGAAACTTTCTCTCTCGGTTTTTATTACAGAGTCACAAGACTAACTCTCCCTACAGTCTATAAAAATTACTGTCTTTCCACTCCAGAGAACTCATGTTCAATGTTTCGTGTTTAAACGTGTTCCCATCAAATGAGTTTCTACACCATGCTAATCGAAATAAGCATTAGCAGCTACTTATTTCCTTAGAAGTAGAACGGAACTAAAGGAATGTGCTATGACAGTCAAATATTTTAAAAGCTATGGTTATGCGATTGGCATCGAAATTCGCTGCTTGGCCGGGAGTAGAACAAAAGAAGAATCTGATGTGTTGCACTCACATGATTTTCTCTTACCGTTCTACAAACAAACATCTTAGAACACAATATTTTTCTTTCTACATCATGCTAATGGAGATAAGCATTAGTAGAATGTACATATTGAAGTATAAGCATTTTAAAACTGAATCTAACAATAAGGAATATCTTGAAAACAGTCAACTCTACAACAAAAATTCATATGAAATAAATCGTGTATTTTAACAAGATCTACTTTGTGCGTATAATAAGCTTTTTTCTATATCTTACAGTTTACTAGTTATGCAAACTTTAGAAAAAAGTATCCAGAACGAACAGGTCTGCAGAAGCTATTCCTGGAAAATTCGAGATATACATTTTATTTGTAATGTAAATAGCTTTAATATACGGTATTTTAATTATAATTGTTGGCGCCATTTGAAGAAAATATATAAAGGGTAATCTGGGGTGGGGGATTTTCTTGAAAATCTTCATGTCGTATTCTAGGAAGTTTGATATTTAACGGTATTTTAGTTTTTGATCTATTTTGTCCACACACACACACACATACGAGGCATTTTTTTTTTAAATGGTCTCTTTTTAGATTCAGGGAATCTCAAAACTTGTATGTCCGGTGAAATCTCGGTATTGAATTTTTGGGTGCAATACATTACCTTCTCTACTCACTACGTACATAGTACATGTAGAGAAAGTAATAAATATAGGAAACTTAGATGCAACACCAGACTTTCCCACTACAGAGGACAGCGCGAAAAAAGCTACGCAGGTAAACATCACCATCAACAGCATTATCATCATGATGGACCAAATCTCATAAGCTTGTTCTGGTCTCATGAATGACATTGTTGCTATTTGCATCTTTTCTTCAGTTTGGCAATGTTTATCTTTTCTGTGTGTTTATAATTTAGTAGCACTTTTGGGATGAGGTAATCTTCCAGTCTATCCACATGTTCCTTCCAGTGCTTCCATATTTGTTATTTTCTCATCCTAGTTATAAATGCCGAGTTTCTTTCTGATCTCAGCTCTTCTCCGTTTATCTAATAACTAGGGATAGCATTTTGGGGACCGACAGAGAGTCGAGTCGAATTTGGCGCAGCATGGTATACAGTTGTGATGGGTTGATGTATATAGTTGTGTGTGTGCACTAACTGAAGGAAAATGGGACAGACTGTGATGCTTTCACTAGCAGTAGAAGGCGATAGGTTTGGGTGAGTGGTAAACATAAATGCGGGAACTAACAACCTTAATATTTATGTACATTCAACTGCTGTTGTGCAACAAGTCATCAACATCATTTTCCGTTTCCTTTTTCTGAAGATACATAGATTACAGTGCACAATAGCGTACATGCGTAACGTTTCAAATGTGAATCATCTCCGATTAGCACGTAAACAGGCTTTATATTGTGAAAAACTTCGCTCCACATCACACGATGTGATTGGAAATAGGACACTATTAGGTAAGATACTCCATTAGCAAGTATTTCCGCAGCAAATCTTCGTAACATTTCGTATTTCACGCATTATTGAAAATCCGACATATTTTCCAAACCTGTCTCCACTTTCTTTTTCACGCAGGTTTAAACAGGTGTCACGGGTTTCTGATTAATTGCTTGCACAAGATCATCGACAGCTTTCAAGTCTCGAAGCATTTCAAAGGTCGACGTTCAAATTTATGTTATTGTCGTAGATATATCTGCAAAGTTCTTCTGAATAAATTGCAAATCTTCATGCAATCCATTTAAGCAAGAGATTTTACAATGTTGATTGAAGAGCATACACTGTCATCAAAGGCATTAATTACATAGTATATTGCTGCGTCAAGGCAACGCGATAGTAGAGGTTGTTTACTGTAGTCGCCAGTGCAGGTCGCGGTCTTTATTAGGTAGGTATGCAATTGGTATCCGCATGTGTCCCTCTATAGGTCCCTATTAATAACATATAGCCCGCAATGCTCCTTAGAAATGTCACTTCTGCGGCTTCTATTTTTCTTTGTTAGTTTTGCAGAATGACCAACATTCTGAACCATACAGCAACATGAGTACAGCCATTAATTTTAAAATGTTCGTTTAGTTCCTTTTATACCAGTTATAAGGTTTCCTTTTTTGTACCCAATGTATAATTATATGTGCATATCTTATTTGATAGATCTTCTTTTTTTACTTTCACTGCAGGTACGTAGCACCTAGTACATAGAGCAGGTATTGCATTCCACCCAAAAATTCGATACCGAAAATTCACAGGAAATGCAGGTTTATAGCTTCTACTGTACCCAAAAACAAAAAAAAAAAAAAAAAACAACAACAACAACACTTTTAGAGAAAAGGGGTCCATGTGTATGTGTGTGCGTGTGAGTATGTGTAGAACAAAAATTTAAATAGAAGCGAAATAAGGAAATATATTAGACTAAAGTGACAGTCCAGTCTTTTAAGAGCTATCGCTCTACGATTGACTATGAACTTCGTTCTCTTTGCATGGTCAGGAGTAAAACAAAAGTTAAACGGATTGCGACTTCCTGTTTTAAGTATTTAAAAACTGAAACCTATAAAAAGCAATATATAGGAAGTCATTAACTCTACAAAATCTGTATACGACATAAATTGCGTCTTTTTAACAAGATATTTTCTGTATTCTGTGTATTTTCTATACACATAGTGTATAGAGAAGGTATTGCACTCCACTCAAAAATTCGATACCGAGATTTCACCGGAAATATATGTTTTAGGGTCCCCTGTATTCAAAAAAAGCATTTTCAGAAAAAGGTCCGTGTACGTGTGTCTGTGTGTCCGTGTATCCGTGTGCCGGTGAACACGATAACTCAAAAACGAAAAGTCGGTAAAATACCAAACTTGGTATTTAAGATTAGTATCTTCCAGGGATGCGAACTGAAGATTTTGAGAAAAATCCACCCACCCTTAACTACCCTTTACATAGAACTTTTTTCGAAAATTGTAATTTTCTCAAAAATAGCTCTAACGAATTTGATTAAAATTTCCTATATTAAAAATGTTTACCTGACAAATAAAATGTACATTTTGAATTTTCTGGGAATAGCCTCTGAAGAGTACTTTATTCTGGATGAATTTTACGGAATTTTGCATAACTGCTAAACCGTAAGAGATAGACAAAAACTTACTAAACAAAAAACGTAGATCACGATAAAATACACAATTTATGTCATATACATTTTTTGCATGGAGTTGATCGTTTTAGAGATATTCCTTGTTATTGGTTTCCGATTTAAAAAACTTATACTTTTCTCATACAAGAATTTGTCAACTCCTGTCCATACAAACAAAGAAACTTCAGTCACATAGCAACCAGATTTTGACTATCACTTTAACCTAGGATACTCCCTTATTTCCCTTCTACTTATAGTAGGCTATTTCTACTATTTTTTTCTCGATTAGCATGAAGTAAAAAGAAGCATAAGCTTTTAAACAGAAATTTGTTGCAGTGGTGTAGAGAAAATCATGTGAATGGAACACATCAGGTTTTTGTTTTTTTAATCAAAATCGCTATAGCCAGTTTTGAGAAAATAAAAGAAAAACGAAACATGTTCTATCTAAAAGGCAGTTCGGTGTGGGAGATTTTCCTCAAAATCTTCTTTCTGCAGCCTTGGAAGGAGTGAGACTTAAATGTCAAATTTGGTATCTAACCGACTTTTGGTTTTTGAGTTATCGTGTTCACACACACACACACACACACACACACACACACACACACACACACACACACACACACACACACACACACACACACACACGCGCGCGCGCGCGCGCGCGCGCGGTGAATGTGGCCTTCAAAGTTTTGAATGGATCACAATGCTTAGAAATCAGAAAAAATCTAATGTGTTCCATTCAGATGATTTTCTCTACACCGCTGTAACAAATTATTATTAACTAGCTGCCAGCTTCGAGCGGTTGGTGTACCTAGTAAAAAAAAAAACTCAGGCAAACTCTTCCGTTTGCACCTCGACCATGCAATGATATAAAATTACAATTAAATAATTTGACAATACTTTATTGTAATGCCTTCTCATGTACAATTTTCCTTCCGGAGAGAAAACAAATAGCGCCGATGGTTTGCCGCAACGCACAACTGCCCATGCGAAAAATACGACACTTAAAGGTATATTGCACACACTTCTAACGATTGACCTTGGGATTTATTGTCATTGCGAATGCAAGGCACTGGAAAGTAATTTTATTTTATTTATTTATTTATTTTTGATCGATCAGCAGTACAATGCTTTACAGATCAGTGATAACATACAGGGCAATGACAATAACATTTAGAGGAGGCTTACAGGCCACCCCATATCTACAGTATGTTATAAACGAACATCAGGTATAAGACGCAGCATACAAGAGGTAAAAGAGCATATCAATCACTAGAGTTAGAATCAGAGGGATCACTCAGAAGTAGGTCTTGCGGTAGTCTTCTCTTCAAGCGGGTTGGCTGGCGCGTACGAACGCCTATGTGATAGTGCACTGCTCCAGGAACATCTTTCAATGTGGAAAAGAAACGACGGGCGATCCTCCGAATAAAGTCGTGAAGAGGTAAGAGTCCCAGTTCGTGATGGAGCTGCTGATTACGAATAAACCAAGGAGCGTTGGTAGCGATGCGCATAAAGCGGTGCTGAATGACTTGGAGACGACGTAGATGGCTTGTGTGGGCGGCTCCCCACACCTGGCAGGCATAGGTGATAAGCGGACGAACGAGGGACTTGTAGAGTAATACGGAGGACTCCAATCCAAGAGTGGTACGACGATGAAGCAATGGCGAGAGTTTGGAAAGCCGTCCGGAAGCCAGGGAAATGAGGCGATCGATGTGAGCGCGCCAAGTCAGTCGAGTGTCCATAAGCACCCCAAGATACTTGACTGGAACAGGAGCAGGTAGCCAAGACACATCGTTACCATAAATACGCAACGGAAGAAGATCAGGATAGCGACGTAGAGTGAAAATCTTAGCCTCAGTCTTCTGAGGGTTCAAAGAGATGCGCCAAGTGTTGCACCACTGAGTGAGGCGATCCAAGGAGTGTTGTACCACTTGATAGGCGTGTTGAGGATTAGAATGACAATAGTAGAGAACGGTGTCATCAGCATAGAGAGCTAAAGAAGTCGGGGCCAAATCTGGAATATCAGAAGTGTAGATACTGAATAGTGTGGGGGCCAAGATAGAGCCTTGTGGGACACCGGCGGTAATAGTGCGTGGAGAGGAAAGGAAACCGCCAATACGCACTGAAAAGCTGCGGTCAGATAGGAAACTCTCTATTAAGAACAATAAATAATGAGGAATACCGCTGCGGTGTAACTTGAGAAGCAAGCCGGCGTGCCAAACTTTATCGAACGCCTGCGCCACATCTAGAAAGACTGCCGTGGTATATTGACGGGCTTCAAAGCCATGGACTATTGACTGGGTTAAACGCAAAAGCTGATGTGCAGTGGAATGTTTGTAGCGAAACCCAAATTGGAATGGCGGAATAACATGGTTATGAGTAAGGTAAGAGAGTAGACGGCGATGGATCACTTTTTCAAACAGCTTGGAGAAGGTAGGCAACAGACTAATTGGACGATAGCTGTCTGGTAAGTGCTTTGGTTTATTGGGCTTATGGAATACCGCGACATGAGCAAGCTTCCAGGAGCGAGGAAAATAGCCGAGGCGTAGACAGGCATTTAGGAGGGATGACAAATAGGCAAGAGCTTTCTTGGAGAGTTTCTTGAGAACAATGTTGGGAATCAAGTCGTGTCCAGGAGATTTCTTAAGTGGGAAAGCGCGAATCAGAGAAGACAGTTCCCGCGGGCTAGTAAAAGAAATCCTTTGATGAACTGTAGGGCGAGTGCGATGAGTAGTTAATTCCTGTTCTACTGCAGCAACATCTGCGGCTGGCAGAGGGAGGGTGAACACCCGCTCAAAATGATCGGCCAGAATATCACACTTGGTAGCAATATCTGTGACAAGTCTTCCGCTTGCAGAGAGCGCCGGCACAACAGTCGGCTCACGGAGAATACGTTTGGTGGCTGCCCAAAGTGAATGGTCGTGAGGAGAGAGTGATGCCAGATAGCGCTCATAGGACTGAAGCCGATGTCGCTCCAACTCCAGCTTCACCCGTCGAATGAGACCGTTAAGCTTCCTACGGAGCCAGGGTTGTCTGTCTCGTTGCCACTGTCGACGAACTTGATGCTTTTCTCGGAGAAGATTTAAAATGAAGAGGGGTAAGGAAGGTGGAGAATAAGGTCGCACATTGGGAGAAGTGGAAAGACGGACACAACGGCATATGGTGTCAGTAAAGTGCTGTAGTGCAAGGTCAACATCAAGGGTTGTGGTGAGTTGATAAGAGTTGCAGAGTGTCGCATCCAGATGAGACTGAAATTTATCCCAATGTACATATCCATTTATGAGTCTGGGAATCGGTGGGAGCAAGGCAGGTGGAAGTTGAAAGGTGACAATCACCGGGCAGTGATCAGAGTCAAGTTCTCCCAGGGAGGAAACGAAGGTAGGAAGGTGAAGATTGCGATGCACACCGATGTCCAGAATATCAGGAGCATTTAAGGGGTTTGAAGAGTAATAAGTAGGATCCGCAGGCGCCAATATCGAAAGACCATAGGTGTGTAGAGCCGTAAACAAAAGCCGACCATTCGGATTGGTGGATCGGCACCCCCAGGAGGAGTGCTTGCAGTTAAGGTCGCCCAAAAGAAGAGTACTGTTCTCCAAAGGAAAGAGGAGTGAGAGATAAGTAGTATTCAGCCGGCGATTGGGCGGTTTGTAGGCGCTGAGAATGACGAGATCACTATCATTTGCACTGTGAAGTTTAATACCCACCACCTCCAGACTGGGCACGTGTGGAAGAAAGATCTCGCTGTGGCGCAGAGAACGTCTAATGAAAAGAGCAACACCACCAGATGCCTTTTCTGCCTCGCGGTCCTGCCGGTAAATAAGATAGCCAGGAATAGTGAAGGTCTCATTGGGAAGAAAATGAGTCTCCGTAACACAAGCAATATCAACATTGTGCTGAGTGAGAAAGGCAATAAAGGAGGAGCGTTTGGCACGTAGGCCGTTAGAGTTCCAGTTTAGGAGGGTGAGCTGACGTAGAGACAATAGATCACGGTTGGCCATCAGAAAACACAGGAGAGAGTAGGGAGCGAAGAAGCTGCATCATTTGCGGCAGAACCGGAGAAAACAATGTGCGGAGAAATGTACCAAGCTGTGCAAGCAGATCTTTAAGAAAAGCCCAAGACGGAGCTGTGGAGGTTGGAGCCTCCGGTAAAGAGGCGGAAGGACGGTCTTGGAAGGCAGGAGAACGACCACTCAATACATGAGAATAAGCCCGAGAGGGCCTTGTAGATACACGAGGGGATGAAGGACTCTGTTGACGTTGTGGTTGTTGTTGTTGTTGTGGGTGCTGTTGAAGAGAAGGCGTGGGTGGCCGCTCTGAACTGGGGTGTGTAGGTGCTGCCGGCTGCTGGGAGCGCCGAGACTGACGTTCTTTCAGCTTTAAGTAATGAGGACAGCCACGATAGTTTGCTGGGTGGTCCTGTTCACAGTGAACACACTGAGCCGGTGTAGTAGATGGTTTTGTACATTTAGAGAAGTGATGGCTGCCGATACAGCGAACGCAGCGGGGCCCTAGATGACAATAGTTCTTGGTGTCTCCATAGTTTTGGCAATTAGTACACTAGGGCAGTTCTGTATTCTGACGTCGATGTTCAACTTTCACCATACTGTACAGCAGTCGGGAAAGATTTAAGATATTTCTACCGGCGTCATTATTCACGAGGTCTACAGCACAGATGGGAATGGGTTCCTTGTTTTTGCGAAGCAAACGGGTAACTTTACGAACAGGAAAGTTCAACACACAGAGTTCGTCGTAAAGCTCTTGATCACTGAGCGAGCATGGTATGTTACGTATAACAACGGAGAACAGTTTGTCCGACGGGTTGCGAAAAGTATAATACTCCTGGTTAATGGAGGTGAAATAAGATGTAAGACATCGAAAGTCAGTGGTAGTCGTAGCATAAACTTTAAGAATAGCCCCTCGAAGCTCAGTATGAAATTCAGATAGCACACATTTCTTAATGTCTTGCAAAAATAATTGATAATTGTGAACATTGCGAACACAAATAGGAGGAATTTTCTCTTTTTGAGAGATGGATACAGTATCAGTACTTTCTGGATCAGCAGTTTCACTTAAAGGATAAAAACGGTTAGAGGTAGGAATTGTGTACGTATAGCGAGATGCAGGAGGTTGTTGGGAAGGTGGGTCAGTGCAGCGGCGTTAGTTCTGATGGGAGCTTTCAGAGTGAGAGAGCTGCGAACGTTGGTCGCGACCTAAACAGTCCGATGGGGCAAAGTCAGTCATCGTATCATCATCTTGCTGGACAGTGTTGTCAACTGAATTAAGCGGCCGACTTAATTGTAGCTGGGATGGCCGTAGTATAGATGTACTTACAGCATTATCTGCAGGTAACCCAGAAGTAGAAAATGAAGTGTGTTGTAATGCAGAAGTCGACGGTTGATGTAAGTAGTGTTGACTGGATGGTGAAACATGTGTTGTAGAAGTGAAATTATCCTGACACGTGGTATCGTTATATACCACATTTATAGCAGAATGTAAGATCTTGCCGGTATTGTCCGGCTGGAGAACCATGATAATAGTTTAAAAAAAAATTAAACACAAAAATGAAAGACACTAGAACAGCGAACACAGCGAACTGCACAACACAAGGAAGCACTAGTACAGGTAAACAAAGCAGAGCGGCCAGACACGACCGTCTCGCTCGGCGTTCACTAGTCGACTCTTCGCACTGGAAAGTGAACACACTTAAATTTAAAAGGAAAGTTGGTTGGCATTAGTGGTATTCTTGGAGTAAGTATACCTGCGCCTTTGAACTTTCCTTTATTATAGTAGCTTAAATCAAATTTTTCATGATTTTTTTTTACTTTGTTCCTCTACATAATTTCGGCTGATTGAGATTGCGTAGCATAATTATCACCGAGTCAACCTGGAGCTGTAAATTTTAATCCTGGCAAAAGTTTAGAAATGCAGTTAGATAATTGATGCCTTCATTTGGACTGGTAATGGAATCAATCGACTTAAATGAATGCATTTGTCCATCGATTTTACTCTGAATTTTTATATAAAATCATTTAGTTCTTATTAGTTGCTGCTAAAATTACTCGTTCGCGCAACCAAGCATAGTTTTTGTAATTTGCACTAACATTTGGGAACACTTTCGATATTAATTCTTCCTTTGACGTGAAGTGACAAACATTTGATGGAAACGAAATGAGACCAGCAGAAGTGTCAACAGGAATTTGCCCATTGCCAATGTCCAATAATGCCTTTGCATTTGAAAAGCAATGATCTGCGCCATGTAGCATATATAGTTGATATTGCGAAAACGACGAAGTCAGCGCACCCATAAGATATTGTGGCAAGGATGACATATGCGGTTAATAGCGTGGGCAATCAAGGATGTATTATGTCGTGGACACAATAACAGAAATGGCAGCGCTTCCATAGTGTGGCGGGTAAATGCTGAATTATATTATATTAAGGAGAAAGTCACATTCATGCTTCTTCCGAATCTGTTTCTTTTACTCCTAATGTTTTCCACCTCTTTCTTTATTTTCTCCCCTGACAAAACAGCCATTTTCAAGGCTGACAATGACATAACTAAAGAGCAAGCAGATCTGGTTGGGCAAGTGAGGTTTTTATCTGATGGTAGCTTTGTGTAATAAATTTCTCCATTTAACCTAAAATATTACTTGATCAGATGTATTAAGGGCACCACAATTGCACTGTGATGGTGATGCGGGTATCTTCACTTCTTTATTTGGCTCATGTACCACATAACGTCAAATAACCAGCATCTACAATAGGAAGTTAACCCAAAACGGATCCCGTTATTTCTCCGCCATTTTTAGATTCCAAGAAGGGTTAATGGTTTTGTGCATAGTTTATAGACTTTAAAGAGTTTTAATAGAATTTTAAAGAATTACAACAAAAATATACTTATTTCTTTATTTAAACGATGTGAACAAGGGAACGATAGTTAACGCATAAGAAATATATTTGTTTTTGACAGTTATTTTGCGTCATTGTCTCCATAACCGAGTGCATTCCCTTAGTATTGAATGGGGAAGAAAAATAGATCAGTAGGTTCTACGGCCATCTGGTAGCAAATAAATAAGTACGCATTTTAAGTGTTCGTCGGCAGAAAGCTTCTTTATTTTAAACGATAAGAGTAAGGAAAGGCCAGCTAATACATAAAAATGTATTTGAATTTCACTGCTTCGTTGTGTCATTATCTCGATAACTGTTGTATTACCTTAATAGTGAATGGGGAGTGAAAATTTAGCAACAAATAACTGTGGTACCACTGCCATATGGCGGCTATTAACCGAAATGCGCTCCCTTGGCACTGTTTTTATTCATATTATCAGATTTTAAAATCTTTCCCGTATTATTTTTAAAGATTTTCTTTTCCACAAACCTTGTCGATGCAATAACGAACACAACATGAAAAGAATTGTTCAATTTGCTGCAGTCGTTCGGAAGTGATGCACGTACATACATTTCGGCGATTCATTTATATATATATATATATATATATATATATACATACATATAAATGTATATATAAGATTATTCTTCTATCTGCTTCATGCTAACCTAGGTAAAAATTAGCAGAAATTCTCCTATAACTTAGTTCCTTATAATCAGAAGGGAAACAGGGAACACACTAGGATAAACCGACAGTCAAATGTTTTAAAAATAAGAGATTTTAATCAAAATCGTTAGAGCCATTTGTGAGAAAATAACATTTTTTAATTTTTTTCCATGAAAAAGTAGCTGGGGGGGGATTTTGTTTGAAAATGTTCGTGTCGCATCCTTGGAAAATACTCAACTTAAATATCAAATGTGGTGTTTTAACGATTTTTCGTTTTTGAGCTATTCTGTCCTGCCCCCCCACACACACACAGTTCTTTTGATAATTTTTTTTTTTTTTTTTGATTCAGGAGGTTCCAAAACAGGTATTTCCTGTGAAATCCAGCTATCGAATTTTGGGTGCATTTCAATATCTGTTTTATACACTATGTACATACTACGTGTACAGAAAGGAAGAAAGAAAGACTCCGAAAAATAAATCCAGGCAACTTAGAGCAAAATGGAACCAGACATGTAGTCAAAATCCACCAGTAAAGTTACGTATGGTAAGGAAAGATGACGTCACCAATCCTTGCCCCGTACGTTCACTGAAGAGGAAAGAGCAATTGAATATCACAGGACTACAAATAGGACATACTAAACTAACCCATTCATACATCTTCACCAAAGACAACCCACCTCAATGTGAAATCTGCAACACACAACTCACTCTTCTGCATTTTCACAGAATGCATAAGATACACTACAGAACGACAGCTCTACAGCATCACAGAAGATATATCCACAACACTGAATACTCCACAAAAATGCAAGCAAGTTCTACTCTTTCTTAGAAGGATAACACTGGACTTCAAACTCTAATGTACAAATTCACAATATTTTAAATCTGTGTAAAACTGACTTTTAACAGCAATGTACCTTTTCAAAATATTTTATTTAAATGTATGTAAAACTTGCTATTCTAATGTAATTTTAATTCACAGACCTGTGTTTAAAGTGTAAATAATTTATTACAATAACTTGCTTTTCTAATATAATTTTAATTCACAGACCTGTGTTTAATGTGTAAATAATTTATTGTAATAACTTGCTTTATAATGTAAATTTAATTCACAGACCTGTGTTTAATGTGTAAATAATTCCATTGTAATATAATGAATTCAATTGTTATAACTATTGTATGGTCGCGATATGACCTAGGAGTTAAAGCGACCTAAAATAAATAAATTAAGAAAAAATCCAAAATAACTAATAATTCCTCTGTAGTGTGGGAGTTACCCGGATAAACTTCTCTTTATTGTGAGAAGACGAATGACAGTAATTTTAATCCTATGGGCCTCTGCCTCATTTGGGTATCATTTCACCAATTTCGTTCACTGTCCGGTATAACTCACTTGGAATTACAAAAACGAACAAATATTTCCTATTCGATTATCTAAAGTTGTATACTGAGGTAAGAAAACAGAACTAACACATAATGTTGTGGTTTGCATGCAGTAAGTTACGAGAGAGCCAAGAAGTCCCGGTGTCGTGGCGATGAGTAGGCTAGAGCCGCGATCTTGGTGTCAGTACGCATCCAGCTCTGGTAGTGTGAGGACTGTGCTCTCTGCGAGTTGTCCAAATGTGCCACTTGTCAAGTGCACCGAACTCCGTGAACTTTGTCCTTAATTTTCATTGCCAGTTTTACAGTCACAAGGCCTACACTGAACATTGGTTCAGCCATTTTTAAAATCAATGCACCATTGCTTGACTCGGCTTCACTTATTATTCCCTGCCCGTAAACATCACAAGGTTGACGATAAATTTCAATTGGTTTGTTGTTTTAGCCAACAAAACCTAATCACAGGTGGCGTGATTTTATATTGCAGCGCACATTCTGACAACTCACAGATAACAAAGTCATCAAGCTACCACATTTGGATGCGAAGTTAATGTAGGGACGTTCTAACACTAAGATGGCGGCTCTAGCTCTACCTACTCATCGCCACGATAGACCAAATTGTCGGCACTTTCTGGACTGCAATCGTATCCTCGAATATGGTTTATAACTCTGTGCAGTAGATAGCGGACTATCCGTCAATAGTTATTTCATCAACGATAACTTAGTTGTTTTGGAAATAATAATCATCATGCGTTTAAAACTTGAGAAGCCGGATAAGAGAACTGTCGATAATAAACATTTCTTCAACGAAATAGTTTCACTATTTGTAGAATTCGTCAGTACTATTGGTGTATAATAATGAAGTAGACAGTAATTAATTTATTTGGGCTATAAAAACGAAGTGATGAAACGAGAAATATAATTTGATTTGTAGCATTAGTAAATTTTACTCAATCATCATTTTTCTCATTTCACTCTTTTTTGAGTTTTCTATTAATAAGTACTTTTTAATAAAAATCAGTCTTTCCTAAAATATATCCTAGGCCACAGACCATTTCTTTCTAATCCTGTTATTTATTGTTTCCATAATGGAGTGATGTAACAGCTGTTAGATTTGGGAATGTTGGGTTGGTTTTCATTCGTGAAGAGAGATATAGTGAAATTGCGATTTGTTACGTAATTATGGGAGTACAGAAATAAATCTTAAGATTAACCTGGAGATGAATCTAGAAATGACAGGACCTCACAGTTTCGCTGGGGCTTGGTTAAGGTCTAACTGCTTCCGATTGCTCTCCTATTCGCAAACTCGCATGAATGTATTGTGTTGACGATATGTTATGTGTTGATGAAAATCCCTTCGAAATTTCCTGTTCACTAAAATAAATGTAAGGAAACGTTTGTTAACGAAGTATCCTCACACTCTCTGTTGACCCCTCCCCCAAAGTACAACAAAAAGTAGCCCAATTGTTTGTTGACACAAGTCCTCGGAGCATGCAGTAAACTCACATAAACTGGTTTTAAATTGAATGTAAATGTTGTCTAACGGAAGTTCCGGGATATGAACAACATCTGTCAAAGTATGATCGGTTGTTCATATATTCTTTGCTCCTTTCATCAGCCGATTAATCACAAGAGACAACTGCAGTTCTAAAATCTGTTGCGTGAGCAACAAAATGTAATTACCTTTTCCCGTTATTGTTTAAACTGCATTATATACGAGGGTCATCCAGAAAGTAAAGATTTGGTATAACTATATAATAACCGAATATATCAACACAAAAATTAATTTACAAAGTTACAATACCTTACTGAATTTCTCAACGTAATCGGCATTGGTATCAAGGTATGTATTGTCACGTAGTGACCGGTTTTCAATGCAGATATTATACTCTTCCACCGCTAGAATATGAGCCAAGATGTCACTGTCCCTTTGAGGTCTTTATTGGTGGGAAATCTTTCTATCCAAAAGGTCATGTGCGGTTTCCAAAATGAAACACCGGTTTTTCTGAATTTTTTTATCAATATTTCCTTTCAACTCCTCCATAATTATTGACGAACTTCCATTCCGGTCTTTGTCGTGAACACTGGTTTTTCCTTTATTGCCATAAACAATGCGTCATTTCCTCACTGAAGACTCTTTCATGCATTATCACCATATACTTTGTATTATTTGCTTACACAATTTGATGGGCCGAACATTTTGTGGATTCAAAAGACGAACCGGTTCTTGGCGGTAAAAAGATATTATATAGACATTGAAAAACTGGTGACAAGATGGAGATTACGTTGAGAAATGGAGTAAGGTACTATAACTTTTTAAATAGAGTATTGTGTTGATGTCTTTCCCTGTTATTTAGTTATGCCAAATCTCTGGATGGCCCTCGTATGTTGATAATTAACTCAGTAAGCTCAAATTAATACCTAGGCGAATCAAATGAATCCTGATGCACTTCAGTCGGTGTAAAGGTGAATTAAAGTGCGACAATAGCAAACACCACGTACCCATTTTATCGGAAGCTGCCTCATGTGTTGACCCAGAAAGGTGAGAAGAGTATCTAAAGCGAACTGACCTTAACGGCGTCGCACTCCGAGCGATCCATCACTTGAAGAATGAGGGCGGCCAGCATGTTGAATCCCTGGCAATAACCCACTGCCTTGTTCCATCGAGCGAAGGCGAGCAATACTCGCTTCAGAAGCGCTTGATTTTCTTCTGCTGCAGCACCACAAAACAGCGAGCACCCTGTCCGATGTAAATCCTGAACAAAAAACAAACAACTGTAAATATTCACAGGCTGCTCTGCACTTTCTACACCAAAAACATTACACGAATTTATTTCAAGTAAATACGTGCTATTCTGAATTTGATTTTAAAATAAACACCATTAAATCTAATTACCTATATGCTTTCGTAATCAGCTTAACCTCCCTGTAATTGAAGAACTGACACCCACCTAGAAATTACAAGCCAATGCGTAGGGGTCAGAAGTCTGTCGGGAGACAACGGCACAAAACCACAGAATGAGAATTTGTTACGAGGGTCGGCTCGTAGCCAGGCAGGAACATGAGGAACTGGATGATATGAAATGTAAGCGAAATTGATGATTGGAAAGGTGAGATGGAGTAATTGGGGGAATGAATGGCGGGGGAAATCGGAGGACCAGGAGAAAACTAGCCCAGACGCCCCTTGGTCCACCACGAATCCCACATGCGAGCGCTTGGGATCGAACCCGGGCCTCCTAAATGGGAGACGAGCGGTCTAATCACTCAACCACGATGCTACCTACTTATATTCTAATTACGCCAAATGTTTCTGTTTTTGTTTTACTTTCTCTAAACTTACTATGTAGGTACATAGTGTTTAGAGAAGGTATTATATTGCACCAAAAAGTTCGATACCGAAATTTCACCGGAAATACATGTTTTGAGACACGAAGATTTTCAAGAAAATCACTCATTGCCAGCTACCGTTTAAATGGAACATTTTTCGAATATTTTGATTTTCTCAAAATATCTGTAACGATTTTGATTAAACTACCGTATGTTTAAAAATGTTTTATGAAAAACGCAATGTACATCTTGAATTTTCTGGGAATAGCCTCTGAAGACCTCTTCATTCTGGATGACTCTTGTATAACTGAAAAACCATAACAGATATACAAAAACTTACTGCACAAAACGTGTAGACCTCATTAAAACACTCAATTTTTGTCATATACTTTTTTTTTTGTTATTATTTTAAGAGGTAACCGTTTTCGATATATTCCGGATTATTGGTTTCAATTTTAGGCACTTAAAACTTTTCTCAAGCGGTTCACATCTTTGTTCTCGTTTCTTGTTTGTTCAGCCCTGGCAAGACAAGAGATGGGAATCTCAATTGTTTCACATCGCGACTGACAGTTAAAGAACGAGAAATCCCTTTAGCCCGTGCATTTTATTATTTCCCTTCTACTTATAACGGGCTAGGAATAGGGCTAATTCTGATTATGTTTATCTTCAGTAACGTGATATAGATAACAGATTAATCTTTTGAATAAAAGGTTTGTTTGCCAAACAGCTAGAGGAAATCATGTGAATGGAACACATTCATTTTTTTCCTTTCTACTTACAAGGGATAAAGTAATAAGGACAATTTCTGCTAATGTTTATCTGGATTAACATGAAGCAGTTAGAAGAATAAGCTTTTTAGCAGTAATTTTTTACATAGATGTGCAGAAATTCATGTGAATGGAACACATCAGATTTTGCTAAAAATGCTTATTTTCGGATTCAGGGGGTCCCAAAATATGTATTTCCAATGAAATCTCGGTAACGAATTTTGGTGCAATGCAATACCTTCTCTATATACTATGTATATATTACATATAGAGAAAATAAAAACTGATGCTTCATTATTACTTGAAGAAGGGAAATAGAATAACTACAATACAGACAATGGAGTTCTGAGAGGGGATGAAGTACCAGATTTGAAAGAAGGGGGAACTAAATTGAAATAAAATGATCACATATAGGTGCGATAGAAAGACAAACCTTACAACGATAAGGGCAGATTAATAGAATGAATGAACAAAAGTGGCCCAAGATATTTCTGGAATGTTCGCCTCCTGGAAGAAGGAAATGGGAAGGACCAAGAACATCTTGTAAATCCATTGTGCTCCAAATGATGAGGCGAACGACATTAGCAGGAAAAGAATGACAAAACCGTGAAGAATGGATGCTGTGAATCCAGGGTAATCTGCTAAACCCTAAGTGTTTTCGAACGTGTGCAAGTAGACGAGGGGTGTCATTGTTATCCTCCTCTCTCTGAGGACGGCAAAGTACAGTCGATGAAAATTAAACTTGCCAGAAAAACTTATAATAATCGCTTCGATACTTTAATTTATTTCAAAACTTTTATCGCGTCTTAAGTTTTTGCTACAAAAATTGATGTATTCCATTCACATACATCTCTGCAAAAAAGTATTGCTAAAAAGCTTATTCTTCTAATCGAGAAAAAATTAGCAGAAGCGGTCATATTACATGCGTCCTTGTAATGAGAAGAGAAATAAGGGAGTGCTATAGGCTAAAGCGTAGTAAAATGTTTAAAAAGCTGGTTGCTATTCATTGAAGTTCCTTTGTTTGTATGACCAAGAGTTGACTAGTTCCCATATGAGAAAAGTATAAGTATTTTAAAACTGAAACCAATAACAAGGAATAGCTCAAACGGTAATCTCCGCGAAAACAAATGTTTATAGCATAAATTGTGTGTTTTAACAAGCCTTACAATTTTTGTTTAGTAAGCTTTTGTCTGACTCTATGGTTTGGCAGTTATATAAAATCCCGTAAAATTATTCCAGAATAAAGATGCCTTCAGAGGCCAGTACCAGCAAGTTTAAGATATATATTTTATTTTTCACGTAAATAAATTTGTTATGTTGAACTTTCTGCCATTAGGCTATGAAGACTTCTTCATTTTGGATGAATTTTGCGTAACTGGTAAACCGTAAGAGACAGTAAAATATGTACTATGCAGGTCACGTTAAAACACGCAATTTATGTCATATATATTTTTTTCGTGGAATTCACCATTTATGAGATATTCCTTGTAATTGGTTTCAGTTTTAAAATACTTAAGGTTTTCTCATATTTCTTCTCCTGCCAATTCAAAGAAACTAATTTCAATCACATAGCAACCTGCTTTTAAACGATTTGACTAACGCTTTAGCCTAGGATATTCCCTTATTTCTCTTTCACTTACAAGGAAGCGAGTATTAAGACCATTTCTGCTAATGTTCATCTCGATTAAGTAGTAGAGGAATAATTTGTTACACAGATGTACAGAAAGCCATGTGAATGGAATACATCAGATTTGTTTAAAATCCTGTCGATTTCCAGTTGCATCTCGCGATGTCGTGGAAAGAGTATCGAATTAAGACATGGTGTATAGTTCTAAAACATTTAACTCTCACTATTCCCTTTGTAATTTTAACTAAATACTACTTATGAAAGTTGTATCTCGATTAAAATGAAGTAGATAGAGAAATAAACGTTCATTAGAATAATTTGTATATACAGTAATACAAGACAAAGGACAGAGAAACTGATGTGAATGTAATACATCAGATTTGTTCCCTATCTATGTCAGGTTATTTGAGATAAAGTTTTGCAGAAATACTTTGATTACACATTCGTTGATGGTACAAAATATTTAAAAGCTACCCGGTAAGTGCTAGCCTAGAAATTGCTTACACTTTCCATAGCATCGCGGCAATCAACTAAATAGTGACGTCTTTCAAAATTGCAAATTAAAAAAATGTAACAAAATGAAAAATCCAAAGCAATAACAACGTGTACATCGGAGTGCCACAATACAGTTATTCCAAATGAATTCTTTTATGAAGAGATCTACATTGCTTGTATTGCACATTTTCTTTTGTTTTGAAGTTTACCAGATATACAAGCGTATGCAAAAACTCCTCTAAATAAACAGGACTTCACAGGCGATTCCCAAAAAATTCGAAAGTAAATGCTTTAAAAAATATGTATTTTTTTTTCAAAGTCGTTAGATACATTTTTGAGCAAGTCGAAGATTTTTAAAAAGGTGTCATATAAGGGTAACTTGGTTTGCGGAGATTATTTTGAAAATCTTCATGTTGCATTCTAAGGTAATGATACAGTTTATATATCAAGTTTGGCATTTAACAAAGTTTCATTTTGTAGTTGTTCAGATGCACATGGACTTACATAGACACACCCACAGATGGGTCTTTCTCTAAAAATCTGATTTCTTCCATTCACATGAGTTTCTCTACATCTCTGCAGCAAATTGTAGTTAAAAAGCTTATGCTTCTATTTACTTCATACTAATCTAGAAAAAAATAGCAGAAATAGTCTTATTACTTTCTTCCTTGTAAGTAGAAAGGAAATAAGGGAGTAGCATAGATTAAAGCGTTAGTCAAAAGCTGGTTACTATGTGACTGAAGTTCCTTTGTATGGACATGAGTTGACAAATTTCTTTATGAGAAAAGTTAAGATTTTCGAACCTAAAAACAAAAACAATCAACTCCAAGGAAAAACTGTATACAACATAAATTGTGCGTTTTAATGTGCTCTACATTTTTTGTGTGGTAAGTTTTTGTCTATCTCTTACGGTTTAGCAGTTATACAAAATTCCGGAAAATTCACTCAGAATAAAGTAATCTTCAAGCCTATTCCCAGAAAATTCAAAATATACATTTTATTTGTCAGGTAAGTGTCTTTAATATACGATATTTTAATCAAAATCGTTAGAGCCATTTTTTAGAAAATCAAAATTTTTGAAAAAAGTTCCATGTAAAGGGTAGTTTGGGGTGGGGGAATTTTTCTCAAAATCTTCGTGTCGCATCCCTGGAAGATTCTAAACTTAAGTACCAAGTTTGGTATTTTACCGACTTTTTGAGTTATTGTGTTCACAGACATACGGACACACGGACACACACACGGATCTTTTTCTGAAAATACTTTTTTTAGATAAAAGGGACCCTAAAACATATATTTCCGGTGAAATCTCGGTATCTAATTTTTTGGTGGAGTGCACCAGTGAATGAATTTTTGGGTGGAATGCAATACTTTCTCTGCCTTCTAAATGTGTAGTAGAGAAAGCAAAAAATCTCTCTTTAGCCTCCAATGTTGTAACAAAATGTGTAAATATGATTTGAAGGTTAATGTGGATTAACAAAAAGTAAATAGAGCAATAATCTTTTGTAATAATTACTTGTAGAAACAATGAGAAGACATGTGAATACAACATATCGGATGTTTTAAATTGTTTTGATACACTTAATTGTAAAAGTGGGTCCTTTACCAGATTTCAGCGGTTAAAAGTAGAAAACTCAGTGTTATAAAATGACAACACTTTGGCTTATGCCACCGATCCACAAAATGGCGGATGATTTCAACATTAAAAACATGGCATCTGCTGAACTAGACAAAATTATGCAAGCGGCGGAGAGAGCAAAATTACAACTGCTACGCTGCCTCCGTTGTGCACTATGTTTTCGGTCTGTACGAGTATGTCATGTTGTCAGCACTGGTGCTAAGCAAATCAACAACTGAATATCGCAAACCATTAAGCATGAACTCCGTGACATAAATAAAGCAATCTATTTATAATTATAATATGTCTATAAATATTGAGAACTTGTGTATGACACAAGTGTGCCGTAAGCTTTGTTTCGCAAGCTTCCTTCTCAGAATTTAAAACACAGTTTTTACCACTTGTATCAGAAATAGCTATTATAGGGTATCTTAAATACAGCGTGTAGTCTCTGTTGGAGCTGAAATGTGCATTCTCTCACACAACGAGGATCAATTAACATTCAATACTGAATAGGTATTGTAGCAGCTGGCATTGTGCTTCATCAACAAACAGCATTATTGTGATTGTTTGAGTGTCACTTAGCTCTCAATAACAGGACCCGCGCGCTTTCCATAACCAGGTTACTACATCTTGATCCAATTGTGGGATACAAAGCAACAGTGTGTTAGTCAGCTCAACCCAAACGCTGATGACGACGCGCGCATTGAAGTATGTACGGGGACTATCAGCAAGTGACAGACGATTTGGCATAATTAAATAATAACGAAAGTTATCGACACAAAAATTTAATTACAATGTTACAGTACCTTATTCTATTTTTCAACAGAATCGTCTTTGCTATCAAGGTATTTATTTTACCGGTTTTACAACGCAGATGTACTTTTTCATTTGCCGGAGTCTGAGCCAAGATGTCACTTTGGGGTCTTCATGGCTGAAAAATCTTTTCCAGCCAAAAAGTCATGTACGGTATCCAAAGTGAAACAGTAGTTTTTCTGGGTTATTTATCAACATTTGCTTTCAACTCCTACATAACGATTGATGAACTTCCACTCCGGTCTTTTTCGTACACACTGGTTCATCTTTGATTACTTGTAAATTATGCGCCATTTCCTCAATGAAGACTCGTTCATTGCTCTATCACCATACAGTTATGATATTTGCCTATGAAATTCGATTGGCCGAACATTTTATACATTAAAAAAAAACGAATAAGTTTTTTGACGGTAGAAAAATGTAAAATCGGCTTTGAAAAATTGGTACCACATGACAATAAATGTCTTGACAGAGATAGCGTTGAGAAATGGATGGCCCTGGTATATGTATACATATACAGATATCTAACAGCCAGGTTTACATACAATGTGTCTCAAACCACCGTATATTTTTAAACTATTTTGATTAAAACATCACATATTTAAAACATTTTCATGGCAAATAAACTGTATCTGTTGAACTTTATGGGAATAGGCTCCTTAGTGGTCTTAAATTCTGAATGACTTTTGCATAGCTGGTAAACCGGAGATTACTGTAAGAGATAACAACAACACAAAAATGGAACACAATTTATGTCAAATGCAAATGTTTTATAAGTTTACAATCTCCAGGATCTTTGATGACATTGGTTTCAAGTGTCTAATATTTATACTTGGGAATATAAATGTGGAGTCTTTATGCACTTTTCTTTTTCCTGATCAAGCAGAGTTTAAAAAGCAACATTTGATCAGTGCTTTAGTTTAGTGTATTCCCTTATTTCCGTTGCACCTACAGAAAATGCGTAATAATTTATTCCATTAATATTATCTTGTTCAGCATGAAATAGAAGAATACGCTTTTTAAGAGCGATTTGTTTAGAGACAGCCAGTGAAAGTAACACATCACTTTTTTAAAGGGTGAGTGTTATGCGATTACTTTGACATTCCATTCTTTTACATGACCGTGAGAAAAAATCTGATGTGTTCCATTCCCAAGAGTGCCTCTACATCTCTGTAACAAATTATTGTTAAAAATCCTATTCCTCTATTTACTTCGCGCTAATCTAGATAATCATTATCAGAAATGCTTTCTTGTAAGCAGGACGGAAATAAGGGAAATAGGCTAAACCGACAGTCAAAAATCTTTTATAACCTGGTTGTCTGTGATTGAAATCATTTTCTTTACTTTCCCAGGAGTTAAGTTCCCACATGTGAAAAATTAAATATTTTAAAACTGAAACCAATAACAAGGAATATCTTAAAAATTGTCAACTTCATGAACAAAAAATGTATGAGATAAATTGAGTGTTTTAAGGAGTCCTACATATTTTGTGCAGTAATATTTTGTCTATGTCTTACGGTTTATTGGTTAGACAAAATCCAACAAAATTCATTCAGAATAAAGAGGTATTCGGAAGCTATTCCCAGAAAATGTGAGATAAACATTTTATTTGTCCTGTAAATATCTTTAATATACGGTATTTTAATCAAAATCGTTAGAGGTATTTTTGAGAAAATCCATGTAAAGGGTAGTTTGAGGTGGAGCAATTTTCCTCAAAATCTTCGTATCGCTTCCTTGGGGGATATTAAACTTATATACCAAGTTTAGTATTTTTGCGACTTTTGGTTTTTGAGTTATGGTGTTCACAAACACATAGACACACACTCGCACACACACGGACCTTTTCTAAAAATGCTGTTTTTTTTTTTTGTTTTTTTTATACAGGGCACCCTAAACATGTGTTTCCGGTAAATCTCGATATCGAATTTTTGAGGTGAAATGTAATGCCTTCTCTCTATACTATGTACATAGTACGTGTAGAGAAAATAAAAAGGAGTAACACATTTCTTGTTTAGAAAACCACATTTTAATATTTAAAACAATAACAAACACAGTCTACTGGACTGATAAAGGGTTTACTTTCTTTTGGAAGTGTTTAACGCCCGCTTTTACTGCTCCGGCACCGCAGGCGATGACACATGAAGATGGAGCCCCGGTGGAATGAGATGGCGGGGGAAACCGGAGAACCCGGAGAAAATCCGCCTCTGCGCCGCTTTGTCCACCACATGCGGTCGCTTGGGATCGAACTCGGGCCGTCTAGGTGAGAGGCGAGTGGTAAAGGGATTACTGGTATGGTTAGAGCAACATGAATGGCAGTAAAAAAGTGGAAGGTAACGGTAAACCACCTCATTTTTCCCGAGTATACCAACCATGACGAGTATGAACAAGAGATTTATGATGAAAGCAAAATGGCATATACGTTAGATAAAATAAGCAGGAACATGGAATATTTCAGAAGTGGCTAACTCCATAAAAAGGTTATATGCCATATAATGTGTGCTCTAACAAGATCTCTTAAGATTTACCAGTTACACAGACATCGTTGAATTGAAGAGCACTTCAGAGGCCATTTCCACGAATTTTAATGTACATTACATTTGTGCTAAAATATCTTAAACATGTGGCATTTTAATACAAATATATGGAGTAATTTTGAGAAAACGTTTCAAAACTTATAAAGATGGACTGCAATAAAAGGACTGAATCGAAAATCTTCGTGTCCTATACTTGGAAGATGCAGAACTTAAAAATCAAGTTTGGTAGTTATGCAAATTTCGTTTGAGAGTATGCTGTTTACACACACAAACAAACAAACAAACACACACACACACACTTCTAAAAATGCTTTTTCGGAGTTCAGGGAGTCCCAAAGCATGCAGTTTCGGCGGTAATCGGTATCGAATTTTTGGGTCGAACGTCTCCACAGTAAATATGTATTAAAGAAAGCAAAACAAGGAGAAGGAAACAAGCTGAAACAAATACATTTTATGGATGTAACAGCCCAACACTTGTATACATACCATGTCACAGGTAAAGAAGATATTGCACTCCATCTAAAAATTCAATACCGAAATTCATGATTAATAAAATGACAATTAAGAGCATTTTATTTCAGTAAAATACTTATTTTGAGGTAAATCTAGAAATACATGTTTTGACGAGCCCTGAGGTGAAAAAATGCGTTTTTACTTTCTCTACACGTACTATAAAATAGTTTATAGAGAAGGCAACGCATTCCACCCAAAATTCGGTACCGAGTTTCACCGAAAACACACGTTTTAGGGTGCCGTGTATCCAAGAAAAGCATTTTAGAAAAAGGTCCGTGTGTGTCCGCGTGTCAGTGTGTCCGTTTGTCCATGAACACAATAATTCAAAAACGAAAAGTTGCAAAAATACCAAACTTGGTATATAAGTTTAGCATTTTCCAAGGATGCGACACGAAGATTTGAGGAAAATCCCCTACCCCAAACATGGCAACTTTACTGAGAGTTTTATTTTCTCTGAAATAGCCCTAACGATACTGATTATAATACCGTATATTAAAGATATTTACACGGCAAATTAAAAGTATATTTTGAATTATTTGGGAATGGCCTATTAAGACCTATTTATTCTGGATGAATTTTGCTGCATTTTGATAGTTAGTTTTTGTCTCTCTCTTATGTTTACTAATTACATAAGATATGTAGATCTCGTTGAAACACACAATTATATTACTTAAATTTTTTTCGTAGAGTTGACCATTTTTGAGATATTTCTTGGTATTACCTTCAGTTTAACATACTTAAACTTTTTATACAGTGGAACTTGTCAGCTCCTGACAATGCAAAGAAACGGATTTCAACCATATGACAACCAGATTTTAAAGCGTTTGACTATCATTTTAGCCTAGTGTATTCCATTATTTCCCTTACACCTACAAGAAAGCATTTCTGCTAATGTTTATCTCGATTAGCATGAAGTAGAATAATATGATTTAACAACAATTTTATACAGAGACGTAAAAGTCGTGAATGGAACACATCAGATTTTTAGCAAAGTACTGTGAATGTGTTTTTTTTTATTATTATTGCTTCACTTGTATGGCCGGCTTTAACCTCAATGGTCATTTCGGGGGCTTTGACTTGTAAAACTGCTTGTATTACTGTAGGTTTATAATGTTAGGTTAATAATTTTATATCAGTAAACACGCGCACATTCACTGTCACATTCATACTTCCAGACTCTGTGGGGGATAGAGAATAATTCTGGTTAAAGAAAAATTCCCCACCCCAGTCAGGAATCGAACCCAGGAGCTCCAGGTGTGTGTTTGTACGCGCGTATGCGTGCATGTGTATGTTCATGTATCAGTGTGATTGTGAGCAACATAACTAAAAAATCTTATGTGTTCCATTCACATGTCTTTCTGTACATCTTTCTAACCAATTATTATTCTATATACTATATGCTAATCTAGATAAACATTAGCAGCAATTTTCTTATTACGTAGAAGAGAAAAATCTTTTAAAAGCTCATTGCTATGTGATTGAAATCCGTTTCTTTGCATGGCCAGGAGTTGAGGAATTCCCGTATGAGAAAAGTGTAAGTATTTTAGAACTATAATCAATAACAATGTAGATCTCGGAAATGGTCAATTTCACGAGAAAAAAATGCATGCAATGGTGTGTTTTAATGAGATCTGTACCTTTTTCTATATTAAATGTCTACCTATCTCTTACGGTTTACCAGTTATGCAAGTCATCGAGAATGAGTTCCAGGAAATTCAAGATATGCATTCTATTTGTCATGTAAATATATTTTATGTGCGTTATGTTAATCAAATCGTTAAGAATAATTCTTAAGAAAATTAACATATTGACAAATGTTCCATTTAAAGGATAGTTGGGGGAGGGAAGATCTCCGTGTCGTATACTTGCAGGATACCAAGATACACACACACACACACACACACACACACACACACACACACACACACACACACACACACACACACACACACACACACACACGGACATGTTTCTAAAAATGCTTATTCTAGATTCAGGGGGTTTCAAAATATGCATTTCCGGTAAAATCTGGCTATCAAATTTTTGGGTAGAATACAACCTTCTCTATCTACTATGTACATTGTACACACGTGCTAGAGAAAGTAAAAGCGAAGTTTCTTTAAAATAGCAAACTTTAAATGTTAGGCCAGTAGCTACCAGGATGTGACAGAAGATGTTCATGGAAATCCCCCACCCGAAAGTATTCTTTAAATGAAACACATAATTTATATAAAAAGAAAACCTTTTTGTGGCCTTAATTATTTCCGAGATATTCTGGATTCGCCGAATTTGCAGATAACTTACAATTTTCTTAACTTTAAACCGCCATGCAGTTTCTTTCTTTGCTTTTCATAATCATGGAATGAGAACAGGATTTTAAAGGCCCTACTTAGCAACAGTCTTTGAAAGAAATTGTGTGAAACTTCAGCTTCGTGTTATTCTCATAACTACAACGAAATTAGTAAATTTATTATGACGGTTTATCTACATTAATCGGAAGTGGATAGAAGAATAAGCTGACGTAATAATAATAAAAAAAAATACTTCCAAATGCTATACTACTCTTTCCATGGAAAATGTTTCGATCATTTTGATCAAAAATGATTCTACTGATTTTGATTAAAATATTACAGCAAAGTACTATAGATTTAAAGTATTTTCATCACAAATGGAAATGTATACAGCCGTGGACACAAAAAATGAGTCATCCCCAGATTCCATGTGTCTATCAAAGAGCTTCTTAAATGTTGTGTTCACAACACACACGAAAAGCTGTACAATGATCTGCAATGACTAACTTGTGTGTTTGAAAACAAGTCAGAGAACAATGTTACGGTGGCTGAGAGGTTAATAAGCCATTGCTTCTACTCGTAACTTCTTAGGTTTAAATCTTGCGCTAATTGTCACATTTTTATGTTTATTAATTTTATGACTGGTTATTTGGAACATAATATTGCATTAATTTAACTTTGGAATTATAAGTTATACCCTCTATGTGCTCACAAAACATAATTCTACTAACACTCATGTTAAATAACTAAACAAGTATGTATAAATAAAACTATTATCTAACACAAAAAATAAACATAATTAATATCGGTTTCATAAACACTCAGCTCTATAACTGCATCCAATCTTCGGAGCATAGACAGAATTAAATGCCTGCAGCAATATGGACGAGAAGCTACAAGATACTGGGCTTCTTGAATTGGTGCCCAGAAGCCATCTTTTGTTCTTCGCCCATCTACAGGTAAATTGGAGCGCTGCTCCCTTTTTACATCAGCCCACACATTCTCAATAGGTTCAAATCTGGTGAACAGAGAGGCCAGTCGACCACTCTGATGTCCTGCCTCTCTGAAAACCAATTTGAAACCTTTCTAGATGTGTGGCCAGGATGATTATCCGGTTGAAATTACACAATTCCACCAGGATATCTCATCCTCACACAGAGAACCAAAATATTATTGAGTATTAGCGTGTACTGCATACCGTTCAGTGTATGGTATAGCTGCCATAGCACACCTAGACCTTCCCTTGATGTCCAGCTACAACACGATACAGACCATAATGGAATGGTGAAGCCACATATTTTGCATCCTATCAGGACCCCTTCGGACGATAGGCAATCACCTTTCCCTTATGCGTAGAAGAAAATATCACCTCATCTGAGAATATCACGGTATATCAGTTGTGGTAGGCATTTTTTTCTGTAAACGGAAGGCGAAACAATCTGTGTCAGGATGTCTGTCAGACATTTTTAGCTGTTCTTCGCGCATGAAGTCTTACGTCATTTGCACGTTGCAAACTGTTCGAGCTGATTCAGGAAAATGCGAATTAGCCTTCAGTTCAGAAGTAGTTTGGAAAGAGTTCCTCTCTGCTACTGCGATTAAAGTTACATCCATTTCGGGAGTCGACACACGTCTTCTTCCTGAGCAAGGGCGACGGCACTCAATCCCTTCCCTGGATAATCTCACCCAGCTCTGCGCTGTAGAGAGTCCAATACGAGCTGCAGCTTCACGAACAGAAAATCTCCTACTTGAACAGTGGAAGGAGTGACTCCCTTGTACCCATGTCTTTGTATGCACGTTCTGTCATTGTCAAACTGGTATCATTTATGAAGGGTGCGTTGAATCGGTTTGTGAAGTATGTGTTGAAAAAAAAAATAATAAAAAATAAAAACAAAGGCCCTACCTCTCATTAAAATGAAATTTGCCCAAAATTCGATTCCTAAAAATATTTCAAAACATTGGTTTTGTCACCAATACTTTTACTATACTTTCATGCTATACAGATTCACCTTTTTTCATTGAAAGAGAACTGCTCTGCCTGATGCCTTTGCGCACCATTCTGTGCACTACATGCTTTCCTGAGCAGCACATTGTTGTTCGGTAGAATAAACCCTTACAATAACTATCATATTATTACTTTACCGAATGTCGTTTATGAAATAAGTATATTTAAAATCAAAATCCGCCGTGTGCTGATTCAACAAGGAAAAAAAAGTTTGCTACATGGGAAAATCGAACTAGTGACCCTCACCAGAGGAGTTGCCTACGTTTAGCCACAGCGCTTCAGTTAACCACACAGAGGCCTGCAATTATAGTAATGCCGTACAATACACATAAAACAGTAAGTTGTGTGTCATTAATATTTTAGCTAATATTGATTTTGTTGTTGAAGCTTATGTATTTGGTTATGATTATTGATCATATAGGTTAGTAATATTAAGATTTGGAACCAGTGACGACTTGTTGCTGCCGCTACACACTGTATCGCGGATGGTGTATACAGGGCGCTGTGCCGTGAGGCACTTAGACAAATTTGGTGTTCCAGACCTGACTCGTTTTCTTTGTCCATGAGTTTACATCTTGCATTTTCTGAGAATAGCTCTTATTTTCTCTTCATTCAGAATTGTCTTTGTATATTTCGTAAATAGAAAGAGATACAAAAAAATAAGAAGAAATGGATCATTTACAAAGAGAAAAGTGCAATTATTGTTAAAGCAATTAGGTTTTCCGAAATACGTTTCTATAGAATTAACCATTTCCAAGATATTCATCAATATTGGTTTTGTCACGTGGCTATACATGTTTACCTCCTCTACAAAATATCATGTACACAGTAGGCAGAAAAAGTATTGTATTTCAACAAAAAAATTTCCATATGGAGATTTCACCGAAAATATACGTATGTTTTGAGGTCCACTGAAAAAAGCATTTCTGCTATGCGCGCACGCGTGCGTGTGTGTGTTTATATGACAGTGTGTATGTAAAGAGCACAACTCAACTCGAAAAGTCCGTTAAGTACCAAAGTCAGTGTTTAAGTTCAGCATCTTTGAAGTAAGCGACACATTAGTAATACTGTAAGCGTTTTCATCTTGTCGGTAATCTATGACCGGGGTGAAGCGACAATAGAAATAGCGATTTCAGTTTTGCATTAAATGGAAACAAACGTTATTTTAATTGAGGTTATTGGACTCATCTCATACATAAGAAATACAAATAATGATTATTTTCACTCTTTTTTTTTTTTTTAACTAAATGCATTATAAACTGGATAACACTTTAAATAAGCATTGTAATTGAATTAATTGAAAGTACAATTGTGGAACAGGCAGTTATTAAAAGTGAAGGTTGGCTTGCTGGATTGTCACCGTGTTACCGATAACCAAGATAGGGATTAAGCAAACGAACGTCAGGTGCGGCAAGATTTCAAAGAAAAGATGTTTCGACAATACTGCTCCAGTCAGAGATAACCGGGATTGGTTGATATTGCCTAATCTCGGTCATTATATTGGGGCTTTAATAGTTGAGCTAAATTTTCAGTAACATACAGTCACCGTAGCTCGAGTTTTAACTTGAAATAAAGCGCTTTGTAAGAATAAGAAGTCAGTTAAAGTCTAAAAGTTTGGTCTAGGAGTGCAGTGTTCCTTTCACATAAGAGTGAAGCAAGTCCAGGAACATGTTTTATATGCTACGCCAGTCCTAAAAGTAAACATTTGTACGGCTCATTGAAACTCTTGCGCTTGTGTAACGAGAGTATAACCAATTAGCAGAGAGAGAAGTGTTCAACTTTTATGTGCCTATGAGCACTAACATGTTTGTTCTTCATTAACGTTCTAACAGTAGCTTGCTTTTCTCCTTAGCGACAAACGTCATAATCCCTTCCAGTGTTACATCGTTTCTCAGTTAAGGTTTTAAATGGAGTATCTTCTGTAAGAGAATGAAGAAACGGTATTACTTATTACCAATTGACACAAGTATATGAGTCATTATCTCTGAAGATTTAATTCTGGATTTAGAGCACATGTTAAAACTGTTTAGTTCCTCTACAATATTATGTACAATGTATATAGTAGATACGGAAGATATCTCACTGCACCCAAAAATACAATACCAAAATTTCACCGGAAATAAAAGTTTTCAGGACCTAAATCCATAAAAAGCATTTTAGACAGTTGATGCTAAGAGTCGGTCTTTTGCCAGATGTCAAAAGTAGAAAATTCTGTCACTCAATGTTATCAAATTATAACACTCCAATCTAGGCAACTTTGGTTTATGCGTCCACGGCCTCATTCAAGCAGACTATGACTCTGAGAGCTTGCATCGACCCATAAAATGGCGGATAATTTGAATGTCAGGAACATCGAATCTACTGAAGCAGACGAAATTATGCAAGCAGTAGAGAGAGCAAAATTACAACTGCTACACTGCCTCTGTTGTATAGAATGTCTTCGTTCTGTACGAGTAATTCATCATGTTGTCAGTACTGATGCTAAGCAAGGCAACAACTGAAATCGCAGACCATTAAGCATCAACTACGTGAAATATGTGAACAATCTACTTATAAGAATATTATATCTATAAATATTGAGATCTGCCTAAAAATAGTATACGACACACGTGTTAAAATTGTTTTATATTGTTCTTATTATTACTGTACTCGGCCAACGCCTCGTTTCGCAAGCTTTCTACTCGCAATATAAAACACCATTTTTACCACTTGCACCAAAAGCACCAAACTTGGAATGTAAGTATATCTATCTAGGATACGGCGACAAGGAGATTTTGAGAAACCACCCCCGCTCTTTATAAGAACAGTTTTCTAAATTTTCTTTTATCCAAAATAGCTCTAAATATTTTGAGTAAAATAACATAGTATATTAAAGATATTTACATAAATGAAGTGTATATCTTCCATTTTCTTGGAATGCCTGTGTAGCCCTCGACATTCTGGAGGACTTTACATGGCTGGTAAGCCGTAAAAGAAAGGCAAAATTTGCTAACACAAAATACGTCGGCATCATTTAGACACATACCTTATGTGAAATACATTTTTTGCGTAGTTAGCCATTTTTGAGATATTCCTTCACTTTGGTTTTTTTCAAAACGTCCAATATTATGACTTTTCTCAAAAGGAAAGTCATTATTCACCTTTTTCATCTTGGCCATACAAAGAGAATGGCATTTCAATTGTGTCTCATAGTGACTAGCTTTTTTAAAGATTTATTATCGATTTAGCCTTGCGTATCCCATTATTTAACTTCTACTTGGAAGGCACAAAATAATAAAATAATTTATGCTCGTACTTATCCCGATTAACATGAAGTAGAGAAAAGAATAACCTTTCGTAAACTTAGGTAGAGAAAGCCATGTGAATGGAACACATCATTTTCATTGTAATTAACTATAGAACAATTTATCTCTGAACGACTTTCATAATAACACTTATTATGTGTTGGCTTAATGCATGCTTTTAGCTTTCTTTATGAAATTATTAAAACTTTCCCGTTAATCTCTTCAAAATAGACATCAATGAAAAAAAGAAAGTAACTGGATAATGTTTACTTTCTCTACTACTATAGTATGCAGGGAAGCATTGTATTTCACTCCTCCAACTCAAGTCCCATATCGAGTTTTTACCGGAAGTATATGTCCTGAGGTAATCATAACATACAAAGAGCTTATATATGGCTTATATATATGCTATTTTTACTTTCTCTAGACATACTATATTCATAGAGTATAGAGAAGGTATTGTATTGCACCAAAAATTCCATACTGAGTTTTCACCGGAAATACATGTTTTGAGACTCCCTGAATCCCCCAAAAAAAGCATTTTTAGAAAAATGTCCGCGTGTATCTGTCTGTGTGTGTGTGTGTGTCTGTGGGCAGCATAGCTCAAAAACGAAAAGACCGTTGAATACCAAACTTGGTATTTAAATTTGGTATCTTTCAAGGATGCCACACAAAGATTTTCAAGGAAAGACTCGTACCCCCAACTACCCTTTACATGGAACATTTTTCGAAATTTTTTATTTTCTCAAAAATGGCTCTAACGATTTTGATTAAAACATTGTGTAGTAAATATATTTACCTCCCAAATAAAAGGTATATCTTGAATTTTGGGAATAGCCTCTGAAGACTACTTTATTCTGAATGAATTTTACGGAATTTTGCATAACTGTTTAAACCATAAGAGATGGACAAAAAGTTACCACACAAAAAATATAGGGCACGTTAAACCACACAGCTTATGTTATATACCTTTCTTTCATGGACTTGATCGTCTTTTAATTATTCCTTGTCTTGATTTCACCTTTAAAAAACTTATGCTTTTCTCATACGGGAATTTATCAACTCCTGTCCCTACAAACAGTCACGTAGCAACCAGCTTTGCCTATCAATTTAACCTATGGTAGGGCCGCGCCGTGGCCGAGTGGTTAGACCACTCGACTCTCACCTAGACGGCCGGGGTTCGATCCCAAGCGACCGCATGTGAGATTTGTGGTGGACAAAACGGCGCTGGGGCGGGTTTTCTCCGGGTACTCCGGTTTCCCCCGCCATCGCATTCCACCGGTGCTCCATCGTCATTCATGTATCATCAGTGTCACCGCCTGCGGTGCCATTAGTAGTTAAAGCGGGCGTTAAACACTACCAAAAAAAAAAAAAAAAAATAACCTATGGTACTCCCTTATTTCCCTTCTATTTACATGGAAGCAAGTAATAAGACTATTTCTGCTAATTTTTCCTCGGTTAGAATGAAGTAAATAGAAACATAAGCTTGCTAACAATAATTTGTTGCAGAGACATAGATAAATTCATGTGAATGGAACACATCAGAATTTTTTATATTCTGGCATCTTCAAAACATATAATGCCAGTAAATGTGTACAGGATGATTCAAGACTACTTTTACAAAGTTTGGGGGCAGATTACTTACATCAAAACAGGAAAAAATGTTAATAAAAACACATGTCCCAAAACCCTTTGTTTTCGATTTATTAAGGCTCAAAATGTTATTTATCAAAACATTTTAAAGTGACACCTTATTCTATTTTTGATATTGTCAGTTTGTTAGGCGGTGCTCAACACAAACATCACTCATAGCAAATGATCCGAATGTCCTCCTCTTGCGTCTAGACACGCATGTACTCGTCCAAGCATGGAATGTCAAATGCTCCCTGTCGGTGTTATATGATTTCACAGGCTTACATGACACTTCTTCAACCGGGATCTTTGCTACAAACACGAATTGTTTAAGGTGCTCTCAAAACTAAAAATACAAAAGATTGGGTTCGGCGGAAACGTGCAAACCTTGGAACTGGTCCACCTCTACTTATCCATTTGTTCATTCTAGATACCAGCCAGTGCATCTCGAATAATGAGATAAAAATGTGCTGGAGACCCATCATGCCGAAATCACAAGTTATTTCTTATATGCAGGGAGCCATCTTCTAATAAGTCAGGGAGAGTGTTCTGAATGAAGTTCCTGCAAACAGCACCTATAAGGCGTGTTGGGGAATGTATTATATAAGTGATAAATGACAAATGTAAACAAGAAGTCATGGCAACACAAAGCCAACTCCACAAGGTAAAATGCATAAATAAAGCATTAGACTGTACCCGGAAAGCGAAAACGAAGGTTTTTAGAGCACATGTTTATATGAACGTATTTCTTGTTTCGATGCAAGGAATCCATACCCAAACGTTATAAAAGTATTTTTGAATCATCCTGCACACACACACACACACACACACACACACACACACAGAGTGTCGTAGAATTCAACTGCACAAATTGACAGCATTGTAGATGGGTCCTAGATAAACATTTTGAGATAGGGAACCTATTGTCCTTTTTGCCAAATGTCAAAGTTGTGTCATGTTTAATGGATCGCACATTAATGACCGAAAATTAAAACCATATGGACGTGTGTGTTCTATTTTTATTCAGAATGCTTCATGTGTATGACATTAGTCAAAGGAATGCAGTGTTGGTGCACAATCAATACGATATTTAAAATGATTGGACTTTAACTTTGGTAAAACTGCCAGTTCTTAGAGTGTACGCACGCCTCTGACACAGCTCGGTTGATTTCAAGCCATGTGTAATTAGCTCTCCGCCAAAACATACTGATGGGTGAATCGGTATACCGCTGGTCATCGAACTCCACGATATAAAGATCGCACAGCTCTTTGGAGTCTCCATTGTTTAGTTTTTTTATTGTCTTGTTTTTCTCAAAGCGTACAGCATTAGAGAATCACTAACACGATTAGTTTATATTTCAGAAGCCAAAACATAAACCCCTCCCGTACTATTTACTTTCAAAAGACTGTGAATGATACCTACCTAACGTTCACTGTTAAATACAGTAATATCAAGGAAACTGCGTAAATTAATGCAATGAAACAATTAGATTTTTTGAAAACATTTATGCAATGTGTGCTTTGAAATATAGAAACTGAAGTATGATTTTAGCGGTGGAATAAAAAACCTGGTCAACTGCCGCGATTCGAGCAAAGGTACTTTGTTTTATATGTATTTAGGTAAAAATGTCTGATGTGTTCCATTCACATGACTTTCTCTACATCTCTGCAACACATTATTCTTAAAAAGCTTATACTTCTATTTCCTTCATGCTAATCAGAAAAAATTAGCAAAAATAGTCCCATTACTTGCTTCCTTGTAAGTAGAAGCGAAATAAAACAGTACCATAGGTTAAAGGGATAGTCAAAAGCTAGTTGCTATGTCAATGAAGTTCCTTTGTTTGTATGGACAGCAGTTGACAAATTCCTGTATGAGAAAATTATAAGTTTTTCAAAGCAGAAACCAAAAGCAAGGAATGCCTAAAAAACGATGAACTCCACGAAAAAATCTGATATGTTCCATTCACATGACTTTATCTACATCTCTGCAAAAAAAATATTATTAAAAAGACATTGCTTACATTTCTTTCATGGTGATCGAGAGAAAAATCAGCAGATATAGTCTTATTACTTGCTTCCTTGAAAGTAGAAGCGAAATGAGGGATTATCATATGCTAAAGTGATAGTCAAAAGTAGTTACAATGCGATTGAAGTTCCTTTGTTATACTCTTCCACCGCTAAAGATCTGAGGCAAGATGTCACTGTCACTTTGAGGTCTTCATGGTTGGGAAATTTTTCCATCCAAAAAGTGTACGTGTCCGAAGTGAAACACCGGTTTTTCTGAGTTCTTTTATCAACATTTGCTTTCAATTCCTCCATAACAATTGATGAACTTCCACACCGGTCTTTATTGTACACACTGGTTCTTCCTTGATTACTCGCCATTTCCTCACTGAAGAGTGGTTCATTACATTATCACAGTACATTTGCGTTATTTGTTTGGCAAAACATTTTGTGCATTTAATAAAAAACAAAAACGAATAAGCTCTTTGACGTCAGAAAAGTATAACATCGGCATTGACAATATAAATATCCTGACAGAATGGAGATTACATTGAGAAATTTTTAGAGTAAGGTACTGCAACGCTGTAAATGAAGTTTTGTGATGATAACTTGCGTTATTATTTAGTTATGTCAAATCGTCTGTCACCTGCTGACAAAATAAGAAGGTTGTATACCGCTTGTAGACCGGGTAACAACATATGAGTCAGTTGTTGAATGTTGTCACAGTAGAACAACCGCACGGAGAGCGGGGAAATCATGTTCAAATCCCAACTGTGATATTGCATTTTTTAGCTGGTTCTAACATTAAAAAGTATACTTATGGTGACGCAAATATAGCACCATCAGCAATAAAATAACAAAGTTGCGTGAAAAGAGCCTCTGCCGTTTATACCACGAGTCATCTCTGGATGATATAAATTGAGAGTGACTAGAAAATACTTTTACAACGTTTGGGAATGGATTCCTGACATCAATATAATAATAAATGCTCATATAAACATACGCTCTAAGACCTTTGTTTCGAGAATTTATTAATGAAAACAGCTTCAAAGGCTTTCCGGGTCCAACCTTATAATTTTATTTATTTATGCACTCATGCATAGAGAGCTTTGACCCATTTTACTCTGTGGAGATGCCCTTTGTCATTTATCCGATGTTGTGGGTACAGGAACTTCATTCAGCACACTCTCCCATATTTATCGGAAAATGTGTCTCTGTGAATAAGAAGAAACATGTCGTTTATGCATAATACTCACCTTTTAGTTTTATTGTTCGAGATGCACTGACTGGTATCTATCATGATAAATGGATAGGTCGAAGGGGACCAGTTCCATGGCCGGCACGTTCCCCGACCTTTTATATTTTTATCTTTTGGAGACATCTTAAACCATTGGTTTATGCATAAAACCTCCCGGTTAAAGAAACTCTTAATATATGTGTCATGTAAGCCTGTGAAATCGTACAACACCGACTGGGATTATTTGACATTCCATGTTTTGAAGAGTGCATGCATGCCAAGACGCAAGATCATTTGCTATAAGTGGTGTTTGAATAAAACACCTCCTAACAAGCTGACCTCAAAAACAGAATAATGTGTCACTAAAGTGTCTTGATTAATATCATTTTGGACCTCAATAAATCGAGAATGAAACATTTTAGGACATGTACTTATATGACCACTTTTCCTTATTTTGAACTAAGGAACCTTTCCCAAATTTAAACATTATTTTTCAATCATTCTGTATAACTGCTGCTCATGAATAACACTCCATGAACGGCCAACATAATGTTTATCTCTATCAATTGTTAAATGATAGTTTCCTATAACAGCCGAACGTTTTCATTCCATATTTTTAGTCGTTTGGCATTGGTTTAAAATGTTGAACTGTAGTCGTAGCATTTCATTCGATAGACATTTAATAGATTGCACGCTTATATTCTGTTCCGGGATACATTAGAATCGTTAATGACTGTATTCACAGCATCGATATAAACAGGTAGTTTTCATGTGGTCTGAAAAGGAATTTCGGCCATAAAGGTGTAATTGTTATGTAATCAATGAAGCTAATGTACTTTGCGAGTTATTGACTTTTAATTTATTCATGTTGTGTAACACGGCGTATGGTTATGCTCGCTAAAATGTAGCCTTCAGTTTCCAAATTGGGTTGGCGTGCTGATGTATAATGAGGTTCGTGTTTGGGTGTCTGAATAAATAAATACATATAAAAATGTTATTCAATGTTTGTAACATTTTCCCCACTGCGAGTGGTCGCAGCTTTTTCTGTTCTTGCCACTTAACCAGAATTATAATAAATGCCTTAGCATATTTAATATATTTACTGCTAATATATATGTTAGGCGAGAAACACATCCTTGCTAATTAAGACGACACTATGGTGAACATTTGCTAAAAATCCGTTACTGGTTTTGACCAATAACGGTTGGCATTAAATGTGGGTATTTTAAGTTGAAAATACAAGAATATACAATAATAATTAAAAAGTGAGTATAGTACTAATTTTCAAAATTTACAAAACAGGTCTCACACCGGGTGCTTCTACCTGCCCCGCCATCATCCAGGCATGGCGTACCACCCATTATTTAACCTGGGCCCTCTCTATCCGAAACCTCATGCGAGCCTCCTCACACCCCACCAACAGCATTTTTCCGTCCGTTAAATAGAGATTATTTTGGCGGCAGAGTGCAGCTTGACTCAAACCAAATGACTTGCAGTTTTTCTTTGTTTTATGTGTTACGCGGAATTAGTGTAAACAGTCCGTGAAAGTTGACAGATATAATTGTTTTAAAAGTTGCTGCAGGAGAATATCAAATCCTAAGACTTACAATCGCTCAAACTGAAAGGTTTAATACTATTCTTTTTTTTACTTTCTTTACACGTACTGTGTACATAGTGTATAGAAAAGTAATTGAACTGCACCCATAGATTCAATACAGAGATTTCACCGGAAATACCTATATGTTTTGAGACCCTTTGAAACCAAAAAGGTATTTTTAAAAAATGTTCATGTGTCTGTCAATGTGTGCCTGTGGGCAGCATAACTCAAAAACGAAAAGCCCGTTAAATACCAAACTTCAGTATATTCTAAGGATGCGACACGAAGATTTTCAAGAAAATCCCCCCACCTCCAACTACCCTTGTGAAGGGGAAAATTTTAAAAAGTTTGATTTTCTCAAAATTGGCTTTAACAATTTTGATTAAAAAATCCGTACCTGTATTAAAGATATTTACATGGCAAATAAAATGTATATCTTGAATTCCATGGGAATAGCCTCTAAAGATCTCTTTTTTTATGAATAATTTTTTTCTGAATTTTGCATAACTGGCAAGCCGTAAGAGGTATGCAAAAACTTATTGCACAACAGATGTAAACATTATAAAACGCACAATTTATGCTATATACAGTTTTTTCGTGCAGTTGACCGTTTTCGAGATATTCCCTGTTATTGGTTTCAGTTTTGAGATATACTTTTTTCATGCAGAAACTGCTGGCCACGCGAGGAAACGGATTTCAATTGCATAGCAACCACATTTTAGAACATGTGACTGTCGGTTTAGCCTAGTGTTTTTCCTCATTGCCCTTCTGCTGATAAGGAACTAAGTAATAGGACCGTTTTTGCTGGTGTTTATCTCAATTATTTGGAGAATAAGTTTGTAAATAAAACTTTGTGATGTAGAGAAAGTCATGTGAATGAAACGCATCAGTTTTTTTTTTCAATATTAAAGTGAACTTAAAATAAGAACAATTGAATATTATATATTACAATGGTAAGAATCATTCTTATTTTATTCTCAATGTGCCCTAAAAGTAGGGGAGTAAAAGAGAGCTCATGTGTTATTCATGCATATTTTCCATGTATTTTGCAATGTTGGAATGAATTAATACAAAGAAAAATATCAAAACAGATTTTTGTATTTATATCAGTATTGCAGCTCATAACGTATAAGGGTCATTCAGAAAGTGACAGACCATTTGTCATAACTAAATAATAACGAAAGATATCACATAAAACTTTATTTACAAAGTTTCAGTACCTTACTCTGTTTTTGGTAGTGTACAGATATTCTAGAGCATTTAAACATTCGATACGATTGGCTAAGACTACCGACTACCAGAGTGTTGGTTCTCCATATTAGGAGTACGGCCGCCATGTAGGAGTGCCCTTCCGGGTTGCCGCTAAACTTATTTAAGAGACTGCAAACCCGACACCAGATCTTGACCGTCGGGGAACCCCTCCTTCGTTGTGTGCGTCTTGGGGCGAGGCCAACGACATCGAATGTTTAAATGTTCTATCCGGTGTGACGTCAAAGTGCGAATGTGCACTTAGCCCAACGGAAGTCGGTGTCATCGAAAAGTCCACTGGGAGTGACATCGGAAGAGGTTAGTCACTTTCATCCTGTTATTTAATCATCTTATAACAAAACTTGTATTCTTTCAAGAATATGTAAGAAACGGTAAGAAAAGCGGCCCCTGACGCTTGATAAAGAAATCTTAAGAGTGCCAGGTATAGCAAATAACAAATAATGAAAGGGAGTACTAAACATCGCAAAGATATAAAGGTAAAATACAATAAAATATTACTAAAACAATGTAAGTTAAACCCTCGGCAATGACACTCGTGACCGCAGGCGATCTCTAAACGATATCTCCATTCTTGTTGTCACCTGATACCAATTTTTATTGCGATGTTATACTTTTCTACTGCCAAAGAACTTATTCGATTTTTGAATGCATCAAATATTCAGCCCATCGCATTTTATAGGAACAAAAACGTAAGTGTATAGTGATAATGCAATGACGAATCTTCAGTGAGGAAATGGCGCATAATTTACGAGTAATCAAGAAAGAAGCAGTGTGTACGATAAAGACCGGAGTGGAAGTTCATCAATCGTTATAGAGGAGTTGAAAGCAAATGTTGATAAAAGAATTTAGAAAAAAACCGGTGTTTCACTTTGGATACCGCACTTAACTTTTCGGATGGAAAAGATTTCCCAGCCATGAAGACCTCATAGCGACAGTGACAGCGATGGAAGACTATAACATTTGCAAGAAAAACCGGTACCAAGTGTCAATAAATATCTTGACAACAGTGACGATTAAGTTGAAACATCTGATGTGTTCCATTCACATGACTTTCTCTATATCTCTGCAACAAATTTTTGTTAAAAAATTTATGCATCTATTTACTTCATGCTAAGTTAGAAAAAAGTAGCAGAAATAGTACTATTACTTGCTTCCTTGTAAGTAGAAGCGAAATGAGGGAGTTCTATAGGTTAAAATGATAGCCAAACGCTGAAGTTCCTTTGTTTGTATGGACAGGAGTTACGAAGGTATAAGTTTTTCAAAGCTAAAACGAAAAACCAGGAATATCTTAAAAATGATCAACTCCACGAAAAAAACCTATATGTCATAAATTGTGTGTTTTATCCTGAGCTACATTTTCTGTGCAATAAGTTTTTCCCCCATCTCTTACGGTTTAGCAGTTATGCACAATTCCGTAAAATTCATCCAGAATAAAGTAGTCTTCGGGGGCTATTCCCAGAAAATTCAAGATATACATTCTATTTGGCAGGTAAATATCTTTAATATACGCTATTTTAATCAAAATCGTTAGAGCCATTTTTAAGAAAATTAAAATTTTCAAAAATGTTTCCATGTAAAGGGTAGTTTGGGGTGGGGGGATTTTCTTGTAAATCTTCGTGCCGCATCCTTGGAAGATACCAAACTTAAATACCAAGTTTGGGCTTTAACGGCCTTTTCGTTTTTGAGCTATGCTGCCCATGGACACACACACACACACACACACACACACACACACACACACACGGACCTTTTTATAAAAATCCTTTTTTTGTATTCAGGTAGTCTCAAAAAATGTATTTCCGGTGAAATTTCGGTATCGAATTTTGGGTGCAATGCAATACCTTCTCCATACACTATGTACATAGTTCGAATAGAGAAAGTAAAAACTGATGTGTCCCATTCACATGACTTTCTCCATATCCCTGCAACAAATACTTATTAAAAAGCTTAGACTTCTATTTACTTTATGCTAATCAGAAAAAAATTAGCAGAAATAGTCTTATTACTCGCTTCCTTGTAAGTAGAAGCGAAATAAGGGACAACCGTACGTTAAAGTGATAGTCAAAAACTGGTTGCTATGTCAATGAAGTTCCTTTGTTTATATGGATAGGAGTTGACAATTTCTCGTATGAGAAAAGTCACGTTTTTCATAGCAGAAACCAAAAATAAGGAATGTCACAAAAACGACGAAATCCACGAAAAAATGTATACAACATAATTGTGTGTTTTAATGTGCTCTACATTTTTTGTGTAGTACGTTTTTGTTCATCTCTTACGGTTTAGCAGTTATTCAAAATTTAGTAAAGTTCATCCAGAATAAACTACTCTTCAGAGGCTATTCCCAGAAAATTCAAGATATGCATTTTATTTGTCAGGTAAATATGTTTAATATCCGAAATTGTAATCAAAATCGTTAGAGCCAATTTTGAGAAAATCAAAATTTTCGAAAAAAGTTCCATGTAAAGGGTAGTTGGGGGTGGGGGGATTTTTCTCAAAATTTTCTTGTCGCATCCCTGGAATATACTTAACTTAAATACCAAGTTTGGTATTTTACCAACTTTTCGTGTTTGAGTTATCGTGTTCACGGACACACGACACACGGACACACGGACACACACATACACACACACACACACACAGGGTCGGATAATATTTCTAATTGTTTCAATACATACTATAAAAGGTTTTAAAGCACACACACACACACACACGGACCTTTTTGTGAAAATGCTTTTTTTGGATGTTGGGGACCCTAAATCATATATTTCCGGTGAAATCTCGGTGTAGAATTTTTGGGTGGAGTGCAATACTTTCTCTGTACACTATGTACATAGTGCGTATGGAGAAAGTAAAAATGGAGTAAGATACTGTGACTTTGTAGATAAGGTTTTATGTTGATAACGTTTGTTATTATTTAGTTTTGCCAAATCGTTCGTTACTCTCTGGATGTCCCTCGTATTACTCATATATTCTTAACATGTGGATAAGTTTACTTTGAGTTCAAAACAAATAATTGAATTTATGAATATTGTTGGTGGTACAAGTCCAATCCTTGTGCAACTTAACCTCCAAAATTCACTTTTCTATTATAACCTAAATTAATTAACCATTTTTATTTTGCTTAACTTATTTTCCAATTATTACGGAAGTATGCAGTGATATTAAGTATTGTATTAAACGACATTTATTTTTAAATTTAATTTATATAGAGGAAAATTGTAACTGGTGAAAAATTATTATTATTTTTGTTACCAGCATACAAATAAATAGCGTTATGACAGTCTTAACTTGGATTAATCATTTCCTGTTTCATCCTAGTACTGACATTACCGGCGAATATGCTGCATCATAAGCATTACAGGTTATTATAGTTTGAAAATCTCTCACCAGATGGCAGTGTATCTGCACGTTAGCGAACATACTTATTAAAGTTACTTGCATATGAAGGCGCTTTATTCATTCTTTTAGATGTAAATCTCTAGATGGCAAAACCTTATATTCGTCCAGTCATGTTGGTTGGGTAAACCAAAAGAAAGGTATTATCGTTTTGAAGGGATGGGTAAAGCTAATGAAACATCGTATGCTGATGGAAGCTATTGGATTATTTTGTATTTTGTGATCATGGAATAATTTGATAGTTTTCATTCTTTCATTTGGATTGTCCAACACTACTCCACAAGTTAGCGTGACTTGTGCCCAATACTTGGACTACTAGAGGAGTCAACGTCCTCTGGCAATGCAGGTGTTCGAACCGAGCGTAGACGGCGCGCATCAGTTTTAGACACCTGATACCGAAAACAAAATCAGAAAACCTACCATATGTACAGTACAATGACTCAATACCACACAATACTACTTATCTATATGGAAAATGTATGCACGCGCTAGAACGGTGGAAAAGTGTACCTACTTGCATTTTTCCGATTTCTGTTGGTCTTCCTAAAATTGCTGCGAACATCTGTTGGGAAATTATTGCAGCAGCTCTGCGTATGCAAGCAGAGTATCGGTCATTTAGATATGTATATACATGTCGTAAGGCTATTAGAGTTGGCGTCAAATCTCCTGCATATGGCAGTAGCCAATAGGAGCATGCTACAACGTAGCCATCTCGTGCACTTGTGCGTGAGAGAGATAGAGAGAGTAGCATGCAGCGCAGCGTGTTACCGAGGCTTATTCAGTGGAACTGTAGAGTACAATTCTAAGTAAAATCTGGCTATTTAGTAAAACTACATTAATGACAATAGAAAATAACGTTCCTGCTTATTCCAGAGGGATGGCCAGGGGCTCATCGTCACTGTTTGTCTATGTAAAACACTATGTTTTGGTTCTCTTGTTTCTCTTGTTCACTTGCTTTACTTAACGACATATTGTAATCTTCAACTGCATAGAACACATTAACAACCTGTTTTGTCCCTTGATCAGAGTGTTTAGGGGTGTATTAGGAGAAAAGCGAAGCATAATGGTATATTAGCACAAAGGTTAATCACATCTTAGACGACAATATATATATATATATATATATATATATATATATATATATATATATATATATATATATTGGATACTGCATTCAATTTTCATTCCGGATTATTTTTACCTGATGAAGCATAGCTGGAAAGTGTTTCCATAACACAGTATTAAACCTTTTACCATAAACTGGAGTTAATTTGAGTTACTATGACCCAACTTTGGAAAACATATTATTTTAACTCTACACACACACACACACACACACACACACACACATATATATATACATATACATGATTTTATATTGAATTCAATTGAATCATTGCTCTTGTATTACATAGAGGAGGTCAAAATTTAGGAAATTTAGTAATTTTAGGATCATGACATTTCAATACCAACACTATAATCCTAAAAATACCCAATTCTGAGCCGTCCTATTATGTGAGAGTAATAAGGTATTATATTTCATATTGAATGCACAATAAAATGAAAAGTGTATTTCGGAGTTATGTTTTTTATTTTATACTGTATCAAATATGAAAAATACAATGAAATACAATATCATATAATACGGAACCCAAAATTGTGGAAATCTGGTATTTTTAGATTATGATGTTTATGGCATTTGCAGCATATTAGCACGCTTTGTATTTTTATTAATTTAATTATTATTTTACATAGGTTTAATATGGGAAATATATCCGCTTCAGTAGCCAAGAACACAAAATATTACGGTGAGAAGTTGCTATTGTATACGCCAAGGTTACTTCCTTTGTTAATCCTGTAACACAAATGCTTTTGTAAGAGCAAGGTGTTAGCATATTAGAGGCATAAGTAACAGCCAGTTGTATGGAGAAGGGTGTTTTCCCTAAAAGCTAGCAGCCCGGGACTTTTCCATTATAAAGAGTGGTCTTGTGAGTCAAAAATTAATCACGTGACAACATTATTTTCGCGCTTCCTTTTAACCAATCAGGAATGAGTTCTAAGATTGGATATTTTAGGTGTATAAGTGGGGCGCTTACAAGAAATTAGGCTGTACGCGGTACGCTGTAAGCTGTATGTCGTTCGTGGATGCGGCAGTGTTAGTGCTTGATTATGTGATATTCTTACGTGAAACATTGCATTTGTCGCATGAGCTGATATGTTGCGTTATAGGGAGGTACGCGGTAATTATCGATGACCGTAGAAAACGAGAACTTGGTAGGCAGAAGAAAATAGCACTAGTTATAGCGTATATTTCTACGTCTTCAAGAACTACTATGTCGGGAGTCGATCGTAGGATTAGTGCCTCAACAAGTAACAAAGGTGAATAAAAGTATTAATTCTGAAGAATCTTCAGTTCGTGAATCTACCCATGCGACATACCCCAATCATTCTTTTTCCGCTCAGTGAGAGTCAAATTGAGTGTTCTACATGGATGAGCATAGCCGGCGCATCATGGAATTTCAAAGAGGTATGTAGACGCTCGTTTATAAAGTATTTCACTGGCGCTAATTCAGACCGACTCCAAGGTAGCGAAAGAAACAGCGACATATTGCAGCCCTAACGCGGGGCAAGAATGATAAAGAATGACGCAACAAAGAAATAACTAAGTGCTACACTTCTGCAAAAACAATAACTTCGGAGAACATCTAGACTGCAACCAAAAGTTTCGAAGGAAGGGGCACCTCGACGACGTCACCAGCAACTACAATCATCAGGAACCACGAGAACGTCCAGAACGTCAGTAGTGAGTGTAAAAAAAGTATCACCTCAGAGAAAGAAAAAGTGCTGAACCAGCTACAAAAACAATAAGGTCAGAATACCGACTTCAAGATAGCCGAAAGAAACGCGGACATACTGAATTGCCATAATCCCAAAATTAATAGATTTTTCAAACGTTGAACGCATCTATATATATATATTGTGAGAGCAATAAATCCAATTTTTACATTGGATACAGTACAAAATAAAAAAAAACCATAATGTGCATCTTTATAAAATAATATACTCTCCAAATGTGGATTATTAAGGCCCAAATGATCTCCATTTTATGGTAAAAGGTTCAATACACTATGTTATGGTAACACATCCGGGCTACACAATATCAGATAAGAACGGTCCTGAAAGAATTGAATGTAATATTCAAATTTGAAAGCCAATTAAACTAAAAGGTGTCCACAATTAATGTCTCTACTGTGTATCGAAAAGCTCAAGCTAAAATTACGTTACTTTTATGTACAAGCTTGCTCAACCATTCTCTTTATGTGTATATAAGTTTGTAATAAACTATTAGTATCTGAGCGTTAAGCTAGTAATTACTAAGCGAGACATGGCAACGCTGCACGCCTCTGAAGGTCATTTGTAGGAAGTTTGACGTAAATTATAACAACGTTACTACACTGGTACAATAACTATCCCATTAGGAGCGGAACCTTGGACTACGGCCTATATTACACTAACCCATTTCTGTGTCACATAATATGATAAAACCTTTTATCACATAGTGTGATCTCATTAAAGTTCTCGAATATATAATACTACGTCAAACCTTTTATCAGATGTTTTATTACAGATGTAAAAAACATAGCCAACAGTTAATGCCATCAGCTGTAATAATGATTTTTATTTTGTTCTGTTAAGAATGTTAGTTGTTATTATGAATATTTATAAATAAATTGACTTTAAGTTTCTATTACATTCATCTGCAGTATTTTCGTGTAACCTCACCTAGAGTTTAACCTCAATAAGTCAATTTTTTAAAGAATGTTTATTAATACTATGAGTATGAATAACAACGCCAGCAGCAAAAATGGTAATTAATGGCTGTAATAATAACTTGCATTTTGTTCTTCTAAAGTTTGGCTTCCCAATGTATTTAGTTTTTCCTCCCAATCATTATCCGTATATCCTTCATGCACTTCATAATGGCTTCTGCTATGCTTTTATATATTTCCAGTCTTTGTTTCCGTTTGTATAATAATTATGTTTTGAATTTAGAGCATTTCATGTCATTCATAATAGAAAACGAGCGGTTTGGCTGTAGACACAGAACTTGTGGAATGTCTGCCATTTTCTATTCTAATCACAGATATGATCAAGGTGTGATGGTGGGTATAACTTTTATCACAGAAGTATGCCAGAGCTAGATGTGGTCAAAGATATTATATTACATCGTAAAATGTTTTATCATAACTATTTTTGATCACATTTTTGTGACACAGAATGTAGGTCTCAGGCGGAGGTTATGCGTGTGCAGGAAAGATAAGCCAGATTCCCCCTTTTTTTCTTTCTTTCTTCACAAATTGGCCATCAGGAGAGAGGGTAGAGCACAAACGCAGAGACATCGTGTACAAGGCGGGACTCGAACCCGCGATCCCCTACGCCACGAAGCACCAAAGCGAGACACTTTAGCGGCGCGGCCATGGAGACCGACTAAGTCACATCCACCTTACACTAAAGGCTAAACAGCTGTATAATCACGTTAGAACACCGAAAACATTCCGATGGAACTTACTCCCCCCACAACTTGCGAACCATTTCCTGACGTGGTTTCCTTCTTGAAAAACTTGATATACGTTGCAAAAGCCCATCCTTACAAACAGTTATTACTTTCTCTATACGTACCATGTACATAGTGTATAGAGAAGGTATTGCATAGCACCCAAAAATTTCATACCGCGATATACGTTTTGAGACCTGCTGAATCAAAAAAAAAAAAAACATTTTTAGAAAAATGTTCGTGTGTGTGTCTGTCTGTCTGTCTGTCAGTCTATCTGTCTGTCTGTGGGCAGCATAGCTAGAAAACCAAAAGACCAAACTTTGCATTTAAGTTTGGTATCTTCCAAGGATGCAATACGAAGATTTTCAAGAAAATCCCCCACCCCCAGCTACCCTTTACTTGGAAAAATTGTCGAACATTTTGATTTTCTCAAAAATAGCTGTAACGCTTTCGATTAAAATGTCGTATATTTAAGATATTTATATGACAAATATAATGTATATCTTGAATTCTCTTGGAATGACCTCTGACGACATCTTTATTCTGGATGAATTTTGCATAACTGGTAAACCGTAAGAGATAAACAAAAACTTACTTAATAGGAAATGTAGAGCTCGTTAAAAGACATACTTTCTGTTATATACATTTTTTTTTTTTTTTTTTTTTTTTGTCGGGGAGTTGATCGTATTTATGATATTTCTAGTTTTTGGTTTCTGCTTTAAAATATACCTTTCTCCTACGGGAATTTTACAACTTCTGTCCTTACAGACAAAGGAACCTGAGTAACATAGTAACCAAATTTTGACTACCACTTTAGTCTATGATACTCCCTTGTTTGCTGTTTACTTACATGAAAGCAAGTAATACGACAAAATTAATGCTTCTTCATTAGCATGAAGTAAGTAGAAGAATAAGCTTTTTAAAAATAATTTGTTGTAGAGATGTAGAGAAAGTCTTGTGAATGGAACACATCAGATTTATTTTTTTCTATCAATGCCATGCCTGTGAAGACAAACATTATCATAAGTGGGTCTATTACATATTATTTCCTTGTACGAGAGGAATAAGGGAATACACTAGGCAAAAGTGGGAGTGAAAACTTTTAAAGTCCGGTCACTGTGTGATGGTTTTGAAATGCCGTTCTGTTTGCTTGACCAGGAGATAGTAAAACGAATAGAGACTTGCCATTTGAAAAAGATGTATAGTTTTGCAAAACAACTTCACGGAATATCACAGAAATGCTAGTTCTAACGAACCCTACATTTCTTGTGCAGTAAGAATCTAGAGTTTACTAAGTTCTGCTAAAGGCATCCAGACTGAAGAGTACTTCAGAGGCTACTCTCACAAAATCCATTTTTACTTTCTCTATACGCACTATGTACATAGCTTATAGAGAAGGTATTGCACTCCACCCAAAAATTCGATGCCGAGATTTCACAAAATGTATGTTTTAGGATCCTCTGTATGCAAAAAAAAGCATTTTCAGAAAAAGTCCATGTGTGTGTGTGTGTGTGTGTGTGTGTGTGTGTGTGTGTGTGTCCGTGTGCCCGTGTGTCCCTGAACACGATAACTCAAAAACGAAAAGTCGATAAAATACCAAACTTGGTATTCAAGTTTAGTATCTTCCAGGGATGCGACACGAAGATTTTGAGAAAAATCCCCCCGCTCCAAACTACCCTTTACGTCGATTTTTTTTCGAAAAGTTTGATTTTCTTAAAAATGGCTCTAACGATATTCATTAAAATAGCGAATATTAAAGATATTTACGTGACAAATAAAATATATATCTTGAATTTCCTGGGAATGGCCTCTAAGACTACTTTATTCTCCATGAATTTTACGGAATTTTGCATAACTGCTAATTGTAAGAGATGGACAAAAACTCAAAACACAAAAAGTGTAGAGCACGTTAAAGCTCACAATTTATGTCATATAAATTTTTTTCGTGGATTTGATCGTTTTTTAGATATTCCGTGTTGTTGGTTTCAGCTTTAAAATCTTATACTTATCTCCTACCGGAATTTGTCAAGAAGAAAGAGGTATTACCGTTGGAAGTGGCTTAAAATTGAAAACAATAATTCAGAATATCTGAAAACGGTGAATTCTACAAAACACGTGTATAACATAAACTGCGTGTTGTAACGAGGAAGGAACCAAGTAATAATGACAAATTCTGCTAATTATCATGAAGTAGATAGAAGAATAAGTTTTTTAACAGTAATTTGTTACACAGATGTAGAGAAATTCATGTGAATGGAACACATCAGACTTTTTAAATCCAAATTTTCTAAAAAATATTCCATAAAATCAGTAGTTTGGGGTGGAGGGATTTTCTTAGAAATCTTCATCTTGCATCTTTGAAAGAGGCTGAATTTAAATAACAAGTTTGGTTTCTAGTGGACCTTTCGTTTCTGAGATGCTGTTAATAGACACACGCGCAGACTTTTTTCCGGTGAACTTTGGGTATTGGATCTTGGCTGCAATACAGCGCTTTCTTTACCTATTATGTGCATAGTACGTGGTAGAAAAAGTTAAAAATGATCAGTTTAATGTCCAGAATACTAAGTGTTTTTTTTTTTTTTTTTTGTTTTTTTTTATTGTTCCTTTTATATAGCCCCCTTTAACATCTTAGGCCATATCGGGGGCTTTGCATTAGAAACTCGTTGTCTGTAGATTTAAATCATTTAAATTTTCTCAAACACACACTTCCAGACTCTGTGGGGGATAGGGAATAATTCTGGCTAAAGAAAATTTCCAGGCCCCAGCTTGGAATCGAACCCGGGACCTCCGGGTGAGAAGTCAGCTCGCTGACCACTCGACCACGGAGGCAGTCTACACTAAGCGTTGTTATTTGCGTATAGCGCATAAAATGATTTTTCTATGCACGTTACATTACTTGTGACATGCACTTGCTTACGGTCAATTTCAAATAAAGAAATAAATGCTTAGTTATTAGTTGTGAAGACATCTTTCAGATATTTGTTCATTGTAACAAACTCTTTCATTATGAAGAGAGAAACAAACAAATAAAACTTCTTCTCACCCGGAAGTCCTGTGTTCGATTCCAGGCTGGGGCGGGGAATTTTCTTTAATCAGAATTATTCCCTATCTCCCAAAGATTCTGGAATGTGAATGTGGATGTGTTTAGTGATATAAAATTGATTAACCTAACATTCTATACTTATTGCATTACGAGTTTTTTCACGAGTCAAAGCTCCCGATAGGACGATTGAAGTTAAAGGGGGCTATACAAATGATAAAAAACAAACAAAAAAACACATGAACGAACACTTGGAAAAAGCGTAAACCTGCAGCATGGAAAAATTGGAAAGTGGCTAGTTAAGAAAGCATTTGCGGGGAAGGGGGGGGGGATAAACTGTATTTTAATGAGCTTTACATTTTTCACCAATGTTTTATTTCCTAGTTTCATAAAATAAAGGGCAGTTCCAATCCAGTGGAAGAGAATTCAGGATATAAATTCCATCATGCAAATATTTTAAGCAATTAGTATTTAACGAAAATCATGAGAGCAGTTTTTTAAGAAAACTGGAAATAATGAATAAGGTATTGCGTTCTACCCCAAAAAATTGATACCGAGATTTCATTGGAAACAGGTTTTAGAGCCCGGTTTTAACTTTTAACATTTTACGAATTTGACAGTTAATCCATTTTTAAAAATTAGCTGCGGAGCAGAATATCTACTACCATGATATCATTTTAATATCTCTATTTACTTACCATAGTATGTATAAGAAAAACATTTTTTGAAAATCTTATATGGTACATATACATAACTTTCTCTATCCTGTAGTAAACTATTCTTATAAAAGCTTATTCTTCTATCTACTTCAAGATAAACATTGCCAGAAATTGTTTTATTACCATATCATGACCTTGTACTAAGGGAATAAGGAAATACAATGAAATTAAATTAAATGGCGTGTTATTTATGGACGCTCTTTAACTACTGTGGAAATACAATGCAGTAATGCAATAGTCAAATCATTTACAAGCTGTTAGTCAAATGAGATACTGAAATTCAGTTCTCTATGTTTGACCAGAATAATAAAAAAATATATATATAAATAACGATTTCGCTTTGAGCAAATGAAAGTATTTGCACTTTTAAAACATACAACACGGAATATCTCGGAGATCGTGAAGTACCCCCACCAAAAATGTATATGACATAATTAAATTGTTTTAATGATATCTACATTGCTTGTGTAGTATTTTTACTTTCTCTATACATACTATGTACATAGTGTATAGAGAAGGTATTGCACTCCACCCAAAAATTCGATACCGATTTCACCGGAATTATATGTTTTAGGGTCCCCTGTATCCAAATAGAGGTTTTCAAAAAAAGGTCCGTGTGTTCGTGTGTCTGTGAACACGATAACTGAAAACCGAAAAGTTGGTAAAATACCAAACTTGGCATTTAGGTTTGATATCTTCCAGGAATGCGACACAAAGATTTTGAGAAAAATCCCCCCATCTCAAACTACCCTTTATATGGAACATTTTTCGAAAATTTTGATTTTTAAAAAAAACGGCTCTAGCGATTTTGATTAAAATATCGTATATTGAAGATACCTGACAAATAAAATGTATATCTTGAATTTTCTGGGAATAGCCTCTGAAGACTATTTTATTCCGGATGAATTTTACGGAATTTTATATAACTGCTAAACCGTAAGAGATGGACAAAAACTTACCACACAAAACATGCAGAGCACTTTAAAACACACAATTTATGTTATATATATTTTTTCTCTTGGAGTTGATCGTTTTTTTTTTTAGATATTCCTTGTTTTTGGTTTCAGCTTTGAAAAACTTATACTTTTCTCATACAGGAATTAGTCAGCTACTTCCATAAATACAAAGGAACTTCAGTCACATAGGAACCAGCTTCTGACTATCATTTTAACCTATGGTATTCCCTTATTTCGCTTCTACTTACAAGGAAACAAGTAAGAAGACTAATTCTGCTATTTTTTTTTTTTCTCGATTAGTATGAAGTAAATGGAAGCATAAGCTTTTTAATAGTACTTTCTTGCAGAGATGTAGAGAAAGTCATGTGAATGGTACACATCAGATTTTTACTTTCTCCATACGCACTATGTACATAGTGTACAGAGAAAGTATTGCATTCCATCCAAAAATTCGATACCGGGATTTCACCGGAAATATATGTTTTAGGGTCCCCAATATCCAAAAAAAACATTTTTACAAAAAGGTCCGTGTGTGTGTGTGTTGCCGTGTGTCCGTGTGTCCGTGTGTCTGTGAACACGATAACTCAAAAACGAAAAGTCGGTAAAATACCAAACTTGGTATGTAAGTTTTGTATCTTCCAGGGATGCGATACGAAGATTTTGAGAAAAATCCCCCCACCCCCAACTACCCTTTACATGGAACTTGTTTCGAAAATTTTGATTTTCTCAAAAATGGCTCTAACGATTTTGATTAAAATTTCGTACATTAAACATATTTACCTGACAAATAAAATGTATATCTTAAATTTTCTGGGAATAGCCTCTGAAGAGTAGTTTATTCTGGATGAATTTTACTAAATTTTGAATAACTGCTAAACCGTAAGAGATGGACAAAAACTTACTGCACAGACAATATAGAGCACATTAAAACACACAATTTATGTTATATACATTTTTTCGTGGAGTTCGTCGTTTTTGTGACATTCCTTATTTTTGGTTTCTGCTATGAAAAACGTATACTTTTCTTATACAGGAACTTGTCAACTCCTATCCATATAAACAAAGGAACTTCATTGAAATAACAACCAGCTTTTGACTATCACTTTAACCTACGGTTGTCCCTTATTTCGCTTCCACTTACAAGAAAGCGAGTAATTAGACTATTTCTGCTAATTTTTTCTGATTAGCATAAAGTAAATAGAAGTATTAGCTTTTTAAGAATAATTTGTTGCAGGGATATGGAGAAAGTCATGTGAATAGTACACATCAGATTTTTTCTGATTAGCATAAAGTAAACAGAAGTAGGTATAAGCTTTTTAAGAATAATTTGTTGCAGGGATATAGAGAATGTCATGTGAATGGTACACATCAGATATGTGTGTGTGTGTGTGTGTGTGTGTGTCTGTGGACAGCATAGCCCCAAAACGATAAGACCCTTAAATACCAAACTTGGTATTTAGGTTTAGTATCTTCCAAGGATGCGACACGAAGATTTTCCAAAAAATCCCCGTACCACAAACTACCCTTTACATGTAACAAATTTCGAAAATTTTGATTTTCTTAAAAATGGCTCTAACAATTTTGATTAAAATCCGGTATATTAAAGTAATTTATGTCCGAAATAAAATGTATATCTCGAATATTTGGGGAATAGCCTTTTAAGACCTCTTTATTCTGGATGAATTTTACTTAACTGCTAAACCGTAAGGGATAGAAAACTCACTGCACAAAAAATGTACATCAGGACAAAACACACAATTTATGTCCTTTACGTTTTTGTTGTGGAGGTAACCGTTTCTGAGATATTCCTTGTTATTGGTTTCAATTGTGAAGTACTTAAACTTTTCTTAGACAGGAAGTGTCCGGTTTTCTTTTGTTCTACTCCTGGACAAGCAAAGAAGTGATTTGCAATGACAATCGCATAACGATAGTTTTTAAAACATTTCACAGAGCTCCTTTATTCCCTTCTACTTATAAGGAATTAAGTAATAAGAACGTTTTGCTAATATTTATCTCGATTAACATTGTGTGCAAAGAAGAAGAATCTTCTGTAGGAGGTTTGTAGAGCAGCTAGAGAAAGTCATGTGAGTGTAACACATCAGATTTTTACTTTCTCTGCACGCACTATGTACACATTTTATAGAGAAGGTATTGTATTTGCACCCAAAATTTTGATACCGAGATTTCACCGGAAATACATGTTTTGAGACCCATGAATAAAAACATTTTTAGAAAAATGTCATTGTGTGTGTGTGTGTGTGTGTTTGGGCATCATAGCTCCAAAAAAAAAAAGACCGTTATGTACCAAACTTGATATTTAAGTTTGATATTTTCCAAAGATGCGACGCGGAGATTTTCAAGAACATTCCCCCAACCCCAACTACACCTTATATGGACAAATTTTCGAAAATTGTAATTTTCTCAAAAACGGCTCTAACGATTTTGATTAAAATACCTTATGTTTAAAATATTTTAATCATACGAAATGTATATGCTGGATTTTCTGGAAATAGCCTCTGAAGACGTCTTCATTCTGGATGACTTTTGTATAACTGACAAACCGTTAGAGATATACAAACACTTACTACAGAAAAAAATGTAGATCTCATTAAAAAACAAACATTTTGTGTCATATACATTGTTTGTATACTTACATATTTTCGAGACATTCCGGGTTAATGGTTTCAATTTTAAGCCACTTAAACTTTTCTCGAACGGGAAGACATCTTTCTTCTCGTTTCTCGTTTGTTTACTCCTGATAAGCAACCAGATTGAAATTTCAATTGTTTCACAAAACGAGCGGCTTTTAATGGACGAGGCTATCGCTTTAGCCTGTACATTTTCTTCTTTCCCTTCTACTTACACGGAGGCTAGTAATAAGGCTAATTCTGCTTATGTTTATCTTGATTAGCACGATGTAGATAAAGATTAAACTTTTGAATAAAAGGTTTGTTTGCCGAACAGCTAGAGGATATCATGTGAATGGAATACATTAGATTTTTACCTTCTACTTCTAAGGGACCAAGTAATAAGAACAATTTCTGCTAATGTTTATGTCGATTAGCATGATATAGACAAAATAATAAGCTTCTTAACAAAAATTTGTTACAGAGCTGTAGAGAAATTCATGTGAATGAGACAGATCACACTTTTTCTTTTGTTTCTGTGACCTCAAAATTCGTTTTTCCGCTGAAATCTGATATCGAATTTTCGGATGGATTACAATACTTCCTCTAGCTGCTATAAGTAGATGCTACAGAAAATATAAACCCTTTTATTACTTATTTTCAAAAAATCATTTAAGGATATTTCACAGGGAGGTGGAAGATAAGGAAGGAGGAATAGTGATGTGTAGATGAAGGGGGAGAGGAGAGAGAGAGAAGAATCTCCACAGTTAATGCAGCATGGAGTAGACAAGATATACAAACATAATTATTACCACCAAGACTAATGTGCACTTGTGGTAGTAAAAGTCAAGAAAACACCCGGAACTGTAACGTAGTTTCCCTCTGGGAGTTGTGGTATGGAGCAACAACAAGCATTTTGACAATTAACGTAACGTAGGTTTGCATTAGTGCGATGTTGAGAAGCTCATAACAATTGAGTAATATTAATCTCTATGGCAGTGAAGTAAGTTTGCAACTTCACATATGTGTGTTGTAAACTGTCTCACGAACAGCTGAATGGCATCACGCACTCTGCTCAAGAAGCAAAACACAGGACAAGGATGAAAAATCTGATTGTTTCATTCGTCAAACTTTCTCTATTCATTCTTCTACAAACTAAACCTAAAAAAGCTTGTTCTTCTGTCTAATTCTTACTGGAAGTAAACTTTTATTTAAATAAACACTTATGTGTGGGTATAATAAAAATTTAGTAGGTTAAGGCGATGATCAGATTAAAAAAAAAAAAAAAAAAAAAAAAAAACGGATCGCTAAGTGATGGTTTAGAAATTATATTTGGCAAACCTGCTTTGTCTTCATGATAAACAAATGTTCATCAAACTGTTTTTCATTTTCTGCTTTTTCTTCTTCATATTTCCTGTCATCCTAAATCTCATGTAATATTACATTCTCCAAATACTTTTCGTGATGTATTTCGTAGCAGTACTCATTTTCATTACCTTCTTCTATCTCTAGCAACTTGATACATTTCGTAAATGTCTCTACATTTGTTCTCACCTCGTGTAATATGAGGGCCATGCAGAACGTGATAAACGATTTGGCATAACTAAACAATAACGAAAAAACTTGTTTGCAAAGTTACATAACTCTATTTTCAAAGTAATCGTCATTGATACTAAGGTCACGTGGTATCGGTTTTCGCTGCAGATGTCATACTCTTCTACCGCTAAAAATGTGAGGCAAGATGTCACTGTCACTTTGAGGTCTTCATCTTTTCCTTCCAAAAAGCTATTTACGATGTTCAAACTGAAACACCGGTTTTTCTGAATTCTTTTATTAACATTTGCTTTCGACTCCTCCATAACGAACTTCCACTCCCATCTTTGTCGTGTACACTGCTTCTTCCTTGATTACACATAAATTGTGCGGCATTTCCTCACTGAAGATTCGTTTATTACATCATCACCATAAACTTACGTTATTTTGCTATAAAATTAAATTGGACGAATATTTTGTGTATTTAAAAAAACGAATTAGTTCTTTGGCGATAGAAAAGTATAACATTGTCATTGAAAAACTGGTACCACGTGACAATAAGTGTTTTGAGAGAATGGAGATTACGTTGAGATGTAGAGTAAGGTATTGTAACCTTGTAATAAAGTTCAAGTCGTCTGTCTCTTTCTGGTTGGTCCTCGTACTTGTTACATGGCTTGCGTTGTTTCAGTGCGTTATTTACCTCATCAATGCCTGCATTACGTACTCTGAGTGAGTTTTTCCGTTGGGCCTTTGTCTTCATTGAACCTGTGTGATACCCGGTTCTTGTTGTTGTAGCAGCGCAATAAAATGGAATATTATTCAGTTGGCTGCTGCCTCTGGTAGAACGGTAATCCTCAATTCCATAGGTAGAGTCAGACTGAAACATTCAATGCCAGAGCCGGGATTTGAATCATGGATTTCCCGGTATCTAGCCGGTCGCTCTAACCACTGAGCTACCACGGCATTAAATTTCTCAACTGACTCACATGTTTCACAAGATCTCAAAGTATTTTGAGATGACAGACCCCAATGGTGAATTACAATGCCGCAAGTATTTTAAGTCCCAGGCTTCATAGTTTAATTGACTGTTATGGTCAGTTAGTTTTAGTTTAACTTTTTACTTTCTCTACACGTACTGTGTACATAGTGTATAGAGAAGGTATTGCATTCCACCCAAAAATTCGATACCGAGATTTCACCGGAAATAAATGTTTTGGGTCCCCCTTAATCCAAAAAAGGCATTTTTACAAAAAGGTCCATGTGTGTGTGTTCGTGTGTGTCTGTGTGTCTGTCGACAGCATAGCTCAAAAACGAAAAGACCAGTTGAATACCAAACTTGGTATTTAAGTTTGATTTCTTTCAAGGATGGGACAAGAAGATTTTCAAGAAAAATCCCCCCAACCCCAACTGCCCTTTACATAGAACTTTTTTCGAAAATTTTTATTTTCACAAAAATGGCTCTAATAGTTTTGATTAAAACATCGTATATTAAAGATATTTACCTGACAAATAATATGTATATCTTGAAGTTTCTGGGAATAGCCCCTGAAGACTACTTCATTCTGGATGAATTTTAGGAATTTTGCATAACTGTTAAACCGTAAGAAATGGACAAAAACTTAATACACAAAAAATGTAGGGCACGTTAAAAGACACAATTTATATAATATACATTTTTTTCGTGGAGTTGATCGTTTTTGAGATATTCATTGTTATTGATTTCAACTTAGAAGAACTTATACCTTTCTCATTCAGGAATTTGTCAATTGCTGTCCATACAAACAAAGGAACTTTGGTGACATAGCAACCAGCTTTTTACTATCACTTGAGCCTAGGATACTCTGTTATTTCGCTTCTATTTACAAAGAAGCAAGTAATGAGACTATTTCTGCTATTTTTCTAGAATAGTATGAAGTAAATAGAAGCATAAGCTTTTTAACAATAATTTGTTGCAGAGATGTAGAAAAACTCATGTGAATGGAATACATTAGATGTTTTTCTATGCACGCCGTGTATAGAACAGGAGTTGGATAAGCAGAGTGGTTCAAATCCCAGCTAAGGCATTGCATTTTTCAGTCTGCCTTTGTCTTCCAACTCATGTCCCTCACTGCCCTCCGTGGAGTAATGGTTACCATGTTAACTTCATATACCCAAGGTTGCGGAGGTCGATGGATTTTTTCGGGTGTAAAAATCTTTAGCATGGCTTCCTTTGGAAGGGCAGTAAAGCCGTTGGTCCCGTGTCGTAGGTTTACGGCACGTAAAAGAATCTCAAATCTGAAATAAGGGCCTCTGAGCAAAATTAAGCGGTCTTTCACGCCCAATTTAGAATGGGACGCTGAGAACCAAAGCAGTTAAAGGGCGTTCATTTATTTTTTCCTGTCCTACACATGGGGTGTGAGGAAAAAAATCTGATGTGTTCTATTCACATGACTTTCTCTACAACTCTGCAATAAATTATTGTTAAAAAGATTATGCTTCTATTTACTTCATGCTATCGAAAAAAAAAAAAAAAACTAGCAGAAATAGCCTTATTACTTGCTTCCTTGAAAGTAGAAGCGAAATAAGGGAGTACCATAGGTTAAAGTGATAGTCAAAAGCTGGTTACCATCTGATGGAAGTTCCTTTGTTTGTATGGACAGGAATTGACAAATTCCTGTATGAGAAAAGTATAAACTTTTCTTAGGTGAAACCAAAAACAAGGAATATCTCAAAAACAATCAACTCCACGAAAAAAATGTATATAACATAAATTGTGTGTTTTAAAGTGCTCTATATTTGTTGTGTGGTAAGTTTTTGTCCATCTCTTACGGTTTGGCAGTTATGCAAAATTCAGTAACAATTATCCAGAATAAAGTAGTCTTCAGAGGCTATTTCCAGAAAATTCAAAATATACATTTTATTTGGCAGGTAAATATCTTTAATATACGATATTTTAATCACAATCGTTAGAGTCATTTTTAAAAAATCAAAATTTTCCAATTTTTTTCCATGTAAAGAGTAGTTTAGGGTGGTGGGATATTTCTCAAAATCTTCGTGTCGCATCCCTGGAAGATACTAAACTTAAATACCAAGTTTGGTATTTTACCAACTTTTCGTTTTTGAGTTATCGTGTTCACAGACACACTGATACACGGACACACACACACACGGACCTTTTTATGAAAATGCTTTTTTTGGATATAAGGGACCCTAAAACATATCTTTCCGGTGAAATCTCGAATGTATTGCACTCCGGTGAGTGGAGTGCAATACATTCTCTATACACCATGTACATAGTGCGTGTAGAGAAAGTAAAAAATAAATTAATGGTAATCGTCAATGCTGTGATGCATAGGTGCCAATTTGTTATGCACTTTTGGGGGACACGAATGAGTAATGAAATGGGTTATTAATAAATGGTAGATTACTACACTAAACGTAAAGGGGTATTTGTTGTGCTTTTTCACGTTCACTTAAGCGTAGTCCAATTTTGAGGGCCCTAAGGTGAAAAGAGTTGCTGAGGGATGTGCCCATATAAAACTCCTATCATCCGCACGATAAGTATAGGAGTTAATCCGAAGAAATTTAAGATAATATTATACAGATGCTTTTCATTGTCTGTAAAGTAAATAAATGTTTGATTAATTTAAAGTTTAAAAAAAAAAAAAAAAAAAAAGAAGGCAATGCTAGAATCTGTTATGTCTAATTAAATCTTACCTTACTGCTTTTTAGCGGACGTGTTGTGCCTCACCTCATTCCTACTAATAAACTTGTATGAGACTGAATTAAGAGCTCAGTTCATGGCTTCTTTACGAATCGTCAATGCAGATGAAGTATTACTTCCATTTAGCTACTGCTCGTCGCTTCACCCACATCAGTGTTCTTATTAAGAAACTATCCATTTTGATGAACTACCGCTGCTACACTGTACAATTACACCACTGCCACCAGCTGGCCCACGCAAGCCGTCCTCTGTAGCTTTATGTCTCCCGCATGTTAGTGCAAGAAAGTTTGTCTCGTCACTGCTGTTCAAAGGGGAAGTGCACGTGCCAGCGACCCTTCAGTGAGCACTGCTATCCGAGTGCGCTTTCTTTCTTGTTTCGCTCTATAATGTCGCGTGGCCATCTGTTTGTAGTTCGAGCCTGGTCTTTCAGTCAAGCAGGTAATGATAATGATCTATGGGGAGACGCTTACGAAGCTGAAGCCCGAAGGCTGAATTCTCAACGTTTTCCAAGGAGACGACTACCTTCTGCGCATGTTTTAGACTACAGAGATGCTTTTAAGAACCAAGGGATCTTTTCAGCTACAGCATGTCGTGGAAAGACCAATCTGCGACGCACCTGATGTTTCCCGGAACATTATGGGTATTTTGGAGCAAGGAAAGCTTAGCTAAATTTAAATGATACGTAGGTACAATGTAGTATAAACAATAACGTTATATTGTTATTATATTTCAGTTGGCACTTTTATTTATATCTATAATAATAATAATAATAATAATAATAATAATAATAATAATAATAACATTATTCTTATTAATATTACGAACCTCGTTACATCTCAACCATTAAGACCTATTTATCATCGTAATTAGGATGAAGAAGAGCTGCGGCAAACCTGGGGCTATCGAGGTCCTCGATACAAAGAAGAATTCTGAAGGAACACAATAGTATCCCTTTAAGCTTCACCTACACCAACAGTTATATGGAAACAATTTCCAAAATCGCGCACCGTTCTGCAGAGGTCTCTTAAATAAAGTAGACGTAAATCCGGATTTCATCGGGCAGATTTTATGGAGAGATGACTGCTATTTCGCCAATGACTCAACTGTAAATAGACATAATCTACATTACTGAAAATCCTCATTGGTTGCGATCATATCGCACTAAGGTTTTAACGTGGCTCCAGAATAATTGATCAGCTGTATTTCAATTCCTACAGAATGAGCTGTTAGGTTTGGGTGCAGACTCCGCATCTTCCTCCAGTTGTTAATGGTGATGATTCCACGTCCTCCTCCTGTTAGGTTTGGGTGCAGACTCCGCATCTTCCTCCGGTTGTTAATGGTGATGATTCCACGACCTCCTTCTATTCGGGTTTGGCGGACACTCCGCATGCTCCTTTGGTTCGTTAAGGGTGATGATTCCACGTCCTGCTTCTGTTCGGGTTGGGCGCAGAATCCGCATCTTCCTCCAGTTGTTAAGAGTGAAGGTTCCACGACTATTTCCTATTCGAGATCCTTGCTCAGGCTCCACTTTGAAACACAATGTTTGTTGGCGTTTGCTTGACTTAGCTCTGTATACCTAGCTGCAGCGAACGACCAGTGTAGACTTTAGGTCGTCTCAGGTGATAGGAACCTGGTTTTATTATAACTAAATAATACCCAAGATTTCGTAGACATAACTATACCTTTTATTTGAGATAATGAATGTTTCACTAACAAAATTACTCTTAATACAGATCCCAGGATGTGAGTGTGGTGACACTAACATATGGTGCGCGCTCCTTTTTGGTTAGCGGTCCGCTGAAAGGCGCGTAAAGACTACAACAATTGCTACGCCGTCACGCGGCCTTATACGTGTATACATATGCAAACTTTGCGGCGTAACAACTGACCATCCTTTTTGAAAGGTAATAAATCAACATTTTTATATAATTATTTAAATCATCGCCATCTTAATAACGGGGTTTAGAGTATGATTGATGGGTTCCGACTCCAACTAAAGTCGCTCTATCCATCTTCTTGACCTATAATTTAATGTTCTTTGAGGAGTTCTTATAATTATCCATTCAGCAGACAAAGTTATACAAACTTTTTCTGAGGTCCGCTATTCTATCGATTAATTTGAATATTCCCAATTGCTCTTCAATCCATCTCATCATTTAGAGTCCAAAATTTAGATCCATATAATAGTGCTGGCGCTGCTGAGACTTTATAAAATTTCAATAGTTTCTTTGCGAACTTCTTTGATAAACTTATTCTAATTTTTCCGCAAATGCTTTGGAATAAATATATAGCTTCCTATATATATATATATATATATATATATATATATATATATATATGTATACATTAAGCTTTTGTTTATCCTTACTTACATTAACCCTTTAATTAACTTTAAAATTTGACTATGGCTTTCACCTGACATTCAGAAACATTGTTATCTGATAAATTTAGTAAAATATTCTTGCCTATTAAAGTATTAAACAATTTTCCATAAACTGGAGCTAACTTGGTTCCTTAATGAGTTACCTTGTCCAAAATAAGGAAAATATATTATTTAATAAACATATTTACACGTACATTTTATTTTATATTGTACGCAATGTGAAAACTGAATTCACTTGCTCTCATATTACAAGGAAGAATTGAACATTTGCAAAATCGGTTAATTTTGGGGTTAATACAATTCAACACCATGAACATCATAATCTTAAAATAGGTATCGGAGTTTCCCAATTGTGGTCCCCTTATTATATGAGAGGAATAATTCTTTATACGAGAGCAGTCCAGAAAGCGAGAGACAATCTATCATAACTAAACAATAAGGAATGTTATCAACACAAAACTTTATAAATAAAGTTGCAGTACCTTACTCCATTGTCCAATTTAATTGTCATTGCTATCAAGCAATTTATTGTCACGCAGTAACGGGTTTTCAATGTAGTTGTTATACGCTTCTACCGCTAAGATGTCACTGTCTCTTTGAGGACTTCATGACTGGGAAACCTTTTCATCCAAATAGTCATGTACGGAATCCAAAGTGAAACACCGGTTTTTTCTTAATTCTTTTATCACCATTTGTTTATCATCCTCCATAAAGATTGATGAACTTCCGCTCCAATCTTTGTTGTGCACACTGCTTCTTCCTTGATTACTCGAAAACTATGCGCCATTTACTCACTGAAGATTCGTTCATTGCATTATCACCAAACACTTGCGTTATTTGCCTATAAAATTCGACTGGCAGAACATTTTGCGCATTCAAAAAGAACGAATAAGTTCTTTGGAGGTAGAGAACTACCATATTGCCTTGAAAAAGTGTTATCACGTGACAGCAAATCTCTTGACAAAATGAATATTACTTTGAGAAATAGAGTAAGATACTGTAAGTTTGTGAATAAAGTTCTGTGTTGATAACTTTCGTTGTCATTTAGTAATGCCAAATTGCCTGTCATTTTCTGAATGCCCCTCATATTTCATATTGAATGCAATATAAAATAATCAGTAAAATTCCGAAAAATACTTCTCATTTTAATATGCATCCAACATTAAATATAAAAGATTATTACTCTCATATAATAGGGGGGGAGGCCTCAAAATTAAGAAAATGCGGTATTTTACTTTCTCTATACATACTATGTACATGGGGTATAGAGAAGGTATTGTATTGCACCCAAAAATTCGATACCGAGATTTCACCGGAAATATGTTTTGAGACTCCCTGAATAAAAAACAAAGCATTTTTAGAAAATTGTTCATGTGTTTGTGTGTGTCTGTGGGCAGCATAGCTCAAAATTTCGTTAAAAACCAAACTTCATATTTCGGTTTGGTAACTTCCAAGGATGCGACACAAAGATTTTCAAGAAAATCCTTCCACCCCAAAATACCTTTTACATGGAACTTTTTTTGAAAATGTTGATTTTTTCTAATATGGCTGTAACGATTTTGATTAAAATATCGATTTTTAAAAATATTTCTATGGCAAATAAAGTATATATCTTGAATTTTCTGGGAATAGACTCTGAAGACTACTTTATTCTGGATGAATTTTGCGGAATTTTGCATAACTGCTAAACCGTAAGAGATGGACAAAAACTTACGACACAAAAAATGTAGAGCACGTCAAAACACACAATTTATGTTATATACATTTTTTCCGTGGAGTTGGTCATTTTTGAGATATTCCTTGTTTTTGGTTTCAGCTTTAAAAAACATACTTTTCTCATACAGGAATTTGTTAACTCCTGTACATACAAACAAAGGAACTTCAGTCACATAGTAACCAGCTTTTCACAATCACTTTAACCTATGGTACTTGTTTATTTCACTTTTATTTCAAGGAAGCAAGTAATAAGACTATTTCTTCTAATTTTTTCTCGATTAGCATGAAGTAAATGGAAGCATAAGCTTTTTAACAATAAGTTGTAGCAGAGAAGTGATGTGAATGGAACACATCAGATTTATTTAGCTTATGGTGACCATGCTATCGCTGATGGTATTTAAATGTCATAATACCAAAATTACTAGTATTTCCAGAATTTGAGCTCCTCTGTGTAATATGAGAACAATAGAACATAACATAAATATATTTGTACACAATTATAAAATAATATAATTCCAAATTTGGGTCAAAGCAAGCCATTAAGGAGGAAATTACCTGCCGCTAATGGTCTAAGGTTCAATACTTTAATATGGCAACGCTTCCTGGTTATAATTTATCAGATAACAATGATCCTGAATGGGAGTTGAAAGCAATTTCAAAGATTATTTAACAAAAACATCTGATATGCTTCATTCATATCATTTTCTTTAGCTCTCTCATTAACAATATTTTTTTTACAATAGATTATTCTTTTATTTACCTCAGGCTAAAGCAATATTAGCATTATCAGAATTGGTCTAATTACTGCTTCTTAGTAAGTAGAAGAGAAATAAGGGAAAACACTATGCTAAAGAGATAGTCAAAACTTTTGAAAGCTATTTTGTCTACTGCTAAGAGTAAATAAAGGAGAGATAAAAATAAAGGTGTCTTCTTGTTTGAGAAAACATTAAGTAGCTAAAATCGAAACTAATTATCCGGAATATTTAAAAAACGGTAACTCTACAAATATATATATGACGTTTATTGTATGTTTTAATGAGATCTACATTTATGTGAATTTAAGTATTTGTCTATCTCTTACAGTTTAGCAGTTGTACAAAATTTATACAAAGGGCATACAGAATGAAGAGGTCTTCAGAGACTATTCCCAGAAAATTCAAGACATACATTTCGTTTGTCATGAAAATATCCTAAAATCTAGCTCAATATAAAACAAGAACGACATTGCAGATTGGGGCACACAGACATTTCAGCAGCAGTGGAACATGTCCTCCAAAGTGGCCATGACATTTGATTTAGAGACGCGGAACTTATCAGCCCCTCCAAAAAGTTCACGCAATAGAGATATACAAGCATAAAGACAATTCTAATGGTAAAGAAGCGATGGACAGGTTACACGAGGCATCGCTACCAGCACTAGAACACGTACAAATAATCAACAGTCAGAACCTGTGATAGTGGAGGCCAGGAGAGTGTAGCTGGAACACAGGCGATTGGAAGTCTTCAGGTCTTCAGACGCATTCCCACAACATTCAAGATACCTACACATACACTTATTTACCATGTGAATATCCTAATATGTAGAATTTTAATTATAAGTGCTAGAGCCATTTTGAGAGAATATAAAATTTCGTAAAATATCCCATTTAAAGGGAGTGGAAATTTCCGTGATAAAATATGTGTAGCATCCTTGGAAGTTATTGAAGTTGAATTCCAAGGTTGGTATTTAACGGACTTTTTATTTTAGATGTATGCGGTCCATAGACACACAGACGACCTTTTTTAAAGTGATTCTTTTTTTAATCAGGGGATCCCAAAAGGTATATTTCCAATGAAATCTCAGTAACGAATTTTTGAGTGAAATACAATAACTTATCTACCTAGTACTTATGTTGTTCCCACGTGCTAGACAAGTAGAACAATTTTATGTGCTCCATTCGTATCATTTTTTCAACATTTCTGTTAAGAATTATTGTTAAAAAGCTTATTTTTATGTACTTCATGCTAATCTAGATAACATTAGCAGAAATAGTCTTATTACCTGCTTCCTTGTAAGTATACGAAATACAAGGGAGTACCATAGGCTAAAACGATAGTCTTATCTTTTAACAGCTGTTACTCTGTGATTGAAGTTCCTTTCTTTATATAACCAGGAGTTGACAAATTCCCGTATGAGAAAAGTATAAGTATTTTAAATAACATGAAATATCTCAAAAACGGCCAACTTTACGAGAAAAAAAATGTACGACTTAAATTGTGTATTTTAATAAGCTCTGCATTTTTTGTTAAGCGTTTTTGTCCATCTCATACGGTTTACTAGTCATACAAAATTCTACAAAATTAATCCAGAATAAAGGTCTTCAAAGGCTATTCCCAGAAAATTGAAGATATACAGTTTATATTTTGCCATGCGATATTTTAATCAAAATATTTACCAGTTTTGAGAAAATCAAAATTTTCGAAAATTTTTCCATGTAAAGGGTAGTTGGGGTTGGGGGAGATTTTCTTGAAAATCTTCGTGTCGCATCCTTGGAATATACTGAACTTGAACACAAAGTACTGTATACAGGGTTACCACAAAAGAAATAGACAACTTCAACTGCCTGTAAAACAAAAACTATTAGAGATAGCAACCTAATTATTTTGGAGGTATGTTGAGAAAATTTCAAGGTTTCGTTTGTTACTATTGGTAACGCTGTAGTGTTTTCTTTGTTGTTGCAGAAGCTGAAATGGCGGAAAATCCTGTGGAAAAGGCATATTGAGTGTTGGAATTTGCTAGAACGCAATCAGCAACTGTTGTCCAACGACATTTTAGAACACGATACCACAAAAATGAAATGATGCGCTCACAAAAACCAGCATCGTCTTCAGCATGTCGCAACATGTCGATGCAAAAGTCACACCGTATGACCTTATCTTCATCACTCAGAAACTGCAACATCTTTAATCTGTAAGGCATCATGTGCAGTCGCTTCCGCAAGATTTACCATACAGTTTGCTGTGGAATTTGTAATTGCATGCTTGCCCTAGATGTCGATTTCTGTGGGCTTCTTTTGTAGGCAGAACGAACACGTTCAACGTTTTCTTCCGAAACTCTTGGTCTTCCCGAGCTCTTCCCTTTGCACAAACATCCCGTTGTCTCGAATTTTCTATACCAGTCGTAGATTGACTGTCTAGTCGGTGGCGTTTTGTGGTAACGTGTTCTAAAATGTCGTTGGACAACAGTTGCTGATTGCGTTCTAGCAAATTCCAACACGCAATATGCTTTCCACACGATCTTCTGCAACAACAAACAAAACACTACAGCGTTACCAATAGTAACAAACGAAACTTTGAGTTTTTCAACATATCTCCAAAATAATTAGGTTGCTATCTCTAATAGTTTTTGTTTGACAGGCAGTTGAAGTTGTCTATTTCTTTTGTAGTAACCCTGTATAATGGACTTTTGGTTTTTGAGCTATGCTGCCCACAGACACGAGCGCGGCGCACATACACACTCATACACACTATGACAGACAGACATTCAAAGACCTATACAGACACATGGATATTTTCTATTTTTTTTTTTTTTTTTTTGCATTCACGGGCCCTCTAAACATATTTCCGGTGAAATGTCGGTACCGAACATTTTGTATCAATGCCTTATCTATACACTATGTAGGGATATAGTCCGCTTAGAGAAACTAAATCAGCAGTTCCTTTTCATTAACTTCTCAAGCAAGTTGGGATGTACTACAATTATTCCGTCTCACGCGGTTTCTGCCCGATATTTCCTTCCTCTTGGTTAACTTTTATAGTCACATGGTCTGAAAGGAGAACGTGATGTCTACTACAATTTACTAGCTCATAAAACTGCCGGTCGACATAAACGTCTCGTCTGTCGTAAATGTTTCATGTGACATTGCGTGACAAGGCAGAGAACAGTTTGCCTGCAATCGACACTGATATGCAAAACGAATGCACGAGTTATATGCTCCCGCAAGCTACTCCACTTGCTGATTACTAAAACACTGCTTCCGGTATTCAAGCTGGGGTGAAACATAACAGCAACACGTATATACTTAATAACGAGATTGTGGACATTCTAGTTTTCTGTAAATTAACAGTTTAAATCAAACTAATGTGTTATTTCAATTGAACTTAAATAAGTTGAAGTTAAAGTACTTATTAAATTGTAAGTCGCCATTGGGGTATGTCATCTCAAAATACGAGGGTAATCCAGAAAGTGAAAGGCGATTTGGCATAACTAAATAATGAAAATTAGCAACACAAAAGTTTATTTACAGAGTTACAATATCTTACTCTATTTCTCAACGTAACCTCCATTCTGTCAAAATATTATTGTGACGTGGTAGCAGTGCTTTGAATCCTATATTATGCTTCTCTACTGTCAAAGAACTTATGCGTTTTTTGAATCCACAAAATGTTCGGTCAATCGAATGTTATAGCAAATAACGCAAGTGTACAGAAAACGAGTTTTCAGTGAGAAAATGGCGCATAATTTACGAAGAATCAAGGAAGAACCAAAGTTTACGATAATGACAGGAATGGAAGTTCATCAATAGTTATGGAGAAATTGAGAACTCTTTGGACACTGTACATGACTTTTTGAATGGAAAAGACTTCCCAGCCATGAAGACCTCAAAATGGCAGTGACATCTTGGCTCAGATCTTTAGAGTTGAAAGAGTACATCTGCATTGAAAAACCGGTACCACGTGACAATAAATACCTTGATAGCAATAACAATTACGTTAAAAATAGAGTAAGGTATTGTGACTTTGTAAATAAAGTTCTGTGTTGATAACTTTCGTTAATGTTTAGTTATGCCGTCACTTTCTGGATGGTCCTTGTATATTGATTGTTAAAACGCTGCTTCTTGGTATTCAAGGCTGAAGTGAAAGCTAACACCAACACGCACTTTATAACGAGATGTTTGTAAATTAGCAGTTTAAAATAAAATAATGTACTATTTCAACTGAAGAGAGTTAACTAAACACTCATAAGCAGGACAGGAGCTGAAGTTGAAGTACTTACTACATTGTAAGGCGCCATTAAGGTATGTCATCTCAAAATACGAGGGTCTTCCATAAATTGACAGACGATTTGTGCATACTAAATAATTACGAAAATTATCGACACAAAACTTTATTTACAACGTTACAGCACCTTACTCTTATCAGTGCGATCTCTATTCTATCAAGATATTTATTGTCACGTAGTACCAGTTTTTCAATGCCGATCTTATACCTTTCTACTGCCAAAGAACTTATTTGTTTTTCTTAATGCACAAATTCAGCCTATCTGTGGATGTTTATGTCTTAAGGCCACAATTCCACTTAGTCAGAAATAACCTCATGCGAATTCTTCAGCTATATTCTTTGCAAGGAAATCATGTCTGCAATTACATTAGTTTCGAATTCGACTACCTCCAATATGTTATCAATTGCCTTGTTAACGGGCAATAGCCGCTGGAGTATAATTATGGTATCAGGATCTCCCCATTTGCGAGGAGGAAGATGTGGGGGTACGGAGGAATGTAGGGAAAAATATTTACCGCGATCCTTTACCATCGTAAATGTAGAGCTAGAAGCATTTTGGACGGTACTGGCAGGTACAGAAGATGTGGGCGGGTTAAGAAAATTTATACTTAAGGCAGGACAGCTCAGATCTAATAAGGCTGACAATAGAGAAGAGGGGGGGGGGGGGAGAGGGATAAGAACAGGTAAACAAAATTGATTACAATGTTTTACATTCATATATTTTATGTCACTGTTGTGTTGTGATTTTATTTATTGTGTATATATTATATGTATATATTTCTCTTAAGTGTATTTGTCTATTATAATAGGGTACATTAATGCATCTGAATAAGGTGTACTCTGAGTTTTAAATTTAAATTGCTGTATTTGAATATCTTTGTCTTTTTATTTTCGCTTTACTCTTTTAATTGTTTGTTGTTGTTTAAATATTGCTCACTATTGTGTGTATTGCAAGAGCACGTAAGGTCTGTAAACCCATGCGATTGTTGAAGCTCAATGTATGATAGTGTTATTTCACAAAATACACTTATTCAGATATACTATGTAGAGATGTAACAAACATCCAGGCTCAATGACTGAGATTGAAAGAGCATACCTTGACAATTTGTACTCCCAGCTCTTCATCATCTGGATTGCTCCACTCGTTGAAACAGAACCTCTCGGCGTGAGTCCAATCCACACCTCTCGCTTGCAGGTGCTTCTCAGCCAAGGTCAGCCACAACTGTAACACCATTACAATCGTCATTAATATTTCACACCACTATTACTAGAAACTAACATTAATTATTGTGTCAAAATTCATAGCAAATGAGTTTAAAAAAGTCTGCGTGTTACATTCACATGACTTTCTCTACATCTGTGCAACAAATTATTATTAAAACCCTATAATTCTATATACTTCATGCTAATCGAGAGAAAAATAGTAGAAATAGTCTTATTACTTGCTTCCTTGTAAGAAGAAACGAAATAAGGGAGTACCATAGGTTAAAGTGATCGTTGCTGGTTGCTATGGGACTGAAGCTCCTTTGTTTGTATGGACAGGAGTTGACAAAATTCCTGTATGAGAAAAGTAAAAGTTTTTCAAAGCTGAAACCAAAAACAAGGAATATCTAAAAAACGATCAACTCCACGAAAAAAATGCATATAACGCAAATTGTGTGTTTTAAGGTGCTGTACATTTCTTGTGTGGTAAGTGTTTCTCCGTCTCTTACGGTTTAGCAGTTATGCAAAATTCCTTAAAATTCATCCAGAATAAAGTAGTCTTCAGAGTCTATTCCCAGAAAATTCAAGATATACATTTTATTTATCAAGTAAATATCTTAAATTTCTGAAACATTCGCTTGCGTCTCGTAAATTCTCAATCGTAGCATTTATGCTAATAGGTAAATTTAACAATTGGGCGGTTATAATAACGTAGAGAGCTTCTGGTCAAACAATCTGATGTGTTCCATTCACATGACTTTCTCTACATCTCTATAATAAATTATTGTTAAAAAGCTTATTCTTCTATTTACTTAATACTAATCGAGAAAAAATTAGCACAAAAGGTCTTATTACCTGCTTCCTTTTAAGTAGAAGGGAAATAAGGAAGTTAAATTAGGCTAAATCGATATTAAAGTTGGTTGCCATGTGATTGAAGTACCTTTGTTTGTATGGACAGTAGTTGACAAATTCCCGTATGAGAAAAAAGTTGAAAACAATAACAAGGAATATCTAAAAAAAAATGTCAACTCCACGAGAAATTAAAGATATACGGCATAAACTGTGTGTTTTAATGAGATCTACATTTTTTGTTAATTAAGCTTTGGCCTCTCTTACGGTTTACCAGTTATGCAAAAGTCCGCAAACTTCATCCAGAATAAACATATATTCAGAGGCTATTCCCAGAAAATTAAAGATATACATTTTATTTGGCTTATAAATGTCTTAAATATAAGAGATTTTAATCGAAATCGCTAGAACCATTTTTGAGAAAAACAAACTTTTTGAAACCTTTTCCGTGTAAAGGGTAGTTGGGGGTGAGGGTATTTTCTTGAAAAATCTTCGTGTCACGTCCTTGGAATATACCGATCTTAAATACCAAGTTTGGTATTTAACGGTATTTTCGTTTTTGAGCCATGCTGCCCCCCCCCCGACACACACATACACATACAGACATTTTTCTAAAAATGTTTTTTTTAAGATTCAGTTGATCCAAAACATGTATTTCCGGTAAAATCTTGGTAACGAATTTTTATGTGCAATACAATACCTTCTGTACACACTATGTACTTAGTACGTGTAGAGAAAGTAAAAGGGTTCTCCACTGCCCAATACATGAACCTGTTTACGAAGTCAGCAATGCATGCACAAGGTTCAGTTCCGCACCACCGCTGTGAGACAAGTGGCTGACTGAACTAGTAATGACGTCATGCATTTAAAGGCCGAATAAATCAGAAGACCCAGTACAGTATAAAAGACCGCAAAGTGGTTCAGGTGTGTTTTCCATCTAAGCTAATTGGATCTTTTATTGGCTACTTCACGTATCAGCTGATTCACGATTAAACCCTTTTGAGTGGGTGTGTGTATGTGTATGCGCGCGCACAGCAGTTACAAACAAGCTTCATTTTCCCAAATTGATGGAGCTAACTCCAGCATTATCTAAGGGCAAATACACACAAAAAGAAACAAACAAAATAGTTTTTTCAGTGTAAAAGCCAACTTTACTTTTCAGATAATGAATAAAAATCCTATATTAGATTCACATGATTTTCTCTACCTACTATGCTTTATTTTATATACCTTCAAGAACTTATTCCTACGATAGCTGATTTTTCTGTTTACTTTTGTTAATTGATATAATACTTTGCAAAAAATATTTTTATTACACATTTATTTGAAATTGCAAAAGGGTTAGAGGTAAGCGAATAGGTAATTAGTACTTTAAAAGTTAGTCACTAAATTATGTCCTATAAAGTCCAGCCTTTCAGTGACAATGCGAGAAACAACTGAATAGCTTAAACACTTAAATTGACAACATGTTCCCTTATTTCCCTTCTACCTACAAAGAAGCAAGTAATAAGACCGTTTCTGCTACTCTTTATCTCGATTAGCATGAAGTAGTAGAAGAATATGGTCGAACATTTGTTTTTGATGAGGAGCGCTCAGGACGCCTGGCAAAAATGCTTACCGAGGAAATCATTGAGTCTCGCTTATCTTCTGATGAAAACTTGCAAAGTGGCAGAGGTATGGGTGTATCAAGAAGAGCTATTCATATGTTGCATAAGTCGGAGATGAAAAAGTTTTCGACCTGATACTGTCTGCCATGCACAACAAGTGGGTGCGACTTTCATACTTAAAAGCTGTGTTTGGAGCTATTTATGTAAAATCAAAAAAAAATTCATCGACTTTCACCGACGATGATACCTGGTTTCATCTTTATACTCCGGAAACCAAGTAATAATCTAAACAGTAGGTTGCTTCAGGTAAATATAATTCCAAGCAAGGAGAGGCCATACCGGCCGTAAATTTAATGGTAATGAGTTTTTGGATACGAAGAGTACAATATTCATTAACTTTTTAGAAAAAGCAAAAACGATTACTGCAAAACACTGCCGTCAGATTTGACAAGAACTTAGAGGAGACAGTTTAGTTTGCGAAGAAGAAAAACTTGTTTCACCATGACAACGCACCAGTACATTCATCCGGAGTTTTCGCCTGCTAACTGAATGAAATGCGTTATGAAATCTTACCGCACACCAAAATTCGTCCGACCTGGCTCCCTGCGATGTCTCTTGTTTTCAAACATAAAGAATTGGATCGCAGGAACAACATTTAGATCAAATAAGCTCATCGTCGAGACAAAAGCGTATTTTGAAGGCTTTACAGTTCCGTTTTTGGAGGAGGAACCATGCAAGAATGTATATAAAGGAGACGTTGTAGAGAAATAAATAATTTGTGTTTGAAAAAAGTCTGAGGTGTTCCATTCACATGACTTTCTCTGCACCTCTGTAACAACTTATTGTTAATAAGCTTATTCTTCTATCTACTTCATGCTAATTGAGATCTTATTACTTAGTTCCTTATAAGTAGAAGGGAAATAGGGGAATACACTAGGCTAAACTGAACGGTTTAAAATATGTTTGCAATGGGATTGAAATCCGTCTCTTTGAATGGCCAGGATTTGACAAGTTACCGTATGAGAAAAATATTCTCCCTTATTTCCCTTCTACTTAAAGGAAGTAAGTAATAAGACCCTTTCTGCTATTGTTTTTCTCGATTAGTATAAAGTAGCTAGAATAATATCAATAATATCTACGAGTTGTAGAGAAACTCCATAGATGTTTATGGTCTAATCGAAACATTTTGAAATCGGATCTTTAGCTTTGGCTAAAATTTGCTCCACATTTCATTTCAATGAATCTTTAAGATACCTTTTGTGCACATACTATGAATTAAAGCTGTAATCGGAATTACTGTTGTAATTTTGGCTTTACGTATAATAATAATAATAATAATAATAATAATAATAATAATTTATCGATGTCAAAGTAATGAGTGTAAATGTAAGGAAAAGACCACACTTGGAGCTGTATACCATCTTAAAGGTTCGTCAAAGGGATGGCGAGGCGATAACCAAAGGACACAAAATACAAATAACTAAAATAAGAATCCCCCCTTCCCCCATTCAGTTTCTTTTAAAAATTGTAGTACATTCGGAATTTTATTGCTTGGCCTGGGATTCAAATAGAACACAGCATTGCATTACTGAAATTGTGGGTGTAAAGAACTGTCTGCTATTTGCCTGAAGTTTATGAAAAAAATTTGACGTGCTACATTCACATGACTTTCTCTACTTCGTGCAACCTGGTAGCCAAGTAGATGAAATCCGTTTCCTTGCATTGCCAGTAGTTGACAAATTCCCGTATGTGAAAAGCACAAGTATTTTAAAACTGTAACAATAATAAGGAAAATCTAAAATTGGACAACTCTACGAAAAAAGTATATGACATAAATTATGTACTTCAACGATACCTACATATTTTGTGTACTAAGTTTTTGCCTGTCTCTCACGGTTTATTAGATATGCAAACGCCTGCAAAGTTCATCCAGAATAAAGAGGTCTTCAGAGGCTATTTCCAGTAAATTAAAAATATGTATTTCATTAGTCGTGTAAATATCTTTAATATACGGTATTTTAATCCAAACCGTAAGAGCCATTTTTTGGAAAAATCAAAACTGTCTACAATTTTGTGAAATATAGTTTGTGGAGGGGGGATTTTCTTGAAAATCTTCGTGTCGCATTCTTAAAAGATACTAAACTTATATACTAATTTTGGTATTTTACCAACTTTGCGTTTATGAGTTATCGTGTTCACAGACACGCGGGCATACGGACAAACACGGACCTTTTTCTAAAAAAAATTTTTTGGATGTAGGAGACCCGAAAACGTATGTATATTTCCGATGAAATTTCGATATCGCGTTTATGGGTTGAATGCAATACCGTCTCTATACACTATGTACAAAGTACGTGTAGAGAAAGAAAACATATGAACATTTCCCCTCGATTCAGTTTCTTTTAAAAACTTTCATAAAATTCTGGGGCGGTAAAATTGAGAATTTGCAGTGAAGACGAGAGAAGTTGTAAAATGCACCAAAGACCTGGGATTAAAATACAACACTGCACTGCATTACTGAAATTATTAGCGCTGACTGCTACTTTCGTGCATTTTAGAAAAATAATGTCAAGACTGTTGGCCGTAGTGTCAACAGGTGTCATTGGGCACGAGTCGATGCATAAACCAAAGGAAATGCGGTCACTCTTTGAATTATCGATCCGTTCCAAGCGAAAAAGCGATACACAAATACGTCAATTTACCATAGTTCATTCGGTCCGAAATGTTTTCTTGCTACTGAGGAGTAAACTACTGGGTCGCTATCCGGCGATGTAGAGTTTCTTTCTTTCTCTCTTTCTTTCTCTCTCTCTCTCTCTCTCTCTCTCTCTCTCTTTAATTCTTTCTTTTGGTCTTTCTACTTTCTCTACACGTACAATGTCCATAGTACATAAAGTTGTGTTGTGTTGTATTGTGTTATGTTGTGTTGTGCTGTGTTGTGTTATGTTGTATTGTGTTGTGTTGTATTGTGTTGTGTTGTGTTATGTTATATTGTGTTGTGTTGTGCTGTGTTATGTTGTGGTTTGTTGTGTTGTATTGTGCTGTGCTGTGTTTGTTCTGCTATGTTGTGTTGTGGTGTGTTGTTCTGTGGTCTGCTGTGCTGTGCTGTGTTGTGTTGTGTGGTATTGCGCTGTGTTGTGTTATTCTGTGTTGTGTTGTGCTGTGTTGTGTTATGTTGTGCTGTGTTATGTTGTGCTATGTTGTGCTGTGTTGTGTTGTGTTATGTTGTGCTGTGTTATGTTATGGTGTGGTGTTCTGTGTTGTGTTGCGCTATGTTGTGCTATGTTGTGGTGTGTTGTATTGTGTTGCGTTGTGTTGTGCTATGTTGTGTTGTGCTGTGCTGTGGTGTGGTGTGGTGTGCTGTGGTGTGGTGTGGTGTGGTGTGGTGTGGTGTGTTGTGTTGTCTTGTGCTGTGCTGTGCTGTGCTGTGGTGCGGTGCGGTGCGGTGCGGTGCGGTGCGGTGTGGTGTGTTGTGCTGTGCTGTGCTGTGCTGTGCTGTGGTGTGTTGTGTTGTGCTGTGCTGTGGTGTGGTGTGGTGTGGTGTGGTGTGTTGTGCTGTGCTGTGTTGTATTGCGCTGTGTTGTGTTGTGCTATGTTGTGCTGTGTTATGTTGTGGTGTGTTGTGTTGTATTGTGCTGTGTTGTGTTGTGTTGTGCTATGTTGTGTTGTGGTGTGTTGTTCTGTGGTCTGCTGTGCTGTGTAGTGTTGTATTGCGCTGTGTTGTGTTGTGGTGTGTTGTTCTGTGGTGTGGTGTGGTGTGGTGTGCTGTGCTGTGGTGTGTTGTGTTGTATTGTGTTGCGTTGTGTTGTGCTATGTTGTGTTGTGGTGTGCTGTGGTGTGGTGTGCTGTGGTGTGGTGTGCTGTGGTGTGGTGTGCTGTGGTGTGGTGTGGTGTGTTGTGCTGTGGTGTGCTGTGGTGTGGTGTGTTGTGTGCTGCTGTGCTGTGGTGTGGTGTGGTGTGTTGTGGTGTGCTGTGCTGTGTTGTATTGCGCTGTGTTGTGTTGTGCTATGTTGTGGTGTGTTGTGTTGTATTGTGCTGTGCTGTGTTGTGTTGTGCTATGTTGTGTTGTGGTGTGTTGTTCTGTGGTCTGCTGTGCTGTGTAGTGTTGTGTTGTATTGCGCTGTGTTGTGTTGTGGTGTGTTGTTCTGTGGTGTGGTGTGGTGTGCTGTGCTGTGCTGTGGTGTGTTGTGTTGTATTGTGTTGCGTTGTGTTGTGCTATGTTGTGTTGTGGTGTGCTGTGCTGTGGTGTGCTGTGGTGTGGTGTGGTGTGTTGTGTGTTGCTGTGCTGTGGTGTGGTGTGTTGTGGTGTGCTGTGCCTTGTTGTATTGCGCTGTGTTGTGTTGTTCTGTGTTGTGTTGTGCTATGTTGTGCTGTGTTATGTTGTGGTGTGTTGTGTTGTATTGTGCTGTGCTGTGTTGTGTTGTGCTATGTTGTGTTGTGGTGTGTTGTTCTGTGGTCTGCTGTGCTGTGTAGTGTTGTGTTGTATTGCTCTGTGTTGTGTTGTTCTGTGTTGTGTTGTGGTGTGTTGTTCTGTGGTGTGGTGTGGTGTGGTGTGCTGTGTTATGTTATATTCATGTCAGCGAGAAGTGGTTTCGGCGGTATCACGTCTGATCAATATTCAAGAGGTTCCGAGTGTGAACTTCGGTTAAGCGAGTTACTTGGATAAGGATTTAAGTCCAGTTTCACTCTATATCGTGTGTGCATTATTTCAGTAATTTAATCCATTCATCGTTTATGACTTGAACGGTTAAACGCCGTTTCACTTTAAAAACATGAGATGTGTTCCATTCACATGACGTTCTCTACATCGCTGTAGCAAATTATTGTTAAAAAGCTGATACTTCTATTTACTTCATGCTAATCGAGAAAAAAATAACAGAAATAGTCTTATTACTTGCTTCCTTGTAAGTAGAAGCGAAATGAGGGAGTAGCATATGTTAAAGTGATAGTCAAAAGCTGGTTGCTATGTGACTGAAGTTCCTTTGTTTGTATGGACAGGAGTTGAGAAATTCCTGTATGAGAAAAGTTTTTCAAAGCTGAAACCCATTACAAGGGATATCGCAAAAACTTTGAACTACACGAAAAAATGTATATATCATAAATTGTGTATTTTAACGTGCTCTATTTTTCTGTGTGGTAAGTTTTTGTCCATCTCTTACGGTTTAGCAGTTATGCCAAATTCCGTAAAATCCATCCATAATAAAGTAGTCTTCAGAGGCTATTCCCAGAAAACTCAAGATATACATTTTATTTCTTATGTAAATATCTTTAACCTGCCATATTTTAATCAAAACGTTAGAGCCATTTTTGGGGGGAAATTTCCATCTGAAGGGTAGTTTGGGGTGTTTTTTTTTTCTAAAAATCTTCGGTAGATGCTAAACTTAAATACAAAGTTAGGTGCTTTACCGACTTTTCGTTTTAGAGTTATCGTGTTTACAGACACACGGACACACACACATACACACACGGACCTTTTTCTGAAAATGCTCTTTTTGGATACAGGGGACCCTAAAACATATTTCCAAAGAAATGTGGTATTGAATTTTTCTATATACTATGTACATAGTGCTATGGAGAAATTAAAAACTGGCCAACCTAAACCTACAGTATCGTCCTTTAAAAGACCATCATTATGGGAAATACTTGAAATTCTAATATATTTGACTGCAAGGAGTAAACAAATGAGAAGCGAGATTATTCCCGTTTTAGAAAAGTTGAAGTGACTAAAATTGAAACCAATTATCCAGAATAGCTCGAAAACGGTAAACTCTATAACAAAATGCATACAGCTTAAATAGTGTGTTTTAATGATATCTACATCTGCTGTGTAGTAAGTTTTTGTATATCTCTTACGATTTGCCAGTTATACAAAAATCACCAAAGAATGGAGAGGTCTTACGAGGCCATTCCCAGAAAATCCAAGATAAAAATTCTTCATCATGGGTATTTTAATCAAAATCGTTATAGCCATTTTTGAGAAAGTCAAAAAGGTTATTTGGGATGGAGGAATTTTGTTGAAAACTCTTTGTGTTGCATCCTTGGAAGATACCAAATTTAAATACCACGTTTGGTATTTCACGGTCTTTTCGTTTTTAAGCTATGCTTCCCACACCCACCCGCCCGCCGTCATTCATTCATGCATTTTCCTGAAAATGTTGACTTTTATTCAGGGGGTCTCTAGTCGCGTATTTCCGGTGAAATCTCGTTATCAATTTGTTGGGTGCAATACAATATCTTGTCTGTGCAAGTACAAAATAAGTGTAGGGAAAGTAAAATGTATATGACATAAATTGTATGTTGTAAATTTTTGTTTACAAGTTTTGCAAAATCCTGCAAAATTAAACCAGAATAAAGAGGTCTTCAGAGGCTATTCACAGAAATTTAAGATATACATTTTATTTGTCAGTAAGTATCTTAAACATTTTATAAAACGATTTTAATTAAAATCGATATATTCAAGTAGGAGACGGACTGCCTGAACCGACATTGTGTTGTATGCTTTTCAGCCATTCAGCTGAACTAATGTTTCAGTACTTTTCCCCTCTCACTTAGGCCTAACCTTTGTTAACAGGCGTGGGGTTGAACTATGATTCAAAACAATAGGATATTTGGTTTAGCCAAGCCTAGCGTGGAACACAAATGATAACGACCCGCCTGGTAGCGTGTCTGCCTCTCATTCGTGACTTCGAGTCTCGCTTAGAGTGAGTTACCCGGATAAGGTGTTTTTCTCCTAAGAGGACGAACGTCTGGTAACTTTAAGCTCCATGGACCCCGAGATTATTTGAGCATCATTTCACCAATTTCATGCATTGACCGACCAATTAAAGGAAGTTGAGCTAAAACAAGATGATAAAGAGTTTTTACCACCATTAAATAAAGAAAAACATTATGAGAAACAAAATACATCGGTACGTTTCCATGCATTCGGCGTGTGGAAATGTGGACAGGGGGAACAAGTTTGCGAGAGGACAGAAAGGTGAAAGGGAGAAACAGACAAGAATCTAGGGAAAGAAGGAAAAAGAGGGGGAGAGGAGGGGTGAGAGAAACTGAAACCAATTAAACAACACAAGCAAAGATGCGGGTTCTAATTACAGCAAGAATAGCATGCTTTCTTGTCAACACAAGAATAAAACTCACGAGGGGATATAAAATCCGTCCATGGAATGCTGAGACAATAAAATGTTCTTTTTCGTCTGAGATGTGAGTGGAGTTCAAAGAGTTTCAATAACAGCTGTTGGATTGTGCGCAATGATGAAGGGATTCCTCCTTGTCTTTACTATTGATCTTAACGTCAATGATGGTACCCTCCGCAGAGTCCATCAATCACGAAACAAACTCCGGTATGTATTTGGTGGTATATAGAACGTTGGCAAAGTTCCATGGCAGTCTGCCTGCAAGCACGGCTTACATAGTTGTATCACATTGGTTAATTTGTAGCCTATATTAGCAAAACACAACAATTACACTACTATACTTTAAAAAAATCTTATGTGTTTCATTCACATTACTTTCTCTACATCTCTTCAACTAATTATGGCTAAAAAGCTTATGCTTCTATTTACTTCATTCTATTCGACAAAAAATTAGCAGAAATGGTTTTATTACTTGTTTCCTTGTAAGTAGAAGCGAAATAAGGGAGTACTATAGGTTAAAGTGATAGTCATAAGCTGGTTGCTATGTGACTGAAGTTCCTTTGTTTGTATGGAAAGACGTATGAGAAACCTATAATTTTTTCAAAGCTGGAGCTAAAACAAAGAATATTTCAAAAGCGATCAACTCCAGCAAAAAACGTTATGTAACATAAATTATGTGTTTTAACGCTTTCTAAATTTTTTTGTATGGTAAGCTTTTGTGCATCTCTTACGGCTTAACAGTTATGCTAAAATTTTCAAAAATCAAAATTTTCGAAAAAGTTTTCCTTTAAAGGGTAGTTGGCTGTGGGAGGATTTTCTTAAAAATCTTCGTGTCGCATCCTTGGAAGATGCCAAGCTTAAGCAGATTGGTATTTAACAGTCTTTTCGTTTTTGGATTATGCTATCCATAGATACACACACAGACCTTTTTCTAACAATGCTTTTTTTTTTATTCAAGGGGACCCAAAACATAGTACATGTAGAGAAAGAAACAGCTTATGTGTTACACTCACGTGACTTTCTCTAACTGTTCTGCAAAGAGACTTCATACAAAATATTACTATTCTTTTTACATTATGCTAATTGAGATAAACATTAGCAGAATATATTTATTACTCAGTTCCTTATATGCAGAAGGGAATTAAAGGAATGCGCATGCTAAAGCAATAGTCAAATGTTTTAAAAGTTATCGTTATGCGATTGTCATTAAAATTAGCTTCTATGCTTGGCCAGGAGTAGAACAAAAGAAAACCGGATACTTACAATAACAAGGAATATCTTGGAAACGGTCGACTTTACAACAAAAATGCATATCACTTAAATGGTGTGTTTTAGCAAGATCTACCTTTGTTGTGCAATCATTTTTTGTCTATCCGTTTAACCGACATATAAAATTCTGCAAATATCAATCAGAATAATGTGCTCTTCCGAGTCTATTTCCAGAAAATTCAAAATATACATTTTATTTTCGTTCTGAATAACTTTAATATACGGCATTTTAATCAAAATTGTTAATTCCATTTTTGAGGAAAAAACATTTAAAAACTTTTCCACGTAAACGGTAGTTTGGGATGGAGGAATTTTCTTGAAAATATTCGTAACGCATCCTTGGTAAATAACTAACTTAAAAACCAAGTTTGGTATTTAAAGGTCCTTTTGAGCTATGTTGTCGACAGAGATTCACACGTACATCGACCTTTTTCTAAAAATACTTTCATGAGACCTCAAAACATACATCTCCAGTGAAATCTCGGTATCGAATATTTGAGTGCAATACAATGTCTTCCCTTTATACTATACATAGTACGTGTATAGAAAGCAAAAATATGGAGTGTTAAAAATATAAGTATTTTAAAATTTAAACTAATCATAAGAAATATCTCGTAATGGTTAACTCGAAAACATGTTCTTGTATTACATTCACATGCCTTTGTCTACCTTTATCGTTTATCAGTGGCGATAGGATACGGAAGGGACTCTGCACCGAATAAACGAGTCTATTGTATCTGCGCCCATGTATCTTACAAGTACAGCGCCTATGGGGCTGCGGCGTAACGTTGCAGTCCATTCACCCCTTCCCTGAGACGTGCAGCTATAGACTGCATGTTGTGAAATAGCTGCTTCATGGAATCCATGGAAACATGCATACACATTTAAGGGCGAATGGGAGTGTAAAGAGAAGGTATTGCATTCCACCGAAAAAATCGATACCGAGATTTCACCGGAAATACATGTCTTGGGCACCCCTGAATTTAAGAAAAAAACCTTTTTGGAAAAATGTCCGTGTGTGTGTCTGTGGACAGCATAGCTCAAAAACGAAAAGTTCGTTAAATACCAAACTTGGTATTTAAGTTCAGTATCTTCCAAGGATGCGACACGAAGATTTTAAAGAAAATCCTCCCACCCTCAACTACCCTTTACATGGAACTTTTTTTCGAAAAGTTTGATTTTCTCAAAAATGATTCTAACGATTTTGATTAAAATGTCAAATATTAAAGATATTTACATGACAAATAAAATATATATCTTGAATTTTCTGGGAATAGCCTCTGAAGACTACTTTATTCTGAATGAAGTTTACGGAATGTTGCATAATTGCTAAACCATAAGAGACGGACAAATGCTTACCACAAAAAAAAAAAAAAAACTGTAGAGCACGTTAAAACACACAATTTATGTTATATACACTTTTTCGTGTAGTTAATCGTTTTTTGAGATATTCCTTGTGTTTGGTTTCAGCTTTAAAAACTTATACTTTACTTATACAGGAAATTGTCAACTCCTGTCCATACAAACAAAGGAGCTTCAGTCACATAGCAACCAGCTTTTGGCTGTCACTTTAACCTATGGTACTTCCTTTTATTTCTCTTCTACTTACAAGGAAGCAAGTAATAAAACTATTTCTGCAAACTTTTTCTCGACTAGCATGAAGTAAACAGAAGCATAAGGTTCTGCAACAATAATGTGTTGCAGAGATGTAGAGAAAGTCATGTGAATGGAACACATCAGATGTTTCTGTAAGGTTTCTGGCGCCTTATTTGATCCAAGAGTTTACGGGGAAACATAAGGCCACTCGTCATTATATTGCATGTCACAAAGAGCACGTGAATGTTACAGGCAAGTAATTTTAACAAAATGAATCATCAAATGTAGGCACACTGATTATGGTTGTTGTTATTATTATTATTATTATTATTATTATTGATATTATTATTATTATTATTACTATTATAATATTAGTCTACTATTTCTGTAATCATTATTAGTATCTTCATTAAATGCTATCTAAGAGTATAATTTAATAAGCTCATCGAGTTTTAAGCATACTTTAGAAGGTATTTTCTTAGGGATGTAGAAATGTAATAATGGATAAAAAGTATAATTTATAATCGTACTGTAGAGATGAAACGTGCAATACAACTGCAGGAACTGAATAACTTGCATGTTGAGACAGTTGAGAAACTAAATGCCTTGCCGGCATATTGCTATGGTAACGTAGTGGTAGAGCATACGGCTAGAGAACGGGAGATCCATGTTTCAAATCCCGGCTATGGCATTGATTTTTTCAGTCTGGCTCTACCTATTCAACTCCTTCTCACGCGACCTGTATGAAAATTTTTTTTTTTATATTTGTCCAGAAAATAATTTAATGATATTTAATATCTTTTATTTATTTATTATTTTACTCCATTATCTGTTTATGAATAGGTAATGGAAATGTTGTATGTGTAAGGCACATTCTAAATTTAGAATGCGACTGTTATTTTTTTACCAAGTATATTGTTATCATTTATGTATGAGACCGTTAATTAGCCTCATCGTAATAATGACAATCACTCTATTAATTATCTAGATGTATATAAGTAAAGAAAGTTAACATTTATTAAATTGTATACATGGGAACCAAGAAGTCAGTTGTTGACTTGAAAGCTACACAGAATCCTGACGCCAGACTGGAGAGAGGGGTGAGAAGTTGCTCTTTTGTGTAAGTCACGTACGATTTCCTTACACAGGGGCAGTCCAGTTTAAAACCCACGAGGGGACTTCTGCTTTATATTCGTTGTATCACGTATCACGTATCACGTGGTTATTATGACGTATACTGGGAGATTCGCAATGGTTTTTGGGTCACGATGGTATCATTTTGGCGGACTTTATAACCAATCAGGAAGAAGCCACCATGACACCGTTTTTAGTATAAAAGAAATAGGATTCGATACATCGTGGTCGTTTTGCTAAGAATTTGTCCGTGAGAGGCAACGTCGTTTTGCCAAGAATCTCTCCACGAGGTGCGGTAGGTCGTTGTTCCGTAAAAAACCTCTGTTCGCGAAGTGATGACGTGCAACTGTAAAACTCTGTCCGCGAAGTAAGATTGTTATGAGAAGAAACTGTTAGTGAATTAAAGTAACGTCGCTCACCTATTTAATAGTCGGCTCGTGATTACTTGAGGGTGAATTGTGCCATGTACTTCACGTAGAAACAGTGTAATTGAGAGTGCGTGTGAGTGAGTGGTAAGAGTACCAGTCAGCAGAATAACAGTGTACAGCAAGGTGCTTATTTTGGAATCTCCTTATAGAATAAGTAACAGTAAAAGTTCACAAGTGTTTTCTTCACAATTAAAAGATCACTCCTACAACTCCTCCCACTTGCCAAATCCACGCCAGAGAGAGTCAATGATCGTGCAAGACTGAGCAATGCTGTGGCAACCCATCCAAGAAGAGCTTCAGTACCAGGTACGTGAGAGTAGTGGAGGTGATTTGAAGTGACACTTAGGTACGCCGCACATAAGCACCCACGTTGAGGCGTAAAACGCAACAACGTATAAAAACATTACCGTTACATTTTATTATTATAATAAATGATTCTGTAAATCTATCACATTACCGTTACATTTTATTATTATAAATGATTCTATAAACCTATCACTTTCAAGAAACAGTTTCAGTAATTACTTTAACGAAAAGAAGAAACGTTATTTTATTACTTACATTACTTTTATGAATAGATTTAATATTACATAAGTAAATCGCCGTTTAAGTTTAGAGAAATGAGCCCAGAAAATAATAGTATTAAACGCTTTCAGCTCAAACAGGTAATTTTGTATCTAAAATAAATTAGCATGCTATACATGCTAGAGGAAGGCCTAATAATCTAATGTGAAACATGGTAGAACGTTCGCCGGAATTCCTTTTAATCTGTTTAACAGCATGATCTCTTCTTGATTTCCTCTATCGTTGCTTGGGAAGTCGTAAAATCTGTGAAGCCATACACTTAATGGAATTGCAAACGTTCTTTGTCCCGTTTAGTTTACACTGTATTCAAAGAAGAATGAGGGACATATCTGGGCTAATTGATAGTAGTATTGGCTCAGAAATTACCCACTTTGCTGCTTACTCACACGTTCTAGATCAGAGCACCGATTGTATTGACTCAGCACAATTGACAATATTTATACTACGTGGTACAAACGACGATCTAGCAGCGAGTGGATATTTACCTGACGTTATTCTGTTAAAAGGAAGTACGTAAGCTTTGAAACTTTGCTGAGTGTAATACAAAATAGAAAATTAGACTTGCAGAAGCTTGTATCTATTTCAATTGATGGCGCACCAGTCGTCTTTAGGTGCCAGATTAAAATATTACATGAAACAGCTGCGTATACAAAAGAATCTAAAAGTTTTCCACTGCATTATCCACGAGGAATCGTTGCGGAGTAAAGTTATAAACATGAAATATGTTACAGAGGTCGTTATTCACTATGGATTTGCCTTACTATACTAGGATCGGCTGATAAGTTCCGGGCCTCACACAGATATGGCGCCAATAGACGGTAGCATCGTATAGACTAGCTTGTATCCATAGTTACAGGTCAATAACTTGTTTAGTTTTCAATGACAGCATTTTAAACAATACAACTTTAGAGTTTTCACGAAAATGAAGGATTTGGAAAAACGAGCATTGATTAAATACTTCCATTTGAAATGCTTAACGCCTAAAGAAATCAAGGAGTAATGTACAGCACATTGAAAGACTTTGCCCCTTCATACTCTATGATTAAAAGGTTGGTTACAGAGTTTAAAATGGGACGTACGAGCACTAGTGAAGAGCCTCGCTCTGGGCGCCCTGTAGAATTGACAACTCTAGAGATCAATGAAAAAATTCATCGTTTAGTACTGGAAGACCGCAGATTAAAGTTGTTTGAGATAGAAGAAATGTAAGCATATTAAAAGATCGTGCAGGTAATATTTTAAGTAATATTTTGGGGTTTCACAAGGTCTGTGCAAGGCGGGTACCGCGTTGTTGACACCTGATCAAAAACTGCAAAGAAAAAGTGTTTCTGTTAAGAATGTGGAGCTCTACCGTAAAAATTCCAGTGCATTTTTTAGAGGGCTTGTTACCATGGATAAAACTTGGATACATCACTACACTCCAGAAAGTAAATGACAGTCAAAACAGTAGATTGTGCCAGGTGAACCAACTGCAGAAAAGGCAAAGTAAATTTTATCAGCTAACAAGTATAACGAGTGTTTTCTGGAATGCGAAGAAGCTATTTGTATTGATTTCTTGAAAAAGGGTACAAGTGACTACTGCGCAAGCTTACTGCAATGTTTGACTGATGAGGTGAAAAGAAAAAGACCTCATTTGGCAACAAAAAAAAAATAATATTTGTTTCATCACGACTGTGTTCCGGCCCATCGTTCAGTCATTGCAATAGGAAAAATGTGCGAATTAAAGTTCGAATTACTTGAGCAACCTCCCTTTTCCCCAGATATAGCACCCAGTGACTACCACCAGTTCCCAAACCTCAAAAAAATTCTTGGAGGACAAAGATTTCACACCAACGAGGAGGTCATTAATGCGGTAATCAGCTATTTTGAGGACTTTGAAAATCGCATTACAGATATATTTAAATTAAATTAGAACATCGGTATGACAAATTTGTTAGCCTTTCTGGAGATTATGTTGAGAAATAAAATAAAAACCATTTTTTTTAAATGCTGTTTTCATTGAGAGGTTCGGGACTTAATCAGCCGACCCTCGTCAGGTGGCTCAGTAGGGACAAAATGCTGAGAACATTTTTCGATGCACGCAACATGGTAGTGGAGTCTCTTAAAAAAGAGATAGGCCTAGTTTTATTTCGTAACTGTAGGATATTTTATTTGTTTGTCATGTCTAAAATATTTGTTTCCTTACAGGATACACCGCTTCCTCAACTAGAAGATGATCACTGGTTTAATTATTTGCATTTCATAAATATGTAACAGAACAATTAAATTACTTAAACTCGCATTTACTGAAACTCAACAGAAATATTGGCAGATTAACGATAAATCAAAGAATTCATACTATTAATACAGATATGGATGTCAAACCTAAAGGAGAGTCAACTTCATAATTTTGTATGTCTACAAACTCGACCTAGTCTTCCTGACGAAAAGCTGAATATATACGTATGTTTCAACGAGATTTACATTTTCTGGGGCAGTAAGCTTTTGTTTATCTCTTACGGTTTACAACTTATGGAAAATTCAGCAAAATTCATTCAGAATAAAGAGTTCTTCAGATGTTTACTCCGGAAAATTCAAGACATACATTTTATTTGCAATGTAAATATCTTTAATGTTAGGTATTTTAATAAAAATCGTTAGAGCCATTTTTGAGAAAATCAACATTTTCGAACATTTTGTCATATAAAGAGTAGTTTTGGGTGGGAGGATTTTCTTCAAAATCTTCGTGATGCATCCTTGGAAGATATTAAACTTATATGCCAAGTTTGGTATTTTACTGACCTTTTGTGTTTGAGTTATCGTGTTCACAGTCACACGGACACACGCGGATCTTTTTCTAAAAATTGTTTTTTTTTTTTTTTGATAAGGAGACCCCAAAAGTCTACTTCCGATGAAATTTCGGTTTCGAATTTTTGGATGGAATGCAATACCTTCTCAATACATAGTACGTGTAGGGAAAGTAAGAAGCAACTTCAACCACATAGCAACCCGCTTTGAAAACATTTTAGTATCGCTTTAGTCTGTATTATTTTTTCTCTAATTTCCTTTCTACTTAGATAGAAGCAAGTAATAAAGTCATTTCTGCCAAGTTTTTATCGATTAGCATGAAGTAAGTAGGAAAATAAGCTTTTTAGAAATCATTTCTTGCAAAGATGTAGAGAAAGTCATGTGAATGGAACAAATCAGATTTCTTCACACAACTTTCTATGCCCTTGTAAGAACTATTCTTACAACAGCTTTTCTATCTACTTCATGTTAAATGATACAAAGCTTTGCAAAAATACTCTCATTACACATTTTTTTTTATATAGATATAAGGGTTAGAGCAGTCGTTACCAACTGGTTGTTCATTAAGGGAAGCAAAGAGAGCACCTTTGTTCCAGCGAATCGCCTACTGTGCGCTGGGTGAGCAGCGACGATAATTGTTTCAATGCAGTAGTAGTGAGCAATATTGTGTTGGAAACACTTAATACAAATATCTTCAAGGGCCATCCAGAAAGTGACAGACGAGATGGCATAATTAAATAATAACGAAAGTTATCAACACAAAACCTTATTTATACAGTTACACTACCTTACTCTATTCCTCCATTCTGTCAGGATATTTACTATCACGAGCTTCCAGTTTTTCAATGCCGATGCTATCTATACTTTTCTACAGCCAAAGAACTATTTTTTTTAATGCACAAGATGTTTGACCAAACAAGTTTATAGGCAAATAACACAAGAGTTTTGTGATAATGCAATGAACGAATCTTCAGCGAGGAATGACGCATAATTTACGAGTAATCAAAGAAGAACCAGTGTGTGTACGAAAAAGATCAGAGTGGAAGTTCATCAATCGTTTTGGAGGAGTTGCAAGCAAATGTTGATAAAAGAATCAAGAAAAACTGGTGTGTCACTTTGGTCACCGTACATATTTCTCAGCCATGAATACCTCAAAGTGGCAGTGACATCTTGGCCCAGGTCTTTAGCGATGGAAGAGTATAACATCTGCGTTGAATAACCAGTACCACGTGACAATAAATATCTTGATAGCAATGACGATTAAGTTGTGAAATAGAGTAAGGTACTGCAACTTTGTAAATAAAGTTTTGTGTTGATATACCTCAAAGTGGCAGTGACATCTTGGCCCAGGTCTTTAGCGATGGAAGAGTATAACATCTGCGTTGAATAACCAGTACCACGTGACAATAAATATCTTGATAGCAATGACGATTAAGTTGTGAAATAGAGTAAGGTACTGCAACTTTGTAAATAAAGTTTTGTGTTGATATACCTCAAAGTGGCAGTGACATCTTGGCCCAGGTCTTTAGCGATGGAAGAGTATAACATCTGCGTTGAATAACCAGTACCACGTGACAATAAATATCTTGATAGCAATGACGATTAAGTTGTGAAATAGAGTAAGGTACTGCAACTTTGTAAATAAAGTTTTGTGTTGATAATTTTCGTTATTATTTAGTTGCGCCAAATCGTCTGTCACTTTCTGGATTATCCTGGTAGTATGATAATAATATTGTGGCGAAAGACTTTCACACTATAGTAGTGAATATGAACAGAATCTTGGTATCAATCGAAAGAAAGGCCTTCTTGATAACTGTCATACTCACTTGCATGCGTTCGCAATGAGGCTGAAAATGTAATTTTCTGAATGCAAACTACTCACTTATTCCACCACTTTTCATAAATAAGAAAGATCCCTCCTAGGTGGGTGGGAATCGATTGCATAAATATTGAATTTCTTTCTGTCCCCGACATTATAAACTGACACACGACACAATGAACAAGACACCACAACACGTGCTTACTCTTTGAATACACCTGCTTGCTCTAGCACAAAACGAAGCAAATTGGTGACGCCTGAGTAAGAGGAAACGGTTATTTACCATTTCATCCAGTGGATAGTTAGTCATTTAAATAAAAACACGTGCATAAAAGTGAATCACGTTTATGCTCATTGGCTGACGCCGTGTATTATTCGGTACACCGGTTTTAAAGTATTTCGCTGAGTACTAACAGAAACTAATAACTCTCCTCTGTATTACGTAACAACGGTATGTTTAGCGTGTGATTATGTAGAACTGCAGCAAAATAAATCTAAAGTAAATAATCAAATTGGACTTAACAAGAAAATGAGCAAACAGAATGCGCAGACTGCCTTCTGCTGGTGAGCTTTGGAAGCGGAAGGTGAGGCCGTTAGTACGTAAACCATCAATGCCGAACAAATGCAGGTAAAAAGTCCCAGAGTAAGCCTTTTATAGAGTGGTAAGAAAGTTATAATCTTGAATTGTGCCACAAACTATGTAAGAAATATCCCACGTTGACCATCAAGGTTATTGTTAACGTGACGGCGGAGTTTACAGGTGTGCGTCAAGAGATTCACAATTTCTTCCACATTAATCAAGAAACTACTTGCGTTTGTGTACGGTGACTCCTGCCTTTCTACGTGCAAACACCTCTTTTATAAGCTTTTACTTGGCATTGATTTTGAATTCCAGAAAAAAAGAGTAAGAATACCATTGTTGACCGTGAGGATATATTGTTAAATTCCCGCCTACAGATAGGAATGGCAGAAGTTATATTTTCTCAACAAAATATGGGTAGAAGACCATTCAATTTCCCAATTAAGGATAGACATAAATGTAGATATATATATATATATATATATATATATATATATATATATATGTGTGTGTGTGTGTGTGTGTGTGTGTGTGTGTGTGTCTTTAGTTCGGAGTTCTCAACGTGAAATGAAATGGCCTTTTATTTATAGACGCTCTATAACTACTGTGGTTCTCAGTCCCATTCTATACTGGGCGTGAAAGATCGCTTAATTTTGCTCGGAGGCCTCTCTCTCAGGCTTGAGGTTCTTTTACGTGCCGTAAATCTACGACACGGGACCAGCGGCCTTACTTCCTTTCCGAAGGAAGCTATGCTAAGGATTTTTACGCCCGAAAAAATCCATCGTCCTCCGCGGGTTTGAACTCGCGCACTGGGGTATATGAAATTAGCATGGTAACCTTTACACCACGGAGGGCGACTGAGAGCTCAACGTAATTTTTATCTAACCAACAGCTGTTTCTAAACTATCCTGCGAAGAAGATCGGGTAGAAGGAAAGCGATGACAGTTCCAAGGTTCCACGTGGTTATCTCCTTGGCACCACGTGGTTACGAGAGTAGTCCCGTTACCCCTTCAATCCGAGCAAGTAAGCGGAGGAGTACATTCTATGCTTTGTTTACATGAGGACCAATTCTTCCGGGGAAAAGGGTTTAGCTGGGTTTCTGTATGCTAAATTCTATAAATTCCATACTTCTTCCATAAAAGAATTGCGAATAGTGCTAAATAAATTACAATGGCATTCTGAGAAAGATTAGAAGTAATAATAGTTATAACAGCAGTGTTAATAACCATTATAATTATAATAACTTGGATGTTCATTATTTTATTATTTATTTTGAGTTAACCTATTGTGTACCCCTTAAGACATAAAACTTTAAATAAAAATTCCTTTAAACCGTTCTAAAACATATTCCGTACACTGTAACATAACACAGAGCAACCTTAGAACCGGTATCATAAGATTTGCAAGGAAGTAATATTTTATTCCGGTTGAAAGGTATTTCTGTGTATGTCTGCAGAGCTCCGTAGAGGATGAGCGTGTTCAAATGATTTATAGCGGCTAAAGTGACTGCAAACCCCGTAATTCTGGATTAAAGACTACGTGAGCTGAAAGTTGGTGTGTTTGCTCTTGATAGGTGTATCATAGTTACTATTCCTCAAGTGTGATATCTTAAGGTTCTTAACTTATTCTTGGAAAGCTATTCCAAAGAAATTTATGCTCTCGAAAAACCAAGTGCAGCAACGGATTTTGGAGTAATGTGTGTGTATATACAAAAGTAGTGTGCGTGAAAAGAGACTAAACAGTAATACATAACCTGGATGGAAAATGTTCATGTTTTTAAAACTCATCCATTGGAATTTTGTCTTGAAATAAACGGCGTTTCGTTTAAGTTTGGATTGCTGTATTATTATGTTGTCATTATAAATGAAAAAGTGGCCAATTACTCACATTTTCTCTATAATGTGTCATGTTTTAAACAAGTTGAGCTAATTCTACAGCCGCCAGTATACTGTGGGAACGTAATGGTCAGGCACGAGAGGCTCAAAGACAATTTTAAAAACTGTCGATATAACGAGCTGTGTATAAGACTGGTAATGAATTAGTAAAGCAGCTGCTCCCTCATTCAGAGTCACATTTGGTTTTAACAAGAGAGTTGATTAACGAATCCTTTTTCGCGATGGCTGATATGCATTGCTAAGCCTCAAGATACTTTTAGATTAGTTGAGAAAACATAATCAATTAAGTTTTGTTAATTTAAAATGTAGTGACTAAGGATAGCATCTTAGGGACCGATAGAGGGACACATGCGAATACCAGTAGCATACCTATCGAGTATAGACCGACCTGCAAACTCGACTGCACGCGCCGCATGTAAACAACCTGTAGTAACGCGTTGGGGGCCGAGGCTAGACGATACTATACTGTATATTACAATACCATTTTACAGGTAATTAATGCCTTTGATGATAGTGCACGCTCTTTAATCAATGTTGTAAACTCTCTTGCTTCAAATGAATTGTTGAAGATTCGCAATTCTTACAGAGCCCTGAAAGCCGTTGAAGAACTTGTGCAAGGAATTAACCAGAGACCCGTGACATCTGTTTTAGATCGTGTGAAAAAGAAAGTGAGGAGAGTGTTTGGAAAATATGTCGGGTTTTCAATAATGTGTGAAATAAGAAATGTGCTACCCGTGTTGCTATGGAAATGATTGCTGAAGGAGTATCTTACCTAATAGTCGATGTGTCCTATTTCCGTATTGTTCCAATCACATCCTCCGATGTGATGTGACGAGTGAAGGTTTTCTCAATATAAAACCTATTTAGTGCCAATCGGAGACGATTCATATTTGAGAAGTTACGAATGTATGTTGTGCATTGTAGTTAATGTATCCTGAGAGAAAATGAAACGGATAATGATGCTGATGACTTGTTGCACAACAGTAATTGAATGTGTGTAACTATTAAAATTGTTAGTTCCCATAAATCAATTGAATTTATGTTTACCGCCCACCCAACCTTAATCGCCTTCTACTGCTACTGCAAACATCATAATCCAGAACACAACCACTACTCCATTTTCCTCCTGTTAGTACCACTTTGTATACACTGCATTGTCAACACATCACAACTATATATCAAGCTGCGCTAACTTCGATTCTGTCCCGCTATCAATTCCCAAGATGCTATCCCTACTAATAATCATGTACAGTCGACAATGAGATGTTATCTCAAGAGAACCTTGCCACAACCTTTACCAAACCTCTAAATACATTTACTAAATCTAAACTAATTTAATATCAATAAAATTATCTACTGCTATACCAATTAAAATTGAGGGGGTCTGCGCAACAGTGGTCTAACCCAGAAAAATATTTGCATCATTCTAATAAAAATTGTTAGGTATATCTCAACATTATGATAACAATACTCAATGTGTTGTTGTGTAATAATCTGGAAAAGTGCCAGTGAACAATCAGTTCGATTAAAATTAGGTTTTTGTTATCCTCAAAGACACCAGGTGTATTTAACTAAGTTATGCCCCATTTTTTAAAAAGATGGGTTAGGCCACTGTTGCACTGACCCCCTCAATTCAAAACCCCTTCTAGAAATCTCAAAAATCACAAAATTACATATAGATTAATGTAATAATGAACAAATCTAAGCAAGAATAAGAATGAGTTTTGTTGGAAAAAAATCGAGTAGCTTGGACAATTTTATAACGTGCTAACATCTCCCGCGTAACTCAGATGGCAGAGTAGCGGCACACAAACCAAAGATTGGTGGTTTGGACTCCGACCATAAACTGGCTTTTGGTTCTGATTCTTTGCGACTTTTTATGTCTTGCTTTTTCGTTTTACATATTTCACTTCTGAATAACTCCGTTCCTTAATTTTTAGTGTTATTTGTGCTACCAAATCTGTCCAATAACTGCGTTCATTATATTTCTTCTACCAACCTGGCGCTATTCTTGGAGCTACTCCGCTTGTTTTCGGCCTCCTTTCCTTCGCACCGGTGGAATGCAGTGGCGGCGGAAACCGGAGAACCCGGTTTGTCCGCCACAAATCTTATATGCGGTCGTTTAGGATCGAAACCGGGTTATCTAGGTGAGAGGCGAGTGGTCTAACCACTCGGCCACACCGCGGCCCGTTCATTGGTTAGGATTTGAGTACCAGGCTTTTGACAATAAACCAGTAGAAACGGATACATCTAGCAGATGTCTTTCAGCCACTAACTTTGTTCGAATCATTCAGAGATGTCCACAAAGGGCAAGTGTTCATTTTAAAACAGTTCAAAGTGCCAGATTTCGTAATTACTTCTACAGTGACTTTTAATATGATCAACGAGTTCCCATTGGGAGGAGTCCTCTTACTCATGCTGTGGATCCTGGTACTCGATGGACTATCGCGTCAATTCAATGATGCCCATTTTCGTACCATTGAATTTGCGGATGATATTGGTATTATCGTCGAAAGAAAATGTCCTAATACTGTTGCTGAAGTTGCTTCAATCTACCCTCAGGGAATTTGAGATGTGTTGCGACGCAACTAAACTTCAGCTGAAGTGGGTACCGAGGCACATATGGGCTCTGAGGAGTGAAAGGATAGATGAAGCTGCTATGAGAGGTGCTGAGCAATATTTTATTGGACTCAAAGCAATACTGGAGCTATTTTCAAAACCAGTTAAGCTGGTATCGGAACTGCCACTTAGAGCCCACCAGAAATACTGTCAGCCATCTGTAGGCACTCCAAAGGGAGACTAAATGAAAGCAGGTCACGAAAACTGATCTAAAATTCGCGAGGAAAAATTATTTTATTTCAGCTTTTAATAACTAATACATGAAATGGAAACAAACTTTACTTTTTTAGGGTTATTGCACCCATGTCTTACATAATAAATACAAATAATAACTATTTTCACTCCTTTATTGAAGTAAATACATTATGTACTAGCTAAACTTTAAAATAAACATTGTAATTGAATTAATTGAAAGTACGATTGTAGAACTGGTAGTTATTAAAAGTGAAATGAAATGGCGTTTTATCTGCTGAGGTTCTCAGCGTTCCATTCTATACTGGGCGTGAAAGATCGTTTCATTTTGCTCAGATGCCTCTCTATCATGCGTTAGGTTCTTTTACCGGTCCTAAATCTATGACGCGGAACCCACGGCTTTACTTCCCGTCCGAAGGAAGCTATGCTAAGGATTTTTACGCCCGAAAAATGTCCATCGAGCTCCGCCGGGTATAAACTCGCTACCTTGGGTATATGAAGCTAGCACGGTAACCACTACACCACGGAGGGTGACTATTAAAAGTGAAGGTTGGCTGACTGGATTGTCCCTTGTTACCAATAACCAAGATAGGAGATTAAACAAACGAACGGCAGATGTGACAAGATTTCAAAGAAATGAACATCAGCTCCGATAAGGTATTTCGATAATATAGCTCCAGTCAGATGAGCGTGACTGTTGATGAGCCTAATCTCAGCCATTGCATTCACGATGGTTGAGATAAATTGTTATAAAAGAATAAAATATTCTGTAGTAATTTTGAGAAACCGTCTTTATGGGAAACACATTAACTATATAGTACCTATAACTAAATTTGAATGTATATTCTTATATGGAATTGTTATCAGAATTTGTATTATTATTATTATTATTATTATTATTATTATTTTAAGATTTAACTTCCTTTAATCTGGTTGGTCATGTCGGACGATGAATGAAATTGGTGAAATGATGCTCAAATGATCTCGAGGTCCATGGAGCTTAAATTTACTCCACATTCGTCTTCTCAGGATAAGGGAAAACCTCGAAAAAAGCCTTATCCGGGCAACTGATCCTAAGCGAGATTCGAACTCACGACCTGTTGAATGTAAAGCAGACACTACCCAGGCGGGCTAATTACTAATATTGTTTGTCCAGTTTTCTTTGCAACGCTATCTGATTATTTCATGTTTAAGTATTCTGTAACTATTGACAAACCCTTGATAGGGTCAGATGTTTAAATAAATCTCCTTGGAAGGCAGCTACACAGAATGGGGTAGCAAGTGGATCCTGCCTGTTACATCCTTTACTGGCAGATAAGACGCCATCCAGTCCTCCGCCCTTGTTCAACAAGGAGTCCTTGTTTATGGCATTCAATTTCCAAAATTACAGAGTCTTTCAAACACCTCGGTCTGGAGTCTCATTTACTTGATTATGAACATTAGACATCTTCAATTATAATAACACTGTGGACGTGCAATATGATTGTAAAAGTCGCAGTGCAGGCCAGTGATGGCCCTTCCCATGTCTATTTTATACAAGGTAATATACAAGACAGATTAAGGTCTTATTACTTTCTCTACATGTACTATGTACATAGTGTATACGTAGGGAAGGTACTGTATTGCACCCAAAATAAGATACTGAGATTTCGCTGCAAATATATAAGTTTTGAGATTCCCAGAATACAGGAGAAGTATTTTTAGAAAAAACTCCGTGTGTGCGTGCATGTGTATGTGTCTGTGGACTTCAGAGCTCAAAAACGAAAAGCCCGTTAAATACCAAACTTGGTATTTAAATTTATTATCTTCTAAGGATGCAACAAGAAGATTTTCAACAAAACCCCCCTACCCCAAACTACCCTTTACATGGAAAAATTTTGAATAATGTTGGGTTTCTCAAAAATGGCTATAAATTGATTAAAATACAATATATTAAAGTTATTCACAACACAAATAAAATGTATATTTTGAACTTTCTAGGAATAGCCTTTGAAGAGCATTTTTGCTGGTTGATTTTGTAGAATTTTGTATAACGGTTAAACCGTAAGAGGTAGCCAAAACCTTAATACGCAAAATGTAGATCTCGTTAAAACACACAACTTATGTTATATGCGTTTTTGTTGTAGCGTTGACCGTTTCCAAGATATCCTTGTTATCTGTTTAAATTTAAAAATAGTTATACTTTCCTCAGAGAGGAAGTTCCCGTTTTTCTTTGTTTTACTCCTGGCCAAGCAAAGAAACCAATTTAATTGAAAATGACATAACGATTACTTTTAAAACTTTTGACTATCGCTTTACCATATCGCATTTGTTTAGTTCCCTTCTACTTATAAGGAACTAAGTAATAAGTACATTCTAATGCTTATCTCGATTGGCATGGTGTAGAAAGAAAAATAATCTGTTGTAAGAAGCCTGCTTGTAGAACAATTAGAGAAAGCCATATGAGTGTAACACACCAGAATTGTTTTTTAAATTTTTTAACACTAATTATACCTCTCCTGAAGCACGCTCTCATTTAGTTTTAGTAGTTTCTTTGTTACATACAATTCAGTGAGAATGCCGGGTATTGATTTAGACTATATATATATATATATATATATATATATATATATAGTGAAACAATGAAAGCGTCCCTCTTATTTGTTTTACTAATATATTCAGCTCAAGCTGACTTTCTCAAGTCCGTTGAACAAATTCTCTTGAAAACACTCCGAAGCATATAGTCTCAGAATATCAGTCACTAAATAGTGCTTTCTAGACTCATCTTCTTTAAAAGAAATATTATAAAATATTGCATGTAAATGGTTGTATGAGGGGTAGAAAATGTCATAAAAATGTCTATTTTGAGGTATTCCAAGATGATCGGCTTAAATACCAAATTTCATGTTTATTCGACTTCCATTTTTAATATAATGGCATTAGAGAGAGAGAGAGAGAGAGAGAGAGAGAGAGACAGACAGACAGACTTCACCTATTTTTAAAATGTTTTGTTGAAATCACAGGTGCCTTAGAATGTACATGAACTGTGATTCTAGTAATATATTATCACAAATAATACCACAAGTGTTCTCATTTTGCTGATAAGTGTCCTAAATCATAAAAACACGAGTTGAATTTGATAAACAATTCAGCGAAATAGACTATTAATAATAAATTTATAATATAAAGGAAGGGAGATTTTATCAGGTTATGATTATAATGCTTACATTAGTGCTCAAATGGTAGATGACGTGTTCCACCATGTTTATTTACCATGCTTTTTCTTTCTTTCTTCACTGCCTCATGAATTATGATATGGCCATACATCCAATGTACGAATATCGATAGAAACAACAGAGATAGGAAACATTTACTTCATTTCAGCTTTCAATAGCTACTACATGAAATGGATACAAACGTTCTTTTATTTGAGGTTATTGCACTCATCTCTTACATAAAAAATATAAATAATGATTATTTTCACCCCTTTTTAAACTAAAAACATTATGAACTGGATAAAACTTTAAATAAACATTGTAACTGAATTCATTGAAAGTAAAATTATTGTGGAACTGCCAGTTATTAGAAGTGAAGGATGGCTGACTGGAGTGTCACCTTGTTACCAATAACCAAGATAGGAGATTAAACAAACGAGCAACAAGATTTCAAAAAAATGAATATCAGCTGCGATAAGATTACAGCGGTATAATGTACAGTAGTACGCACCATGTTCGTGGCACCAAGTATGCAACGGTATATAGTGCTCGCCGTAGTACGCACCATGTTCGTGGCACCAAGTATGCAAGGGTATATAGTGCTCGCCGTAGTACGCACCACGTTCGTGGCACCAAGTATGCAGCGGTATATAGTGCTCGCCGTAGTACGCTCAGGACGCCAAGTATGCAGCGGTATAATGTGCACTACGTTACCGAGCCAAGTATGAAGCGTTATATTCGACGCTTAAAGATTCACTCCACAACCAGATGAGTAGATCTACGTACTTTATATTGTGGAGATCTACTATCGTTGGTGTGCCTCAGCTAGATTCAGCCTGCAATCAATGAGGGTAGTTTAGGGAGTGATCTTATGAAATTGCATTGACACACGTTAATTTTCCTTCAATTTATTGTCACTAGAAGACACGAGATAAGTACTTTGCTTTACAATCTGCTAAGTGAATTATTCACTAGTAGCTTTCTTTATCGACAATTCACACATTCGTTTTTCTTATAACCCTTTTCTCTTTAAGTTAGCTTTATGTAATTAAGTCTAGATGCGGTCACTGAGGGCGCTGATAACTACCCAAGTATCTATGAGAGTTACGTTGTTTAACTTGAAAGCCGATGTAACTAAGCGATAACTCTGACGTAACTTTAATGCTTCGGTGCAACTAACAGACAGCTCCAATGTACAGCAATCTTCTCCTTATATAGCAAAATTGCTATAACGGCGGCTTCTTTCTGAATGGTCAGAAAGGCCGCGAAACTGGAGTTGTTATTACCCAAAATACATCATTTTCTTCCCAGGATGCAACATAACACCCACGTGACACTTGTTACACAATGGAAAAATATTCTTCTCCAAACTAAAAGGGTCTTTACGGTCACTCGTAGCTCGTACGTGCTTGGACAGAAGAACATCTACTAACAATGAAAGCCTCTCACTCCACTTTCCAAGTTTGGCGTAAACAACTCTCAACTACTCTTGCTAAAAACTGATTTTTACTCTCTTAATACATGAAATAATCTAGTATTGGTACTCTTTAAATATAAACTGATAAACAATTAATAAAATGATAATGGTTATTATAGAGAAGCCAACTAACGGTCTCAAGATGTTTCGACAATATCACTCCAGTCAGATGACCGCGATTGGTTGAAATTGCTAATCTCGGCAATTGCATTCACGGTTTCATTGTTGAGCTAAATTGTTTTACAAGGTGAGGTTTATATTGTCTTTCCTGCAGTAAAACAATTCATCTCCCGGTAGTGCTATGACCAAAAAAATTTTCGGTTTAGATCACTGACTGATCGAAGCAGAATTTGACCGTGCCTATGAGCTGTTCAGGCACAGGAATAATTCATTATCGTCCACTCTCAATTTAGGATTCCACATTTGCCACACCTTCATTTATTTGCTGAGCTAGCACTAAGTGATTGCCTAGTTATCAGCTTCCTAACCGTAGGAATTAATTGTCAGCTAGACCGCGCCGTGACCGAGTGTTAGCCTGGACGTCTCTCACTAAGGCGGCATGGGTTCGATCCCAAGCGATAAAACGGCACAGGGGTGGGTATTCTCCAAGTTCTCCACCAATTCCACCGGTGCTCCATCTTCATTCCATGTATCATGTGCCATAGAAGTAAAAGCGGGAGTTAAACACTTTAAAAATGTGTGATGTGTTACAATCACATGACTTTCTCTACACTTCTGCAACAATTCTTGTTAAAAAGTTTATTCTTCTATCTATTTCATGGTAATCGAGATACACATTAAAATAAATTGTCCTTAATACTTGGTTGTTCCTTAAGTAGAAGGGAAATATCTAACATGTTCCATTCACTCGATGTCTTCTAGCTGTTCGGTAAACAAAAACCTATTATTGAAAACATTAATCTGTTATCTAAATCATGCTAAGATAAACATAACCAATTAGTCTTATTATTAGCTCCTTGTAAATAGAAGGGAAATAAGAAAATGCATAGGCTAAAGCGATATCCTCGTCCTTTAAAAGCCGGTCGCTACGTGAAGCAATTGAAAGTCTAATCTCTTTGCTTGCCAGGAGTAAACAAACAAGAAACGAGAAAAAAGTTTAAGAAAAGTTTAAGTGCAGCTTAAAATTGAAACCAATAATCCAGAATATCTCGAAAACTGTTAACTCTATACAAAAAAATGTATATCACATAAATTGTGTGTTTTAATGAGATCTATATTTTTGTACTGTAAGTTTATAAAACTATCTTAAACAAACGGTATTTTAATCAAAATCATTAGAGCCATTTTTAGTAAATCAGCATTTTCCAAAAATGTTCCACATAAAGGGTAGTTGGGGTGGGAGGATTTTCTTGAAAATCTTTGTGTCGCATCCTTGGAAGATACCAAAGTTAAATACATGTTTGGAATTTAACAGTCGTTTTGTTTTTGAGCTATGCTGGCCACAGACACACACAGATACATTTTTGTAAAAAGGTGTTTTTGAATTCAGGAAACCTAAAAATATGAATTTCCGGTGAAATCTCGGTGTCGAGTTCTTGGGTGCAATACAATACCTTCTCTATAATCATGTACATAGTATGTGTAAAAATTGCTATGGTAGTTTCCAGTCACCTAAAATATAGGTCAGACGCTTTACGGGTCAATGGTGTCGCTGGTTCCTTTGATTTACTCCTCAGTCTGAAGTAGATCTGAGCCATTCTACAAATGACGTAACAAATTTGTTGTGCTACATTCACATTGCTTTCCATATCCACTATTGTTTTGTTTTATATAGGTCTATAAGCTAACCTGACAACTGTCTCCTTCATTGTAGTCGAGATAAATCTTTGCCCCTAAGTGCTTCCGGAAGTGTCGTGTTCGTTTCTATTCGGGGTATGGAAATATGTTTACTTTCTCTCTTCATACATAGTACACAGGTACAGTTGAATTCCAACCCCCCCCCACAAAATTGACATAAAAATTTCACTGGAAATAGGCATGCTAGGGTCCCCTGTATCCAGAAAAGAGAAATCGTGTATGCGTCCTATGCCTGTTAACAGGATAACTCAACAACGAAAAGTCGGTTAAGTACCAAACTTGAAATTGAAGTTCCGCATCTTTCAAGGATGCGACATGAAGATTTACAACAAAATCCCCCCAAACAATCCGTTATATGAAAATGTTTCCAAAATTGTTTCTAAAATGGCTCCAACGATTCTGATTAAACTACCGTATATCATAAATATTTACATGAAATATAAAAGTTTATCTTGAAACTTCTGGAAATAGCCTCTGAACTCCTCTTCATTCTGAATGACTTTTGCATAAATAGTAACTGTAAGGGATAGAAAAAGATTTACTGCACACGCGTTAAAACACACAATTTATGTCACATACGTTTTGTTTGTGGAGTTGAAGGTTTCCGAGATATTTCTCATTATTATTGGTTTCAATTTTAAAATATAACCTTTCTTAAACTAGGAAGTAGTCAGCTCATATCTTTTGTTTTACTCCTAGCCATACAAAGAGAATAAAAGTTCAAAATCAGCAGCATAAGAGTTTTTCTTGTCGTATTAAGCTGAATGTCGGGAAAATTTAAGCTCAATGTTCTCCGGACATATTTGGACACCATTTCATTCATTCTCCGATTTGACAAATTGAACAAGTATTATTAATAAAATAAAAATATATCCTAACAATTCTGTAACAGACACTTCGTCTATTCATAGAGCAACTGTTCATAGAATAATTAACCTAGGAAGCCATTAAAACCTAACCACAAGTGGAAAAGGTTCTGCAAAGTTGACTAATTCGGAGGAGCGCATAAGGCATGTGATACATAAATATAGGCGTGAGGTTACGTGACATTGCAGATTATATGTGTTAAAAGGGAAGTCATTACATTAATTTAAACCAGTGATAGATCTCGGTATTTGGAACACATTTTGTATCACACGTTTTTGTCTCTGACAATTTCCTACGGAGATATTTAGTTTTATCAATAGAGAGAGACAAACTGGCAACGTTGCAGGTTGTGTGGGTGTCACTTGCACTAGTCACTAGACACGTCTCACTGCTGCTAGCGCGTAAACAAATTCCATGCCGAGTCTGCTACGTCGTAATAAATAAGTGCTTCTGAATTCTCCAGTAACGATACTGTTACCTAAACACGCAATCTAAGGTATTGTTCATCACTTCCTTCAACATAAAACTTCCATCTCTCCGACTTGTAAACACAAACAAAAGTACATCTGTAGGCCTCTTACAAATTGTACCAAATGATATTTTAACGCGGCAGCAAAAGAATAAGCAATGAACCTAGTGGTTCACCTACTTCACAGGTATTGCAGAAAATGTCTACCATTTGAGCACCTGCAAACTTCACACCTTTTTAACTAATTGCGTCGCATCCAGCAAAAACACCCTCATTGTTGGTGGGTATTTCCTCAGCAGCCAGATAAATGCCTTCTCTCAAAGATTCAAGGAAGTAATTGCTGTTTTGTAGACCCACTTTTCATATCTACCCAGAAGGGAAAATCCAGAGGATTCATATCTGGCGATCTTGCAGGCCAGTTGATGTGCCCGTAATGTCCAAACCACTTGTTAGGAAAGCTACGATTCAGATGATCACAAACATCCCGAGTAATGTGCGGTGGAGCACCATCATTTAGGAATCACATGTTTCTTCTGCTTTTTAAAGGGACATTTTCCAATAAGCTTGGAAGCGTCTCTTGCAGAAATGTCAAATTATTAACCCTCTTCAACCGGTAGAAGAGAATGTAAGGCCTATGAGATATCATCAACGATTCCTGCCCATAAGTTCACTGCAAATCACTGTTGAAAATGATGTTCTCTGGTGTGTGGGTTTTCTATATCCAATGAATGATTATTATGAAAATTGAAAGTGCCATTTTTGTAAAGGTGGCTTCGTCAGTGCCATAATGAATTGTGGCACTGCGTCTTGTTCTTGGAACCAATTGATGAAAGCCAGCCTAGCGGCATCATCCGCTGGTGAAAGACACCCCCAGCCATTGGATGTTTTACGGTCGCAATAACTGTTCTTTAAACAAATGATTTACAACCCCTCTTTTACCTAGGTGTATACCACGGGATATTTACATTTTTTTTCTTTCTCTACACGTGCTATGTACATAGTGTATAGGGAAAAAGGCCCGTGTCAATCTGTGTGTGGTCGCGCCGTGGTCGAGTGGTTAGACCACTTGCCTCTCACCTAGACGACCGGGGTTCGATCCCAAGCGACCGCATGTGAGATTTGTGGTGGAAAAAGCGGCGCTGGGGCCGCCTTCGCATTCCACCGGTGCTCCATCATTATTCATGTATCATCAGTGTCACCGCCTGTGGTACCATAAGTAGTTAAAGCGGGCGTTAAACACTACTAAAGAAAACACGATAACTCAAAAATGAAAAGTCGGTAAAATAGCAAACTGCGTATTTAAGTTTGGTATCTTCCATGGATGCGACACGAAGATTTTGAAAATATTCAAATTTTTGATTTTCTGAAAAATGGCTCTAACGATTTTGATTAAAATACCATATATTATATTTATATTGCAAATAAAATATATATCTTGAAATTTCAGGGAACAGCCTCGAAATATTAAATTTGCTGAGTTTTGCCGCATAGCTCAAAACCGAAAAGACCGTTAAATACCAAATTTGATATTTAAGTTCAGTATCTCCCGCGGATGCGACCCGAAGATCTTCAAGAAAATCCACCCACCACAAGCTACCCTTTTCATGGAAAAAATTTTGATTTTCTGGATAGTGGCTCTAATTTTTTTTATTTAAATCTCATGCATTTTGAATATCTACATGACAAAAAAATGTATATCTTGAATTTTATGGGAATAGTCTCTTAAAGACATCTTTATTCTATATGAATTTTTTGGAATTTTGCTTAACTAGTAAACCGTATGGTAAGGACAAAAAGTTACTGCACAAAAATGTGGACGATATTGAAACACAATTTATGTAATATATGTTTTTTTCGTGGAATTGGCAATTTCTGAGATATTATTGTTATTTATTGGTTTCAGCTTTAAAATATTTAAAATTTTCTCCGTGCCCTGCATAGAAATGATGGCAACCAGCTTTTAAAATATTTGATTATCAATTTAGCCTAGTGTTTTTCCTTATTTTCCTCCTACTAACAAGGAAGCAAGTGATTAAGAAAATTTCTGTTAATGTTTATCTCGATTATCATGAAGCAGATAGAAGAATAAGCTTTTAAACAATGTGTTACAGAGATGTAGAAAAAGTCATGTGAATGGAACATATTAGATTTTTATTCAAGTATGCGGAAGATGCTCTTGAGGAATTCTGCGAGTGTAAAACAGTTGGTCGATCTCTTGAATAGATGATGTACTCATTCATCATGTGTAGGACCAACTGTGGAAGCTTTTCGGAGCAACTGCAGAATGGTGAAGCTCTATTTTCATTGTGTGAAGGTACGATTGAAAGCGGCCATGAATTGTAAAAAATTTGGGCAGTTATATATTTGGTGAGAGAGATTAGGACATTCTAAGAGATGTGTTGGGAATGGAGTTTGGTCTGATAGGCTTTATTGGATCTCTGTAGCTGGAATTCCAAATAGTGTAATACAATAACAGCTGCTTGCCCCAAGTTATAGGAATAGATTTGTAGTTAATTGTAGTTTTATAACTGGCTGCAATCATCGCAAGGTAGTCGCCTTTTAATTTCCCACAAGGCCCTGTAAGACCTTTGTGCCGGTGGAGGCTTAGCTGATATGGGCAGCTAGGATACGGATTCACACAAAATGCCAATGATACGAAATATTCGATTCTATCCCAGCAGGGGTGCTCAACTAATTTAGCTGATTTAGTTATACTAAGTTCACCTCCGGTGTTCAAGATTCGCGATTTGGCTGGGGAACACATAGAGGGTATTTTTATACTCAAGAGTTGCAACGCGTATCCCTCCCCTTGACACTCAAGGTTGATAAAGTGGAAGGAAGGGGGCGCAGTAGGCAAGTGTTTGTTAAGTGGAGAGGGTATCCCGATAAATTTAACTCTTGGGTGAAACAATCTAGTACCACACAGTTATGATGGTTAGAAAGAAACCGTTTTCTATTTGGTTGGCGAGTAATGCATCGATGAAACGTTTTACCTATAACGCTACTGATCGTTTCTCAAACCACTTACCGGAAAGAATTGTATTACATGGTGATTGGGAGGTATCCCTCTCCAAAAATAGGTACCCCTACTGTTTTATAATCTCACCACCCTATGTACTATGAAAGGTACTTTTATTGAGGATGGCAAAACCTCAGATTTTTGTGTTTACTTTAAAAACTATATGGAAACAAACCCCTCAGATATTTACATGCGTATTAATCATCGTATAAAGTTAGATGTTCTAATATCCAATAATTTTATGTATACAAATGGTAAGATAATCCTGTCCCCCTCCGTTATATCAAATATTATCCAAAATCCGTCTGACTCCAATGAAGGCGTAGGTAATCACAAACAATATGAGAAATCAAACACTACTCCAAATCCCTCAGACCCAATGCAGGTGTAGATAATATTAAAACAGTTTGAGAAAGCAATACCTATTCCAAATCCCCCCGGTTCCAATATACTTCCCATAGCAGGTTTAGGTAATCCTACAGAAGTAACACTTCCACACAAAGCTGTGCCTGTTCACGAGGACTCAGTTATGTCTGATGGCCCTAAACGCACTGAACCTCAGAAGTCAAGTGCTTCGAAATCCAATGACACAGACATCAAACGAAAACTCACCAAGCTAACTCTCTGGCCTAACTTGTGTAGAATGTTAGGATTTATTCCTGAGTCAGTCATAGTAAAGATACAAAACGCTGTTTACCCTTTGGACCCATGCATGGGGTTTCCTTATGAAGTTTTCATTTACTGTAATCTTGTATCACCTCAATTAGTAGGTGACATATTGGATCAGGTACTCGATAGTACCATCATCGAACTAGAATCCAAACAAGTAAAACGTCTTTCAGCAAAAAATACATTTTTCTTAAAAAAAAAAAAAAAAGGGGGGGGGGGACCGTTGCTACAACAAGATTTCAACATTATTAGCATAGATTTAGGGGATGTTTTTGGAAGCCTCTTAGTATTTGCGGACTGTTTTTCTTCCGCTATAGTTATATCGTTTAGACCAAGAAATGAAGGCGAGCGATGACATAGTTTTTGCTATTATCTGAATCACGCCTATGGTCATCACGATAATCGTGATTTCATTCTTTACAAAGGGTCTCAGTTTCCAAATGGCTTTTTAGTGCTCTAGATGGACTCTTTCACACCCTTTTAAGCGTTTTTAAAAGCGGTGCTAAAGTTATCGGAAAAGAAGCATTAAAGATGGGATCAAATGTTTTGTCTGATATTGTTACAAACTCTGCAACACGTAAGGAAGCCTTTAGATCCCGATTAAAGGAGGCTGGTCCAATCTGAAGCGAAAAGCCGAGTCTGGAAGTAAACGAATTTAAATAAAAAGACGACGTAAGCAAAGAAAAAAAAACAGAAGTATTCTTCCAATGGAGACGACTATCTGGATCTCTCACATGGTGTGTTAGAGGTTTGTGTCAAAATTGTTAAGCAAGATGGATCCAATCTTGGTGATGAGGATCAGGTAATCTTAATAAATAATTCCCTAAATTCACTATTTAGTCAGGTTTCGGTATCTCTAAACAATGTGAACGTGTCCATCCCTCAGCAAGGGTACCCTTTTCGTATCTACCTCGAAACGCTACTCAATTATTCATCCGATGCTATGAATGGTCGTTTACAATCTTCCCTTCTTCAAGGATACTGCTGGGCAAATGAATAGTTTTGTTAATAATGCAGGGGCTAGAGCCCGTTTTGCATTAACTCAACTCAGTCAAGAAGTTCAAATGATGGGTTGTCTCTCTCATGGAATAAAAATAATAAAAATGTGTTAATGTTAAATAACGTCGACCTTACCATCTCTCACCCCATCGCCGCCACAGTTTCATCTTATTTCCAGCACACCTTCATTTAATGCATACACAAAGTTCATTTATGCAAAATTCATCTCAAAAAAGTTAGACCTACCCCAACCGTTAAACTTGCACATGAAAAAGGTCTTAAGCAAGCCAACGGTGGTTATTGGTATGAGGACCTTGATTTTCAAGCTCTAAGTATAGGTACATGAACTACCTCAGCCTCCTTTAATAATCTACTTGTTGGTAAAATACCCAGACGCAATACTCTAGGAATGGTCTCAGATAAGGCATACACCGGTGATACAACAAAAAATCCGTTCAATTTTCGACACTAACTTGTCAGCCCTTCAACTGTTTGCCAACAACCGCCCCGTCCCACCAAGGCAATAAACCTAAAATTTTCAGACGGAAAGTTCAACATGGGTTTCACACCATCTTTGAAGCTTTGGACATGGTTTTCAATCACAAAGGTATTAACATATCTAGGGAGGAATATCCTAAAGGAGTTAATTTGTTTAGTTTTGACTCAAAAGCTGACATGCCAGCAGATTATGCGTCTGGTCCTCATCATGGTAATTCGGATATAAAACTAGAAGTTGCAGAAATATTGCCAGAATCTATTTGTCTCCTCACGCTTGCGGATATATATATATATATATATATATATATATATATATATATATATATAGATTTGTTGAAATTGATGTCCATCGTTTAGTGCTAGTATCGTGAACACTTCCCAAATTTCCTCTTGTCTGCGTAAATACCCACAGTTTATAGGTGTATTTGCTTCGGACCAATTAACAATACCGCTCTCTATCTCACCCCCCAAACTATGGCTATTAACACTGACCCCACACAAAACCAGGAAAACTTTAGGTTTGCATTTTCGTTTCCAAAAGTGCCATCGGCGAATATTTTGACAGTTACGCATTACTTCCTCTTTTACCATCTCTCCTCTATTTTCTCAACTGTTATTGTGGTCCACAATGGTATAATACACGTCGTCTGCGAGGAAACGTCTCCACCACATGTGGTCATTACATATTAGGGTATCTGTCTCACAGATGCTGTAATTTAGCTGCCACCACCTTCTTTTCCAAATTCAAAATATCCGATTACGTGTTAAACAACAAACTTATTTTACACTCCCCCTCTGCAAAGTGCACCTCTGTTGGCCAATCCTGTGAACCGTTGGCATCATACCTATAAGTACCAGATCTCTACGCATTTAATGCTCATTCACAGTCTGCTCCATCACCATGTAAATGCTACCTCTCTTACGTGTCTGTTTTCTCGCTCTAAGGTTTAATAATTCCTCCTTTTAATTGCATTGTGCTCTTTTATTTATAGGTGGGGTATACACTTCCTCAACAGATCAGAGACTAAATATCTCTCTGTCGCAACAACGCCTGAAGTCGCCATTACCATAGCATCCTGCGGGAAAAGCAAGTGTACATTTCTTCACACTCTTAATGAATGGTCAACACTCTTCGAAGTCCTAGGCCCAAAGACTGATTCTCACTTCGCTACCACCTCCAAACAATCGTCGTTCACAGAAATCATCTCAGAAACATTCTATATCCATTTCAAACACCTAATTGGTTTCTCCGCAGTTTAAACCTGCCGGAATTGCCCGTTTTGAAGAGGAATGGAATAACCTCAAAGACCTGTTTACCGTTTACCAGTCTAAACTTGTTTCCTAAATCACCTCCCCACCTTCCTTGTTTATTAATCCAACCCCTTCCAAGAGGTGTTAAGTCCCACTTCACCTATTCACCTTTACCTGTTCAGTCGCCGAACAAGCAACATGCAACACAGTGTACTTCGAGATCTCAACAACTGAGGACAGACACCTCACATAGTTGGAGTCCGGGACCTTCTCCGTAAGGTCCTTACTTAGTTATCGGCGCCAAAGTTCTCAACACACAGTACGGGTGGAGATCTGTCCTCAAACTTCAAGAGGGAAGAGAGGTATTTCTACCATCGGCTTACAACGACCTTGACGATACCATTCGTCATCTCAATCAGGCACCATTCCAGATTATCTACAACGGTATAGAGTTCATCCCCAACAGCAACGGCCTTAAGAAACACGTTCTGGCGTTTACAGAAATTCTTCATAAGGAATTAGCTGTTCGTCGGATTTTATCAACATAAGTGGGGTTCGTTTCCGTACATTCTCTTTTCTTTTTAATTTCCGTGTATGCGCTGTGTTCCTAATATTTTGTCTTCTATTCACATCTTTTTTGGTAGTGTTTAACGCCCGCTTTAATTACTTATGGCACTGCAGGCGGTGACACTGATGATACATGAATGAAAATGGAGTTCCGGTGGAATGCGATGGCGTGGAAACCGGAGAACCCGGAGAAATCCCGCCCCTGCGCCGCTTTGTCCACCACAAATCTCATATGCGGTCGCTTGGGATCAAACGGCCCGTCTAGGTGAGAGGCGAGTGGTCTAACCACTCGGCCACGGCGCGGCCTTCTACTCACAGGTAACAACCTTATGTCTACTATTAATTTCACGGTGTCGGGATCTTTATCGGAACATGGTGTCTTAGTAAACAAGTAAGTTTCAACATTGTTTCCACCCACATTGACAAATTTGGACCCATCAGGACCGTCACCATCGAGGTCAATGTATCAAACGCTGGTGTTACCTTCATGTCCTTCCACCCGACGAAAATATCTCCCAACGGGTGTGATGCTACTTGGCACTCCTCCATCAACGACGAGAAGCTTCCTCCTACCAATGCAGAAAATATTATTGTATTTGTATGTATTCCAAACACCGTTCAAAATCATGATTTTACCCATATTCAGTTCTCATGTGAAACAAAAAGTAATATACAGGATGAACTTCCATTTCTTTCATATAAATCGTGTACTACTCTTTTTAGAATTATGTTCAATAAACAACCCTCATAGTGTCTACATATAGAATGTGCTCACTCTTTGTATATTAATTGTAACCTAGTTTTTCAATAAATGACACAGTAACCAGGCCTTCGGTTAGCAGACCGGATCCGGGTTGTGACTCTAGCAGCCAAAAAAAGGTCAAAGGCTAATAGAGGTAAAATTGCTGACACTAATTTCCGGTTCTGGTCGCCGAGGGTCCTTACTACTGGTGAAGCTCTTTTTCATTGTGTGGAGGTAGGATTGAAAGCAGCCATGAATTGGAAGGAATGTGGGTAGTTATATGATTAGGTGAGAGAGATAGGGACATTCTGAGAGGTATGTTGGGGATGAAAAGTTTGGTGTGATAGGATCTCGTGTAGATGGAATTCCAAATTATAGTGTAATACTGTAACAGCTGCTTGCCCCAAGTTATGGGAATAGATTTGAAGATATGGACACAAACAACAGTACCTGTCTCTATTTCACAATGTAATCCCCATTCTGATACAGTCACGTGATACAGTTTAATGCTGATGCTATACTTTTCTACCGCCAAAGAACTTATTCCTTTCTTCTTTTTTGGAAGCACAAAATGTTCGGCCAATCTAATTTTATAGACAATTAACGCAAGTGTATAGTGATAAATGGCGCATAATTTACGAGTAATCAAGGATGAACCAGTGTGCACGATAAAGACCAGCGTGGAAGTTCATCAATCGTTATATAGCAGATGAAAGGAAATGTTGACAAAAGAATTAAATAAAAACTGGTGTTTTACTTTTGACACTGTACACGACTTTTTGGATGGGAAAAGATTTCCCAATTTTTAAGACCTCAAAGTGACAATGACATCTTGGCTCATATCTTTAGCCATATCATCTGCATTGAAAGATCGGTACCACGTGACAATAAATACCTCAATAGCAATAACGATTACATTGAGAAATAGAGTAAGGTACTGTAACTTTGTAAATAAAGTTTTGAGTTAACAACCTTCGTTAATGCTTGGTTATGCCGAAACGTCTGTCACTTTCTAGACGATCCTCGTATAATGAGTAAAGGGGAAGATTAAAATCTTCTAAAGCATTGTACAGCAATTTCACATCGAAATGTAGAAGTAACTGAAATGAATTCAACGTTCCAGTTTAAAATGCTACCGTACAATGTCGGCCAATATACCATGATTAAGTTCCCCTTTCGCAGTTCCCTCGTCCGTGTTAACTTCTAGTAGTACATGCACATACGAGTGTTTGATGTGCTGGTACTTATCGATCTTGTGTTGCTTTAAAATTGTACGAGTACATCTGAAAATGATATAGGAACCCGAGGTCATGTACGTACTCCTAGGTGTAACAGCGGTTAAAGTATTCTAAATGAATCTATAATTGCAGAAAGGTTGCTCTTATTAAATTCAAATTTTAGAGCACAGATGAAAAACTATTTAGCATGGAAACAAACTTTATTATTATTATTATTATTATTATTATTATTTATTATTATTATTATTATTATTATTATTATTATTTTACTCACAGTGTTATTAGTAAGACTATACCAGGATTGAATAACTAACCAAAATTTTTATTTTTAAAATAAAACAGTTTTAATTATATAGACTCATACCCTATATGCAATTAATACATTATTGTATATTAAAATAATCAGCTAATCACTTCAAACACCATTATTTATTTGTTTATTTTTGAAAAGTAGTAACAACTTGAATTATGAACTACAGGCGAGGCTAAAACACTGAGCTGTTCTAGAAATGGACGTTGAACTATACAATTATTATTAACTCGTGAGAAGGTTACAAGGTAGGTAGTGCTTTGTTCGTTGCTGCGTAACCCCGCCAGAATAAACAGTTTTAATTCTGTTTGTTTAAACTGCAGCAAATAAATCAATAAATGAATGAAAATGGATATTCCCGAAGCAATTTTAGATTACGGTAAAAAAAAGCCGGCAAGTCGAGGGACTTATGTGATAAGGAATTTTCATTATTTAAAAAATAGGGAGCTGCCAAAAGAATTAAAATATTTTACAGTGAAAGACTCATTTTTGTTGTTTCCTAGGATACATGAAGCCTATAGGATAGGATAAAATGTTTTACGGTTGCTCCCGAATGGTTACTCTCTCTACATGTACTATACATATATGCATATGTGAAAATTTCACCAGTAATATATGTTTTGAGGTCCACTAAATCCAAAACAATATTTTACATTCTCTACCACATAAATTTATATAGTAATAAAGAAGGCATTGCATTGTACCAAAAAAATTCAATACCGAGATTTCACCGGAAATATATTTTTAGTGTTCCCTGAATCCAAAAAAAAAAAAAAAAAAAAAAAAAAAGCATTTTTAGAACAACTTCCGTTTGTGTGTCTGAGTATATTTCTGGATGCATAACTCAAAAACGAAAAGCCGGTTAAGTAAAGTTAGTATTTATGTTTAGTATCTTCCAAGGATACGACACGAAACTTTGCAAAAACATTCCTTCAAGTCAACTACCTTTTTTGTAGGACATTTTTAGAAATATTTGCTACATTATCTGAAAGTGGACTTTGAAAACCTTTTCATTCTGGATGACTTTTATGTAACTAGTAAACCAAGAGAGAGAGAGAGAGAGAGAGAGAGAGAGAGAGAGAGAGAGACAAAACTTATTAACCAAAGAAAGGTAAATCTCGTTAAAACATAGATTTATGTTATATGCATTTTTTTTTTCTTTTGTAAATTAAACCGTTTCCGATAAATTCTTCGTTATTGGTTTCAATTAAATTACTTAAACTTTTCTCAAACGCCAAGTTATCTTTCGTTTCAACTCTCTTTTTTCACCCTTGGCAAACAGAAGGAACCGAATTTCTATTTTTACATAGTGATCACCTTTTAAGATATTTGACTATCTTTTTAAGCTACTGTTTTCCTTCATTTCCCTTTTAATTAGAAGTAACCAATCATTTCTACTAACGTTTTTCTTCATTAACACGATGTAGATAAAGGAATTTGTAACCATGGTTTGTAGAAAAAGATATGTGAACGGAACACATCTGACTTTTTATCATTGACTGATAAATATCTGCAGTAAGTGTACATCAGCAGACAGAAGTAATTATTAGTGATTTCTTCAGCACCAGAAATAATAATTTGTTGAATAACAGTTGTACGTACTCAACAATTATAGTTAATAACTACACTGAAAGTAACAACAAAATGTCTGCTTTCATATGCCGCAGTCATCTTAAGGAGTTGTATTGTGAAGGTTTGAAATTCCAAACTAATAATAGTAACTTTTTGAAATTTATTTCGCAGATGTAATGTAAAGCAAATTTCATTTATTTTACTCTAATAGTTTAGAGGTTATGTTCAAATGTGTTTGTTTGCTTTTTCACGTAACTAGAAAGTGCCTTGCGACAAAAAAATTAAAATGTTGGTCTGATATTTTATCTATAGGTTCACAATACATCTGGGTTTTGAATTTTCCATAGGTTGTTTTGTGTTTCCTTTGGTTTAGGCTTGAAAAATGTTTTAAATTTATGAGTGTGTTGCTGTTTTTTTTCCTTAAAAATGTAATTGTTGTGTTTGAAAGTTCAAAGTTGAAAGTTGAAAACATAGGCTTAATTCCGTCTCACAGTAAAGCATAGGCCTATTTATTGTACCTCTGTGAACATGTACAACAAATTGTATTTGTGAAACATATAAACTGCTCCGTAAGGAGCATTTTACACAAAGAAAAATGCTGAAATATCAATAGCGAGAAAACAAGGAGAGATTTCAATGCATGACTCACATCAAAATCCAACAGGTTGGTAGTTGAACCCTCAGCTTTCCTTCTCCTCTCCTCTGCAACTTGGGGTGGTATGTTCGAATCCGGGCGTGCAGGTTATATGTATTGGAATGGTGTGGAATTATGGTTGGATTTGCTCATGGTTTTTATTAGCATGGAGACCCTTTCAGGTTGTGGTGAGATACAAGTGCTTTATTAACTGAGTCCGGTCTTTTCCCCCCGTAGAACACACGCGTATACTTCTTAATTTTCTACCGTGACGTTACACTTTACCCGCACGCGATTATTATAATTTATTGGTTTGATGCAGTGATATGTCTCGTACTATGATCGGTATTAAAATCACTTACTTACGTCACAGCTAAGGGTTACACCACGCGCTCAAATATCACATCTTGGTCGTGCGCAGGTTCTTCGTCAAGTGCCTCACAGTTAAAAGGTAGCCTGTTCGGCTCTACCGCGCATTCGAAATGTCACATCTTGGTGGTGCGGAGGTCCTTCACCAAGTTACACTGTTGCCTGACCAGCGGAGAGCATTGTCTTGCTGTGCCCCGTTAGTTACCCTTAGGCAGAGTATTCTCGCCCCTTTCCCTCGGGGCAATGCACGGCAGGTAACGGATCTTGTACCCCGAGCTCGTGACTTATACGTGTTAAAAGTCTTTCTACCCTTCCCATTTTCACTCAACATTTATATTTTATCTTCGGGATATAATTTATATTCTCGGCTATGATTTATATTTCTCTTCTTAATAATTCTTCCCCCCGGGACAAGACATGTACTGTCTCATATGCCCCAAAAATAAAAATAGTAATGCCAATTAAATGCAGTTAGTGTTTTTGTTTGTTAGTCCCCTTGTGATTTCTAAATACGAAGTTATTTTACAAAATAATTCATCCCCATGGCATTATGCATCGGCGTTGCTTGTGTGAGTTCTCAGGCGCTACATACTAAATTCTTATATTACGTTTTACATTTATACATAAATATTTACCCTAATTACCTTACACATCAAATATTTCTATGCATTTGCGTGGATACTCTCAAAATCACATATCAATTTACTCCATCCTTCTCTCGATTAATAGTTATACACACATCACATTACACATAGCATTCATTCATACATTACACTCATGCCCTTTACATATTACAGGGTGGCATTAACATCATCCTTGTATTATATTTCTCGTCACTTTTTTTTTTTTTTTTTTTTTTTTTTCTTTTTAATAATGTTACAGAAAGAGTATTGGTATAATGTTTTTCTTCATGGTTCCCCTTCACTTTTCTCTCCCGCAATTGCTACATACAATAATACTAAACATAAATATCCTGTTAGAATTACACTCATACATTGGACATGTTATATGGTTATATTCAGATTATCTTTTTGTTATATTTCTCTTGATATATTTTTTAATTTATTTTAATCTGTTTTGCCAATGTTCCAAAAATATTTGTATAATGTCTTTCTTCATGGTTTCACTTTTCACTAAAGCACTGCACACGATGTTTATTTTTTGCTACTTATTCTAATCACTTATCCTATTCTACATATATTTGCACTTTTATTACTTTTATTTGAGTACCATTGAAAACAACATTGCTCTTAAAACTAAGTTTGTGTACATCTTTATGTCTATTCAAGATTTTGTGACCTTTCCTACATGTTCTACAAATTTATACATTTCAGTTTTATTTTCTACTCCCTGACATTTTGTGTCAACCTACTCGGATGTTTACGCGTTCCGGTGGTCGTTAAACCGTCTGGTTGCTTCGCCACTGGCGCGATTTACGCCTGGCGTTTTCATTGATGCTAGTATTATTTCCCGGAGGCCAATTAGCGTTTTGCCTGTCATGCGTGAGTGGGTGTTCGCGTCTTCGGGCATCGTAACTTGGAGGTGCCCCGTCCCATTCAGATAATGATCTTTTTCGGTTTTCTTCTACTGTGCAGCCTATTCTGAGATGTTATCATTTTTTTCAAAGCTTCCCCCATTTTTTTCATCTTTGTAGCAACTAACTCATTTTTAATTTCATTTGGACTGAGGCAGGCCGTAAGAGATATAAATTCAGTTTCGTGTACTGGCGGTTCAGGTAACTGGCTTTGTTTACATGTTTGTGTTGTACCTTTCCCCCCGAGTCGCTGTCTGACAGCCGGGAAGCTCACATCGTGTTGTGGTGCCTGCCTCTTGCTCTCACTGGTGCGACTTTTGTTTTTCTTTTCGCGTGCAGTTTAGCGTGAAGTTAAACGGGGCTACTTTGACTGCCTCTTCTATCCGTACTTTCCTTGTGTGTTCGTGATTTCTTTCCATCCATTACATTATTGGAACATTTCTACACCATGGCTGCCCCCGTTGATACGGGGCAGCTTATTTATTTATTCTGCGATGCAGACATGCTACCAGTCTGAGGACCAGCCATCTTCTCTACCGGCGCCACGCTCAGTTCTTCCAACTGCGTCAAGCAGCGCTCAGGGAGAAACCTCTTTGTCACCTCATCAGCAGCGCCAGCCCATGCCCGCTACTACGCATTGCTCTGGTCAAATGCGGCCTGTCGACCGCGGCCTGCCTTCCGCCGGTTTTGCACCACCCAGCCGGGATAGTTCTTGCCCACGTGACTCCAAGAGGAAGAAACTGGATTCTGCTGTACCTGATTCTCCTTTCGCTACAACTAACCGTTTTGCACCCTTGGCTGACATGGATCTTGAGGATGGTGATCATGGCGTAAGTACGCCTACTCCTTCTGTTTCCCCACCTCCAAAGCCACCTCCTATCTATGTTTCTAATATACTCAACGTGAATACTGTCCTCAAACACTTACAAACGTCCAATGTTGGCGCTTACAAGCTTGTTACACTGGACAGCAACAAGGTCAAATTCACTTTCGAGACTGTGGACGATTATCCTGCAGCCATACATTATTTTGAGGACCAGAAGGCCGAGTTTCACACGTACCAAATGCTCTAGTGCTGCAAGAATTGACCTCCCTTGGATACTCACCCACACAGATGACTCCAGTTTACCATCCCGTCACCAAGGCGAAACTGCCTCTCTTTTTCGTGGATCTCAAGCCCAATTTGCTCAACGGCGACATCTATAAGCTCGATCGTTTGTACTACACGATGGTGAGAGTGAAGCCCCCGAAAACCTAACGGGGTGTTATTCAGTGCATGAATTGTCAGGAATTTGGGCACAGTAGTAATTATTGCCACAAACAACCCCGTTGTGTCAAATGTGATGGCCATCATCCCAGTGCGCAGTGCTCTAAGGCTCCTCACGCGCCGCCGCTGTGTGTGAACTTTCAAGGTCAACATACGGCGAATTATAAAGGCTGCCCTGTTCATCGACGCCTCCAAGTCATTCAGTCTCGCTCTTCTCCCCGACGTACCGTTTCTGGTGCCTCTCCTGCCACCGTACCTCCACTTCATGCTTTCCCACCTATGGAGTCTACCGTGCCTACTTCCACTGAAACTGCCTCTCCTCGTCCTCCTGCATTTGATGATCGACCTTTGCTGTCGTCTCTAGTTTCTCGGGGTTCCCCTCCCGGTGCTACGCAGCCCTTTGCAGCCGCAACCCGTCAGTGTGAACAGGACCGTTCTCCATTGGACTGCTTGATGGCTCGCCTGGACTCTATCTTCGCTCTTCTACAGTCCCTTCTTACTACACTGCAGCAATTGCTTCCTGTTCTGCTCCGTGTTCATGGCTAATTCAATCCCTTCCTGCCTTCGAATCTGCACTTGGAATTGTCAGAGTATCACTAATACGTTTTATGAATTATTACACTTCCTTACGGTTTATGACATAGACCTACTGCTCGCCACTGAAACCAAATTGGCTCCTCACATATCTTTCCATCTTCCTGGGTATACTGTGTATCGTGCTGATCACACTAACTCTACTCGAATGGGTGGTTCTGCGGTGTTTATCAAAACTTGTCTGGCTCACCATGCCTTTCCGCCTCTTCTAGAGGACTCCTTCCAGGTTGCTCGGATTCAGCTGTGTACTACTTCCGCCAGCATTCAAGTTGGTTCTTTCTATTCTGCTCCTCAGAATCATGTCAGTCTCACCGATTTCTGGGGTATTGTTCATGCTTTCCATGGCCCCTTCTTGGTCGGCGGCGATTTTAACTCCAAACATCTTCTAAGGGGTTCGAACCTATCTAATCCTAGCGATAAACTTTTACACGCTGCCATCCATGAGTTACACCTAGACGTGCTCTCTCCTGTTGAACCTACGTTTTACCCACACGATGGTACGACTCCGAACGTGCTGGATATCTTCATTGGACGTAATATTCCCCGTCATTGTTCCCGTCTCTCCGTTGTTCATGATCTGAGCTCCGATCATTTACCAGTCCTGCTCACTGTCTCCGATGGTGCGAAGTACAAAGACTTACCTCCATCCCTAATACGCCATCCTTTTGACTGGCCTTTGTACACCTCTTTGCTTGCCGATCTCATTATTACCACTGTGCCGCTTAAATCATCCCGTGATGTCGATGTGGCTGTTTCTACCCTGACTCGCAATATCCAGTGTGCGGCCAACCTTGCCAGCAGTACTCTCCAGGATCTTCGTCCTCCTCGTTTTTGCCATTCTATTCTCCCGAGATCCGTCTACTGCACTCCATCAAGAGAGACTGTCGGAAACTCTGGGAACGCACGCGTTACCCGCTTCACAAAACCAATTTTAATCGCGCTACTCGGGAGCTGAAGGCTGCCTTATGTGCTGCACGCTGCACTGCTGCTGAACACCGACTACAAGACTTAAACGCCAGTGATGGGTCACTATGGCAGAAGACTAAAGCTTTGACACGTCCTTCTGCTGCCATGCCGCCTCTTAAGGTTGGCAACACCTGGTTTTCTACGCCACTTGAAAAGGTAAATTTGTGCTCAGAACTCCTGGAACGTCCGTTTTCCCCAAATCCTGTGCTGGACGTGGACTTTGCTCATCGTGTGGAGGAAGAACTCACGCAACCTTTGTTACTCACTCCTTTCCGCCACTTCTTTACCCTTGCTGAAGTTAAAAACACCATCGCTCGCTCTTCAGCTCACAAAGCTCCCGGTCCTGATCTTATTGTGCAACTCTTACTCCTTCATTTACCCCGGAATGCGCTGGTTTTGTTGACGCAAATCTACAACGCTATCCTTCGCACTGCTCATATTCCTCATCAATGGAAATATGCTACAGTTATCCTTCTTCCCAAACCTGATAAAGTCAAGAATTATCCCCTCAGTTAACGTCCTATTAGTTTACTCCCCCTACTCTCGAAAATCTTCGAACGTCTCCTTCTGCCTCGTCTTTTGCCTCAGCTCACAACGATTATCCCTGACACCCAGTTTGGTTTTCGCTCTCTTCACTCCTGCTCTCAGCAGCTCCGTCGTGTCGTTGACGCAATTCTTGATTCCTATGTTCGTCAATCTGTGTGCCTAGGACTGTTTTTGGATACGGAGAAGGCCTTTGATAAAGTTTGGTACGATGGATTTATATTCAAAACCCGCATCTCTCGGACACTTATTTCCGCCTCGTACAGTCCTATTTGCGCAACCGCACCTTCTCTGTTAAACATGCTCGTACATTTTCCAAGGCCCTTCCTATCTCATCTGGTGTGCCGCAAGGGAGGGTACTGGGCCCCTTATTATACCTGGCTTATACCTCGGATTTTCTTAGTCATCCGCAACTCACCATTGCTCACTATGCCGACGATGTGGCGGCGCTAAGTGTGGGTACTTGTGCTACGGCGGCAAGCCGCCTTCAGGACTTCTGCAACCAAATTCACTCCTGGTGCCAACGTTGGAGAGTGACTATGAACGCTCATAAATCCCGTGTTGTGAAGTTCACCTACAAAACGAACGTGACTCATCATCTCATTTCTCTCAATGTGACGGAGACACCCACCGCGACTTCTATAAGGTACCTCGGCCTTATCTTGGACAACCGACTTACTTGGGGTCCCCATCTCTCCAGTCTAGTGCAGAGGATTTGTCATCACATCCGCGACGTCCATCATCTTGTGTCCGGTTCTTTGCCATTGCCTTTGCGGTACAAGCGTCTTGTCTACACTTCCTTAATTCCACCCATGTGGCAATATAGCTGTGCAATATGGGATTCAGCCGCTCCGTCGCAGACCATCAAACTCCAGCGCACACAGAACCGTTTTCTCCGCCTCATGACTGGCGCTCCATGGTACGTGCGCAACTCAACTCTGCACGCTGACAGGCCTACCGGAGGTAATGTGTGTCCTCCGCATCAGCTACAAGAGGCTCCATCGATACTGTTTGCGCCACAGCAATCCTCTTCTCCGCCATATTTATCTTCCTCCTGAACCTCAACGACGAAGACTGAAGCGCCGCTGGCACTCCGATCTGCGACTGAACATTTAGCTATTTTATTATTTTCTGTGCTGCTTTCTTTGTATTTTTGTACTATTTCTTTGGGCCCATCGCTGGATGGTACGCCAACCACATATTACATGCTGTTCTGTGTGTCTAATTAGCTCAACTGCTTTGTATCTAATTGTACAAAACAGTTTTCTTCCAATAAAAATAAAAAAAAAATAAATAAAACCTTCCCCCGTTATCTCCCTCTCTTTCATAGGAACTAGCTCGATATTTACGGCATTTTCTATTTATTTTTGTTTCTCTTCTACCCTGACATAATTAACCTTTATTAATCTATTATACTCATCTACACTTGAACATTGTACATTATCTACCTTCTGTTTTAACTTACTCTCTTCATGCGTTTCCTGAATTTCAGCTCTTACTACTATTAATTCCTCGTTGAACATATTTTGTCCAGCCCTGATCTCATCTAGCACCTGGTTTTGTCTGCCTATCTGTGTTCTAACCTCTTCCTTATTTCCCTCTCTAATTTCTGAGTCTGCATTTTAAATTCTTCGTTCAAGGCTTAGAACATTTATTTTAGCATGCCAATCATACTTTGTTCGGAATTTATACCGGACCTACATTTTGTCTATTTTCAACATTACTCTCTGCCTCTACATTGAATACATTTTTCACTCCTGAATAAGTATCCTTTACAAAGTTATCCATCTCGGTGTACAATTTTATTGTTTTTTTTAATAGTATTTACACACGTACAATTTTCTCGTAGCACTTTTTCCAGCTTTTCTTGGGCACTTATTACCTACATAAATTGTTCGACTTACTTTTGTCGTTCTCGTCGTAGGGTCGACCGGGGCGTGTCGAGGTCCTCGTCGTCTGCGTTGATCCTGATCCTGATGTAGTGCTGTGTCTGGCGTTGTTTCTCGGAGTTCTGCTTTCTCGCATCAGCTGATGAAATTGCACTTGTGTCGTCATTCGAGCCCCGACGTGATGGGTGTCATTTTGGGGCGGTATTGGGTTCGTGTCCGGGTGCGGGTTTTGGTTAGTGGTAATGGTGTGAATATGTGGTTGACTTAGCTCATGGTTTTTATTAGCGTGGAGACTCTTTCAGGTCGTGGTGAGATACAAGTGCTTTATTAACCGAGTCCGGCCTTTTTCCACCGCAGAACACACGCGTATACTTCTTAATTTTCTACTGTGACGTTACACTTTACCCGCACGCGACTATTATAATTTATTGGTTTGATGCAGTGATATGTCTCGTACTATGATTGGTATTTAAATCACTTACTTACGTCACAGCTAAGGGTTACACCACGCGTTCAAATATCACATCTTGGTCGCGAGGAGGTTCTTCTTCAAGTGCCTTACAGTTAAAAGATGGCCTGTTCGGCTCTATCGCGGATTCGAAATATCACATCTTGGAGGTGCGGAGGTCCTTCACCAAGTGCCTTACACTGTTGCCTGACCAGCGGAGAGCATTGTCTTGCTGTGCCCTGTTAGTTACCCTTAGGCAGAGTATTCTCGCACCTTTCCCTCGGGTCAATGCACGGCAGGTAACGGATCTTGTACCCCGAGCTCGTGACTTATACGTGTTAAAAGTCTTTCTACCCTTCCCATTTTCACTCAACATTTATATTTTATCTTCGTAATATAATTTATATTCTTGGCTATGATTTATATTTCTCTTCTGAACAATTCTTTTCCCCGGGACAAGACATGTACTGTCTCATAGTGTATTTTCTGTCCTTTTCTTCTTGTATTCCTGCTATTCTTCTGCACAACTTCGTTTTTTAATTTGTATGATGCGAATGGGATCTCGTCGAACTGAAATATTTCTTGTCGAGTTCAGTATAGTTTCACCTCTAACGCTTTGCTTAAGGCATTTAAAATGGCGCTTGGTTTCCAACTATACCTATTTTTATATTGAGGAATGTTTAAATTGTTTTATGGATTTAAAATTGAAAAAGCCGATTTTTTATGATTTTTCATGAAATGTCGGTCATAAAATTCTCAATCAAGTAATCCCAACAAACGCAATGAAGTTGAAGTTTTTAAGGCGAAGCCGAGTCCTTCACAGCAACTCAAGCAACTCCATAGTTATAGAATCAAGAGATGGTATAACTGTTAAATATTCTGTTTTATCTGTAGGTTGCCTTACTGGTGGAACTAATATTTCCTTTGTGTCGCGAATTTCAAATGGCAGAGTATGGATGCATTTGACAAGCAAACATCAAAGGCTACTGATTAATAATGAATCACTCCCACTACGACCTCTGTTGTCAAAAACCAAAAGAGTAATTTTATCAAACATCTGCTCAGCTATTTTCAATGCTTCAGTAGAAGAAGACTATTCAGTGTTAGGAATACATTATCTGCTGAATACATTAAAGCTAGTTTACTATGCCCAGACTTGTCGCCTTTCGCTAGCTTCCGACGTCAAATTCATGTACAGGCAGAGTATCATGTAAAGCTACTAGAAAGTATGTAAATACAATATGAAAGTTTTAAAGTAGTGATATTAATGGATGCTCTTTAACTGCTGCGGTTCTTATGCCCGTCACCCTAAGTTGGGTTTGAACCCACGACTTTGAGAACCAGAGGTTAGCATGTTACCCCTAGATACTCAGTATGAGGGCACCTATTATAGGATATACGAGGGCCATCCAGAATATAACAGACGATTTGGCATAAATAAAAATAACGAAAGTTATCAACACAATGTTACAAAGTACCTTACTCTATTTTTCAACATAATCGTCATTGCATTGCTATCAAAGTATTTATGGTAACGGTTTTTCAATGCAGATGTTGTACTTCCACCACTAAAGATATGAGCCAAGATGTTACTGTCGGTTTGAAGTATTCATCGGTAGGGAAATCCTTTCCATCCAAAAAAACATGCACGATGTTCCAAATGAAGCACCGGTTTTTCTTGATTCTTGTATCAACATTTACTTTCAACTCCTCCATAACAATTAATGAATTTTGACTCCGATGTTTTTCGTAAATTATTCGCCATTTCCTCATTGAAGTCTCGTTCATTACATTATCGATCTAAGCTTGGGTTATTTGCTTATAAAATACGATTGGCCGAACATTTTGTATATTAAAAAGGAACAACAACAACAAAACGAATAACTTTTTTTTTCTTTTTTTAGTAGCTTAGCATCCTTTAACCTGGTTGGTCTTATCGGACGATGAATGAAATTGATGAAATGATGCTCAAATGATCTCGGGGTCCATGGAGCTTAAAGTTACTCGACATTGGCCTTCTCAGGATAAGGGAAAACCCCGAAAAAATCTTTTCCGGGTAACTCACCCTAAGTGAGATTCGAACTCACGACCTGTTGGATATGAAGCAGACACGGTACCACCACACTTATCTTAACAGAATGGAGATTACGTTGAGAAATAGAGTAAGGTACTGTAACTTTGTAAATAAAGTTTTGTGTTGATGACTTTCGTTATCATTTAGATATGTCACTTTCTGAATAGCCCTCGTATTTGAGCGTTTTGAAAAATGACATGAGTGGGAGGACAACCCAAAGTCGTCTTAGCTTAAGTGTAATATCATAAAAATCCTTGTACATAATTAGTCAAGATTGCCCAGAAACGTTGCGATGATGCCTTAAATATTTCTCAAAAATGGCTCTAATGATTTTGACTAAAATACCGTCTACTAAACTTAGTTACCAACAAGATGTACATCTTGAATTTTCTGGGCATAGCCTCTACTTTTTCATTCTGGATTACTTTTGCATAACTTGTAAACCGTAAGAGTTAAGAGAAAAATGTACTGCACAATAAAATACATATCTCATTAAAACACACAATCTATGCCTATACAAAATTTTTATGGAATTAACAATTTCCGAGATTTACCTTGTTATTGCTTTAAATTTTAAAATAATTGAAACTTTTTTCATACCGGAAATTGTCCTGTTTCTTTTATTTTTACTCCTGGCCATGCAGAGAAAACCAAGTTTCAATCACTTAGTAACTAGCTTGTAAAAGATTTGGTGATCACTTTAGCCTATCTTATAATTACAAAGAACTAAGTAATAAGACAATGCCTGCTTATGTCTATCTCGCTAATATTTGATTAGTATGAAGTAGATAGAAGAATAAACTTTTGCAAGAATAGTTTGTTCCAGAATAAATGCAGAAAATCATGTGAATGGAGAACAAAATGTTTACTTCATTATAATCGAGCTTTCACATAAATACTTCTTTACGTATTTCGTTGTGACCACAAGGAGTCCAGAGAAATTGCTTAAAATCAGGATCACTATATATCCTTGACCTAACAATTGATATTCGTTACTCTTGCCTCACATTGCCAGAAACAATTGAGCACCGGATAACACTTGCAAATGCAAGGTGTAAGATCAAACCAATAACAGGGTTGGATGACACCACAAAAATGTATTTGAAATTAATTGTGTGTTTTAAAATGATCTGTGTTATTTTTCTATTCCTTAATATTTTCCATTTACATAAAGTTATACATTTTTACTTTCTCTACTTGTACTGTGTACAGAGTGTAGAGTTGCATTCCTTCCAAAATTTCGATAACGAGATTTCACCAGAAATACACCTTTTAGGATCACCTGTATCCAAAAAAAAAAAAAAAATTAGAAAAAGCTCCATGTATGTATGTGTGCGTAAGTGTGAACACGATAGCTGAAAAACGAAAAAATACCAAACTTGGTCTTTAAGTTTAGTACCTTCCATGGATGTGACACAAGGTTCTGTGAAAAATCCCCCTTCCGCAAACTACCCTTTACATGGAAGAAATTTAGAAAAATTTGATTTTCTCAAAAATGGCTCTAACGACTTTGATCAAAATACCAAAGATGTTTAAAGGCTAAATAAAATGTATGTCTTGAATAATGGGAATAACCTCTGAAAACCTCTTTATTCTTGATGAATTTTGCCCAATTTTAAATCAACTCTTAGACCGTAAGAGATAGACGAAAGCTTACTACACCTAAAATGTATATCTCTTTAAAACACCAATTTATGTCATATTTTTTTCGTGGATTTGACCATTTATGAGATATTCTTGGTTATTTGTTTCGGATTTAAAATATTTAAAACTTTTCGCATATGGAAATTTGTAAACTCCTGGCCATGGATAGAAACTAATTTCAACGACATGGCAACCAGCTTTTAAAAAGATTTGACTATCGTTTTAGCCTAGTGTATAATCTTATTTGCCTTCTACTTACAAGAAAGAAGTAACTAAGACAATTTCTTATAATGTTTATCTCGATTATCATAAAGTAGATCAAAGAATAAGCTGTTGAACAGTAACTTGTAACAGCGGTGTAGAGAAAGTCGTGTGAATGGAGCACATCAGGTGTTTTTCGTTCAGTTTATACCACGCTTATAACTACATTCCTTTCCTTATCGGCAGTATTTCATTGAGTTTCTGTTTTTCTATAGCTATACATTAAATCACACACATTCACACTCTCATTCATACCTCCGGATTTTCGGGAAGATAGGGAGCATTCTTGGCTAGAGAAAGAATTTCCAACACCCCAGCCGGGAATCGAATCCAGGATACTTCATATAGCAGGCAGGTGTTCTACGAATGAAGGACTTCATTGGCAGTTCCAAGAAAATGCAATATACACATTTTGTTTATTGTGTAAATATCTTAAACTGGCACTTTATTAAAAATCATTTCAAAATTTCTGAGAAAACCAAGAATTTGGATAAATATTTTATGTAATGAGTAGTTAAGAATGGAGAGTTGTATTTCTATCACATCTTGGAAGAATGCTGAACTTAAATTTCAAATTCAGTATTATCGGATATTTTATTCTGGAGCTATGCTGTTCACAGTCACAGACACACACACATACACGTAGATTTTGCATAAATATGATATTAATTTCTCTACACGTAGGCATTTTTAGAAAAAATGTCCGTGTGTATGTGTCTGTTGGTCTGCTGTCAGGATGTGTGTGTGTGTGTGTGTGTGTGCCTGTGGGCACCATAGCTCAAAAACGAAAACCAAACTTGGTATTTAATTCAAAATTGGTGTTTAAGTTCAGTATCTTCCAAGGATGCATCATGAAGATTTTCAACAAAACCCCCCGCCCCCATCTGCCCTTTACATGCAAAAAGTTTTGAAAATTGGATTTTCTCAAAAATGGTTCTAACAGTTTTGATTAAAATATCGTTTATTAAGATATTTACATGACAAATAAAATGTATATCTTGAATTTTCTGGGAATAGCCTCTGAAGACATGTTTATTCTGAATGAAATATCGCGGAATTTTGCGTAACTAGTAAACCGTAAGCGGTAGACAAAAACTTACTTAACACAAAATGTACAGCTCGTTAAAATACACAATTTATGTTATATACCTTCTTTTTTTGTGGAATTTACCGTTTTGGGGATATTCCTTGTTATTGGCTTCGGTTTTAAAATAACTTTTCTCAACCGGGAACTTGTCAACACCGGGCCATGCAAAAAACAAACAAACAAACAAACAAAAACAAAACAAAAGACGTATTTCAATTCCATAGCAACCACATTTTAAAATATTTGACTGTCGGTTTGGTCTATTGTGTTCCCTTATTTCCTTTTATTACAAGGAAGCAAGTAATGTTTATCTCGATTAGCATGAAGCAGATTAAGAATAAGTTTATTAATAATAACTTCTTACCATGATGTAGAGAAAGTCATGCGAATGGAGTATCATTTGTTTTTTATTTAAAATATGTATTCCGGTGAAATTTCGAAGTCATAGTTTTGGATAAAATACAATACTGCATCTATTTAAAACATATGTTGGAGAAAGTAAAACATCTTCTCTATTTCCGATTAATACCACATAAGTAATTCATTCAAGCATAATTTTTACGCAGATACACGTATGTACCAAATAAATGGATACAGAATTCGATTAGGCCTACAGAGATTACAGCATCTTCTATTGTTATATCTGCCAAAGTACTAAAACCGAACGGATCAACAACTGCAGTTTTCTTTACCCTACAGGTTTAAATCCGCTTTCTCATTTCTAAGGATTAGATTCCTTTCTTTTACAGACAATTTCAATAGAAGTAATAACTCCGCTCGGAAAAAGGAGTTCATATTGCTGAAGAAAGGGACGAACAAAGGAAGTGTGGGTTTTCTTGTCTATGTCACACAATCAGAATTCCCTGTCTCTCTCTCCTCCACATATTCTCTTTCACTCTCTCTTTCTCTGTAGCACATTTTTCTGCAAACAGCAATTTGTGTGGAGTTCAAAACAACAGCACAGTTTTAATAAAGACCCATTTTGTTGCTGTTGATTTAAATTAAATCCGTCCAACTATGACTTTTTAAACTTGTGAGTTTTATTTTCATCCAAAAAACGGAAATTAGTCTCCCACTTTATGTATTTAGAACGTTAAATGCAGGCTTAGTGTTTTTCTATACACAAACTCCTAAGGGGATAATCAAATGAAAAAAAAAAAAGGCTGATGTGTTCCATTCACATTACTTTCTCTACATCTGTGTAACAAATTATATATTTTCAGACCTCCTAAATTAAAAAACAAAAACAAAAAAAAAGAAAAACATGTTTAGAAAAACGTGTGTCTTTCTGTCAGTGTGTGTGTGTGTGCTGCATATCTCAAAAACAAAACGGCGTTAAATAACAAAGAAATGCAGCAGTCTAGAAAAGTAAATGCTGTATAAGCTGAGAACTTTTGTAAAAGAAGAGGTTATTCAACGTGTCGCACGACAGGTCTGTGGTCGCTGACGTCATAAATGTCTCCTACACTATCTAAGTTAAGATTATTAATGGCGAAAACTTAAATTTTCTCTCCAGGTACTATGTACATAGTGTAGGGAGAAGGTATTGTAATGCACCCAAAAATTCGAAACCGAGATTTCACTGGAAATGCATGTTTTGAGATCCCCGAATAATAACTGTTTTAGAAAAATGTCCATGTGTGTGTGTGCGCGCGTGAGTGTGTGTGTGCATGTGTGTGTGAGTGTGTGCTGTGGGCAGCATAGTTCAAAAACGAAAGATCCATTAAATATCAAACTTAGTATTTAAATTCAATATCTCCCAAGGATGCAAAACAAAGATTTTAAAGAAAATCTCCCCACCCCTAACTACCCTTTACATGGAAAAAATATTTGAAACGCTTACTAGTTCTGCAAAATCCAACAAAATTCATCGAGAATGAAGACGTCTTCAGACTAGTCCCAGATTCTATTGGAAGAAATGCTTTCTTATAAGTAGAAGGGAAATAATGGAATACACTGGCTAAAACTTTAGTCAAGATTTTGAATTTGTGTTTTAATAATTTTAGCGAGTTATTCCGTTATTCGTTGATCTAAATTTGCTTACCGGGAGCCATTGAAACAATAGGCCCCGGATCGGGTGAATATGGGAGATGCGGTCGCAATTCAAACAGTTTGGTGCAGTTCGAATGTTGCGTTGTCCACAATAGGGACCATGTCTCCTTCAACTGCTTGTCTAATCGGGACCATAACTCGTTGTTAATTTGTCCACTAATCGATTTTCCTATTTCTAGGAACTCAATGGGAGTGACGCCATCACTTTTCCGGTCCAGAGAAACGTGTTCGTCTTCCTTGGATTAGATTCACTGGAAACACTCATTGCTTTGATTACCACTTGGTGTTAATCATCGATGGTGATCCTTAAAGGTACAAAGAGAACACCGATAGCCATGTTAAAGACCTTGTCGCTAAGTGTTGACCCTGAATATTCTAATTCTTTCCGTGCAATTGCTGGAAACAACGGCTAATCGACAGGGTTTTAAAAGATTGAGAGAGCATATGAGAATTCGAGCCATTAATAACAGACATCTTAAAAATTGTTGGTCATAAAAAATGTATGTCAAGTAAATTTTTGAAAGATGCTTATATATCTTGTACAGTGTCTGCGTTTACGACTTTCGATTAAGTTAACTGCTATCTAAAATTGTGCAACATTTGTTCCAAATGAAGAGGATTTGACAGGCTATTCCCAGAGACTCAGATTTATAAGTCATTCAGATGTGTTTAATATGTGACATTTTAATAAAAGCATTGAAGCATTTTCAGAGTACCAAAAAATAACGAAAATATTTTCCATGTAATCAGTATTTATGCTGTCAGAAATATCAAGTTGGGTATTTAACCGTCTTTCCGTTTTTGAGTTAGCTTTCCATTAACTCACAGACGCGGGCGCGTATGCACATACACACGGAGTTAGCCATATTCCTTGTTAGTGTTTGTAATATTCAAATAATTGTACTTTTCTAAATTAGGAAAAGGTTATTTTCTCGCCCCTTGGTCATGCAAAGCCAACAGAATTTCAAAATCATCTCATAGCGATTCGCTCTTAAAAGATTTCGGCATGCTGTTAATATATTTGTACCTAGAAGGAAATATTAATAAGATACTTTCTGCAAATGAAGTAGAAGGCAGTATTAGTTTTGGTAAGAATTATTTGTTGATAAAACAATTGTTAGATGAGAAAGAGCTGTGAATGTGTCACACATTTTCTTAAATTAGAGGTTTTCCCACAACAAAGGACCAAGACTGCTGTAAGAACTGTCGCTTAGTGGTAAGATAGCTTTTACCTTCATCACGAACGATCTGTCTCTATTGGTGAATCTTCCTTATCGGGTGCATTAAAATTTATCATATTCAAGTACATTATTGCCATGGAACTAAAGTTGGCACTTTTTCTAATGTTCTTGACCAACACAGCTGTAGAAAAGCCTTTGTATTATATTCCACCCAAAAATTTGATACCGAGATTTCACCGGAAATATATGTTTTGAGGTCCACCGAGTAAAAAAAAGCATTTTAGAGGAAGATCTCTGTGTGTGTGTCTGTGTGCAGCACAACTGAAAAACGAAAAGACCGTAAAATGCCAAACTTGGTATTTAAGCTTTCAAGGCTGCGACACGAAGATTTTCTATAACCCCCCCTACAAACTTCGCTTTACATGTAAAATTTTTATAAAGTTTTGTTTTTCTCGAAAATGGCGCTAACGGTTTTGATTAAAATAACGTTTATTAAAGTTATTTATATTACAAATAAAATGTATATCGTGAATCTTCTTGGAATAGCTTCTGAAGAACTGTTCATTCCGGATTGGATTTTGCTGAATTTTGCATAACTGGTAAACCGTAAGAGATAGACAAAAACTTACTTCACAAAAAAGTAGAGCCTCTTAAAACACACAATTTATGTCACATGTGTTTTTATTGCAGAGTTAACCGTTATTGGTTTCACTTTTAAAATACGTATCTTCTCAAACGGGGTCAACTTTCGTTTCACCTCTCTTTTGCTTTCCTGGTAATGCAAAGCGAATTGAACTTCATCGGCTTTTAAAACAGTGACTATCGCTTTAGTCTGGTATATTTCCTTATTTGTGTTCTGCTTATAAGAAACTACGTATTAAGACCAATTGTGTTAAAGTTGTTCTCATTTATCATGATGTAGATAGAAGCATAGTGTTTTGTAAGAATATTTTGTTTGCAGAACGGGTAGAGAAAGTCATATGAATGCAACACATGATTTCTTTCTAATAGGCAAGGGCTGATTTACCTCGTGTATTAAAGGCCGGTAAACCGGTCGAGGCACCGCACTGTAGTTCTTAGCAGTGAATCACCCAGTGGTAAAGGTACGAATATTCCGATGAATGGCGAAGCAAACGGTACTAGCGTTCTGTGGTACAAGGTCTCTGTATGGATAATAAGCTGTTTCTTTGCGTAAACAAGACTGTGTATGAGTTTTCAATCAAGGCTCACCTCAAGTACGGCGGTCCCATTGGCCACGCTCGCTTTGCTGCTTCGTGGGCAGGGGATCGTGGGTTCGAGTCCCGCCTTGGGCATGGGTGTTATATGTTTGTGCAATGTGGATATGTTTGTGTAAAGGAAGAGTAAAACCAATAATCTTACAAGGGGGGAGTGTAAATAGGGGATACAGCGCAGGAGTCCTGACCAGACTCCGGTATTGTTTAAAAAAATATAATAATACGGTGTGACCCAAAAACATCCGAAGCGCTGCGCATACGGAAACATGATAACACACAGCTGCTGTACACAAGACCATTGACTTGTTTTTTTTTAATTGTTACATAATAACCCCTTTAACATCTAAGGTCATATCGGGGGCTTTCCGCTTGAAACAACTCGTTGTCTGTAGGTACTTTTACGTTGGTTTAAATCATTTTGTTTTACTCAAACACGCACACATACATACTTCCAGACTCTGCGGGGGATAGGGAATAATTCTGGCTAAAGAAAAATTCCCCCACCCCAGCCGGGAATCGAACCCGGGACCCCCGGGTGAGAAATCAGCTCGTTGACCACTCGACCACGGAGGCTGACTTGTTTTTCTCTGCCCCGAAAGTGCAGTATTGAACTGATGGTGATACCTAGTGGTTGAGCTATTACCAATGTGCTTTATTATTTTGTCCTGTACTTTTTTTTTTTTTTTTTTACCTTGTTTTGCCGTATTATTACTAGATTGCTGTTTTCTTACTTTTACAACACACACACACAAACATATAACACCCATGCCCAAGGCGGGACTCGAACCCACGATCCCCAGCGCTACGAAGCACCAAAGCCTTGGCGAGTGCGGCCATGGGGACCGCCTGTACTTAGTCACAAAGTGTATTATATCTCAGCAATTGTTTTCTACAGCACAGCGTGTATTTATTTATGATTCGTATGTGTTAACACATTTTGTGGGTGGACCCTCAATGGCCAAATTGACCCACATTTAGTATTTTTCACGGACGAGGCTTGGTTCCACCTTCATGGATATGTGTGTACACAAAATAATCGTTATTGGAGCCCTGAGAAACCTAATATTGTTCATTAAACGCTCCTTCATGACGAAAAAATTGGTGTATGGTGCGCCATAAGCGGAGAAAATGTTATAGGCCCATACCTACGTGAATACAATGTTTCCCCCACCCCTGTTTTTAGATAATTAACAGACAGAGAGCGCAATTTTCCCTTTTTATCAATAAGACTCGATGAGAACAATTGTGTGTTACAACACAGAATTACTAGTAGAGATTTGCGGCCCCCTCGGTCCCCCGACTTAACCCCTGAGATTTCTATTTCTGGGATAACTTAAAGCATAAAATGTACAAGATAAACCCTTACACTTTGGAACAATCAAAACAAAATATTCGCCAGTAAATTTCCAGCATTTCTCAACGTGAACTACGCGAATGATGGAGAGTTTCCTAAAGAGGTGCCACAAATATATGGACAAGGGTAGTGGCCAGTTTCAGCGTCCCCTTTAATAACATTGATGAGTAAAGCCTTTAAAAGTAGTTTTAAAACTGTTGCATTGTTTCAATGTTCATTGTTGCGGATAGGCAAAATGCCGCACAGCCGGTTCTCACGTTTTTGGATCATCCGGTGAAAGCTCAGGCTCAATATCTGCAGGCTGCAATATAATATCTTGTTAAAAACAGATGTACAAAATAAAATTACAACAGGGATATGTCTGCCATATCTAGAATAAATATGGGGAAGTAACACAAAATATCACGCTAAATTGCACACGACAGCCCGGCACTTCTCATGCAAAGATGTCACGCAGATCTCTGAGCACTCAGTTCTTGTTAGGCACGCTAGTTCTCTCAGTAACACTCGTGTAGTTTCCAAAATGAAGCAAACCGTTCCATATGCATATGCTGCTACTGACGTAGGACCGATTATTATTATTATTAATATTATTAATATTATTATAGGTGAGTACCGGAGGAAAGAATATTGTTCTGAACAGGCGCGCCCGAAGTAGGGGGAATCATTCCTCCACTATGTACCTTTTTCGTCCACTAGGCATTGGCCATTAAACAGAGAACGCCCTCAGTGAAGATGATATGATTGACGTAAGAGACATGGAGAGGCAAGAGTAAGAAAAGTAAAAGCGTTACTTGTCCTCTCAACATTCTTTTTACTTTCTCTAGCCCAGTATGTACGGACAGAAAAGGTATTGTATTCCAATCAAAAATTCGATTTCGATATTTCTCCAGATGTATATATTTTGGAGCCCCCAGAGTCCGAAAAAGCATTTTTAGGAATAGGTCTGTGTGTCTGTGTGTGTGTGTGTGTGTGCGTGTGTGTGTGAGTGTGTGACAGCATAGCTCAAAATCGAAAAGACCGTATAGTATTTTCCTAGGATGCGATACGAAAATTTTCAATAAAATCCCCCTAACACAAACTACCCTTTACAAGTAAATATTTTTGAAAAGTTTGCTTTTATCAATAACGACTAACGATTTTGATTAAAATACCACATATTATTGTTCGGGCGCTAATACACCTTGTAGCTTAGCTCTGTAAAGCACACATTAAAGCCATTTCCATCACAAATAAAATTTATATCTTAAATTTTCTGGAAATGATATTGATATTCTGGATGAAATTTGCTGAACTATTCTTAACTAGTAAATCGTAAGAAATACACAAAAACTTACTACACAAAAATTTAGATCTCGTTGTAACACTCAGTTTATATCACGTACATTTTTTACGTGGAGTTGACCGTTTTCGAGATATTCCTTGTTATTGGTTTCAGTTTTAAAATACTTAAAATTTCTCATGCGGGAACTTAACAACTTCTGACCACGCAGAGAAACGGATTTCAATCTCATAGAAACCACAGTTTAGAACATTTGACTGTCGGTTTAGCCTAGTGTATTCCGTTATGTCCCTTCTACTCATAAGGAAGCAAGTAATAAGACCATTTCTGCTAATGTTTGTCTTGATTAATACGATGAGATAGAAGTATAAGCTTATTAACAATAATTTGGTACAATGACGCAGAGAAAGTCATGTGAATGGAACACATGAAATGTTTTGAGTTCATGACCTATAATATGTTCAAGGTCCCTATTACACTGCCAATCTTCAAACAGATCTGATTTAGAAGCTACATGTTGCCGAAATTCTAAGCATTCCTACGACTATATCACGCGCGCATGAGACCCGAGCTATAAAAGTGATGGAAGAAATAATACCAAACGTTTTAGACCGCACGAAAAAAGAACACTTTTTTACTTTCTCTACCATGTATGTAAAAACTACATAGTAGGTAGACAAGGTATTTTTTTCCCAAAATATGATACCTAGATTTCACCGGAAATATATGTTTTGACATCCTCAGAATTAAAAAAAAGTTAGGTAGTTGATGCTAAAAGTAGGTCTTATACCAGATGTCAGTAGTATTAAAAGTGTTATAAAACTATAAGGCTTCAATGTAGCCAACTTTGGTTTATACGTCCACGGCCTCATTCAAGTAGGCTATGACTCTGAAAGCTCGTATCGATCCATAAAATGGCGGATGATTTGAATGTCATGAACCAGAATCTGGTGAACCAGAAGAAATTATGCATACAGCGGAGAGAGCAAAATTACAACTGCTACACTGTCTCCCTGGTATAGAATGTTTTCCTTCTGTACGAGTAAGTCACCATGTTGTCAGTACTGATGCTAAGCAAGGCAACAACTGATATCATAGACCATTAACCATCAACTCCGTGAAATAACTAAAACGATCTATTTATAACTATATGTCTATAAATATTGAGAACTGTCTAAAATAGTGTATGACACACGTGTTAAAATTGTTTTATATTGTTTCCTACTCACAATATAACACAATTTTTAGTTTCTCTAGCCCTAATGTACAATGTAAATAATGGGTAGAGAAGATATTGTATTCCCCCAAAATCGATATTGAGATTTCACCGGAAATATATCTTTTGGGGTCCCATGACTCAGAAAAAAACATCATTAGAAAATCTGATGTGTAGCATTCACATGACTTTCTCCATATCCCTGCAACAAATAATTCTTAAAAAGCTTATACTTCTATTTACTTTATGCTAATCAGAAAAAAATAGCAGAAATAGTCTTATTACTCGCTTCCTTGTAAGTAGAAGCGAAATAAGGGACAACCGTAGGTTACAGTGATAGTCAAAAGCTGGTTGCTATGTCAATGAAGTTCCTTTGTTTATATGGATAGGAGTTGACAAGTTCCTGTATGAGAAAAGTATACGTTTTTCAGAGCAGAAACCAAAAATAAGGAATGTCACAAAAACGAAGAACTCCACGAAAAAAATGTATATAACATAAACTGTGTGTTTTAATGTGCTCTACATTTTTTGTGTAGTAAGGTTTTGTCCATCTCTTACGGTTTAGCAGTCATTCAAAAGTTAGTAAAATTCATCCAGAATAAACTACTCTTCAGAGGCTATTCCCAGAAAATTCAAGATAAACATTTCATTTGCCGAAATTTTAATCAAAATCGTTAGAGCCATTTTTGAGAAAATCAAAAGTTTCGAAAAAAGTTCCATGTAAAGGGTAGTTGGGGGTGGGGGGATTTTTCTCAAAATCTTCTTGTCGTATCCCTGGAAGATACTAAACTAAAATACCAAGTTTGGTATTTTACCGACTTTTCGTTTTTGAGTTATCGTGTTCACAGACACACGGACACACGGACACACACACACACACACCCGGACCTTTTTGTGAAAATGTTTTTTTGGATATTGGGGACCCTAAAACATGTATTTCCGGTGAAATCTCGGTATCGAATTTTTGGTGGAGTGCAATACTTTCTCTATACACTATGTACATAGTGTATAGAGAAAGTAAAAAAGGGTCGTGTGTATATGTGCCTGTGGACAGCTTAGCTCAAAATGAAAATAACATTAAAAACCAAACTTGGTTTTCAGGTTTAGTATCTTTCAAGTTTGCGATACGAAGATTTTCAAGAAAATCCTCCCTCCACAAACTACCCTATACATGGAAAAATGTCCAAACATTTTGATTTTCTCTAAAATGGCTCTAATAGTTTTAATTAAAATCTTGTATATTAAAGATATTTACATCCGAAATAAAATGTATATATTGAATTTTGTGGGAATAGCCTCTAAAGACCTCTTTATTTTGGATGAATTTGCCGAATTTTACATATGTGGTAAACCTTAAGAGATAGACAAAAACGTACTAAAAAATCTGATGTGTACCATTCACATGACTTTCTCTATAACCCTGCAACAAAGTATTCTTAAAAAGCTTATGCTTCTATTTACTTCATGCTAATCTAGAAAAATAATTAGCCGAAATAGTCTTATTACCTTCTTCCTTTAAAGTAGAAAGGAAATAACGGAGTAGCATAGGTTAAAGCGATAGTCAAAAGCTGGTTACTATGTGACTGAAGTTCCTTTGTTTGTATGGACATGAGTTGACAAATTCCTGTATGAGAAAAGTTAAGATTTTTGACCCTGAAAAAAAGGAAGGAATATCTCAAAAACGATCAACTCCAAGAAAAAATATATATAACATAAATTGTGTGTTTTAATGTGCTCTACATTTTTTGTGTGGTAAGATTTTGTCTATCTCTTACGGTTTAGCAGTTATACAAAATTCCGGAAAATACACTCAGAATAAAGTAGTTTTCAGAGGCTACTCCCAGAAAATTCAAAATATACTTTTTATTGGTCGGGTAAATATCTTTAATATACGATATTTTAATCAAAATTGTTAGAGCCATCTTTTAGAAAATCAAAATTTTCGAAAACATTTCCATGTAAAGGGTACTTTGGGGTGGGAAATTTTTCTCAAAATCTTCGTGTCGCATTCCTGGAAGATTCTAAATTTAAATACCAAGTTTGGTATTTTACCGATTTTTCGTTTTTGAGTTATGTTCACAGACACATGGACGCACGGACACACTGACACACTGACTCACCGACACACTGACACACTGACACACACACGGACCTTTTTCTGAAATTACTTTTTTTAGATAAAGGGGACCCTAAAACATATATTTCCGGTGAAATCTTGGTATCGAATTTTTTGGTGGAGTGCAATACCTTGTCTATACACTATGTACATAGTTCGTATAGAGAAAGTAAAAATCGTATGTGTTACACTCGCATGACCTTCTCTAGTTGCTCTACAAACCTCCTACAAAAGATTTTTCTTCTTTGTACACAATGCTAATCGAGATAAATATTAGCAGAATGTCTTTATTACTTAGTTCTTTATAAGTAGAAGGGAATAAGGGAATGCGCTATGCTAAAGTGATTGTGAAATATTTTAAAATCTATCGTTATGCGATTGTCATTGCAAATCACTTCTTTGCTTGGCCAGGAGTAGCACAAAAGAAAAACAGACACTTCCTGCCTGTGAAAAGTTTAAGTAATTCACAATTGAAACCAATAACAAGGAATATCTCGGAAACGGTTACCTCCACAACAAAAACGTAAAGGACACAAACTATGTTTCTTGTCGTGATGTACATTTTTTGGGTAGTGATTTTTTTCTATCCCTTACGGTTTAGCAGCTAAGCAAAATTCGGCAAAATTCATCCAGAATAAAGAGGTGTTCAGAGGCCATTCCCAAAAAATTCGAGATATGCATTTTATTTCGGACATATGTAGCTTTAATATACGGGATTTTAATCAAAATCGTTAGAGCTGTTTTTTAAGAAAATCAAAATTTTCGAAATTTTTCCATGTAAAGGGTAGTTTTTGGTGGGGGGGGGATTTTATTGAAAATCTTCGTATCGCATCCTTGAAAGATACTAAACCTAAATACCAAGTTTGGGATTTAACGGTATTTTCGTTTTGGACCTATGCTGTCCACATACAGACACACGGAACTTTTTTTAAAAATGCTTTTCTCGGACTCAGGGGACCCCAAAACATGTACTTCTGGAGAAATCTCGGTATCAAGTTTTTTGGTGCATTACAATACCTTCTCTATACGTGTAGAGAAAGTAATAGTGTATGACACACGTGTTAAAAGAGTTTTATATTGTTCGTATGTTTCTACTCACAATATAAAACACCATTTTTACCACTTGTATCATAATAACTATTGATCGCACGTTTCCAGTTCTCTATTGCTGTTACCAACTGCGGTCCAAGAGCATCTTAAGCATGCAAGGTGATAGCAGTTTTAATTTCCGGACTGCTGAGCCGTAATCCGTAACTTTATTTGAAACCGAACTTTCTCTGCCCCTGAGGTCACTGGTGAAAACAAAAGAAGAGATCGGAAATTAACATTTAAGCACAGAAGATAATTATCTACAAATCCAAGTCTAATTTCGATTCCTTGGAACATGTATTTCATTCTGTAGTCCAGCGAGCCCATGAAAACCTGAGCTATGGAACCCAACTTTAAATATTATAATGACAATTCAGCTCAACTATTAAATTGCCAATGCAATGGTCGAGATTAGGCAATTTCAAAAAATCGTGATCTGAATCAATATTAACATCTTATAGCAGCTGATGTTCATTTCTTTAATATCCTGTCATGATTGTTGGTAACAAGCTGAAAATCCAGCCAACCAAAGTTCAGTTTTAATAACTGTCAGTTCAAAAATGGTACTTTCATTTAACTCAGTTACAATGTTTATTTTAAGTTTTATCCAGTTCGTAATGTATTTAGTTTAAAAAGGAGTGGAAATAATCATTATTTGTATTTCTTATGTATAAGATAAGTGCAATAACCTCAAATAAAATAACGTTTCTTTCCATTTCATGTATTAGTTTTTAAAAGCTGAAATAAAATTATTGTTCCCTATTTCTATTGTTACTATCCATATTCGTACAATATGTGTAGGCACGGTCGGCCATATTATCATAATTCAGAGGGCAGTGAAGAAAGGGAAAAAAAATCATTAATTGAACATGGTCGAATGCGTCGACTACCATTTGAGAACTAATGTACGTATTACAAATATAACCTGATAAAATTTCGCTTCCTATATATTATAAATTATTAATAGTCTATTTCGCTGAATTGTCTTATCAAATACAACTCGTGTTTTCATCTCTCAGGACAATAGACTCACGTCGCTTCACTTTGGTCGTGAATTATCGACAAGATGGTATTCCTTATGAGCATTACACTAGGAAAATATGAGTTATACGGTCGGAGGGGAGTCGACCACGAACCTGGGATTATTGTGCCTACACCCCACGAGAGAGAGTCGACCACGAACCTGGGTTTATTGTACCTACACCTCACGAGAGAGAGTCGACCACGAACCTGGGGTTATTATGCCTACACCTCATCAGAGGGAGTCGACCACGAACCTGGGGTTATTGTGCCTACACCCATGAGAGGGAGTCGACCACGAACCTGAGGTTATTGTGCCTACACCCGACGAGAGGAAGTCGAACACGAGCATGGGGTTATTGTGCCTACACCCCACGAAGGAGAGTCGACCACGAACCTGGGGTTATTGTGCCTACACCTCATGAGAGAGAGTCGACCACGAACCTGGGGTTATTGTACCTACACCTCACGAGAGAGAGTCGACCACGAACCTGGGGTTATTGTGCCTACACCTCATGAGAGCGAGTCGAACACGAGCATGGGGTTATTGTGCCTACACCCATGAGAGGGAGTCGAACACGAGCATGGGGTTATTGTGCCTACACCCACGAGAGGGAGTTGACCACGAACCTGGGGTTATTGTGCCTACATCCACGAGAGGGAGTTGACCACGAACCTGGGGTTATTGTGCCTACACCCACGAGTGGGAGTTGACCACGAACCTGAGGTTATTGTGCCTACACCCGACGAGAGGAAGTCGAACACGAGCATGGGGTTATTGTGCCTACACCCACGAGAGGGAGTTGACCACGAACCTGGGGTTATTGTGCCTACACCCGACGAGAGGGAGTCGACCACGAACCTGAGGTTATTATGCCTACACCCGACGAGAGGGAGTTGACCACGAACCTGGGGTTATTGTGCCTACACCCACGAGAGGGAGTCGACCACGAACTTGGGGTTATTGTGCCTACACCTCATGAGAGGGAGTCGACCACGAACCTGGGGTTATTGTGCCTACACCCCCGAGAGGGAGTTGACCACGAACCTGGGGTTATTGTGCCTACACCCACGAGAGGGAGTTGACCACGAACCTGGGGTTATTGTGCCTACATCCACGAGAGGGAGTTGACCACGAACCTGGGGTTATTGTGCCTACACCCACGAGAGGGAGTCGACCACGAACCTGGGGTTATTGTGCCTACACCCACGAGAGGGAGTTGACCACGAACCTGGGGTTATTGTGCCTACACCCGAGAGAGGAAGTCGAACACGAGCATGGGGTTATTGTGCCTACACCCACGAGAGGGAGTTGACCACAACCCTGGGGTTATTGTGCCTACATCCACGAGAGGGAGTCGACCACGAACCTGGGGTTATTGTGCCTACACCCACGAGAGGGAGTTGACCACGAACCTGGGGTTATTGTGCCTACACCCACGAGAGGGAGTTGACCACGAACCTGGGGTTATTGTGCCTACACCCACGAGAGGGAGTTGACCACGAACCTGGGGTTATTGTGCCTACACCCACGAGAGGGAGTTGACCACGAACCTGGGGTTATTGTGCCTACACCCACGAGAGGGCGACCGCGGAAGGGAGGGACGAATTGAAAGAATATACTGAGCGGCCACAACCAGGAGAAACGGCACAGCAGTGACGGTCCATACAGTTTCCAGTTTGGAACACCACGACAGTCGGAGAAAGCGACCCGGTCCCCTACCCCACATAGGATCCAACGCCCCCGCTCATCTCGGCAAACTTCCGAAATGGGGAACGGAGACAGAGAGCAATGAGCATTCCGAGCACTATCACCAACACTTCCAACCCGGAAAGAAACTAGCGGGATGAAGAATGATTGAAATGGCACTAGAAACAATAGGAACAGAAAATACAAGGGGTGAAAGAAACCTATTCATCATTCGCCTAGCGACCCTGAAAAGACACGGGTCAGTTAGGCCTGCTACGGGAGGTGAACCCGCAACCTTCCGAATCCGGACCTTAGACGAATCTGCCTGATCCATCCCGCTCGGTCCTATTACACTAATATATATGATAAGCAACTGGGCATCTTCCGCACGTGTGGTTCGGCTATTCTACTGGGCCCCACTTGTTTCCAAATACAACTGAGCTAAATTTATTTTCTAAGCAATATCACTCTTCATCTTAAACAGGGGATATAATACTATGCTTACTTTCACTATCACGTAACTACAAGTAGAGGAAGAAGCGCATTATACCTAAAACTTCGAAACAGAAATATGTTTTGCACCCAACTGAATCCAGAAAAAATACTTTTAATTTACACTTTCAATATATTAACGTCGAAACGTAACATTATATACGAGGTGTGATAAAAACGTTACGGGATTTTTTTTAATTTCGCGGGCTTTATGCAAACAATTTTCAAAACTTTTTCCTTTATAGGTACACATATATTTGAATAATGCATTTTCAGCTGTTTTAAATATTTAATTTAATGTTGACAGTTAGAAAAGATTATATGTGTTTTCCAAGGCTCAGTGAATTTGCATTAAATTTCGCTTCAAAAATGGAGTAAAGTATTCGAAATGTCGGTGGTTTTTGGCAAATTTGCTATGATTAGGGCAAGTGTTTTCCAGTGGTATCAACGTTTCAAAGTGGGTTGACAAGAATCTGAAACTCGATCCCCTGGACGTCCTAACACATCAATTACTGATAACAATGTGGAAGATGCAAAGAAATGGTTCTGCCATATGGCTATACGGTCAATAAGGGGTACAACCTAGAATTTATGCGCCGTTTACACGAAGTAATCCGAAGAAAACACCAGAATGTTCGCAAAACCACTCATGGATATCAGTGCTGTTCAACGCTAGTTTGTGATTTTATGACAAAACTTGAAACGTTATGTTGCCTCAACCACCTTAATCGCAGGATATGGCCCCCTGCGACTTCTTTTTCTCCCCGAGGCTGAAGAGAACATGAAAGGACGTTGTTTAGCCACTACTGGTGAGCTAAAAACAGAATGGCTGAAGTAGATGAACACCACAAGGAAAAGTGAACTCCAGAGGTGCTTGCATGATTGGAAAAAGTGCTGGCACAAGTGTATTATATCTGAGGGAATTTATTTTGAAGGGCACAAAGCTGATGTACATTCTGTCAAGAAAGTACCGGGAATTGATCATTTAATAATCCTATTTAAAAGGAGATTCGAAATTATTATTGTCGGTTAGTTGGTACAGCTTTCCTCTATACCCACGCTAAGTTTGATCATCTGTCATCTACTTTGTTTACAGTAAGCCATTTTGTTAGTTCATCTCAAACGTAATTTGCGATTTTACGATGGATACAAATATTGAACAAAGAACCTGTCTCAAATTTTGCATTGCAAATGGTATTTCGTGTGTCGATTCGCTGAAAACGTTACAGAGGGTTTACGGTGAATCGACTTTATCAAAAATACGAGCATATGAGTAGTACAGTGCATTCAAAAGTGGTCGAGATGTGGTGGAAGATTTGCCTCGCTCTGGTCGGCCATCAACGGTTTCAATTGAACTGAACATCGCTAAAGTAAAGAAAATAGTGTCTGAAAATCGTCATTTAGGTCTGAGAGAGATTGCCGCTGAACTTTCTGTGTCTCACGAATCGATTCGTACCATTTTAAACGATTGTTTGTGCATGACACGCGTTGCGGCTCGGTTAGTTCCGAAATACTTGAATTTTCTACAAAAACTTAATCGCGTAAGGATTGCTGAAGACACGCTAGAACGAGCTAGTTCCGAGTCCACTTTCATGAGAGGCACTGTAACTGGTGATGAGACGTGGGTTTACGAGTTTGACACTCAAACCAGTCAACAATGGCGCCTTCCAACTGAACCGAAACCTAAAAGGGCACGTCAAACTCGATCAAAACTGAAGTTCATGTTGACAGTATTTTTCGATTATCGCGGTGTCGTGTACTCAGAAGGTCAGATAGTAAATAAAGACTTATCTGAGCGTTATGCGGCGTTTGAGAGAACAAATACGGCAAAAAAGGCCAGATTTGTGGAACGACAGCTCATGGATTCTGCACCACGATAACGCACCAGCTCACAAGGATATTATTGTGAATGAATTTCTGGCCAAAAACAAATTTCATCGAACAACCACCGTATTCACCCCATCTGGCTCCGGCTGACTTCTTTCTCTTTCTAAAACTCAAGTTACACTTCGAGGCAACCGTTTTCAGTCGATAGAAGACAAAGGAAAATTCCCGGTGACAATTGACATCGATTCCTAAAAGTGCCTACAAAAAATGTTTTCATGTTTGGATTATTCGTTGGCATAAATGTATAATTTCTGAAGACGATAATATAAAATTAGATAAATAATTCATTTTGTGTTTTATTGGATGAATAATTCATTTTTTTTGGTGTTTCTTAACACAGTAGTAGGTGCATAAATAAAGATTGTATATGAAAAACAAATTATTGTTTGATCAGACCTTGTACATTTATTTTAAGAAAATATATGTATTAAGCTACTACTAATTTTCAAAGACTCTGAGGAATGTTTAATGACATTACATATAAACAAAATGAAAACAGAAATACGTACCACCAATTGTAAGTTATCTATAGTTTGAATTAAGAAATATATACAGAGCGTTTCGTTTAAACACATGGCCGTAATACGATCAGTTGCTTGTTCTGCGCTGTTTCTAACTGGTTGTTTTTCTTCTCTTTTCCGTATAATTAATTGACGCGAAGTATTTTTATACTGATTTATACGTTGTAAGATCATAGTAATAATATAACATACAATTGGTGTTATAATATCAAAAAAAAAAAAAAAAAAAAAAAAAAAAAAAATCTGATGCGTTTCATTCACATGACTTTCTCTATATCCCTGTAACAAATTATTGTTAATAAGCATATTCTTTCGTTTATTTCATGCTAATCGAGAAAAATTATCAGAAATAGTATTATTTCTTGCTTTATTGTAAGTAGAAGCAAGATAAGGGAGTACCATAGGTTAAAGTGAAAGCCAAAAGCTGGTTGCTATGTGACTGATGTTCCTTTGTTTGTATGGACACGAGTTGGCAAATTCCTGTATGAGAAAAGTATGTTTTTCAAAGCTGAAACCAAAAACAAGAAATATCTCAAAAACCATCAACCCCACGAAAAAATGTATACAACATAAATTTTGTGTCTTAACATGCTCTACGTTCTTTGTGTGTTAAGTTTTTGTCCATCTCTTACGGTTTAGTAGTTATGCAAAATTCATCCAGAATAAAGTAGTCTTCAGAGGCTATTCCCAGAAAATTCAAGATATACATTTTATTTATTAGGTAAATATCCTTAATATACGATATTTTAATCAAAATCGTTAGAGCCATTTTTTAGAAAATAAAAATGTTCGATAAAAGTTTCATGTAAAAAGTAGTGGGAGGGGGGGGATTTTCTTGAAAATCTTCGTGTCGCATCCTTGGAAGATACCAAACCTAAATATCTACTTTGGTTTTTAACGGACTTTTCGTTTTTGAGCTATGCTGCCCACAGACACACACATACACACACAGACAGACACACACACATGGACATTTTTCTAAAAATGCTTTTTTTGGATTCAGGGGGTCTCAAAACATTGATTTCCGGTAAAATCTCGGAATCGAATTTTTGGGTGCATTACAATATCTTTTTTATATACACTATGTACATAACAAGTATAGAGAAAGTAAAAATCTGATGTGTTCCATTTACATGACTTTCTCTATATCTCTGCAACAAGTGATTATTAAAAAGCTTATGCTTCTATTTACTTCATGCTAATCGAGAAACGTTAGCAGAAATATTCTTATTATTTGCTTCCTTGTAAGTAGAAGCGAAATGAGGGAGTACCATAGGTTAAAATGATAACCTAAAGCTGGTTGCTATGTAACTGAAGTTCCTGTGTTTGTATAGACAGGAGTTAATAAATTCCTGTATAAGAAACGTGTGTTTTTCAAAGCAGAAACGAAAGACCAAGAATATCTTAAAAATAATCAACTCCACGATAAAAATGTGTATGACATAAATTGTGTGTTTTATCGCGAGCTACATTTTCTGTACAGTAATTTTTTGTCCATCTCTTACGGTTTAGCAATTATGCACAATTCTGTAAAATGTATCCAGAAAAAGTATTCCTCAGAGGATATTCCCAGAAAATTCAAGATATACATTTTATTTGTCAGATAAATATCTTTAATATACAATATTTTAATCAAAATCTTTATAGCTATTTTTAACAAAATCAAAATTTTCAAAATTCTTCCATATAAAGGGTAGTTTGGAGTTGGGGATTTTCTTGAAAATCTTCGTGTCGCAACCTTGCAAGATACCAACTTAAATACCAAGTTTGGGCTTTAACAGTTCTTTCGTTTTCGCGCTATGCTGCCCACAGACACACAGCACATACACACATGAATACAGACAGTCACACATACACACGGACATTTTTCTAAAAATGTTTTTTTTTGGATTTAGGGAGTCTCAAAATATGTATTTCCCGTGAAATATCGGTATCGAATTTTTGGTTACAATACAATACCTTTTCTATACACTATGTGCATAGTTCGTATAGAGAACGTAAAAATGGCAGAAATAGTCTTATTACTTGCTTCCTTTTAAATAGAAGCTAAATAAGGGAGTACCATAGGTTAAAGTGATAGTCAAAAGCCGGTTGCTATGTGACTGAAGTTCCGTTTTTTTGTATGGACAGGAGTTGACAAACTCCTGTATGAGAAAATAGAAGTTTTTGAAAGGTGAAATCAAAAACAATGAATAACTAAAACCGATCAACTCCACGAAAAAACTTTATATAACATAAATTATGTGTCTTAATGTACTCTACGTTCTCTATGTAGTAAGCTTTTGTCTATCTCTTACCGTTTAGCAGTTAAGCAAAATTCAGCTAAATTCTTTGAGAATAAAGAGGTCTTCAGAGCCTATTCCCAGAGAATTCAAGATATACATCTTATTTGGTATGTAAATATCTGTAATATATGGGGTTTTAATCAAAATCGTTAGAGCTATTTTTTAGAAAATAACATTTTTCAAAAAAATTCCATTTAGTTTGGGGTGGGTGGATTTTTCTCAAAATCTTCGTGTCCCATCCTTGGATGATACCAAACTTAAATACCAAGTTTGGTTTTTAACAGTCTCTTCGTTTTTTTAGCTATGCTGCCCACAGGCACTCACACACATACACACAGACAGACAGACACATACACGGACATGTTTTTAAAATGCTTTTTTTTGGATTCAAGGGGTCTCAAAACGTATATTTCTGGAGAAATCTTGGTAATGAATTTTTGGGTGCAATACAATACTACGGGATAATGTGAGTGAAGTAAATCTTAAATTGGGTGCTGGAGAATATTAATGGGCCCGCGTTTAGTTCTGTCTGCTGATGAACCATGTTTTTATTTATATAGTTATGATAAATTAATGCACATTTTCTTAAAAGAAATTAGAGCTAATTAGTCACACAAACCTATCATTTTCATTGTATAGCAAAAAGCGACCCTAATACACATGTGTAGAAACTTCTATTACAGAAGATTGCAAACATTCTACTCGATAGGATTTTCAAAATAATGCCCTGGAGCAATAACGCATTTCTCTGCCAGCGTCCGCTGAAATTGTCTTAGTCTCCATTGCTTGTTACTTTTGCAGGTCGCGCGTCGCAAACGTGAATCTCTTTGGTCAATCCTCTGCCCCTGGAGAGTGCGCTACACGCTATATGCGTTAGCCAGAGAAGTTGCCTAAGCAAGCGCATTCTATCACAGATGTGGGCAAAGCCCACCGAGCCAGGTGGCTCGGACTGGCATTCGGGAGTTTCGGGTTCGCTTCCCGGTCACCGCGCACTCTGGCCCTGGGTTTTTCCGTGTTTTCCTGGGACCACATAGGTGATTGCTGGGGTGCTGTACATCTATCACGGTTCCTTTTCCTTTGACTCCTTCATTTCATTTTCCTTCTTCATCTTTCAGGTCGGCGGCAGGCAAGTAGATGGCGCGGATGCTTGCTCCGAGTAAAACTATTTTCCCCCTGGTTGCGCTGTTGAGGTCAGGTGCCGATGTAGAGGCCTCATTCCGGCCTCTTGTAGCCTGTATAGCCTCCGTGGCGCGCAAAGTCTGCCATCTAGTGAGTTTTTTTTTTTGGTAGTGTTTAACGCCCGCTTTTACTGCTCTGGTACCGCAGGCAACGACATGAAGATGGATCCTCAGTGGAATGTAATGGCGGGGGAAACAGGAGAACCCGGAGAAAACCCGCCTCTGCGCCGCTTTCTCCACCACAAATCTCACATGCGTCGCTTGGGATCGAACCATCTAGTGAGTGTTAGGGACTTCCATACACCTCTGCACTTAACTCCGTCGTTTCCTGTGTGCTGGCCTGTGTCTCCCGTCCTCTCATCGCTTCCCACAGGGGGCGGTAGGCCGCAATAAATCAGTGCTCGCCATTAACATACTCATACGTCGTTCCTTGCCAACCGCGTGTCAAAGAATACTTTCATTCCATTTTTAGTTTCTCTCCACGTACTATGTTCATTGTACAGATAAGATATTGTATTGCACCCAAAAATTCGATACCGAGATTTCATTACAAATATGTTTTGAAATCCCCTGAATCCAAAAGAAGCATTTTTAGAAAAATGTTCGTGTGTGTGTGTGTCTGTGGACAGCATAGCTCAAAAATGAAAAAATTAAACTTGGTATTAAGTTTGGCATCTTCCAAGGATGCAACACGAAGCTTTTCAAGAAAATCCCCCCACCCCAAACTACCCTTTACATGGAAAAAATTTAAAATTTTTCGATGTTCTTGAAAATGGTCTAACGATTTTGATTTAAATCTCGTATGTTTAAGATATTTACGTGACAAATAAAATGTATATTTTGAATTTTTGGGAATAGCCTCTGAAGACTACTTTATTCTGGATGAATTCCACGGATTTTTGCATAACTGCTAAACCGTAAGAGATAGACAAAAACTTATCACACAGAAAATGTAGAACACATTAAAACACACAATTTATGTTATATACATTTTTTTTCGTGGAGTTGATCGTTTTAAGATATTTCTTCTTTTAATTTCAGCTTTGAAAAACTTACTTTTCTCATACAGGAATTTGTCAACTCTTGTGCATACAAACAAAGGAACATCAGTCACACATCAACCAGCGTTTGACAATGACTTTAACCTATGGTACTATTTCTGGTAATGTTTTCTCAATTAGGACGAAGTAAATAGAAGCCGAAGCTTTGTAACAATAATTTGTTGCAGAGATGTAGACAAAGTCATGTGAATAGAACACATAAGATTTTTCATAAGCAATTGCATTTTGGAGAGTTTCAAAGTCGAACAATAATACCTCGTCAAACACGGACAACATATCAAATGTGACGTTAACCGAACTTCCACAGCGACTAGCTCCGTCCTATGCGGGAAAGTGAGAAACCACTGCAGTTCCCGAACCAATAAACCCTTATGCGTGATATTACTGTGATCAGAGGAAGTGCATGGTTAGACTGATGTGGGCAGCGGTGCGGAATTTGCTCTCCTCACCAGTTGCCCGTGTGCTGTTTCTGTGCTTCAGGCCGGTCTTAGGCCTATATCACACTGTCACATTCCTGTGTCACAGAGTGTGATAACATCTCTGATTACATGTTTTGAGCACATTAAAGCTATCGAGTATATTACACTACGTCAAACCTTTTAACGCAGTTTTAAAAAGGATAATCTAAAGTTGGTAGCGTGAGCTGCAGCAATGGCTTCTATTTTCTTCTGTCTAGGATGAGAGTTGCGTTATTATAAGGACATTTATTTTAACTTTCCATTTCATTTATTTGTTTTCGTATAAGCTAGCCTAAAATTTATCGTAAAAAAGACAATTTCTTAACGAATGGACTACATTCACGAGTATTAATAATAAAGTCAGTAGCAAAAATAGCAATTAATGGCTCTGATAATTTTCATTTTCTTCTTCTAAATATTGGCTTCGCAATCAATTTAATTATTTTCTCATATCATTTGCCGTATATCCCTCATGTACTTCTTCTATGCTGTTATATATTTCCAGTCTTTTGTTTCTGTTTTTGTAATAATTTTGCTGTGTTTTGAATTGTACGGCATGTTATGTGATTCCTAATAAGAAATGGGCGGTTTGGCTGTAGCTACTCTACATAATGTCTGTCATTTTGTTTTCTCATCACAGACGTGATCAAGTTGTGATGGTGGGTATAACTTTTATTACAGAAATATGTCACTGATGTGATCAAAGATTTTATATTACACTATAAAATTTATGTGACAACTGGGCCTCAGGCACGGAAATAGAAATTGATAGCGGCTTGGTGTAATACAGGCCTGGGGACGAAGAGCATTTTCCACATTCTTTTGTCTAATGGCGAACAGTAATGTACTTGTTTTGTTTAAACAGTAGAGGTGGGCTTTTGTCCACTCTGCACGCCCGCCATACTAGTAACCTCTTTTCTCATACTTAAAATATTTTAGTATACTTAGCATGTATTTACTTTCTCTACATAGATAGAGAAGCATTGCACTCAAATATTGGCTACCGAGATTTCATCGGAAACACACGTTTTAGGATTCCATGTATTCAAAAATAGAATTTTTTATAGAAGTCCCGCGGGCATATCTCAAAAACGAAAAGTCCATTAAATACCAAACTTAATATTTAAGTTTACTATCTCCAAAGAATACGACAGAAAGATTTTGAGGAAAATTTCCCCCTTCCCAAACTACCCTTTACATGGAAAAATAATTTTCGAAAAACATTGATTTTCTCAAAAATGGCTCTAACGTTTTTGATTACAATATCGTATATTAAATATATATATATATATATATATATATATATACATGACAAATAATATAAAGTCATATGAATGAAACATAAGTTTTTTATTCAGCAATTATTACTGCCACCTTCTTTGGTTAGGAAAAGCATATAATCTTTAAGGTTATAATTATTCCTTTAACTTTTGCACGTTACATCCTCATGACTACTGAGTCTTGCAGCATAATAATCATGTTTACTTTCAATAATAAATTAATAAAGCTTCAAAGTCGTTTTGCTTTAAAACAATTCTTTTTAAAATAGGTATTCGATGTAAAAATTTGTATGGTTTTAAAGATACGATAAATATAGTAAGGTAAATTGTTTTTAAAGTTTAAAGCAAATTGAACAGTATTTGATGTACAAATGAGTGGATATAATACTGTAGCCCTGTACTGTAGTTTTCTGTTTATTTAGCTGATCTCCCTCGGAGTTTTTTTATTAATTACGAAAAGGGATACTTGCCTCCAAAATGGAGCAACTCGTTAAGTTGGAAAAAATCTCTCTGCCTCTTTTCCTGGAACTGCCGTTCCGAATTCGAAGCCATTTCCAATGAGGGGTGTCCGAAGCACAGTATAGGAGACGGTTGGCAATGACTGGAGCCATCCCCCCCCCTGATTAGTTGCGTTTGTCCAATGGTCACTTATAAATTGACAAAAATAAAGCAATCACTCTGGTAATGTGGTTTATTAAAACTAAATTGTGGATAGCAAAGTAAACTGACGTTGGAGTAAATAATAAGCATATATACACCTAAATAATAAAACATAAGTAAAATGTATTTTGTATATAGGTATTGGACCCTTATTAGCGCGGTGGTAGCGTTGCTGCTTACCAAGCGGGAGACCTGGGTTCGATCCCCAGTACCGGCGTGGGGATTTTTCCCCCGCTGGGAGACCTGGCCCGGGGTGCACTCAGCCTCGTAAGGTCCCTGGGGGGCCAATTGAGGAGCTACTTGATGGAGAAGTAGCGGCTCCAGGTCGCGAGGACCGCATTAACCGGCCGGGGGGGACTCGAGGCGCTGACCACGTCTCACCATCCAATACTGCACCCCATCCATGACGTCTGTAGTGGACCGAGATGGGGGACGCAGCGGCCGGGCGGTAGGCCAAGGTTCCCCGTGAGCTGTCGTGCCATGGAGTTATGTTATTGGACCCTTATAAAACATAGCAATTCACTACATGTTTGTCATAACGTACATATCACTCACATATCAATTTGTAAATGTAGAAATTCGTTTTAAAACTACAGTTACTTATACAACATTCTTTCACATAAATTCCAACAAATTAAACAATATGCAGAATTATGCAACTGTCTTTGTTTTTCCATCTTTACTTTTACCCTGCCGGAAAATTATTACAATCCTTCTATTATGTGCTTCATAGTAGCATTACAAACAAATAAGCCTGATGGCAATTTGTCTTTGATCAGTCGATTTAGGAAAAATAAATGGTTGTTGTTCCATATTGATTGTTGTAAAAAAATTTATGGAACATTTCGAGTAGCTTTTTCAGTCGTGATGTAAACACTTCTGGATGTAAACACGTTTGTCGCTTGCAAACACGACGCAGGGTAGTGCAATCTTTTGGGAGATAACGAACGCAACTGGCATTTTGATTGGCCTACACTCGCATATTAAAAACGGAAGGAATGCCTTAAACATTCTACTAAGCATTTCGCGGTCGGGATTGTAAAGCTCCTTTGCAAGTTTAATTCATTATTAGAATAATCATCGTGCTACGCAGACAGGCCGAGGTGTGTGTGTTTATGGATAAGCATACGTGCATTGCTAAAAGTTACACAAGATGCCAACCTTTTCAAATCGTGAATTTGAATGGTACTAACTTATGGCAAAGCCGCTCAGAAAGCTGCAGTTGCCGCTAGATTGTAGCAGAAAAGATTTCCCGCCCGAAGAATTCCAAACCCAGGAACGTTTGTGCTGACCGCGCAGAGGGTCCTCCTGGACACAATCGCCGCATATTAAATAAGGTAGATGACAACCCAGCAGCAGAATTCGGGGAATAGCCACATGGTCGGCGTGTCCCTTCGGTCTGTTTTGAGGTTAATTAAGAAAAATTAAAACCTATTGCCGAGGTCAATTTTAAGAATTATAATTTAAGCCTCTAGTTGAGGTAACTCAAGAGTCTTTTGGCCATTACTGCTACCCGAATCTGCGTCACTTTGCACCCAGAAACAGACTTGGATATTCTTACTAGTGAATTACTCCAAAAACTCCTGCAATGTGTTGGAACACACATATACTCTCCGGGCCCAGAGTCAAGGGACCGATTGGAAATTCGATTCCGGTACCCCTCACATATATGTAGTAGTGGAGTGGTGGTGGTAGTGGTAGTAGTATTTATTAACTTTACAATAAATCAATGTTTGAGTCGTATAGTCGCATGGGTCGGATGACCTTACATGCTGTCTAAAAAAAATTAATGTGTTCCAATCACATGACGTCCTCTACATTTCTACGTTAAATTATTGTTAAAAAGTTTATTCTTCTACATACTTAATACTAACCGAGAAAAAATGAGCAGAAATGGTCTTATTACATGCTTTTTTATAAGTAGAAGGGAACTAAGGGAGAACCATAGACTAAATCGATAGTAAAATCTTTTAAAAGCTGGTTGCTCTGTGATTGAAGTTCCTTTGTTTGTATGGACAGGAGTGTCAAATTCCCGTATGAGAAATGTGTAAGTACTTTAAAACTGGAACTAATACAAAAGAATGTCTCAAAAACGGCCAGCTCCACGAAATATAACATAAACTGTGTGTTTTAAGGAGATATACATTTATTTGTTAAGTAAGTTATAGTATATCTCTTAGGGTTTACCAGTTATACAAAATTCATCCAGAATAAACATTTTTTCAGAAGTTACTCCTAAAAAGTTCAAGACATATATTTTATTTGTCATGTAAATATCTTAAATATAAGAGATTTCAATAAGAATTGTTAGAGCCATTTTTGAAAAAAACAAAATTTCCGATTTTTTTTTTTTTTTTTTTTTGCATGTAAAGGGTAGTTGCGGTGAGGGATTTTCTTGAAGATCTTCGTGTCACATCTTTTGAAGATGCTGAACTTAAATATCAAGCTTGGTATTTAACGGCATTTTCGTTTTTGAACTATGCTTACCCCCCCCCCCCCACACGCACACGGACATTTTTCTATTTTTTTTTATTCAGGGGGATCTAAAACATGTGTTTTAGGCGAAATCCCGGTATTGAAGTTTTGGGTGCAATACAATACCTTCTCTATACTCTATGTATATAATATGTGTAGGGAAAGAAATATTTGGATTTAAAATACTACCTACATATCTATTTTACATAATTTCGCAACACACACACACACACACATACGCGCGCGCGCTACAACAGACCAATAAAAGAGAGAGCACACTGATATCACAAATTCACACTCACATCTACACCCATGTCTATACGATATTTACACGTAGTGCACGTACTTCCATTAAGCTTGGCTGTTTGGAATCAAGTCCCAACATGCTGTGTACTTGACGCTTCATGGGACCTCACACCACACGATCCACGTGTGTGAGTGGGTGCTCAAGAACGAAAAGTCCGTTAAATACTAAACTTGGTATTTAAGTTCAGTATCTTCCAAAGATTCAACACGAAGATTTTTAAAGAGAATCTCCCCAGTCATAAGTACCCTTTACATGGAAATATTTTCTCAAAATGGCTCTAACGATTTTGCTTAAAGTGCCGTATATCAAAGATATTTACGCGACAAATAAAATGTATAATTTGAATTTTCTGGGAATAGCCTCTGAAGTCCTCTGTATTCTGGATGAATTTTGCTTAACTAGTACATCCTAAGAGATAGACAAAAACTTACTCTACAAAATATGTAGATCTCGTTGAAACACACAACTTATGTCATATATATTCTTTTTTTTCCTGGAGTTGACCAACTTTCTCTATAGGCACTATGTACATAGTGTATAGAGAATGTATTGCATTCCACCAAAAAATTGGATACCGAGTTTTCACCGGAAATATATGCTTTAGGGTACCCTTTATGTAAAAAAAGCATTTTCGGAAAAAGGTCCGTGTGTGTGTGTGTGTGTTTGTGTGTCCGTGTGTCTGTGAACACGATAACTCAAAAACGAAAAGTCGGTAAAATACCAAACTTGGTATTTAAGTTAAGTATCTTCCAGGGATGCGACACGAAGATTTTAAGAAAAATCCCCCCACCCCCAACTACTATTTACATGAAACTTTTTTCGAAAATTTTGATTTTCTCAAAAATGGCTCTAACGATTTTGATTAAAATTTCGTATATTAAAGATATTTACCTGACAAATAAAATGTATATCTGGAATTTTCTGGGAATAGCCTCTGAAGAGTAGTTTAATCTGGATGAATTTTACTAAATGTTGAATAACTGCTAAACCGTAAGAGATGGACAAAAACTTACTCCACAAAAAATGTAGAGCACGTTAAAATACACAATTTATGTCATATGCATTTTTTCGTGGAGTTCGTCGTTTTTGTGACATTCCTTATTTTTGGTTTCTGGTATGAAAAACTTATATATTTCTCATACAGGAATTTGTCAGCTGCAGTCCATACAAACAAAGAAATTCAGTGACATAGCAACCAGCTTTTGATTATCACTTTAACCTATGGTACTCCCTTATTTCGTTTCTACTTACAAGGAAGTAAGTAATATGGCTATTGCTGCTAATGTTTTACTAATTAGCATGAAGTTAATAGAAGTATAAGCTTTTTAAGAACAATTTGTTGCAGGGATATACAGAAATTCATGTGAATGGTACACATCAGATTTTTTATTTATTCCTTCTTATTGGTTTAAGTTTTAAAATACTTAAACTTTTCACTTATGGGAATTGTTCAGCTACTGGCAATGTAAAGAAACGGATTTCATAAATATTTGACTATCGTTTTAGACTAGTGCATTCCATATATCCTTTCTACTTACAAGAAAGCAATTGTGCTAAGGTTGATCCCGATTAGCATGGAGTGGATAGAATAAGCTTATTAACAATAATTGTTACACAGATGTAGAGAAAGTCATATGAATGCAACACATCACATTTTTTTATTTATATTCATTTCGACAAGCTCTCATACTTTGCTAATTCAAGGCGCCGAGACAAATTAGATACTTTTGTCTGAGACTGCTGCTCTGATGTAAATTTAAAATGTGAAGTACAACATACATACAGGGTTTTATTAAAATACTATCACAGCAATAAATTCACTGCTTTTAGTTGATTTTATCATTGCTAGGTTAGATTCAGTGGGCAATTCAAAATCTCTTAATATAATGTATTCATAGAGTGGATTTGCACAATGTTTTGGTTGGCGTAATCAATATTCTTATTGTAATTAAACTATTATCACAATGTTTCGATACGATGCGCGATTTAATTTATTTTAACCTAATAAAAGTTCAAATATTGAAGGGTGGCAAAGATGAGATTAGGGTTAGTTTCAGACTAGGCCCCCAGGACTCTTGGGTAGAGTACCGGACGTAGGCCCAGGGAGGAAAGAGAAGGGGCGGATGGTCACCATCCAGCCGCATCCGGCCGAACACGGTCGTTGGGTCCTTCAAAATCGTGTCAGTCTAAAATTGTTTGCTTCTTGAAAAGAAGACACTTAAATATGAAAATAATTAGTCACATAATCTACATTTTCCACAAATAAAATTCTTCTTTCCTTTGGCACCAACACAGTCTTCATGGTACTATTATTTCCCACTTCCCTGACACTGTATCCAGGCCCCTAATTTCTCTGAGCGACGATCTTCGTATTTTACAAAACAGAATGCACATGCGCTGTTATTTTGCTCTTGCATGTCCTCATACTGATCGTCGTCTTCAGAAGATAGCGGCAACAGTCGTTTTGTTGCACCTCTTTTCTTGCAGTCTTTTTCCATCTTCTATTTTCTGTGGAGAAGTTAAAAAAACCGCTTTCTGTTTCCTTGCTGACTCTTTAAGTTGCGGTCTGTTTATAGGAGACGGTAGCAGATCACGGAAGTTCATCGTAGATGTTGATGTGTGTTCTGGACTGAAATTAGGAATAGCATCCTCAAGCTGTAAAGCTGCACTTTCATGTTCTGAAATATGACGCTCTGGTGTGATCAAACATTCTCGATATTCATGATCAGACACCACATTTTCGTTTAGGGGAAACAGACCTGTTGACAAAAATCCAGACTCAGCAATTTCTGGTGTTCCAATTGACGCCAAGCTTCTAAGAAAATTCTTCCAAATGTTATTTTTATAATCTATCGCTCCTCCTCTGTGTTACGCACAAATTTATTGCATTCATTGTCATAATATGCTTAGAGGGCTTTGAAAAATGATCTATCTAATTGTTGGAGCTTATGAGTGGTGTGACTTGGTAGACACAGCATATGAATGTCGCATTCTTCACAAAACTGCAGTGGAGACAAACTCTTGTGAGATACATGGCCATCTATAAGTAGCAAAGATATTCCAGGCACTCGATGAGCCTGGAAGTATGCATCCACTGTAAAAAAATGTCTTCATTAATCCATCCAGAATCTGACATGGTCACAAGAGATCCATTTGGGAAGCCATCCGAAAATTCTTGAAGATATTTCTTTCCCTTAAAAATAGCCACTGGAGGAATAAAGTTTCCAGTTGCATTTGTGCAAGCCAATATCATGACAAGCTCCCCTCTCTCAACACAAGTTTGAGAATACACTGCCTCAGCACCCTTCTGAGCAGAATGTTTTCTTGTAGGTTTATTGTTCACCTGCAAACCAGATTCGTCGACATAATACATCAGTTGAGGCTTATTAATTATATCAAAAGCCTGTAAAGTCTCCTTCAAGAGGTTGAAGTAGTCAGCTACATCCTTTCTGTTGAGGCCATTACAACGAGCAAGAAAACGACCTTCTGAAGTTCTTAATGTCACTCCTGGGTTCCGTTTTCGGAATCCGATCAGCCAGTCATTGCCGGCCATCTGCTTCCTCTGCGAGAAATTATGCTTGATTTTATTTAAGTCGGCAAAATCAAATGCCGCCCTTCACACAGTGATAGAATCTACATCAAATCCACAGGCACTAACTTTCAGTAGCCTGGAAACTAGTTTCAGTAGTCTGGAAATTAGTTTTCTTTCTTGTTCTTTGTTAAGTATCGGTTGTGCACCTTTATTGCGTAAAGATTCATCATGACCACGTTGCACGCAAGAATGCAGAATTCCATAGAGTTCAACGGCATGGCGTTGACATCTCCCTTGTGGAAATGCGTTAACGGCTTTTTTCATGTCGTCCTCAGTCCATATACGAGACATTTTATAAGCATCTATAACAAAACAATAACGATAAAAACTTAAGTCACTCATAGCAGCATTGACCCCTTTAACCCTTAATTTAGTGAGCCGATTAACCCAATATGTAGCAACATTTATAATCATAAGTTGGTAGTACAGTAATGCTAGTAATGAGCGTTGGAGTATTTTAACCTCAAATACAAAGACTATGCTGGTTTATAAACTTCAGCTGAGCAAACTTCCTTGTTGTTTATGTTGAAAAATAAAGACAATTATCAAAGTTGTATTTGAAATGTCTAAACAATACGGCTCTTACCTTTAACAAGACTTGTTTCTTTTATTTACCACAGCTACAAAAAAAAAACAAAAAAAAAAACAAAAAAAAAACACAGTTTTCATCAACTTTAACGTTCACAATGAGCAAAAAGTTACAGTCTTCTCCGGTAGGTGGTAGCATGTTGAATATGTCACTTGACCTTGGTATAAACAGCAAAGTTATAAAATTGACCCGATTAATCTGTTGACCCGTTTTAGACTAAGTTACTTAAGACTTAGATATTTGAGCAAAACGATAGCCTAAAATATTAAGACGTATAAACTTTACTTTGTTGAAATAAGCTTTGCCATCAAATGGGTGGTTTCCGAGCTTTTATCAGCAAGAAGAATTTCTTCGGCGTCTTCTCTTTATACAGATGATTTACAAATGCTTTTAAAATGTCTGGGGATGGATTCCTTACATCGAAATAGAACATTTTTCGCATTATCAATTTATTAATGAAAGTTTACGTTCAACGGGTTACCGGATCCAACCTAATAACTTCATTTATGTATGCGCTCACTCATAAACGGCTTTGACCTATTTTACCCTGCGGAGTTGGCCATGCGTTGCCATGACTGCTGGTTTACATGTTTCATTAATCACGCCTTATAGGGGCTGTTTACAAGCATTTTATTCAGGACACACTCCCAGACTTATTAGAAGATGTGTCCCTGCAAATAAACTGGAACAGTTGTTTATGTATGGTGCTCTAGCACATTTTAGTCTCAATGATATCTAGAATGACAGATGGACAGGTAGAAAATCCTTAGTATGGCTTTCACCGGAAGGAAAGTGAAGCCGTTGGTCCCGTGTCGTAGATTTATGGCGTGTAAAAGAACCTCGAGCCTGATAGAGGCCTCTGAGCAAAATTAAGTGGTCTTTCACGCCCAGTATAGAATAGGTCGCTGAGAACCATGCAGTTGAAGAGCGTCCATAAATAAAACGCCATTTACATTTTGGACAGGTAGCGGGGGACCAGTTCAATGGACTGAACGTTCCCCCGACTCGATCCTTTGGATTTTTAACTTGGGGCAACTTAAAAATTGGTATTTGCAGCAGAGATCCCGGTATGTCATAGGAGCACACCGACTGGGAGTATTTGACTGTCCATGTTCAGACGAGTTCAAGCGCGTCGAGATGCAAGAGGAGGACATTTGAAGCATGGCTATGAATGGTGTTTGTGTTGAACACCTTCTAACACGCTGACAGCGTCAAAAATAAAATAAAGTGTCACTTTAACATTAATAACAAATCGAAAACGAAGAGTTTTGTGACATATGTTTACATGTACATTTTTTTCTTGCTTTGATGTAAGGAACCTGTTCCCAAAGTTTCTAAAACCAAGTTCTTCTCCACGTACTATATACATAGTGTATAGATAAGGTATTGTATTGCACCCAAAAATTCGATACCAAGATTGCACCGGAAATACATGTTTTGGGTCTCCATGAATCCAAAATAAAACATTTTTTAAAAGGTCCATTTGTGCGTGTGTGTGTGTGTGTGTGTTGCTCAAAAACGAAAAATCCGTTAAATACCAAACTTGGTATTTAAGTTTGGTATCTTCCAAGGATACGACATGAAGATTTTCAAGAAAATCCCCCCACATTAAACCACCATTTACATGGAAAACATTTCTAAATTTTTGATTTTCTCAAAAATTGCTGTAAAGATTTTGATTAAAATCTCTTATTTTTAGGAAATTTACATGCCAAATAAAATGTATATCTTGAACTTTCTGGATTTAACCTACAAAGACTTCTTTATTCTGAATGATTTTTATTGAATTTTGCATAACTGGTAAACCGTGAGAGATAGACAAAAAATTAGCACACAAAAATGTAGATCACAATAAATCAGAATTTACGTCATACACGTTTTTTCTCTGGATTTGGCCGGTTTTTTATATATTCCTTCTTATTGATTTCAGTTTTAAAATACTTAAACTTTTCTCATATGGGAACTTGTCAATGCTTGGCCACGCAAAGAAACGGATTTCAATTCCATAGCAACTACATTCTAAAATATTTGACTGTCAGTTTAGCAGTGTATTCCCTTATTTCCCTTATAGTTGAAAAGGAAATGGTAATGTTTTAGCATTAAATAGATAGAGCAATAAGCTTATTAAGAATAATTTGTTACAGAGATGTAGAGAAAGTCATGTGATCGTAACACGTCAGATTTTTTTTAAGCATGCTATTATATTATGTCGTAGACTCACAACTACATATTCTACTGATGCTGTTGGCTTGAAGCTTTTAGAAATGACCTGTTGCGATATCAACTCGTGAGTGTGGCAGCAACAGCCTCGGTGGGAACGCTGAAAGGATAATCATAGGCGCGTTAGCGACGAAGGTGATGGACCCTTAACACTGTAGTGCTTTTGCTCGTAGAAGAGGCGTACCTTTTGCTACACCTCCACAACAATACCGTTCTTTTGTTCTCTCATCCTTCTTTAGTCTCCTGTTTAAATTATATAATTAACTTTTCGTGTATTTAGTATATAAAGCTTAATATCTCACATTAGATTTGTTTGTTTCGGTAATTACTTTGTTTGCCTTAACTGCGGCTGATGCCGCTGATACATGGCTTAAGGATACGTATGTCTGAAATTTCATGAAAAATCACAAAAACTACTCTTTTAATTTTAATTCCATAAAATAATTTAAATATTATTGAATACAAATAAAGGTATAATTGAGCACCAGGTGCCATTTTTAAATGTCAAAGAATAGGTGACGCTGTAGTGGACTCGGCAAGTAAAACTTCACATCTCATTCGCACAAGAAAAAATAAAAAACAAAGTCGTGCAGAAGAAAAGCAGCAATGCAAGAAGAAAAGGACAGAGATGGCAGCAGCAGAGGAAAAGGAAACTTGAGGATCAAACCTACCAATATAGTGGATTTTAATGTGAGCCTTGCATTCAAATATTTCCTTGTTTTCTTGCTATTAATATTTTCTGCAGTTTTTCTGCTTCGCAAATAAAATTTGTTGTACATCTTCACATAGGGACATGCCCTGGGTTTTACTGTCAAATGTATTTAAGCATAAGTTTTTCATTTTCAAACACAAAAATTATATTTTTTATGACAAAGAACGCGATCCATAACTTTAAAAATTGTTGTAGCCTAAACCAAAAAAGACACAGGTATCTAGGAAAGGTTAAAAAAAAATCTGATGTGTACCATTCTCATGATTGCAATAAATTATTCTTAAAAATCTTATGCTTCTATTTACTTCATGCTAATCTAGAAAAATTAGCAGAAATAGTCTTATTACTTTCTTCCTTGTAACTAGAAAGGAAATAAGGGAATAGCATAGGTTAAAGCGATAGTCAAAAGCTGGTTACTATGTGACTGAAGCTCCTTTGTTTGTATGGACATGGGTTGACACATTTCTGTATGAGAAAAGTTAAGATTTTCGACCCTGAGAACAAAAACAAGGAATATCTCAAAAACGATCAACTCCAAGAAAAATATGTATACAACATAAAGTGTGTGTTTTAATGTGCTCTACATTTTTTGTGTGGTAACTCTTTGTCTATCTCTTACGGTTTAGTAGTTATACAAAATTTCGGAAAATTCACTCGGAATAAAGTAGTCTTCAGAGGCTATTCCCAGAAAATGCAAAATATACATTTTATTTGTCAGGTAAATATCTTTTACATACGATATTTTAATCAAAATCGTTAGAGCCATTTTTTAGAAAATCAACATTTTCGAAAAAAGTTCAATGTAAAGGGTAGTTTGGGGTGGGGGGATTTTTCTCAAAATCTTCGTGTCGCAACCCTGGAAGATTCTAAACTTAAATACCAAGTTTGGTATTTTACCGACTTTTCGTTTTTGAGTTATCGTGTTCAAAGACACACGGACACACTGACACATGGACACAGAGACACACACACATACGGACCTTTTTTCTGAAACTACTTTTTTTAGATAAAGGGGACCCTAAAACATATATTTCCGGTGAAATCTCGGTATCGAATTTTTGGTGGAGTGCAATGCCTTCTCTATACACTATGTACATAGTTCGTATAGAGAAAGTAAAAATAGATGTATTGTGAACCTAGATTTAAAATATTAAACCAAAATGTTAATTTTTTTGTCGCAAGGGCTTTTTAAGACGTGAACAAACATAAATAAATTTGACTATAATTTCCAAACCATTAGAGCGAAATGAATGAAATTTGCTCTGTAACTTATATGTATTATATTGCACACGGGGTATAAATTTTAGAAAGCTACTAGCATTACTAATTCGGAATTTCAAACTTCAGTCATACATGTCGTTAACGTTTTCTAATTTATTAACTGCTTACCAATGTTGGATAGGTAGAGTCAGACTGAAAAATACAATGTCATAGCCGGGATTTGAACCACGGATCTCCCGTTCTCTAACCGGTTGCTCTACCACTGAGCTAACACGGCAACATGCTGGCATAGCATTGAATTTTCCAACTGACTCATATATTTTCCCGGTAAACCACAAGCTGCTCTCAAATTCTTTTTGAGATGACAATCCCAATGGCGACTTACAATGCTGCAAGTACTTTAGATCCGGGATTCATAGTATGGCCAGCTATTATGGTAATTTTGTATGGAATAATTGTCATACACACGGCTTGTGTGAAAAAACAATTATGGCCTTGAATTTTTCAGTCTAACTCTACCTATCCAACTCCTGTCCTGCACACGGCTTGTGTGAAAAAACAATTATTCCATGCTTACCTATGGTTTGCAAAGAAGTTGTTCTTCATTTATTTATATTCAAATGGGGTAAATTCCTAGGTCATCTTTTAATTACAGTAATTCAACAATACAGAGCCTTCATTTCGACGTACAACCGTAAGACAGCTTTCAATCACGCTGGTTTCTCGCTACCGCTAAACGCGCCTCTCGCAGCCTGTAGATGCAGGTGAACGCATAGCTGGCAGGAGAGAGCTTGACTAACGACCGTACGAGAGTCTCGATTACTCGCAAGCTCGTAAGTCTTGTTAATAACAAGACTACGGTGTAATGCGCTGAAACTCACATAATCAGTTCTGTAAGTTATACTATTTCATATATTTAAACGATTTAAGATTTAAATAACCAGAATAAGTGGTATTTAAGTAGCCCAGGCTAGGCAACGGGTTAAAAACGAAATGTGGTATCACATAATCTGCAGATATATAGGTGTACGTGGTATCCACTTTTATTACAAATAAGTGTGTATAAATTTTATTATTCCTAAACTATTTACATTGCAAGAAATAATTCTGTTTTCAGTTGTAATGTGAACATGTTTATACATATCAGCACAAAGTATAGGTATGTCATTAACGATTAATTTCGCTGATTCAAACAGTTTACTGTAAACACCTTTGGGATATATACTGTTAAACAATGAGTTATCTTACGATTTTATTTAAGTTGCATTAACTACCAACAATGCAAACTTTTTCAAAAGCTCAGCCATTAAGGCGGCAATGAAATGGCCGAGATTAGGCAATGCGGTCATCTGACTGGAGCGATATTGTTTGTCGAAACATCTTATCGCAGCTGATGTTCATTTCTTTGAAATCTTGTTGCTCGTTTGTTTAATCTCCTGTCATGGATATTGCTAATAATAATCAGTCAATCTGCACTTTTAATAACTTCTCAGTTCCGCAGTTGTACTTTCAATTGATGCAGTTCATGTATTTAGTTCAAAAATGGAGTGAAAGTAATTATTTGTATTTGTTACGTATGAGAGGATTGCAATAACCTCAAATAAAATAGCGTTTGTTTCCGTTTAATATATTAGTTATTAAATGCTAAAATAAATAATTATTCCCTTATTTATATAGTTGCTATAGATATTCGTTAATTGGTGTTTCTCACAGTAGGTCATATCACAATTCGGTAAAGAAATATGGTCAATTGCGTCATCTACCATTTTAAGACTACTGTATTACAATCATAACCTGAAAAAGTCTTCTTTCCTGTATATTATAAATTATTAATAATTTATTTCCCTGAATTGTCTTATCAACATCTCTTGGAAATGTTAATATATTTTACGTACTGAATGTATTGATGTTTCCAGTAAAAATATTTCCCAGCTTTCGTGCATAAAGAAAGTCGTGAATACCCATTAAACTTATTTCAGGTGCAATTCGCCTTATTCGCAGAGCGCACTGTTCACCCCGTTTCACGAATTTTGTTACGGGGCACATGCTACTTGATTGTGTTTTGTCTTTTGTACTAAATCAGTTAGTAGGGAGTTAACGCTCACCCTAAATTAGTATTTTTTACTTTCTCTACATAGTGCATAGAGAAGGTTTTGTATTCTATCCAAAAATTCGATACCGCGATTTCACCGGAAATACATGTTTCACGACTCTCTGAATCCAAAAAAAAGCATTTTCAGAAAAAGGTGTGTGTTTGTCTGTGTGTATATTTTTGGACAGCACAACTCAAAAACGAAAAGACTGTTAAAATACCAAACTTGGTATGCAAGTGTGGTATCTTCCATCTTGCACGAAGATTTTCAAGAAAATCCCTCCACCCCAAACTACTTTTCACATAGAAAAACTTTTGAAAATTTTCTTTGTGTTAAAAATGGCTCTAACGATTTTGATTAAAATACCACATATTAAATACATTTCCATCACAAATAAAATGTATATCTAGAATTTTATGGGAATAGCCTCTGCAGACCTCGTTATTCTGGATGAATTTTATCGAATTTTGCTTAACTGTTGAAACCTAAGAGATAGAAAAAACCTACTGCAGAAAAATGTATATCTCGTCAAGACACCCAATTTGTCATTTAGATTTTTGTTGTGGAGGTAACCGTTCCCAAAATATTCGTTGTTGTTGGTTTCAATTGTACAGTCCTTATACTTTTCTCAGACGGAAGTGTCCGTTTTTCTTTTGTTCTACTCCTGGCCAAGCAAAGAAGGGATTTGCAATGACCAGCGCATGACAGCTTCTTAAACACTTTAGCATAGCGCATTCCTTTAGTTCTCTTCCACTAATAAGAATGTTCTCAAAATATTTATTTCGCTTAGCATTGTGTAGAAGCATAATTTTTTGTAAGAAGTTTGTTTGTAGAACAGCTAGAGAAAGTCATTGGAGTTTAACACATCAGATTTTGTATTAATTTTGCTTTCTCTGCACGTACTATGTACATAGAATATACAGAGAAGGTATTGTACTGCACCCAAAAATTTGATACCGAGATATCACTGGAAATGTTTTTAGACCCCAAAATCCAAAAAACTCTTTGTTAGAAAAATGTCCGTGTGTGTCTGTGTGTGCCTGTGGGCAGCATAGCTCAAAAACGAAAAGACCGTTAAATACCAAACCGGGTTTTAAGTTTGGTATCTTCCAAGGATGCGACACGAACATTTTCAGGAAAATCCCTACACCTCTGACCAAATATGGAGCATGTTTCGATAATTTTGATTTTCTCAAACATGGTTCTAGCGATTTTGATTAAAATACTGTATATTTAAGATATTTTTATGGCAAACGAAATGTATGAATCTATATGGCAATATAGACCTCTTTATTCTGGATGACCTTTGTATAACTGGCAAACCATAAGAGATATACAAAAAATTACTATAAAACATGTACATCTCATTAAAATACACAAGTAATGTCATATACATTTTTTTTGTAGAATTAACCGATTTTGGGATATTCCGGATTATTAGTTTCAATTTTAGTCACTTAAGCTTCTCTCAAACGGGAACACATCTTTCTTCTCGTTTCTCATTTGTTTAATTCTGGAAAGCAAAGAGATTGGAATGTCAATTGTTTCATATAGCGACCGGCTTTTAAAGGACGAGATAATTGCTTTGGTCTGTTCATTTTCCTATTTCTCTTCTACTTGCAAGGAGTCTATTTGTGATTATTTTTATCTTGTTTAGCATGATATGAATAACAGCTTAATTTTTTGAATAAAATGTTTGTTTACTGAACAGCTAGAGGACAACATGTGAATGGAACATATTAGATTTTCCTTTCTACATACAAGGGACCAAATAATGACAATTTCTGCTAATATTCATCTCGACTAGCACGATATAGATAGAAGAATAAGCTTTTTAACAATAATTTGTTACAGAGATGTAGAGAAACTCATGTGATTTTTTATTTTTACATTACTGCTTAACTTGGCGCTTAACTCTTTCTGGGCCTATAATGAGATCCATACTTAATTCATGTAGATACTTAGTATCACTCCGCGCTTGACCTCTCGTGAACACATGGATGGGCTTCTTTTCTTCGTCCCTTCTATTTACGAGGGCAATCCAGAAAGTGGCAGACAATTTGGCATAACTAAATAATAATAAAAGTTATCACAATTAACTTTATTTAAAAAGTTACAGTACCTTACTCTATCTCACAATGCAACTTCCATTCTTTCAAGAGATTTATTATCACGTGGTATGAGTTTTCAATGCCGATGTTATACTTCTCTACTGCCAAAAAAATTTATAGACAAATAACACAAGTGTATAGTGATAATGCGATGAACGAGTCTTCAGTTAAGAAATTGGGCATAATTTGCGAATGATCAAGGATGAACCAGTAGTTACGAAACAGACAGGAGTGGAAGTTCATAAATTGTTATGGAGGAGTTGAAAGCAAATGTTAATAAAAGAATTCAGAAAAATCGGTGTTTTTCTTTGGACACCTACATGACTTTTTGGATGAAAAAGATTTTCCTCAAAGTGATAGTGACATTTTGGCTCATATCTTTAGCAGTGGAAGAGTAAAGCATCTGCATTTAAAAACTGTTACCGTGTGACAGTAAATGTGTTGACAGAATGGAGATTGCGTTGAGAAATAGAGTAAGGTACTGTGCCTTTGTAAATAAAGTTTTGTTTTGATAACTTTTGTTATCATTTAGTTTTGCCAAATCGTTTCTCACTTTCTGGATGGTCTCATAATTTTAAGAAAATCAGTCATCATTATTGCCTGGCAAGGCGAGCAACAAGAATGTGGTGCACAAACATTTTCTGTTCTGGCAAGAAAGTTCTTGCACGCTGTCACCGTTAAACATAGTTGTCAGATAGCTCGAGCCCTTATTGAGAACCTGAACAAGTATAATTAAACCTTTTGCAGTAGTACTTAAATGTGGCAGCAAAGGTAACTTGCATTTACACATGCAATATTTCGGAGTAAACAGATCAATACTTGAGTCCCTGTCGTACTTCACAACACCCTCGCCTTCTTTTGGTGGTCCATCAGTACCTCACAGCTTCATAATAATCATGTACTATCTCTTAGTGTACCAGCCCTTAGTTTGGAAGAAAAAATCTGATGTGTTACATTCACATGACTTTCTCTATATCCCTGCAACAAATTATTCTTAAAAAGCTTATACTTCTATTAACTTCATGCTAATCAGTAAAACATTAGCAGAAATAGCCATATTACTTGCTTCCTTGTAAGCAGAGGTGAAATAAGGGAGTACCATAGGTTAAAGTGATAATCAAAAGCTGGTTGCTATGTCACTGAAGTTCCTTTGTTTGTATTTACACCAGTTGACAAATTGCTGTATGACAAATGTATAAGTTTTTCATAGCAGAAACCAAAAATAAGGAATGTCACAAAAACGACGAACTCCACGAAAAAGTTGTATATAACATAAATTGTGTGTTTTAACGTGCTCTACATTTTTGTGCAGTAAGTTTTTGGCCATCCCTTACGGTTTAGCAGTTATTCAAAATTTAGTAAAATTCATCCAGAATAAACTACTCTTCAGAGGCTATTCCCAGAAAATTCAAGTAATACATTTTATTTGTCAGGTAAATCTTTAATATACGAAATTTTAATCAAAAGCATTAGAGCCATTTTTGAGAAATTCAAAATTTTCGAAAAATGTTCCATGTAAAGGGTAGATTGGGGTGGGGCGATTTTTCTCAAAATCTTCATGTCGCATCCCTGGATGATACTAAACTTAAATACTAAGTTTGGTATTTTAACTACTTTTCGTTTTTGAGTTATCGTGTTCACAGACACACGGACACACGGACCTTTTTCCGAAAATGCTTTTTTAGATAAAGGGGACCCTAAAACATATATTTCCGGTGAAATCTCGGTATCGAATTTTTTCGCGGAGTGCAATACATTCTCTATACACTATGTACATAGCGCCTATAGAGAAAGTAATAAAGGCACTTCTACAAGAAGAAGAATAAAGTATAAGATGATAAGGCGACTGCAATAAAAGAATGTACTTTGTAAGATATGAGCAGACCTGAAAACCCAAAAAAGGTCCCTGTCTATCAGTTTAATGCTCATTCAGTTTTACATTTACATGCAGTGCAATAGAGTAGTTAAGTGAAAAGATACATGAGAGCACGTAACATTAATACAAGACATAATAAACTTCCAGCTCTCATTAGCGAGATTTTCGAGTCAGTTGCTGTACAGGTTGAGTCTCCACTTTAGGCATGTGGACAACACAGGGGAAAAAATCTGATGTCTTACACTCACATGACTTTCTCTAGTTGTTCTACATTTATTTTTTTCATGATGCCTGAAATTTTCCACCGGATTCTGTGTATGTTGGGGCTGCTGATTCCGAAAATGTTTTTTATTTCATTAAAGCAACTTTAATTTATGAGATATTAATATAATTATAAATTGCACTTATGGCTTCTTTTTTTACGCCACCATTTGTAAATTGATTATATTATTTGCATTATACTAACATATTTTATCCAAGGTTTATTCTTTTTGTTTGCAGATGTACTTCAACTATTCTGGCATTTATTTCTGATCTTTATTTTGATTTGGCTTCACTACGTAGAAACTGTGCGAATAACCCTGATGTGTTTTGTTTCATCTGTGGGGAATTCACAAAGAAAACCCATAACCGACTTTGCAAAAAGAGCTTATTTGGCCTATTTCAAAGTAAAACTTGGAGACCTAAATAAGGTACATCATATGTACAGCATGCATCTGCAACAGTGGGCAAATGGGAACCGGAAGTGCTTGAAATTTGGCAAACCAATGAACCACAACGACGATTGTTACATTCGTTCAGTAATTGTAAAGGGTATCAATAGCAAACACAGAATACGTGGAAATATCCGAATCTACGCGCTGCAAGACATTCAGAGGAGTGTCCTGTTCCAGTATTTATCAGTCTTTCAGAGTCACCAGAAGACGTGGATGAATTAGCTGAAAGCTATGCTGAGCAAAATGACAATGACCGTGATTTCAGAGGACCTTCATCGGTTGTAGCTGGTTTTAATCAAGCAGAACTGAATGACCTCATTAGAGACTTAGTCTTCCAAATAAGTTATCAGATTTGTTAGCTTCTAGGCTGGCACAAAAACAATATCTGTTGCCAGGAACAAAATTGACGGTGTATCGCAGAAGAGAGCAAGATTTCTTACCGCTATTCACAACAGAAAACCAATTTTGTTTGTGCATCAATGTAGATGGACTGCTAGTAAAACTGGGTATAAGAAAAAGCACACCAACGAATTGGCTGTTATTTATTGATAGCTCCAAACGCAGCCTTAAGTGTGTTCTTTTGCATAATGGAAACAAATACAGGTCTGTAATTGGTCACTCAGTTACTATGCATTAAATCAAGCTACACTACTACAGTCCTAGAGAAGATACCATACTGTGGTCACCAATGGGTAATTTGTGTCGATATAAAGATGATGAATTTTGTTCTAGGACAACAAGGTAGGTGCACCAAATACTCATAATGTATATGTTTATGGGATTCTAGAGCTAAACTTCAACATTGGGTGACAAGACAGAGGCCTTTGAGAGAAAGAATGATCATTGGAGAAAAAAACATCATTATAGAACTTTTGGTTGACAGAAACAACATCATATAGCTACCACTGCATATCAAACTTGGGTTAATTAAAAAGTTCATCAAGACATTGAATGGAGATGGAGCATGTTTTGACTATCTATGTACAAAATTTCCTACATTGAGTATGGAGAAAATAAAATCAGGTATATTTGATGGGCCACAAATCCGACAACCCATAGATGATGAGAACTTTGAAGACTCAATTAACGATACTGAGGCAGCTGCGTGTTCATCGTTCTGTATGGTAGTAAAGAATTTTCTTGGAATCTATAAGGCTCTTAACTATAAAGAACAGGTTGAGAATATGCTCGCTGCTTTTTGTGCAGTTGGTTGTAAAGTGAGCATCAAATTGCAGAGTCATTTGGAACGATTTCCAGGCTGTCTGAGCATTTTCACCAGGAAATAAGTACAAGGGAGGAACGGTATCGTGAACGATGGGATATACTATACATAAGATGGCGGAGCATCCAGCTCAAGATCATTGCGTCGGAGAAAATCACATAAAAACGAGGATTCAACGAGGATGGAAGAAAATAAATGAACATAATACGACTTGTGTATAAATAAATTTATGGTAGTTGATAGAAAGTTCCTTAATGAAAACGAAAGTGCTTGATTCACCCAACTGTTTTCTGTATTTAATTGTGTATATGGACCAATAAGGTTAAATTGGTGTATAATGTGAGTAACCTGTATCTGAAAAACTAGAGCTGATAGGGCAAATTTGAGAGCATTTTTGGAATCAGTGACCCAAATATAGTCAGAAATAGGTCAGAATAGTAAGGCAGCAAAATCATTGCTCCCCAGTGTTATTCTTCTTTCTAAAGCATGCTAATCGAGTTGCATTTGCAGAATATACTTCCTTAGTTTATTATAAGTAGAAGGGAGCTAAAGGAATGCACTATGCAAGAGCAATGGTCAAATGTTTTAAAACCTACCGTTATGCGATTGTCATTGTAATTAATATCTTTGCTTGGCCAGGAGTAGAACAAAAGAAAAACGGACACTTTTAAAATTGAAACCAATAACAAGGAATATCTTGGAAACGGGCAACTCTACTACAAAAACTCATATGCCATAAATCGTGTATTTTAATGAGATATACATTTTTTGTACAGAAAGTTCTTTTATCTTTTACGGTTTACTAGTTATTAGAATTCATAAAAATGTGTCCACAACGAACAGGTCTTCAGAAGCTATTCACAGAAAATTCGAGAAATGTATTTTATGTAAATATCTATCTATAATATACGGCACTTTAATCAAAATTCTTAGAGCCAATTTTTGAGAAAACCTACATTTTCAAAAGTTGTTCTATGTGGGGAGTATTTTGGGTTGGGGATTATTTTTTTTTAAAAAAATCTTCTGTCACATCCTTGGAAGATAATTAACTTAAATACTAAGTTTAGATTTCAACGGTCTTTTAGTTTTCGAGCTATGGTGTCTACACACACACATACATACACACACACGCACTTACACACACTTACACACATACACATACAGGATGTTTTTCAAAAAAATCTTTTTTTGGTCTCAGGAGATTTCAGAACATATATTTCCGGTGAAACCTCGGAATCGAATATTTGGTTGGAATGCAATACCTTCTCTACACACTATGTACATAGTACGTGTAGAGAAAGTAAAATACTGGAAAGAGAATGCTTGAGGGATGAAAGTTCGATAGTGATTGCGAAAATTGACAGAGCCACTGAGATTGAAAGAAGCACTACTGACTCTCCAGAGAGTTGAGCCATATCCCGACAGTGAAAGAACCGACACCTCTGACTCAAATGAAGTCCCTAATTGGCAGATTTCTCCGTTTTATCTCTCCATGCTTATCCTTCTGCAGAGCCAAGCTATTTTCGTTTATATTTTCATGTAACTTAATACGAAGCACATCCAGAAAGTGATAGGCGATTTGGCATAACTAAACAATAACGAAAGTTTATCAACACAAAACTTTATTAACAAAGTTACAGAACCTTACTCTATTTCTAATCGTAATCATCATTGCTATCAAAGGCCGCCCCGTGGCCGAGTGGTCAGACCATTCGCCTCTCACCTAGACGACCCTGGTTCGATCCCAAGCGACCGCATGTGAAATTTGTGGTGGACAAAGCAGCGCAGGGGCGGGTTTTCTCCGGGTTCTTCGGTTTCCCCCACCATCACATTCCACCGGAGCTCCATATTCATGTATCATCAGTATCATCGCCTGCGGTGCTATTGCAGTAAACACTACCAAAAAAAAAATTGCTATCATGGTATTTATTGTCAGGTGGTAACGGATTTTCAATGCAGATTAGAAATATTTTCACCCTAAAAGTCATGTGTGGAATTCAAAATGAAACACCGGTTTTTCTGATTTTTGTTATCAACATTTACTTACAAATCCTTCATAACGATTGATGAACTTCCACTCAGCTCTTTGTCGTACATACTGGTTCTTCCTTGATTACTCGTAAATAATGCGCATTTCTAACTGAAGAGCAGTTCATTGCATTATCACCATACACTTGCTCTATCTGCTTATACCATTAGATTGACCAAACATTTTGTGTATTCGAAAAAAGGAATAAGTTCTTTGGCATAACATCGGCATTGAAGAACTTGTACTGAGACTATAAACATCTTGACAGATTATATTGAGAAATACATTAAGGTACTGTAACTTTGTAAATAAAGTTTTATGTTGATAGCTTTCTTTGTTATTATGCAAAATCGTCTGTCACTTTCTGAATTGCCCTCCTAGTTAGTCAGAACTCTCCAGGATATACGAGATTAGAATTATACAGCACGATGGGCGTAAGCATGAACGGGGTAACCTTAAGGCTACAGTTGGAACGCCTCTGATAGTGTCAATGGGACACATCATCATCACTCAAATTAAGTAGTCTAGAAAATTTGATCTGTGCTTTTAAAAGCTATCAGGCAAAATATTAATTATATACTTTTGTTATGTATGTAATCTATGTATGTATGTATGCATGTATTCTTTGTGATTGGGTACTGCCCAGTGGTAGAGATAGATGCACAAAATCCATTTATAATAAATAATAATCTTACAAGTAATATTAGTAATACGAATTTATAATAGTAAATACAAATTATTGATATTATCCTATTATTCTATATATACACCTATATATGTGTGGTTTTTAAATACCTTACTACTTATTCTTGAATATAGCAATACTTATGTCAAGGGCCAGCATATTTATGAACAGTTACTATGAAACCTCAACATTAATAGTTACAGAACAGTTTTTGGAATCACTTCATAATATTTACTTTAATTATCTAACATTTCTTCTGTTTGAACTTCTTTAAAGCCAGAGCGCAGCCCTCAAATGTTGCTACAGGCAATTCAATGGTCCTGTATAATACAATGCTACAACTAAAAGTAAGATCCCAAAGGGAAGTATGTGAAAGCGCTTACAGTAGCAAACCACGGACTATTGGGAAATTTCTGGTGCGGCAGCCCTGCGGAATGAAACAAAAAAATGTCTACCACGTTAAAGGTAAAACGTTTTCACTAACCCAATTAGTAGAGAGTACTCTGTAAGAAGAGAAGGAATTAATACACACTGCGGATTAAAATGGAAGTGGACTTAGCTAATACAGTAACAAGATTTTGCTGCCGACATAAAGGGCATATGTGATAAAGCATATTCCCACGCCGGTGCTACCCTTTGTAATGATAAATGGTTGGAAGATTTTTGTAAAGGAGATTTACAATAAGACCATTCTGAGAGTAACTGCTAACATCCAAAATCAAAGAAAGAGCGGAGTGCCCTTGCGGTAAATTGGTCACAGCTCCGAATTCTCATTCAGAGGTCCCGGGTTCGATTCCCGGATAGGGCGGAGAGTTTTTGTTCAACTAGAATCATTCGCTAAACCTCAGAGTCTGGAAGTATGCATGTGAGAGTGTTTGTGTTTAATAAGTATAATACTGAAAAAATAATGCTAATATGCCCTACAGCTTAGCGAGAAAACAGCAGTTATTTCTAAAACACGACCATAGAAGATAAAGGGGACTATATAACTGGAACAATTAAACATCTGATGTGTTCTATTCGTAACAAATTATTATTGTTAAAAAGCTTATTCTTCTAACTACTTTATTCTAGTTTAGATAAACATTAACAGGAATGGTCCTATTACTTGAATCTTTGTAAGCAGAAAGGGAATTAAGCAAAATCGGTTATCAAATCTTTTAAAAGCTGGTTTATTTGTGGGGAAATCCGTTTCTTTGCATTGCCAGGTGTTGACAAATCCTCGCATCTGAAAAGTATTTTAAAATTGGAATCAATAACAAGGAATATCTCAAAAATGATTAACTCCACGAAAAGAAAGAAGGAACAACACATAAATAGTATGTTTTAACAAGTCCTACCTTTTTTTGTGTGTAGGTTTTGGTCTTTCTCTTACGGTTTACCACTTATGCTGTATTGATCCAGAATAAAGTTATTTGGCTATTCCCGTAAAATTCAACATCTACATTTTATTTGTCATGTAAACATGTTGAATACCCGGTATTTTAATAAAAATCATTTGAGCCACTTTTGAGAAAGCCCTGATATTCGAAAAATGTTAAATGTAAAGGATACTTTGGAGTGGGGTATTTTTTTAAAAAAAAATCGGGTTGCATCCCTGGAAGATACTAAACTTAAATACCAAGTTAGGTATTTTACTGACGTTTCGTTTTTGGGTTATAGTGTTCACAGACACAAGGACAAACACACGAACATTTTTCTAAAAATATTTTTGGACACAGGGAGCCTTAAAACATGCATTTGCGGTGAAATATCGGTATCGAATTAATGGGTGCAATACAATACCTTATCTATATACTATGTAGATAGTATGCGTAGAGAAAGTAAAAAAAGTCTGTATCACTGAACAATGGCAATTAATGCTTTATTCCAGTCGAGCACTTGCTACTTTAGATTTAGCTGGTAGGAAGTAAAGCAGGCGTGAAGGTCAGCTAGCAGTCGCCTAGAAACTACCCCTGCTTACCCTTTCTACTTCCGGTTGCGCCAAATTGCTCTCAAGATGGTGGATGCCGGGAATAGCCGATATGCTTATTTATCCTCCATAGTTTCAGCGCTTTCTCTCTCCACTTTTGCATGATAAGGAGAGGCAAGTGCTCCCCCTTTTTACCGATACATAACAGACAAATGACTTTAAGCTTTCGGCACGCATGCGCCGATTAACTTCGTTTTCATAGTAGTACACCAAGAGTGGTCGAAAACACGAAGCTGCTTTTCCATCCGTCAGCCCGAGAGTTAAAAGTATAGAAATAGGAGACTAATATACAAATATAGAGAGAGTAGATAGGAAATGCTTTATGGTTGGTGAAGTACGTTTTTATAAAGTCGCCATATTTAGATACTACACTTTTGAAATGAGTACGCCTAGTATGGGTTAAATGCCCACACAAAAATAAGCTTTTGTGGTGTTAAATGTTCAATTAAGCAGTAAATTTCGAGTGTACGTTTAAACCAGTATAATGGTCAATATGTGTGTGGTGCTTGGTTGTAGTTTCTCGAATAGCAGAAGCAAAAAACAAGGAAAAGGAAACGTTTCAATACACAGGTTTGTGTACTTATTTAAGTGATTTTTCGGTAGCATACTTAGTGAAATATGTTATACATTATCAACAGAACAGTTCTGTATTGTTTGTTAGATTTTAGATTTCCAACACGGAATGACCCAAAATTGGCAACCTACTCCGGTTTATAAGAAACCTTTTGCTAATTGGCTCATTTAGAGCTATCGCGAGAAATAATTACTTTCAAAGTATGTGCTTATGATACCAGAATGCACGCAATCGGAGTGCGATTCATGCCGTCCAAAGTGAAAGTCATTACAGTCTTTAGGATAAACTCTGCTACTTGTCACCCATTCTTGGCGAGAATTTAAAAATGGTTCCAAGCTTTTCCCAAACACGTGTGTGTATTTACGTACATGCATCCTATATATGGCTGTCACATATATTCAGTACCATTTATTTAGTGCATTCAATAGAAGAATTAGAGTAGATTAACTTTATAAGTTCATGTAGTGGAATTAATGGAGAGAGACAAGCAATAAGTTGTGGTCAAAATCTGATATTTTGCCCCCCCCCCTTCAGTTTTAGATACCAGGAAATTAGAACAAAATTAATGTATGACTTGCTACGATGTTTATTTCAATAATAACTTCTGACAGGCCGAAATAATGTGATTGTATTAAATATTTCTTCAACTAGACAGTTCTCCCCTTGTATTGTCCTTTGGTTTTATTTAAACAACTTGAGAAAGCACTTAATTTGACAGATGTTGCAGTATTACAAGATGAACGCCCTGTGTAATGGATAGAAACTGACTCTTGTACTTACTCTTCGCCTGAACTCGGGTGGTATTCCTCCAGGAAGTCTGGCTACCATCTTCATGGCATCATGCCACTGTGTGAAACCGCTGTCTCCTGGGTAAGGCATCACACTGAACCGTATTCTTGTATCTTGACCTGCAACAATATCAATAATATGTAAAATCATCTGCTGATTGGAACATTTAAATATGGTAAAAAAAGTGAACAGTGGAGAAAAACTTCTGATGTATTCCATTCAAATAACTTTCTCTATATTTCTGTAAAAAAAAAAATTATAAAAAACCTTATGCTTCTATTTGCTTCATGCTAATCCAGAAAAAAAATGGCAGAAATAGTCCTATTACTTGCTTCCACGTAAGTAGAAGCGAAATAAGGGAGTCCCATAGGTCAAAGTGATATCAAAAGCTGGTTGCTATATGACTGAAGTTCCTTGTATGGACACGAGTTGACAAAGTTCTGTATGAGAAAAGTAAAAGTTTTTCAAAGCTGAAACCAATAACAAGGAATATCTCAAAAACGATCAACTCCACGAAAAAAATGAATACTACACAAATTGTGTATTAAGTTTTTGTCCATGTCTTACGGTTTAGCAGTTATGCAAAATTCCGTAAAAATCATTCAGAATAAAGTAGTCTTCAGAGTCTATTCCCAGAAAATTCAAGATATGCATTTTATTTGTCAGGTAAATATCTTTAATATACGATATTTTAATCAAAACCGTTAGAGCCATTTTTGAAATAATGAACATTTTCGAAAAAAATTACTTTTAAAAGCTTGTCTCCATGCGCATGGAATCAGTTTCTTTAAATTGCTAGGAATTTATAAATTCCCGTATGAGAAATATATAAGTATTTTAAAGCTGAAACCAATAACTAGGAATATCTCAAAAACAGTCGACTCCGCGAAAAATATGTATGAAACATAAATTGTGTGTATTAACGAGCTCTACGTTTTTTATGTGATACGGCTTTGTCTATCTGTTACGGTTTACCAGTTATACAAAATTCCGCAAAATACATCCAGAATAAACATTTCTTCAGAGAGCATCCCCAAAAAATCCAAGATGTACACTTTATTTGTCATATAAATGTCTTAAATGTAAGAGATTTTAAACAAAAGCGTAAGACATTTTTGCGAAATTCAAAATGTTTTAAAATGTTTCCATGTAAAGAATAGTTAAACCTAGGGGGATTTTTTTGAAAATGTTTGTGTTGCATCCTTGGAAGATAGTGAACTAAAATACCAATTTTGGTATTTAACGGACTTTTCGTTTTTGAGCTATGCTGTCCAAAGAGATACACTGATAGACACACACAGGTACATTTTTTTAAAAATACTTTTCTTTTGGATTCAGAGGGTCTCAAAACATATTTCCAGTGAAATCTCGGTATCGAATTTTTGGTGCAATACACAAAGTAGTAAGTGTGATCGATTATTGTGAACTGTTCAGAAAATAATATATAACCATTGACTCACAAATGCTTATTCTAATGCTTAATTTAAGCTTCTTTATTGGCAGATTCATTACGTTATTATTACAGTAAGGGAAACATAATCGGAACGAACGCAATATTCAGTGGCTCGGATCGCATAAGAATTGTTAGGGCTGAAATTAGCAATATAAGTAAGCAATAGGAGAACGGCTATCAGAAAAGGAGACGAAGGTTGAGTTTAGTATGCAAGATGTTTAGTTATTCTATTTGCATGCACTATAATGTACACAGTAGATAGGCAAGGTATTACATTCCACCAAAAATTCAACCCATGGATTCACGGAAAATATTTATTTTGAAACCCTTGAAAAAAATAAAGAAACATTAAAGTATTAATAAAAAACACCCATGTGTGTGAATATGTTGGTATTTGAACAACATTAACTAAAAGCATCCATGTAAATATGTTGGTGTTTGAACAACATTAACTAAAAGTATCCATGTGTGTGTGTGAATATGTTGGTGTTTGAACAACATTAACTAAAAGCATCCATGTGAATATATTGGTGTTTGAACAACATTAACTAAAAACATCCATGTGTGTGTGTGAATATGTTGGTTTTTGAACAACATTAACTAAAAGCATCCATGTGAATATGTTGGTGTTTGAACAACACTAACTAAAAGCATCCATGTGAATATGTTGGTGTTTGAACAACATTAACTAAAAACATCCATGTGTGTGAATATGTTGGTGTTTGAACAACATTAACTAAAAGCATCCATGTGAATATGTTGGTGTTTGAACAACATTAACTAAAAACATCCATGTGAGTGTGAATATGTTGGTGTTTGAACAACATTAACTAAAAACATCCATGTGAGTGTGAATATGTTGGTGTTTGAACAACATTAACTAAAAACATCCATGTGTGTGAATATGTTGGTGTTTGAACAACATTAACTAAAAGCATCCATGTGAATATGTTGGTGTTTGAACAACATTAACTAAAAACATCCATGTGTGTGTGAATATGTTGGTGTTTGAACAACATTAACTAAAAGCATCCATGTGAATATGTTGGTGTTTGAACAACATTAACTAAAACATCCATGTGTGTGTGATATGTTAGTGTTTGAACAACATTAACTAAAACATCTATGTGAATATGTTAGTGTTTGAACAACATTAAGTAAAAACATCCATGTTAATATGTTGGTGTTTGAACAATATTAACTAAAATATCCATGTGTGTGTGAATGTGTTGGTGTTTGAACAACATTAACTAAAAAAATCCATGTGTGTGTGAATATGTTGGTGCTTGAACAACATTAACTAAAAACATATCCATGTGTGTGTGAATATGTTGGTGTTTGAACAACATTAACTAAAAACATCCATGTGTGTGAATATGTTGGTGTTTGAACAACATTAACTAAAATCATCCATGTGAATATGTTGGTGTTTGAACAACATTAACTAAAAACATCCATGTGAGTGTGAATATGTTGGTGTTTGAACAACATTAACTAAAAACATCCATGTGTGTGAATATGTTGGTGTTTGAACAACATTAACTAAAACATCTATGTGAATATGTTAGTGTTTGAACAACATTAACTAAAAACATCCATGTTAATATGTTGGTGTTTGAACAATATTAACTAAAATATTCATGTGTGTGTGTGAATGTGTTGGTGTTTGAACAACATTAACTAAAAACATCCATGTGAATATGTTGGTGTTTGAACATTAACTAAAAATGTCCATGCGTGTGTGAATACGTTGGTGTTTGAACAACATTAACTAAAAGCATTCATGTGAATATGTTGGTGTTTGAACAACATTAACTAAAACATCCATGTGTGTGTGAATGTGTTGGTGTTTGAACAACATTAACTAAAAACATCCATGTGTGTGTGAATGTGTTGTTGTTTGGACAACATTAACTAAAAACATCCATGTGTGTGTGAAGGTGTTGGTGTTTGAACAACATTAACTAAAACATCCATGTGTGTGTGTGTGAATATGTTGGTGTTTGAACAACATTAACTAAAACATCCATGTGTGTGTGTGAATATGTTGGTGTTTGAACAACATTAACTAAAAACATCCATGTGTGTGTGAATGTGTTGGTGTTTGGACAACATTAACTAAAAACATCCATGTGTGTGTGAATGTGTTAGTGTTTGAACAACATTAACTAAAAAACGAACCTTGGTGTTTCGTACTCTTTAATTTTCAAGAAGATTTTCAAGAAAATGTTTCACCTCAACTACCCTTTAAATGAAGCATTTCTCCAAAATTTTGATGATATCTAAATTCGCTTAACGATTTTGATTAAGGTACAATATATTTAAGATATTTTTATGAAAAATAAAGTGCGCATCTTGAATTTTCAGAGAATAGCCTCTGAACGCCTCTTCATTCTGGATGGCTTTTTCATAATTGTAACTTTCTACACAAAAAAAAAGTAGACCTCATTAAAACACTTAAGTTTATATCGTATACTTTTGGAGGGGGTAAATATTTCTTTATTATTGTTATTGATTTAAAGTTTTCAACACTTTTCTCAATTAGGAAGGCGCCACTCATTGCTATTTTGTTTCCCTTGATACCTGGACATGCATACAGAATCTAATTTTAGTATGACCACATGGTGAACTGCTTTTGACTGTCACTTGAGCGTAAGATATTTCCTTATTTCCCTTGTACCCATAAATAAATGTATCTATAAAACCATTTCTGCTAATATGTATCTCGGTTTCGTAAAACAGATGGAAGATTAAAGTTTCGTTGCACAATAGGTAGTGGAAGTCATGTGAGTGTAACACATCAGATGTTTGGTAATCTTTATCTCGATTAGTGTGATGTAGATAGAAGAGAAGAAGCTTTCTAACAATATTTTGTTACACAGATTTAGAGAAATTCATGTACGCATACTATAAACATAACATATATAGAGAAGGTATTGTATTGCACCCAAATACTAGATACCGAGATTTCACCGGAAATGTGTATTTTGAGACCCTTGAATAATAAAAGGGATTTTTTTGAAAACTTTTCCATGACAGTGTGTGTGTGTGTGTGTGTGTGTGTGTGTGTGTCCGTGGCCAGCATAGCTAAAAAACCAAATAGTCCGTTAAATGCCAAACTTGGTATTTAAGTTCGGTATCTTTTAAGAATGCGACACGAAGATGTTTAAGAAAATCCCCCCAATTCCGACTACACTTTACATGGAAACATTTTCGAAAATTTTAATTTACTCAAAAATGACAAACGATTATGATTAAAGTATCCTATATTAAAGACCTTTACATAAAAATAAAATGTATATCTTGAATTTTCTGGGAATAACCCCTGAAGACATGTTTATTCTGGATGAATTTTGCGGAAAAGTGCTTCACTGGTAAACCGTAAGAGATAGATAAAAACATACCCAACAAAAAATGTAGAGTGCCTTAAAACATACAATTTATGTTAATAACATTTTTCGTGGATTTGATCGTTTTTGAGATGTTCCTTTTTATTGGTTTCAGTTTTAAACTACTTATACTTTTCTCGTGCGTAAATTTGTCCAATCATAGCCATACAGAGGAACTGCAATCACATAGCAACTGAATTTTAAAAGATTTTACTAAATTTCCCTTTTACTTACAAGGAAGCAAGTAATAAGACCATTTCTGTGATTTTTTTTCTTGATTAGCATGAAGTAAATAGAAGAATAAGCTTTTTAACAATAATTTGTAATAGAGACGTTGAGAAAGTCATGTGAACAAAACACATCAGATTTTGTTTTACCAGTTCTGTTGTTCACACAAACGGACCTTTGTGCAAACATTTTTGCAGGGTTCAGAGGAGTTTAAATAGTTTATTTATAATTAAATATCCATTGGAATTTTGGGGTGAAATATAATGTTGCTACAACTCTTGCCTACGACAGATAGACGGTAGAGAAAGTGTAAGGAAAGTAATAACTAAAGATGTCGGTTTCAATATCTCAGTTTAAACTTGGTTGTAAGAAATGGAGTCAATTGTTTGCCGTTTATTGCGTTGGCTTCTGGAAACCACTAAGATAATTATTAAGTTCAATATTGTTCTTATTGTGTTTTATATCTCAAAGTTAACCTTGTAGGCGAAGTCTTTATCTTTTCTTTTTTCTCTCTCTCTTTCCAAAGAGAAGGAAAAGTGCGCTTAAAGGAGAAAGAGAGTACTCTTTGTGTTGTAGACATCATGACATAATCCCTGTCTTTTCTCCAACCGCTTCTCTTGACCTTGTCAGAAAACAATACACACAGAAGATGCCTTCTGCCAAAACGAAAACTGCATATTATTGATTAGCCATGCCAACTTCTTCCTTAAAGCAGCTGCATCGAGGTGGCGTATCAGACTTTTAAATAAAAGGGATAGAGGCTTGAGTACGAGAGGGACTGACGATTTGGCAAAACTAAATGATAACAAAAGTTATCAACACAAAACTTTATTTACAAAGTTACAGTGCGTTACTCTATTTGTCAACGCAATCTCCATTCTGTCAAGACATTTACTGTCACAAGGTACCAGTTTTTCAATCCGGTTGTTATACTTTTCTACCGCAAAAGAACTTATTCGTTTTCTGAATGCACAAAATCTTCGGCCAATCGAATTGTATAGGCAAATAACGCAAGTGTAGAGTGATGATGCAATGAACGAGTCTTCTGTGAGGAAATGTCACATAATTTACGAGCAATTGACATTGTGTGTACGATAAAGATCGGAGTGGAAGTTCATCAATGTTTACGGAGGAGTTGAAAGCAAATGTTGATAAAAGAATCAAGAAAAACCAGAGTTTCACTTTGAACACCGTACATGACTTTTTTGGATGGCTGAGATTTCTCAGCCATGAAGACCTCAAAACAGTGACATCTTGGCTCAGATCTTTAGAGGTGGAAGATTACAACATCTTCATTGAAAAACCGGTACCACGTGACAATAAATGCCTTGAGAGCAATTACAATCACGTTGAAAATTAGAGTAGGTACGAATCAGTGGCTTGGTTTCTGTTTCCAACATTATAAAGTGACACACAATACAACGTTCAAGGAAAATAAACAATTTCTGAGCCATGAGTTTGCTCAAGTAAAGGATATTTGCTGCGACACAAAATCAAGCGAGTTGATGAGGTCTTCCTATGTGGACGGAGACAGGCTGTATGGTAGTTCTTGGTTCTCCGGGCTATCCTTCAATTTAATTTTCAAAATTACCTCACGATTTACCCCAGAAATGTTCATTCAATCTGCACAATTAAGAGCGATGCCATTGAAGGCTGCACCGTGACCGAGTGGTTAGACCAGTCACTTCTCACCAAGGAGGCTCAGGTTCGACCCCAAGCGACCGCATGTGGAATTTGTGGCACAGGGGCCAGTTTTCTCAGGGCTCCCAACTCATTCCATCGGTGTTCCATATTAATTCCACGTATTAGCAGTGTCATCGCCTGCGGTATGTATGTAGTAAAAGCGGGCGTTAAACACTATTAAAATATCTTGTGTATTCCATCCACATGACTTTCTCTACATCTTGGTAACAAATTATAATTAAAAAGCTTATTATTCCATCTACTTCACACTAATCGAGATAAACATTAACAGAATGGTGTTATTACTTGCTTCCTTGTTACCAGAAGGGAAATAAGGGAGTACGCCAGGCTCAAGCGATAGTCAAATCTTTTAAAAGCTGATTGCCATGTGGATGAAATCCGCTTCTTTGCATTGCCAGAAGTAGACAAATTCCCGTATGTGAAAAGTTTAAGTATTCTAAAGCTGAAACGAAAATAAATATCTCAAAACTGATTAACTTCACCAAATGAAAAGGTTAAATTGTGTTTTAACGAGATCTACATTTTTGTGTAATAAGTTTTCGTCTATCTCTTATGATATACCAGTTATGCAAAATTAACATTATGCGGAATAAGGAGGTCTTAGGGGCTATTCCCATAAAATTTAAGGTATACATTTTATTTTCCATGTGAATATATTTACTATACGGTGTTTTAATCAAAATCGTTAGAGCCATATATTTGAGAAAATGAAAATGTTCATATTTTTTCCATATTAAGAGTAGTTTGCGGTGAGGGAATTTTTTCTCAAAATCTTCGTGTAGCATCCTGGAAGATACTAAATTTAATTTCCAAGTTTTGTATTTTACCGAATGTTCGTTTTTGATTTATCGTGTTCACAGGCACACGAACACAAACACCTTTTTAAAAATACTTTTTTTGGATACAGGGGACCCTATAACATCTATTTCAGGTGAAAATCCGGTATTGAAATTTTCAGTGGAATTCAATCTCTTCCCTATACACTATGTACATAGTATATGTAAAGAGAATTAAAAGACTGCCATTGAAAGGATAAACCTGGTCCAGAGGAGAAAAGCTGCAAATTCTAGACGCCCTACTGGTTAGCTAATCTGCTTCCACCACCACCCCCACCACCACCACAAACACCACCATCACTACCATCACTACCACCACCACAACCATCACCACCACCATCACCACTACCATCACCATCACCACCACCACCATCACCACTACCATCACCATCACCACCACCACAAACACCACCGCCACCATCATTACCATCACCACCACCATAACCACCACTACCATAACCACCACCACCACCATTACCACCACTACTACTATCACCACCACCATAACCACCACTACCATCACCACCACCAACACTACCATAACCACCACCACCATTACCACCACTACTGCCATCACCAACACCACCACCATCACCATCACCTCTACCACCACCATCACCATCATCACCACAACCACCACCATCACCACCACCGCTACCATCACCACCACCGCTACCATCACCATCACCACCACCGCTACCATCACCATCACCACCACCGCTACCATCACCATCACCACTACCATCACCATCACTACTACCATCATCATCACCATCACTACTACCATCACCATCACCATCACTACTACCATCACCATCACCATCACTACTACCATCACCATCACCATCACCATCACTACTACCATCACCATCACCATCACCATCACTACTACCATCACCATCACCATCACTACTACCATCACCATCACCATCACTACTACCATCACCATCACCATCACTACTACCATCACCATCACCACCATCATCATCACCATCACCACCACAATCACCATCACTACTACCATCACCATCACCACCATCATCACCACCATCATCATCACCATCACCACCACAATCACCATCACTACTACCATCACCATCACCATCACTACTACCATCACCATCACCATCACCATCACCATCACTACTACCATCACCATCACCATCACTACTACCATCACCATCACCACCATCATCATCACCATCACCACCACAATCACCATCACTACTACCATCACCATCACCACCATCATCACCACCATCATCATCACCATCACCACCACAATCACCATCACTACTACCATCACCATCACCACCATCATCACCATCACCACCATCATCATCACCATCACAATCACCATCATTACTACCATCACCATCACCATCACCACACTACTACCATCACCATCACCATCACTACTACCATCACCATCACTACTACCATCATCATCACCATCACCACACTACTACCATCACCATCACCACCATCATCATCACCATCACCACCACAGTCACCATCACTACTACCATCACCATCACCACCATCATCATCACCATCACCATCATCACCATCACCACTAGCATCACCATCACCATCACTACTACCATCATCATCACCATCACCACCACAATCACCATCACTACTACCATCACCATCACCACCATCATCACCATCACAATCACCATCACTACTACCATCACCATCACCACTACCATCACCATCACAATCACCATCACTACTACCATCACCATCACAATCACCACCACCACTACCATCACCACCACTACCATCACCATCACTACTACCATCACCATCACCACCCCCATCATCATCACCATCACCACCACAATCACCATCACTACTACCATCATCATCACCATCACCACCATCATCATCACCATCACCATCATCATCACCATCACCATCACCACCATCATTATCACCATCACCACCATCATCATCACCATCACCACCATCATCACCACCATCATCATACCACTACCATCACATCACCACCATCATCATACCACTACCATCACCATCACCACAATCATCATCACCATCACCACCACAATCGCCATCACCACTACCATCATCATCACCAACATCATCACCAACACCATCACCACCACCACCATCTTCATCACCATCACCACCACCACCATCACCACCACAATCACCATCACCACTACCATCACTACCACCACCATCATCATCACCATCACCACCACAATCACCACCACCATCATCATCACCATCACAATCACCATCACCACTACCATCACCATCACCACCACAATCACCATCACCACTACCATCACCACCACCATCATCATACAACTACCAGCATCACCACCACCACTACCATCACCACCACTACCATCACCACCACCACCATCACCACTACCATCACCACCACCACTATCATCACCATCACCACCATCATCATACCACTACCATCACCATCAGCACCATCATGATCACCATCACCACCACCATGACCATCATCACCACCACCATCACCACCACTACCATCACCACCACTACCATCATACCACTACCATCACCACCACCATCATGACCACCACCATCATGACCACCACCATCACTACCCCTACCATCACTATCACCACCACCAACACCACCACAGTTTGGCGAATTTGAGAGGCAAGAGGATGATCAGGCTTCTTTCACAATATGCTGCACAATATTTCTTTATATTGTTGTTGTACATTTGTTTCTTGTTAGAATAATTGTAGTTAAGGATCAAGTCAAAATTCCTGAATTAAAACAATACATTCCTCCCTTTTTCTGTTGTAGGAATAAGGAGATAACTATGTGAAATTATGTTGGTTTTTTCCTATTGTGAGAGGGCCATCCCGATTTGTCATAACTAAAAACAAAAGTTGTCAACACAAAACTTTATTTACAAACTTTCAGTACCTTACTCTATTTTTCAACGTAATCGTCATTGCTATCAAGGTATTTATTGCCACATGGTAATGGTTTTTCACCGCTAAAGATTTGAGCCAAATTGTCACAACCAGTTTGAGGTCTTCATGCTGGGAAATCGTTTCCATCCAAAATGTTATGTACGGTGGCCAAAGTGAAACACCAGTTTTTCTGAATTCTTGTATCAATATTTGCTTTCAACTCCTCCATAACAATTGATGAACTTCCAATCCGGTCTTTATTAAACCACTAGTTTACTCTTGATTACCAGTAAATTATGCGCCATTTCCTCACTGAAGACTCGTTTATTGCATTATCTACATGCACTTGCTTTATTTGCCTATAAAATTTGATTGGTTGAACACGTGCGTTCAGAAAAAACAAATAAGCTCTTTGTGGTAGAAAACTATAGCATCGGCATTAAAAAACTGGTACTACGTGACAATAAATATCTTGACAAATAGAGAGAGAAATAGAGTAAGGTACTCCAATTTTGTAAATCAAGTTTTGTGTTGATAACTTTCGTTATTATTTAGTTATACAAATCGTCCATTACTTTCTGGATAGCTTTCGTATCAATATTTCGGTTTATGTTAGTTCACTTTATGTTTTTTTGTGATTAGAACACGATTAAAATACTTTGCCTCACATTATTTTATATTTATATTCTTAGTAGGTAAAAAAAGTATGGCATTCCACCCAAAAATTAGATACTGAGATTTCACCGAAAAGAAAAAACAGCAATCCAGTAATAATACAGAAAAACAAGGTAAAACAGAAAAAGGTAAATTAAAGTAGGGTATACAGTGCCGGAGTCCTGATGAGACTCCGGTACCGTATTTAAAAAAAAAAAAAAAAAAAGACGTTTGAGATCCCTAGAATAAAAAAAATCAAGAAAGTATTTTTAGAAATAATTTGAGTGTGTGTGTGTGTTTGTGTGTGTGTGTCGGTGTTTGCCTCCGAACAGCAAAATTTAAAAACGGAAATTCCGTTAAGTACTACGTTCAGCATCTTCCAAGATTGCTATAGAAAGTTTTTCAAGACAATCACCTCACACTTAAGTTCCTTTAAGATCAACATTTTTCAAATGTTTGGTTTTCTCAAAAATAGGTCTAACGATTTTGATTAATATACCTGCCTGTGTTTAAGATAGTTTCATGACAAGTGAAATGTGCAATTTTAATTTTCTGGGAATATATCAGGATGACTGACATGCAACTGGTAAACTATAAGAGTCGAAGTCTACACAACAGATGTAGACCTCGTTAAAGCACACAACTTGTCAGATACACTTTTTGTAGAGGATACTGCTGGTTATTGCTGTAGAACTTAAACTTTTCTCGACCGGGAAGTCATCATTCGCTTTTCTTTTGTTTTACTCCCGGCTATCGCTTTAGTCTAGTCTGTTCCGTTATTTCCCTACTACTTACAAGGAAATAAGTAATAATACCATTTCTGCTAATGTTTATCCCGATTAGCTGAATTAGGCACGAGAATAACCTTTTATATGATTAGCTTATTGCAGAATATGTAGAGAAATTCGTGTGAAAGGAACTCATCAGATTTTGTGCTCACACATTTTACTTTACTCACGAGTTTCCGCGCAGTTTGAGCCCCAAAACTTCCCTTGTGATAGTAAATTTAAAATTAATGATTCACTGTGAACCGAAGTTCAAGTTACAAGCACAACAAGATGACAATTTATCTCAACTATTAAAGCAACAATGGAATGGTCGTGATTAGGCAATTTCAAGCAATCGTGGACATCTGACTGGAACGATATTCTCTAAACCTGTTATCGCAGCTGATGTCAGTCTTTGAAATCTTGTCGCGCGTTTGTTTAAACTTCTGTCTTGGTTTTGGTAACAAAATGACAATCCAGTCAGCTGACTGTTAGTTCCACAATTCAGTTACCCGCATGCGGTGTCATAAGTAGTTAAAGCGAACGTTAAACACTACCACAAAAGAAAACTCAGTTACAATGTTTATTTAAAGTTTTGTCCAGTTAATAATGTATTTAATTCAAAAAACGAGTAAAACTAATCATTATTTGTATTTCTTATGCATGAGATGAGTGCAGTAATATCAAATAAAATAACGTTTCTTTCCTTTTATGTATTATTTCTTAAAAGCTGAAATAAAACTATTGTGTCCTATTTCTGTTGTTACTATCGATATTCTATCACGGCCGGCCAAATCATAATTCAGGGAGCAGTGAAGGCGAAAAAAATCGGTAAATAAACACAGCCATCTACCATTTGAGAACTTATGTAAGTATTACAATCATAACTTGATAAAATCTCCATCATATATATTATAAATTATTAGGCACACTCCGAATTGTCTTATCAAATACAACTCGTGTTTTCATCTCTTAGGACAATTGACTCCGTCGCTTCGCACCGGTCGTGAATTATCGATAAGGTGAAAATATCTGGTATTACTTATAATAATTATTGTTTCAGTCACATTAGCCGTTTGTATGACAGAAAGGTAGTGTCAGACTAAACAGCTCAATGTCATAGGCGGGATTTGAACCAGGGATCTCCTTATCTCCGCCTAATTGCCCTAAGTACTGATAAAGTAGCAGTGGAATGTTAGCCCAGTGGTTAGAGCAACTGGACTGAGATTAGGGGATCCGTGGGGTTGAAGTTTTCCAAATCGAATAAGATGTTGGTACTGCACCTTGCCTTGGAGCCAATCGAATTCCGCGGTTAACGAGAGAGCTGCGGTTCCGAATATTAACTTCTCCGCCGTTATCGGATTACAGCGATTCAATTCTCGCTTTACTTTTCGATCACTTGTACGGATAACGGGAAAATTATTAAGGCAACTAACTTTATTTTAGATTTGATGCTAAAATTAGGTATTTTACCAGATGCCAGTGGTATTAAAAGTAGAAAATTCTGTCACCTTTGGTTTATGCGTCCACGGCCTCATTCAAGCAGGCTATGACTCTGAAAGCTCGCATGAATCTATAAAATGGTGGATGATTTGAATATCATGAACACGGAATCTGCTGAACCAACGAAATTATGTTAGCAGCAGAGAGAGCAGAATTACAACTGCTACCAAAAATGTCAAGAAATCAGTATGACAAAGGTTTATTATTTGCACTGCCTCTGTTGTATAGAATGTTTTCGTTCTGTTCGAGTAAGCCATCATGTTGTCAGAACTGATGCTGAGCAAGGCAACAACTGAATTCGCAGACCATTAAGTATGAACTCGTGAAATAGGTAAAACAATCTATTTATAACTATAATATATCTATAAATATTAAGAAATGTGTAAAAAATAGTGCATGATATACGTGTTCCTAGAATTAATAAACACGGCCTCTTTTCGCAAGCATCCTACTTACAATGTCTATCACTTGTATCATAAATAATATAATTATTAAAACAATGTCAAATTGGTCCACCGAATGGAATTGCTACTCCATGAATTTATAGATGATCCAAATAGTTTTAGGTGAGGCTTCAATCACGGAAAGTATAAAACGTGTGTAATAACGAATTTATAATTTCACTAGTCGATTTATTATGTGTGCACAGATGCGTTTTCAGATCTCTCGTTACTGTCCCATACAATTGTATTCTTCAGCATTTATTGTAAAACCCATGCCATATCCGTAAATAGTATGTGTAATGTTGCTTTCTAAACAAAGCTTCAGAATCTTAGAGCATTTTCTTACACACAACTATTGCTCAGATTTCCTGGTTAACAAGAGCTAGAACTCCAGCTGAGAAAAAAGAATCTTCATTCCATATTCTAATGATATTTGGAAAACTCTACTTGTAACGTTTTAAAAGAAACATCAAATATTTGGCAATTGTCGTTTTACTCAAAATATTTATTTGTGCTTTTAATATCTTGAATATTTCAATATTTCATTCATTATATTGCGATTTTTGCGAAAATAGAAAATGATATTCGAGAACTAAAAATCCGATGTGTTACACTCACATGACTTTCTCTAACTGTTCCACAAACAGACTTCTTACAGAGGATTATTTTTCTTTTTAAACCATGCTAATTGAGCTAAGCATGTTCCTTATAAGTAGAATGGAACTAAAGGAATTCGCTATGATAAAGCGATAGACAAATGTTTGAAAAGCTATCGTTATGCGATTGTCATTGATATTGGCTACTTTGTGTGGTCGGGAGTAGAACAAAAGAACAGGATTTTAAATATTAAGATTGAAACCAGTAACAAGGAATATCTTGGAAACGGTCAACTCTACAACAAAATTCAAAGGACATAAATGTTGTGTTTTCACAATATCTACATGTTTGTGTAGTAAGTTCTTGTCTATCTCTTACGATTAAGCCATTATGCAAAATTCTGAAAAGAAAACAACCAGAATAAAGTACTCTTCAGAGGCTATTCCCAGAAAATTAAAAAAATATATTTTTTTCTTTGTCCTGTGAATAACTTTAATATACTCCATTTTAATCAAAACCGTTTGAGCCATTTTTGAGGAAAACTGAATTATGAAACGTTTTTCCATGTAAATAAAGATGGTTTGTTCTTGAGAATCTTCGTCTCGCATCCTTGGAAGATATTAAACTTAACTACTAAGTTTGGTATTTAAGGGTTTTTTAGTTTTTGAGCTAGACTGTTCACAGACACCTTTTTCTAAAAGTGCTTTTTTGGATTCAAGGGGTATCAAAACAAACTTTCGGTGAAATCTCGGTATCGAATTTTTGGGTGCAGGACAAACATATTTATAAAAATACCTTTTTTGATTCATTAGACCTTAAAATATCCTATGTATTTCCAGTGAAATCTCGGTATCGAAGTTTTGGATGCAATTTTGCAATACATTCTCTATCTATGTACTAAGAACAGAAAGTAAAAATTGCATTATGATATTTCAAATAACTTCTTTAGAGAAACATGCATACTACACAAAAAAGGATGTTGTAAAGCTAATGAAAAAAGTATCATAAGTAATACCACGATCGAATTGTCCTAAGAGATGAAAACACGAGTTGTATTTGATAAGACAATTCAGCGAAATAGACTATTAGTAATTTATAATATATAGGAATGGAGATTTTATCAGGTTATGATGGTAATATTTACATTAGTTCTCAAAGGGTAGATATCTCATTCGAGCATGTTTATTTACCAAATGATTTTTTTTTTCTTTTCTTTCTTCACTGCCTCCTAAATTAAACAAACGAACGTCAGATGCGACAAGATGTCAAAGAAATGAACATCAGCTCCGATTAGATATTTCAATAGAATCGTTTCAGTCTAAATGTTTATATTTATTCTGAGTTCTCAAACTAACTGGGTAATGATGTAGTCCCCTTAAAGGAACGAAAATGCACACCTCTATGTTTTACTCAGAGCTGACTGGGCAAGTATTAGTGCTATTTCGTAAATGACTTTAGTGTGACAAACATAATCTCCTTTACAGCGCTCCTGAGAGTGCTCACTGTATATGAGCACGTAAGCTGTGTGTTGGAGTATTCTAGGAGACTTCATCAGGACCAGTTTTCAGCAATTTCAACAGAACAAGTTGCATCTACGAGGGTCGTTCAATAACTCGGCAGAAAATCCAAGAACTCACACTCGCAGCATCGAAAAAAGTTTGTATTTAGTAACCGTCGTGCCTTATTAGATGTCAGTTAATCTTACAGTCATATCAATCACGTGGTTTCGTTGCCATAGGTAATTAAATGAACCATCTTATGCTTATGTAGAAATATGAACAAAAAAACTTTGATGTGTTCCATTCACATGACTTTTTCTATAGCTCTGCAACATATTGTTAAAAAGCTTATGCTTCTATTTAGTTCATGCTAATCGAGAAAAAAATTAGCAGAAATAGTCTTAGTACTTACTCCCTTGTAAGTAGAAGCGAAATAAGGGAGTACCATAGATTAAAGTGATAGTCAAAAGCTGGTTGCTATGTGAATGAAGTGAATTATAAACATCATTCCGGATGTCCAGTAGAAGAGTTGTTCTTCGAAACGACTGACAAAATCTAGGATATGGTTTTGAGTAATCGACGAATCATAGTTCGCGAAATAGTAGAGATCACAGGCGTATCATAAGGTATAGTGTACTCAATTTTACACCAAAGGTTAGGTCTGACAAAGGTGTCGATGGGTGCCGCGTTTGCTCTCAATGGAGAATAAACGCAATCGTGTGATTGATTCGGAAGCTGATTTGGCACTTTTCCATCGCAATCCTGTTGAGTTTCTGCTTCGATACATGACTATGGATGAAACATGGATACACTACAACACTCCAGAGACAGTGGGTTTTTAAACGTGAACCCGCTCCGGAGAAGGCGAAAGTGGTAAATCTGCAGACAAGATGGTGGCCTCGGTTTTTTGGGATGCATGTGGAATCATCTACATTGAATACTTGCAGAAAAGAAGAACGCTAAATGAAGAGTATTTTGCATCGTTATTGTACCAGTTGAACGGGAAAATGAGGAAAAAAACGCCCTCATATTGTAAAGAAAAAGATTCTCTCCCATCCAGACAATGCAAGGATGCACACCTGCGCAATTTCGATGGCGAAAATTGTATAATTAAGGTTTGAATTACTGCAAAATCCACTTTATTCACCAGTGATTTTTATTATTTCCAAACTTGAAAATGTAGTTCGGCCGAAAACGATTCACCTCTAACGAAAGGCTCATCTCCCAAACAGAGCCTATTCTGAGGACCTTCCGAAACCCTACCTTTTGGAAGACTTAAAACAGTTACTAAACGCTGGGAAAAGTCTATCAAGGTAAAATGAGATTGTGTTGAAAAAAAGCTGATGTGTACCATTCACATGACTTTCTCCATATCCCTGCAACAAATAATTCTTAAAAAGCTTATACTTCTATTTACTTTATGCTAATCAGACAAAAATAGCAGAAATAGTCTAATTACTCGCTTCCTTGTAAGTAGAAGCGAAATAAGGGACAACCGTAGGTTAAAGTGATAGTCAAAAGCCGGTTGCTATGTCAATGAAGTTCCTTTGTCTATATGGATAGGAGTTGACAAGTTCCTGTATGAGAAAAGTATACGTTTTTCATAGCAGAAACCAAAAATAAGGAATGTCACAAAAACGACGAACTCCACGAGAAAATTTATATAACATAAATTGTGTGTTTTAATGTGCTCTACAGTAACTTTTTGTCCATCTCTTACGGTTTAGCAGTTATTCAAAATTTAGTAAAATTCATCCAGAATAAACTACTCTTCAGAGGCTATTCCCAGAAAATTCAAGATATACATTTTATTTGTCAGGTAAATATGTCGCATCCTTGGAAGATGAAGTATTTAAATACCATGTTTGGTAAACACTTTTTGTTTTCGAATTTTGTTGTTCACAAACATACAGGTGGCTGCGCACCTTTTTTTAAATATGATAGCATATATTTTCAGTGAAATTTCGACATCGAATATTGGTATGGAGTACGTATACTACTTCCACTACTTACTAAACATAGAAGAATAAGTAAAAGTTCACAAGTAATTACTGTTCTTAATTGAACGTTGCATTTGGATTCTTTTAGTGTTAGTTTGCACTCGCCCAATAGCCTTGCGTTTCTTCTGAGCCATTTAAGAGATATAAACATAACTCCATGGCACGACAGCTCACGAGGAACCTTGGCCTACCGCCCGGCCGCTGCGTCCCCCATCTCGGTCCACTACAGACGTCATGGATGGGGTGCAGCTCCTCGAGTCCCCCCGGCCGGTTAATGCGGTCCTCATGACCTGGAGCCGCTACTTCTCCATCAAGTAGCTCCTCAATTGGCCCCCCAGGGACCTTACGAGGCTGAGTGCACCCCGGGCCAGGTCTCCCAGCGGGGGAAAAATCCCCACGCCCGTACTGGGGATCGAACCCCACTTGGTAAGCAGCAACGCTACCACCGCGCTAAGGAGACGACCTTTAAGAAATATACCTAACAAAAATACAAGAATTAAAACCCCCAGGTCAGTACAAAATAAAAAAAAACAAAAAAAAAAACTGACGTGTTCCATTCACATGGCTTTCTCTATATCGCTGTAACAAATTATTATTAAAAAACATATTCTTCTATGTACTCTATGATAATCGAGATAAGCATTAGCAGAAATTTTCTTAATTACTTGCTCCCTTGCAATTAGAAGGGAAATAAGGGAAAGCACTACGCTAAAACAATAAGATTTTAATATCGCTGTTTGCCTGCAGTTGAAATTCTTTTCTATGCAGGCCCAGGAGTTTAACTTTTTTCACACAGAAAGCTGTAAAGTGTTTTAAATCTGAAACAAATAACAAGGAATATCTGAAACATGGTCAATTCGAAGGAAAAAACATGTATGATATAAATTGTGCGTTGTAATGTGATGTAAATTTTTGTGAATTAAGTTTCTATCTAGCTCTTACAGTTTATCAGATACGTAAAATTCAGCAAAATTCATTCAGAATAAAGAGATCTTCGGAGGCCATTCCCAGTAAATTTAAGATATAAATTTTATGTTCCATATAAGTATCTTCATTATATGGTATTTTAATCAAAATCATTAGAGCAATATTTCAGAAAATTAAATTTTTTGAAAGTTTTGCCATGTAAAGAGTAGTTTGGGAATGGGGGGATTTTTCTCAAAATATATGTGCTGCATCCTTGGAGGATACTAAACTTAAATACCAAGCTTGGTATTTTACGTTTTTCAGTTATCGAGTTTACAGACATACGGACACGCACACACGGACCTTTTTCCAAAACTGTTTTTTTGTTTTGTTTTTGGATACAGGGGACTCTAAAAGGTGTAGTTTCGGTGAAATCTCGAATTAGAATTTTTGGGTGGAATGCAATACCTTTTGCAGTAAGTGTAGAGAAAGTAAATATTGAAAAACCACTATGCAAAATCAGTGATCATATATATTCTAGTTTACATTGGTTTCTCGTGAACATAGCTGATATCCTTGTTGTCATATTTGGTTGTCTCGTAGCTATTTTAATGAAAATAGTTTAGTAACGTCAATATAACTTTATTTATAATAAGTAGCCTACACACATTTACGACTAATAAATAAAAGAATTGCAAAAATAATACTTAGATGGTAATATTTGAGATTTACGAATACTTGAGAAGAATACCGTTGGTCTGGTAATCTTTATGTAGGCTTCATATAGCTAAAAAGTCTTATGTGTTCCACTCACATGACTTTCTCTATATCTCTGCAACAAATTATTGTTAAAAAACTTATGCTTCTATTTACTTCATGCTAATCGAGGGAAAAAAAAAAAAAAACTTGCCGAAATAGTCTTACATGCTTCCTTGAAAGTAGAAGCGAAATAAGGGAGTACCATAGGTTAAAGTGATAGTCAAAAGCTGGTTGCTATGTGATTGAAGTTTCTTTATTTGTATGGACAGAAGTTGACAAAATCCTGTGTGAGAAAAGTATGCTTTTTAAAGCTGAAACCAAAAACAAGGAATATCTCAAAAATGATCAACTCCACGAAAAAAAAGCATATAACATAAATTGTGTGTTTTCAGGTGCTCTACATTTTTTTGTAATGTAAGTTTTTCTCCATCCCTTACTATTTAACCGTTATGCACAATTCTGTAAAATAAAATTTTTCGAAAACATTCCATGTAAAGGATAGTTTAAGGTGGGGAATTTTCTCAAAATCTTCGTGTCGCATCCCTGGAAGATGCTAGACTTAAATACCAAGTTTGGTATTTTACGGACTTTTCGTTTTTGACTTATCGTGTTCACAGTCACACTGACACACTGAGACACACATACACACACACACACACACACACACACACACATATGCTTTTTTGAATACAGGGGACCCTAAAACATATATTTCCGGTGAAATCTCGCTATCGAATTTTTAGGTGGAGTGCAATACCTTCTCTATACACTATGTAGAGAGTACGTGTAGAGAAAGTAAAAAAAAAAACACCTTTTACATTAATTCAACTCTTTAGCGCCTGAGTGGAATATTTTCATCCTAATATAATTATTAGCATGCAATTATTAATACAGTATAAAACAACTGTGGTGTAATGGTTACCATGCTAACTTCATGTACCCAAGGACGCGGGTTCAAACCTGGCGGAGGACGATGGATTTTTTCGGGTGTAAAAATCCTTAGCATGGCGTCCTTCGGAAGGGAAGCAAAGCCGTTGATAGGCCTCTGAGCAAAATTTGACGCCCAATTTAGAATGGGACGTTGAGAACCACAGTAGCTAAAGGGTGTCCATAATAACACGCCATTTCCATTTTTGGATAATATTTCTGTCGCTCTTTAATGCTGTCGGGAGTCACACAAATATTACCTGCGATATTTCTTCTGGTATGTATGCCGGTATAATTTATATCGTTCCTTCAACTATTTTGCGTTGAAATAACCAATCTCAAGTAAAGAGAAAGCAGAAACGGAAACGCCTAAGCCTATAATTGTGCAAGACTAGGAGTAAACAAACTCTGCATCATAGCATATTCATGATGGTGATCACGGTGTACTGGCTAAAAAGAAAGTGATAAAGGGATGATAGGAAATTATCTGATACAGTATTCGTCTAGCGTCCAAGGAAAATCGATAACAAAAAAAAAAAAAAATCTTAAATCAGATTGGCTGATCACGGAGGTTTGAGTAAGCCGACCCCATGGCCGTGCTCGGTAAAGTGCTTCGCTTTGGTGCTTCGTGGCGCTAGGGGATCGTCGGTTCGAGTCCCGCCTTGGGCGTGGGTGTCTGTGTGTTAGTAAATGTGCATATGTATGTGTACGTAAAAAGAAATTAAATTAATATCTTTAAATAAAAAAAATTACGCACCTCCCAACTGCGAACCACACCAACACAACCTAAAGAGAAAGCCTTGCATAAAACAGTACATGGCGTGACGTCACACTCTCTAAGTGTTGTGATGCAGTAAGATTGCTTTTGATTTGTGTACAATCGTGGGGATATTTTCAAATTAGTGTTTTAAATGTTATCCAATAATTAAAGGGCGAATAACCCATAATGATACTTCGTAAAGTTAGACATATGATTATTAACACTATTTTTAACGGCTCTAATCCATTTTTATTCCAGCTGAACTCTTTGTTATCACTTTGCCACTGTATTTCTGTGAGACATCCAGTTTGGACGTATTCAACGCTTTCCTTCTTTAATAAAATAACACAGGATTATGATTTGCACTGAAGAATTCAAATATTATCTTCTTTCTGATAACTCTTTAGACACATACATATCTGTTGAGAGCAGAATGATATCAACGTTTAATCTCATGAAAACTATGACAGCTAAAACTTTGGGAGATGACTTCACAGTTCTATACAATTTTGTGAAGTCAATCATTTCCAAGATATTCCTTGTTTTTGGTTTCAATTTTTCAATATTAAACTTTTCTCAAATGGGAAGTCGTCACTCGTTTTTCTTTCTCTTGGCCAATAAAACAGAACAGCTTTTTAAAACCATTCATTTGACTATTGCTTTAGCTTTCTTTGTTCTTCCTGCAGACTGAAATAATAAGCAATAAAAAAATTTATGCTAATGTTTATCTTGATAAGCGTGAAGTAGATAAAAGCTTTATGAGGACACTTTTTCGGAATATATAAAGAGAATGTTAGAACATTATATTTTTTCTATTTCTAGTTTAGCATTGTAACTGATTTCAATTGTTATTGTATGTTGATTTTGTGTTCTCTGATCTCGGTAGCCTACAGTTGGATAGGAAGATTTCAAGATATAGTAAGCCATTTATTCTGGACTTCTTTTTAGTTAAATTAACTTTCAAAGTTGAATATTTCATTCAACTCTCATTCAGAATCATTCTTATCTGATAAATTATAGCCAGGAAGGTTACCATAATACAGTGTTAAAACTTTTACCATAAGTTGGAGATACCTTAATGGGTTACATTGACCAAGCTTTAGAAAATATATTATTTTATAAAAATACATGTATTTATTTTATTTGTATTCAATGTGAAAATCGGAATTATCACTCTCATATTACATGGAGGTGCTCAAAGTTTGAGAAATATATTAATTTTTAGCTTATAAAATTTTAATACCGTGAGCAACACCATAATTTGAAAGATATCAAATTTCCCTAATTTTAGCTCCGTTATATGAGAGTAAACATGTATTATATTTCGTATTGGATGCGCAATAACATGAAAAGAATATTTTGGAATTGCACCTTGCATACTGCATCCAAAATGATATATAATAAATTATTAATTGCGTATAGAAGGGGCGCCCCAATTTGGGGAAATCTGGTATTTCTAAAATTACGTTGTTCAAGCTGTTGAATTTTCGTAATCCAAAGATTAATAGATTTATTCTATCTTTGAGCCTCTCTATATAATATGAGAGCAATAAATCCCATTTTCACATTGGATCATTATAAAATAAAATACGAGTATATGTGTATATTTGTAAAATAATAGTTTCCAAAGTTGGGTTCAAGTAACCCATTAAGGGCAAAATTAGCTTCATTTTAGGGTACAGGATTCGATACTGTATTATGATATGTATAATTTATCAGATAAGATTGATCCTGAATGAAAGTTGAGTGGAAAATTCAAATTTGAAAAGTAATTTTGGCAAAACGTGTCCAGAATTAAGGCCACTACTGTACGAGGGTCGGCTGATACGTCCCAGGCCTATGGTGCTACTAGGCCAGCATCGTTTAGCTCTAGACTAGCTTGTATCCATAGTTAAAGGTCAAACTAAATCTTGTTTCATCACGACAATGCTCCGGCCCATCGTTCGGTCATTGCAATGGGAAACATTTGCGAATTAAGGCTCGAAATGCTTGAACATCCACCCTAACCGTCAGATCTGCACCCAGTGACTACCACCTGTTCCCTCAAAAAATGTCTTGAGGGCGAATATTTCACAGCAACGAGAAGGTCATTGATGCGGTAAACCTCTGTTTTGAGGACCTTGATAAATCGCACTACGGAGATCGTTTAATTAAATTATGACAAATGTATTAACCTTTCTGAAGATTATGTTGAAAAATAAAGCAAAAAAAAAAAAAAAATCTGTTTTCATTGTAAGACCCGGGACTTATCCTATAAAATTTAAAGGTAGAAATTAAATCTGTGAAGACGAGGTCCTATATTTGAAAGTAATCACCACGAGCGACCCTGAATACAACGCAGGACAATGAATGTCAATAAATAAAGAGCAGTTCTGGTACCTCGGAATGAAAATTTAGTGTTGCTTCGCGTTAAATGGCTACGGAAATGAACCTCTGGTTTTATTTTTAGGAAATGAGGCAGGAGAAACAAAAATCAATAAATCAGGAGCGATCAATGTTCTACGTCACAATGCCAGTCCGTTTAAATGGATTGCTGTCGCTACAATTCAATTAGCAGACTTGAAACGGGTGAGGGATGGAGCTATTTGGTCTGCAATCTCTTCTCTGGTTCATGCAGACTCAACAAGCTCCAGTAACTTCATCAGGCCGGCGTCGCAACTTACCTACTGCAGGTAAACTGAACAACAGGAGCAGAATATCAGTTTATTTTGGCGTGTTCCCTATCAGGTGACAATTGCGTATATATTAGGGCCATCTAGAAAGTGACAGAAGATTTACCATAGCTAAATCATAACGGAAGTTATCAACACAAAACGTTATTTACAAAGTTGCTGTCCTTGCTTTATTTTTCAACGTAATCGTCATTGCTATCAAGCTATGCCGATTTCGCAATGGTCGAGATTAGGCAATTTCAACCAATCGCGGCCATCTCACTGAAGCGATATTGCGAAACATCTTATCGTAGCTGATGTTCGTTTCTTTGAAATGTTGTCGCACCTGATGTTTGTTTTTTTTAATTCAGGAGGTAGTGAAGAAAGATGAAAAAAATAGACATTCGGTAAATAAACATGGTCTAAAGCGTCATCTACCATTTAAAAGCTAATGTAAACATACAGTATTAGCCTGATAAAATCTCTCTTCCTATATAATATAAATTATTAGTAGTCTTATTTTGCTGAATTATCTTATCAAATATAATTCGTGTTTTCATCTCTTAGGACAAGTGACTCTCGTCGCTTCGCTCCGGTCGTGAATTATCGACAAGATGAAAACACTCGTGTCTTATGAAAATCTTCGTGTCTCATCCTTGGTAGATTCTGAACTTGTATACAAAGTTTGGTATTTAACGGGATTTTCGTTTCTGAGTTACGTAGCCACACACATACACACACACACACACACACACATACACACACACACAGACCTTGTTTTAAAATGCTTTTTTTCATACACTGTGTCTCAAGACATGTTAAACGTCGGTATCAAATGTTTGATGGAATTCAATACCTTCTGTGCCTATTACGTACATTGTACGAGGTAGAGAAACAAAAAGTGTTACATTTTGGGGAACTTAAAAACATAATATTTCAGGCTGAAACTCGACATCGAACTTTCAGGTGGGAACTAAAAGGTCCTTTCTCCATTTACGGAGTAGAGAAAGTACGTAATACGAGAGCCATCCAGAAATTGGCAGACGATTGGGCATTACTACACAGTAACGAATGATATGAACACAAAACTTTATTTACAAATTTACCGCATCTTACTATATTTCTCAATCGAATTGCCATTATTATCAAAGTATTTTTTATTACGTGGTGACGGTTTTTCACCGCTAAATATCTGAGCCAAGATGTCACTGCCACTTTGAGGTCTTCATCGGTTGGGAAATCTTTTACCTCCAAAAAGGCATGAAGGGTATCCAAAGTGAAACACGGTTTTTCTAAATTCTTTTATCAACTTTTGCTTTTAACTCCTCCATAACGATTGATGAGCATCCACTTCGGTCTTTGTCATGCACACTGGCTCTTCCTTGATTACTCGTAAAGTATGCGCCATTTCATGACCGAAGACTCGTTTATTGCATTACCGCCATCAGTTGCGTTATTCTTATTAAATTTGATTGTCCAAACATTTTTTGCATTAAAAAGAAACAATATATATAACATCGCCATAGAAAAACTGAAACCACATGTCAATAAATATCTTGACAAAATGGAGAATACGTTGAAAATAGAGTAAGGCACTGTAACTAAAGATTTGTGTTCATATCTTTCGTTATTGTGTAGTTATGCCAAATTGTTCATTGATTTCTGGATAGCCCTCTAATCTACACAGTTACTACGTCACTTCAGACGGTGACATTGGTGGTACTTGAAATGACCACAGTGAAAACCTCAACGACCTTGGATATCATGTCAGCCACCCTGATGTGAACCAATTGTATAACCGCACTGAGAAACAAAAGTTTGTAAACTGTGCATTTCTGAGAAGATTACGTCTGTGGTCGAGTGGTCAGCGTTCTGATTTCCTTTATTCCTTACCTATTGCTGAATCTGCAAGTACGAATGTGGGAGGGAATTCGAATTCTCATCTAATGAAAACCTACAGTTAGGAGTTGTTTCTAAAGAGTCAAAAATCCCCAAAATTATCACAGAGGTTATAGTAACTACACGAATACAACAAAACGCCAACAATTATAACTCTGATGGTTACATTCACTCGACGTTCTCTACAACAAATTATTTTTCAAACGTTTATTTTTGCTTTCTCTACTCGTACTATGTACATAGTGCATAGAGAAGGTATTGTAATGCACCCAAAAATTCTATACCGATATTTCACCGGAAATACATGAGTGTGTGTTTGTGTGTGTGTGTGTGTGTGTGTGTGTGTGTGTGTCTGGAAAGCATTGCTCAAAATCGAGCTCGTTAAATACCAAACTTGATATTTAGGTTCAATACCTCCCAAGAATGGGACACAAAGATTTTCAAGAAAATTCCCCTACTCCATCTACCCTTTGCATGGAAAAAAATTAGAAAATGTGGATTTTCTCAAAAATGGCCCCAACGATTTTCATTAGAATCTCTTATATTTAAAATATTTTCATGATATATAAGCGGTATATCTTGAAATTTCTGGGAATAGTCCCTAAAGGCATCTTTACTCTCGATGATTTTTTTATTTTTCCATAACTAGTAAACCGTAAGAGATAGACAAAAACTTAAAACACTACACAAAAACTGTAGAGCTGCATAAAACACATAATTTATGTCCTATATATTTTTTCCTGGATTTGACCATTTTCGAGATATCCCTTATTATTGGTTTCAGTTTTTAAATACTTAAGCTTGTCTCATACATGAACTAGTCAACTCCTGGTACGCCAAGAAATGGAATTCAATCCCATAGGAAGCACATTTTAAAACATGTGACTGTTGGTTTAGCCTATTTTGTATTCCCTAATTTCCCTTCTACTTATAAGGAAGTTATAATAAATCCGTTTTGCTAGTGCTTATCTCGATTAGCATGAAATGGATAGAAGAATAAGTTTATTAACAATAATTTCTTACAGAGATGTAGAGAAAGTCATGTGAATGGAACACATAAGATTTTTCTATCTTATCATCTATCAAGATAAACTTTAGCACAAAATGGTTTCGTTATATATTTTTATATGTTTAATGGAAATAAACTGATACACTTGGCTAAAGTGATAATCAAATCTTTTAAGAGTTGGTCGTTATTTGATGATTTGAAATGCCGTTCTATATGCATGACCGGAATGGAAAAAAAAACAATAATACTTTTCTCAAATAAGAAGTCATAAGAATTGAGGAATTTAAAACAAAGCAAAACAAGGAATATCTCGGAAATGGTTAACTCCACAAAAAATGAATAAGAAATTGAAAAAAAAAATTGTGTACTTCAACGACATCTAAATATTGGGGGCAGTAAGGTTTTGTCTATCTCCTACAGATTACCATTTATGTAAAAGTCGCGCTTCAGAGGCTATTTCCAGAAAATTACAAAGACACATTTATTTCATGTATGTATCTTAATATGTACCATTTTACTGTGATATTTGATAACATGGAACATTTTGAAAACTTTAATGTAAAGGGCAGTTTGGGGTAGTAGTATTTTCAGGTAACCTTTGTGTCTTAAATATTTTGAATATCAAGTTAGCATCTTTTCGTGACTTTTCGTTTTTGACATATTCTGTTCATAGGCACACAGACACAAATACTCACACATGAACAGCTCTTTTATTCAGAAGTTCTCACAGTATATATTTTTGTGAATTTTTGGAATGCAATTCCTTCTCTACCTACTATATATGTGATAGAAAAAGCAGAGCTTCAAAATATGTTGTGAAAAAACAAGTGCAAACCGAACGTTCTGACAAGCGTTCTTTAAGGTAACACATCTGTGAAATTCCTAAATCTAACAGTTTTCAAACTAATCAGCCTGAAATTTTTAACATGCATTTACATTGTACAGAGTTACATGCTTTAAAATGTAGTTTATGAGTTTTGAGTTATTAATTTTTAAATTAAAATCTTTCCACACCATGAAAATTATAAAAATTTAATTTTTTTATTTTTCAAAATATTCATTAAAGTATCAGGAACAGAACTATCATATTTATATTATTGCACCACAATTAGTTCAAGAGGTAAAAATATTAAAGCAAGAAGCAGACAAAAATTCAAGAAATTGTATAATACAATTAACTTTAAAAATCAATCTACAACAATATTATGAATTTTAAAAAATCGTATGATAGAAAACTTTTTTGCTTTTTAAGAACCTATCCTAAAAATTTAAGAGTGCTTGAATAAAACCTGAATCGCGTGGAACAGTTTGAATGTCAAAAAAAAACTGTAAACGAGTAAATCAAATTTTAAAGTTAAAAACATTTTCCCTCTAAGTTGCATACCTTGGTTGCCATGTGGTTGAAATCTTTGCATTGCCAGCAGTTGACAAATTTGCGTATGTGAAAAGTGTTAAGTATTTTAAAACTGTAACAAATAACAAGCAATTTCTGAAAAATGGCCAACTCCACGTAAAAATGCCTATTATATAAATTGTGTGTTTTAACGAGATCTTTTTGTGTAGTAAGCTTTTGTCTAACTTTTACGGTTAGCCAAAATCCAGCTAAATTTATCCAGAATAAAGAGGTCTTCAGATGATATTCCTACAAAATTTAAGATATACGTTTTCTTTGCCGTGTAAATGTCTTTAGTATACGGTATTTTAATCAAAATCGTTAGATCCATTTTTGACAGAATCAAAATTTTCGAAAATGTTCCCATGTAAAGGGTAGTTTGGGGTGGGGGATTTTTCTCAAAATCTTCGTGTGGCATCCTTGGAACCAGGTTTTGTATTTTACCGACTTTTCGTTTTTGATCTATCGCGTTCACACACTCACGGATTTCTAAAATTGCTTTATTTTGGAAACAGGGGACACTAAAACGCCTATTTCTGGTGAAACCTTTCGAATTTTTGGGTGGTATGCAATAGGTACCTTCTCACTATGTATATAGTACGTGTAGAGAAAGTGACAGAAGCTCAAAATTTTAAGTATGTAATATATTCTAAGAAACTTAATTTTCTCGGAATTATAAGCTGTAACAAATGAAAGTGGGTTTTCGCTTTGCTTTGAAATTCAATTTCCAGGAAACCAGATAATCCCTTGAATTCCCTTGGCTTGTTTAAAGTGCTTCAATGACAATCTAATTTAACTTAACTGTTTTGCCCTCTCCCTTTTCTTAAGAACACCACATTTTAAAAAAATAAATTACTTTTCTCCTGCTTCTTTATTTTACTTAACTTCTTCCCAAGAGGAGGTTATTAGCTCTGTCGTTCTCCATTAAGCTTTATTTTCGTCCGGCTTTAGTAACATATCTAAATTGCCCGCTGCTGAGATCGTAAATGATTTTATTTGTGTTGTGGGGATTTTCCGCAGATTACATACAAGCATTTTCTGCTTTGCGCTTCTAGGCAATCTCCTGCAGGCAATTTTGTTACACAGATCATTTGCCTCCTTTATGTATCTATGCCAGCGATTGCGTCCCCATTCCTTACAGATGTATAAACCAGCTCAAAGGAGAACGTTTCTTAAACAAATATTATCCTCTTCGCCGTTTCTTTTTTGTTTCTATAAGACGCAACTGAGCTGAACACATTTTAATATGTGGATTTTCACTTTCTCTGCACGTATTATGTACATAGTGTATAGAGAAGGTATTGAATTGCACCCAAAAATTCTATACCGAAATTTTACCTAAAATACATGTTTTAGGGTTCCCTATATCCATAAAAAGCATTTTTAGAAAAAGATCCATGGTGTATATCCGTGTGTCTTTGTGTCTGTGAACACGATAACTCAAAAACGAAAAGTCAGTAAAATATCAAACTTGGTATTTAAGTTTAGTATCTTCCAGGGATGCGACACAAAGATTTTGAGAAAAATCCCCCCACCCCGAACTATCCTTTAGATGGAAAAATTTTGGAAATTTTTGATTTTCTCAAAAATTGCTCTAATGATTTTGATTAAAATACTGTATATTATCTAAGGATATTTATATGGCAAATAAAATTTATGTTTTAAATTTTCTGTGAATAGTCTCTCAAGACGTCTTCATTATGGATGACTTTTGTAACTGGCAAACCGTAAGAGATATAAACTTACTACACACAAAATGTAGATCTCATTTAAACAGAAAATTTATCTGCTATATTTTATTTGTAGAGTTAACCATTTTCGAGATATTCCGGATTATTGATTTCAATTTTAAGACACTTAAACTTTTCTCAAACGGGAAGACATCTTTCATCATGGAACACATTAGACGTTTTCCCTTCTACGAACCAGGTAACAAGGTTAATTTCTGCTAAGTTTTTCTCATTAGCATGAAGTAAATAGAAGAATAAGCATTTTAACAATAATTAGCTGCAGAGATGTAGATGGAACACATCTGGGTTTTTTGCTGTAGCAAAGCATCAGAAAATGGATATCATACTTTTCTGACAAATATGAATGCGCAAAGTGTTTTTTAAAAGATTTGCACTCTTTTCGCTAATTAAAATATTTGATTGTATTATCTGAGAATTTATTTGAGGTAGAACTTTCAGTTTTTGCATTTCTTAATTTGCTTGTATTAACCACGCCAATTTTTAAGTAAATTGCTTTTAAGTTAAAGGTGGTCTTAGTGCCCCCTAAAAGTGATTTCATTTTGCTCGAAACATGTCTGCTCGAAAAATAAAACTCCACTTTAAACACTTATATCATAAATAACTGTGCTACATGAAGCGTGAGCCCTCTCTCTATCTCTCTCTCTCTCTCTCTCTTTCTCTCTCTCTCTTTCTCTCTCTCTCTTTCTCTGTATAGACAAAGTGTGTATTGTACACATAATGTATAATACAAATCTGATGTGTTCCATTCACATGACTTTCTCTACATATCTGCAACACATTATTGTTAAAAAATGTATGCTTCTATTTACTTAATGCTGATCGAGAACAAAATAGGCAGAAATAGTCTTATTACCTGCTTCCTTGTAAGTAGAAGTGAAAAATGGGAGTACCATAGGTTAAACTGATAGTCAAAAGCTGGTTTCTATGTGACTGAAGTTCCTCTGTTTGTACAGATAGGAATTGACAAATTCCTGTATAAGAAATATATAAGTTTTTAAGGTGAAACCAAAAACAAGGAATATCTCAAAACGATCAACTTCTCGAAAAAACGTGATATAATGTAAATTGTATGTTTTAATGTGCTCTACGTTTTTTGTGTGGTAAGTTTTTGTCTATCTCTTACGGTTTAGCAGTTAAGTACAATTCCGTAAAATTTATCAAGTATAAAGTAGTCTTCAGAGGCTATCCCCAGAAAATTCAATATATACATTTTATTTGTCAGGTAAATATCTTTAATATACGATATTTTTATCAAAATCGTTACGGCCATTTTTGAGAAAATAAAAATTTTCGAAAAAAGCTTCATGTAAAGGATAGTTGGGTGTGGGTGTATTTTCTTGAAAATCTTTGTGTTGCATCCTTGCAAGATACCAAACTTAAATATCAAGTTTGATATTTAACGGAGTTTTCGTTTTTGAGCTATGCTGTCCACAAACACACAAACACACATGCACACACCACACACGGGCCTTTTTCCCTAAATGCTTCTTTGGATTCAGGGGATCCAAAACATGTATTTTCGGTGAAATCTTGGTATCGAAGTTTTGGGTGCATTACAGTACCTTCTATACACTATGTACACAGTACGTGTAGAGAAAGTAAAAATAGTAGGACGGTAAACTATAAAGCTCACATTCAGGAGGTGCCGAGTTCTGTCCAGGTGTGTTTTACTTTCTCTATACGTGCTATGTACATATTCTGTGCAGGGTGATTCATATTTAGTATTACAAACTTCTGGGGCTTGTAGAGGGGACTAAGTAGATAAGTTTTGATTAGAAACCCGTGTACGGAAATGTATCATTTCTATACAGAATCAGTTTGAATCGATTTCACATCTCCTACTTCACTACAGACAAATATGCACCACAAGAGTGATTCCCTGATGTCGTACACACGTCCCACGAGATCTGGTGTATGTTCAATAATGTGAGCTGCCGCAACAATATCTTCTTCCAATTGTATAGGAGTCTCATAAACAAGGCTCTCCATGTGGTTCCAAAGGATAAAGTTGAGAGGTGTTAAATCTGACCATCGTGGTGGCCAAGAAATTGGACCACCTCGGCCTATCCATCTTTCCCCGTATGTTTGGTGATGTTCGCGGACTTCAAGTGCAAAGTGCGTCATCATGTTGCTACCACATTTGCTGACGTAATGCCGATAGCAAGTCTTACAGAACTCTACCAATACCTCTTGCAGGAAGATCAAGAACCTGGGACCCGTTAGGTTGGTACGGCCCAATCAGATGACCATCAAATATACCAGCCCATACAGTGATACCGAACTGTGGCTGAGTGGCCTGCAGATTTTCTTCAGCCCAAATGTGGATGTTTCGGCAGTTAAAAAGTGTGCCTGGTGAAGTGAGCTTCATCGGTGAAAACAACTTGACTGTCACTATTGTTTGTAAACATCAGCGGACTGCAGAACATGCTCTAACAACATTTTATTTGCGTTTCATGAAGCGGGAGATTTAAAATCAAATTGATCCTTAAACTGATTTTGTATAAAAAAAAAAAACACTTCCGGACACGGGTTGCTTCCAAATGTTATCTACTTAGTCCCCCCTACAACCCCCAGAAGTTTGTAATATAGGAATTATGAATCAACCTATAGAGAAGATGCCTATTGTATTGCATCCAAAATTCGATATCTAGATGTCACCGGAAATATATGTTTTGAGACCCCCTATAATAATTCCATGGCACGATAGCTCACAAGGAACCTTGGCCTACCGCCCGGCCGCTGCGTCCCCCATCTCGGTCTATAACAGACGCCATGGATGGGGTGCAGTATTGGAGAGTGAGACGTGGTCAGTGCCTCGAATGCCTCCCGGCCGGTTAATGCGGTCCTCATGACCTGGAGCCACTACTTCTCCATCAAGTAGCTCCTTAATTTGCACCCCCCCCCCAGAGACCTCACGAGGCTGAATGCACCCCGGTCCAGGTCTCCCAGCGGGGGAAAAATCCCCACGCTGGTACTGGGAATCGAACCCAGGTCTCCCGATTGGTAAGCAGATGCGCTACCATCACGCTAAGGAGACGACCTTGGAGACCCCCTGAATCAAAAAAAAAATTAGAAAAGCGTTCGTGTGTGTGTGTGTGTGTGTGTGTGTGTGGACAGCATAGCTCAAAAAGTGAATCACGGTTAAATACCAAACTTGATAAGTATTTAAGTTTGGTATCTTCCAGGGATGCAACTTGAAAATTTTCAAGACAATCCTCCACCGCAAACTACCCTTTACTTGCAAAAATTTTGAAATGTTTTATTTTCTCAAAAAGGGCTGAAACGATTTTGATTAAAATCCGTGTATTTAAGATAATTATATCGCAAGTAAAATGTATATTTTGAATTTTCTGGGAGTAGTCTCTGAAGAGCTTTTTATTCTGGATGAAGTTTGGTAAAATTTGCATAATTGGTAAACCGTAAGAGATAGATAAAAACTTACAACATAAAAGTTGTAGATCTTGTTAAAATACACAAAGTTTGTCATATAGGTTTTTATTAATTTTTTTTTTTTTTTATAGTTGACCGTTTTTTTAGGTATTCCTGGTTTCAGCTTTAAAATACCTATACTTTTCTCAAACGGGAATTTGTCAACTCCTGGCCATAGAAACTAAAGAATTTCAATCCCATAGCAAGCAACCTTTAAATGCTTTGATTATCGCTTTAGCTAAATGCATTCAGCCATTCCCCTTCTACTTACAAGGAAGCAAGTAAGAACACCAATTCTACTAATGTCCATCTAGATTAGCATGATGTAGATAAAATAAAAATCTTTAGTAAGAATAATTTGTGTATGAAACAGCAAGAGAAATTTATGAGAATGTAACATATCACAATTTTTTAAATTTATGGATGTTCTTTAACTGCTGAAGTTCTCGGCTTTTCATTCTAATGTGGGTGTGAAAAAATACTTTAACATTTCTAAAAGGCCACATTTTCTGACTCGACATGCAGTAGACAAATGCTGGGGGGTTCGCATTTTATCAGAATTTTCTGCACAATAGTTCCTTTTATCTGTTTCATCTGTGTTGCATGTGGGACTAGGCAATGGCTGTCTGTTGCGGCAGAATGTTGGAATTTAGACTGGAAAAATTCTCCCTGGCGTTTGATTGTTGTGGCCCACTTCCTGAGGGCTGTCCCGATACTCACGGGACCCCTAGGTTGGAGTGCTTTTGACAGAGCTATCCGGCGTCAAGATTGGACATATGTGAATTGTTAGGCCCCATCCTTGCTAGTGCTCATCGTCGTCAGAATGTCGCCCTTCGCGTCTGTCCTCCACCCAGAGGTCATGTTGTGACCAAGAAAGGTCCACGAAGGCCTCGTAGCCTTGTATTAGGTTCAAACAACACTCTTCTCTTGTCTCTCCTAAAATTAGACAAAAGAGGAAAAGTAAAATATTTATAATAATTCCTCAACAGGATCTCTTCCTAAAATATCTACACAAATTGAGACTATAAAGATGAATCCATTTACAAAATGTGTAAACAGGATGAGGAAACTGCCTTAAATATTCAATATGGTTATCCTTTCCTGATAAGAAAGAGACTTGCTGTTTCTATACCATCCTAAATGGCTGCGATTATTCGAAAAATCTCGGATTTAATTATTGTCAATTTCTCACGCAGACCTTGGTTTTTTCTTGATGTTCCATGGGCGGTAGGTGAAAGTCCGGATGGCTCATCTAACATAATTTCCTATCCTCCATTTACCTTTCTGTTTCTTTCTGCTTCAGGTGTGTTCTAGAATTCATTGCTTGTAATGGTGGTGGTGGACATATGGCGCGGAAACAGTATTAAAGGAAAGTGGAGAATAGACGGCGCTTGGTTGCTCATCGTCATTTTTGGGGAGCTTCGGACCTTCAAGAATGAGGGATTTCCGTGCATCTCTGTGGCCTCTCTGCCTGCAACCTCTACCCTCCTGTGTTTCCTTCATTTCATCCCTTTCTTCTGGGAGTGACAGTCTCAATACAACTCTCGTACGTCACCCTATACCCTTTCTATAACCAGGGGAAATCTAGGGATGGATATAAACATTGGAACCAAAATACGAGGGCCATCCAGAAAGTAAGAACGATTTGACGTTACTAAATGATAGCGGAAGATATTAACATAAAATTTTATTTACAAAGTTACCGTACTTCACACAATTTCTCAAAGTAATCTTCATCCTAACAAGACATTTATTGTCATATTGTGCCAAGTTTTCAATGCTGATGTTATACTTTTCTATAACCAAAAACTTATTCGGTTTTTTGAAAGCACAAGGTGTTCAAGCAACCGAATTTCATAGGCAAATAACGCAAATATATTGTGATAATGCAATGAACCACTCTTCAGTCAAGAAATGGCGCATAAGTTGAGTAATTAAGGAAGAACATAACTGTGTGCACGATAAAGAGCAGAGTGGAAGTTCATCAATCGCTATGGAGGAGAGTAATTGTTGATAACTCAGAATTACCGGTGCTTCACTTTACGCACCGTACATGACTTTTTGGATGGAAAAGATTTCTAAACCGATGAAGTGGCAGTGACATCTTGGCTTTGATGTTTAGCTGTGGAAAAATATAACATCTGCGTTGAAAAACCGGTACCAAGCGATAGTAAATACTTTGATAGCAATGACGATTACATAGAAAAAACTGATGTGCTTTATCCACATGACTTTCTCAACATCTCTGCAACAAATTATAGTTAATAAGCTAATGCTTCTATTTACTTAATGTAATTGAGAAAAAATTAGCAGAAATATTCTGGTTACTTGCTTCCTTGTAAGTAGGAGAGAAATAAGGGAGTACCATAAGTTAAAGTGACAGTCAAAAGCTGCTTGTTAAGTGATTGAGGTTCCTTTGTTTGTAAGGATAGGAGTTGACAAAGTCCTGTGTGAGATAAGTATAAAGTTTTTTAAAGCTGAAACCAAAAGGGAAGGAATATCTCAAAAACAATCAACTCCACGAAAAAAGAATGCATATTACTTAAGTTGTGTGTTTTAATGTACTCTACATTTTTTGTGTGGCAAGTTTTTTTTCCATTTCTTACGGTTTAGCAGTTATGCCAAAATCCGTAAAATTCATCCAGAATAAAGCAGTCTTCAGAAGCTATTTCCAGAAAATTCAAGATATACATTTTGTTTTTCAGGTAAATATCTCTAATATATGGCATTTTAATCAAAATCATTAGAGCCATTTTTGAGAAAATAAAAATTTTCTAAAAAAGTTTCACGTAAACGGTAGTTTGGGGTGGGGGACTTTTTCTCAAAATCTTCGTGTCGCATCCCTGGAAGATACTAAACTTAAATACCAAATTTGGAATTTTACCGACTCTACGTTTTTGAGTTTCCATGTTCAAAGACACATGGACACACGGACACACACACACACACACACACAAGGACCTTTTTGTGAAAATGCTTTTTTTTTGTTTATATACAAGGAAGCCTAAAACTTATATTTCCGGTGAAATCTCGGTATGGAATTTTTGGGTGGAGTGCACTCTATACACTATGTACATAGTACGTGTTGAGAAAGTAAACATAGAGCAATGTATTGCAGCTTTATAAATAAAGTTTTGTGTTGATAGCTTTTGTTATTATTTAGTTATGATAAATGGTTCGTTACTTTCTGGATGGCCTTCGTACTACAACTTGTTAGGCAACAGAATTTGGGAAGCAGTAAAAGTGTCTCTTCTAATGGGGTTTCACAGTATTCCTTTTAAGCTGACATGCTGGAGGCCGATAAAGCTGCAACCAGACCCCTGTCTCGTATCAATCAATTAATCAATCATTATCGGTTTGCAAACCTCTTAACATAAACTTTTATCCCATACTCTCTTACACGTAGTTTCACTCTTTGCACAGTTCTGCTGCTGTTATCCATTGTAAACTGAACTCACTACCATACAACATAGGTTAGGTTTAACCACCTAGTGCCCGGCGCATCACGGAAATTAAGATCTCCTAGAAACTTAAACAGTTAATTGTGCGAAACGTGCTGCTTTTACAACAAAAAACTGATGTGTTCTATTCACATGACTTTCTCTGCATCTCTGCAACAAATTATTGTTAAAAAGCTTATGCTTCTATTTACTTCAAGCAAATCGAGAAACAGTTAGCAGAAATAGTCTTATTGCTTGCTTCCTTGTAAGTAGAAGTGAAATAAGGAAATACCAACGGTTAAAGTGATAGTAAAAAGCTAAGTGCTACGTGACTGAAGTTTCTTTGTATGGACACAAGTAAAGGGTAGTTGGGGGTGGGGGATTTTCCTGAAAATCTTCGTGTCGCATCCTTGGAAGATACCAATCTTAAATACCATGTTGCGTATTTAACAGTCTTTACGTTTTTGAGCTATGATATCCACAGACACACTCACAGACAGACACACACATGCACACACACGGACCTTTTTTCGGAAAATGCGTTTTACTTTCTCTACACGTACTATGTACATAGTGTATAGAGAAGGTATTGTATTGCACCCAAAAATTCGATACCGAGATTTCACCGGAAATACATGTTTTGGGTCCCCCAGAATCCACAAAAAAAGCATTTTTGGATAAAGGTCCATGTGTGTGTGCGTGAGTGTGTCTGTTTGTGTGTCTGTAGACAGCATAGCTCAAAAACGAAAAGACCGTTAAATACCAAACTTGGTATTTAAGTTTGATATCTTCCAAGGATGCGACACGAAGATTTTGAGAAAAATCCTCCAATACTCAACTACCCTTTACATAGAACTTTTTTCGAAATTTTTGATTAGCTCAAAAATGGCTCTAACGATTTTTATTAAAATGTCGTATATTAAAGATATTTACCTGACAAATAATATGTATATCTTAAATTTTCTGGAAATAGCCTCTGAAGATTACTTTATTCTGGATGAATTTTGCATAACTGCTAAACCGTAAGAAATGAACAAAAACTTACCACACAAAAAATGTAGAGGATATTAAAACACACAATTTATGTTTTATACATTTTTTCGAGGAGTTGATGGTTTTTGAGATATTGCTTTTTTTTTTTTTTTTTTTGGTTTCAACTTTTTCAGTTATACGTTTCTCATACAGGAATTTGTCAACTTGTGTCCATACAAACAAAGGAACTTCAGTCACCTAGTAACCAGCTTTTGACTATCACTTTAACCTATGATACTCCCATATTTCGCTTCTACTTACAAGCAAACAAGTAATAAGACCATTTCCGCTAATATTTTCTCGATTAGCATGAAGTAAATAGAAGAATAATCTTATTAACAATGATTTGTTACACAGAAGTAGAGAAAGTCATGTGAATGGAACACATCAGATTTTTTTTTTTTTTTTTTTTTTTTGGATTCAGGGGGACCCAATACATGTATTTCCGGTGAAATGTCGGTATCGAATTTTTGGGTGGAATGCAATACCTTCTCTAAACACTATGAAAATAGTAGTGCAGAGAAACTAAAAAGTGCAGAGAAACAATACATTCAGTTTTCTAAATCTATTCATAGACTTAAACACGAAGGATAAGGCCATAATAAATGTTTCACTAACACCAATTGTTACGACAAATTTAATACTGAAAAATCTGATGTGTACCATTCACTCTCTCCATATCCCTGCAACAAATAATTCTTAAAAAGCTTATACTTCTATTTACTTTATGCTAATCAGACAAAATTAGCAGAAATAGTCTTATTACTCGCATCCTTGTAAGTAGAAGCGAAATAAGGGACAACCGTAGGTTAAAGTGATAGTCAAAAGCTGGTTGCTATGTCAATGAAGTTCCTTTGTTTATATGGATAGGAGTTGGCAAGTATACGTTTTTCATAGCAGAAACCAAAAATAAGGAATGTCAAAAACGACGAACTCCACGAAAAAAATTTATATAACATAAATTGTGTATTTTAATGTGCTCTACATTTTTTGTGTAGTAAGTTTTTGTCCATCTCTTACGGTTTAGCAGTTATTCAAAATTTAGTAAAATTCATCCAGAATAAACTACTCTTCAGAGGCTATTCTAAGAAAATTCAAGATATACATTTCATTTCTCAGGTAAATATGTTTAATATCCGAAATGTTAATCAAAATCGTTAGAGCCATTTTTGAGAAAATCAAAATTTTCGAAAACAATTCCATGTAAAGGGTAGTTGGGGGTGGGGAATTTTTCTCAAAATCTTCGTGTCGCATCCCTGGAAGATACTAAACTTAAACACCAAGTTTGGTATTTTACCGACTTTTCGTTTTTGAGTTATCGTGTTCACAGACACACAGACACACGCAAACACGGACACACACACCCACACACACACACACACACACACACACACACACACGGACCTTTTTGTGAAAATGCTTTTTTTGGATATTGGGGACCCTAAAACATATATTTCCGGTGAAATCTCGGTATCGAATTTTTGGTGGAGTGCAATACATTCTCTATACACTATGTACATAGTGCGTATGGAGAAAGTAAAAAGTTAAATATTGCTATTATCTCATTCATATACAATGTAAAACATACACTTCCATAATTGTATAAAAGTTCGTAAGCATCTCATACGTTTTTAGAATATCCTGAAGCAGTTTTAAAACCTCGTGTATTTTAATATCTTCATTGCACCATCTGTTTACTTTCCCTATGCGTACTGTATAGGTATATAGAAGGTAGAGAAGAAGAATTCTTTACTACGACAATGCCGTTCTAAAACATGCGTAAGTGGTCAGTTCAAAAACGTGCTTTTGCAGTGAATATTTTCATAAAAACAACGATAGTTATAAAGTTTCTAGATGCCAATTTCGTTGTCATCTTAAACTAGGCACCATTATACCTTCCCATCTTCCCATTCCATAAAGCTATGGGTTAATTTTATGATAAAAGGCCACAAACGTGCATAATAGTGATTTATTCTTCTCTATAATTTCATAGAGATTTTCTGTTCTTTTTACACCTGGTGATGTGATATCTCTCATAGTGTTTTCCACACAACGAGCACACGCATTTTTCACTGGGGTCGTGAATATCTTGTGATGCTAGCCGTATATTTCCAGTTTCACTATTGCGTGTGTTATTTTCAGGTTCACGTTCCAGTTGCAGTACGTCATAGCGTTTGTGAAGTCCATTGTGATTTCTTTATCCTCTCTCGCTCTCTCTCTCTCAGCTGGATCTCGCATTTCCTGTAGATTCTCGACGAGGAGGCGTTCCCTTGCCAATTGATATATTTGACGCGGTGGCGTGTATTTTGAAACATCCATTGCCGTTTTTAGAAATGTTGCATTGACCCCTTCATGGAGCCTAAGTCCTTTTTTGTCAGTTTCTTGCATATTGCGTTAAATCCATAAGTTAGTAAAGGTAGGAGTTTTTAATTGAACAGCAGCATTGCTGTTTTTAAAGATAACTTTTGAATGTCGTACATTGATTTGAGGGAGGCGGTCACTTTCCTTTATTGAATGTGCAGTCTGAAGATCCTGTTGTTTGGAGAGTTATTCCTGAATATTTGAATGAATTTCTATTTCAACCTTGTTATTCTCATACAGTACGTTGTCTTCTGCTGCAGGGCGGCCACCTTTCCTGAACACCATTTGCAGGGTTTTTGTTTGTTTATTTTGAGGGGATTCTCGTGTGCCCAGTCTACCGGTGCGGAGAAGGTGTTTTATACATCCTTCTTATTTGCTGATTCTGTGACCATGACATCTGTATATACGTAAATTTTTACGTAGTTTGATTGTTGTCGAACTTTGATGAAGCGGGTTCGCGACACTGAAGAAGTAACTGTCAGGTAGCAGGACCAAGCATCCTGCTGTGCGCTCAGCGGTGAAGCATTCTGACGTATTGAACTAATCGGAGAGGTTTTCAAAAACAATATTACATTTATATCTTTCATTTTCATCCCTAAAAATTTCAGATTGTTATTTTCTCTCACAAAACATTTTGTAAAGAGATGTTAAATCACAAGAATAAAATGAACGAATTTAAATAATGAATGTCTGACGAGTCACACTTTCATCTACCTACCTTTGTAAACAAACAGATTTTCAGATATTGGCCTCAGAAAAAGTCCTCTTACACTAGGGTGCCCAACCTGAACCAATTGCGTCACCTATACATGTTACCCCGCATCCTTCGTTTTGTGCATGGCCAGGCAGGAAGCATTTCCCCTTCATGCATTCAGTGGCGTTTAACTTGGTTCGACTACCGCCAAGATTGCAGGTTTCAAGCAAACCAAACTTATCTTATCCGAGGAGTAAAGACATTTCACATTTAATAAAAAATATTCTATTTGTAAGCATCACTTTTCTTTGGGTTCCAATGTAATATTAAACGCACTTTGAAAAACACCATCATAGTGATTATGGCAAACCTTTTTATCAGGTTTGCAATCGGTAACATAACTTGAATATGAATTAAGTTTGCCTACAAAGACGCTCCCCACGATCTTCAAATAAAACTAGTTGCTTTGCAAAATTCAACACACTTTAATATTCCCAGCACATAAAAAAAAAATAGGATTTCTTTAAATCTGTTTCCAATGAAAAATTTCCCAAGTTGTGAAAATTTGATGCAAAGCATGTATCAATATTTGGTTCTACATTATATTTGTGAACAGATATTCACGAAAATGAATCAAATAAAAAGCAAATGTGGTGGCAGGGAAGGGAGGGCAGGATCATTTGGTCTGCTTTTTAAGACTCTGTTGTTCATCTGCAAACATTGATGAACTGGTTACAAGTCACTAAAAAGAAGATTTGTTCAGTATTTGTACCACCACATATAACATTAACGTTGTCGAAGCCACCGCCACTGATAGAAAGCCACTTCATAGTTTGAGGCTTTTGGCTGCCGCTACTAAACAAATGGGTGGAGGTAAATGTGCCCTACCCTCTCTCGCTGAAGGTTGGGCACCACTGCTCTTACACAAACTATTAACCATTTTGCGTGCAGTGTCATGTTCTGGGATATTTGGTCCATTCTTTTTTAGGTTGATGAAGCAGAAACAACGACCGGTATATCAGCCAGGTACGTGGACATGATTCAAACCTTCCTTACTAATAATTAAATTCACGATTTCCTTAAATTTCTTGATTTCAAAAAGATGGAACCACCAGTCACACTGCAGGGGCCGCCATGCCATAAACAAACTTACGAATCAAGATCCTTTGATTTGAGCTGTGCAATCTTTATTTTGGGGGGGGGGCGAGGGGGCATATCTGAGAATGTTATCATTAAAATCGCCGGCAAAATATTGAAGTTTAATATTGGTCATGAAATCGCAAAGGTTCCTCTGAATAATTTGTGTTGCTGTATGCAGAACCTGCTGCCGAGGTTTGAAGACTGTCTGTGAGTGATTGGTCTTCAGTTGTACAGGGCCATCCAGAACCTGCTGCCGAGGTTTGAAGACTGTCTGTGAGTGATTGGTCTTCAGTTGTACAGGGCCATCCAGAACCTGCTGCCGAGGTTTGAAGACTGTCTGTGAGTGATTGGTCTTCACTTGTACAGGGCCATCCAGGACCTGCTGCCGAGGTTTGAAGACTGTCTGTGAATGATTGGTCTTCACTTGTACGAGGGCCATCCAGAAACTGACAAACCATTTGGCATAACTAAATGTTAACGAAAGACGTCAACATAAAATCTTACTTACAAAATCACCGTACCTTACTCTATTTATCAACGTAATCTTCTTTCTGTCAAGACATTTATTGTCACGTGGTACCAGTTCTTAATTGCCGATGCTATACTTTTCTACCGCCAAAGAGCTTATTCGTTTTTTTATATACACAAAATCTCGGCCAATCAATTTTATAGGCAAATAACGCAAGTGTATGGTGATAACGCAATGAACGAGTCTTCAGTGAGGAAATGGCGCATAATTTACGAGTAATCAAGGAAGAACCAGTGTGTACGATGAAGATCAGAGCGGAAGTTCATCAATTGTTATGGAGGAGCTGAAAGCAAATGTTGATAAAAGAATTAAGAAAAACTGTAGTTACACTTTGGACATCATACATGACTTTTTGGATGGAAATAGTTTCCCAGTCATGAAGATCTCAAAGTGACAGTGACATCTAGGCTCATATCTTTAGCGGTATAACATTTGCATTGAAAACCCGGTACCACGTAACAATAAATACCTTGATAGCAATGACGATTAAATTAAAAATTACAGTAAGGTACTGTAACTTTGTAAATAAAGTTTTGTGTTTATAACTTTCGTCATTATTTAGTTTTGCCAAATCTTCTGCCCCTTTATGGAGGTCCTCGTATTTTCACGAAATAAGTGACATCATGTTGATTAAGAACCGCGTACTTACGGGTGAACAAATCCTATCTTACAGAAAATAAATATAATTTAGTCACCCATTCCTCTGCCAGATCCTATAACAAAATCTTACACGGCTTCAAGCAAAAGTTTGCGAATGTAATCCTAAATTTGTCGTTAAAAGGGAAACTGTATCAAAGAAGGAGAAATAGAAAGCCGATGATGAAGCCGAGGAAAAGGAAGACTTCCAAGCACGTAATACTCCACTGTTATAACTCAGCGTGTTTGTATTATATTAAACGCCTGGAACTTGCTAAAACAACTCTGTTTCTAACATTAATGCAGAGGCTAGGAATTAAATTTGTATCCCACTTTGTATTAATAAAACTAACCCCACACAAGCCTGCCAAAACAACACAGTAACGAAGTACTCATTTTCGCGCATTCTCTCCCTCTCTCTTTCTATTCCACTTAGCTAAGGTGGAGCGCATTTTGCATTAAGGGAAGATTAAATGGCAAAAAATGGCATTTCCATATTATATATAGTTGCTTTACGCTGGAATTGTCTCTTTAAGGGAAGTCGAAATGCAATTTTCGCATTTGGTTTTCCATTTTTATGTTTTAATTGCATATAAATGTCTCGAAATCTCCGCTCATTTTAGTATAACTTTCATAGAGGTACACTAATTGTAAATAGTTTAAAATATTGTTGAAAATAGTCCTGAATAATAGCTATTTTAGAAAATGTTGATACACTCACTTGGTAAAACAATAGTTTTCTAAATATTAGTGTTAGAAAATAGATTTTTTTTATTTTGCTCGAAAATTTTTATTTTAGCTATTAGCAGCATTAGCATTCCCTTATTATTTCCTTCGTGTGAATGCTTTGAAGTACTGCGAAACTGTGCTCTGAAAGTTAGGTTGCATTTCTTTTAATGTTATGTACAAAAGCAATTTCTGAAGAAGTAAAGTTTTTATACAAATGCCCCATTATCTCGTAAACTAATTAACACTAAGAGCTCAGATTTTTACCACACATTTGCACCTAAATAGGCTTTATTCTGACGTGAAAAATTTTATGTAAGTCGATCAATTATTTTCTAAAAAATTAATAAGCATCATTTTTCAATAAAATGTTGAGATTTATTTAAAAAAATACATTTCCTTCTAATGAACAGAAGTATTCAATTTTTCATCATTCAACAGTAAAATAAAATTGCTGAATATACCTTGAAATATTTACCTCATTATCTTAAATGTTTGCCGAGATTATGGGTCAGACTTTGCGGTGTTAATGTCGTGTTGACGTTGGGTGCTGTATGCAGTGTTGTCTTTGGCATGACATTTAAGACGCCTTATGCGGTGAGCGCAGATTGAAGGCATAGGCGAGACTCACTCCACTACCTATGAGTAGACCACTTACCTGGTACCGGTGAGTTTGCCTAGGTGTTGCTCAGTCCGCACGATAATTGACTCACTCGGAGTGGTAAAGCGGGTGGTAGGTCAGGGAGTGGTTTTGTAATGAGTAAAATTTATATACTTTTTTCTTTTAGTTTATTCCTTCCTAGGAGAGAAGAGACAAACACATTTGTCTTACAATAATTCTAACTCATACACCTGTTGCGAATTCTAACAGTTGGCTGATTAGATGTAGTATATTAATACGCGTCTCTGACTTTAAATTTGTTACACGTAACTGTGTCTAACTTTGTATGAAGTAATTAAGTTCAGCCCGACGACCGACAGCATAACAGCTACAGATAACTTTCACGAACAGACCAGAACAGATTGGTGAACAGACATTGGTAAGAACAGAGATTGGCCTCGATGTGCCTTCTTGGGCTTTTTATATACAAAAAATGCTGTCATGGCTGCCTCCTTCTGATTGGACAGAAAGGCAGCACGATTGACGTAAATATTTCCCAAGAATCAATTTCTTTATCCCAGGGTGCAAACTTCACGTGACAAGCCTTGTACACTGAAGAATTCCCGTCTTCTGAATTTTTCTGTTCAACCCCGAAGTAACTCGAGTGTACGTGAAACAAAAGCGCTTCTCATCCCCTTTGACTCTCTTGGTGCCAGCTTTCTTCTCCAGCTGAATTTTCTCAGTTAAATACATACATTTATACTCTTTTAGTTTGCACATTGATAAATAATTAATAACTAATAATAATTGTGATAGGGAAGTTAATTAACGATCTCAACTTTAACATTGGCTAAATAGGGCTTTTCGACTCCCCGTAATTGTTTTACATTTTAACATTGTACACATAATACGTATAGCTACTTAAAACATATTTTAAAATTTGTTTCTCCATATACCAATTTGAAATGTGGACTGCTATAGAAACAAATGCTGATGCTTTCCATTCACATTACTTTCTTTAGTTGTTTTGCTAACAAAGTATTCTTACAAAAGATTTTCTTTCACACGTATTATGCTAATCAAGATAAATATCACCAGAAATAGTCTTATTACTTAATCCTTTATAAGTTAAAGGGGTATAAGGAAATCCACTAGGTTAAAGCGACAGTCAGTTTTTTAAAAGCTGTCGCTATGCGATTGTCAGATATGAAACGGATGAGGACTTCCCGTTTGAGAAAAGTTCCAATTATTTTAAAATTGAAATCAATAACAGAGAATATCTCGAAAATGGCTAACTCTACAAAAACACTCTGTACGACATAAAATATGTGTACTTTATTGAAATGTTTCCATTCTAAGTATTCGTCCAACTCTTAAGACTCACCAGTTTGCAAAATTCAGGACGAATAAAGAAGGTTTCAGGGGCTATTTCTTAGAAATTCAGGACGTTTTTATTATTATTTATTGCTTAACGTTCTTTAACCTGGTTGATCATATCGGACGATGAACGAAATTAGTGAAGTGATGCTCAAATGATCTCGAAGTCCATGATGCTTAAAGTTACTTGACATTCGTCTTCTCAGGATAAGGGGAAAAAAAAAAAGAAAAAAAAACCTTAACCGGGTAACTCAGCCTAAGCGAGATTGGAACTCGTGAACTGTTGAATGTGTGGCAGACAAGCTACCACCACACTACCCAGGCCATCGATATGATATAATTGATCATGTATATATTTAATGTACAGCATTTAATGAAAAATATTTGTAGAAAATCGAAAGTTTCAAAAATGTAAAGCGTTCCATGTAAAGGGTAGTTTGGAGTAGAGGGATTTTTCTTGCATCTTCATATCGCAACCTTGAAAGATATTAAACTTATATACCAATTTGGGTATTTAATATACTTTTCGTTTCTAAGTTATGCAGGCGCTCGTACACAAAAACATGAGCGCGCGCACACCTATTTTCTAAAAATCTGATGTGTTCCATTCACACAGTTTTCTCTACGTCGCTGTAAAAATGTTATTTAAAGGCATATTCTTGTATATACTTTACGAAAGACGAGATAAACATTATTATAATTTGTCTTAATTGCTTCCTTATATGTGGAACGAAAATAAGGGAATACACTAGCCTAAAATCAAAGTCAAATCTTTAAAAAGCTGTTTACCATAAGATTGAAATCCGTTTTTATGCAGTGCCAAGGGTTAACAACCTTCCGCCTGAGAAAAGTATTTTAAATCTGGAACAAATGACAAGGAATGTCTCAGAATTGGTCAATTTCACAAAAAAAAAAAACTCATATTATGAAATAAATTGTGTTTTTTAAACGTGATCTACATTTTTGTGTAGTAAGTTTTTGTGTATCTCTTTCGGTGTACGCAAAATTCAGAAAAATTCATCCAGAATAAATAGGTCTTCAGAAGCTCTTCCCAGAAAATTCAAGATATACATTTTATTTGTTTTGTAAATATCTTTAATGTAACGGTATTTTAATCAAAACCGTTAGAGTCATTTTTGAGAAAATCACAATTTTCGGAATTTGTCCATGTAAAGGATAGTTCAAGGGGATTATCATCAAAATGTTCATTGCGCATCCTTGGAAGGTACTAAACTTTTATACAAATTTTTGTACTTTACCGACTTTTCGTTTTTGAGTTATCGTGTTCACAGACCAACGGACACATGGACACGGAAACACACACACGGATCTTTCTTAAAAATTCTGTTTTTGGAGACTAAAACGGCTAGTTTTGGTGAAATTTCGGGATCGAATTTTTGGGTGGAGTGCAATACCTGCGCTATGCATAACGTACATAGTACGCGTAGAGAAAGTAAAAATGCTTCTTTTTTAGATTCATGGGTCCTCAAAACAAGTATTTCCGGTGAAATCTCGTTACATATAGAATTTTGGGGTGCAATATGAAGTAGAGAAAGTAAAAGTTATAAATGTTATACTCTTGGAATTTATGCACACTCCATATGGTCCCATCCCCTGGCACCATGACTACCTCTGAATTTTTAGATAGTTTTAGTGACTCTATTAGCAAGGTACATTATCTTCTCCAAAATATGCTCCAAACTGCCCAAGCGTAAAATTACAACCTGAGTGTGTATGTTATGACTAGCGCAGTACGTTAACACAATGTTTCATTGAATTTTGGACCAATAATAAAATATAATGTAAACTTAGAAGTAATTTCGTTAATTAGATCCTTAAAATAATTGTCGCAACTGCCATTCATTTCACTACACATTCAAAATATTCTTCACCCCTTCTTCTAGAATACCGCATTATGTTGAACAAGTATTAGTTAGCCTTTCTTTGTTGTACAAGCATAGTGGAACTGTTTCTCAGAGGCGGTATCCAAAACACCCCTTCATTTGACATTAATTGTGACATTATTCACTAGTCCTTTAAGTTCCTGAATTGTTTTTCAGTACAGTAAAATAGTTGGGTGCAGGAAAGTGTGTAAACCTTAAAATAATATTATCTAGGAAAAATTGTCACACACACGCTAATCTTTATCTAATTTGCAGTGAAATGTCGGTATTGAATTTTTTGTTGAAAAACAACCTATCTACTGTGTAAATTGTACATAAAAATGTGTGCATTATGTTTGTGGTGCATTTAACATATAAGTAGTATGTACCCCCCGGCGGGCAGACGGTCAAAGTCCACTCTGGCTCCAATGAAAGGTCAAGGTCAACGACTTCACCCTAGGTTGAGTCACGGTTGACCTGTTTGTTATGGCGGCAGGCTCAAGGTCATTGACCTTTGGCGTGTCGCGATAACAGAGGTCGGGGTAATGACGGCATGTTCAGCCAGCCGTGACTGTGACTAGGACTGTTGACGTCTGTAGTGACCTTGTGACCTATCGTTGGCGCCAGGGTGGTGTGGGTGGCACCTCGAACCGTCCGCACCGGCCGAGGGGCCTTTTTTTAATATTTTTTCTTTTACATGTACAATGTGTGATACAATATACATAGGCTTAGTGATGCAATTGAGCAAAATGTTGCTGCAATATTTAAACAAAAGATCTAATGGTTTGACTGTTCATGCAAGTTAAACAAAATGATTTTTATATGCGTCACAACACTATTGTCATTGCTGGAGCTGGTGCTGCTGCTGGTGGTGGGGTGATTGACGTCACGAAAGCCGCTGCTGCTGCTGTTGCTGGTGTTTCACAATTTGATGCTGTTGCTGCTGGTGCTGACCTTGCCACGATCGCTGTTGTAGGTGTTGGGCATGTTGTTGTTGTTGTTGCTGCTGCTGCTATTGCTGCTGGCGAATATGAAGTCGTTGCCGGTTTCGGAAGAGTCTGAAGTTTCGCTACGGATGTCGTTAAAGAGAATGGAGCGGATCTGTTTGCTTGCATCTTTAGTGACGCATGTAAAATTCATATGAAAAAAATTATTACTCACATCGTGTTGCAGTTTCGGCACGTACAAAGCGCTAACCACGAAGTCCGTGCACCCATGTTCTTCGCACTGAAGAATGTTGAAAGATCCTCGTCGGGTAAGACACTGATCCAGACTAGGTGTTTTTCTTGTGTTTCGAGTGACAGTTAGTCTGGCAGCGTGTGTAGCAGAGGCGTTTATCAAACTGTTTCTAAACGTGATGTGCAGTATATCTGCATTTGCTGAATAGGACAAGTTGGTTCCTAATTTTATTACAACTGATTTTTCTCCTTCTTGCCAATCAGGTTTTATTTCCATGGATAATATTTTGAAAGCTTGATCGACATATTTACCATCAGCTCGATGGCGTTGAACACTAGCTGCGTCCAGACGTTATGTCCCACATCGATAGGATCCGACAAAAGGTCCATTTTGGCGAGATCGTTGCTCTTTACAGAATGATGTTTGTTACCAGGTCTAACGTGGCTTTTATTACTTGAACCGACGTTACGACGACCATGGTGATTGTCTTTCTTTTTCTTAATTTTCTTTGCTACGGAGGTTACGTCGAAAGAAGGACCCATGCATTGAGCAGGCTCGTCGTAGCACATGGAGCACTGGCACTTCACACGGTTATGCTTACACAGCGAATGTGGACAGAACATTTTTGCTAAAGTGGCATGTGGTTGTACCAGAGAGCTGTATTTATACAGGTTGCTGGATCAAACTTCAAAATGACGTAGGCTTGTTGGATTAGAGTTCAGTGACGTAAATTAAAAAACAAACAGCAGAAGCAGTGGTATCGGCGAAGCGATGAGAATGTAGATAGGGTTTATTCTACGTTATCTTCCTCAAAACTATATACATGACGTGTTCTATCGTTGGTAAGCTCTTCTTACCCATTGTATACTAAATAAATTTTAGTTCAGTTCATGCGCGCCAACTGATGAGGTTTCAGCTTTTCAAAGCGTTGTGGTAGCAGTAAGCAACTCCATCCTTCGAGCTTTACACCGATTCGACGACCGAACTTGGTTTTAATGCTCTGTACTTCTACGAGGTACCACTTACCTTCTTCTAGGTCGCTCGCAGTTAGGGTTGCAGAGAAGCTTCCACCATAGGAACCGCTGCCCAGATTGTAGAGCGTGTTCAGCAGCTCTCGATTAGCAGCCATTGTGACGTTGCAGATAGTAACTAGTTGTCCTGCAGCCGAAACACTGAATAGAAGCCGATATATGGAATATATACACTGGAACATTGCGTAATGCACTGCATAGCAACTCGTGTTCACGTCGAAAGCACCAGTGCAAACCAAAGATCTAAATGATATCGCATGATGTTCACGGCTTGTGCACGTGATCAGTCGGCGGCAAGTAGTTTGTGTAAATAGAATCGTATTTCGTAAAAATCTTTAGGAGTGGCGCATAATATATATTCGGTGTATGTAGAGTATGTCATTTTGTTTACATCACCTTTAACCTTTTGTAAGTATCTTTTATAGGCAGTAATTAAGTTTTTAATTTAGGTAGACTCTTTCAGTCGATGATAAAAAATGTCGTTGACAGCAGGATAGAGTTTGATCAATGTTTTCCAATCTTCTTCGATTAAAGATACGCTGACTGAATCGTCACTTTGATATTGCTTTAAAATAATATTAGGAGTACCAATCACATATTTTACATCCAATTTAAGTTCTTCGTTTAGATTCAAATCACACTTCACCGCTTCCTTCTTAGCATTATTGTCGATATTTGTGATGCACGTAATTACATTGTTCCAATCCGATAAGTTATCAAGAATAATTCCGCGATCTTCACCACACCTTGCTATGGTAACACACAATTCGTAAGGAGACGACGGTGAAAATCCTACACACAGAAACTTCTTTTGCGCGTGGTCGAGGAAGTATGTGCTGCTTCTAATACCAATTAAAGATGATGATGGCTGCTTGGAGCCTTCGTCATTCTTCAACTTTTTGGCTTCTGGTTCGGTCATACTAGAAAATATAATAAAAAGCATATGTCAGATGCAGGATTCGAATCCGCGCTCATTTACGGAAATAGAGCTTAAATCTACCGCCTTAGACCACTCGGCCAATCTGACTACAAATGCGTGCTTACCTTAAAGCTGATGTAGATGCGACGATACTTCACACTGCACTAAGATGACACCTTGGAACCCCTCGGGTTTAAGTAGTTTTAAGGTGCGTTCTAGAAATAATGATACCTTTGTTTTATACGTTACTGAAAATGTGTTTTAAAACATATACGGTTAATGTACACGTCATAAGGCATGTGTTTTAATATTACTTCATTGTTTAGGTCGTGAGGCAAACGAGAGTCGTTAGGTTTCGAATCGCAAGGATATGCATTTCGTTTATCTACAGTGTGTGCATACCACTTTGCAATGTTCGCTACCGACCTTTGAGAGCAATTAAGCCGCTGTATTCTATGACAAGGACAAATGCAAGAAGTATGAAATGCTACTAAAGACTCGTCAAGAAAGCCCAGTTCCTCTATGTTAATTACAGTTCTCGCTGTAACTCTTCGAATAAATTCTGCTCTTTGTTCTCCTTTGGTAGAAATAACGGAAAAAAGAACTGCGCTGCGTTTTAATACGTAAGAGAGTTCCTCGTAGTTGACATCGCCATCATCCCATTTTAAACCATGAATTTTAGAACTAATTTTAGCATTAGCGGAATTAACTTTATCGGATAGCAGACGACAATCAAAAGGTGGTTTAAAGACCCAAGTTTGCAACCACTTATGGAACGTTCTTTAACTATATACTCAAGTTCGTCATTTACGAAAAAATTAAAATAAACAAATTGTGCTCCTGAAGCCATGTTTTCCTAGTGGCTTTCAAATCTAAAGTGAAGCATAAAACAAGATAACACTTACCTTATAATAATGGTCTGCAGGATTGTTGAATATCGGCCGAGTTATTACAGTCACCATGAAAGCATACATCTATGCACGTTTTTGCAATCATACGATCGTTATACGCGTAATCAGTAATTCTAAATTTAAAATAAATATTTTGATGAGGGATATTACAGCATCGATGTACTATATATGCGATAACGTAATGCCCGCATGTGGAGGTTCTGGAGCTTTGTAATATTCGTTTAGATTAATTCCAATGTTTACCGCAACTAAGATTTAGAAAGTGTAGAAAATAGGGAGAAAGGGGAGGCATTCCGAAACTATCAAAATATTCACCCCTTCCGCATTTGGAAGTAAAAATACCTATCCAGTGAGTACCGGGTTTATTAATAGGGTCCGTATTTGCTACTAGTACTGGGAACATTTTGACTACAGATTTGGGTAGCTGGTCACATACAAAAACACCTAAAAATGAAATGTTGTATATATATTGTTAGATAAATATTTACGTATTTGTTCGGTATTCATGTCACATAAATGGATCTGTTGGCGTCGAATTCTAATAGGCGTTGATATTCTGAAAAAAACGATCATGCACGCTGGTTCGGTTAAAGCTGTTTTAAAACTTAAGTTTAATGAAACATTACCGTGATGTAATCCTGACACATGTGTTTCGTTAGCAGTTTTATCCGAAGTTACATCAAACATATAAAATGTATATCCTTGCGGATAGTCACTTCTGGTTATGGTATGCCCTTTATCTTCGGGATTTAGATCTAACGCCTTTGCGACGGTGTTAAAAGCCTTTATAAATTGGTTATTTGTAAAATTTGGCATAATTGGTTGTGCTGGAAATGGCTGCTCATTTACAAAGAATTGAAGAAAATTTAAATCTAGATGTAAAAAGTTGAACGGGTTTTTATTAAAATGACCGCAATATGCGCTGTCCGACACAAATGCGACGGTAACTCTGCGAGGTGCTTTGCCTACTAACATATCGTAACATTATTTACTTTGCGTTCCTTTAGGAATGTTAAAAGGTTGACTGTCTACTTCATCTAAAGGCATTTTGCCGTTTTGCGTAGAAAGTAATTTTTGATGAGCTAGAAGCAGGGAAGAAGGAAACATAGCGTGTTATATTAAGAGTTGCGGCTGTTACGATGGTTTTGCCTTTAAGCTCACCAACAGCTATAAGGTGAAATTCAGGAGTAGATGGTGTTAATTTTAAGGTCCTGTTAAGGTTATTAGGAAGATATTTATCTTGAGCAAATAAGGAGCATGACAATCGTCCCATTAATTCAAATTCTTGTTGCCCTTGGTGTGTTCAAAGCGCCATGTTATGCCCTGATTACTATCAAAAACGTCAACATTACCTGCCGTGTCCTTTTTCCAAAGAGATGCTTCAAGCCATGTATTTTGAGAATCGGGTGAATAATTGAAGAATTGTTCTATATATGTTTTGTAGGGATAACCGGGTTGTGGAGGTGTCACATTGACATTATTTAAAACCACTTCCATTTGTTGAAACAGCGAATTTAGATGGTTGTTAACTAAAGTGATCTTATCCTTATTTTCGAAAACGTTATCATCATGACTCACGATTTTACATCGCAAGTATAGCTCTATTTGTGAAAGATCCACGTAAGCATCGACGTTACCTTTGTAGTGAAAGACGATTGGAGAATCATACGAAATTAAATTTTGAGGCTCTAGTTCGATTACCGAGTATCGATTGACTGGTTTGTACCGGACGCTCTTCAAATATATTAAATGCGGAGTTTACATAAATTTTCGACATTATGAAAATATACAGCGGGTTTTCTTTCTTTCGTTTAATTTGTGTTTATGTTTTTGTTTACGCGTCTTTTTCTTTTTTTGGGCTTTCTTTGAACACTTCTTACGCCGTGCACACTTTCTTTTTAACTGTGGAACCTTACGAATTTTGCGACTTTTTATTCCGGAACCAAGCATCGAGTCCAGAGCCACATCGGCTTTTCTTTTAAGATTCGTTCCACCATCTTTTAGTCTATGATTAAGAGAAACTTTAAATGGTTTTGGGGAAATTACGTCAGATAAAACGTTACCAGCTACGTTTAATATTTCTTTACCAATGGATTTTGCAGCGGTTTAAACATATGGAGACATATATCTAAATAAACTACCTATGCACCGAAAAGACCGCGTCCTCTTTGAAAACGTTTACCTTTGTACAGAACGAAACTATCACCTCGACCGGTTTGATCGAGAAAATACTTGGTAAGTTCAAGATGATCCATAAGGTCTGAACCAAAGTACTACAGCCGAAGAAAATCCGTCCATTGATGGTAATAATTGGCCTGTTCCGGTTCTTAAGTCTATTTGCACAACTTGAAAATCGTGTTGAAGCACCGGTACCCAATTTAAAGGTGCAAACGATTTTTCCATTGCTAAGTGCTTCTGATCGATATCAACTTCAACTATTGTACTTTCAATTATTGGAGTAAAGGTGTTACTTACCATTTGGGGTTCTATAATATTTCAGTAAACAAAATTTTCGTACTGAAACGTTACATATGGATTCATTGGAAACTTGGCACGTCTAACTTTGGTGACGTCAGTAAATGGCTCGAATCCTAGTTGCCAGCTTAAATCCGGAGAAAGATAAAGTTCCCGCATTACATGTTCAATAGCTACAGCTGAAGATCTTTTAGCCTTAGATTTTTTTGACTCGTCGAACGGGGTATCGTTAATTTTGGTGTCGTGTTCAACATTTTGGGCATCACTAAGTTCTTGTTCCCCGTGTATAGTACCGTTAACGTTTGATTCGGAATTATTTACTTCTGTTTTTGCTACGTCATTCTCATGTACTACATCACTTACGGTATTATCGGCATTTATATCTATACGTACTTTATTTGCCTTCTTTTCTACAGCTCGAGGATTAACACTAACAAAACCAGCATCTTTATTGAAAAGAAAAAATGTATCAACCTGAGCTTCTTTTTTAATTTTATCGTTAATTATTGTTAAAAGCATTACATTATCTGTTACAGTCGGCTCGTCTAATTCATACCGAAATTCTTTTTCACAAGGAGGCTCTTTGTGAAGCAGATAACCTTTGATAAAATTACCACCTTTTGCAGTGTTTAAAAAGGAACCTGGATATCTAATCTTTGTAAGTGCAGCCTCCCGTTTCCCTCTAAGAACCGTGCGTTGCGGTAGAATGTTCCAAAACTCAGATGTAGTATTGTTTTCAAATATGTTTGCAGATCCATTGCTGGTTAACGTAACAGAAAATGGTTCTGTGCGTATCATGACGGTGTTGTTAATTTGGATTGTTTAATCCAAGAATTAAATTTATCGGGATAAACTTTCCACTTAACAAGTACTTCCTTACTACCGTCTTTCATTCGAGTGCTTAATATCTTATCGATTCTGTAAACTTTGGGAAGACTAACTTTTTGTACCTCTTCCGAATAGAAGATACCGTTTAGTTCCTGTCCAAAAAGGTCCTTTAGTTTATAGACCGTAGGTATGCTTTTGTTCACCTGACGTATCACAAATATTTCATCTGTCCAATTCTGCTCATAACTGTTGTCGAACAATAACTTTAATTTTGAAATTCGAACGTAATCGTCAACTTTATATATTATAGGTCTGGAAAATGCAAATTGCTGTAATTTCTTTTTGTATATGTTATCGTACACTTTTAGTATATTTGAAGGAGTTACTTGCATTGGAGCCATTATCGATCTGTGATAAGAGCTCTTATACGAAAGTAACAATTTAATTAAAACGTCTATGTATTTATATGTCTTTTTGTGCGTGAAATACCGCCACATTTTGGTTTTTAAAGTTCTTCTAAATCGCTCTACCACGCTGGCTTTCACATTGTTATTGGTAGTATAATGTGTGATACCGTTAGATTTTAAAAAGTTTTGAAAATATATGTTTGTAAATTCAGTTCCTTTATCTGTTTGTAGTATTTTAGGATTACGTTTATACTGCTCAAAAACGGTTGTAAATGCTTTAGAAACTTCTTTACCGGATTTGGTTACCAAAGGAATAAACCAGGCGAACTTTGAAAACACATCAATTATAGTCAAAATATATATGTACGGTTTGTTATACTTATGTATATTATCCAAAACGTTTATGTCGCTTTTCCAATGATCGTCAATATTGGTCACGTGATACATTATTGTTGGAAAACGGGTTTGTCAAGAGTATAGATTTCCTGCTGCTGTAGATAACGCTTAATTTTATTATTAGAAATTCCTGTAGCCTGATGAAGCTTTTGCGTGATTCCGAGTCCTGCATAATGATCCAGTTTTGAATAGTATTTTTTAAGTATGGATGTTTGCTTTCGAGTTAATGAGCCTTTCCCCATTTAAAGGGCTTTGGCGGATGATTTAACGCACGTGAACGAGTAGGGTATGGAGATAACCTCAACTCAGAATCGCTTTCTGAAGTGGTTGGAAGTTTTTTCCATACGTTCGTCGGTGCTTTTACTGCTTTCTTTTTTTTTTAATCGCCCTCTTTGCTGGTGAAACTTTTTTTTTTTTTTTTGGCGAAGCTTTAATTTCGTTTCGTTCTTGAGATTCTAATAACTTTTCTTCCTCTTTTATAGCGTTAAGATAAGGTCTACGTAATTGTGCAATCATATCATGATAACTTGTTAGTTTGTGTCTTAATAGACTATTTTTCGTCCGAGGGGGCATTTAAATGTTTGATTTTGTCTATATCCTCCACCAAACTAGATAATGTTTTGTCTATAATGTGCATTTTTTTTCCACTTTCCGGTCGTGAATGTAACAGCAGAATGTTTCGCGTATCCCATGATGATGACGACGATGGCATTAATTTCGACACAAGAGCGCTACCTAAAGCTCTTAACACAGGAATAATAAAAGCAGATAAAGATCCTCCTTTTTGTATTAAAATCTTTCTTTCTTAAAGGCGTTTTCCTATCGACTAACCTCCACGTGGTTTTATGTCTTTTTAAACGCTTTACACAGCTTTTAGATAGAGGTATGGTGCCTTTACTGATGTTTAAAATGCACGGTGATGGCTTTAAGCAATGCGGAATCAGCATTTTTTAGTATTCTTTTACGCGATTTGGTATTTGCCTTGCTTAAAACAAACATTGCTCCACACTTTTTCGCTATTGAAGGCGAAGCTAATTAACACACTTTTTTATAATTCGATGAAGATTGTTGAGGAACTCCCTGCATGTACATTGCTGGTAGTAATAACTGTTTTATACAATTTAATTTTCTATTTATACGAATTATTTTGGTCTAAAGCAAGCAAGAGATTCCCCGGCAGAACCCCTGTTCTACAACGATATATATCCGGTGTATGTTGAGTGCAATCCAATACCAAATAACCGTGAGGTTTTTCAGTGGCTTTGTTAAAGGCTTCTAAAAGGAATTTTGACTTTCTTGGTTCGAGTTGTTGAAACAATTCATCTATTTGAAACTTATCTCTATTATTCTTAAACACCACAATATAATTTGAATTTAATGACATTGTTCTAAACTTTTTTCCTTGTGGAAAAATATTTTGTAAAACGTATATAACTCCAAAATGTTTATGATGAGAGTCTTTGATGAAGAAATTTGATACTTCACTGTTGTCTGCCTCATACATAAGATCGTCTAAAACAAGCAAATCCGCATCTTTAACGTTTTCTAATTCAGGTATTCCCTCGTGCTTACATACGCTAAAGGTACAGTTGTGAAATTCGTGCCCAATTTTAGGTGGATACTCCCGCGGGTGACACCATAGTGCTCTTTGTATTGGTTTGTCAAATAAGTTATTAGCATAACGTAATAAAGATTTGACAAATGTAGACTTAACACAACGCGAAGGTCCAGCTACCTGTATTGTACTTGGAAATTTAAATTTCACCGTGTCAAAATGTACACTCTCTGTAGGAACTGAAGGCGTATTCTTATTAGTATTAAACTCATTATCATAGAGGCTATTAACATTAGCGGAATTAACATTATCATAGTAATTGACATCACTGTATTTCGTTGCAATGTCTTTTAAATCCATTTCATCTTCATTTGGTTCAACAGGCATAAACGGTTTATGAATTTGAACATCTCGTTTTTTTTTTCTTTTTATAAGATTTATGCTGCTTGTCTCTCCAGTCATTGTTTCTTTGTTTCGGGTTTTCTTTTACAATAACTGTATTTAAATCAGTTTCTTCCGGGTATGCTCTAAGTTTACTATTACTTTTGGCTATTCGTTGCTTACTGCAAGGTTTGCAATGCGCCGGTCTCCAATAGTTAATACCGCTTTGAGTTCGCTCGTAGTGTGAATCTAAAGAAGGTAAACTAATTTTATCGAACATACGTTTAGATGTTAAAATGTTATCACCCTTAACATTTTTTTTTAAAAAGTGTACTATAGGTTGAGCGCTTTGATGCTTTATTAGGGTTAAAGTTGTACATTAAAACGTCTTGCTGTGATATTGATCGCGACGACAAGATAATTACTTTGACGGTTTATTCTATACTGATCCTTTTATACCCGAACGGAACCGTGTCAAAGTCGGCAGTTCGTTTGCGCTTTGGAACAACCATTCGAAAAGTTTTTGTAACGGGTTCTGTAACCAACGTCCATAGAGGTTTTCTGGTAATTTGTGTCTTACAAAGATTAACCGTTAAATCATTGTTTTTAATACAATATCGCGCATAACCTGTGTCTTTACTTTATTTAAATTGGTACAGTTTAGTGTAATCCCTTTAATTTTACACATTACTTTTCTGTTTCAGCCACATATTATTCTATAACTATAACTCTTCGGTCCTGTAGATACAAATTGGTCAATGCAGGCATCTGCTCCGTATTTCTCTAACTCGTTGGTCATACAGCCTAGAAATGGTCCGGTTGGGGGTAACCATTGCCCGGGTTGCCATGTTGCAATAACCGAATCAGTATCGAAGTACAACACACGTTCTCCTAACTGTTTCAAATACGTATAAAGTTCAACCCTTGCATGTGCTGTAGTATATGCAGCAATTACCACATTAGCCGTTGGATTTTGCATAGGACTTGCTTTTACATTTTTCCATATTACGTATATAATATCATCGGTTGCTGGAAGGTATGTTTGAACCTCAACACTTGGATTGTTTAATAATTCTATTAATCGCGAATAATCTTTTATAAGCTCACATGTTGGTAAATTGTCCCTTTGACCGTATTTTCCCCAAAATGAGTTAAGCATTAATTTGGCCATTTCACGTTTACCTGGATTAAAACACATGTTTTCAAAATTCAGCTTAACACCCTCCTTTAATTCGAAATCAGTAATAAATTCGTGCTTTGCATCGTCGGTATCGCAACCAACATTTGTTGACGCACCAAAGCAAAGTAGCTGCACATCCATTTGACAATATGCTACGAGTTCTTTTTTCAGATTAAATACGTAATTGGAGGCCACTTGTTTGGCGTACTATTTTTCAAACAAGATTTTACCATCAACGGACATCTTCTCCCGACAAAAGTATTTTTGATCAGGCATTGGACCGATATAATCCTTGTTTTCACTTGTGTTAAACAATTAAGGAAAATACCCCTTGGCTTCGTTTAGACCGAAAGTTTTTGAAAATTTGACAAGTGCAAATGGAATAAAATTTAGAGAATCTAAAAAGGTGATATTCTTGTGCTGTATCTTGTATATACGATTACCATTCATGATTAATTCAGGAGTCCACTTTAATACGCCTACCATGTATCGTAATAGTATATGTGCGTCGTACGACTTTAAATAGTGAGCAATAACCACCATGTCCTTAAAGGTTGTGCGTGGTAAAATAATATACTCTAATAGTTAACGCACCGGATCGATTTCAAACACCCACTCCTTTATACCGCAATGTTCACAATTATGTATTTTTTCATAAGTGTCGATACAATAGTTACAAGCTTGATAAAGAACACACAAATTTGCTTCGTGTTCATAAGCATTTTTTTGTGTTCCAAATGGTTTCTGCTGCGTGCACTCAAAATCAATAAATAAAAACAAAACATTTTTACTCAGTTGCTTTTTACGATGCTGTTTAATGAAACATTCATGTTCATCTGTGAAATAGTTGTCACACATGGTATTTGCACGTATGAGGAATTGTTCTGCCTTTAAGTTTAAACATTTTATTACATTTAAGGCATACCTTTCCGACGTCACATACTGATGTTCCTCTAGAATAGAACACGCCTTCTAACAAATGATTATCGAAGCATATTTGACCTTTAAAACCTCTGTTGCATGTAGAACAAGTAATGTAATTATCAAATGAAGTGACACACGGAAGATGACGTTTAGAGCAATTATGCTCGCAGCGATGAAGTGCTTTCTTGTTTTTTGAAACAAAGTTGCATTGTCTACAATAAAATTTGCATTTAAACGCTCTATGTAAATCCACAATAGCATTGAAATGGTTGTCGTGATACATTAAATCTACATGTCTGTCGCTAGTTTTAGTTGACTTATAGAGTATTTTATTACCCGTATGACCGTCAAATACTGTAAAACTATAGTCCTTTAAACTTTTTTCAAACTCGTTTACATCCTGTAAGCTGTAACCTGACACTGGTTTTTGGATTAGCACGCACAGCACCATCGCTTTACGCTTTTGCATGTATTCAGCTTTTTTTTTACTAAGTTATAGTCTGGATCTTTGGTAATTTTTGCCAAACAAACCGCTATTGCTCTAGGTAAGCAAAGTGAATCAGTATTGTTAATAACAATAATACCTTTGCTTTTAAAACAAGTCTCACATTCATTAAAACATTCACCTTCAATTAGTTTAGAGTATATACAAGTAAATTTAAGTGTACCAGTGAGAGAGAAATTCTCCTTACTTTGCAAAGTAGTTTCTATGGAATTTATGATAACATCCACATTTAGCTGAGCAAAACGTCTCACAGAGATATTAAAATTTCGATTTGGATAATTTGAATTAGAAATGGACATGCCAAAATAACTTGGCTGATTATTTAACAAGCGTTCATTGACAAACTCCAAATATTGGGAAAATACCCAATGTATCCATTCTATTAAGTCTATTTCTTCATCGTCAGGGATAGGGTCGACTATCATCTGAGTTTCTGAGTAGCCTGAATAAAACCTGTCGAGAACTCTGTTACGTATTCGAACAATTGTAAAAGTCATAATAATAACTTACCAAGACTCGAACCAAAAACGTATGCTTTCTTGGTAGACTATGCACGTAATACCAGCAACGATCTTACACGTTTTATAGAGTGTCTTTCTCACGATGAGTAAGCTTAAACACAAGTCAGACACTGATGCAATATGTTAACTGTATTGCGTTTTTGTAACACGTGTACACAATTAAAATTAACTGGTTTTGTCTTGTTATAATTGCACGTTCATGCTACGTTTGCACACTCAAATTTTTTCGCAATGTTAGCACGTGTGTGTTGACGCTATAATAATAAAGTTACTAGTCGAAAGGTTACTGTGATCTACTAAATTGGCGTCAATGCAATAAAGCATGGTAACCTCCGACCTATTGTTTTTCAGAATAAAAGGTCTAAGGTTATCACGGTCTACTGCATTGAAGTCTTTGCATTCAAGCATGATAACCTTCGACCTTTTATTTTGCCGAATAAGAGGTCTAAGGTTACCACGGCCTACTGCAATGACGTCTTTGCATTCAAGCATGATAACCTTCGACCTTTTATTTTGCCGAATAAGAGGTCTAAGGTTATCACGGTCTTTGCATTCAAGCATGATAACCTTCGACCTTTTATTTTGCCGAATAAGAGGTCTAAGGTTACCACGGTCTACATTAACGTCATTCCTTAGCATATATTAACCATCTATCGCTTTCCAGTCATACCATTTCTTGCCTTAATAGAGAAAGCATCATACAACATGTACTTCAATTTTAAATTGCGTAATGGTGCAAGTTTGGCCGCTGGCAGTAATATAAACAGGTGTGTTGGTTGTACCAATACACCTGTAGACCTGTCTGTAATACACCTCCAACAAGGGAAATTATGGAAACAGTGCGAAAATCGATTATTCTACACTAGCCAGGAATGCAGGTGGATTTTCAAATCCAATTACCGATTAACCTGCAGGAGGTGGAGAACTACCACCTTCAAAAGCAATTAAGCGACCGGCAACAGCAGCAGCAGCCGTCTCAAGAAGAAACGGCACAGCAGTCAGAGGAGGAGGAAGATGAGGAGCAGCCGTCACAGGCGGAGAAGCCATCAGAGCAGCAGCCGTCACAGGCGGAGAAGCCATCAGAGGAGTAGCCGCCACAGACGGAGAAGCCATCACAGGAGGAGGAGGAGCCGTCGCAAGAGGAGGAGCAACCACCGCGGAAGGGGAGAAGATATTGCAGAAAAACACAACGACCTACAGCTAGACCAACAAAAGGTACTGCAAAGGCAAAACAACTGCCCTAATATTATAAAAATTAAAAAAGACAAAATTAGCTTATTGGCAATTTACATCAAATTATAGACGACGTGATTGACGTATTTCAAGTCAATGAGGGCAATACGGCGCCTAGTATAGAAAACCAATCAACGATAATATTGTCCCAATTAAATTCAATTGGGGCAAGCGAAGACGATGACGATGACAATGACGGTGACAATAACGACACTGACAGTCTCGCAGGATATAATATGGACGATAACCAAATATTCCATACGAAATTTTAAATTTATATTCATTGCACCCCGTAAAAACACGCACAGGTTATGTATTTTCATGCCTTCATTCATGCGTTGTTCCACCGGAGCGCATTGCTCAAATTGAAACCGGACTAAAAATGCGAGTACCGGTAGGTTATTCTGCCACCGTGAATAATTACAAACACCTACTGCAATATTGGGTGACTGTATTTGGCAAACTGCTGTGCGACAGCAAGCCTCACACATTAACAATTACAGTGACAAATAATTCCACAACACCACATCGCTTAATTCGCGGTGCAAGTGTCGCGTTTTTAACATTTAATGTATGCCGTATGCCAGAGAAAAAATACACACTATTTGAAACCATTTGTTGCGATGAGTGTGAACTTTGCTAATTTGTTTTGAGCATACAAATTTAGAAATGTACTATTAGATAAAAATCATATACGGTGTTCAATAATAAAAAAAACCAATTTATACCGGTTTACCTATTTTGTTAATAATACTGGTTGTTATTTTCCATTTAATTTCCTGCATGACTAACTGCACCCCGTTAGAACGGAAACTGGCTAAGTACTTTCAAAGCCTTTAAATCATACGTTGTTCCATTGAGGAGCGATTTAAAAAAATCCTAGTACTATAGGGTTATTATGCCACAGACATCAAGTACAAGTCCTACTCCACCATGAGTTGACAGTTGACAATAATGTGCTGTGCGGTAGTAAGCTGCGCATATGAACCATATAAGTGAAAGTAATTATATAGCTTGCGGTACAAGTGTGTTATTAACATTTAATGTGTGTTTGTCATATAACCAAGCTTTTTAAAACTAATCACTATTAGATAAAAATAATGTACAGTGTTTCATAATTAAAAAAATAATAATTTATATCAAATGTTAATCATAAGCGTGCAGGATATCAAGTGGAAAAAAATCTATATACATTGCACTCCGGAAGAAGACAAACTGGACCAAAGCATATAATGTTAAAAAATAATCAGTATTAGATATCAAGAATCATGTACAGTGTTTAATAATTAAAACAATTAAAATTATATAGTTTACCTATTTTACCATCTTCAATTTCATCCTCTTCCTTTTCCTGGCTCGTTAATTGTAAATCATCATCGTAATTCACATATAGCTCAGCATCTTGCGAAGTTTGTTTGTCTTTAGAAGCGCAGATATTAGAATTTGTAAGGTTAAATACTAATTGTTTCAGACCAATAACCTCTTGGTGCATATTGTTTACATTTTGCTTTATTTTATTAACTATATTTTGGTGCTGTGTTAGGTTGTGTTGTCTTATATCTAAAGCCACTTTCATATCTCGTATTATTTCATTTGCTTTTTGCAAACTTTCTTTAAGATTATCATTATCTTCCAAGGCAGTATCTAATTCATCATTCAAATTCACAACTTTCTTACTACAATCTCGCTCCAACTTTTGCTTTACTTTATTTATCGCTAATCTACATTTTTCCGTTACAACTTTTCGTAAACTATTTACGGGTACACTACTTGTATTAGCAGTAGTAGTCGCAGACCCACATTCGGATGTAATATTTAACGTACCTTCAGCAGACCAGTTAGCTCCGCGCTTAATTCTACCTGCAACTTTTTTTCCTCCTATATTTAAATCCCACTCACCATTTCCGCATTTTCCAAATACATATATATAATTGTCCGCAAAGTACGTGTTCATATCGTCAATTACACTGTATAGCATTACGTGCTCGGTTTGTTGCTCAGTTAATTTCCAATTTAAACCTAAACCAGACGGTAAATCATATGTATCTATTAACGTTCTACAATTCATCATTTCTACTAAAATTGAATTATTACCTCTTGTTAGCATGTTAACAGCCTTTCCATAAAAATTGCAGCCTGTATTATTATCATTATGTCCCAAACCTTCCACACATTCGCAAACACCATTTACAACATAATCATTGTCGCATTGCATATTACCTACGTGCAAATTACCGTCAAATAATTGTCCGCAGCGATATCCGTATGAGCATTTCGTTACCGGTTTTAAACAGGTGTACACATTATTTAAGCTCTCCATATTCATCAAAGTACCCTCGAACCTGCATTCGCTATTTGGTTTATAAATACAGGAACAATTGGAAAATAATTCGTGGTCTTTCCGACACATGGTAGCATTTTCCAAATGTCCGGTATCATCATCAAAGGAAAATCCACACCTACCGAACGTTACGCAATTCGCCTCTGCACCTAATAGTGCACCTAAAAACAGCACAACCACCTCAAACATATTAAACACGTATACTAACCTGTAATGTTCAGGTGTTGATTATTACATACCTAAAGAAGTGCCACGTGATGACATCGTAAGAAACATCATTACCTCATAAGCTAATAATAAATACAACGTCATCGCTGTTAGCGCAAGATCTTGATAGAAACCTCTGTATCACGTGATATAAACAACCAATCAAATGCGATTGTATATATCGTATACCCCTCCAACGAACACGTAACCCTCGTCAGTTTACTGTTGAAGTGCATCACGTCCACATCACAGCGCTCGCTTAAACAGCAACAACAACAAGGTATGTAGTTCTTTTTCTTACCTTTGCAATCCGCACAAAATGCGCAACATATGCCTCTTACAACTAACACTCCCACGCATATTTCCATCTAGGTTATTGTCATACATCGCTATACAATGATCGAACAACAGGTCGATGAACTCGTCCACAGGTACCTCGACAGCTATCAGCAATTAGCGATGCTAACGCCAGAGGAACTTCACACCTTGTCGCTGCTATCTCGCACCTTAGAACGGTTTCCTCCTCAAGGCGTGGATGCCGTGTGGAACACATTAAATGAACAGTGTAAAGGTGTATTTGCCCAATATCACCGATGCAGGACTCATTTTAATCTACCTTCCTGGACTACACACGTAGATTGACCTGCACCTTTTGTTAAAAATTGTCACTCCTGTATACCAGCTTATGTAACCAATACATGAAAAATAAAAAAAGGCCCCTCGGCTGGTGCGGACGGTTCAAAGTGCCACCCACACCACCCTGGCGCCAAAGAAAGGTCACAAGGTCACTACAGACGTCAACAGTCCTAGTCACAGTCACGGCTGGCTGAACGTGCCGTCATTACCCCGACCTCTGTTATCGTGACACGCCAAAGGTCAATGACCTTGAGCCTGCCGCCATAACAAACAGGTCAAAGTCGGGGGTAATGACGTCATCTTCAACCAACCGTGACTCAACCTAGAGTGACGTCTATGACCTTGACCTTTCATTGGCGCCAGGGTGGACTTTGACCGTCGGCCCGCCGGGGGGTACATACTACTCATATACATATTTCGTATAGCTTTTGTTGCATGGTTAACAATTTACTTGAACCATGACTTGAAGCTTTCCTGGCGGCGGTATGAAAATAACTTTTCTCGGGCTATCAGCCAGGTGAATTCTGGAATAATTTCCAAGCTTTCAAGAGCTAACGTCGCTCTCATCTTCAGGGAATGATGTAGAGACTCCGGGTACGCCTTATATATAGTAGTCCGGTGGGGCGGGGGGACCGGCCAGATGCCGCTCTGTGATTGGCCCGGGTCCAGCATGGGAGGCGTTGACTAGGAACCAATGGTCTCCGTTGCCGGGACGGACTGCTCTGATTGGCCCGTTGCCAGATGTGAGCCTGTATTAAAACTAGGGCTAGCATTTGGCAGTTTCACAAATCTTTGCGAGTGTTTGCTGAGCAACGAACTCCAAATGCCATTCACCTGCAAGCCACCCAATAAAATTCGAAATATGTTAAGACAGGTCAAAGACTCCCTCGGCCTCAAGACTCCTGGGGTATACCGCATCCCATGTGAATGTGGTAGAGCCTACATCGGACAGACGGGGAGAACGATTGAACAAAGATGCAAAGAGCATGAGAGCTACATCCGCCTGATGTACCCAGAAAAATCTGGTATTGCGGAACACTGCATCCAAGAAGGACACAGACCGAGACTGGGCGACACAACCACCATGTTTAAGTCTTCAAGCTATTGGGACCGCTCCATCTAAGAAGCCATAGCTATTAAATACGAAGAAAATAACATCAACAGAGACAGCGGCTTGCAGGTGAATGGCATTTGGAGTTCGGTGCTCAGCAAACACTCGCAAAGATTTGTGAAACTGCCAAAAGCTAGCCCTAGTTTTAATACAGGCTCACATCTGGCAACGGGCCAATCAGAGCAGTCCGTCCCGGCAACGGAGACCATTGGTTCCTAGTCAACGCCTCCCATGCCGGACCCGGGCCAATCACATAGCGGCATCTGGCCGGCCCCCCCCCCCAACCGGACTACTATATATAAGGCGTACCCGGAGTCTCTACATCATTCTCTGAAGATGAGAGCGACGTTAGCTCTTGAAAGCTTGGAAATTGTTCCAGAATTCACCTGACTGATAGCCCGAGAAAAGTTATTTTTTATTTACTTGAAATGAAAAATGTGTAATTTGGAGCAAAACTATATTCAAATAGGGACGTTAGACCATACTTGTAGTCAAAACATCATACGCAATTATAATTATTTGTGAATAACTTATCTATAATGGAATAATTTTGTCTATGATCTTTTTACATAATCAGCAATGAATTCAAAGAATTGTACAAGAAAAATAGAGGGTCATCCATGTGTACCGAACACTGCTGAAGAATAAAAGTTATTTTTAAGCGAGATTGAGAGGAAAACGTTAATTGAAAGACAACTTTCCGATAAATATAACATGCCTCACAGTACTATAATTTTGAACTTTAAAGCTAAACGCAATGATGATGTGAAGCCACTTGTGGTACACGTGTTCACTGGAGGAGGCGCAGCAGAAGAAGAAATGGTGGTGTAATGGCTAGCATGGTAGCTTCATAGACCCAAGGTCGCGGGTTCAAACCCGGAGCAGGACGATGGAGTTTTTCGGGCATAATAATCCTTAGCATGGCTTCCTTAGGAAGCGAAGTAAAGCCGTTGGTTCCGTGTCGTAGATATACGGCACGTAAGAGAACCTCAAGCCTGATAAAAGAGGCCTTTGAGCAAAATAAAGCGGTCTTTCACACCCAGGATAGAATGGGACGCTGAGAACTACAGCAGTTAAAGAATGTAAATAAATAAAACTCCATTTCCATTTGGAGAAGAACAGCAATCTTTTATTCACCATGTCGTGAAATTGTATGACTCTAGTTTTCCAATTATACAATTTGATTTGCGATATATTGTCAAAATGTATTTAAATAGTCTGGAATAAAAGAACAGAGATTTGCAGAAAACTTCCCTGAAATAATTTGGAACTTTTTTTGTGTTGTCGATGAATCAAGTGCTACATGGAGAAGTTCAAAGTACTCATAAAACACCGGTGTTTAGCACCTCTATTTGACAAAAAAAGCTTGTATGAAACATGTATTAAAATAAAAAAGTCTGATGTGTTTCATTCACACAACTTTCTCTATATCTCTGCAAAAAATATTTTTAAAAAGCTTATGCTTCCATTTATTTCATGCTGATCGAGTAAAAAATTAGCATAAATAGTCTTATTTCTTGCTTCCTTGTAAGTATAAGCGAAATAAGGGAGTAGCATAGGTTAATGTGATAGTCAAAAGCTGGTTGCTATGTAACTGAAGTGCCTTTGTTTGTAAGGATAGGAGCTTACAAAGTCCTGTATGAGAATAGTATAAATGTTTTAAAACTGTAACCAAAAACTAGGAATATCTTAAAAACGATCAACTCCACGAAAAAAAATGTATATAACATAAATTGTGTATTTTGACGTGCTCTGCGTTTTTCTTTTCTTTCTTTTTTTTTTTTTTTTTCTTTTTGTGGCAAGATTTTGTTCATCTAAGGTAGTGAAATGTGCACCACTGTTGTAGAAATTAGCATAGCTATCATCGCAAAGGTTGTCATGATTAAAATGAAGTAGGTAGGAAATTAAGCTTTCGTAAAAGTGCCTTTTGTACCCATTAATAAATGATAGAGGATACAGGAAGTTATGTGGATACACACATGAAATGTTTTGCTCATATTTGTGCTGCATTTATTGTATTTTTATATTAAATGCTTCATAATTGATTTGAGTGGTAATCTAATAAAACAGTTAAGAAAAATATCTTTTACCTTTTGTACGAGTCAGTATCTTTCTCTATGTCTCACTGTAATCTCCATTCTGTCAAGACATTTAGTGCCACGTGTTACAAGTTTTTCAACGCCGATGTTACACTTTTCTACCGCCAAAGAAGTTATTCGTTTTTTTATATGCACAAAATGTTTGGACAATCGAATTTTATAGGCAAATAACGCAAGTGTATGGTGTTAATGCAATGAACGAGTCTTCAGTGAGGAAATGGCGTATAATTTACGAGTAATCAACGAAGAGCCGGTGTGCACGACAAAGACCGGAAAGCAAATGTCGATAAAAGAAGTCAGAAAGACCGGTGTTTCACTTTGAACACCATGTATGACTTTTTGAATGGAAAAGATTTCCCAGCCATGAAGACCTCATAGTGACAGTGACATCTTGGCTCATTGATAGCAACGACGATTACATTGAGAAATAGAGTAAGGTACTGTAACTGCGTTGATAACTTTTGTTATTATTTAGTTATGTCAAATCGTCTACTCTTTCTGGATGGCCCTCGTATATTTTAGCCATCTGGCTATGGAAATGTATGATTAAGTTTTGCTTACAGTGTTAGTATATCGTGGTGAATATGTATTAAAACAAAAGAGTGTCTAGAGAAAGCTCTGACACATGTATTCCCATTTCGCGTACACTGCTCTAGAACCTATGCTCGCAAATACAGCACACGCCCAAAATATTCTACACGCATATTTCGGTGCATGAACTGTGTGTGACCCCTGAAGCAAAGTTCATCTCCGCGTCAGGTTTCTCTGAACTGCATCCCATTTCCCTGCAGTTGGTAAACATATAATCACCTTTATTTGGAGAGACTGATATGGAGCTCGCCTTGGGCCGGAATACCAACAACCCTCAGATAAAAGAGGCAAGGTCGCTATGAAGTCTGGCGTACTCCAAATGCGCGCTAAATCACGCACACAAACCCCGCGCGTTGCATTCAGCTTTGCAGCTTTCATCTAAAACACTTTCTGGAGTGCTATATCAAAAGATTGCATTTTGAACAATGAAATCGAAAAGTTGAACTTGCACATGCTGCTGCAAATTACCTCTCTGCTCTTTAACGATCTAGTTTTCACAGCTCACTCACTCTTCATGCTTGTGTTTCAAAAGCCCTTATATGTACAGTCGGGTGCAAAAATTTCCTGCTCGTTCACGGAAACCATTCTCTAACTAGGGCAGTCTACTACTGTGAACAGTTAAGAAAGAAGGTAATTCGCCGTGGGCATCAAAATTAAAGAAAGGTTTGGAAACCATTGGGATGGGATACATTTGGATGGCGGGACAGGCAAACAGACGGAGTATTTGGAGAAAAATTAAGAACCGCCACTGTGATATCGACAGAAAGCAAATAATTGAACAATACACGGAGGTTTCATTGGAAGTACAGTCTGGGCTAAAATCGGAGTGGGGTATGGAGCAATACATCAAAACAGGATAGCGGATAACAAAAATTACTGACGAGAATGTTATGAGAATCTGTCCCATTTGCGAAGGGGAAGTCATGGACCCATATCTTGGCAAGATGTAGGGGTACGGAGGAATGGAGGGAAAAGTATTTGTTGCGATGCTTTACCACCGCGAATAGAGTTAGAAGCATGTTGGACACTACTGGCTGGCACGGAAGACGCGGACAAGCTAGGCAAATTTCTACTTAAGACGTGACAGCTGAGATCTGAGAAGGTGATAATAGGGAAGAAGGGGGCGATAAGAAGAGGTAAAAAAATGGATAGTATGTTTTACATATGTTTTGTCATACTTTTCAGTCATTGTCCTCTTATGATGTTACTATTGCGTGTATATATGTTTCTTAAGTGTATTTGTCTACTATAATAAGGCACATAAATATATCGGAATACGGTTTATTTTGTGTTGTAAATTTAAGTTGTATTTCAATATCTTTGATCTTTTCTTTTCGTGTTTACTCTTTTAAATTTTCTTTAATATTGCTTACCTCTTACAAAATACACAATTCACGTTCTGTCTAGACCCCTGCGTTTGATGAAGATAAATATATGTATACTGGTATTTCAATAAATACACATATGCACTCATAATATTGGCAGGGAATCAGTAAAGCAGCTCGCCTCACATGCATAGCTCCACCTGGTTCTAGTAAGAAACTTGGTTGACATATCCTTTGTTTCGATCGGCGGATGTGCATCACAGTTTAGGGTTCAAGACACTATTACATTCGGGGAGAAAGGTATCAGAAGTTTCTTATGGACAACTACATTAGAACTCCATATTCATTCAGTTTTAATAATTCTATGACATTTGGTCAGAATTCCAACAATGTTTTTGTGCTAAGACAGTAATGATAATATAAAATAGTCCTCTATTGTTTGGTGAAGCCCAGGAGATATCGTAATTCTACGAACAACGTAAACAATTTTAACACGTATGTCATTCACTATTTTTAGACAGTTCTCAATGTTTATAAACATATTATAAATATAAATAGACGGTTTTACCTATTTCACGGAGTTCATGCTTAATGGTTCGCGATATTCAGTTGTTGCCTTGCTTAGCATCAGAGCTGATAAGATAACTTACTCGTACAGAACGAAAACATGTTATACAAAGGAGGTAGTTTAGCAGCTAATTTTGCTCTCTCCGTTACTGGCATAATTTCGTCTGGTTCAGCAGATTCCATGTTCATGTCATTCAAATCATCCGCCATTTTATAGATGGAGCTTACAGAGTCATAGCCTACTTGAATGAGGCCGTGGACACATGAACCAAAGTTGGCTACATTGGAGTAGTATAATTTTATGTAACACTGAGTGACAGAATTTTCTACTCTTAACACTGATAAAAGACTTACTTTTTGCAACAACTGTCTAAAAAAATCTAAACCACTAAAGTGAACACAACTGGAAACCACCAAGGAATGCTGTGTGCTGCCTTCGTTTATCATATACGTGGCGAGAGTCGGAAGGTGAGGCTAAACGGGAACAACAGTATTTTTTTTTTTTTTTAAACAAAACAGTAACGGAGTCTGATCAGGACTCCGGTACTGTAACCCTATTTACATTTCCCCCCGTAGGTTTTACTGTTTCTTTTACAAACATATACACATTGCACAAACATATAACATCCATGCCCAAGGCGGGACTCGAACCCACGATCCCCTGCCCACGAAGCACCAAAGCGAGACGCTTTAGCGAGCGTGGCCATGGGGACCGGCCGGTCTCGGCAGGCGAGTGACGCGCGCCTGAGACTAAAGTGCCGCTTAATCTCACGGCTCCCTAGAATCACAACGAAAACTAAGCGAGTCGACATTGAGGTATTTTATACCAAGAAAATTTTAGAATAACTTATTCTTAATTGGGAAAATTCCAATATTAATGTGCCATCATGAATCCAGTAGCTCATAAATAGAATAATGGCACAGAAACCGAAAATTGCTGGTTCGAATCCCAAACAACGGAATGAATTATTATTCTGATTTCACCTTTCCAAAATAACTTCGGGGGTTAAGACTGTCTAAATACACTTCACTATCGTTTTTTGCAAGAAGATTAATATAAAGAAGATGGCCAATGCTTTTAAACCGATGTGAATGCCGCATCTTCGATGCTTTGGGAGAAATATACAACCAGTAGAAGGGCATACAGTTGTAAATAAAAAAAAAAGTAAGAGTAGCTAGTTAGGTCGCCTCGGTAGTAATGAGCGGACAGTGACTGTACCGACTCCGCCCCATGACGTCATCAATCTCCGTGGTGCTGTTAACTTGAACTCCCTGAAAGGATTTGCTCTCTTTAGTTAACTTATAACAGAGATATCCGGTGACCCTTGTTTTCGTGTGCACGTAATCTTCTGCTAGATTTATCTAAAAACGTGGCGCCATTTGCCAACATTTTCTGTACACACCAATTGTTAATTATCAATTATTCCACCAATGTATAGGAGTTTAAGAAAGATTAAAATTTAATAACTGAAACTACGATGCTGTAGAAATGGCTAGAAAACTGAAGGAGAAGCTTCTATGAACGTGTCCTTAATTACAACACCTTATTACTGAGCTCAGTGGTTTAAATATCCTTGGATGAAGCTTAATGTGTTCGATGATTAGTATAATTTTATTACTTACTCTACACGTACTATGTACATAGCTTATAGAGAAGGTGTTGTATTGCACCAAAAAACCGATATCAAAATTTTACCGTTAATATATGTTTTGAGACCTCCTAAATCCAAAAACATCCGTGTTTGTATGTGTGCTCAAAAACTGAAATACTGTTAAATACCAAATTTGGTATTTAAGTTAATTTTCTTCCAAGGATGTGAGACGAAGTTTTTCAAGAAAATCCCTCCACCCGAAACTACCCTTTACATGAAAAATATTTGAAATTTTTATTTTTCTCAAAAATAGCTTTAACAATTTTGATCAAAATATTATATTAAAACTATTCACCACAGAAATAAAATTTATACTCGTATTTTGAATTTTATGGAAACAGATCAATTTATATCATATGGATTTTTGTTGCGGAGTTTTCCGTTTCCAGGATATTCTTTGTTATTGGTTTCAATTTGAAAATACTTATACTTTTCTCAGACAGGAAGTGTTTGTTTTTCTTTTGTTCTACTCCTGGCTAAACAAAGAAGTATTTCATTGACAAACGCATACCGATATCTTTTAAAGCATTTGACTATCACTTTAGCATAGCGCATTCCCTCTTACTTGTAAGGAACTAAGTAATGAGTATATTCTGCTGATGCTTTTCTCGATTAGCGTTGTGTAGAAAACAAAATATTTAGTAAGAAGTCTGTTTGTAGAACAGTTAGAGAAACTCATGTGAGTGTAACACATCAGAGTTTTTTTTATCTACACTTGCGTATAGTAAGTTGAGAAGGTATTGGATTCCATCCAAAATATCGATACAGAGATTTTATAGGAACCACACGTTTTGATTATTCGTGAATAAAAGGTCCGTTTATTTGATTAAAATAATGATTAGCTTTTGGTGCCTGAATCTAGACACAAACAGTTTAATCCGGATTTCATAACACACATAAAAAGTTGCTGTGTTTAAAATCACGTTAACTACATTGATTTAGCTTCAGGAAAAAATTAGATTTAATATGGGATAGGCCTCCTTGTAGTTGGCATTTCTCCAGTAATTCAGCTAATGGATAAAATTGCATTAATAAGCACGAAAGGAAACCGACTTAAAACTTTTTCCATCCTGTTTCCTCCTTCATTAACACCAAGTAAATTCAAGTGGACGTTCGTTTGGGAATGGCTGTTTAATTTCTGAAAAATGTTAGGTCTTTCACAAGACAAATATTTTTGCTATATCTGCTGTAAATGCATTTTTAGGTCTAAACCAACAACTGTAGGCCTTTTTAATTTCTCTAGTACCTACCTATAAATACAAGGAAGTAATAAATTCCTTTTCAAATTTGATATTGAGATTTGATATCGAGAACCCTTTGGGTTCTGTAAGTGAAACTGAAAGCATTTTTGAAAGAAAAGGAAAATTCGGTTAGATAATATAATTAGTATTTAAGAAAACCAATTTAAAAGAATTTGTACCACCTTTTACGCAGAAGAGTTACTTTTTATTTATATTATTTTTTAAAAAATACCATAATGTTTTAATTAAAATATCACACGTGTAATAAAGTGAAGCAATAAATAAATATATTACTTTCTCTACATGTACATAGTATATCGAGAAGATATTATATTGCACCCAAAAATTCGATACCGAAATTTCACCGGAAATACATGTTTTAAGACCCCTGGATCTAGAAAAAGCATTTTTAGAAAAATTTCGTGTGTGTCTGCGTGCGTGTGGATGTGTATGTGTGTGTATGTCTGTGGGCAGCATAGCTCAAAAATGGAAAGACCGTTAAATACCAAACTTGTATCCTATATCATCCAAGGATGTGACACGAAGATTTTAAAGAAAATCCCCCACCCCCAACTACCCTTTATATGAAAAAGTTTCGAAAATGATTTTCTCAAAAATGGCTCTAACGATTTTGATTAAAATCTCGTATATTTAGGATAACTACATGACAAATAAAATGTATATCTTCATTTTTCTGTGAATAGCCTTTGAAGACAAGTTTATTCTGGATGAATTTTGCGGAATTTTGCGTAACTGGAAAACCGTAAGAGACAGGCAAAAACTTAAAGAAAAATGCAGATCTCGTTAAAACACGCAATTTATGTTATATACATTCTACGGATTGACCGTTTCTGAGATATTCCTTGTTATTAGTTTCCGCTTTAAAATACTTATACTTTTCTCATACAGGAATTTGTCAACTCCTATCTATACAAGCAAACACACTTCAATCTCAGCTATTAAAAGAGTTGACTATCGATTTAGCCTATGGTACTCCCTTATTTCCCTTCTACTTACAAGGAAGCAGGTAATAAGATCATTTCTGCCAAGTTTTTCTCGATTAGCATTAAATAAATAGAAGAATATGTTGTTAACAGTACTTTATTGTAGAATGGAGAGAAAGTCATTTGAATGGAACACATCCGATTTTTTTACTTTCTCCATACGTAATATGTACATAGTGTATAGAGAAGGTATAGCATTATACCCAAAAATTCGATACCGAGATTTCACCGGAAATACATGTTTTGGGACCACCTGAATCCAAAAAAAGCATTTTTAGAAAAATGTCCGTTTGTTGTCTGTCTGCGTATGTGTGTGTCTGTGGGCAGCATAGCTCAAAAACGAAAAGACCGTTAAATACCAAACTTGGTATTTAAGTTTAGTATCTTCCAAGGAAGCGACACGAAAATTTTCAAAAAATGCCCCCACCCCCAACTATCCTTCACATGGAAACATTTTCAAAAATTCTGATTTTCCAAAAAAGGCTCTAACAATTTTGATTAAAATATCGTATATTAAAGATATATACCTGACAAATAATATGCATATCTTGAATTTTCTGAGAATAGCCTCTCTAGACTACTTTATTCTGGATGAATTTTATGGAATTTTGTGTAACTGGTAAACCGTAAGAGATAAACAAAAACTTACAAAACAAAAGATGTGGAGCACATTAAAACACACGATTTATGTTATATGCATTTTTTCCCTGGAGTTGATCGTTTTTTAGATATTCCTTGTTTTTGGTTTCAGCCTTGAAAAACTAATACTTTTCTTTTACAGAAATTTATCAACTCCTGTCCGTACAAACAAAGGAACTTCAGTCACATAGCAACCAGCTTTTGACTATCACTTTAACCTATGGTACTCCCTATTTTCGCTTCTACTTACAAGGAGCAAGTAATAAGTCTAAGATAATTTGTTCTCACTGAGCATGAAGTAAATAGAAGCATAAGCTTATTCACGATAATTTATTGCAGAGATGTAGAGAAAGTCATGTGAATGGAACACATCAGATTTTTTTTTAAAACAGGCCCTAATATTTTTAATTAAAGTATCACGCGTGTAATAAAGTGACGCAATAAATAAAGATATTTTTTCTGAACTCAACTAACTTGTATTTTAATGATATTTAATAAATTGTATTAAGAAATAAATTTAAACAGATATAGAAATACCTACCTTAGAGAAGATGGAGTTCATTAAAGTGAAGAATTTGTGTAAATTTTTGTTTGAATTAGCCGTTTTTGAAACATTTAACGATGAAAGTTTAGGCCTTTCTAAACGTCAACTAAAGGACATACTTGAAGGTTTGGATTCTTGCTTTCTCCCTTCTTTCTTTCCTAACCGTCTTATGAGCTTATTCCCATGAATAAATACTTCATGTTGTTTGCTTATGCTGAAACTTCTCGCATACTTTCAAAAATGCCTGTGTATACATTGTGTTTTAGAGCTAAGATAGAAAAATATTTTTATGTGAATAGTACAGTACACAATGAATATACATGAGTTTTCCACAGGTAGAGATAATTTTTTTTAATACATCACAGCCAATTTTACTTTATCTACCATGTAAATAATAGGGAAATTATTCAAACATTGTGTATCTAATTGACAGGAAACACATGTTTTGGGAATTTGTAACTCCAAAATAAGTAATTTTGAGAAAGTTCCATGTATTTGTGTCACCCTCTTCACCCCTCTCTCTGAATGTGTATGAGTGTGTGTGTGTACAACATAACTCAAAAACAAAATGTCTAATAAATACTAAACTTGATACTTGGGTTAGCACTTTCCAAAGCTGCGTCAAGAAAATTCTCCACAACAAACTACTCTTTATATAGAACATTATTCAGTTGTCAGATTTATCAATAATGACTTTAGGATATGCATTAAAATACTATGTGTTTAAGATATTTGCGTGACAAAATGTATTATTAAAGTTTCTGGAAATATCCTATGAAGCTCGGTTCATTAGCAAGGAGTTTGTAATTTTATTTGGCTGGTGAACTATAAGACGTAGACAAAAATTTAATGTGCAGCACAATTTGTTTTCTAAACTCTCAGTTTGGGAGCCACATGACGGGAAGCTTCTCTCTAGGAGTAAGGAGGCGGAAGTCCTCCAGGAAACACATGCGGGGACTTCGGGAGGACATTTTGGACCCAACCATCAATAACTCCGACAAGGTACTACAGAGAGTGAGATGGTGCCGTCAACATCATGTGTGTGTGTGGGGGGAGGGGGGACAGACCTGGAAAAGGGATCGCACGCAGCAGCATGACGTGGTCATGAATTACTAATGGGCGAATGTGTACGCCATTCCCATCCAAGAGCCAAGACGATTGTGAATTGCCTGGTAGAACTATTCTGCCGCTGCACAAGATCAGGACATAAATTTCGTGTCAGATAAGGGAAGTGGAGGTGTGATTTGGAGTGCATAAGACGCGCACAACTTTGCACCCATAGTCAGACGGCATAGTTGACCGGTACATCAAGATTATAAGAACATTTAGGAAGGTTGTGGCCAATCACTGCAGAGTCTGGGATGTTGGGGAGCCGCCAGTTTAGTCTTGAGCCGGAGCCAGGAGTCAGAACGAGTAGCCCGAGTTTTCTCGGGCGGGGTGTAAATCTCTGCGACAGCTATCCGCTTTTCTCGTGGATTTACCCGTGTGATATAATAGATGTAGTAAGAATGCAAGCGTTTGTGTCTTTGTATTTGCTGAGAGGTGGATATCTCCCGTAATGCTATAGGTGGGTCGGTAGTGCTTCTTGGGTGGTCACCCATCCAGGTAGCGAACGGGCCCATTGCTTCTTAACTTGGCCAGCCGCTTGCGGACTGTCAAGTAAAGCAGTGCCATATAGCGGGGAAAACTAAAAGAAGCGTGGTAACGATTGGGGCCGGGGGGGGGGGGGGTTAACCTAGTATGCAGCTGGCCGGTGTAAGGCTTGGCGGTCATCCACCCAAAGCGTGACCAGGCCCAATGCTGCTTAACTTGGCCGGTTGGAGTTTGTAGGGGAAGAAGTGGCAGAAGTTACCAGCCCTTGGGCAGCCGATAACTCATGCGTCTTCTGGACAACCTGTGGTCAAATTGACCGAGATGGTCTTCGGCAGGAAGCTGCCGCTGCTATATACCTAATGTTTAGGAGCATACCTGGAGCAGAAGAGCCAGCAATCCATTAGATCGAGAATCTTAGACCGTCTTCGTGTTATGCATTAGATGGTTCTCAACACATCCAGGTAGCGAAACCCGTTAGCATCGACAGTTCATCAGTTGAGGTTTCCAGCAGGGTATTCTAGTAGGCTGCATCGTTCCAAGAGTGAAAGAGAATAAATGATGTCGTCTGCCGCTCCAGAGAAGGAGGCTGGTGACAGAACTTGATCCTCTAGCCCGCTACTGGTACTGATCGGAACCAAGAGTGAAAGAGAATAAATGATGTCTCCCGCTCCAGAGAAGGAGGCTGGTGACAGAACTTGATCCTCTAGCCCTCTAGTGGTGCTGATCGGAACCAAGAGTGAAAGAGAATAAATGATGTCGTCTGCCGCTCCAAGGAAGGAGGCTGGTGACAGAAGTTAGATCCTCTAGCCCGCTAGTGGTACTGATCGGAACCAAGAGTGAAAGAGAATAAATGATGTCGTCTGCCGCTCCAGAGAAGGAGGCTGGTGACAGAACTTGATCCTCTAGCCCTCTAGTGGTGCTGATCGGAACCAAGAGTGAAAGAGAATAAATGATGTCGTCTGCCGCTCCAGAGAAGGAGGCTGGTGACAGAAGTTAGATCCTCTAGCCCGCTAGTGGTACTGATCGGAACCACTGGCCCAAATGCTCATCTACCTTGCCCACCGGATTATTCCAAGTGTGTGCGAACAGTGCTTACGAATTGTTAGAGAGTCGAGCAAGCTAGTCTTCGTAGCCACAATCGTATAAGTGCCTAGCTTTGGTTCAATGTGGTGCACAGGGACAGTGGGTTCGAGACCCGCCTTGGGTATGGGTTTTAGTGTGTTTTTAAATGTGTAGTTATAGGTGACAAATAAATAGGTCAACAAAGGAATTGTACGCAAACTGAAAAAAGGGGGAGGGGTGCATGGCCAGACTCCCGACTAGATTGCAGGACTGTATTTTTCTTTTCAATTAAATACAAATACTGCACGGGCAACACTTTACACAGCCCTCTGGATTGTCGCACGTTCTGCACCTTAGCAAATGAACACGTACAATAACGACCCATGCTTGCACTGCAAGTGTGCCACGCCCCCTATTGGATCAGGCGTTAGTAATGGCTTTGTTTGTGTATATTTATATTCAGATATAATTTGTTTTAATGCACGTAATTTAGGATCATTGCATAGCAACTGTACACTAAGCTTTATTAAATACAACTGACAGGTTGAATTCTCAGAAAAGGTACAAAGAAATTTGGATTTTTAATCATCTTTTTGAAATTATGATAACAATCTCGAAAACGTTTAAAGCTTTCAGCATTACTGAAAAGTGCATTTTAAATACCAATGACAAGAGTACTTGAAATAGCATGTTTTAGCCTCCCATAAATGCTTGCAGGCACACGGGGAGAAACGCAATAGTTTAGCTGGCTTAGGGGCTAGCGTACTAATCATCAGACCACCGAAGCTGTCAAGCGTATAATTTATATAGGACATTTTTGTTTGTCCACTCGTGTTTGCTAATATCCATGAAATCAGAACCACATCCATCACAACTGCTAATAAAAATTGATATGCAGTTCGGAGCGATTCTACGAATTATCGATACGTAAACTTAGTGTAGCTTCTGCATCCTGTTAACTGCGACATAGGTCCCTCTGAAATGATTTCATTCTGTGCAAATGTAAGTTTTGCTTAACAATTACTTTAAATAGTTATTTATGATACACATGGTAAAAATTGTGTTTTATATTGTGATTTGGAAGCTTGTGATACGATGCCGTAAGCTGATTACAGCAATTCTACAAACAATATAAAATAATTTTATCACGTGTCATACACTATTTTTAGACAGTTCTCAATATTTATAGACATATTATAATTATAAATAGATTGCTTTACCTATTTTACGGAGTTCATGCTTAATGGTCTCCGATATTCAGTTGTTGTCTTCCTTAGCATCAGTGCAGACAACATAATGACTTACAAAAACATTTTATACAACGGAGACACTGTAGCAGTTGTAATTTTCTCTCTCCGCTGTTTGCATAATTTCGCCTGGTTCAGCAGATTCTATGTTCATGACATTCAAACCATCCGCCATTTTATGGATGGATACGAGCTTTCGAATCACAGCATACTTGAATGAGACGTGGGTGCATATACCAAAGTTGACTACTTATAACACTAACAACATTTTCTACTTTTAATCTACTGACATTTGGTAAAAGATCTAATTTTAGCATCAGCTGCCTAAAAATCATTAATAATTTGAATTTCTGGTGCTTTGCGTTGAACATTTTATCATAAATTCACATTCACTTTCTTAACTTTTTGGCAGAATTAATGAGTAATAAGATTAATAAGAAACTAAAAACAACATTAATATGAACACCCTTTATTTCCAAATTCAAATATATCACAAACACAAACATACAAAGTTGTAGATATCGTATAATTGGCACAACTGGTAACAATAGAACAGCTTAGCAACTCACATGTTGCCATCCAGCACAGTGAAATGGTACGCAGTATGTACATTCTTCTAATTGTGAAATAATCAATTAAATTTCTCTTAAGTTTTGATTTTTACTTTCTCTAAACATGCTGCGTACATAGTGTATACAGAAGGTATTGTATTACATCCAATAATTCGATGTCGAGATATCAACGGAAATACATATTTTAAGGGTTCCTGAGTAAAAAAAAAAAAGTTAGAAAAAGATCCGTCTGTATCTATGAACAGCATAGCTCAAAAACGAAAAGACGGTTAAATATCTAACTTGGTCTTTAAGTTTGGTATCTTGCAAGGATGCGACACGAAGATTTTCAAGAATCCCCTAAATGCCTCTAGCTTTATGAACAATATATTTCATGACAAACGAAATAAATATCTTGAATTTTCTGCAAAAAGTTACTGCACAAAAAATTTAGATCTCATTAAAACAAACAATTTATGTTATATACATTTATTTTGTAGAGTTACCGTTTTCGAAATATTTCGGAATACTGGTTTCAATTTTAACAATTTATTCTCAAATGTTAAAACATCTTCCAACTCGTTTCTCGTTTGCTTACTCCTGGCAAGCAAAGAGACTAGAATTTCAATTGTTTCACATAGCAACCGGCTTTTAAAGGACGAGACTATCGCTTTAGCCTGTGCATTTTCTTATTTCTCTTTTACCTAGATGGAAGATAATAAGATTAATTCTGCTTATGTTTATCTTGATTAGCATAAGGTAGATAACAGATTAATCTTTTGAATAAAATATTTTTTTTAGCGAACAGTTAGTGGACATCATGTGAGTAGAACACATTAGATTTTTCTCCTTCTACTTAAGGAGGCAACTAATAAAGAAAACTTCTACTAATGTTTATCTCGAATAACATGAAGTAGGTAGAAGAATAAGCTTTTTAACAATAAAGTCATGTGAATGGAACACATCAGATTGCTTTAGATACATACAACAGTGTCTGTTGTGATCAATGATAAAAGTATCTACTTAGTTTTACAAAACCATCGTTGCCGTTTATTTGGAGACAATCTTAGAGACGAAAATAAAGCATAAGCCCTTTTAAGAGGTAGCAATTCTTTGGTTTTAAATAAAACCTAAATGAGAAGGGTTGCTGATATTCATAAGAAGGTCTTAGGCAGTTGAGGATAAAGTGGGAGAGGAAAAATTATAAGTGCTAATTCCATGCAACATAAAGGAAGAGAACCAAGAGGTAGGAAGAGCTTTCATCTTCGGTGTAGACCAAACTCATAATGAACACTTCCGTTGTTTTTAATACCACTGGGTTGCAGTTATCTGGAGAAGTTAGTTACTTTTTCTACACGTACTATGTACATATTGTATAGAGAAGGCATTGTACTGCACTCAAAAATTCGTTTCCGAGATTTCACCGGAAATACATGTATCCTCATTCCTTCTTACGTAGGTTGTCAAAATTTGGCACTGGTATCCCATTTGTAATGCAACATTATTAAGCAAAACCGATTCTCGTTTTTCTGTTCTGCGGGTTCTGTTTTCTTAGTTTCTAAATCATGTCCATAATGTTTGCATATATATGACATTTTTATTTTGCAAATATTTTCTGGAGTGTCAACAACTATATCCTACTTTACGTAGTTCTCAACTAATGATAAAGCTATCTTTGGAGATATGTTCTTTTATAAGGCCACTGTGCGAGTTTTCTGCATGTAAACGTTGAACATTCTTTTAGTAATTATTAATTAAAATTACAGAGTATTTTATAGCTTATCTCTGTTACAATGCGGAGTTTAATACTTACTGAAAGAAATATCAAAATCGGTTGAATGGTTTTTGGATTTCCCACTCTTCATATCCACACGCACGCACTCACACACGCACTTCTTTCTCTGTTTATAATATTAGCAATAACATTCATGTTTTACTTATAGTAAGCACAGGAAGTATTATATTCCACCCAACAATTAGATACTAAGAAATTAACATTTTGAGATTCTCTGTGAAAAAAAAGGTTCTGTGTGCGTATATGTGTGTGTGTGTGTGTGTGTGTGTGTGTGTGTGTGTGTGTGTATTTCTGTTACCAACAAAACTCTGACACGAAAAGTCATCAAAGTTGCAATATGAAGATTTCCATGAATATCCCCCACCCTTCTGTACTTTACAGGGAAGGTTTTTCTAAAATTTAAATTTTCTCAAAAATGTTTCGATTAAAACACCTTGTTTTTAAGACATTTTCACGAAACGTTTTATGTATATAGTGAATTTTATGGGAATACCCTCTGATGTCCTCTAGATTGTACATAATTTCTGTATGACTGGTAAACCATACAGTTAAAACAAAACCTTAAAGACGGTAGGTCTCGTTAAAGCAGACAATTTATGTCAGACACATTTTTTTTAAGTTAACCAATTCCGAGATATTCATTGAGAAGTCTTTATTCGTATTCTTTTACTTTCTCTACACGTACTATGTACATAGTGTATAGAGAAAGTATTGCACTCCACCCAAACATTCGATACCGAGATTTCACCGGAAATATATGTTTTAGTGTCTCCTGTGTCCAAAAAAACATGAGTTTCTCTACATCTCTGCAACAAATTATTGTTATTTTTTTCTCGATTAGCACGAAGTAAATAGAAGCATAAGCTTTTTAACAATAATTTGTTGCAGAGATGTAGAGAAAGTCATGTGAACGGGACACATCAGATTTTTTTTCTTTCTTTCCATCCTAGCCATGCAAATAGAAGAGAGTTTGAATACCATAATATAGCGGCTAGCACTAAAAGAATTTTAGTATCTATTGGTCTATTACATTTACTTATTATTTTGTATCTATAGGAATGTATGAAATAAAACCATTTCCGATTAGAATGAAGTACAGAGAAGTATAACTTTTTGTAAATATATTTCATAAGTGGCATTTTAATCATAGCAGAGGTAGCGTTTTATACAGTAATGTATCTGCCAATTTTGCTTGGTATTCCTGTTCAACTTGAGGTGCGCTTGCGCATGAATCAGATACGGCTACAATTGTGCGCCATGGATTGTTGGCTCATACAGACAAGGATTGGAGCTGTAGAAGCCTTCATTGTTACGCGCGAGCTTCTTCTTCAGAGAGTTTGAGAACAAACTAAACCAAAACCCTCGCATAGTGTATAAGTCAGGATGCTGTGATGTGCAGTTGGAATGTGTGGAATTATTGGTCCATATTTTTCCGAGGATGTGCTGGCCACAGACTAAATGTAAATTCCGATCACCAAGTTGAAACCCGAAAAAAATTTGTCATACTAGAACTTCTAGAACGCTAGTTGAACTACATTTGGTTTTAGCTGCATGGTGCTATGCCACATACTGCACTTCAAAGCATGGTTTTTCTCCAACGAGTGTTCCCCAATCGACTGATTTCCCACTTTGAAGATTTAACTTGGCCGTCTCAATCTCCAGATTTAACAGTTCCGGAATAATTTCTATTGGGATAATTGAAAGAAAAAGTATTCTCGCGCCGTTTGCAAATCATTAGAGGTTGAAAGATACCATCGGCCAGGAAATCAATGTCATTCCACGGGAGATGGCGCAAGGAGGCATTTCCGCGCAGTTTTCAAGAATGCATAAACGCAGATGGGGACCACTGGCTGACGTCATTGTTGATGTAAGTGTAATATCTATAAATGCGAATGTATATTTTTTCACTTTTTTCACAAATAAAGTAGTTTCACTTTTATTTGGTAGTTATATTTCTCAACCGAAATTGGTGGATACATTACACGCCACTCGGTAGATATATACGGAATGTTTCAGAATTACTTTCACAAAGTTCGGGTATGGATTACTTGCACAAGAAGGAAAAAGGTTCATATGAACACATGTCTCATAACTCTTTGTTTTCTCGTTAGGAGGTGTTCAAAACAGTGGTACACTTATAACACACAACACTCATAATAAATGTTCTTGCTTCTATACAGGCCTGTACTCGTCGAATCATGAAATATCGCAACCCTGTCAAAAACTCCGGATGGTGTTGAATGGTTTCGCAGGCTTGCATGATACGTAGATGAAGTATTTCCGCATCCGGGATGGCTGCTCCATAAACCAATGCTTTAAGATGCCGCCAGAGGTAAAAATCTACAGGATTGAGGTCAGGAAAACGTCAGGCCATGGAACTGGTCCTCCTCTGCTTATCCATCAGACATGGTAGATACCAGTCAGTGCATCTCGAACAATGCGAACAATGCCAGCCCACACATTCAGACTAAACTGTTGCTGATGTACAGCATGAGGGTTACGATCTGCCCATACGTTTACGCTGTGGAAATTAGTAACTTCGTCTCTGCCAAACGTTGCCTCGTCTCTAAACAAAACTCACGAGACAAACCATCGGCAATAGTAATCCCGTGGTGGATAATTGGCAGGCGAGAGGCCCTGCACACGTTGAACATGATATGAAGTGTGTCGTGAAGTACCCTCCGTGCTGTCACGTGTGATGTACAAGATGCCACAACCAATTGTCTTGTACTGATACCTGGATCGTCTTCGACACACTTTAATATCTGTTCGAGCGTTCGAACAACTCTTGGCCTTCCTCGATCAATAGTCCGTGGTGCAACGGTTCCTGTCTCAGAAGGGCGACGATAAACAGTGACAAAGGTTGGATGACTCGCTTGTCTTCTGTCTGGAAACTCCATGTGATAGAGCCTCGCGTCCATTACCATTCGCACGACATAAAAATCATGTCTACCTGTTCACGAAATGAATATCCAGCCATGGTGGAACGAAATATTGCAGTTAACCCACCACATGTACACAATTGAAACGTTGAAGACAGACTAATTACAAATGAAAAACGTAAACAAGTATCCATGGCAACACTTCGCCATCTACCTGTGTAGTACAACAGGTCAAAGCCTTCTATTAGTGCACAGAGAAATGAAGTTTTGAGGCCGCTGAACTCACACCTTCATTGTGACAGGAATAACGCGAAAACTAAGGATTGTGGGACATATGGTCATATGAACTTTTTTCCTTCTTTTGGTGTGAAGAACCCATACCCGAAGTTTGTAAAAGTATTTCTGAAACACCTGTATATTTAAGACTTTTCAATGTTCAGTAATGTCTGCAAGCAAGGTCAAGGACTACTCCTCATTTTTCAACTCCGGTATTGGTTTATCTCTCGCCTCCAAAAATTATGAAATGTATAACTTAGCTCAAAAAAGCTATCCAGTACCTTAAAACGACTAACTCCATTAGTAATAGTAATAAATTAACTACCGGCTATTCAGCCTTAAGTTGAACCTCGCCAAAACAAAAACTAGGCGACCAGTGTACCGTTGTAATATAGCCTTTAGCCATTCGCACCAGAAATGCTCTCATATGTTGACGCCACGTGGTGCGTAAACACGGCATTTGTAATGTAAAACGAACAGAGCCCTTAATCCGACATCTTAAACTGTGATTGAAATATTCTCTTACTTATAATGATGATACCATTGCTAGCCACATCAAAATAAATGGGTGCCCTTGATATAATTAACTCTAAGAAACACGAGCAAAATATATGTGTGTAGGGATAACTTACATTAATCGCTGTATGGAAGCGGCTCTATTCCGTCAAGATGAGAATCGTCGTCTGTGCTACTGCCTTACATTCTAAGGTTGATAACCAGGTTACCAATAACGGTGCCACGCAAACTATCTGTCTCCCAAAATAATGCTTCTTCTTTCCTTACGTGTAGCACTTTATCAACTGTTGTTGGCTCATTTTATAAAAGAAACCGTGCACTATTACGCGATTTTCATTCTTCACAAAATCCTCTCAGTCTTGCATCGCATATTTCACATGCTTTGTTTTTTACTCGAGTATAACCACTTTTTCCGTTTCATATTTTTCTTTGTGAGCAACTATGTGTACTTGTAGACGAAACTGGGACCGTTAGTCGGCCTCGCTACTATGATTATTATTATTTCTGTCAATTGTCAATTATTTAATGTATTTAAAAGTGTTAATTGTTAATCATGTAATGTATTTAAAAGTGTAAAGATAGCTTCTACCAAGCAAAGCTCAAAGTTGTTTACCAAACTTGGCTATTGGAAAGGGGAAGGCTCTTTGTGGAAAAGAACTTTTTTGTTGCTTACATACGGCGGTGCATGTGCATGCATTAGAGAAATAAGTGAGGACGCAATCGGGTGAAGAACAGAATTGTAGCGAAATGAGTTTTTTTCCATTGTGTGATGATAGCCACTAGGGAGTTATGATGCATTGTGGGTAAAGAAAGATGCATTATGGACGCCAAGTTCGCTGTCTTTCTGACCAATGAGAAAGAAGCAGCCATGACAATAAATCTACTATATAAGTAGCAGATTGTAGGATGTCAAGACACTCTCATATACTCTCACTCTCAGATACACTCAGTCGCTATGTACGCGTGATTGCTGTTGGGTTAAGGTCATGTGCGCGTAATTACAGTCGAGAACACTCACCGCTACGTTCAAGGTACATACTCGTTGTAAGCTATTATACGATGTGAAATTAATAAATGAAGAAATAAGTTCAATAAGTGAAGTTAAGCTACGTCGTCAAAGCAGGAAATCTCATAAAAATGGTAAGAATTAGTTAGATTGTAAAGCAAAGTGCTTGTCTACACGTCTTATATCTAGTCAATAATAAAACGAGTAGATAAAGTAAAGTGTGTGCTAACTATTTCGCAATACCACTCCCAAACTACCCTCATTGCTGTTACCACCCAAGTGAGTCAATGTTCGCGCAGGCTGAGCTTCGCCGGAGGCAACCAACGGTAGTGGATCTTCAAAACAAGGTACGTGTGCGATCTACTCTTTTGGCACTGGAGTGAATCCAGAGACACCCGACAGCGAACGAGCAAAACCACCTTCATACTTGGCTCTTCAGAGGGGTGTAAAAACAGTCACATACTTGACACACGCAATGTGGAGCACTAAAAACGTTCCATACTTGGCTTCCATCACGTGGGACGATAAATAAAAACGTTCCAAACATTGGTGAATGCAGATGATTCACCACTTCTATCACGGGAAGTGTTGGATATTTCTCACAGAACTTACAATAACCACAACTCAATGAAGATGCAACTCACGGCGACCGTCCTCCACGATTCTAAACAGTAACAACCAGCAACCGTTACTGTGTAAACAATATTGCGGAAATCAGGTGACTCATACGAATTGCATGTTGGGACTTGTAACTCCGTTAAAAGGTACAAATTGATGCCAAGTTAACTCTTAAGGGCATTATGCAATTTAAGAATAAGTTCATTATGTAATTTAGATTGTTAGCGTGGGATTACATTCTTGCACGCACTACTACAGTGTTGCACCTCGGTGCAATGGCCAGTGGATCCGTTTTGGTGCGGATCAACCTTAGAGTGAATAGAAAATAGCGTGATGGTCTAACGTATGTCCCTACTTCAGAAACGTTTGTTCCGCCAGTGTGTAGATACTGCAGAGAATGAACAATGCTATAGTTAGAGTTAGACTCAACAATTTAATGCTATAGCCGAGATTTAACCCTTAATGGGCCGCGCCGTGGCCGAGTGGTTAGATCACTCGACTCTCACCTAGACGGCTGGGGTTCGATCCCAAGCGACCGCATGTGAGATTTGTGGTGGACAAAACGGCGCTGGGGCGGGTTTTCTCCGGGTACTCTGGCTTCCCCCGCCATCGCATTCCACCGGTGCTCCATCATCATTTCATGAATCATCAGTGTCACCGCCTGCGGTACAATTAGTAGTTAAAGCGGGCGTTAAACACTACCAAAAAAAATTTAACCCTTAATTGCATGGTGTTGCACATATGCGCAAAGATGATTAATCAAAGCTTGTAGTAAGTATTTCAGTGGACTTTTATTCTAATTTCGTATTACACTAACCTTCAGCGGTAAAACTAGGCTAGTTATAGCCTAGATACATTACGGGCCACCCTGTAGAACGATAAAGATTCAGAGTATGTTTACGTATTACAAAAAACTCACTTGGGAATGTGAAGTATAGCGTAAAAGCAGGAAACTAATCAAAGCTTATTTCCCAGAAGGCCTTTGTTTTCGCATGTACAAATACGACGACCAACAACAAATACCGACATGCTTCCGCACACGAGTAATATACTGCAATGCGTGTAAAATAGCATGAAGTGTATTCGGGTCACGTGCACATGGATGCGAAGGATCAGTGGTTACGGAAACAGCACAGGCGCGATAATCCCAAAATCCAAGGTTCGAATCCTGGTCACGATTTCGTAATTCCGCTCCTTGATTCTATCGCTGGTCACAACGGCATGTGCTGAAAGATTTTCTAGTATTCTTTCAGCTCACCGAACGAGTTGGCCCCGCAGTAACGTGTGTGACTCGTATTCGGGAGGTCGCAGGTTCGATTCCGCCAACTGCGCACTCTGACTTTCAGGATTTCGTGGTTCCCCCAATGTCAAGAAGAATCACAATTCCTGCCCGTCATTCCCTTTCATGTAGTTTCTTAATCGTCTTTCAACTGTGTTTCTTAGCTCCTGGCGCGGATGCATGCGCAATATAAATGCTGTTATCGGCGTTGAGGTGGCGTTATGGTCGCCGTCCTCGCAGGGGCCTGGAGGTTTGACAAGACTCGGAACCTGTGGTGTTGGCTACTGCAAGGCGGATCTTGTGCCGATATGAAGAATCTTGAGTCACTTAGGGACTACGGCACGTCTCTGTAGTATGTCTGCCTTTGGCCTGTGGCCTCCTGTGGTTCCCTTACTTCATTCCTTTCTCCTGGGGGATGTTAGCGCACAATAGATCTATGTAGATAGGTCGCAGTGCGTGAGTTGTATCCCAGTGTTGTCCAACCTTTACCTTTATGTTTTCTTAGCATCTACCTACACCAGGTGAGAGAAAGTACTTCTTTCCAACCAAATATTAGGTCAAGACTACGTTTTGATGCTGCCTCAATACAAAAATTGCATTTTTAGAAAAGGGCAGCGTATGTATTTGTTAACACTGTAAGTCAAAAATGAAAAGCCGATTAAATACGAAACTTGATATCAGCTGGGCCACCTTCCAAGTATGAGAAACGAAGATTTTCTACAAAAAACCTTTCACTCCAAAGTGGCCTTCACATGGAATATTTTTTTTATTTTCCTTTTTCACAAATATGGCTATTAACAATATTCATGAAAATAGCAAATAGTTAAGCATTTTCAAATAAATAAAATACGATATTCTGGGAACCCTAGTTCGCTCTGAATTACTTTTGAATCATTAATACTTGTAAATCATAAAAAAATAGTTAAAATCTTAGTGCACGAGTGCACTATGTCACTAAACCGAGAAAATATGTCAAAAGTGTTTTTTGGTATTAATCATTTTCGAGATATTCCTTCACTTTGATTTGAATTTTGATATTTTTATTTCTAAACCACTATTCTTTTTTTTTTTTTTTTTTTTTTTTTTTTACCTCTCTTGTGGTAATGCAAATTAGTGGTATTTTAAAGTCATTGCATAGCGATGCACATTTTACTTTCTCTGTCATGTATTGTATTCCAACCTAATATACGATGTCACGAGTATTGTATATCTATATATTGAGGCCGTCTTAATAAAAAAATAATTTTGGAAAACGCTGTGGATATGTGAACAAAACGAAAAGTCTAATAAGCTGTTATTTATTTGCGGTATCTTCCAAAAATGTATTACGAAGATTTGAAAATATATAACCACCCCCATAAACTTTGCATGAAACATTTTTCGAAATTTTCTATTTTCTAAAAATGGCTTATACCAACTTCATATAATGATATTTTCTTAGCAAATAAAATGTATATCTTGAATTTCCTGGGAATAACCTTCATTCAGAACAAATTTTATATAGTTTGGTACATCTAGTCTACTTAAGTAATAGACAAAAACTCACGAACATCTTCAGGAAAATCCTCCCACCCCTTTCCATGCAAAATTCTTTCAAATTTTTCATTTCCTAAAAAAGGCTTTAATGGTTTTGATTAAAATGACGTAAAGATATTTAAATGGCAAATACAATATTATCCTGAATTTCTTGGGAATGACTTCTGCATTACTGGTTAACCGTAAGAGATACACAAAAATGCACTACACAAAAAATGTTGACACAATAAAAACAACAGTTTATGTAGTTGCTTAATTGTAGAGCTAGACATTTCAAAGATATTCTGTTATTGTTTTTTAATTTTAAAGTGCTTAAAGCTTTCTCAAATGGAGGTCCTCTTCCGTTTTACATTATTTTGGTTTTACTCCTGTCCATGACAATCGCAGGGCCACTGATATAGTCCGTGAAGATCGCTAAGGGCGTCCTGCAAAGCGGGCTTTGCTAAAGGACCAGTAACAGAATTATCTGCGCTGAATTACATACCCGTAAATACCGAGCGACATAGCCACACAAGGTTTCATGTAGCTTCACAACGGTCAACTAACTTTAGCTTTTCATCTACACAATTTCATTAATTAGGCTAAACACACATGGTTGCCTAACTCGATTCTGGATACACGGCCAAAAATCTTTGTTATTTCATGATACTAGAATTATGGACAGCAAATTTTGAAGGGTCAGAGAAACAAGGATTTTGTTAACTTAAAGCCAATTTTTGGAAATGTTTCATCTGTAGGACTCTGATTACTATTGATTTGTTTTAAAACAAAATCCGATGTGTTTTGCTTTCTATTCTTCGAAACAATACATTTGTAAACACTTAGTCTTCAACCAACTTAGTTACTTTCTCTACACGTACTATGTACATAGTGTATAGATAAGGTATTATATTGCATCCAAAAATTCGATACCCAGGTTTTATTGGAAATACATTTTCTGGGTTCCCTGAATCCAAAAAAAAAGCAACTTTTACTTTCTCTACACGTACTATATACCTAGTGTATAGAAAATGTATTGCTTGATAATTTGATACCGAGATTTCAACGGAAATACATGTTTTAGAGTCACCTGCATCCAAAAAATGCATTTTCACAAAAAGGTGCGTGCGCGCGTGTATGCATCAGTGTGTGTGCCAGTGTGTCAGAGTGACCGTGTGTCTGTGAACACAACTCAAAAACAAAAAGTCGATAAAACACCAAACTTGGTATTTAAGTTTAGTATCTTCCTGGGATGCGACACGAAGATTTTGAGAAAAATCCCCCCATCCCATACTACCCCTTACATGGAACTTTTTTCGAAAACTTTTATTTTCTCAAAAACGCCTCTAACGATTTTGATTACAATATCATATATTAAAGATATTTACCTCAAAATTAAAATGTATATGTTGAATTTTCTGGGAATAGCCTCTGAAAACTAATTTATTCTGGATGAATTTTACGGAATTTTACAAAACTGCTAAACCCTAAGAGATGGAGAAACACTTACCTCACAAAATATGTACAGCACTTTAAAACACACAATTTATGTTATATGCATTTTTTTTTCGTGGAGTTGATCGTTTTTTAGATATTCCATGTATTTGGTTTCAACTTTAAAATACTTTTACTTTTCTCACACCGAGCTATGTGAACTCCTGTCCATACAAACAAAGGAACTTCAGTCACATAGCAACCAGCATTTGACTATGACTTAAACCTATGTTACTCCTTTATTTCGCTTCTACTTAAAGGAAGCAGGTAATAAGACTATTTCTGTTAATTTTTTCTCAGTTAGCAAGAAGTAAATAGAGGCATAAGCTTTTTAACAATAATTTGTATTAGAAATGTAGAGAAAGTCATGTTAATGGAACACATCAGTTTTTTTTTTTTTTACTTTACTTTTTATACGCGTATAGAGAAGGTATTGAATTGCATCCAAAAATTTGATATCGAAATTTCACCGGAAATATATTATGTTTTGTGTCCCCCTGAATAAAAAAAAACATTTTTATGAAAATGTTTGTGTTTGTGTGTGTGTATGTGTGTGTGTGTGTCAGTGGGCAGCAAAGCCCAAAACCGAAAGGTCCGTTAAACACCAAAACTTAATATTTAAGCTCAGAATCTTCCAAGGATGCAACACAAAGATGTTCAAGAAAATCCCTTCACCCCCAACTACCGTTTACATGGAAAAAAACGAAAAATGTTATTTTCTCAAAAATGGCTGTAGCGATTTTGATTAAAATACCTTATATTTAAGATTTTTATATGACAAGCAAAATGTACATCTTCAATTTTCCGGGAATAGTCTTTGAAGACCTCTTTATTCTGGATGATTTTTGCATAATTTGTAAACCATAAGAGATAGATTTCTTCTGTTCTATTCCTGACCAAGCAAAGAAGCCAATTTCAATGACAATCGCATAGCGCATTCCTTTAGTTGCCTTCTACTTATAAGGAACTGAGTAATTCGTATATTCTGCTAATGCTTATCTCGGTGAGCATTGTAGACAGAAGAATATTCTTTTGTAAGAAGTCTGATTGTAGAACAGTTAGAGAAGGTCATGTGAGTGTAACGCATCAGATTTTTTGTAGTTTAACGTGCAGTAGAAATATATTGCGGGAAGTAGGATAGGCACAAAATGTATATTGAGGGGCCATTTCTTTTGGTGAGCCCATAACTATTTCAAGTTTGTTGACTTTTTATACTCAGAAGAAAACCATAACAATTAAATGAGATTAATTTTACATCTGAATTCTCTATTCATTCTGGTTGGAAAACCACAAGACTTACAAAAGCTGCCTACCTTCATGTAATAAAATCAAGGAGTTCATTCAAGTAAACATTGTGCCATAATTATCTTCTAATTTTCGAAATATTCGTCTTTCACCAATTACCTATACATTAAGTTTATTTTGAATGCCCATTTCACTGATTCAATAAATGTTTAGGATTGTCTTAGAATACTGTGTTACTCGAAATGTGTATTTATTAGTATTAGCTAATGCTGTGAGCATGAACTGCCTTTAAATTACATTTAAGTAACATATTTACAGAATAACTGTGAAATAAGAGCAAGAAACGATATTTGCGTCCTTTCTTTACTTTCTCTACACGTAATATACAAAGTGTATAGAGAAGGTATTGTTTGCACCCAAAAATTTGATACATTATTTGGGACCAACTGTATCCCAAAAAAAAAAAAAAAAAAAAAAAAAAATTAGACACCTGCCCGTGTATGTGTGCGCGCGCAGCATAGCTCAAACTATATTTGAGTTCAGTATCTTCCAAGGATGCAACACGAAAATTTTCATCAACAAAAATTCCCCACCCTAACTATCCTTAAATGGAGAAAGCTCCGAAAATATTGGTTTCTCAAAAATGGCTCGTTCATTAAAATCTCTTATATATAAGATATTTATATGATAAGTAAAATGTATACATTCAACTTTCTGGAAATAGTCTCTGAGGAGTTCTTTATTGTGGATAATTTTTTTTCCGAATTTTGCATAACTAACAAACCGTAATAGATAGACAAAAGCTTACTACACAAAACATGTAGATATCCTTAAAAACATAATTTATGTCGTACACTTGTTTAGTAGAGTTTACCGTTTTCAAGAGATTTCTTGTTGTTGGTTTTGATTTTAAAACGCTTAAAGCTCTTCTCATACAGGAACTTAACTCGTGACCACGCAAGAAAAGACTTTCTATCCCATAGTAACCACATTTTAAAACATTTGATTGTTGGGTTAGCCTAGAGTATTCCCTTATTTTTCTTATACTTACAAGGAACTTTGTAATTAGATGGTTTCTGCTAATCTTTATCTCGATGAGATAGAAGAATAAGCTTATTAATAATGAGTTGTTACAGAGATGTAGAGAAAGTCATGTGAATGGAGAACATCAGATTTTTAAATGATTATTTCTGTTGTTCCCTTACATTTATTTTACAATTTTACACCTCTTCTATATGCTTTGCTTTGAAGTTTCTCTATGGGCTATGATTAATTTCCTTGTGGCTGTCGTCCTTTCTTTGCAATTTTTCATTTTGTTTCTTCATTGTGCGCACATGCGGACTCTTTGTCTTGTTGTGGCTTAATCAGATTTAAGTAATATTTCGGAGACGTGGACTGCTCCTTTGAACAGCAAAAAGGATGCGGGTGACAATGTGGTAATTCCAGACCGGATAATAGAAGCCTCGGCACATCAAAGTAGCCAAGAGAAAGTTGGTCAGTAAAACGGACAGGATGTCGTTGCAGCTCAACTCCCAGATGAGCTCGCCCCTGGGCCTCTCAATTCCGTAAAATTAAATTCTCTGAAGTTTCAAGTTGGCAATGCTTGCGCTAAAGCCCTCTATCAAATTAGTAGCCTTCATTGCAATAATTACCTGTGGTCAGTAGCAGCAGTCGGGCTCCGCTTTTAACTACGAGGGTCATCCAAAAGGTAACGGACGATTTGCCATCACTTTATAATAACGAAAGTTATCGTCACAAAACTTTATTTACAAAGTTACAGTACCTTATTTTAATGGTAATGTTCCTGTCTTCTATATATTGATAGGTACACAGGGGTAACAGTATTATTAGAACCAATTGAAAAATTCAAAGCCACAGCCGGGATTTGAACAAATTTCTCCCGCTCTCTGTGCGGTTGCTCTAACATTATAATAAAAATAGATTTCCTTGTGTTGGCGAGAACATAGTTAATACAGAGTGATTTATGTAGAACTGACACACTTTTTTCTTTAATTATTCCGTTGATAATTCCTTCAATGACCCAATTTTAGCACCAAATCAAGCAGAATTTTCTGAAGTTTCGATTCCTTGTCACTAGATGCGCAGATGTTTATGTTTTATTCCTAATTGCACTGTTGACAACTGTTTCGACATTTTGTTCTTGTAGTCAATGTGAAAATGCAGTACGATGTAGAGCTGAGTCAAGAATATTTTCAGCAAGATGGCGCTACATGCCATATATCAAATGAATCCATGAATCTAATTGCAAGTTTCTTTGCGACCGGATAATTTCTAGGAATCCGTGGCCACCAAGATCTCCGGATTTGACATCGCCGGACTTCTTTCTATGGGGTTACTTAAAAGACAGGCCTTACGCCACACGTCCCCAGACATTGGACGATCTGAAGCACAACATCATAAAGGAGATTCAAGCTATTGACAACACAGTCCTCCAATGAGTGGGCAATAACATGAAACGACGTGTTGAGTTGTCCTTTATGCAGGATAGAGGACATTTTCAACATTTACTATAGAGGTAAATAATCTCCCAAAATTCCTCTACAATTTAGGTATAATAAGTTGCCGCTAGCATAAGACGTTTTGAAACAATTAATGAAAGAAATATGTCAGCTCTATATAAATCACCCTGTATTACCCGGATGCTAAGTACTTACGACGATTAAGGTAGTTTTCTGAAGTGAGACATACTGGTTGGTTGAACCGGGTAAAACACATATGTACATCAGTTGGAAGATTGAATGTCATACCGGCAAGTTGTCACAGGACCTCAATGTAATCCCCGTTCTGTCAAGACATTTACTGTCACGTGATATCACCTTTTAATGCTGAAGTTATACTTTGCTACCAATCAAAGAACTTATTCGTTTCTTTTTTAATACACAAAATGTTCGGCCAATCGAATTTTATAGGCAAATAACGCAAGTGTATTGTGATAATGCAATGAAGGACTCTTCGGTTCAGGAAATGGCGCATAATTTACGAGTAATCAAGGAAGAACCAGTCAGTACGATAAAGACCAGAGTGGAAGTTCATCAATCGTTATGAAGGAATTGAAAGCAAATGTTGATGACAGAATTCAGAAATACCGGTATTTCACTTTGATTAGCATACATGACTTTTTGGGCGGAAAATATTTGGCAACCGGTGAAAACCATCTTAGCTCAGATCTTTAGCGGTGGAAGAGTACAGGGTTACTACAAAAGAAATAGACAACTTCAACTGCCTGTAAAACAAAAACTATTAGAGATAGCAACCTAATTATTTTGGAGGTATGTTGAGAAACTTTCAAAGTTTTGTTTGTTACTATTTGTAACGCTGTAGTGTTTTGTTTGTTGTTGCAGAAGCTGAAATGGCGGAAAATCCTGTGGAAAAGGCATATTGCGTGTTGGAATTTGCTAGAACGCAATCAGCAACTGTTGTCCAACGACATTTTAGAACACGTTACCACAAAACGCCACCGACTAGACAGTCAATCTACGACTGGTATAGAAAATTCGAGACAACGGGATGTTTGTGCAAAGGGAAGAGCTCGGGAAGACCAAGAGTTTCGGAAGAAAACGTTGAACGTGTTCGTTCTGCCTACATAAGAAGCCCACAGAAATCGACATCTAGGGCAAGCATGCAATTACAAATTCCACAGCAAACTGTATGGAAAATCTTGCGGAAGCGACTGCACATGATGTCTTACAGATTACAGATGTTGCAGTTTCTGAGTGAAGAAGATAAGGTCATACGGCGTGACTTTTGCATCGACATGTTGCGACAAGATGAAGACGATGCTGGTGTTTGTGAGCACATCATTTCATTTTTGTGGTAACGTGTTCTAAAATGTCGTTGGACAACAGTTGCCGATTGTGTTCTAGCAAATTCCAACACGCAATATGACTTTTCCACAGGATTTTCCGCCATTTCAGCTTCTGCAACAACAAACAAAACACTACAGCATTACCAATAGTAACAAACAAAACTTTGAGAGCTTCTCAACATACCTCCAAGATAATTAGGTTGCTATCTCTAATAGTTTTTGTTTTACAGACAGTTGAAGTTGTCTATTTCTTTTGTAGTAACCCTGTATAATATAGGTATTGAAACACCGGTACCAATAAATGCCTTGATGGTAGAAGCGATTGCGTTGAGAACTTGTAAATAATTGTTGTGTTCATATCTTTCGTTAAATATTTATTTATGCCAAAACGTGCGTTATTTTCTGGATCGCCCTCGTATTAAAATCCAAGCAGTAACTTTTACCTTTCGTAAATTTATGAAATACCGCAAGACAGCTGTATCTGTCCAACAGTGTTTCACAATCACTTCTTTCTATTTTGCTACCGTGTAGATAGAGAAGGTATTGCATTTCATCCGAAAATTATTTGTCGAATTTCACCGGCATTTTAAAGCCCCCTGAATTTAAAATAAACAACATTTTAAGAAAGAAAAGCTGATGTGTTGCGCTAACATAACTTTCTCTAGCTGTTCTGCACACAGACTTATAACAAAATGCTATTATTATTTCTACACCGTGCTAAGAAACATATCTGAATGTTCTTGTTACTTAGTTCCTTATAAGTAGAAGAGAACTAAGGCAATACTCTGAGCACATTTTTGAAATCTAATTTCATTGTTTTTCTAAAACAAAATTTTGAACATGTTTACCGAATTAAATGAGAAAGAAGTACTCTTAAAATTGAACTACATACCTCATCCATCCATCATGTTGAAGCTTATTAGACAGGAAATAATGTGAACGTAAGCGTAAGTTAAAACTATCTATAGTAATTTTAAATCAAAACCCATTTGGTAAAAATCTAATGTGTTCCATTCACATTACTTTCTCTACATCTCTGAACATAGTATTGTTAAAAGCCTATGCTTCTATCTGCTTCATGCTAATCGAGAAAAACATTAGCAGAAATGCTTTCTTGTAAGTAGAAGACAAATAATGGAATACACTAGACTAAAACGATAGGCAAATCTTTTAAAAGCTGGTTGCCATGTGGATGAAATACGTTTCTTTTCATTGCCAGGAGAAGATAAATTACCGTATGTGAAAAGTTTAAGTATTTTAAAAGTGAAACCAATAATAAAAAAAAAGGTCAACTCCACGAAAAAAATGCATATGACATAATTTTTGTGATTCGAGATCTATATATTTTGTGGAATAAGTTTTTGTCTATCTCTTACAGTTTACTAGTTATACAAAATCCGGCAAAATTCATCCAGAATAAAGAGATGTTCAGAGGCCATTCCCGGAAAATTCAAGATACACATTTCATTTGTCGTGTAAGTATCTTTAATATACGATATTTTAATCAAAATCGTTAGAGCCATTATAGATAAAATCAAAGTTTAGAAAATTTTTCCTTGTAAAGGATAGTTTGGGGTAGAGAAATTTTCCTCCTTGGAAGATACTAAATTTCACCGACTTTCGTTTTTGAGTTATCATGTTCACAGGCACACGGACTTTACACACACGCACCTTTTTCTAAAAATGTTTTTTTTTGGAACAGGAGACCCTAAAACGTCGAACTCGGTTTCGAATTGTTGGGTGGAATATAATACCTTCTCTATTCACTATGTACATAGTACGCGTAGAGAAAGTAAAATACAGGTTTATCAGGAGTAATGTGAGGCAGAAGAAGCACTTATAACCGACACACAAGAAATTTAGAAACCAGAAAATTAATTGTTTTAAGGCACAACATTCACATTTAAATAGGAATTGACGTTTAAAATCTTTTTTCAGCATGTATTCTTTGTTCAAGGTTTATTCTACTTCTGTGCATAGATATTGTTTATCTCTGGGAAACAGCAATAAAAAAAGTGGCATTTCCATTGTTTAAACGATCACCGCGAGACAACAGAGTAGGTACCGTTGCCATTTCTGACGCTAATCACCGTGTAAGTGTCAACGAAGCAAGTTAAAATAAATGTGTATAAGAGATATGGAGAAACGAAAAAAGTGCGTTGACATTAAAACAAAATAATTTGGGGGCGGGGCGGAGATGAACGGATAATCTGCACATAAATAATTGCTAGAATAGTGCACTTGTTTTTTATTTAAAAACTCACAGCTATTTATCTTGAAATGTTTAAGGTTCACATCATTGTGCATATTCAGAGAAACAAAAATAGGTTCAGTGAAGTCTGAAAACCAGGTGGCGTATTTGATCTACAGATAGCCTTTCTGTTGCAGAAATCAACGGCCTATTTCAAGTCAAAACAGGTAAATGGGTAACTGTCAAGAACAAACAACCCTTGTTGCTTATCAGCGGAGACGGTGGCGGATCACGCTCATTGAGAGCGGTAAAACAAAGGTCGGCTTGCAAGTTGTTCGCCACTGACTGGTTTTAACTTGAAACAGCCCTGTAGCAGCTCTTATTCTGTCGATGTTTCTAATGGACCACCCTATTGCCTGTAGAACATCGGGAACAGTCCGGAATCGAACGTCACGAAACCGGTCCTTCATATTTGGGATTAAGTCATAATCACAGGGGCTTAAGTCTGTGGATGTGGTGGATGAAAAAGTTCTCTCTACCCCTATCGACGGTACAGATCAACTACTGGATGCTCGTGCGTTATCTTGTTAAACGATGGGAGGGTCCAAGTGAAATCAGCAGCGTCATATCGTAGCCATCAATGTGCCTCCGTCAAACCTCAAAGAACCATCGAGATGCTATTTTTCTCATTTTTAGGAGTTTCTTTAAAATACGAAACAGTCAAGTGCGATATTGCTTCTCCTGGGCTGACTCATGTACCTCTGTCGCCGATCGATGGCTAATAGCGTGGAAACACACCCTCCTCATTAATTATAATTGTAATTTTTATTAAGCCTTAAATCGTATGAACAATGACATCGTCACACAAAAAACGCATAATTTTGAAACAAACATTTGTCATATTTACATAATGATCAGTAGCATAAAAAGGGTTTAAAACTAGCCAATTATAGAACCAGTTTTTAAAAATAGGAAATGGTAACCTGTGATATTTTAGAAGTATTTTATTATATAGCTTTAGGCCCATTATTACAAAACATTTAATCTAAAATTAGAAATATCCAAATTGAAATTATTTCTTGTATTATATGTATGCTTATCATGATCTTTTTTAAAACTGTCTTTCCTCTGCCAGGTGAATATTATTAAACCATAAATATATAAGTTTGTTATTGTAATGTTTTAAAAAGAGGCCTCAAATTTATTTAACAAAATTCTAATAGCCTAAAGCTCGGACGGCTTGGCTTAAGTAAGTTTTCCACGTGGTCACGTCCTTTCTGAAAGCTCAAACCCACGTTGCCACAATCCTGTAGGGAATGCCGCCTCTCCACGTGCCTCAACAAGACCGTCATGACATTGTCGAGTTGTACGATCACGTTCAGATTGAATTTTCAGCCAAGATCGCTGTTCTTGCTTTGTGAACATGGCGAAACGCAATCGTTTAAAGTGGACACTAACAGGAGACTAACTTCAAATCTTCACTGCACATGCGGATTGAAGAGTCTATATACAGGGGGGGGGGAGGGTCAGACATATACTAACATGTGGTAGAATTGACAACAATTAACTCCGTCTCGTTTCGTTTTTACAGCAGTGTTGCCATTATTAAAGTTACACCCCACGTATGTTCCTTAGCTAGTTTATGTAATTTTCTAACCTATTGCCCGTTAGTATTGTTTTGCAATAATAAGCCGATAGACAGTACTAATACTCAACATTTAGAATGTTTAAACTCATCAAATTCTATAAATTATTAACTTGTAATGCAGTTTAATATGTATTCGAACATATTAGAACAGAAAATATAACGTCATATCTGTTTTAGGGTGCACTTGTACCCCAACTAATATTCCATGTATAATTTTAATCCCTGTATGACGAAAATCAATATAAAATATCCACAAAACAACAGTAAACCGTAGTGCGATACAATATTTGCCGTGTCTTTTTTTTTTTTAAAAAAATAAATAAGCGTAGTAATTGGTAGATAGAACGAAACAAGTGATAGTTCACAATATATTTTGTAGCATTAAACGTTCTCTTTGGTTCTAACACACATTTTTATTATTGTGGGGTGAAATAGAAACAAACTCATAAAACAGATTTACTATTTTTAATAGCTCCTAACATACATGATTTATGCTTGCTGCTGCTCTGCAAGTGTCTGCGCGAGTTCTTTCTTTCTTGCTCTCTTTCGCTTTCGTTCATACCGAGAAGTTACTTCCGAGCAAAGGGAATACAATTTCTCTGCAAACAGAGAGACATGGGAAAGAGAGAGGGAGGAGAAATTGTGTTTATTTTGGAAACTAGTTTGTATCGCTTCAAACGGCTACAGATTGGATGTAAGATAATATTGAGGAAAGTATGGACATAATTATAATAATGCAAGAATACCTTTCTTTTACAGGAAATAGTACCAAATGCACAAAGTATACGAAACCGGATCGAAAAGCAGCGCAGAATATTTTTTCTGCCTTGGTATTTCAGCTGGAATGTTGCAATTTCACACATATATAGTTTGAAGTTTTAGCTACGCATTGTATTTTTTGTTTCATGTGAGCTTTAGCAAGAGAAACATGAACTACGCAACAAAATGGCGCACATACTATTGCCGTCCACGTGTGAAGAGCAGAGAGGTGTGGTTCGATATTTGTGGGCCAAAGGACCTATACCGAGTGAAATTCACAGGGACATGAGAGGAGTGTTTGGGGATGGTTTTATGGACGAAGCAATGTCTCCAGGTGTGTGCATTCTTCCAAGAGGGCCGTGTGAACCTTAGTGATTCGCCATGCTCCGGAAGTCCGGCAACAGCTGCAACCCCGCAGAATAACCAAGGCATTGAGGCGGCAATTTTGAACGACCAGCGTGTACAACTGCGAGCTTTATCGCAACAGTTAAACATCTCCTATGGTGATACATGACATGATACGTTGAAATTTCGTACTTTGTGCTCGCTAGGTGCCTAAGAACCTGACAGATAACGGCCAGGAATGATAAGCTTGGACTACTTTATGTGTTACCCGCAGAAGGGCATGACTTTTTGAAAGGATTTGTCACTGGTGATGAGTCGAGGACATATCAGAAACAAAGCAGACAAGTATGGAGAGGAAACATGCTGGTTCTCCAGTAAATAACAAATTCAAGGTGACTCAATCTGCTAGGAAAATGTTTGTGGCAGTGTTCTGGGATATGTATGGTGTTTTATGGTGGACTTTGTTAAACATCGGGCCACTGTGAATGCTGCAGTCTACGTTAAAACTTTGGTGAAGTTGCGTCGTGCCCTTTGTGACAAACGCCACAACATTAACGCTGACAATGTGAAATTTCTTCATGACAAAGCTCACCCCCATGTTACTGCCGCTGTTCGTCAGAAAGTTACTAAATTTGGTTGGGAGGTGCTCCAGCATCCAGCATACAGTCCGGACCTTTTAACGTCTGACCTTCATTTGTTTGGTCCCATGAAAAAATTCCTGTCCGATAACGCTTTGCGACAGATGCGGCAGTGAAATCAGCAGATGGCTATACTCTAGGACAACGGACTTCTACGAACAGGACATATTGAAACTGGTATCACGATGGGACAAATGTGTTGAGAACGTTGGTGACTATATAGAAAAGTAGGTAAAAGGTGTAAGTTCATTTATGTTTTTTTTAACTATTAAACTTTTTTGTAAAAAAAAAAAATATTGTATAATGGTCAAAATTGTAAAATACACAAGTTCAACTTGTTTTGACCATCAATTTATTCCATAGATGGGTATGCAACTCCCTGAGTTACCGATACGGATGGTATGAGTTCTTTACAAAATGGACTCAAATCCTGCCGCAAACGTCCTCCCTGGGATTCCTTCCATGTTTTCCTCAGGCCTCTGGCTGATGACGTACCATAATCTTATATCTGAAACGATTCTTACCCAATTTCTCTTTTCCAATAATTATTTTATTGAATGCACCATCAGTGTCCACCACCTGTGGCTCCTAAATAGTAAGAAAACGCGTTATACACTATATGTATTCTTAAGCTGCAATGGTTCGTGCGCCGGGCATGCATAGAACTCGTACTTCTGAAGTTTTTCTTATTTCTATACTAGAAGTACCTATGGAGCTCCTGATTTATATGAGCTGCTCCTCTTGGGGAACTGTTGAGATTGCGTTGGTCTCGGTGGGACAGTTAGTCCCGAGAACCATTGGAGACTACGTAGTTAGGCAATGTGGAGTTCGGAGACCCCCTAAGATCCAACATGTACTGCTGGAAAGCAGTAAGCTACTGCCTAACCAAGAGAAAAATGTGACCGAGGTGTGGTACTGCACACGGTCCATCTGTTTATTACTGAATGTATGCATTACCTGTGTGACCAAAGAATGCAGTTAGCGGAGGTTTGGGGAGGTCGCTGGTGTAGCATGACACGGTTTATAGCGGTCAGGGAAGGCTGGAATGTAGTGCAGTACCGTCTGACCATCAAAACATCAGCACAGCGTTCGTAAACAGGAAGAAACTACTCGATCCACTACAGGTTAAATTTGCTGGTTTCTTTATCACTAATGAATATTAATTTACTACTTTGTGAGTGTATGATTACGTGCAGCGGTGTTTGCATTTTGACTTGATTCGAACCCGTCCACTGTAAGAGACCCAACTGCTGAATTCCAGTATTGTCGAACTGAACAGGGCATGCACCGGGTGTGAAGACGTAATACTTCGTATCCTGTTTGTATTTACGCACGCTTTCACTTGTGTCCATCTGCATTCATTCTTTAGACAGGTAATATTTGTGATTATGAGAAACTCGTATTTCCACATCTAAATGCTATCTATTACGCCTTTTCAGTTTCTCATTGGTGACATGCGGTCTATCTGATAACGATGTTTATAGTACGAGCTGAAGCTTTCCTGACGACGTATTAACTCTAAATACATGGATTGACTCCAACGTTTCGAAGATGTGCATCATCTTTGTCATAGGACGCGGTCACACACACGCGTATGCCGCTTTACTTAATGGACAACTTGTGGCGGCATATGTAGACGAATGAGTGACGCAAGCTTTCCAAAAGCACTGTTACGAATCATGAGGAAAGGAAGGTGAAATTATCATTGCTTGGAGAAATAAAAACGTGAAAGAGACTAAAGCAACTGCTTGGTTGTTGCAAAACTACAATCCTCAAGAAAGTCCTAACAAAATATTAATATTATTATCACCATCGTCATATTATTTTTAGACACTTGAAGCTAAAAATAGATCTTTTACGAGATGTCAGTATGGTTAAAAGTATAGAATTCTTATAACACTTATAACACTCCAATAAACACTTTGGTTTATGCGTCCACGGCGTCATTCAAGTAGGCTATGACTGTAAACTCGTATCGATCCATAAAATGGCGAATGATTTGAATACTATCAACATGGAATCTGCTGAATGAGACGAAATTATGCAAGCAGCGAAGAGAGTAAAATAACAACTGCTACACTGCTTCCGTTGTATAGAATGTTTTCGTTCTGGTAGAGTTAGTCACCATTTTGTCAGCACTGATGCTAAGCAAAGCAACAACGAATATCGCAGACCGTTAAGCAAGAACTAGGTGAAAAGGTAAAACAATTTATTTATAATTATAATATATCTATAAATATTGAGAACAGTCTAAAATAGTGTATGACACACGTATTAAAATTGTTTTATATTGTTGGGGCCTCGTTTCGCAAGCTTCCTATTCACAATATAAAACACCATTTTTACCCCTTCTGTCATAAATAACCATTTCGTTATTACTATTATTATTAATATTATTTATTATTAATATGTATTATTATTGTTTATGTTATTGAAACCTGACACATTTTCTTTATTTCATTTGCTGATTGAAATCACATCTGGTGATACAGCAAGAGGATGGTATAATGACAGTACTAATGACTATTTCGTTCATTACACGTCATTGTAGAAAGTGGCCAATCCAGTATATTGGTGCGTAAAATTCCAACCAATCGGAACTCATTATCTCTGCAGCTTTTTATCACACCCAAGTGCAATTATTGTTCACCCACGTGAAATTGTTTTCTCTCTGAATATCAGTGCGCAGTGATATTCCCGTACAAGATGGCGGAAGTTCCAATAGACATATTAATTGCAATCATGCTTTACGAAGCCAAAATAATAGAATGTAGCAATACAAAGATATGTGAAAGTTATGATATGGACATCAAGTTGCAGTGATTTCGATGCAAATATACCTACGTCAGGACTAATTGGATTTTAGGCAATTCAATTTATTTACTCACGAGCTACAACTTTGGAGCTCTTGTTATATTACTTATGATAGTAGTAATAATAATAATAACATAATATGTTAAATAAGAGATGCGACAAAACTGATTTAGTCTAGAATGGGCACCTTAACTTTTTCTTAATAGGTTTTAATTCGAATTCACTTTTAAAGGAGCATAACTGCAGACGCTAGGTGTGCTGCAACATGGCCATGCTTTTCCCGGGCATTCATCCTGACTTCAGTCTAACAGGTTCTAAAAAAGTCACTTGTTCTGTGGTGTAGACTCAGAAGTGCCAACATTTGGAACACAAATAAATGATATTGGTAATGACTAATGAGGTGTGAGGAATCGAGGTATGAGAGAGACAGTCCAGCGGAGCCAAGTTGTTGCGATCGATAAAAACAAGTTTGGCAAGCTGCCAAGCTGCCTGGGGTTGGCGACTGGTCCCACTTTATCACTTGCCCTTTACCATGTTGGCAACATGTCTGGCTTCTGGAATTCTCATGACAATTGTCTCAACCTTGAAGAATACAGCAGCAAATCTGAATACTGTACAAACTCACAATATTTAAATTTCTTTGTTCAATATTTGTATCCATCGTAAAATCGCAAATCACCTTTGAGATTAACTAACAAATTGGTGTACTGTAAACAAAATAGATGACAGATGACGATCAAGCTCAACATGGGTATAGAGGAAAGTTTTACCAACTTAGCGACAACAATAATTTCGAATCCCCTTTTAAACAGGATTTTTAAATGATCAATTCCCGGTACTTTCTTGACAGAATATACACATTGAATCTGAGTTTTCTGCACATCTACTTTACTTCTAGGTCCCGAAACCAAAGTTGGATAACACTGTCGATCATCTAGGTTTTTGTGGTGCAGTCCAGCTTTCTGATTCGAGCCTTAATAATGGACCACAACTTCTCTGTCGGATTTAAATCCGGCGGATTCCCTGGCCAGTCCAATAATATCAACTTTTCTTTACACAAAAATGACTGTGAGCTTCGAGTTATCGTAGAGAGCCAAATCTCGTTGAAATATCCCATCACCATCAGGAAACCTCCTACGAATGGTTGCAATCCCATTAGTCCTATGTACTTTGATGTACTTCACACTATTCATCATTCTTTCAATGGAGTGAAGGGTCTCTGGTCCGAAAACTGTGAAATATCCCCAAAATATGACCTTTGGTGGGTGTTTGCGGGCTTTCTGAATGTGGCGGGGACATAGAAGTTCACCTGATGAGCGCCGAAGGAAACTCGATCTGTACCCTTGAACTTCAAAATTGGTTTCGTTAGAAAAGAGCAATTTTTTCCACTGCTCCACAGTTCGGTTTTTATATTTTTTCGCCCAGGACCGTCTTTTCTTCTTAAAGAGTTGTTTCTTGATAGGACGCCGTGTCGGGCGGCCACGTACATCAATCCCATAAGATGGAACATTCCTTTTCATGTCATCGCTGGTCGTCCTTGTGTTGATGCTGATTCTTCGATTAGAGCCTGGGCGCTGTTTTCCTTTTTACCCCACAGTGTCCTTTTCTTGATATTTTCACGTCCCCCGTGTCTTTATGCAGCTTCACAATCCTTGACACGCTAGATTTACCAACACAAACCACATCTGCTATCTGTCTTACACTCATTTCCGAGCGTGTTTTCACTAAGAGCAATGATTTTTACCCTTTTACGGGGTGTGATGTAATCTAAAAATGCAAAACTCCGTTTTAAACCATAGTTTCAACACCACTACATACGAATTCAGACTGAATAGTGGAAAAAATTATCAGTTTAATTAACTGCACTTATTGGTACATTGTTGTAATGTTTTTAAACAAAACGTATCCAGCAACAATGCAATGTGTAATTTAAATTCATTAATCTACACAGTACTGTGGTTCAGCGAAACTTTGAGTGGAATGCAATACCTTCTCTATATATGTACTATGTACTAAGTATAGAAAATAAAAATACAGCTCTAATTTCAAACGATGCCACAACTCTAGAGATAAGTCTCTGAAATGACAAATGTACACTTGAATGGTTTCTAGCATCATACGAGGGCCATCCAGTGACAGACGATTTAAATAATAACGAAAGCTATCAACACAAAACTTCATTTACAAAGTTATACTACCTTACTCTATTCTTGAATGTAATCGTCATCATTGCTATCAAGGTATTCATTGTCACGTGGTGCCGGTTTTTCAGCACTAGAGATCTGAGCCAAGATGTCACTGCCACTTTGAGATCTTCATCGTTTGGGAAGTCTTTTCCAATCAAAAAGTCAAATACAGTATCTAAATTGAAACACCGGTTTTTCTGAATTCTTTTATCAACATTTGCTTTTAACTCCTCCATAATGATTGATGAACTTTCATAGTTCTGGTCTTTATCGTACACACTGGTTCTTACTTGATTACTTCTAAATATGCGCCATTTCCTCACTGATGCATTATGACCACACACTTGCGTTATTTGCCTATAATATTCAATTGGCCGAACATTTTGTGCAATCAAAAAAAAAGCGAGCAAGTTCTTTGGTGGTAGAAAAAAAGTAACATTGGCATTGAAAAACCGATACCACGTGATAATAAATATATATGAGGATTACGTTGAAGTAAGAGTAATGTACTGTAACCTTGTAAATAAAGTTATTTTGTTGATAGCTTTCGTTATTATTTAGTTATTCCAAGTCGTCTGTCACTTTCTGGATGGTCTTCGTACTTAAGCACGCTTGTTATGTAATCACCGTTGCTGTTTCTTGTGGGGAGGTTCTAGCTATCGAATGGACTTCTTATAGATCTCGTACGCCGTGTTTAGTTTAATAATAAAGGGCATCATTGGTTTCCAACAGCCTTCTGACAATGCGTTGCTGGCTGAGTCCAAACCTATAGCTCCGGTCATATTGTGAATTGTATCTGCCAAGTGGTTATATCGCCTTTCTCTCACCAAGACGGACCGAGCTTGATCCCAAATAGGATTTGTGATAGGCTAAGCGGAGTCTGAGCGACTTATCTCCGACTTCCCCCGCCATTTAGTCCACCGCGGCTCCAACACCGCCTTTCCTTTAATTGATTTCACCTGCATTTATATCATATTTTGTCTCACTCTTATACCAGGCATCGGCTGATCATCCACCATTACTCTCTGTGAGAACTTCAACTGGCATCGGACACCAGGCGCTGGCTTGTAAGTCCCCAGTGAGGGTAAATAATAATAATAATAATAATAATAATAATAATAATAATAATAATAATCGTAATAATAGTAATAATATAATAATAAGACAAGAATAAAATAATAATAACAATAACAATAATCTGATGTATTCCATTTACATGACTTGCTCCAACTGCTCTGCCAAGCAACCTTCTTACAAAACTTTATTCTTCTTTCTATTTAATGCTAGTCAAAATAAACATTAGCAGAATGGCCTAATTACTTAGCTGCTTATACGCAAAAGAGAACTAAAGGAATAAATCAGGCTAAAGTGATAGCCAGATACCTTAAAAGCTGTTGCTATGCGGTTGACATAGAAATTCCCTTCTTTGTATGACCAAGAATAACACTACATCTCTCAACAAATTATTGTTAAAAAGCTTATACTTCTATTTGCTTCATGCTAATCGAGACAAAAATTAGTAGAAGTAGTCTTATTACTTACTTCCTTGTTAGTAGAAGCAAAATAAGGAATACCATAGGTTAAAGTGATAGTCAAAAGATGATTGCTATGTGATTGAAGTTCCTTTGTTTCTATGGATAGGAGTTGACAAATTCCTGTATAAGAAAAGTAAAGTTATTTTTAAAGCTGAAACCAAAACCAAGGAATATCTAAAAAAACGATCAACTCCACGAAAAATGTGTATAACATAAATTGTGTGTTTTAACGTGCACATGTTTTGTGTAGTAAATTTTTCTCTATCTCTTACGGCTTAGCAGTTATGTAAAATTCATCCAGAATAAGGTAGTCTTCAGAAGCTATTCCTACAAAATTCAAAATATACATTTTATTTGTCAGGTAAATGTATTTAATATATGATATTTTGATCAAAATCGTTACAGCCATTTTTGAGAAAATTAAATATTCGAAAAAAGTTCCATGTAAAAGAATAGTTTGGGGTGGGGGGATTTTTCTCAAAATCTTCGTGTCGCATCCCTGGTAGATATTAATCTTGGTACTTTACCGACTTTTCATTTTGAGTTATCGAATTCACAGACTCACGGACACACACACACGGAACTTTTTCTGAAATTGCTTTTTGGATACAGAGGACCCTAAAACATATATTTCCGGTGAAATCTCGATATCGAATTTTTGGGTGGAGTGCAATACTTTCTCTATACACTATGTACATGGTACGTATAGAGAAAGTAAAAATAATAATAATGTTGATGATATTAATAATAATAATAATAATAATAATAATAATAATAATAATAATAATAATAAAGGAAGCAGGACGACTTCCTGTTTGAGAAAACTATAAGTGCTTTAAAACTGAAACAACTAAGAAGGAATATCTCGAAAAGGGCTAACTCTAGAAAAAAAAATTGGATGTGTTCCATTTACATGACCTGCTCTACATCTCTGCAAAAAGATATTGTTAAAAAGTTTATGCTTCTATTTACTTCATGCTAATCGAGACAAAAATTAGTAGAAGTAGTCTTATTACTTGCTTCCTTGTAAGTAGAAGGGAAATAAGGGAATACCATAGGTTAAAGTCACAGTGAAATGCTGGTTGCTATGTGACTGTAGGTCCTTTGTTTGTATGGGCAGGAGTTGACAATCCTGTATGAGAAAAGTATAAGTTTTTCAAGGCTGAAACCAAAAACAAGGAGTATTTAAAAGAACGGTCAACTCTACTAAAAATGCATATGACATAAATTGTGTGTTTTAATGTTCTCTACATTTTTTGTGGGGTACGTTTTTGTCTGTCTCTTACGATTTCGCCGTAGTGCAAAATTCTCCCTCTTCAGAGGATATTCCCAAAAAATTTAAGATATACGATATTTTAACTAAAATCGTTAGAGCTATTTTTGAGAAAATCAAAATTTTCGAAAAACGTTCCATGTAGATGGGGATGGGGGATTTTCTCAAAATCTTCGTGTCGCATCTGTGGGAAGATGCGACTTAAATACCAAGTTTGGTATTTTACCGACTTTTCCTTTTTGAGTTATCGTGTTCACGGACACACACACACACACACGCACCTTTTTGTGTAAATGCTTTTTTTTTTGTGGATACAGGAGGCTCTAAAACATATAGTTCCGGTGGAATCTCGGTATCGAAGGAGTGCAATACCTTCTGTATACTTTTCTCTACCTGCTCTACAAACTAACTTCTTACTAAATATTCTTTCTTCTACTTCATGCTAATCGAGAAACATTGTAGCAAAAATGGTCTTATTACTTGGTTCCTTATAGATACAAGGGAATACACTAGGTTAAAACAATATTCAAATGTCTTAAAAGCTGTCATATGCGACTATGATAGAAACTGGCTTCTTGCATGGCTAGGAGAAAAACAAAGGAAACACGACGAATTCGTGTTTGATAAAGGCACTATAAATATTTTAAAATTGAAACCAATAACAAGGAATATCTCGGAAATGGTTAGCTCCACAACAAAAATGTATATGGCTTGAATTGTGTGTTCTGATGAGATGTGCATTTTTGTATGGTACATTTTGGCCTAATTATGCAAAAGCCATTCAGAATGGAGAGGACTTCAGGAGCTATTCCCAAGAATCAGGATGTACATTTTATTTCACTTGTAAACATTTTAAATATACGGCACTTTATTCAAAATCGTTTGAGCCATTATTGAGAAAATAAAAAATTCGAAAAATATTCCATATAAACGGTAGTTGGTGTTGAGAGATTTCCTGAAAATCTTCGTATCGCATCCTTGGAAAATGCGAACTTAATATCAAGTTTGTGTTTTTGAGTTATCACCCCCTCCCCACCCCCACACACACACACAAGGAGTTCTTTTTAAAAATGCTCTTTTTACTTTCTTTGCACGTACTGTGTACATAGTGTATAGAGAAGGTACTGCATTGCACCCAAAAATTTGATATCGAGATTTCACCTGAATTACATGTTTTAAGACCCCCTGAACCCATTTTTTTAAAATGTCCGTGGGTCTGTCTGCCTGTACCTATATGTGTATGTGTGTCTGTGGGCAGTATAGCTCAAAAACGAAAAGACCATTAAATACCAAACTCCGTACTATGTTTAGTGTCTTCCAAGGATACGACAAGAAGATTAGCAGAAAATTCCCCCAACCCCAACTACAAGTGGAATATTTTTCGAAAATGGTGATTTTGTCAAAAATGCCTCTAACGATTTTGATTAAAATACCGTATCTTTAAGCTATTTTTATGACAAACGAAATGTATATCTTGGATTTTTTGGGAATACCCGCTGAAGATCTCTTCATTCTGAATGACGTTTGTATAAATGGCAAACCGTAAGAGATATACAAAAACTTACAACACAAAGAATGTAGATCCCATTAAAGCACACAATATACACGTGCCAGTTTGTACAGTTAACCGTTTTCGAGATGTGCCGCAGCCCTTTAAACTTTTCTCGTTTCTCGTTTGTTTACTCCTGGCAAGCAAAGAGATTGGACTGCATTTTCTTGTGTCCATTCTAATTACAAGGAGCTACTAATTCTGCTTATGTTTATTCCAATTATCATGATGAAGATAACGACTAATCTTTTGAATAAACTACTTGGTGTCACCGACTCACCAAAAAAAAAAAAAAAAAAAAAAAAAATTACTTGGTGTCCTAACGGCTAGAGGGCATCATGTTAATGGGGCACATTAGATGTTTTCCCTTCTATCTACAAGGGACCAAGTAATAAGGACAATTTCTGCTAATGTTTATCTCAATTAGCGAGATGTAGATAGAAGAATACGCGTTTTAATAATAATTTGTTACAGAGATGTAGAGAAGGCCATAGGATTGTAACATCACATTTTTTGGATTCAGAAGGTATCAAAACATATATTTCTAGTACCATCTCGGTATCGAATTTTGGGTGGAATACAATACCTTCTCTATCTACTATTCTAGGGAAAGTTCTCTATGTGCTAGAGAAAGTAAAAAGAAGAATAAAAAGAAAGGGTAAAATGAATAGGCCCAGGAAATTCTCAATTGCTGTTGAGAATGTGTAAACTTCCATTTATCTTATTATTAGAAATAAATCTGTTTTCCATTCACATGACTTTTCTCCTCATTCTGCAACAAATTATTTTTATAAAAGCCTAAGCACCAATTTGCTTTGCGCTAATCTAGATATACATTACTGAAATTGTCTTATTACTTATCTCTTATAGGTAGAAGGGAAATAATGAAATACACTAAGCTAAAGCATGGCTAGCAGTAAAACAGAAAAGAAATAACAAAAGTAAAAATGAATGACAACTTCCCATTTGAGAAAAGTATAACTACTGGAATTTTTAAACCAACAGCAAGGAATATATCGAAAAAAATGTATTTTCATAAGTGGTTTGTTTGTGTAATCAATTTTTTCTGCCTCTTACGTTTACCAGTTATGTAAGAGTCATTCAGAATGAATAGAATTTCAGTGGGCGGTATAGAAAAGTTCAGGATATACGAGTAGTTCATGTGTTCTGAAAATATCTTAAACATGTGGTATTTTAATCAAGATCGTTAGACATTAGCACATTCAAAACATCAGATTTCTGTCTCAAATATTCGGCGCCGTGGGTGAGTGGTTAGACTGCTTGCCTCCCATCTAGGTTCAGTTCCAAGCGCCGCAAGTGGGTTTTGTGGTGGACGACGCGGCGTCTGGGCGGGTTTTTTTCCGGGTCCTCTAGTTTTCCCCGCCACTCATGCCACCAATTGCTCCATCATCACCTTTACTGTCATTTCGCTTACATTTCATATCATCCACTTCAAGTTCAAGCCTGGCTATCAGTTTCTCCATTCTCTGGTTTTGTGTCGTTGGCTCCCCGACAGGCTTCTGACCCTACACATTGACCCTTACGTAAGTCCTACATTTACGAGGACGGTAAGCCGATTACAAAAGGAAATGAATATTTTTATATATGCGCTTAACCTTTAGAGCCCTTTTTGAGAAAATCAAAATTTTGATCTTTTTTCAATGTAAAGGCTAGTTTCGGGTGGAAATATATTTTTTTTTCAAAAATCTTCGTGTCGCATAGTTGGAGGTTCCTGAATTTAAATAAAAAGTTTGGTATTTAACCGACTTTTCGTTTTTGAGGTATCGTGTTCACAGGCATCCGTCACACTCACTCTCTCTCTCTCACACACACAAACACACACACACACACACACACACACACACACACAAGGACAAATACTAAATATTTTTCTAAATTTCGGTGTCCAATTTTCGAGTGGAATGAAATACCTTCTCCATCTACTTACTACTTATTACTAGGGCCATCGAGAAAGTAAGGAATGATTTGGCATAAGTAAATAATAAAGAAAACATATCAACATAAAACTTTATTTACAAAATTACAGTACCTTACTCTATCTCTCAACATAATCTCCATTCTGTCAATACGTATATTGTCACATGATACCACTTTTTAATGCTGATGTTTTAAGTTTCTGCCACCATTCGTCTTTATGAATGCACATGTTCGGCCAATCGAATTTTACATGAAATGTCGCAAGTGTATTGTGATAATGTAATGAACGACTCTTCAGTGAGGAAATGGCGCATAATTTACGAGTAATCAAGGAAGAACCAGGGTGTCCGACAAATACCAGAGTAATGGTTTTGTGCTTTTAAATGACTATAGAAAAAAGCCTATTTTCTCTCTCAAGGTCCAGTCGGTTTCTTACAAGATTTCCAAGTAAGTTAATTCTGTTTTCGATATATGATATTTCTCCAGTACAACATTAGGAGATAATGATGGTGCCACTATTAACAACGCTATAATATAGAGTGCAAAGGAAAGTCGAAGAGTACAGCTTTGTAAGCAGAAAAAGCGGCCAAACCAGCAGTTATGAAATTTAAAGTGGCAATCAAGAAAAACTTGAGAAATCGATTTTGTTTAGCAAACTTGGCCCTGTCCAACGAGAAGTCAGAAATATATAGAAGAATAAGCTTTTAAACAATAATTTGTTACAGAAATGTAGAGAAAATCACGTGAATGGCTTCACGTCAGATTTTACTTCTTAGAACTGGGTATAACTACTTCCTAGGTTTCCTGCCGTTTCCCTGAATAGTGTTTCCTTTGATCTTATATACTCTCTTCCCCACAAAATCTCAACACCAATTCACGGTCGTCTTGTCACTAGATACCTGAAGGTATGTGACTCATCATTACACTTTGTGTGCTCTGGTATTCCAAAACCTGTGCTCCTATGGGTTCCCCATTAACACATCAAAGGCAGCAGTTTCACATTAAGACTTCAGCAATGCGACAAATGAGATGCGAAGGAGTAGAAATTCCGTTTTTATACTCCTATACTGAAATGTGTTCATTTACTGTTAAAAATCTATATCGAAATGGAAACCATTTCTATACAGATTTTCATTTCGATATAGATTTTCACAATTGCGCGCTGCTCTACTAATAGCTATTCACTGCCTGCTAATCTGCATAAAATTACAGAAATATCCTACGCGTACAATAACCTACAAGACTATTTAATAATATATAGCTACTTCCCAAATCTAAACTCATAATATTACTTAAACAAATCAAAGCAGGCATGATATTGGCATTACAGAGACGAGGAACTCAAGAACGCAGAGCATGCGCGCTAGCTCTATTTCCAACCAAAATATTTATTTTTACGAGAACAGTTATGTTTACATACCTTTATCGGTATGTACCTATATATGTACTGTCAGGTGCTTCATTAATGAAGCATTAATTTCATCTGTGGAAAGTATTTTCGCTTTTTTCCGCACTCTACCCTACCGATTTCTGTTTTAACAGGGAGTACAACTTCTTATATTCGGATATATAAATCCATGTTTCACATCTAGAGTAGTTTTAAATACCGAATAGTTTGTCCACAAGGTTGGGGATTTCATTGTTTTTTACATTTCTTCAAAGTAAACTCTAAAAACATTTTCTGAGAGTGAAGTTACATTTTTTGTTATTCTCCATGTCATGAATTTATCATAAAGCTTTTTGTAGATCTTTTATGGTTTTTGTGGAAGTAAATTGTTAACAACTTTACTCGCCTCCTCTGTTATTTCAGAAGGCGTGGAACTAAATTCCATATCATTATCACTTGGCCTAAGCATCTCAGTCTCCATCTTGCAAATCAACTATCACCTTGAATGGAATTTCATTTGTTATCGACTCATACGCACAATACACATAGCGGTCAGCGGAGTTCATTTTTCGTATGTAGGATATCTAAATATTTATTGTATATCTACATTTCGTAGAAAAAATGTGTGTGCAACTCTCATATAATGGTTATTAGAATATTCGTGAGGTTTTTCGACGCGAGCGAAGTGAGCTTCTAAACTTACCTCTTACTGGTTTTCCAGTAACTACCATTATAGGACCGTTGCATAAAAAACTGTTGTATTGCTCATGGTAGGCTAAACCAGCTTTGATACGCGCGAAAAGAGTAGCGAGCAACTCGCGACTCACAGGAGTCTAACAACAAGCAACAAGCAATATAGCGCAGCACTGAGGGCAGTCTATCGCCATGGATGAATCAAGTATTAGAATTAAAGTAGCAGGACGCAAGTGTTATGGTATGACCTTTCAGCAATGCTGTGTTGCTTCTGTGCTCACCTTCCGCCTGTTGCGAGTTGTGTTTGAGTACGAGCATGCACTCTGACTCAGACGAGTCGAGTTGGAACATCCTGACCGATGGTCTAACTGTTGTTTATGCCGGTAGATCGCATTCGCCATTTCTATCACGTACTATGTGCATGGTAGGTAGAGAAGGTATTGTATTCCATCCAAAAATGTCACCTGAAATATAAATTTTGAGGTTCGTTGAATAAAAAAAACATTGTTAGAAACATGTCCGCGCCCGCAAATATATACATGTGTGTCCGTCTGTCTGTGAACAAATCAACTCAAAAACGAAAAGTCCGTTAACATTTTTAGAAACATGTCCGCAAATATATACATGTGTGTTCGACTGTCAAAAATGTATTTGTTTACTTCATCTCAAATGTACGTCACCGGAGAGAGAGAGAGAGAGAGAGAGAGAGAGAGAGAGAGAGAGAGAACTACAAAAAAGGAGTCGAAAATGAGTTTTGTGTTGTTACGTTAAAAAGGATTATTTATACTGACTCCTCCCACATTCTTGGCTCCACCTGTTTTAGCACACAGTTGATTGGCACATTCAGTTTCTGCGCTGGAGAATGTGCACCAGGCAGATCGAAGGCTATTGGTAGTTCGCTAAGAAAACATAGTCATATCAGATTTATTAATTGTTCTTTCGTAGAAGGAAGAGTAGAATCAGAATTAAAAGTTATGCAAGTCGATACTGGAGTACGTTATCCCAAAGAGAAGTTAAACACCTCGTGTTTTACATGTAAATGTTCATGATATACTACAGGGCCATCCAGAAAGTTACTGACGAGTTGGCATTACTAAATAATAACAAAGCTACAATACCTTACTCTATTAAATGTAAGCTCCATTTTCTCAAGACATTTACTGTCACGTGGTACAAGCTTTTCAATGACGATGTTATACTTCACCATCGCCAAAGAATTTACTCATATTTTTGAATGCACAAAATGGTCGGCCAATCGAATTTTATAGGCAAATAACACAAGTGTATGGTGAAAATGAACTAATGTTAAACTAATGTTCAATGAGGAAATGGCGCATAATTTAAGAGTAATAAAGGAAGAAACAGTATGCAGGAAAAGATCGGAGTTTTTTTCTTTTTTAGTATTTAACACCCGCTTTTATTACTTGTGGCACCGCAGGTGATGACACTAGTGATACATGGAATGAAGAGGGAGCACCGGTGGAATGCGATGGCGGGGGAAACCGGAGAACCCGGAGAAAACCCGCTCCTGCGCCGCTTTGTCGACCACAAATTCACGTGCGGTCGCTTGGGATCGAACCCGGGCCGCCTAGGGAAAAGATTTCCCAGCCATGAAGACCTAAAAGTGACAGTGGCATCTTGGCTCAAATTTTAGCGGAGGAAGAGTATAATAAAAACTGCATTGAAAAACTGATACCACCTGACAATAAATACCTTAATAGCAATGACGTTTATATTGAAAAATAGAGTAAGGTACTGTAACTTTGTAAATAAAGTTTTGTGTTGATCACTGTTTTTATTGTTTAGTTCTGCCAAATCGTCTGTCACTTTCTGGATGGCCCTCGTATAAAGTAGTGCTGAAAACTGGAAGGAAAACATCCCATCGTTTCCTCTTGCGGGTGATAATTCACGCCCTTTGCAGTATTTACATTTCATTTGCCAATTTAATAATTAGTGACCCTTTTTCATGGCAATTATGTGATACATGAACCTTGAAATAGCTAATTATTTACGAGTATAAGCATCAATAATTAATGCTAGTTTACATAAAACTTGTTTCAGCTTCACTAAATAATACGCAAGCTATATATGAATATATTATTTTAAATTTTGTGCTTGAAATGGTTTAAATTAATAAATGTGATGTAGCAAAAATGCGGAACGATTTTTCTAGCATTAATAGAACAGTTTAATGCCGTTCTTATTACATACAGGCTTTGCACAATAATATAACAAAATGAAATGATTTTTGGGAAAGGAAACAGGAAGAAATCGTTCCATGCGGTAAGTTTAGGGTATAACGGTCCTGACTGCATTAGCACCCCGGACCTCTCTCCCACAGTCAGTACTTCAACGATCTCGGCCTTACTCGTATAAGCATTTCTGATATGAGGGTATACGCACCGTGCACGGATCAGAAAATTCTGCTGGTGGCGCCGCTCCGTGGCATGCTTTGTACTTATTAGGAGGATAGTTAGAAGCGGAAGCCATGTGTGATGTAGGTATTAGTTGTGGTTTTCTGCCTATAAAGTGCATACATTTCACTGAAACTTCTATTTCAAAAGGTCGAAATCTTTTTGTACAAATCTAGAAATATACTGGGAACATATGCTGAACTATGGGGATGTCCTGATCTTGTATTTCCGATGAAGTCAATGTTGCAAATTTTTGTTGCTGGCTTTGGCTCTCACAATGACCCCTCAGGACTGAAAATAAAATATAAAGTATGAATAGTAACACGTACACCATAATACTTACATAAATAATAATAATAATAACAATAACAATAATATAAATAATAATAATAACAATAATAATAATAATAATTGACAGACTATTCCCATAATATGTCGTTTAGTCTAATACTCACAGAATTTAAAGTTCTTACTTATTAACTTAAAAAACATTACCATTAATTTCTAAGCAACATTATCCATGCTGCAGTTAATTTTTAAGCATATGTTACTGTTTTGAGGTACAATATAAAATTAGTGTACTTACTTCTTTCGATGTACAGCTTGAATCCATAGCTTTCTGCTTTGCGCTTCAGATTTCCGCGTGGGAGAAGAATAAAAGACAATAGCTGGTCTTCTTGTAGGTATTATTACATCCTACAACACAGCAGTTATTGTTCCCTTTTATTTTCAGGAGGTTCGATACTTGACATCTTAGCACACACTAATATTCTTACTCCACTGTCTCTGTTATCCTCTTGTTAGTAACCAAACTTGCCGCCAGACTAGCGTGCACGGAGCGTATAAATGGACAGAAGCACGTAAAAGAATAACATTTCATAGGAATAATTTAGAGACAAAGTGAGTAGAGAAAGACATATAAAAGCAACGCATCGGATTTTTCAAAAACAGCGCCTCTCCTTTAACACACGGAGCGAGGCAGTGTCTGCACGTGTTGGCTTAAGTTGGTTTCAGAGTTACAGGATTGTAGAGTGGATTTGCACGCTAGCTTTTGAAGCGTTATGACTCGCAAGGGAGATATCTAGATATTCCAGCAAGTGGATTCTTTTTAAAGGGCCCATCTATTTTATTGGAGGTTTCTACCCACTGTTTCTCTGCCATATATGTGATTTTTGTAGAAAAGTTTCTTATCGACTTCAAAATGTCGACAGTGTGGGCGTTTATATTGAAACAAATATACTGAGTACGACAGTTTACAAGGCTCTGTCAACTATATTGACAATATTTTTACTTTGTCTACATGTATACAGGATGATTAAAAATACAGGGTTACTACAAAAGAAATAGACAACTTCAACTGCCTGTAAAACAAAAACTATTAGAGATAGCAACCTCATTATTTTGGAGGTATGTTGAGAAACTCTCAAAGTTTCGTTTGCTAATATTGCTAACGCTGTAGGGTTTTGTTTGTTGTTGCAGAAGCTGAAATGGCGGAAAATCCTGTGGAAAAGGCATATTGCGTGTTGGAATTTGCTATAACGCAATCAGCAACTGTTGTCCAATGACATTTTAGAACACGTTACCACAAAGCGCCACCGACTAGACAGTCAATCTACGACTGGTATAGAAAATTCGAGACAACGGGATGTTTGTGCAAAGGGAAGAGTTTCGGAAGAAAACGTTGAACGTGTTCGTTCTGCCTACATAAGAAGCCCACAGAAATCGACATCTAGGGCAAGTATGCAATTACAAATTCCACAGCAAACTGTATGGTAAATCTTGCGGAAGCGACTGCACATGATGCCTTACAGATTAAAGATGTTGCAGTTTCTGAGTGAAGAAGATAATGTCATACGGCGTGACTTTTGCATCGACATGTTGCGACATGATGAAGACGATGCTGGTTTTTGTGAGCGCATCATTTCATTTTTGTGGTAACGTGTTCTAAAATGTCGTTGGACAACAGTTGCTGATTGCGTTCTAACAAATTCCAACACGCAATATGCCTTTTCCACAGGATTTTCTGCCATTTCAGCTTCTGCAACAACAAACAAAGCACTACAGCGTTACCAATAGTAACAAACGAAACTTTGAGAGCTTCTCAACATACGTCCAAAATAATTAGGTTGCTATGTCTAATAGTTTTTGTTTTACAGGCAGTTGAAGTTGTCTATTTCTTCTGTAGTAACCCTGTACATTTACAACGTTGGAGGATGGAGTCCCGACATCGAAGCAAAAAAATACGTTCATATAAACATATGCTCTAAAACGCTTCGTTTTCGAGTCAACAACTTTTTAATGAAAGTCACCTTCAACGGATTTCCAGGTCCAACCTTATAGCTTCATTTATTTATGCACTTATTCATATTCACTCAATGACATTTTTTGTGTAATACATTCCCCAGCACATCTTACAAGTGCTGTCTACAGGGACTTCATTCCGAACACTCTCACACACTTATTAGAAATGTGCCTCTGTAAACAATATGAAACATATACTTTATGCAGAATGTTTAGCATATTTTAGTCTCATTGATCGAAATATACTGGCTAGTATCTAGCATGACAAATGGGTAGGTGGAAGAGGACCTGTTCCACGGCTTGCACGTTGCCCCGACCTCAATTCTTTGTTGTATTTTTTTTTGTATCTTTTGGGGCACTTTAAACCATTGGTTTATGCACCAGACATCCCGGATGAAGAAACTGTTAATTTGAGTGTCATGGAAGACTGAAAGCATACGATACCGACTGGGAATACTTGACATTCCATGCTTTGTAGGTGCATACATATCTAAAAGCAAGAGGAGAACATTTGGATCATTTTCTTTAAGTGATGTTTGTGTGGAACACTTCCTAATAAAGTGAAAACGTCATAAAGAGAATAATGTTGTTATTAATAGCATTTTGAGCTCAATTAAATATAAAACAAAGGTTTTGGGACATATGATATTATTGAACATTTTTTTCTTGTTGTGATGTAAGGAACCTGTCCTTAGACTTTGTAAAAGATTTTTGAATCTTCCTGTATACAGTGTACATAGTACGAAGAAAAAAAATCGATGTCGCAATTTCACACGAAATACATGTTTTGAGTACCTTGAAAACAAAAGAACGTTTTCAGAAAAAAAGTCCATGTGTGTTTGTGTGTGAACATCACAGCTAGAAAACGAAAAGTCGGTTAAGTACCAAACTTGATATTTAACTTCAGTATGTACAAAGGAAATGTCACGAGGATTTTCAAGAAAATACCTCCATCGCAAACTACCCTTTATAACGAAGATTTTTCGAAAATTTTTATTTTCTCAAAAATTGCTATACCGGTTTTGATTAAAACTCCACATCGTTTTGATATTCAAATGAAATGCATATCTAGAATTTTTTGGGGAATAGAAGACCTGTTAATTCTGGATGACTTTTGCACAACTGGTAAACCGTAAGAGATAAACAAAAACCTACTACATAAAATGTATGCATCGTTAACAAACACAATGTTAATCTACCAATTAGTTTTTTGTAAAATTAATAATTTTCCGGGTTTTCCTTAAAATTTGGCTGAGTTTTACAATACACATTTTTCAAACAGAATGTCTTTATTCGTTTAATTTTTCTTTTGTTTTACTCCTGCCCATTGAAATATAATCCAATTTGAATTGTATTACATAACGACTTCCTTTTAACATTTTAAGTATCACTTTAGCCTAGTGTATTCCCATATTTCCCTCTTACGTTCAAGGTAATAAGTAATAGGACCATTTCTGCTATTATTGATCTCGATTTACATGAAATAGAAGCTCAAGCTTTTGTAAGAATAGTTTGTTTGCAGAATGCGTAGAGAATGGAGTACATTACAGCTTTTTTTTTTTTTTTTTTTTTTTTTTTTTTTTTTTTTTTTTTTTTTTGAAATCGACTTGTTGTACCTAAATCCTTTTTGAGCAGATAGTAATAAAATTTCAGTTAGGTGCTTAGGTGGTTGGTTTATCAATTATTTTCATTTTTCATTCCTTTACTTTCTTTATCATATCCATAAAGTAAGCTTCCCGATTTTGGGACCTTTAAAGTAAACGTATTAGCCAGGAAAATTCCTCATGCGTAACAGATCTATGACGCATCAACCATATACCGACCGGACAGGTCCAGCCTGGTGCCCCGAAATGGCGTCTGTTATTCGTCCTCCCGCGCCTGCGAGGTTCGGTCAGTGATAAACTTCCTCACCGCACAAAACATAGCGTCCATCGAAATTCATCGTCAGGTCTAAGGGCAGAACATCATGAGCAAACAGATGGTGCGTCGCTTGTGTAGACTTTTTTTTTTTTTTTCCGAAGGTCATCAAAGTGCCCATGATGAAGAACGCAGTGGGCCACTGTCGCTCATCAATAATCACCTGGTTGAGCTGGTGGGCAACGCATCTTGGAGAACCGTCTCCGCAGCTCAAAGGCCATTTTCCCAGATATCGCGATCCTTGTTGCATGAGATTGTCACTAAGCACCTGCTGTTCAAGAAACTGTGTGCCGAAAAACCTGACACACTAGTACAAAAGGAAACGTTTAGGAACAGCACTGATATTTCTACTGTGGTATCATGATGACAGCGACGAGTTCCTCGAGAAATTCCTGTCCTCCGGCCAGCCTTTTGACAACGACGAAGAGCTGAAGAAGACTGGCACACGCTTGTTATATTCACAAGCGTCAGACTTCTACGACATAGGAATACAGAAGTTGATCCCACGATATGACAAGGGTCTCAATTGAGCTGTTTTACTATGTCGTAAAATAGCTCAAACATTGCGGTACCTGTTGCCAATTAAGTTTTTCATGTAACAATGTTGTCTTTGTTTTAAAAAAATATTAGGAAAACTACTTTCGGATGCACCTCGTAGTAGGTGAAAACGGTGTTACATTCTACCCAAAAAAATACGATATACTGCTTCGCCGGAAACACATCTCTGAATTACCCAAATTGTAATTTCTAGTAACAAGTTCGCGTGTGAGTCGTCCGTGTAAACAACATTACTCCAATTGCCACAACATTTAGTATTTAAGTTCAATATTTTCCAAAGAGGAACGCCGGAGTCCGTGATTTGATTCCAGACTGTGGAGTGGTGACTTTTAGTCAGTGCTGTCTAAGCCTGCAACGCCAACTTGTTCTTCAGAAATACCCCAAGGACTAACGCGGTTCAGAATCTACGCTAAAGGGTTCCCACCTCCACCGTCATCGTCATTACTAGGGAAAGCATCTTGCGGACAGATAGCGACACAAAATCGAGGTTAACGCAGCGTGATATATAGTTGTGATGTGTTGACAATATACGTATAATAGAAGGAACATGATGCAGTGGTTGTGTGGTAGACTGTGATGTTTTCACCAGCAGTGGAAGGCAATTGAGATTGGGTGGATGGTAAACATAAATACCAATGATTTACGGGAACTAACGTTTTAATTGCCGTTTTGCAACAAGTCATTAACATCATTATGCGTTTCATTTTCTATAAAGATACATAGATTACAATGCACAGCATACATTTGTAACGTCTCAAATGTGAATCGTCTCCGATTGCCACGTAAACAGGTTTTATATTGTGAAAAGCTTCGCTCCACATCGGAAGATGGAAATAGGACACATCATCGACTATTAGGTAAGATACTCCATCAGCAATTACGAGTATTTCCGTAGCAACACCCCGTAGCACATGTCGTATATCACGCATTATTGTAAATCCGACTTCCCCCCCCCCCCAAAAAAAAACTGCCTTCACTTTCTTTTTCCCACGGTCTAAAACAGGTGTCAAAGGTCTCTGATTAAAATTGCTTGCACAAGTTCATCGACAGCTTTCAAGGCTCGAGGCATTTCAATGTTCGAGTTTCCAAATGTGTGTTATTGTCGTAGATATATCTGCAAAGTTCTTGTATATGAATTGAAAATGTTCATGCAATCTATTTGGAACAATATATTTTACAATCTTAATTGAAGAACATGCACTTTCATCAATTAAATACCTGTAAAACAGTACTGTGATATACAGCACAGTATTCTGCTGCGTAGAGCCAGGCGTTACTGCAGGTTGTTTACATGCGGCGCGTGCAGTCACCAATGCAGGTTAGTCTCTACTCGGTAGGTATGCAACTGGTATTCATATGTGTCCCGCTATCGGTCCCCAAGATGCTATCCCTTATAATCACTCTTAACATCGGAGATTAATGACATCGCCAGCTGAGTTTTCCATCTTAGAAAGGACTCATTCATCGTTCTTGAAAAAGGTAACTTTTAAAACTCCCAGAAGCGTTAGAAAAAACGAGCTGTATCTTCCGAAAATACTTCTTCATCATCTACCATATTATGCCACTTAATGCAGCGTTAGGGGATCACCTCGTATCTATCCTTTATGATCTTCTACGAAATTGATGGATTATTTCCCCCTTTTCTGGTAATTTGTGGATTATCCCGTATCAAGCTAAGTTGTCCCATTGCGCGCTGCACCTCGGTTTGCTCTAGTGATGGGTACTATCAAATGTTTTCGTCAATCTAATGAATGTACTATGCTAATGAGAAATGTCTATAGAATGATTAGGTTTTTCATCGAGATTTAGAAATGCATGAATTAGTATCTAAGATAAGTAAATACGGTTTTCGTTTGGATTTAAAGGTACGGTGTAACAGGTGTTATAGCTTTCGAGTGACATAAAATTACTTATGTTCTGATTATTTTGTAATATTAAAGCACATGAGTGGTTGCAGCTATTCTCTTGTAATTAAAGTCGTAATTAATTCCATGCATACCGGATTGTGAAAACTTACAGTGTCTCAAACACACTAGCAATTTCTCTGAAATGGAACTCTATATTTAGTGTATAGAGAAGATATTGTATTGTATTGTACCTAAAATTCGATACCGAGATTTCACCGGAAATGTTTTGGGACCCCCTGAATAAAAAAAAAGCATTTTTAGAAAAACGACCATCTGTGTGTGTGTGTGTGTGTGTGTGTGAGAGAGAGAGAGAGAGAGAGAGACAGAGAGAGAGGGAGAGAGAGAGAGTGTGAGTGAGTGAGTCTGTGGGCAGCATAGCTCAAAAACGAAAAGGCCGTTTATTACCAACCTTATATTTAAGTTTAGTATCTTCCCAGGATGCGACACGAAGATTTTCAAGAAAATTCCCCCACTCCAGCTACCCTTTATATGGAAAATTTTTCATTTTCCCAAAAATGGCTCCAACGATTTTGATGAAAATACATATTTAATACATCTTGAATTTTATGGGCATAGCTTCATAGACCTCTTTATTATGGCTGAATTTTGCTGAATTTGCGTAATTGGTAAACGTAAGAGACAGACAAAATCTTACTAAAGAAAGGAACATATCAAGTTTTTTTAGAACGTTTAACGCCAGCTTTTTCTGAATATGGCAGCCGATAACAATGATGATACAGGAAAAAAGCTGGAACTCCGGTGGGAAGCGATGGCGGGGGAGTTCGGAGAACTTGGAGAAACCCACATGTGGTCGCCTGGGATCGAATCCGGGCGGTCTTGGTGAGAGGCGAGTGGTCTAATCACTCGGCCACAGCGTGGCCCATATGGTATATGCCATTCACTTGAGTGATGTTCATGATTAATCGAAAAAACTAATACATAAGGCAGAAAGAACATGACCGAAATTAGGGAATTTCAACGAATCGCGGTCATCTGACTGGAGCGATATTGTCGAAACATCTTATCTGATGTTCATTTCTTTGAAATCTTGTCGTACATGACATTCTTTTGTTTAATCTCCTGTCTTGGTTATTAGTAACAAGCTCAAATAAAATAACGTTTGTTTCTAATTCATGTATTAATTATTAAAAGCTGAAAAAAAATAATCGTTCACTATTTCTATCGTTGCTATCGATATTCGTATATTGCGTGTAGGCACGCCGGCCATATCATAAAATTCAGGAGGCAGTGAATAAAGAAATAAAAACATTCGGTAAATAAACATGTGAATGCGTCATCTACCATTTGAGAAATAATGCATTACAATCATAATCTGATAAAATCTCCCTTTCTGTTTCGCTGAATGTCTTATCAAATACAACTCGACTGCCTCGGTGGTCGAGTGGTCAGCGAGCTGCCTTCTCACCCGGAGGTCCTGGGTTCGATTCCCGGCTGGGGAATTTTTCTTTAATCGGAATTATTTCCTATCTCCCATAGGGTCTGGAAGTATAAATGTGAGAGTGAATGTGCGTATGTTTAGTAATATAAAGTTTATTAACCTAATGTTCTGAACCTACAGTTTCACAAGTGAAAGCCCCCGAAATGACCATTCATGTTAAAGGGGGCTATACAAATGAAGCAAAAAAAAAATACAACTCGTGTTTTCATCTCCTAGAACAATTGACTCTTGCCGCATCGCTCCGATTGTGAATTATCGACAAGATGAAAACACTCGTGGTATTTTATGACGATGCCCATCTCGTTTACATCAAGGTGAATTTACACGTTTGACAAACCCTATTCTACATGTTACAGCGCATTCGTAGAACTAAAGGTAAGGCCAATTATTTCAGTTTTGATTTCCTTTGCAATCGTATAATAAAGTTCACAGGTTTATTATAATATAATACATAATATTTTTGGGAAACTTCATGTTGCACCAATGCTGATGTTCAAGCTGTACCACTACACACATTTGAAGGACCTCAGTGTACCTCAACGATTGGAAATGTAGACCGACCGGGAAGAAAACTGTTAGAACTAGATATTAAATATGTTGAAGTGAGCAATTTATACGAACACAGAATGCGGCGGGATCGTATCCCGGGTGCAGGTTTTGACTATTAGGAATGGTGTGGAGATGTGGATGCCCTAGCTCAGGATTTTGCTAGCATGGAATCTCTTTTCAGGAGTGATAAGTCACAAGTGATTTATTCATTTAGTTCGGCCATGTTCCGCCGTCGAACACACACGCATTCCTCCTAAATTTTCTACTGTTAAACTATGCATTTGCAACCGCGACTATTATTACTTATTACTTTTCATGCAGTGATTTCGCTGTATTATAATAACTATTTCCCTCAGAACTATTTCCCTCCATCACGGATCCCAAATATCACATCTTTGCTCTGCGGATGTTCTACGCCAAGTGGCAAAAAGTGTCGCCTGACCAGAGTCTCTTTTCCCGTTATGTTCCCCTCGGGCAGTGTAAGCTCACCCCTTCGGTTCAGTGCCCTACCCTCTTTATGGTACTGTCCTTCCGGGGTCGCTCGCCAGCTCGTGACAACTCGGCTACTTATACGTGTTTGAAATTTTTCTTCCCATTTTCAATGTACATTTGTCCCTTCTTAGTGTATTTTATATTATTAGCTATAATTTATATTTCTTTTTTGAATAACCCTTAGCCCCGTGACAAGACATGTACTGTTTCAAGATACAAGTTCTTTGTAGTGATATAAACTGGGAGTCATAGGATGATGTGTAAACAGAAGAGCGGGTATGCACAAAGCTGTGAGGAAAAGCATAACCGCGTTGCTTTAATTAATCAGGGTTAGACAATTACTTAACAGCAGGTTGTGAGGGAATTCTGCTTCTAGTTCTTGTTTAAAGCTATCCGTTTCATTACCGAGCTGACTAATGAATCCAGGAAAGAAAAATAAAATCTGATGTGTTACACCCACTTTTTACTTTCTCCATACGCACTATGTACATAGTGTATAGAGAAGGTATTGCACTCCACCCAAAAATTCGATACCGAGATTTCACCGGAAATATATGTTTTAGGGTCACCAATATCCAAAAAAAGCATTCTCACAAAAAGGTCCGTGTCTGTGTGTGTGTGTGTGTGTGTGTGTCCGTGTGTATCCGTGTGTCCGTGTGCCTGTGAACACGATAACTCAAAAACGAAAAGTCGGTAAAATACCAAACTTGGTACTTAAGTTTAGTATCTTCCAGGGATGCGACACGAAGATTTTGAGAAAAATCCCCACCCCCAACTACCCTTTACATGGAACTTTTTTTCGAAAATTTTGATTTTCTCAAAAATGGCTCTAACGATTTTGATTAAAATTTCGTATATTAAAGATATTTACCCGACAAATAAAATGTATATCTTGAATTTTCTGGGAGTAGCCTCTGAAGAGTAGTTTATTCTAGATGAATTTTACTAAATTTTGAATAACTGCTAAACCGTAAGAGATGGACAAAATATTACTACACAAAAAATGTAGAGCACGTTAAAACACACAATTTATGTTATATACATCTTTTTCGTGGAGTTCGTCGTTTTTGAGACATTCCTTATTTTTGGCTTCTGCTATGAAAAACATACTTTTCTCACACAGGAACTTGTCAACTCCTATCCATATAAACAAAGGAACTTCATTGACATAGCAACCAGCTTTTTACTATCATTTTAACCTATGGTAGTCCCTTATTTCGCTTCTACTTACAAGGAAGCAAGTAATAAGACTATTTCTGCTCATTTTTTTCTGATTAGCATAAAGTAAATAGAAGTATAAGCTTTTTAAGAATTATTTGTTGCAGGGATATAGAGAAAGTCATGTGAATGGTACACATCAGGTTTTTTTATTCAAGGGTTTCAAAACACATATTTCCGATGAAATCTCGCTATCGAGTTTTGGGGTGCAATACAGTACCTGCTATATGCACTATGCACATAGTAGGTGTAGAGAAAGAAAAATCAGAAAATAAATGCAAAAGAAATCTGATATTCAAAATCGTCATCAGTTCACCCTGAAGACGAGGAAGATGCACTTCTTCGAAACGTTGGTATCAAGCCAAGTTTTTACCTGGTTAGAAGCCCGAGAAAATTTTGAATTAATACGTCGCCAGGAAAGCTTCAGTTCTTATTTTAAATGTGATTTGTTCCATTCACATGACTATCTCTACATATCTGTAGCAAATTATTGTTAAAAGGCTTATTCTTCTACCTGTCTCATGCAATCGAAATAAATATGAGTAGAAATTTACCTTATTACTTGGTTCCTTGTAAGCAGAAGGTAAAAACTCTTATGAGTTCCATTTACGTGTTGTTCTCTAGCTGTTCGGCAAACAAACCTTTTATTCAAAACATCAATGTGTTATCTACATCATGTTACTCAAGGTAAACATAAGCTACGCCGCTATGTGAAGCAATTGAAATTCTAATCTCTTTGATTGCCAGGAGTGAGCAAACGAGAAACGAGAAGAAAGATGTCTTTCCGTTTCAGAAAAGTGACTATCTCGAAAACGGTTAATTCTACTAAAAACTGTATATTACATAAATGATATGTATTAATGAGATCTACATGTTTTGTGCAGTAACTTTTTGTATATTTCTTACGGTTTGCCAGTTACACAAAAGTCATCCAGAATGACGAGGTCTTCAGAGGTTATTCCCAGAAAATTCTAGATATACATTTCGTTTGCTATAAAAATGTGTTAAACATAAGATATTTTAATCAAAATCATTAGAGCCACTTTTGAGAAAATCAAAATTTCCGAAAAATATTGCATGCAAAGGGTAGTTTGGATGGGGGATTTCTTGGAAATCCCCATGTCGCATCATTGGAAGATACCAAACTTAAATACCAAGTTTGGCATTTAACAGTCTTTTCGTTTACGAACTATACTGCCCACATATAGAGACACACACACACATAGACACTTCTCTAAAAATGTTTTTTATTGAGGGGGTCTCAAAACATGTATTTTAGCTCAAACCTCGGTATTGACTTATTTGTGCAATACAATACCTTCTCTATACACTATGTATATGGTAGATAGGTGTAGAGAAAGTAATAATGGTCAACTGTTAACATCAACTTACCGTTATCTACTTTATATAGCCTTCCTGACAGGAAAGTAACAAGCAAGGATGATGTATTTGCAGATATTTATTTAATTATTTTACCTCATTAGCTACCTAACTATTCATTTATTCGTAATGAAAAACTATTGCCATTTCAGTAACAGTTTTCCCCTACCATATGATCTTACGCTTCACATCCAGGCCTGTAAATCCTTTTTAGTCATTTAACAGTTGAAAAGTAGAGTCATATGTTGGCAGTTAAAAGTTGCCCTTCCGTACAAACTTTAAACTGGATATGTTCAGTCGTCTAGAAGTGTGTATTGTAAAAACTCGCTCCTTTATATGCATGGACGACCAGCAAACTTTTTGACATCTATTGCTTTTCATACAGTCAGTAAACTTTAAAATACATATATAAAAACTGTTTAAATGTCTTCACTGCACAGACGAAGTTCTATGGCCATATCGGGAACTTCCATTTGGGGGGAAAAACCGAAGACCGATTTAAACCCAACGTAAAGAACCTCAAACAACGAGTTGTTTCTAATGCAAAGCTGGATATGTTAAATAAAACAATTGAAGAAAAAGTTCCCGTATGAAAAAGACTTTTAAATGTTTTAAAACTGAAACCAGTAACAAATAATATCTCAAAAACGGTCAACTTCACTACAAAAAAAGAAAAAAAAAAAATTGTCTAACTCTTACGATTTACTAATTATGTAAAATTCAAAATCGTTTGTATTAAAATCGTTAGAACCATTTTTGACAAAATCAAAATTTTTTAAATCTTTTCCATGTAAAGGGCAGTTGGGGGTGAGGGATTTTCTTGAAAACTTCGTGTCACATGCATGGAAGATACTGAACTTGAATATCAGGCACGCACATATACACACAAACACATACAGATAGACACACGGACATATTTCTAAAAATGCTTTTTCTGTTTCAGAGGCGTCTCAAAACGTCTATTTCCGGTGAAATCTCGGTATCAAATTTTGGGTAGAATATAATACCATCTCTGTACACTATGTACCTAAATGGTACGTGTAGAAACAACATATCACGTTAAGTTTGGCATTATGCTAAATTTTCATTTTAAATAACCCCTTAGTCTATGATTTCATCGGTCTTAAACAGTTGTCATAAAACATACATACACTACTGTAGAAATTCTACGCATTAGAGACAGCAAGTTAGCCGAAACGCCTACTAATCATGGTAATCATCGTAAACATCTAATAATTTAAGTTCAACGCCCTAGCCTTAGAGGTGTTTATAGAGATATATCTGCCTATTTCACATATTTTAGGTTATAGTAATAATACTTATATATGTCTATTTTCCTTATTTCGAAAATAACTGCATTTTATTAAAAAAAAATTGTATGTATTACATTTACATGACTTTGTATACATATCTAAAATTATTGTTAATAAACTTAATCTTTTATCTACTTCATGATAATCAAGCTAAGTATTAGCAGAATGGTCCTATTCTTATTTGTTTTTATTTATTTTTTTTATAAGCTTAACGTCCTTTAACCTGTTTGGTCATATCGGACGATGAATGAAGTTGGTGAAATGATGCTAAAATGAGTTAGGGGTCCATGGAACTTAAAGTTGCTCGATATTCGTCATCTCAGGATAAAGAAAAACCCCGAAAAAAACCTTATCCGGGTAACTCATTCTAAGCGAGATTAGAACTCACGACCTTTAGAATGTGAGGCAGACACGCTACCAGAATGGTCTTATTACTTAGTCCCTTATAAGTAGAAGAGGAATAAGGGAATACACTAGGCTACCGACAATCGATATTTTAAAATGAGGTTGCTATGGAATTGAAATCCGTTTCTTTGTGTGGCCAGGAGTTAACAAGTTTCCGTATGAGAAAAGTTTTAAGTATTTTAAAACTGAAACCAATAACAAGGAATATCTCGAAAATGGTCAACTCCACAAAAAATGTGTGTGGCATAATTGTGTGGTTTAAAGAGATTTAAGTTTTCTGTGAAGTAAATTTTAGTCTATTTCTTACGGTTTACCAGCAATGCAAAATTCAGAAATATTCATCCAGAATAGAGTTCTTCAGAGGTTATTCCCAGAAAATTCAAGATATTTATTTTAATTGCCATGTATATACTTTGAGTATACGAGATTTTAAACAAAATCGTTAGATATGTTTTTGAGAAAATCAAAAGGTTCAAAATGTTTTTTTATGTAAACAGTATTTGCGGGAGGGGGAATTTTCTTAAAAATCTTCGTGTCGCATCCTTGGAAGATACTTTTCGTTTTTGAGCTATTCTGCCCAGAGAGAGACACACACACACACACATACTGACAGACATACCACGGACATTTTTCTAAAAATGCCTTTTTGCATTAAGGGAGTCTCAAAACATATTTCCATTGAAATCTTGGTATAGAATTTTTGGGTCCAATACAATACTTTCTCTATACACTACGTACATAGTACGTATAGAGTAAGTAAAAAGTAGATTTTTTTTATTTTTCATGAAACTTCAGCCTTGCATACCCTTAAGTACAGCTCATAGTAATCCAAGGTTAAGTTATTTCTGCTATCTGCAGGTGAATGGAGAGTATAGTAGTTTCGCAGTCAAGTGCTTTGCTTAATGTGTAGTATCGCTATGAAATTTTGCGGTAACTGAAAGTCAAGCTGCTGTTAAAATCGTCCGTTAATGGACTCATTGAAAACTAATCCAGAGTAACCTTACGCTCCAATTAAATCTCCGGCTGTGTGCGTCCGCAGCAGATGGCTGTGATACCCGTGAACAAAACCGCATCAACTTGCCGTGTGAACATGGCCAGGTTTATTGTCATAAACTATGGTAAATTACTGGGACCAGTGACAGACGATTTGGCTTGATTAAATGAACGAAAGTTATCAACACAAAACTTTATTTGCAAAGTTACAGTACTTTACTATATTTCTTAACGTAATCGTCATTGTTATTAAGGTACCGTGGAACCGGTTTTTCAATGCAGATGTACTGTTCGACCGCTAAAGATATGAGCCAAGATCGCTATCGCTTTGAGGTCTTCATCGGTTGGGAAACCTTTTCCATCCAAAAGTGTCCAAAGTGAAACACCGGCTTTTTTACTTTCTCTATACATACTGTGTATAGAGTGTATATAGAAGGTATTGCATTGCACCCAAAAATTCGATACCGAGATTTCACCGGAAATACTTGTTTTGAAACTCCCTAAATACAAAAGAGCATATTTAGAAAAATGTCCGTGTATGTGTCTGTCTGTGTGTATGTGCGTGTGTCTGTGGGCAGAATAGCTCAAAAACGAAAAGACCGTTAAAGCCAAAACTTGGTATCTAAGTTTGGTCTCTTCCAAGGATGCGACATGAAGATTTTCAAGAAATTTCCCCCACCCCAAACTACCCTTTAGATGGAATAAAGTTTGAACATTTTGATTTCCTTAAAAATGGCTGTAACGATTTTGATTAAAATTTCGTATATTAATGGCCGCGCCGTGGCCGAGTGGTTAGACCACTCGACTCTCACCTAGACGGCCGGGGTTCGATCCCTAGTGACCGCATGTGAGATTTGTGGTGGACAAAACGGCGCTGGGGGGCGGGTTTTCTCCGGGTACTCCGGTTTCCCCCGCCATCGCATTCCACCGGTGCTCCATCGTCATTCATGTATCATCAGTGTCACCGCCTGCGGTGCCATTAGTAGTTAAAGCGGGCGTTAAACACTACCAAAAAAGCATGTCGTATATTAAAGATATTTAACTGACAAATAAAATGTATATCTTGAATTTTCTGGGAATAGCCCCTGAAGACTACTTTATACTGGATGAATTTTACGGATTTGTGCATAACTGCTAAACCGTAAGAGATGGGGAAAAACTTGCTACACAGAAAATGTAGCTCACGATAACACATCCAATTCAATTTATGTCATATACCTTTTTTTCGTGGAGTTGATCATTTTTAAGATATTCCTGGTTTTCCGTTTTAGCTTTGAAAAACATACTTTTCTCGTACAGGAATTTCTTAACTACTGCCCATACAAACAAAGGAATTTCAGTTAAACAGCAACCAGCTTTTGGCTATCATTTTAACCTATGGAACTCCCTCATTTCGCTTCTACTTACAAGGAAACAAGTAATAAGACTATTTCTGCTAATTAGCATGAAGTAAATAGAAGCATAACCTTTTTATCTACAATTTGTTGCAGAGATGTAGAGAAAGTCATGTGAATAGAACACATCAGATTTTTTTTTACTTTCTCTCTACGTACTATGTGTAAGGTGTATAGAGAATGTATTGTATTGCACAACAAATTCGATACCGAGATTTGAACGGAAATACATGTTTTGAGACCTCCTGAATCCAAAAAAAAAAGCATTTGTAGAAAAATGTCCGTGTGTGTCTATCTGTCTTTGTGTGTATGCGTGTATGTGTGTATATGTGTGTGTGTGTCTGTGGACAGCATAGCTCAAAAACGAAAAGACCGTTAAAAACCAAACCTGGTATTTAAGTTTGGTTTCTTCCAAGGATGTGACACGAAGATTTTCAAGTAAATCTCCCCCAACCCCAACTAAACTTTACATGGAACTTTTTTGGAAAATTTTTATTTTCTCAAAAATAGTCTAACAATTTTGATTAAAATATAGTATATTAAAGATATTTACCTGACAAATAAAATGTATTCTTGAATTTTCTGGGAATAGACTCTGAAGACTACTTTACTCTGGATGAATTTTACATAATTTGTATAACTGCTAAACCGTAAGAGATGGACAAAAACTTAAAACACAGAAAATGTAGAACACGTTAAAACATACAATTTATGTTCTATACTTCTTTTCGTGGAGTTGATTGTTTTTGAGTTATCCCTTGTTATTGGTTTCAGCTTTAAAGAACTTATACATTTCTCATACAGGAATTTATCAACTCCTGTCCATATAAACAAAGGAACTTCAGTCACTTAGCAACCAGTTTTTGACTATCACTTTAATCTATAGTACTTCCTTATTTAGTTTCTACTTACAAGGAAGCAAGACTATTTCTGGTAATTTTTTCTCGATTAGCATGAAATAAATAGAAGCATAAGCTTTTTAACAATCATTTGTTGCAGAGATGTAGAGAAAGTCGTGTGAATGGAACACATCAGATTGTTTTTAATTCATTTATCAACAATCCATAACGACTGATGAATTTCCACTCCGATCTTTATCGTACACACTGATTCGCCTTTGATTGCGTCATTTCTTCACTGAAGATTCGTTCATTGTATTATCACCACACACTTGCGTTGATATCCTCAGCAAGATACTGTGATTGGGCAAATCTTCTCCGATACTCCTTCTAAAATAGCTTAATTAGAAGTTAATGATTTTTAGTGCGCAATAAAGAATGATTTATTATACAGATCATACAGGAGACCTGAGTCAGCGAACTTATTTTTTGAAATGCTCCAATAACTGTGGTATAAAACCATCATGAATGGAGGCACATGTCTTTCTCTATGTACACTTGATCAACTATTGTTATAACTGCTTATTCTTTCTTGATTCTACTACATGTTAATGCTGATAAAAAATTGCATCAATTGTCTTATAGCATATTTATGTATATGTACAACGTATTAGGGGAAGACAATATGCCTTAGCTATATTCAAATCTTTTATCAGCGGGTTGTTATGCGATGGTTTTGAAATTCCTTACTCTCCTTAAACAGGAAGAAAAAGAAAAAGAGAACCGAATAACGATTCCGCATTTGAGAAAAGTGTTATTTGACACTTTACAAAGAAAACAAGGAATATCCCGGAAGATTATCTGCAACAAAAATACATAAATGTTAATTCAAGATCTTCTCGGGCTTCTAGCCAGGTAAAAACATTTAACTGACAAATAAGGTGTATATCTTGAATTTTCTGGGAATAGCTTCTGAAGAATAGTTTATTCTGGATGAATTTTACAGAACTACTACACAAAAAATGTAGAGCACGTTAAAACACACAATTTATGCTATATACATTTTTTCGCGGAGTTTATCGTTTTTTTAGACATTCCTTGTTTTTTGTTTCTGGTATGAAAAACTTATATACTTTTTTCATACAGGAATTTGTCAACTGCTGTCCATACATACAAACAAAGGAACTTCAGTGGCATAGTAACCAGCTTTTGACTATCACTTTAACCTATGGTACTCCCTTATTTCGCTTCTACTTAGAAGGAAGCAATTAATAAGACTATTTCTGCTAAATTTTTCTGATTATCATGAAGTAAATACAAGTGTAAGCTTTGTTGTAGAGATGTAGAGAAAGCCATGTGAATGGTACTCATCAGATTTTTTTTTTTTTATTAAGAGCTTGTTTGTTCCTTATGGTTTCACAGTTGTGAAAAGTATTCCAATATTCGAGACATAGAGAATGTCATAAAAATAATTTACATGTATTAATTTAATTAATATCTTTAAGATTTATTTATTAGAAAACTAAATATTTCGAAAAAAATGATCCATGCCTATGTAGTTTAGCCTGGGGGGCGGATTTTCTTGAAATGTTCGTTCGAATTCTTGAAAAATCCATGAACTTAAATATCAAATTTCATTCTAAGAGACTTGTTTTTATGTAATACTCTTCATAGGCACAAACATGGACCTTTTTCTAAAAAATAATTTTTCCGAGTTCAGGGCTCCTGAAGCATATATTTTAGGTGACATATTGGCATATAAAAATGACTGTAATACGATATTTCCACTAATTACATGTAAAATAAATAAGGACATGATCATTTAAACTTGGAATAAAATTCTACACTACACCAATCGGTGTCATTTGTGGGATTAGGTCTTTCTGGTTTAACGATAACTATTATTGAGTTTGCTCAGCGCCTCAGCCTGTATTGCCTGCATATTGCTCCGGCATAAAAACTAGTTAATGAACCAATTAAATACTTTATTGAGTTTGGGTTTCAACGTTAGGTAACCAGCTGGCCTGAATTAAAATTTTAGTGTACTTATGCATATGCGAATTATTAATGTGCAAATCTGTAAATTGTATAAGCGAATGTTTTGCATTAATTGAACATCGTTCAACTATTAATAACAAAGGATGCATTTAAATCATCATCCTTTCACTGCTAAAATAATTCAAATGTTTGTTTAGGATTAAGCTTAGGGGAGATATCTGCGCCGTTATATTTAGTAAAGCACCCCTCCAGCAGATGGATACACAGCCCCTAGCTATTGCAATGTAATGCGGCGTTGGACACTGCTAAAAATGACGCCACATAGAATTACGTACAAAGGTTTTACTTTCGCTACACGTACTTTGTACATAGTGTATAGCACCCACAAATTCGATACCGAGATTTCACCGGAAATGTATGTCTTGAGACCCCTTCAATCCCCCCCCTTTTTTTTTAGAAAAATGTCCGAGTGTGTGTCTGTGTGTGTATGTGTGTGTGTGTTAAGTTCAACATGTTTCAAGGATGCAATACGAAGATGTTGAAGAAAATCCCGTCACCCTAACACCCTTTACATGGAAAGATTTTCGAAAATTTTGATTTTCTCAAAAATGGCTCTAACGATTTACATTAAAATGTCGTATATTAAAGATATTTACATCGCAAATAAAATGTATATCTTGAATATTCTGCGAATAGTCTCTGAATACCTTTTTACGCTGGATAATTTTTATGAAACTTTGCATAACTGGTAAACCGTAAGAGATAAGACAAAAACTTACTGCACAAAAGACGTAGATCAGGATAAAATTCACAATTTATGCCATATACATTTTTTTCTTAGAGTTGACTGCTTACAGATAATCCTGGACGTTGATTTCAGTTTTAAAATACTTAAAACTTTTCCCATACGTAAACTTGGAAACTCTGGCCACGCAAAGAAACGGATTTCAATCCCATAGCAACCACATTTTAAAATATTTGACTATCGGTTTAGCCTAGTGTATTCCCTTATTTCCCTTATACTTACAAGGAACTAAGTAGGTAAATCAAAACTAAAAAAAAAAAAAAAAATCATCCAGAATAAAGAGTTCTTCAGAAATTCCAAGATACTTATCATGTAAATATCTTAAATATAAGCGATTTTAATCAAAAGTCGTTACAGCCATTTTTTGAGAAAATCAAAGTTATTGAAATTTTCTCCATATTAGGGTCGGCTGATAAGTCCCGGGCCTCTCAATGAAAACATTATTTAATTTTTTTTTTTTTTTTTGCTTTGTTTCTCAACATAGTTTCCAGAAAGGCTAATACATTTGTCATATCGGTGTTCTAATGTAATTAAACCATTTCTGTAGTATGATTTATCAAGGTCCTCAAAATAGCTATTTACCGAATTAATGACCTCCTCGTTGCTGTGAAATCTTCGTCCTCCAAGAAATATTTTGAGCTTTGGAAACAGGTGGTAGTCACTGGGTGCTAGATCTGGCGAATAGGGTGGATGTTCAAGCAATTCCAACTTTAATTCACACATTTCTCCCATTGCAACTACTGCGATGATGATGTGATGAAACAATTCTTTTTTTTTTCCAAACGAGGTCTTTTTCTTTTCACCTCATCACTCAAACGTTGCAGTAAGCTTGTGTAGTAGTCACCAGTGATAGTTGTACCCTTTTCCAAGTAAGCAATAAAAATAATTTCTTGTGCATTCCAGAAAACACTCGCCATAAACTTGTTAGCTGACAAAATTGACTTTGTGTTTTTTGGAGTTAGTTCACCTGGCGCAATCCACTGCTTTGACTGTGATTTACTTTCTGGAGTGTAGTGATGTATCCAAGTTTCAGCCATGGTAATAAGCAATCTCAAATATTCCCTGGGATTTTCACACATTCTTAACAGAAACAGTTTTTCTTTGCAGCTTGTTATCAACGGTCAATAACCGGGGCACCCAGCTTGCACAGACCTTGTGAAAGCCCAAAACATTACTTAAAATATTATCTGCACGTTGTTTTGATATTTTTACAGCCTCTGCTATCTCAAATAACTTCAATCTACGGTCTTCCAGTACTAAACGATGCATTTTTTCAATGGTCTCTGGAGTTGTCACTTCTACATGGCGTCACTAGTGCTCGTACGTCCCACTTTTAAACTTTTAATAATTGAATATGAAGGGATAAGGTCTTTAAATGTACTATGCATTTCCTCATTGGTTTCTTTAGGCGTTAAGCCTTTCAAATGTAAGTATTTAATCACTGTTCATTTTTCCAAAACCTCCATTTTCGTGAAAACTCTAAAGTTGTCTTGTTTAAAATGCTGTCATTTGAAAACTAAAAAGGCTATTACCCTGTAACTATGGATACAAGCTAGTCTAGAGTTAGATTATACAATGCTACCGTCTAACTGACCTAGCGGCGTCATATCTTTGTGAGGCCCGGGACTTATCAGTCGACCCTCGTAAAGGGTAGTTAATGGATGGGGATTTTCTTGAAAATTTTCTTATCGCATCCTTGAAAAGCATTGAAATTAAATATCAAATTTGGTATTTAACGGACTTTTCGTTTATGAGCTAAGCTGCTCGGAGTCTCACTCACACACACACACACAAACACACACACACACACACACACCTCAGAAATGTTTCTAATTTAGTTTTATTCATGGGGTATCAAAACAAGTATTTCCAGTGAGTCTCGGTATTGAAATTTTGGGTGAATTACAATACTCTCTCTACAAGCATGTACATGGTACGTGAAGAGAAAGTAACAAGAAAACTGTATCTGATGTCTCGGCTTATTAAGAGAGAATGAAAGGCTTTCTCACACATAAAGTGCCCGTTAAAGCCTAAGAGAATAACATAAATTACGTGTGTAATGAGAACCTTGAACGCGCGATGGCTATATGCTTTCTTGCAACGAAGCCATACAACCTGAAAAATGGCTCGCAGCAGAATTAGAACCGTGAGGTGTTTGGCAAGGCTCTTTTAGTTTAATTGTGTTGTAACTGTATAAACTTAGCTTTCTGTTAAGCAACATAGCATATGTTAAAGTTAGTCTGACCCACATTCGGACATGACGGAGACAACAGTGAAGGATCTAGATGGACCACAAGACATTAACGACATTTCTTTAAGAGAAAAGCGTGACCATCAACAGAGAACATTAAGGAGGATAACTGCTGTACGTGAATCTACAACCCCACAATCCCGTTAAGTTCTCTCCGAGAACAGGGGCACATCTAACACACCTCGGGCTGCCAACTGTTCTGGTCTGGTTACTCCTCTGGTAATTTTCATGGATAAGGACTAATGTATACATGCTATAGGTGAGGTAATATCGAACTTATTGCCTTTCCTACATTATCATGTTTACCTTCTCTACGAGTACTGTGTTAAGAAGGTATTGTATTGTACCCAAAAATTAGATACCGAGATTTCACCTGAAATATATGTTTTGTGACCCATTGACCCAAATCCTACATAGAAAAATGTCGTTTGTGTGTGTCTCTTTGTGGGCAGCATAGCTCAAAAACGAATAGGTCGTAAAATACCAAACTTGGAATTTAAGATCAATAATTTCCAAGGATGTGACACGAAGATTTTCAACAAAATCCTGTACCCCAACTAACCTTTACATGGTAAAAATTTCGAAAATGTTGATTTGATCAAAAATGGCGCTAACGAGTTTGAATAAAATCTCGTATGTTAAAGATATTTATATGACAAATAAAATATTTAATTTTCTGGGAACGGCCTCTTTAATCTTAATTAATTTTGCGGAATTTTGTACTTAACAAAATGTAGTACTCGTTAAAACACACACTCTATGTTATAGACATTTTTTCGTCGAGTTGACCGTTTGAGATATTCCTTGTTATTGGTTTAAGTTTTAAAATACTTATTTTCTCACACGGCCGGCAAACAAAGGAACTCCAATTAGTAACCAGCTTTTAAAAGATTTGACTCCCTCTTTAGCCTAGTGCATTCCCTTTTCCCTTTCTCTACACATACTATGTACATAACGTATGGAGAAGGTATTGCATTCCACCCGAAAATTCAATACCGAAATTTCACCGGAAATAGCGTTTTAGGATCCCCTGTATCCATAAAGAACTTTGGAAAATGTGCGGGTGTGTCCGTGTGTCTGTGAACACGAAAACTCAAAAACGAAAAATTGCTAATATAACACACTTGGTATTTAAGTTTAGTATCTTCTAGGGGTGCTACACGAAGATTTTGAGAAAAATCCCCCAACCAAACTATACTTTACATGGAAAAAAATTTGAAAATTTTGATTTTCTCAAAAATGCCTCTAACGATTTTGATTAAAATGTCGTATATTAAATATATTTACATCGCAAATGAAATGTATATCTTGAATTTTCGGGAATAGCCTCTAAACGCCTCTTAGTTGTGAATGATTTTTGCTAAATGTTGTTTAACTGATAAACCGTAAGAAATAGACAAAAGCTTACTGCACAAAACATGTAGATCACGTTAAAACACACAATTTATGTCATAAAGGATTTTTTCATGGAATTGACTATTCCTGGTTGTTTGTTTTAGATTTAAAATACTTAAAGTTTTTCTCAACCGTAAAGTTGTAAATTTGCATAGAAACGGTTTTCAACCTTAGGGCAACCAGCTTTTAAAGATTTGAATATCAGTTTAGCCCAGGTTATCCCTTATTTTCCTTTTACTTACAAGGAAGTAAGTAATTAAGACCATTTCTGCTAATGTTTATCTCGATAATCATAAAGTTGATAGAGGATTAAGCTTTTTAACAATAATTTGTTACAGAGATGCAGAGAAACTAATTTGAATGGAGCACATATTATTCTTTTTCTTTTGCTCCATTTATCTGCCACCATTAACATCTAGGTCATATCGGTGCTTTCTTTTGGAATAATTGCTCATGGCAAAGGTTTTCACTCCCTTTCTGTTCGTACATTTAGGTTTGCTCTCACGCTCCCATTCATACTTGCAAGGCATATCTTGGTTAGATAAACATTCCCACGCCCAGCCTGGAATTGAACTCGGGACCACTTTTAATGGCTACATTCGTTGTGTGCGTGTTCATACTGCCACTTTAAAAAGTATTAAAAAAAAAGTATTTCTCACTACTGTGTTCCACTAAGAAGAATGTGGCTGTTGTCATTAGGTGCTCTTGCGTCATCTGAGAAAGATTGCGGCTCTTCTTTTAAGTCAACAAGGCTACCTATCTCTTAAAAACATATACTTTTGTGCTGTAAATGCTGAATATAGGCTTGGATACTGACACTGTGCGATATATTAAGTGTAGATCCATTTAAAATCATCCAGAACTACCACATGGTACAGTACCATTTCACTTCTTAAGATAGAACATTGAAATTAAATTACTTTTATGTAGTATAACTGAAGTTAACTGAAGTTAAAATATGAATGAAAATTATGATTTTAGGCCGCGAAAGGTTCCAGAGAAAAATGTATCTAAATGTTATTTTAAATACATGCTTCCATATTTTATATTTTATATAAAATTAACTAAATAGATTAGGAACATTAAAAAAAATAGGTAAAATGTTTCACTAACTTTAAATTTTCAGGATATGTCATTACGTGGTTAATGAGATACTTCAAACATACTTCACTGCTGGATAAGATTCATACACTCAGATTCCCTGTTCCCTTAATACATGCATTTGATACGTTATGTCAACTTTTGACTCCTTCCTTTTGTGCTGCTATTTATAACTGAAATGTTAGGCTGTGATGGAAATTGGTTAGCAGTAACTTTTGGAGCTACGGCACTTGTCAAGAAAGCCATTATTGAACATTCGTTTAAAATGAAATGTATCACTGTGTCGTCACCGCTCCGGTAAAAGGAAAATCACGTCATGCTTTAAAGCAAGGGCTGCCAAATTTTCATAAACAGGGCCACATTAACCCTCAGAGAATGGAGTAGCGAGACAAAGTTTTTAGATACGAACCATATATTCAGGGGTACGCAAACATCACACCAGCTTTCAATCACAGCATTTGTTGTACTAAAATAAAAAAAAATCCACACTTACATATTAATAAGTAATCATTCATTTATTTTCTCACGTCAAAGTAACTCACATACAATATACCGGGTGGAAAGGAATGTATTACATTCATTCTAATATGTGCTTCATAAAAGCATTTACACAAAAGAATCTAATAGCATTTTGATCAGCGATTTTGAAAAAATAAATTGCTTTTATTCCAAATTGGATGAGTAATTCCACAAGAATGTACGAAGATAATGGTTTGTTATTTATAAGATGTGCAGAGTGACATATTTCTGACATTACTTTCGATTATGGGACATCACACAGAGTTTCGAAATAATTAATCATTTAAAAGCATTAAAGGAACATTCCAGGTAGCTTTTTCAGAGGTGAAGTAACTCGGCAACATTGCGTTGAGGCTGGTCAGGTTTCTGAACCAGCTTCTAGAAGTAAACACGCCGGTCGCTTGCAAACACGATAGGATGGTGTAATGTTTTGAGAGATAACGAATACAATCGGCATTCTGATTGGCCTACGCTGCTGTGGCAGCAGCAATGAGGCGTGTTTGTTTATATACTGACCAAGTGACACCCACAGAACCTGCAGCTTTACTAGTTTGTCTGCCACTTGTTTTCGAAAAAATCTTATGTGTTCCATTTACGACTTTCTCTACGTCGCTGTAATAAATTATTCTATCCACTTTATTACACTTGAGATAAATATTAGCAGAAATTTTGTTAATTACCTGTTTCCTTGTGAGTATAAGGAAAATAAGAGAATACACTAGACTAAAACGATGGTCAAATCCTTTAAAAGCTGGTTGCCATATGGTTGAAATCCGTTTCTATGCTAGGCCAGGAGTTCAGAACTTTCCTGCGAGTATTTTGCATATGAAACAAGTAACAAGAAATATCTGAGAAATTTTCAATTTCACCATAAAACCAAAAAACAAACAAACAAAAAAAAAAACAAACAAAAAACATGAATTACATAAAGCGTGTGTTTTAACGTGTCCTACATTTGTTGTGTAATAAATTTTTGTCTATCTCTTACGGTTTACCAGTTACGAAAAATTTAGCAAAATTCATAAAGAATAAAGGGGCTATTTCCAGAAAATTCAAGATATACATTTTATTTGCCATATTATATCTTTAATATACGGTATTTTCTTCAAAATCGTTATTGCCATTTTTGAAAAAAAAAAAAAAAAAATGTTCGAAATTTGTCCAAGCTAAGGGTAGCTTGGGATGGGGGAATTTTTCTCAAAATCTTCGTGTCGCATCCCTGGAAGATACTTAACTTAAATACCAACTTTTCGTTTTTGAATTATCGTGTTCATAGACAGACGGACACAGACACTCATTCACACACACACATGGTAATTTTTCTATTTTTTTTTATACAGAGGACCCTAAAATATGTACTTCAGGTGAAAACTTGATATCGAATTTTTGGATATATTACAATACCTTTCTTTATACTGTGTACATAGTACGTATAGAGAAAGTAAAAACTAAATTATTTCAATTGTATCGTAAGATACAAAATGTGTTCCAAATACCGAGATCTGTCACCGGTTTATTTTGTGATGACTTCTCCTCCACCCGGTATATTACTACCCGTTATTGAAATATGTCTATATTCAACTTGAAGAACCCCACTCACCTTTGCGTGATAAAATGGTTTTAATGTTGTACTGTGATCAAAACGGACCCTACATTTTTATCAGTCATAGTAGACCTTATTTTAGTTTGATATATTTCACTGTTTAAATTGTCTTTTAATAGATATAATACGTTGATGCAAATACTTATCAGCTCTTTTGCAAGGTCTTTCAAACAAGGAAACGCGCCTGCATCTTAGGCAGACTGTGGTAACAAGCAACTACATTAATTTCCATAAAGTTGTTCTTCAACCGGTCATTACGCTGAATATCAATTAAAATCTGGGCAATGTACATCACTTACTCTTTCGTAATCTGTATTCAATAAGTTATTTGAAAAAGATAGAAAAATAAATTAATTTAGCAGATTTTTGTTTATTTTTCAACAAAGTCTTCTTTTAGCTCAATACACTTTTTCCAGCGTTTCTGCAGCTGTTTTAAACTTTCAGAAAAGTAGGATTTCGGAAGGCCCTCAAAATAGGCATCTGTTTAAATGACTTCTTCGTTAGACGTGAATCGTTTTCCACCGAGGAACTTTTTCAAGTTTCGAAATGAAAAAAAAAAAATCACTGGGGGCCAAATCTAGTGAAAACACTGGATGTTCTAGCAATTCAAAACTTAATACTGCAAGTTTCGCCGTCAAAATTGCGCAGGTACATTGTCTTGATGGAAGAAAATCTTTTTCTTTGCCAAATGAGGGCGTTTTTTCTTGATTTCTCCGTTCAACTGATGCAATAACAATGCCAATTACTATTAATTTTTGTTCTTCTTTTCAGCAAGTAATCGATGTGGATGATTACCTTGTCCGCAGTTTTCACCAACTTGGTCTTCTTTGGAGCCGGTTCACCTTTAAAAAGCCACTGTTGCGACTGCAATTTTGTCTCTGGAATGTAGTAGTACATCCATGTTTCATTAAATGTTATGTATCGATGCAGAAACTCGAAAGGATTGCGACGGCAATGTGCCAAACCAAATTCCGAATTTATCCCACGATTGCGTTTATTCTCCATTGAGAGGAAACGCAGCCACCATCTTGCCAAGACCTTTGTCAGACCTAATTTTTGGTACAAAATTGAGAACACTGTACCTTGTGGTATACTTGTGATCTTACTATTTCGCGAACTTTGATTCGTCGATCACTCAGAACCATATCCTGGATTTTGTCAATAATTTCAAAGGAAGTCACTTCTACTGGACGTTTGGAACGTTGTTCATCATTTTTAGATTTGCGACAATGTTTAAATTCATTTATCAAATTGCAAATTATTGTTGCAAACTCGGGATCAGTAGTGTCATGAACTTCATGCAATTCTTTATCTCTTTCGGTGTTAAGCCTTTTAAATAGAAGTGTTTAATCTCCGCAGAAGCTCTTTTTTGTTGTTTTTTCCATACTTCTAAAGAAACAGAAGATTATTGAATCGGTGGTCTATGGCAACGAAACCACGTGATGGATATAGCTGAAACTTTAAGTGCCATCTAGTAAGACACGACGGTTACTAATACAAATGATTTCCGATGCTACCAGTATAATTTCTTGGATTTTCTAAGCACTTATTGAACGCCCCTCGTATAGCTTTAACCTAATACAAGCGCACCACTTATTTTTATTGCATGACACCTAAAAAATCGATACCGAGATATCACCGTAAACACATATTTGAGACCCTCTGAATAAATAAATTTAAAAAAAAAAAAAAAGTCCGTATATGTATGTCTGTGAACAGCATAGCTCAAAAACGAAAAATCGGTTTAATTGTAAACTTGGTATTATATTCGAAAATTCTTATTTTCTCAACTACATCTCTAACGATTATGATTTAACTGCTCTATGTTTAAGATATGTTTTTTCCATGAAAAACGAAATGTTTAGCTTGAATTTTCTGGGAATAGCCTCTGAACATCTCTGCATTCAGCATGCCTTTTTAAATAACTTGAAAATCGTAAGAGATGGAAAACATAACACTTACTGCACAAACGATATAGATCTCGTTAAAATACACAATTTATTAATATACATTTGTTTTGTAGATGTAACGGTTCCCAACGTATTCCTTGTTAGTGACGTAAATGTCAAACTACTAAAAGTATTGTCTGTTAGCGAGGTTTGATTTTTAGAGTTTCAAGTTCTGCAGAAAACGAAACCAAGGAAAATTAATTATTTGATTTAGGCTATTACTTCGAAATTATATTAAAACGTGTAATCATAAATTGTATTTCATGATATTACACTACAATAACATGAAACCTTTAATATTTACGGATGTTACATAAATATTGTACATACCACGGCTCAGAAAGTTTAAAATGCATCCAATAGGTAATTAAATGTTATTGCGAAGAAGGAAGGTGGTGGTCAAACCCATTGCAATTATCTATTTTGAAAATTAATATAAACATGACCTTAAATATGATCTGACAATAGGTTATAATATTAGCATAAAACCAAATAGATTGTCTGGTGATTTATCTGGTTATACATACATTAATATAAACATGACCTCAAATATGATCTGACAATAGGTTATAATATTAGCATAAAACCAAATGTTGTGAATAGATTGGCTGGTGATTTCTCTGGTTATACATACATTAATTTTTTAACAGTGGCAACAATGCTGGAATAATGCCATCTAGAAAGTAGCGAACGATTTGGTATAACTAAATAGTAACGAAACATATCAACACAAAACTTTATTTACAGTACTTTATTTTGTTTTTCAGCGTAATCGTCATTGCTCTCAAGATATTTATTGTCACGTGGTGCTGGGTTTTCAATGCAGATGTTATACTCTGATCTGAGCCAAGATGTCATGGTCACTTTGAGCTCATCATCGGTTGAGATATCTTTTCCACATAGAAAGCCATGTACGGCGTCCAAAGTGAAACTCTGTTGTTGCTGTTTTAGTTTTTTTTAAATCCTTTAACGACATTTGCTTGCACTTCCTCCATAACGCTTGATGAACTTCCACTCCGGTCTCTGTCGTACAAACTGGCCCCTCCTTGATTATTCACCATTTCCTCACTTAAAACACGTTCATTGTAACTACCATTATGCACTTGCGTTATTTGCCTATAAAATTTGATTGGTCAAACATTTTCTTAAATAAAAAGAAACGAACAAATTCTTTGGCGGTAAAAAACTGTTACAACGTGACAATAATTGCCGTGAGAGAAAGGAGATTACGTAGAAATATAGGCAAAGGTAACAGCTTCCATAACGCTAGGAACGCATGATATATTATAACGGTGGTGAGTACATCAAAAATCTGATGTGTACTATTCACATGACTTTCTCTACATCTCTGCAACAAATTATTCTTAAAAAGCTTATACTTCTTTTTACTTCATGCTAACCAGAAAAAAATCAGCAGAAATAGTCGTAATACCTGCTTCCATGTGAGTAGTAGCGAAATAAGGGAGTACCATAGGTTAAAGTAATAGTGACAAGCTAGTTGCTACGTCACTGAAGTTCCTTTGTTTGTATGGACAGCAATTGACAAATTCCTGTATGACAAAAGTATAACTTTCATAGCAGAAACTAAACACAAGGAATGTCTCAAAAACGATGAACTCCACGAAAGAAATGTATATCACATAAATTGTGTGTCTTAACGTGCTCTACATATTTTGTTTTTGTCCATCTCTTACGGTTTAGCAGTTATTTCAAATTCCATAAAATTCATCCAGAATAAAGTACTGTTTAGAGGCTATTCCCAGAAAATTCGAGATATGTATGTATGTATTTATTTCTCTGCAAGTGGGTATCACCCGGTGGCAGAGTTATATATGTATACAAGATATATAAACAGTAAATCACAGCTGCCAGTTTATGACTTTGTAAGCTAGATATAATAGCTATATACACAAATATGAAGACATTAATTTTTCTCTCAATTCAGATTAATTAATTTCATAATTAGAATCACGAACCAATTTAACATTTGTATTTACAACAATATAAAATCACAAGCATTTCATTTAAGGAATATTTACAAAAATCATCCAACATTAATATCAAGATGTTTTCTAAATTTCTTCAGAGAGAGGGGACAACCCCGAAAGGCTGCTCCAGGCAATTCATTCCAGTCTTTTATGGTTCTATTTACAAAGGAGAACTTTCCCACGTCAGTTCTGTATCTTCTACCCTTAATTTTGAACGGATGATCGTTTCGTGCATAGTAAGTTGGGTTTTCCAGTTTGTCAGTAACGTCCTCCCATGCGTTTAAGCCAGCGTAAGCTTTAATTAATGCGCACAACCTCTGTTTCTCACGCCTAACTTTCAACGGCTCCCATTTTATCGCCTCAGCGTTTGTAGGCCCAAAATATTTACCCCTTTTTTATGAATGTTATAGCCCTTTTCTGGATCTTTTCTTACGAATCAATTTGATTTACTCTATACGGGTCCCAACAAGTTACTCCAAATTCCACGACCGGCCGCACTAAGGACTTGTACGCGATTTCCCTGGACTTTGCACTCCCCTTTTTTAAAATCCTCATTAGGAAGTGCAGTGTTTTCCACGCTTTCTTAGATACAGAATTTACCTGCTCGTCCCATCCAGCGTTACTCGCCAAGTAAACTCCCAAGTATTTGCAGCTGTCCACCTGTGGAATTTTTTCCCCACCCATGTGATAGTTTTGCAGAAATTTTTCCCTAGATCTATTAAATGCAATTGACTTACTTTTGCCAGCGTTAATTTTCATTTTATTTGCAGCAGCCCAATCATTAATTTCTTTTAAATCACCCTGAAGAGCAGTCTCATCTTCAACATTTCTAATTTTATTGTAAATAATACAACCGTCTGCAAACAATCTTATCTGGCATTTTATGTTAACAGTTATTAACTGGAAGGTGCGAAACCGGTTTGAAGGAGAGAAAATTACACAGCTGTGGTCACTTGTACCTGGCAAGACCTCACATGCGCTAAACAATGAGGTCTGCATAGAAACACATCCAGTACAGCCGATTTCCGGGTATCTGTTTTGAGTACCTGCGATAACCCATGATCCCAAACCAGAAGGTTAACAACATATTGAGCTTCGCCTCCTAATAACTGCCCATTCCAGTTTACATTTGGCAAATTTAGATCTCCTGCTAAAATAACATTTTTTCCCGTTTCTGAAGAAATTTTTTCCACTAGTTTATGAAGAGTTTTAAAGTTAGTTTCGCCAGGTGGTCTGTAACACGCTATTAATGTAATGTTATTTGCTTCTTTTTCGTGATCGATAATTTCAATGGCCATCATTTCTACGTCTTCTTCCATCCACAATATCTTACTGCTTAACTCTAACTTGGTACAAATAAAAATTCCCCCTACCCTTCCTTCCCTGTCCCTCCTAAACACCCTGTAATCTGATCTAAATATCTCCGCGTCATTAATATCAACACTGAGCCATGACTCCGTACCTATAATCACACTTGGATTACTTATTTCCATTAAATTCCAAAATTCTAATGTTTTGTTTATTATGCTTCGGCAATTTACCTGTAACAGCCTTAAGGAATGTGCCCCTACCTGAGAATCGTCGCTTCCCCGAAGCCGTTGTCAGTGCTGCCCGGTGCCACTGCTCCACTCGGATACCCTCGCGAACAATGCTGCCAGCTTTGAAGTTCCTTTTCTGTTTAGGTGAACACCATCCCGTCCATAGTCCCAGTCATCAATCCATGAATTTGAGTCCACAAACTGCACATCCAGTCGTTCAACCACCCACGAAAACGCGTCGTTTACCTGCCTTACCTTCCTCCAGTTGATATCGTGTCGCCTCAAAACTCCACTGATGACAATGTTTGCTGACGGAAACAGTGCCTTTGTCTTCTTAACTAAATCATACATGTCTCCCATCACATAGTCAGAACTCCTTCGTAGGTCATTACTTCCAACGTGTAATACGATGGTCCGGTAGTTGCTTTCTTCCTCCTCTCGCTTCTTCTCAATTTCCCTCAGTAGGCCGCCAGTCTTTATGCCAGGATAGCAAGCTACCTTTGCATTTGTAGTTCCCGCGTGTCTAACGATAGAGTCGCCGATGATCAAACATGGTTTCTCCTCTTTCTTTAGGTCATCTTCCCTTGTCTCCCTCAGTAAGCGGTTTTCTTCTTTAAGCTTCCGAATAATATCTTCCGCTGTTTTCAGCTTGTCGCGTAAGTCTCGTAGTTCCTCCTGCAGCTGCTCCAATTTTTTATCATTTGCGGTGACGGTCACATCTCTCCTGCAATCCTTACATGACCAGTTTTATTCTATGTTCTGTTCTCTCTTAATTTTTTGACAGCCAAAATGGTACCATCTCGCGCATGAAATACAAAGAAGTCCGGGCCTCAGTGCTTTGTTGCAGCTTCCACATCTTTCATCTCCTACAGGTCCTGGATTTATTTCAACTCCTCCTATCACAAGCAGGGCTAGTAATATAAAAGTCGTAAAATAATAATTCTTCTTAGTTTCCGTAGCTCCAGTCGCCTCTCTACCTGCTTTCCGCGGTCGCCTGCCCGACCACATTCCTACACTCGCCCGGTAAACAACCAGATCCACACCCATTGTTCTGTTGCTACCTGCCTCCCACTGGTACGTCCGCACTGCTCGAGATCCCAAGCCAGGTAATTAGCTTTAATATACGATATTTTAATCAAAATCGTTAGAAACATTTTTGAGCAAATCAAAATTTTCGAAAAAAGTTCCATGTAAAGGATAGCTGTGGGTGGGGGGATTTTTCTCAAAATCTTCGTGTCGCATCCCCGGAAGATACTAAACTTAAATACCAAGTTTGGTATTTTACCGACTTTTCGTTTTTGAGTTATCGTGTTCACAGACACACGGACACACACACACACACACACACACACGGATCTTTTTCCGAAAATGTTTTTTTAGATAAAGGGGACCCTAAAACATATATTTCCGTTGAAATCTCAGTATCGAATTTTTGGGTGGAGTGCAATACCTTCTCTATAGACTATGTACATAGTTCGTATAGAGAAAGTAAAAACCTATATGAATGCTATGTATCTAAATAAAGAGCAGTTGCCATTATCCTGTATATCTTAGTGACACAAGTTAGAGCATAAACCATGTATGTTTCTTTTTATTAACCTCTCATAGGCTGCGTCTCCCTTTACATCTCTTCATATGACGTAAACCGAAAATGTGAAGGAAGCTGAACTAACATTGCATTATGAAAAATACGGTACCTAAAATCAGGAAAATGTTATAGGAATACGGTAATTGCGAAAAAAAATTTAAATTGCATGCTCAATTTGCACATAACTATGCAGGTCCATTAAGTGCTGTATATGTTAATTTGGATTTTTTTCTACAAAATTTGAGAATTTTTTTACAAAAATTCAAATGAAAAAGATGTCGACCATTCGTACGAGGGCTATCCAGAAAGTGAGAGACGACTTGGCATAACCAAATAATAACAAAAATTATCAATACCAAACCTTATTTACAAAGTTACAGTATCTTACTCTATTTCTCAACGCAATCGTCACCATTGCTATCAAGCTATTTATTGCCTCATAGTACCAGTTTTCAATGTAGATGTGCTCTTTCCCGCTATAGATTTGAGCCAAGATGTCACTGTCACTTTGAGGTCTTCAAGCCTGGGAAAGTTTTCCATCCAAGAAGTCATGTGCAGTATCCAAATTGAAACCGGTTTCTTCTTAATTATTTTAACAACATTTGCTTTCAACTCCTCCATAACGGTCAATGAGCTTCCACTCTGGTCTTTATCGTACACACTGGTTCTTCCTCGATTACTCGTAAATTATACGCCATTTCCTCAATGAAGACTCGCTCATTTTTAATCACCGTGTACTTACGTTATTTGCGTATAACATTCGATTGATCGAACATTTTGTGCATTCAATAAAAAAAAAAAAAAAAAAAAAAAAAAAAGCAATAAGTTCTTTGACGTGAAAAGTTATAACACTGGCGTTGAAAAACTGGTACCACATGACAATAAATGTCTTGGCAGAATGGAGATTACTTTGAGAAATAGAGTGAGGTACTGTAACTTTTATGTTGATAACTTTTATTATCATTTAGTTATGCCAAATCGTCTGTCACTTTCTGGGTGGCCCTCGTATCTACTACGATTAACTGAGCACCACTTTTGCTCGACTGTTACCAACTTATTGCAGTTCACATACAGAATCGGTTGTAAAATACAGCTTGGTTTGATGGGGCATTGATGGCCGAAGAAAACTTTGAAATTCCTTTAGCTGTTGTTCCTATGAATAAACCTGTGGTGCTGAGGCGCTAGGATATGAAATTAATGAAGCCGCAAGGTAATTTGTGATTTTCTAGAAGAGGCTAGATAATACTCTAGGGTGACGCAAGTAGAAAACAAAGCATGTCAAAATTCCGTACTAAAACATTGAGTTTTACGAGCCCCTCCGTGAGCAACAAAAGCTTAGCAGATCTCGCGCAGTGCAATAAATAAAATGATTGGTGGCAGCCATTCCTCATGGTATCATGTGCTTGAACGCTTGCGCTTGGCTTGTACATGCGCCGTCATTTATTCTTGCACAATAATAAAACATGCAAAATGCTCGATCTTGGGGAAAATATGTGGGACGGGTTTCTCCATATACCACTCTTCGCTCTACTAAACAGAGTAGGCAGGGGAAAGTATTGTATTCCACGTCGAGATTTCAACGCAAACATATATTTTGAGTCTCCCGGAATAAAAATGAAAAATAAAAACTGAGGTGTGCTATTCACATTACTTTTTACATTTCTGCAACAATTTATTGTTAAAAGTATTTTATTTGCTTCATACTAATCGATAAAAAATTAGCAAAAATTTTCTTTTTACATGTTTTCATGTAAGTTGAAGGGAAGTACCATAGACTAAACCAACAGTCAAAATATGGTTGCAAAGTGATTGAACTTCCTTTGGTTAATGGATAGGAGTCGACAAATTCCCGCATGAGAAAAGTATAAGTATTTTAAAGCTGAAACTAATAACAAGAAATATCTAAAAAGAAAATGATCAACTTCACGAAAAAAATGTATACAACATAAATTGTGTGTTTTAACGTGATCTACCTCTTTTGTTTATTTCGTATGGTTTATCAGTTACGCAAAATTCAGCAAAATTCATTCAGAGTAAAGAGATTTTTAGAGACTACTCCCACAAAATTTAAGATATACATTTTATTTGTCATGTAACTATCTTTAATATACGACATTTTCATCAAAATGGTTAGAGCCATTTTAGATAAAAATCAACATTTTCTATATTTTTTCCATGTAAAAGGTAGTTCAGGGTGGGAGGTTTTTCTTTAAAAGCTTCGTGTCGTATCCTTGGAAGATACTGAACTTAAATACCAAGTTTGATACTTTTCGTAATGGACTTTTCGCTGCCCACAGACACACACTGATAGACACACGGACATTTTTCTAAAAATGCTTTTTTGGTTTCAGGGGGTCTCAAAACATATTTCTAGTGAAATCTCGGTATCGAATTTGTGGGTGCAATACAATACCTTCATTATACATTATGCATATAGTACGTGTAGAGAAAGTAAAATATTTTGTAGTAGTAATTTTTTTGCAGTAAATCATGTGAATTGAACAAATCAGGTTTTTTCATAATCGTGTTTAACATAACCGGCAAGGCGCATGTTTAGTGCACCTGCAAATTTCTGTACCAATTAGTGAATGTATATTGTCCTAAAGGTTTCGCTTAATTATATAAACATAGTATCAAAGAGGAGCGAGTAATTGCACCCCTCGGCATTAAACATTCACTTTTGAAAGCAGGTGGACTGAACACACACAGATGAAAAAGATAAAAGAAAGTTTCTCCAGTTTATCTGAGAATTATAATTTAAAGGGAGCAGAAACGAGCAAATGTATTAATATACGAGGGCGGACCAAAAAGTAACATACAGTAATTTTTAACTGTCTTGGTATTGCAGCTGCAATGTTACACATATAGTTTGAAGTTTTCACTACAGTGGGTATTTTTATTTCATGTGCAGCTCTAGTGAGAGAACCGTGAACTACGCAACAAAGATGGCACTCATGCTGCTGTCATCCACGTGTGAAGAGCAGAGATATTTGTGAGCCAAATTCATAGGGACATGCATAGTGTGTATGGTGATGATGATTATATGGACCGTAGTAATTTCTCCAGGTGGTGTGCATTCTTCCAAGAGGGTCATGTGAACCCTATTTTAGTGGTCCCGCTCCGGGAGGCCGGTAACAGCTGTAACCCCGCAGAATGTCAGAGGCATTGAGGCAATTTTTAAAGACCAGCATGTGCAACTGCCAACATTGTCGCAACGGTTCAACATTTTCTATGGTGCAGTGTACGATGTTGTTCATGATACATTGCAATTTCGTAAAGTTGGTGGCTGCTAGGTTACACAGGCAACACAATGGCCGCGGATGATGACAAGTTTGGTTTGTTTAACACATTACACCACAGAAGGGCATGGACTTTCTGAAAGGAATCGTCACTGGTGATGAGTCGTGGGCATACCACTACACGCCCGAAACAAAGCAGACAGGTTTGGAGTTGAAACATACTGGTTCTCCAGCAAAGACAAAATTCAAAGTGTTTCAATGTGTAAGGAAAGTGCTTGTGACAGTGTTCTGGGATATGCATGGTGTTTTATTGGTGGACTTTGCTGTAGCCCACATTGAAACTTTCGTGTTCTTCGTGACACACGCCACAACATTAAACTTCTTCATGACAATGATCGCCTCCATGTTGCTGCTGCTGTTCGTCAGAAATACACCAAGTTTGGTTGTGAGGTATCCAGCATCCACCATACGTCCGGACCTTGCACCGTCGGACTTTCAAATGCTTGGTCTCATAAATAAATTCCTAGCCGGCATAACGCTTTGCGACATATGCGGAAATGAAATCAAGATGGCTACACTCCAGAGAAACGGACTTCTACGAACAGGGCATACTGAAACTGGTATCACAATGGGACAAATGTGTTGACTATGTCGAAAAGTGGGTAAAAGATGCAACTTCATCTGCGAATTTTTGTGTGTGTTTTTAACCATTAAACTTTTGTATAAAAAAAGTATTGTGGTTACTTTTCGATCTGCCGTTTACGTCTAAATCCTTCCGGCAATGCAATTTTCTACGTATCAGTTTTTACCCCGTAGAGGTGCTTTGTAGCAGAAAATATGCTACGTGCATTACAGATAAAATCCTGATAGGCATTCAGCAAAAAGCGCGCAAAGTTATGATCCATAGTGCTCACGGTTAAAAATGTGAGCGTATTTCTGGAAATGCTACATTTCTCAAAGGATATTATATTGAAACACAGTGATATATAGCGGACCTTAGCTTTTCCAAAATGCATTGAGATGACTTTTCTATTCACTGTTCTAGGAACTAATCTTACCATAGATTACTCTTCTATATACTTCTTTTTACCTTCCCTAGTCCATATATACAATGTACATAGTGAAAATAGCAGGTATTGTATTCCATTCAAAAATTCGATATGGAGATTTCACCGGATATACATGTTTTGAGACCCACTGATTCCAAATAATGCATGAAACATGGCCGTGTATGTGTGTGCGTCTGTGTGTGTTTATGACCCTGGGCAGATTAGCTCAAACATGAAATTCGGTAAAATACCAAACTTGTATTTAAGTTCTGTATATCCCAAGGATGAGATAGGAAGATTTTCAATACCCCCCCCCCTCAATACCCACATTTTTCGAACATTTTAATTTTCTCAAAAATGGCTCTAACAATTTTGATGAAAATATTATATATTAAAGTTAATTATATGCTGAATAAAATAAATTACTTTGACTTTTCTGGGAATAACCTCTGAAGAAGTCTTCATTCTGGATAAAGTTTACTGAATTTTGCATAACTGGTAAACCGCAAGAGATAGACAAGAACATACTAAGCAAACAATGTATATCTGGTTAAAACACAGATTTTATATCACCTACATTTTTTCGTGGAATTGGCCATTTTTGAGAAATTCGTTGTTATTGGTTTCAGCTTCAAATTACTTAAACTTTTCTCATAAAGGAATTTGTCAACTCCTGGCGATGCAAAGGTAACGGGTTTCAAACACATGGCAACCAGGTTTGACAATTGCATTAGCCAAGTGTACTCCTTTATACTGCTTCTACTTAAAGGAAAGCAAGTAATAAGATTATTTATGATCTGTTTATCTCGATTTATATGAAGTAAAGAAGAATAAGCGCTTTAATTTGTTACATTATGTAGAGAAAGTTATGCGAATGGAACATATCAGATTTTTTACATGGTTCATTCCTATAGCCTCCTTTTACTTTTATGGTCATGTGGGGGCTGTTACCCCTCCCAACTCGTTAATAGGTTGTTAAATTTGGGAGATTCATTTCTATTTTCAAACCACTCATACTTCCAGACACTGAAGGTATAGGATACTATTCTAGTTAAAGAAAACTTCCACAACCCAGCCGAAAATCGAAGCCTAGACCTAGGGGTGAGAAGTGAGTTCGCAAACCAATCGATTACAATAGCGCCAATCTTCATCTACTTTTTAATCGAAACAAGCTCTCATATAACATCCACGATATAATAAGCATTCACAAGGCTAAAGCGATGACCATATTTTACTTTCTCTACTCTTACGATGTACATAATGTATAGAAAATGTATTGTATTGCATCCAAAAATTCGATACCGAGATTTCACTGGAAATTCATGTTTTGGAACCTCCTGAATCCACAAGAAGCATTTCTATAAATAGGTCCATGTGTGTGCATGTGTGTGTGTCTGTGGACAGCATAGCTCAAAAATGAAAAGTCCATTTAATACCAAACCTTTAAATAGAAAAACTTTTCGAAAATGTTGATTTTCTCAAAAATGACTAACGATTTGGATTAAAATATCGTATATTAAAGATATTTACATGACAAATAAAATGTATATAAATGTATATAAAATGTAAATAGCCTCTGAAGTCATATTCTTTCTGAATGAATTTTGTGGAATTTTGCATAACTGGTAAACCGTAAGAGATAGACAAAAACTTACTACACAAAAAATGTAGAGCTGATTAAAACATACATTTATGTTATATCTATGCATTTTTAAGATATTCCTTGATATTGATTTCAGTTTTAAAGTACTTATATTTTTCTCATATGGGAACTTGTCAACACCTGACCACGCAAAGAATCAGATTTCTATCCCATAGTAACCACAGTTTAAAGCGTTTGCCTGTCGGTTTAGCCTTGTGTTTCCCCTTATTTTCCCTTCATCTATAAGGAACTAACTAACAAAACCATTTCTGCTAATGATTATCTCAATTAGCATGACGTAGATAGAAGAATAAGCTTATTGACAATAATTTGTTACAGAGAAAGTCATGTGAATGGGGCACATCAGATTTTTAAACACCTGATGTGTTATATTCACATGTTTTTGTTACCATATGCTTTAATAAATTGTTCTTTAGAAATCTGATGCGTTCCATTCTCATAACTTTCTCCAGCTGTTCCACAAACAAATTTTTCTTACAAAAGATTTTTTCTTTTATTACTTTCAGTATACGTACTATGGTGTAGAGAAGGAATTGCACTCCACCCAAAAATTCCATACCGAGATTTCACCGGAAATATGTTTTAGGGTCCCCTTTATCCAAAAAAAGCATTTTCAGAAAAAGGTCCTTGTGTGTGTGTATGGGTCTGTGAACACTTTAACTCAAAAACGAAAAGTCCGTAAAATACCAAACTTGGTATTTAAGTTTAGTATCTTCCAGGGATGCGATACGAACATTTTGAGAAAAATCCCCCTCTCCAAACTATCCTTTATATGGAACTTTTTTCGAAAATTTTGAGTTTTTAAAAAATGACTAACGATTTTGATTAAAATATCGTATATTAAGGATATTTACAGACAAATAAAATGTATATCTAGAATTCTCTGGGAATAGCCTCTGAAGACTATTGTGGATGGATTTTACGGAATTTTGCATAACTGCTAAACCATAAGAGATGGACAAAACTTATCACACAAAACATTTTGAGCACGTTAAAACACACAATTTATGTTATATACATTTTTCTCGTGGAGTTGATCGTTTTTGAGCTATTCCTAGTTTTTGATTTCACCTTTAAAACACATACTTTTCTCACACAGGAATTTGTCAACATCCATACAAACAAAGGAGTTTCAGTCATATAGCAACAAGCTTTTGACTATATCTTTAACCTATGGTACTCCCTTATTTCCCTTCTGATTACAAGGAAGCAAGTAATAAGACTATTTCTACTAATTTTTTCTCCATTAGCATGAAGTAAATAGAAGCATAAGCTTTTTAACAATATTTTGTTGTAGAGATATAGAGAAAGTCATGTGAATAGAGCACATAAGATTTTCTATGACATACTAATCTAGATAAACATTAGCAGAAAGGATATTATTACCTTTAGGTGTAGGTAGAAGGGAAATAAGGGAATACACTACGCTAAAGCTGGCTAAATAATTAAGGTTCAGATCACATTGCATGGTCCCATTTGAGAAAAGTTAGTTAAAAATTGAAACCTATAACAATGAATATCTCGAAAACGGTCAACTCTACAAGAAAAACATACATGACATAAATCATGTGTTTTAACAAGATTTACATTTTTTGTCTATCTCTTACGGTTTAACCCTTATGAAAAATTCTGCAAAAGTCAACCAAAGAGCTTTTTGAGTTATTCTCAGGAAGTTCATAATATACATTTTATTTGTAATGTGAATATGTTTAACATACGGTATTTTAATCAAAACCATTATAGCCATTTTTGAGAAAATCAAAATTGTCAAAAATTGTTCCATGTAAAGGGTAGTTAGGTATGGGGGATTTTCTTGAAAATCTTCGTGTCGCATCATTGGAAGATGCTGAACTTAAATAGCAAGTTTGGTATTTAAATTTCTTTTCGTTTTTGAGTTATTCTGTTCACACTCAAATAAACATACCTTTTTTGTAAAAATTATTTTTTTGGAGACAGGGGATTCTAAAACATGTATTTGCAGTAAAATCTCGGTTCTAAATGTTGGAGAGGAATGCATGATCTTCTCTACCTATGTAGTATGTACGAAATACAGAAAGTAAAAACTTCGTTCCAGTAGTAAATGTCTTGTTAGCAAATATTTCTTGGACTGAAGAAGTTTGAAAATACACCATGGACTGAATTTTGAAAGGGAAAACCTCGTAGTCTACTATGAACTATAAAGACAAATGAAATTACAATACTAATGCTGGTATGCAGATTTCTTTTTATAGCTTGATTCAATATCATCTTTCAAATATTCAGTGATCATCTTGGCGAACAATAGTATTAACGTCTATGTCAAGAAACAATTCTAAAATAAGGAATAAAAGGATTTTTCCATTGATATGAAATCTCAAGGATATATTGGAGAAATCTACAATATTGTGACGACGGCCTGAAGGGACGGGTGTGTGACCTACTTTATCAATAGCGAGCATAGAGTCAAAGAAAGGCCTAAGTGTTGCTTCTCTGTAAAAAGATCTCGAATGTTCTTAACGTCTGCATCCTCAGGAATCTATTTCTGGTTGGATGAAAGGAATTTCCCTAGTATACAAAACTGGAAGTTTCGGAGTTTCCGACACTTAAGAAACCGCTGGCCGGCAGTAAAAGCCTCAATCTGGTGAGTGGCGAACGCTAAACAGTGAATAAGTGTGCCGTAACGTCAGTGGAACAAGTCTAACGTGTTGTAGGCGGATCATCCAGAAAGTGACACACGATTTGGCATAACTAAATGATAACCAAAGTTATCAACACACAAATTTATTGATAAAGTTACAGTGCCTTACTCTATTTCGCAACGTAATGTCCATTCTGTCATTTATTCTCACGTGATACCGTCTTTTCAATGCCGATGTTATACTTTTCTTCCGCCAAAGAATTTATTCGTTTTTTTTTTGAATGCACAAAATATTCGGCCAATCGAATTTTGTCTTCAGTGAGGAAATAGTGCATAATTTACGAGTAATCAAGCTAGAACCAGTGTGTACGATAAAGGCCGGAGTGGAAGTTTGTCAATCGTTTTGGAGCAGTTGAAAGCAAATGTTGATGAAGATCTCAAAGTGATAGTGACATCTTGGCTCATATCTTCAGCGGTGAAAAAGTATAATATCTGCATTGAAAAACCGGGATCACGTGACAAATACTTTGATATCAATGACAATTACGTTGAGAAACCGAGTAAGGTACTGTAGCTTTGTAAATAAATTTCGTGTTGATAAACTTCGTTTTTTTAGTTTTGACAAATTGTTTGTCACTTTCCGGCTGACCCTCGTAGCTTTGGTGTAGTGTATTTTAATTAAAAATTAATCATTTTTGATAAACTTACAAATCCTCCAGGTAAATGCTAGTTTAGAGTGGAAGGATTTTTATGCAACTCCTTGTGTCGAATTCTTGGAAGATACTAAACTTAAATGCCAAGTTCGATACTTAACCGACTGTTCGTTTTTGAGTTTGCTGATCACAGACTCACTGGCACAGACGCACGCACACACACACACACACACGTGTATATTTCTCAGAACAGTATTCTTTTTTGATACAGGGAACTTCAAAACGCGTTCTTCCGCTGAAATCTTTGTAAAGAGCTTGAGTGGAATGTCAATCGAACCAGTGTATACGATAAAGATCAGAGTACAACTTCATCAATCCTTATGGAGGAGTTGAAAGCAAATGGTATAGAAGAATTAAAAAAAGCAGGTTTTTTACTTTGGACACCGCACACAGGACTTTTTGGATAGAAAAGATTTCTCAGCCAAGAAGATCTCAAAGAGGCAACGACATCTTGGCTCAAATTTTAAGCGGTGAAAGAGTACAACTTCTGCGTTGAAAAACCGTTTCCACATGACAATAAACACCTTGATAGCATAGACGATTTACGTGGAAAACAGAGTAAGGTACTGTAACTTTGTAAATAATGCTTTGTGTTGATAACTTTCGTCATTTTCAGATACGATTTTGTTGCATATATATATTTTTTTAGATACAAAATGGATAAGAAAATATTAGGCCTCTGCGATAATCAAATCTTCAGACAACTGTGAAATGCCACTTTTGTTTGACCAGGAAAATGAAAAGCGAATAATGACTTCCCATTTGATAAAGGTATAACTATTCTAAAATCGAAACCAGTAACAGTATATATATATATATATATATATATATATATATAATGTATATGACATAATTTGTGTGTTTAACGAGATCTATACGTTTTGTGCGGTCTTCTCCTTAGCACGGTGGTAGCGCAGCTGCTCACCAAGCGAGAGACCTGGGTTCGATCCCCAATACTGGCGTGGGGATTTTTCCCCCGCTGTGAGACCTGGTCCGGGGTGCACTCAGCCTCGTAAGGTCCCTGGAGCTACTTGATGGAGAAGTAGCGGCTCCAGGTCATGAGGACCGCATTCACCGGCCGGGGGAGACTCGACGCGCTGACCACGTCTCACCCTCCAATACTGCACCCCATCCATGACGTCTGTAACGGACCGAGATGGGGGACTCAGCGGCCGGGCGGAAGGCCAAGGTTCCCTGTGAGCTGTCGTGCCATGGAGTTATGTTATCTGTTTTGTGCGGTAAGTTTTTGTATATCTCTTACGGTTTACCAGTTATGCAAAAGGCATAAAAACTGAATAGGACTTGTTAGGCTACTTCAAGAAAATTCAAGATATGCTGTTCATTTATCATCAATGATAATACATCACATATGAAGTTTTAATTAAAATCGTTACAGACACTTTTGAGAAAAACATAAGTTTCCATATAAGGGTAGATTGGGGTGGGAGTATTCTCTTGAAAATTTTCGTGACGCAACCTTGAAAGATATTTAACTTAATATCAGGTTTGTGTTTAACAGACTTTTCGATTTTGAGTTACGCTGTTCACAGAGACACATGCACACATACTCGCAAACACATACGGATACACTCACAGACACACAAATACATGCTTTCTACTTTCTCTACACGTACTATGTACATAGTGTATAGAGAAGGTATTGCACTCCACTCAAAACTTCGATAGCGAGATTTCACTGGAAAATGTGTTTTAAGTCCCCTGTATAAAAAAAATTAGAAAAAGGTCCATGTGTCTGAACACGTAACTCGAAAACTCAGTAAAATACCAAACTTAGTATTTAAGTTTAGTATATTTCAGGGACGTTACACGAAAATGTTCAAGAAATTCCCCCCATCCCCAACTACTCTTTACTTAGAAAATTTTTCGAAAATGTTTATTTCCTCAACTGTAAAGATTTTAATTAAAATCTTTTATATTTAAGATATTTACGTAACAAATAAAATTTATATCATAAATTTTCTCGGAATAGCTTCTGAAGACATGTTTATTCTGGATAAATGTTGCGATCCTTGCATAGCTGATGAACCGTTAAGAGATAGACAAAAACTTACTAGACTAGAGCTCGTTAAGACAAACAACTTTTGTTATAAATATATATGTATGTGCATTATTTTCTTGGAGTTGGTTTTTTTTTTTTTTTTTTTTTTATTTTAGTTATTCCTTGTTATCGTTTTCAGCTTTAAAATGCTTATACTTTTCTCATTCGGGAATTTGTCAAAGGGGACTTCAGTCACATAGCAACCGGCTTTTGAATATCACTGTAACCTAAGGTAATTCCTTATTTCACTTCTGCTTACAAGGAAGCAAGTAATAAGACTATTTCTGCTATTTTTTTCTCGATTAACATGAAGTAAATAGAAGCATAAGCCTTTTAACAATAACTTGTTGCAGAGATGTAGAGAAAATCATGTGAATGGAACATATCAGATTTCTTGATTCAAGAGATCACAAAACATAATTACTTCCTGCGAAATCTCGACATCGATCTTCTGGGTGGAATACAACAGTTTCTCAATAGTGTACACAATACGTGGTCAAGTAATAGGTTAAGGCTATGAACCGAATTGATATGCCGCAGGTTTAGACGTAATCTGCCCGGAAGCACTTGTGTTGATCCACATTTGGGATTCCAGCAGATCACGTGATGCCATTTGCAACTGTCAGGTACCAGGACTTTATCCTGATTCACGAGAGGGAGTACCTGGAGTTTGTGCGGATTATATGTAAGCTGCCCATGCCTGTTTTGAACACGTTGCTTGGGCGCGAGGCTCCCTGTTTGGAATACAAGATTTCTCAGCTCCTCACTTGAACTCGGCCTTACCTACCGCAAGATACCCGCATTGGCGTCTATGTGACAGTTCGTGTTTGGCACTATACTTTAACTCTATCATGTAAAAGTTTTGGCATAGTAGGAGGACGATCCAGAAAGTAATGAATAATGACAAAACTAACTAACTAAATAATGACGAAATATATGAACACAAAATGTATTCACAAAGTTCCACTACCTTAATCGGTTTCTCAACGTAATCGCCATTACTATCAAGCTATTTATTGTCACGTGGTACCGGTTTTTCAATGTCTATGTTCTACTCTTCCACCGCTAAAGATCTGAGCCAAGATGTTGCGAATATTTTCCACCGAAAAAGCCAAGTATGGTGACCAAAGTGAAATGCCGGTATTTCTGGATTATTTCATCCACATTTACTTTCAATTCCTTGATAACGATTGATGAACTTACACTTTGGTCTTTGTCGGGCACACTGGTTCTGCCTTGATTACTGGTAAATTATGCGCCATTTCCTCACTGAAGATTCATTCATTGCATTATCACGTGGTCCGATTTTTCAATGACTATATTATACTCTTCCACCGCTAAAGATCTGAGCCAAGATATTGAGGTTTTCACCGGTTGCGAAATCAATTCCATCCAAAAAGTCAGTATGGTAACCAAAATGATATACCGGTTTTTCGAATTCTTTCATAAAATTTGCTTTCAATTCCTTCATAACGTTTGATGAACTTCCACTCTGGTCTTTGTCGGGCACACTGGTTCTGCCTTGATTACTGGTAAATTATGCGCCATTTCCTCACTGAAGGTTCATTCATTGCATTATCACGTGGTCCGATTTTTCAATGACTCAATGACTATGTTATACTCTTCCACCGCTAAAGATCTGAGCCAAGATATTGAGGTTTTCACCGGTTGTGAAATCAATTCCATCCAAAAAGTCAGTATGGTAACCAAAATGATATACCGGTTTTTCGAATTCTTTCATAAAATTTGCTTTCAATTCCTTCATAACGTTTGATGAACTTCCACTCTGGTCTTTGTCGGGGACACTGCTTCTTCCTTGATTACTCGTAAATTATACGACATTTCCTAACTGAGGACTCGTTCATTGCTTAGTCACCATACACTTGCGCTATCTGCTTATAACATCCAATTGTCCGAATATTTTGTGCATTCATAAAAGCGAATATTTTTAGCGGTAGAAAAGTATAACATCAGCAATAAAAAGTGTACCACATGACAATAAATGTCTTGACCGAATAGAGATTACGTTGAAAAATAGAGTAATGTAATTTTGTAAATAAAACTTTGTTTTGATATGATTCGTTATCATTTAGTTATGCCAAATCGTCCGCTATTTGTATTTTGTGCATTTTCATGCCACTATAACAAAAAGGATTACATTGACATAACTTTTTCTATCTATTTTACTACAAGGTATTCTTTAAAAAGCTTAATCTTCCATCTATTTCATGTAAATTCAAATAAACTTTAGCAGAGAAGAGTTTATTGTATATTATTACCTTATAAGAGGAACAAAGAAACACTTTAGATTAAACTTATAGTCAAAACATTTTAAGAGCTGCTAGCCATGTGATCAAATTGAACTTAATTTCTCTTAGCCCAGGCAAAAAAAAAAAAAAAAAAAAAAAAAAAAACGAAAGAAAAGAGAATCTCTTGACTTTCTAAACGAAAAATCTGGTTTGTTCCATTCACATGACTTTCTCTTCATCTCTGAAACAAATTATTGTTAAAAAGCATATTCTTCTATCTGCTTCATGCTAATCGAGATAAACATTAACAGAAATGATTTTATTTTAAGTAGAAGGGAAATAATGGATTCACTAAGCTAAAACGATAGTCAAACCTTTTAAACGCTGGTTGGTATGTGATTGAAGTACCTTTGTTTATATGGACAGAAATTGACAAAGTTTAAGTATTTTAAAACAGAAATCAATAACAAGGAATATCTCAAAAATGGTCAACCCCACCAATAATATGTATATGACATATGTTGTGTGTTTCAACGAGATATACATTTTTTGTTATGTAAGTTTTTGTCTATTTCTTACGGTTTACTAGTTATGTAAAATCCATCAAAATGCATCCAAAATAAAGAGATCTTCAAGGGCTATTCCCAGAAAATTCAACATATACATTTTATTTGTCGTATAAATATCTTTAGTAAACGGTATTTTAATAAAAAGCGTTAGAATCATTTTTGAGAAAATCAAAATTTTCGAAAATTGTTCCATGTAAAGGGTAGTTTGGGGTGGGGAGATTTTTCTCAAAAGCTTCGGGTCAATCCCTAGAAGATACGAAACTTAAATACCAAGTTTGGTATTTTACCGATTTTTCGTTTTTGAGTTATCATGTTCACTGACACACATACACACACTCACAAGCGCGCGCGGACCTTTCTCCGAAAATACTGTTTCTGGACACAGGGGGCCCTAAAACGTCTATTTCCGATGAAATCTCGATATCGAATTTTTGGGAGGAATGCAATACCTTCACTATACACTTATGTGCATAGTACGTGTAGAGAAAGTAAAAAGTATAAGTATTCTAAAATTTAAAACAATAACAAGTAATCCAGTAAAATGTGGTTTCCGGATTTATAGGCCGTGGTCCGAATGATGAAATATCACCTGACGTTTCGCCCGTGACTCCGACGGACTCTCCGCAGGATCATGAATCTTACTGGTGTACAACTGAAGTTTAACTTTAACAACTAACCTCATTTTACTAGATTAACCCGACCGTAAAGACCTAATCATATAAAATAACATGCAATAATTCATATGGTTAACTCAACAAAAAATTATACATAATGTAAATTTGTTTTTAACAAGACCTACATTTTTGTATGGTAAATTTTAGTAAACCTCTTACAATTTAGCAGTTGTACTTTCTCTACACATAGTGTACAGAGAAGGTATTGTATTGCACCCAAACATTCGATACAGAGATTTCGCAGGAAATACATGTTTTGAGACCTCTTGAAAAAAAATATATTTAGAAAAAGGTGCGTGTGTGTCCGTGTGTTTGTGAACATGATGGCTCAAAAACGAAAATCCCATAAAATAACAAACTTAGCGTTAAAGTTAAGTATCTTCCAAGGATGCGTCTTGAAGATTTTGAAGAAAATTCCCCCCACCCCAAATTATCCTTTACATGAAAACTATTGCGAAAATTTTGATTTTCTCAAAAATTGTTGTAATGATTTTGATTAAAATACCATATATTAAAGACATTTACATGCAAAATAAAATGTATATCTTGAATTTTCTGGAATTAATCTCTAAAAGCCTGTTTATTCCGGATGAATTTTGCTGGATTTTTCATAGCTAGTAAACCATAAGAGATAGACATAATTTTACTACAAAAAATGCAGATTTTGTTAAAATACATAATTACGGTCATATTCTTTTTTTCGTTGAGTTGACCATTGCTGAGATATGCCTTTATTGGTTTCAGTTTGAAATAACTTAAAACTATACACATTCGGAATTTGACAACTTCTGGTAAAGCAAAGAAACGGATTTCATCCACATGGCAACCAGCTTTCAGAAGATTTGACTATCGTTTTGGACTAGTGTATTCCGTTATTTTTTCCCTACTTACAAGAGAGCATTCCTGCTCTTTGTCGTGATTATCATGAACATAATCTTTTTAACAATAATTTGTTGCAGAGAAATAGAGAAAGTCATGTGAATGAAACATGTCAGATATTTTATGAGCCGCAGTCTGGGGTGACGTATAACAAAAACATAAATAGTATTTTGGAACGTAGGTTATTCAACACAGTTGCTGTCACTGTGCAAGTGAACTTCACATTATTGTTTTGTGTATTTTCATTGAGAACTGTAAACTACTCCCTCTCTCTAAGCTTGATCAACTTACCTCTCGCTAAACATAATGGCTGCTGCCTTGTTTATCTCTAACAATGCACCTGACTTTGTCACAATGGACGGTGTATTTAAGCATTGTAGTTTCATGTCTTTCACTCTCAACAATACAAGGACCACGTGTTGTACAGAGTTTAGTCGCAGTAGAAGTTGAGGTAACCTGGTATGTTGTGCTACAGATGGACAAAATAGTTCACCTTCGTGAGCGTCGCTCAATGGTTCTCTCATTTAACTGAACCGGATCTTTTTCAGCGGATCAGTGGTTCATTAATATGTCTAATTTCCCCTTACTGAAATACATGTTTTGGGTGTCCCTAAAACAAAAAAAATCTAATGTGTTCCATTCTATGCTTTCTTTGCAACAATTATTGTTAAAAGGTTTATGCTTCTTTTTACTGCTTGCTAATCGAGAAAAAAATAGCAAAAATAGTTTTATTACTTGCTTCCATGTAAGTATAAGGGAAATAAGGGAGTAGCATAGTCTAAAGTATTAGTCAAAAGCTGGTTAATGTGACTGAAGATCCTTTGTTTGTATGGACATTCTTGTATGAGAACATTAAATTTTTTTTAAAACTGAAACCATAAATAAGGAATATTTAAAAAACGATCAACTCCACGGAAAAGTTCCATATGACATAAATTGTGTGTTTTATATGGATGTACATTTTTGTATATTAAGTTTTTATATATCTCTTTCGGTTTACCAGTTATGCAAAATTCAATAAAATCATTCAGAATAAAGAGGTCTTTATAGGTTAACGATATTATAAAGATATACATGTTATTTGGCATTTAAATGTCTTAAATATAAGAGATTTTAATCAAAATTATTAGAGCCATTTTTGAGGAAATCTAAATTTTCGAAATGTTTTCCATGGAAAGTTAGTTTGGGGTGGGGGGACTTCTCTCAAAATCTTTGTATCGCATCCTTGGAAGATGCTGAACTTAAATATCAAGTTTGGTATTTAACGGTCTTTTCGTCTTTGAGCTATGCTGTCCACCCCCCCCCCACACACACACGGACCTTTTTCCAAAAATGTTTTTATTGGATTCAGGGGGACTCAAACAAGCATTTTCGGTGAAATCTCGGTTCGAATTTTTGGGTGGAATACAATACCTTTTCTATACACTATGTACATAGTGCGTGTTCAGAATGTAAAAAAATACGATGTATTCCATTCACATATCTTTCTCTACAGCTCTGCAACAAATTATTGTTAAAAAGCCTAAGCTTCCATTTACTTTATGCTAATCTACAAAAAAATTAGCAGGAATTGTCTTATTACTTGTTTCCTTGTAAGTAGAAACGAAATAAGGCAACACCATAGGTTAAAGTGATAGTCAAAAGCTGGTTGCTTTGTGATTGAAGTTGCTTTGTTTGTATGGACAGGCGTTGACAAATTCCTGTATAGGAAAAGTAGACGTTTTTTAAAGTTGAAACCAAAAATAAGGAATATCTAAAAAAAAGATTGTTTTTTTTTTTTTTGGATACATGGGACCCTAAAAGTGTATTTCGTTGAAATCTTAGTATCGATTTTTTGGGTAGAATGCAATACTTTCTCTATATACTATGTATAGTACGAGTAGAGAAAGGAAAATTGTAAAGAACCATTGCATTTTCATATGAGTAATATCACTAATTAGTCTGACTTCCAAATAACGGCATGTAACATGCTTGTGTTATATCCAATACTCGACTTCTGGGCATTTCAAGTCTTTATCGATCGTGTAAAACTGTATTATTTCGCTTGTATAGACATCTCTCTTTCTGAATTTTTCATTTCAGTTTTTATAACGTCTGTAAAGCTACTCGAAATGAGCTTTAATTTTGTACGAATACCCACTGGGATCGTATTTCCTTGGCGGTGAAGATACATTACCGGTTATTTACAGGAATATAATATCCCAGAAGGATATCAATTCTCATGCTATTAACCATATTTTTCAGCTCTGAATGTTCCAGAATGTACTGCGCCTTGTACAAACAACGCTATTTTGAATAACGTTATAAATGTAGCGTATCTTGTAAAAGTAGTTCTCTATAGGTAGAGAACACACATGGCGTTTAGAAGCTTCACTTTGTAGAAGTAATAGTGAAGGAAATAAAATGTTGTTTTTTATAAGGGAGATGCAGTTTTAAAAGCTTCTTTTGGGAATCAAGGTTTTAATATTTCGATAATTTTCTAAACTTTCTGCTTGGCTATTTGCCAAGCCGGAGGCCAGGGTTTGATTCTCTATACTGGCGTGGGGATTTTCTACCCCCTGGGCGGTCTGGCCCGAGGTGCACACAGCCAAATGAGGTTCCTTGGCAAAACCTGGCGTAAAAACCCAGAAAACAGACATGTGAAACTATTTGTCTAGGACCATGTAAGGAAAGAGCTGAGAGCCTGCTTAAATGTAGCAGACTTCAGCTGAGAACAATTGCTGCTTTCCTCACAGGGCATGTCCCTGTGAAAAAGCATTGGAGTGCTTCAGGGCAACTTGGACTGAGGATTATGCAGGAAGGAGACTGATCAGCCTGGTAGGAAAATTGTAAGCTTTGGCTCAGAGAGCATAATTCAGCTTTACTTCCGTTTTCTCAGTTTCTTCTCAGTGATTCCAAGTTTACTTTCTGCTTTTTACTTTAATGCTCAAAGTCGTCTACAAGAATTATAAAGGGGGCTTGTTAAGAGTGTCTCTGCAGCAAAGTGGTGAAAATGTTGAATTAAAAAATGAAAAATATGCTGGGTTTGATTCTAGACTGATGAATCTATTCTTATACCCCACCCTCAAGATCCTGGAAATATGAATGCGATATTGATTGTGTGTTAAGTTAATCGAGAAGTACATTTTTAATGTACACCTCAACAATTTAAACAGTTGTTATAGAATGTCAAAGTGGTAATACCTAAGGCGGCATGTAAATAAATAAAAATAATCCAATAAATAAAATAATTTAGCAAAAAAAAAACATGCGATACTGGATTTTCAGAGATGGTATGTACAGTATAAAAATAAAATAAACGTGAAATTAGGTGCCTGTATTCCTCTTCATTAAACTATATTCAAGACATTAAGTAAACATTTTCTATCAGTATTTGTGGTATATTTGAGTCTGATAGATAATACAGGCATATTAATATGTGCACCACAGGAGAGTATGGTCTGTGTTTCTTGAAATAATTTATAACCAAATATGAAATTAGAATGAATTATTACTGAATATTCTTTGTGTTCTATCACTTTTGCAAAATTCCTATTTTCACCATGTGGAGTTTTGTTTCAGTCTGAAATTAAAGTTTGAAAAATTAACTTAATGGAGATTTCGGGTATTTTTTTTTAAATTTGAGACAAATTATAATATTGAGTCCAATATCTTAGCACTGCCTTCTAATGCTAATGAAACACATACAAAATATGTAGTTATAAGAATGAAATTAGCGTTCTCATTAGCGTTGTCAGATGAGAAGAGAAATTAAATACTAAAGAACTGTGTCAGAGTTTAGCATCTTCTTGCCTTTATTCTCATTGAAAAAATGTTTCGCAAAATACAGTGTGATATTTCGATGACACAAATTTGTTACGTCTCAGAGAAGCTGACGATATGCTCAATAATTCTAGTTTATGTAGGAACCTAAAATAAATTATCTATAGTTCGCTTAGTGACCGAGGAAACCCACGAGAATAAATCTGAATGAATTTGGAACACAAATGTTTCAATTTATTGTTACCGATGGAAAGTGATCTCGGAATCATTTTTCCGCTGGTTGGTACAGTTATGCAGCATAGAAGTGTACCATGTTAATTATTAAACCTTAATACCCTTAAACCACCTCACCTGAACATACGGCAAAAAGCACGTTTGCCCTCCACCTGGCTATGCGCAAGAGGTTTCAATTGGCGACAGCAACACCAGCGCCAGCGGTGATCTAGGTAATATAATTCCAAGGTCTTTGGCTCTAAACAATACAGATAGTACAATAAGCCTCAGGGTGAAGTGCACCAGGAAACAAATGAGGAGCGACTTCGGGGGGGGGGGGGATAGCGGCTCCAAGTTGCGTGGACCGCATTAAACGTCTGGGAGGGAACTCAAAGCGCTAAAGCCACCTTTCAGTATTGCAGCCATCGGGTGTAATGGGCAGAGGTGGGAGACGCAGCAGTCGGGCCTTCGTCTGACTTCGAACTGAAGCGCTATGGATCGCTATAGTTTAAATCTCTAAATATCTCATTAATTTAAGGCAGGAATCCAGATCAATTTTTATAATATCGATATTCTGAATGTATATTAAATGAAAACCAAGTTGTTTTACGCCTGAGCCCCCCCTCCCAAAACAAAAGTCCACACCAATCCCAATTAAACATACGTGAGCCCAACTCGTCCGTTACTATAGCTTGCTGGCACCGCAGCGAGTGTTCTAATACTATTATTCTTCTTCTTCTTTTCCTCTCTTATGCCCTTTCGAGCGTCGGGTTTCCTCATCCGGTCATTGTCCATTTCCTATATTTTGTCCTATCCCCAGTTAGTTGAACTTTTCTCAAAGTATTTCCTTTCTCATTCACTATTTTCTCTACATAATCCCTCCATTTTATTCTTGGCCGCCCTCTCCCTCTTCTTCCTTTCCCTCTAGTGCCCATATCTGTTTCAGTTTCCTGCTCCCATCCATCCTATTTATATGTCCAAACCATCTTAGAATATCTGGACTCCACCCAAAAATTCGATACCGCGATGTCACCGGAAATACACGTTTTAGAGTCCCCTGTATCCAAAAAAAGTATTTTCAGAAAAAGTCCGTGTGTCAGTGTTTCCATGAACACGATAACCCAAAAATGAAAAGTCGGTAAAATACCGAACTTGGTATTTAAGTTTAGTATCTTCCAGGGATGCGACACGAAGCTTTTAAGAAAAATCCCCCACCCCAAACTACCCTTTATATGAAAAAAAAATTCGGAAATGTTGTTTTCCTCAAAAATGGCTCTAACGATTTTGATTAAAATATCGTATGTTTAAGATATTTATGAGACAAATAAAATGTATATCTTCAATTTTTGGGGAATATCTCTGAAGACATGTTTATCCTGAATGAATTTTACGGAAGTTTGCATAACTGCTAAACCGCAAGAGATAGACAAAAACTTACCACATATAAAACGTAGAGCTTGCTAAAACACACAATGTATGTTGTTTTTTTTGTTTTTTTTTAGCATAGCGTCTTTTAATCTAGTTGGGCATATCGGACAATGAATGAAATTGGTGAAATGAGGCTCAAATGATCTCGGAGTCCATGAAGCTTAAAGTTTCGTCTTCTCAGGACAAGGGAAAACCCCGGAAAAACCCTTATCCGGGTAACTCACCCTAAGCGTGATTCGAATTCACGACCTGTTGAATGTGAGGCAGACATGCTACCACCACATTACTCAGGCGGGCTACAATGCATGTTATATACAGTTTTTTCGTGGAGTTGACAGTTTTTGAGATATTCCTTGTTATTGGTTTCAGCTTTAAAATACCTATACTTTTCTCATGCGGGAATTTGTGAGCTCCTGCCCATACACACAAAGGTACATCAATCACATAGCAACCAGCTTTTGAAACATTTGACTATCGATTTAGCCTAGTGCATTCCCTTATTTTCCTTTTACTTGCTAGGAAGCAGGTAATAAGACTCTATGTGCCAATTGTTTCTCGACTAGCAGTAAGTAAATAAAAGAATGAGCTTTTTTAAAAATAATTTGTTACAGAGATGTAGAGAGAGTCATGTGAATAGAACACTTCAGATTTTTATTGCTGGTTCTTGATTAGGGATATTCCTTATTTGACAGTTTCGTAGCCTGTCCCTTCTGTATTCCCTATACATTTCTATACTTGTAATTCTACTTTCATGTTTCGACACTACTGTCCAGCTTTCAGAGTCGTAAAGAAGTGTTGGGAGATAAATTCTATTATATACTCGCACTTTCTCTACACGTACTAAGTACACAGTGTAGGTAATGCATTTCACCCAAAAATTCCATACCGAGATTTCACCGGAAATCCAAGTTTTAGGATCCCCTGTATCAAAAAAAAACAAAAAAACATTTTAACAAAAAGGTCCGTGTGTGTGTGTGTGTCCGTGTTTACGTGTGTGTGTGTCCGTGTGTACGTGTGTCTGTGAACACGATTACTCACAAACGAAAAGTCGGTAAAATACCAAACTTGGTATTTAACTTTAGTATCTTAAAGGGGTGCAACACGAAGACTTTGAGAAAGATGTACTCACCCCAAACTACCCTTTACTGGGGAAAAATTAGAAAATGATTTTCTCAAAAATGTTTCTAACGATTTTAATTAAAATCCCATATATTAAAGATATTTACATCCCAAATAAAATGTATATCTTGAATTTTGTGGGAATGGCCTCTGAAGACCTCTTTATTCTGGATGAATTTTGCCGAATTTTGCTTAACTGCTAAACCGTAAGATATAGGCAAAAACCTACGTAACAAAAATGTAGATCTCATCAAAACACACAATTTATATTGTTTATGTGTTTGTTTTGGAGGTAATTGTTTCGAGATATTCTTTGTTACTTGTTTGAAATTTAAAGTACTTAAACTTATCTCACACGGAAAGTCGTAAGCTCCTGGCCCTGGACAAGAAACGGATTTCAACCATATGGCAACCAGCTTTTGATAGATTTGACTATCGTTTTAGCCTAGTATAATCCATTGTTTCCCTTTTACTTACAAGAAAACATTTTGTTAATGTTTATCTGGATTAGTATGAAACAAATCTAAGATTACACTTTTTAACGATAATTTGTTACAGGGATGTAGAGAAAGTCTCATGAATGGAACTCATGAGATTTTTTTTCCTATTGGTGTTATCTCTCACTTTAAAAATTCTGTTCAATGGTGTCTTTGGAGGTGTGTAGATAGATACCAATGACTTTTAATCACATAAGCATTTGTTAACTTTTGAAAAGTCGACTATGTTCGAAAATACATCTTATCTAAAATGTTCTAATTGTTGAAAGACGTTAATTTTGAAGCTTTTAAACGAGGTGATTTTGTGATAGTGAGGCTAACAGCTACGTAGCATATCAAGCTGGAAAATATGAACGGTAAATGTCAGTCTAACATGCAAGTGTGCGTTACTCATGGTGGGATTTGAAAGCACAGGGTTCTGACTGCGCTTTAACTTTTGAAAAAAAAAAGGATGCACGTATCAAAAAGCTATCTCAAATTATACAGGATGATTCAAAAATACCTTTACAAAGTTTGGGGACAGGTTCCTTACATCAAAACAAGAACAACATTTCAGATAAACACATTTCTAAAACCCTTCATTCTCGATTTATTGAGGTTCAAAATGCTATTAATCAAAATATTTTAAAGTGACACTTTATTCCATTTTTGACGTTGTCGGCTTGTTAGGAGGAGTTTCACACAAACACCACTTATAGCAAATGATCCAAATGTCTTCATCTTGCGTCTAGATACGCATGGAGTCGTCGAAGCATGGGATGTCAAATACTCCCAGTCGGTGTCGCAGGTTTACATGACACGTTTCTTCATCTGGGATGTCTGCTGCAAAAACCAATGGTTTAAGGTGCCCTCAAAAGAATTGGGGTCGGGGGAACGTGCAGGCCCTAAAACTGATCCCCCTTTAACTGTCCATCTGTGCATCTCGAACAATGAGACTGTTGACGATGATGATGATAAATGGGATTTAAGGGCGCTCAACTGCTAGGTTATCAGCGCCCTTAACATAAAATTGGGGAGTTAAAACGCCTAAAGGATTTTAATCAAAAGAGCTAAAACAAGAGATAAAAATCAGTATAAAAAACTAAAATCAAGATAAAATAACGTCCAGCCCTGAATCCAGAGCTGGCAATAAAACCATTACACTAAAATAGCTAAAACAAGAGGGAGCATAGAACAAAAGTGTCTAAAAGTTTCAAAGGGATAACAGATTTAAAAAAACTCATATATCCTCAAGTATCTGCGCCAAAATCGAGGCATATGGCACTTTGGATAAACATTTAAAAACCTTCTCCACCGCTCCGGGATCATCGGCCAGGACCTGCGAAAGCCTGGCCGGCAGTTGCAGAGTGGCTCGTAGTGGTGCTAGACGAGCACACTCTATTTTTTTTTTTTTTTTTTTTTTTTTAATGTAGTTCCGGAGGTTTGTCAGGACTCCGGCGCTGAATTTCTTTTTTCTCCACTTTTTCCAGTTTCCTACATTTCCTTAGTAGACCTTATTATTCTTAACGTTTTCCTTTTACATATACATACCCAAACATAGACACATTTAGAAACACCCATGCCCAAGGCGGGACGCGAACCCACGATCCTGTGCACCACGAAGCTCCCAAGCGAGACACTTTAGCGAGCACGGCCACCGGGATCGGCAGTACAAGCACGTGCCGGACTGAAAACGATTCGCCACAGAGTGGGAAGACAGGTGGCGGTTCCCTCTGAAATAAGTGCCTATGACTAAAAATACTGTGGCCAATACGTAATCTAGCTAAAATATCTTCCTCACGACGAGAACAATGGGATTAAAATGTGCTACAGCATCATGCACAAACCACATGATTCTTTATATTACAGAGGCACATTTTCTAATAAGTGTGTGAGAGTGTTCTGAATGAAGTCCCTGTAGACAACACTTGTAAGACGAGCTGGGGAATGTATTACACATCTGATAATGTTAACAAGTAGCCATGGCAACACAAGGCCAACTCTGCAGGTCAAAGGCTCCTATAAATGAGTGCACAAATAAATAAAGCTATTAGGTTGGACCCGTAAAGCCATTGAAGCTGTTTTCATTAATAAATTGATAACGCGAAAACAAAACGTTTTAGAGCATATGTTTATATGAACATATTTTCTTGTTTCGGTGTCAGAAAACGTTGCAAAAGTATTTTTGAATGAGCCTATATAAACAGAACTAGTTCCCTGTAATGTTAACAATCTGCATTCCCTCCGAAAATAAGAAAATCAGATTTATTTTCAGGGCAAACATTAGTAAGGGAGGAAATAAATAGTTTACTACAAAGAACCAAATTCCCATCCCTCAATTTCTCTTTTTTTTTACTTTGTCTACATATACTACGTACATAGTGTGTAGAGCAGGTATTGTATTCCACCTGGACATTCCATACCAAAATTTCACCGGAAATATATGTTTTAGGCTCTCTGAATCAAAAAAAAAAAAAAAAAAATTGGAAAACAGTGTGTTTGCCTGTGGACAGAATAGCTCAAAAACGAAAAGTCCGTTAAATACCAAACTTGGTATTTAGGTGCTCTTTCAAGTTTGCGACACGAAGATTTTCAGAAAAATCTCCCAAACCCAAATTAGCCCTTTACATGGAAAACATTCTGAAAAATTCACTTTTCTCAAAAATCGCTGTAACGGGTTTGATTAAAATACCTATATTAGGTAAACATATTTACATGGCAAACAAAATGTACATCTTGAATTTTCTGAAAACCTTCATTCTAGACGATTTTTGTTTAACTGGTAAATCTTAAGAGGTAGACGAGAACTTACTACACACAAAATGTAGATCTCGTTAAAAGCAAAGTTTGTTACATACTTTTCTTCTTCTTCCTCTCTCTCTCTCTCTCTCTCTCTCTCTCTCTCTCTCTCTCTCTTTGTGCAAAATTAATCATTTCCGAGATATTCTTGTTATTTGTTTCAATTTTAAATTACTTAGTCCTTCTCAAACAGGAAGCAATCTTTCTTTTCAGCTCATTTTTATTTTTACTCCTGAACTTTGCAAACAGAACCGAATTTCAGTTGTTTTACATTGCGATGAGATTTTAAAAGATTTGACAATCGCTTTGGCCTACTGTATTCCCTTATTCTCCTTACTTATGAGGAACTAACCAGTAAGGCTATTTCTTCAAATGTTTATCTTGATTAACTATAAACAGATAAAAGAATAAGCTTTTGTAAGAATAGTTCGTTATGCAATAGGTAGAAAAAGTCATGTGAATGTAACACATTTTATTTTTGCTATAAATATTACCTATAACCGTTTATTAACACCATACTTATAAAACTCACTGGTTCATTGCAGCAAATAAAACCAAATCATATCAACACACCTAATCTGTGCGCCTTGTAACCCAAAAGTTGTGATGAGTTTACTGTGAAATTTTAGTTGTTTCCCTTTTTGCCGTAAATATCGCATATTGCGTAGTACCGTAGTCTTAGGATCCCATATGCATTTCAGCATTTATTTAGCATCTTCACTTCACCCTCTTTGAATAATTACAAGGCCTGCAGCACGCAGACATTATGGCAGACGCCGCAATATCGATAAAATCACAAATGCAACTGAAAATAATTTGCAAACTGATCGATACCACTGCATTATGCTTTGGACATTGCCTTGATTCGGGCACACTGCTTGGTTGGAAGCTACATATAGACTTCAGATCAACAACAATGATGGGAGCAATTATTGGCACCATTTATATTATTCATTCTCGGCGAGATATAGCAGAAGATGAACTTAATCACCTACAAGATTTTCAAGATACCATTATTGGCATGCATCAAATGTCTGCAGTTGCTCAAAAACCAAATTTAACTTTTAATCTAAATCCATGTAGATGGCATAGCAAAAGAAGAGCCCGTGTGCAAGCCAACGAATACATATACCTCTATTTCTCTCTCTATTTTTAAAACTCTTACACATCACTTTACCTGGGTATTAAAAACTCATATGTATCCGTTGTGGAAAAAACGTTTTTAGGCAGTTGATGCTAAAAGTAGGTCTTTTACCAGAAGTCAGTAGCGTTAAAAGTAGAACATTCTGTCATTCAGTGTTATAACACTCCAATGTAGTCAACTTTGGTTAGTGCGTCCACGGCCTCATTTAAGTAGGCTATGAATCTGGACCTCGTATCGATCCATAAAATGGCGGATTGTTTTAATATCATGAACATGGCCGAACCAGACGAAATTATGCAAATAGCGTAGAGAGCAAAATTGCAACTGCTACACTGCCTCCGCTGTATAGAATGTTTTTGTTCTCTAATAGTAAATCATCATGTTGTCAGCACTGATGCTAAACAACGCAACAACTGAATATCGCAGACCGTTAAGCATGAACTCCGTGAAAAAAGTAAAACAATCTATTTATAATTCTAATATGTCTATATATTGAGAACTGTCTAAAAATAGCTAATGACTCACGTGTTAAAATTGTTTTAAGGATTACTGTACACGGCCTATGGCAAGCTTCCTACTCACAATATAAAGCACCATTTTTACCATTTGTAGCATAATTAACTAATTTCTTCACATCCCATTAGGTTAATTATGGTAATTTTGCCAAATATATTTGAAATCAAGCAATATACGGCTGAAATATTTCTATTATAGGTTAATTTTCGCTATTACGAGAACAGCACAGGGAACTTACAGCATATTTGTAAAATGGTAAAGGTATACATTTCGTTTGCATTGGCAATATATACATTATGGCCTTTGTAACCGTTCTTAAGAAAAAAAAAAAAAAACATTATCGATGTACAGAGTTGTTAGAGACACGATATATTCAGTAAAGCTATTTAAAAAATTCCAGTTATAAATACGAAGTTAAAGTTCAATCATATTTGTCTTCAGCTATTATAGAGAACACACAACTTCATATCTGCGGTTAAATTGCGATATGGACATTTTGAGCAAAATGCAACTCTCTCTGTAGGAACTCCCAGGCGAGCAATATAAGAAGCAAAATGGTATATATCTCCGTTAAAAGATACATTTTTAATTTGTAAAATAAATAGAGAAACACTAGTAGAGCTGAATGATTTTCTAATAAATCTAAAGAAACTGCTATTTTTACTTTCTCTGCAAGTACTGTGTACATAGCGTATACAGAAGGTATTGTATTCCATCCAATTTTTCGATACCGAGATTTCACTGGAAATACGTTTTAGGTTTCCCGGTATAAAAAAAAGCATTTTTAGAAAAACTTCCATATGTGTGTGTCTGTAAATATGATACCTAAGTCAAAAACGAAAGTCTGTAAAATACCAAACTTCGGATTTAAATTTAGTATATTCCAGGGATGCAACACGAAGATTTTGAAAAAAAAAAAAAAAAAAAAAAAAAAACCCACCCCAAACTACACTTTCCATGGGAAAAATGTTCAAATATTTTAATTTTCTAAAAATCGGCTTTAACAATTTTGATTAAAATACCGTATATTAAATATATTTATATGCAGAACAAAATGTTTATCTTGAATTTTCTGGGAATAGCCTCTAAAGTCCTTTTTGTTTTAGATGAATTTTGTTAAGTTTGGCGTAAGTGTTAAATCATAAAATATAGACAAAAACTTACTTCACAAAAAATGTAGAGCTCGTTAAATCACAATATTTATGTTGTATACATTTTTTTCGTAGAATTGACCGTTATTGACGGTCTAAACTAAACTTTAAAATAATTATACATTTCTCATATGGGAATTTGTGAACTCCTGTCCATACAAAGGAACTTTAATCACAGTATAACCAGGGTATAAAAGATCTGATGTTTAGCATATGGTACTCCCTTGTTTTGCTTCTACTTTCAAGGAAGCAAGTAATAAAACTATTTTTTTTTTTTTTTGATTGGCATGTAATTAGAAGAATAAGCATTTTAACATTAATTTTTGCAGAGATGTAGAGAAAGTCATTTGAATGGAACACATTAGGGTTTTTAATCACGTATATAATTGTACAAAATAACCAATATTTCTCTGTTAAGACTTTTAGAATCTCTCTAATGAAAATGTGCTCCTGTTCAATCTCAAAATTCCACTGTTTTTGAGACTGAGTGAAAGTGGCATTTCTGATCCCTTTATTGTTCTGCTGCCTTCAATCACACTCAGGAACAGACACGAGAAAACATTTCAACTTTTGCCGGAGAAGAAACAGAAGAAGGAGACAGCGATAGCAATAAAACCAGAAACTATGGTGGCAGGATGGACTGCAAAACAGAACAAAAGAATAAAGCTCTAAAATCCAGAAGCAAACAGTCTGCTATTTCATTAAACCTTAGACCTAAAACAGCTACAAAAACGAGATAGCGTGAGAACGAGAAGGATTATTCCAAAGTAATACAAACGATAAAGAGAAAAATGTAACTAGCAGACATCGAGCTATATTTTTCTCGTTTTTCAGTTTCACTTTCTCTAGCTCGTATATACAATGAACGAGGGCCATCCACAAAATGTCAGATAATTTGGCATAACTAAATGATAACGAAAATATTAACATAAAGCTTTATTTGCAAAATTACAATGCAAATTCAGACATCGTTCCCCCATTAGTAAAACATTTGCGGTGTTATAAACAACAGTTATTTATAATGTAAGTAATAAAAATGGACGTTTATATTCTGAACAAGAAGCTTGCGAAACGAAGCCGTAGGCGAGTACAGTAAGCATACAATTTTAACACGTGAGCCATACACTACTTTTAGACAGTTCTCAATATTTCTAGACATACCATTATAAATAGATTGTATTACCTATTTCACGGAGTTCATGCTTAATGGTCTGCGATATTCAGTTGTTGCCTTGCTTTGCATCGCTGACAACATGATCACTTACTCGTACAGAAGGAAAACTTTCTAGACAACGGAGGCAGTATAGCAGTTTAACTTTGCTCTCTCCGCTTGTTGCATAATTTCGTCTGGTTCAGCAGATTCTATTTTCGACATGATCCACCATTTTATGGATCGATATGAGCTTTCAGAGTCATAGCGTACTTGAATGAGGCCCTGGACGCATAAACCAAAGTTGTAATTTTATAACACTAAGTGACAGAATTTTCTACTTTTAAGCATCAACTGTCTAAAAAGCATTTTCAAGAGCCAGAGATTCATTTGTATTCAATGAAGCCTACTGATATCACTCTTCTATATAATGCAATAAAGGAATATTCTCTCTCAATGAAAAGACATCAAAGGAAAAGTAAATCGCTAAATCTGAGTGGAGCAACTAAGACTGCTTCATTGATCTTCTTTGATCTTCTCCCTCTTTCGTTTTCGTTTATAGACACGTAAGGTCTGAATTAGTGACTTTGTTCCTAAGCGATAATGTACTTCTTGATCGACGTTAATTTAAATTATGCGTTAGCCGATATTGTAGTTTTCTCTTATACCGTAGCAGGTATAAGTGTTTTTAGGCTTCAGTGACAGCCACAAGACCCCCACACTTATTCTAATAAAGACAATGTAATATCCAGACGATTTGGCATAACTAAACAATAAGATAAGTTATCAACACAAAACTTTATTTACAAAATTACAGTACCTTACTCTATTTTTCAATTTCATTGCCACATTTTTTCATTGCAGATGTTATACTCTTCCACCGTTAAAGAACTGAGCCAAGATGTCTTGAGGTCTTCATCGGTTGGCAAATCTTTTCTATCCAAAATGAAACACCGTCTTTTTTTTAATTCTTTTATCAACATCTGCTTTCAACTCCTCTATAACGTTTGATGAACTCCGGTCTTTGTCGTAAATCTTGATTACTCTTAAATTCCTCACTGAAGGTTCGTTCATTGCGTTATCACCATACACTTACGTTATTTGCCTATAAGATTAGATTGGTTGAATATTTTGTGTATTTAAAAAAAACAAACAAATAAGTTCTTTTGCGGTAGAAAAGTTAACATCGCTATTGAAAAACTGGTACCACGTGACAAATTTCTTGAGAGAATGGAGATTACGTTGAGAAATAGAATAAGGTACTTTAATTTTGTAAATAAAGTTTTGTGTTGATAACTTTCGTTATTATTTGCTTATGCCAAATCCTCTGTCACTTTCTGGATGGCTCTCGTATTTCCTTCTTAACCTGTGAACGTTTTGTGTTTTATCACTAATTATTAGATGCCATAATCACCATATTCCCTTACTCAATGTTACTACAACATACAAATATTTTTGCTAAATTTGGGTATAATTTTATATGATATGTATATACAGTCAGTTTAAAAAATTCCGCATTTTTTTTGTTATTATTCTCAAATAAGAGAATACACTAAGCTAAAGCTATAGTAAAATACCTATTTTAAGAGCTATCGCTAAGTGGAACAACTCAAATTCTGTTCTCTTTGCAAAGGTCAGGAGTAAAAACAAACAGAGCTTAAACGAAAGAAATTCCCATTTGAGGGAAGTAGTTTAAAATTTAAACAAATAATAAAGAATGTCTCCGAAACGGTTAACTCTACAAAAATATTGTACACGACGTAAGTATATGTAGCAAGTTTTTATCTATCTGTTACGATTTAGCGGTTATATAAAAATCGTCCGGATTGAAGAGGACTTCCCAGAAAATTCAACATATACATTTTATTTATCTTTAACAAAAGTTATTTTAATCAAAATCGTTAGAGCCATTTCTGAGAAAGATACAATTTTCGAAATGTTTTCCATGAAAATGATAGTTTGGCGTGGGGAAATTGTTCTAAACACAGACACACAGAAATACACAGACACACACAGTCTCACATACACACACACAGTCTCACACACACAGGCACACACATACGCACACACACACAGACACAGGCACACAAAGACACAGGCACTCTTAGACACACACTGACACACACAGACATGTTGACCTTTTCTTTAAATGCCTTTTTTTATTCAGGGACCCTAAAACATTTATCTTGATATCTAATTTCTGTGTGGAGGACATTACCTTCTCTATAACACTATGTATGTAGTACGTGTAAAGAAAGTAAATAGAGAAACGCTCGGACACTTTAAAACTTTAAAATACGCTTTTTCATTGAAACAAATTATTCTTAATATAATTGTTGTGTAATTTTCATCTAGGTCGAGTGGTCAGTGTTCTGGCTTCTCACCCAGAGGCTCCGGGTTCGAGTCCCGGCTGGGGCGAAGGATTATTCTTTAATTAGTAGCATTCCTTATCCATCGCAGATTCTGAAAGTATGAATCTAGCAGCGAATGTGTGTGTGTGTATATGTATGTGTCTTTTAATAATATAATACTCAAAAAAGGAAGAAAAATCCAACGTTAAGGAACCCTACTAGTCAGCGAACAAAACCCCAGTAGTTGTACCTACAGTAAAGTCCCCGTTATGGCCATAGAAGATAAGAAGGCCTATATTAATAAAACCATTCTTAAAAATCTGATGTGTTCCAATCACATGCCTTTCTCTATATCTCTGTAACAAATTATCGTTAATAAGCTTATTCTTCTTCATGCTAATCGAGATCAATTTTCATTTTTATTACTTTCTTTCTTGTAAGTAGGAGGGAAGTAAGGGAATACACTAGGTTAAAGCGACATTCAAATATTTTAAACCTGGTTGGCATGTGGTTAAAATCAGTTTCTTTGCAGTTTACCAATACCCGTATGAGAACAATTTTAAATATTTTAAAACTGCAACTATGGACATGGAATATCTAGGAAATGGTCAACTCCACGAATAAAAGGTATATGAAAAATAGTGTATTTTAACGATAGTGTATTACTTGTAGTAAGTTTTTATCAATCTCTTACGGTTTACCATTTATGCAAAATTCAGCAAAATTCATCCAGAATAGAGAGGTCCTCAGAGGCTATTTCCAGAAAATTCAAGGTATGCATTTTATTTGTCATATAAATAGTTTTAAAATGCGATATTTTAATCAGAATCATTAGAACCGTTTTGACAAAATCAAAATGTTCAACATTTTTTCCACGTAAAGAGTAGTTTGAGGTGCAAGGATTTTTCTTAAAATCACATCCTTGCAACAGACCAAAATTAAATACCAAATTTTATATTTAACCGACTTTTCATTTTGAGTTATACTGTCCACAGACACACTCAAACATGGATGTTTGTCTTGAAATGTTTGTTTTCGATTCAGAGGTCCCTAAAACATATTTGCAGTGAAATCTGGGTATTGAATTTTGGGTGGAGAGCAATACCTTCTCTACCTATGTACCATGTACAATAAGAAAAAGTAAAAATATGACTTACACGACTACCTATCCTGCTTCAAAGCCTGTTCTTCCATCCACTTACTGCTAATTCAGATAAATATTAGTAGAAGTTGTTTTGAGGCAACGCAGCCTTGAAATTCCTAAATCCAACCGTCTTCAACTAATCAGCCTGAAACTTTGAACGTGCCTTTATGTCGTGCATTAGTTACATGATTTAAAATTTGGTTTGTGTATCATAAGTAGTTTTTGATTTATTAATTTTTAAATTAAAAATCTGGCGCCAAATTCAAATCACTCTGCACGATGAAAATGAAGAAAAATGTATTTTTTTTTATTTTCCGCAATATGGACAGAATTACTGTCATATGAATTTATTGTACCAAAATTAGTTCAAGAGGTAAAAATATTAAAGCAAGAAGCAGATAAGAATTCATGAAATATTATAATACAAGTGACCTTAAAAATCAATATCTACAACAATATTAGACATTTTAAAAAAATCGTATTACAGAAACCCTTTTCTGCTTGTTAAGAACCTATCCTAAAAATTTAAGAGAGCTTGAATAAAACCTTCATCGTGTGGAACATCTTGAATGGCAAAAAATGTTAAAAAGAAAACTGTAAACGAGTAAATCAAGTTTTAAAGTTCAAAACATTTTCCCTCTAAGTTGGATACCTTCAAACCGTCTAAAACCCTTCAGACACATAAGTTTGACCCTCCTTCCTCTTCCATTTCTCTTCTGCAGCAGTTTTCTTCAATTTTAGTTTTGCTGCCCGCAGACACACACGCGCGCGCGTGCACAAAAACACGGAGCTTTTTCTAACCTTTCTGGAGGCAGGGGACCTCAAAACATTTATTCCGGTGAAATATCGGTATAGGATTTTGGGCGTACTATCGTTACTGAACATATGTGCTAGAGAAAGTAAAACGTTTTCTAAATGACACTATATTAATGTTCTATACCAAGTACTATTATGCAAGGAGTAGGTGCAGAAAGTATTTATTTCCAAAACTATCAAAATATGCGATACCGAGATTTCATCGGAAACATATGTTTTGAGGATTTCTGAATCCAAAAAATAAATTATTTGAAAAATACCATGTATGTGCGCGCATATGTGAACAGCATAATTAAAAAACAAAAGATTGGTTACATACCAAGCTTGGAATATTAGTCGAGTATCTTCCAAGGATCCGACACGAAGATTTTCGGGAAAATTTCCCCATCGGGTTACTCTTGCAGGGAAGAATTCACAAAATGTTTTATTTTCTCAAAAATGGATGTAACGATTTTTATTAAAATACCTTTTAGTTTATTATAGATATTTGCATGATAAATAAAATACATATTTTGAATTTCTAGGAATAGCTCTTGAAGGGCTGTTCATTGTGAATGATTTCTTCATAACCGGTAAACCGTAAGAGGCGGACAAAAACTTAAACACAAAAACACAGTTTTGGATCTCAACAAAACATACAATCTATGTAAAATATATTTTTGTTGTAGAGCTAAGTATTTCTGAGATATTGCTTATTATACATTTAAATTCTCAAATACTTATACCTTTCTGAAACCGGATTTCGTTATTAATATTTTCTTTTAAACCTGATCAAACAAAGAGAAGCCATGACAGAGTGACCGGTTTTTAAAGGTGTTGACTAACGCTTTAGCTAGTTGCATTTTCTGATTCTTTTTTTACTAGCTTACAATATGCAATAATATTCATTTCTGCTACTGTTTATCTTGATAAGCGTGAAACAAATAGAAGAAAAAGCTTTTGTAAGAATATTTTATTGCAGCATGAATAGAGAAAGTTATATGAAAGCAGTACATAACATTTTTTCCCATATTTTCAACCAACTGTATGGCGGTAATGTAACTGATTAATTTAAATAAATATTAAAAAATATAAATCAAGTGAATGGAAAAAACGGATCAAATGTAATTCGATTCCGGTTGCGGGAGAAACAAAATCAAGTATGCAAGTTTAAGCAGTTAAAACATCGTATACATATAATGGAATCTACTTCCAGAATTTAACCACATAAGTCTTTCTAGAAACATTTTCACTGGAATTAATGTCTTTCTCGATTTGTAATCGCATGGCGTATCCTATATGTAAGTAATTTCCACACCTCCTTTCATTTGTTTCGAATTCCAGTAACCTAATTTAGTATTAGTCCCGTGCTGTTTTTTGCTTCTGTCTCATAATTGGCACCTTTGTTAATTTTCCAAATAACCTCACATTTACAGCAAAAACTGAGTTAAGTTTTATGTTTAAGCATACGTTTCAGAATTATCATTACTCTTTTTTAAACTGTTTTTGTTTATCCAAAATCTTATCGCGACTTTAACATTATTTGTACACAGAATATTGGAATTATTGCAATACATATTTTTGTGCATATTTTTGTGCATATCCAGAAAGTGAAAGACGATCTGCATAAGTGAATAACAACGAAATATATCAACACAAAACTTTATTTACAAAGTTACAGTACTTCACTTTATTTCTCCACGTGGTAGCAGTTTTTCAATGCCGATGTTATGCTTGTTATTAGGTTTTATGAATGCACAAAATGTCTGGCCAATCGAATTTTATAAGCAAGTAACGCAAGTGTATGGTCATAATGCAATAAACGAGTCTTCAGTGAGGAAATTGTACATAATTTACGAATAATAAGGAAGAAACAGTGTGTGCGATAAGACCGGAGTGGAAGATCAATAATTTTATGGAGGACTTGAAAATAAATGTTGATTAAAGTGTTAAGAGAAACCGGTGTTTCACTTTGGACACCATACATGACTAATTAAAACAAAATTGCAAGAAAATAAGAAAATAATATTGCAAAATCGAAAAAAATTGATGTGGTACATTCACATAACTTTCTAATTTATGCTGCAATAAAATATTCTTAAAATCCTTTTTCTTTTCTCTACTTCACGCTTATCAAATTTATGTTTTAATGCATATTGTAGGGTAGCTGTTGGGTAAATTAGATAGCACGGTATATTGGAGGCAAGATGTAAATGATGACCTAACACGAGTAAAGCTGTAGGCATGGTATTAGCTACAAAGACCCTTACACGTGAACTATAGACCCGACAAAAGACATTCCTGATCTACGCTGAGTTAACAGTTCAGCTATATTTTAACCCTTTCCAGCCCCATTTTTTTCTATTGAAATTACTTTTAAAAACTGACATCAAGAGAAGCATTGATCTCTTATTGCTAATTCAGTTGTTTAAACTTCTAAAACACTATCACTGATCCATATTTTAATACCACAGATTATCCAAGGTTTACAATACTACCGCGATAAAGGAAGGGAGGGGCTCAGGTAAAGTAAATGCTGATTGACACATATAACCGTGGACTGGACCTCAGTAGCGTTGTAGAGGAATAAAATTCTGCATTTGTTAAAAAAAAGGTATCTTGAAAGGATGTTATTTTGGCTTTTAATTCTTCTAAGTCGTGTGAATATCAACAAATTCAAAGCAAATACCAAAATATACACAATATAGAATTATTGAATTTTAACTTATATCCACCTCTAACAATAAATGTAGATAATTATGCTATATGGTACCATTGGGCTGGACAGGGTTAAAGTATATGATTTGCAGCAGAACAGAATGTGCAAGATGAGTTCTGTAAAATTAAGTTAATCTGTTGGGCATTCTTTCATTTTCTATGAATGGGAGTAAAAGTACTGTGTGTCTTTGCACACTTAGATATAGGTACTCATTTAAAGACCTCTTCCCGACCCATCCCGTTGACCACCTTAACGCCGAAGTCTCCTACGATAACCAGCTCTACCCTGGATCTACTATCCCCTTAAGATGCGCAGTGGCAGTGGTTAAGTCCTACGCCACATGGGTGCATTTCACTATTATTTTCTTGTATAAAAGGAATGAGGAGATATATAAAGCTAAAGCAATAGTCAATTTTTTTTAAAGTCAGTCGCTATGTGATGATATTGAAATTCCGTTTTCTTTGCTTGGGAAAAAAATGAATAATGACTGCCCATTTGAGCAAAGTAAGTATTTGAAAGTTTAAACACATAACAAGCAATATCTCGGAGATGGTTAGCTCCAATAACATATATTTTTGACATTAATAGTGTGTTTTGACGAGATTTACTTTTTTGTGTAATAAGCTTTTGTCTTTCTCTTACAGTTTATCAGTTATGAAAAAGTAATGCGGAATAAAACGGTTGTTCCCAGAAATTCGAGTTGTACATTTTATTTGTCATATAAATATCCGTAATGTATGGTATTTTAATCAAATTTGTTATAGCCAGTTTTGAGAAAATGAAATTTGTTGAAAAGTGCTCTATGTAAAGGGTGGTGAATTTTCTTCAAAATCTTGGTATCGCATCCTTGGAAGGCGCTGAACTAAGATATCGAGTTTGGTATTTACCGACTTTTATATTGGGGTATACTGTTCACACACCAACACACACATGCTTCTTCTAAAAATATTTCAAGGGACCCTAAAACAGTATTTCCAGTGAAATCTCTGTATCAAGTGTTTGGGTGGTATGCAATACCTTCTCTACCCATGTACTCTATACGAAGTAGAGACAATAAAAATCCCCTAAAATCTAAAATCACAGAAAGAGACTAAACAATGCCTAATAAATGTATATTTCCATATGTGGGACTCATGATGATTTATGTATATGCTATGAAAAGTTAAAAAATGATATGTTATTAGAATCCGAAGCCTATTGATGACCACAAGTTTCGAAATGTGTATGCAATTTGGGTCCATTTATCTACACTTCTCCGTCAATTTGTTGCATGAAGGAAAGCCATAATAAAAATTCAAAATCCAATCACCCAATTGGGTGATAGTATTTAACAGTCATCCAGTGGCCTTAGCTCAGTGCATTGGAAACAAAAATATCCAATAGTTCACGGCCCCCCCTCCACATGTCAGAGCAGTTTCTTCCAAATAGACCGTCAACCTCTGTGGTGTAATGGTTACCACTGACTTCATATACGCAAGGTCGCGGGTTCAAACCCGGCGGAGGACGATGGACTTTTTTGGGTGTAAAAATCTTAGTATGGCTTCCTTCGGAAGGGAGGCAATGCCGTTGGTCCCATATCGTAGATTTACGGCACGTAAAAGAACCTCAAGCATGATAGAGAGGCTTCTGAGCAAAATTAAGCGGTCTTTCACGCCCAATATAGAACGGAACGTTGAGAACCACAGCAGTTAAAGAGCGTCCATATATAACACGCCAATTACATTTTTTTCAAATAGAACCGCAACGTAATGAGATCTTAATCCTCCATCTGTCGAAAGTGGGGCAAATATTGTACTAAAATGCATGCAGTAATACTGTAGTTGGAAATCTTTGTCATGGGAGATCTCTTCCTGATTCATTTCCAAGGCACTATCCTCAATATACTAGGTAACGAACGATTTGTCATGATTAAATAATAACGAGACATATCAACACAGAACTTTATTTACAAAGTTACAGTACTTCACTTCATTTGTCAACGTAATCTCTATGTGGCATTTATTGTCACATTATACCAGCTTTTCAATGCCCATGTAATACTTTTTACCGTCAAAGAACTATTCGATTTTATGAATGCACAAAATCTTCAGCCGATCGAATTTTATAGGCAAATAACGCAAGTGTATGGTGATAATGCAATGAACGAATCTTCATTGAGGAAATGCCATAAAATTAAGAGTAATCAATGAAGAACCAGTGAGTACGATAAAAATCAATTGTTATGGAGGACTTGAAATCAAATGTTGATGAAAGAATTTAAAAAAAAAAAAAAAAAAAACCGATGTTTCCCTTTGGTCACCTTACACGACATTTTGGGTGGAAAAGATTTCGCAACCGGTGAAAACCTCAACATCCTGGATCAGATCTTTAGCGGTGCATTGAAAAACAGGTACTACGTGACAATAAATACCTTGATAGCAATAGCGAGTACGTTGAGAAATGGGTTGTGGTACTGTAACTTTGTAAACAAAGTTTTGTGTTCATATCTTTCGTTATTATTTAGTTATGCCAAAATGTTTTATTTTCAGGATCGTCTTCATAACAATAGTGATGACGGGTAACCTCGAATCGTTGATGACCTTTTAACCTGTCTATAGAGAAAAGCAATATCTGCAATCTCCAATCAGCGGAGACGAAAGTGCTGACGTCCTTGATAAATCTGGGCATGAACCTCCTGCAGACAATTACATCGTTGCTGCAGTCCTCCAAGTGGGGAATCGATACAGCAATTGGTGCGTGAAGACCTACCACCAGGCAGCCATGACACACAGAGGGTGGGAAATCCAGTGTCCCTATAGTCCAAACTAGTGCCGCACAAAGTAGTTTCTGTTCTGTTTAAATTTGTTGGTTATGTCCAGCGCTTTCTATCGCTTTCAACTGCTTTCTTGTCCTTAAGCTCTCTGCTGACAACGTTCGTCCTTGTCTCACTTTCTTCCTAGCGAATCTGCATTCCGTGTGCCTTTTAAATTTATACTGCGAATACACAAACTAGAGCGTATACTTCCAATTTCCCTTTTCTTAATTGGCTAAATCTGTTCACATTATTAATTGTGCTCTGTGTAACAATTATGGTGGATAGTTAAGATATAGGGCAAGTCCAGAGGAGATCGCCATAGCTTTTAAAATGTTGCATCATATGAGAACTTCGAAAGAAAAACATATTTAAATAGCTAAATGGGTTCCTTGACGATTAATATTTGTGATAATAAGCAAGCAAGATCACATAAAGTTATTTTGGATGAACAAATCCTGAATTTTAAAAACTCATGAATGCGGGGGAGATGGCCATGTTGCACAGGGAGAGATGGCCACACATTTTTCATACTTAAAGAGCATACTTATGAGCACGATCATCACATTCCCTTCTGTTTCACGAGAAACAAAATGGTTTATGAGCCAATCAAAGAATATATTTATTTGTGTTTATATATGCTGATTTTTTAGACATGTACTAGGGTCGGGTGATAAGTCATTTGTCATATCGGTGTTCTAATTTAATTAAATCGACTCTGTAGTGCGATTTATCAAGGTCCTCAAAATAGCTGCTTACCGCATTAATGACCTTCTCGTTGCTGTGAAATCTTCGTCCTCCAAGAAATTGTTTGAGGTTTGGGAATAGGTGGTAGTCACTGGGTGCTAGATCTGGCGAATAGGATGGAGTTTCAAACAATTCCAACTTTAATTCCCACGTTTTTCCCATTGCAATGACTGAACAATGGGCCGGAGCATTGTCGCGATGAAACAAGACCTTTTTTCCCCCAATGAGGTCTTTTTCATTTCGTCTCGTCACTCAAACGTTGTAGTATGCTTATGTAGTAGTCAGCAGTGATACTTTAACCCTTTTCCAAGTAATCAATAAAAATAATTCCCTGTGCAACCCAGAAAACACTCGCCATAACTTTGTTAGCTGACAAAACTGACTTTGTCTTTTTTGGAGTTGGTTCACTTGGCGCAATCCACTGTTTTGACTGTGATTTACTTTCTGGAGTTAAGTGATATATCCAAGTTTCATCAATGGTAATAAGCCGTCTCAAAATTTCACTGGGAGTTTCACGGTAGAGCTCCACATTCTTAACAGATACAGCTTTTCTTTGCAACTTTTGATCAGGTGTCAACAAACGCGGCACCCATCTTGAACAGACCTTGTGAAAGCCCAAATCAGTACTTAAAATATTACCTGCACATTCTTTTGATATATTTACAGCCTCTGCTATCTCAAAGAACTTTAATCTGTGGTCATCCGGTACTAAACGATGAAATGTTTCAATGATCTCTGTAGTTGTCACTTCTACAGGGCGTCCAGAGCGAGGCTCATTACCAGTGTTCGTACGTCCCATTTTAAACTTTGCAACCCACCTTTTAATTATTGAATATGAAGGGGCAGAGTCTTTCAATGTACTATCCATTTTCTCCTTGATTTCTTTAGGCGTTAAGCCTTTCAAATGGAAGTATTTAATTAGTGCTCGTTTTTCCAAATCTTCCATTTTCGTGAAAACTCTAGAGTTGTCTTGTTAAAAATGCTGTCATCCAAAAACTAAACAAGATATTGACCTGTAACTATGGATACAAGCTAGTCTATAGTTAAAAGTAAACGATGCTAGCGTCTAACTGGCCTAGTGGCGCCATATCTATGTGATTCCCGGCACTTCTCAACCGACCCTCGTAGATAGGTGATCCGGAGGCATTCCATCTTCGAATTCCTACTTTTTGTTTTTTTCCTTTCGTCATGGAAACGGGAGGAAGAAATAGCCCTTCGGAATTACAGCAAGTTATATCTGTAAAAGTTTCACCGTTTCTGAAGATTGGAATCGCTTTTGACCCCTTTTCAGCATCACCTACTCTGAACGATAGTTTAACTGCAAACCTGTTTAATCATGTTAAAAATAGCTACAGGTTTGTTGAACAGGTTTTTTCTAGTATTTCTTCTAGGAGATGAAATTAATCTTTGACTTCCTTTCAATTCATTCCTCGAATTCATATTAAAGAACGCCTTCGGATTTGCACAAAGATCAGGATGCCTGAATAGAAGCCGGTCCCCATGGCCACGCTCGCTAAAGCGTCTCGCTTTGGTGCTTCGTGGGCAGGGGATCGTGGGTTCGAGTCCCGCCTTGGGCATGGATGTTATATGTTTGTGCAATGTGTATATATTTGTAAAAGAAACAGTAAAATCAGTAATCAGTAAAACCTACGGGGGGAAATGTAAATAGGGATACAGTACCGGAGTCCTGATCAGACTCCGTTACTGTTTTTTTTAAAAAAAAAAAGAAGAAAAAATAGAGATAGTTTCAGCTAGTCATATCCTGTTTTCTCTGTTTCTTTATTAAACCTGTGTTTCACGCCAAGTTGTTCAGCGAAATTGGTAGCTAATGCGTGTTAGAGGAAAGCCATGTTTATATCTTTAAAAACACAAAATATGTCCTCGAAAAGGCTGCCAACTGTCTCGCAATATTGTAAGCCGTCTCTCCCATTTGTAGAGGTGAGAAAGTCACAGTCCACAACAAAAACAGGATAACAATATAATTAGGCAATCAATGTCAGTAAAGTACTCAATATGCACTATAGCGTAACATTTATAAACAAGCTCTTGAAGGAGCGATGTAGTGGAAGGGTAGCGTGTCTGTCTCACGTTCAGGAGGTGCCGAGTTCGAAGCTTGCTTATGTTTAGTTACCCAGATAAGGTAACTTATTCCTTTTTGTGCATTATGGGATTTTTTTAGTTTTTATTATATTTGTTTTAATTTATATTTGTATTTTATTGGCTATTTATTTAGATTAAATATATGAAAGTGTAATTATTTAAATGCTCAAATATTTTTATTATTTTATTTTACTTTACTTATTTTTATTAGTTTTTCTTATGTGCGTATTTTGTTATAATTTATTACCTATGTTTTGTTTTCTTAACTATAAATAATGTGTAAACAATAAACGTTTAAAAGTCTGGCATATCAGCCCTGGTCTTAGAAATTAGGTACCAGGGTTTCTATACAGATTTTTATTTTATTCCCTTATCCTGAGTAGACGAATGTTGAGTAACTTTAAGCTCCATGGAACCCGGACTCATTTGAGCATCATCTCATCGAATTTATTCATCATCTGATATGAGATTCCAATTACAGGACGTTAAAAAGTTAACTTTGTAAATTCATTAGTGGAAAATGTTATTCATATAGATCTCTGTTTCTGCTTAGTGGGTTAAAACTTTAATTAATTTATCTTCTACTTTATTATAGCTCCTTTTTCTTCATTTCAAAACAAAAATGAAAAGCAATTTAACTCTATTTATGGACGCTCTTTAGCTGCTGTGGCTCTTAGTGTTCTATTGTATACTGGGCGTGAAAGATGGCTTATTTTTATTCAGTGATATTTTTTGCGGCTTGAGGTTTTTTACGTGCCACGTACCACCAGGTTCTCTTCCGAAGGTGCCGGTCCCCATGGCCGCGCTCGCCAAGGCGTCCCGCTTTGGTGCTTCGTAGCGCTGGGGATCGTGGGTTCGAGTCCCGCCTTGGGCATGGGTGTTATATGTTTGTGTATATGTATGTGTTGTAAAAGTAAGAAAATAGTAATAATACGGTAAAACAAGGTAAAAAAGAAAAAAGGTAAATAAAAAGTAGGATATACAGTACCGGAGTCCTGATCAGACTCCGGTACTGTAAAAAAAGAAAAGTCACATTATGTACTTGAACCACGGATCTCCCGGTCCTTTGCCGGTTGCTTTACCATTGAGCTACTGAGCTAACATGGCAACATACCACCTCGGCTTTATATTTCTCAATTGACTCACTAGGTTCCTGGAAAACCACAAGGTGATCTCAAACTATTCTGAAATAACACGCCCCAATGTCGTAAGTACTTTAAGTACCAGAATTCATAGTATAGCCAGCTATAATGGGGAAATAATATTGATTTAATTGTTTTTCTCACAAGCCGTGTGAATAGGGAGAGTCAGACTAAAAAATTCAATGTCAGAGCCTGGATTTGAACCACGGATCACCCTGTCTATAGCCGGTGGCTCTACCACTGAGCTACCATTGCAACATTCCGGCACCGCATTTAGTTTCTCAACTGCCGCGCATGTTTCCCGGTAAACCACAAGCTAATTAAAACAAGATGTTACGTATAAGCTACGTATACTTGTAAAGGAGAGAGAATAACGAAAACACCAAAATATAAAATCTGATGTGTTACAATCACATAATTTTCTCCATATCTCTGTGAAAAAGTATTGCTAAAAAGCTTATTCTACTATCTACTTCATGGTAATCCAGATAAAAGTTAGCAGAAATTGTCTTACTACTTGCTTCCGTGTAAGGAAATGGGAATATACTTGGCTAAAACGATAGCATTTCAGAGTCTATTCCCAGAAAATTCAAGATATACCTACATTATAAGGTTTTATATATATATATATATATATCTTTAATATACGGTATTTTAAGGAAAACCGTTAGAGCTATTTGAGAAAATCAAAAAATTTTCAATTTTTTTTTCCATGCAAAGTGTAGTTTGGGGTGCGAATAATTTTCTCAAAATCTACGTGTCGTATCCTTGGAAGTTTCTAACCTAAATACCAAGTTTGATGTTCTTGGGTTATCATGTTCACAGACACACAGACACACGGACACACACACAAACATACACACACATAAACACACACGGACCTTTTCCTAAAATTCTTTGTTTGGATTCAGGGCACGCCAAAACGTGTATTTCCGGTGAAATATTGGTACCTGTTGATTATTTTGGTGGAATACTATATCTTCTCTATAGTAGTGCGTGTAGAGAAAGTGAAAATGCAAAATGAAAGTCTAACGATCAAATACCTTAAACCTCCGGGAAAAGGGTGCGTGACGAGAAAGCACTAATGGCGGCCAATCTTGTTTTGGATGAGCGTTCCCAGAGGACTACATGCCGCATGGACAGGAAGGTACACTCTCTCCTTATAGCACATCCATCGCAAGCGCTACTGGAGATGATTATCTGCTCCGGCAGATAGGTTTCCCGGCTACTGAAATAACAAAACTCTTTCCTCTGAAACTCTTCAGAAAGTTTTAACTGGCACTGTTTCAACCATTATATTAGACCCTTTGAAAATAACAATATATTTTCAGACGTTTTTAGCCTTTGATTTTGGCATACGATTTTAAGTGTTAATAATAATAGAAACATTATTATTATTATTATTATTATTATTTTTTTTTTGCTATTATTATTGCTATTATTACTGTCATTATTATTTATATTATTGCTATTATTATTAGTAGTATTACTGTTATTCCTGCTATTATTATTGATATTATTATTGTCATTATTAGTATTATTATTTTTAGCGTTATCATCATTAATAACTATATTCTTATGCTTACAACCTTTCAAAATGTATGCTTTTAACAAACCGCACAAAAATGTTACATGTTTTATTTAGGGTTTTTTTCATAATCTATTTTCGCAAATTGTTTTCCTTTTAGCTGTCGTCTTCAAGAGGTTGCGTTTTCGGTTTATAATACTTAGTCGCATAGAAGGAAAATCTATCTGTTGTACTCCGTCATCGCAAACACATCATCTTAAACTAGTCCAAAGCGCATAAGATTGAAACATCATATAATATCGAAACTTCTATACTAAAGTTTAATGTCTGCCAATATAAAATAATAATAATAATAATAATAATAATAATAATAATAAAAGGGATCGGAAATTTGCAGTATTGCGGAAACCACGAACAACATTTGGTGAAGTTTAAACGGTTAAACTATATGAAATTTTGCAAATTTCTCTAATAGCTTACTTTCCTAATACTTTCTAAAACTATTAAGAATGCATGTATTCTCGCTACTGAGGAATTTCAATAAAATCTCATGCTATATACCAAGGATGAATATTGAACAGAAATGTTGGGCTTCTAATTTCGCTTTAGGATTGCATGTGCTGTAAAAATATAAGATCTACTAGTAGGTCCTTGCCGCACTAGACAATGTGGAGGGGAGGGTAGAAGAAAACAAAACACTGCCTTCCCTCACGTCAGTACAATAATTGTGCAAACAGGTGTAGATTGTAAACTGTGCATCTCAACCATTGCATTCTCGAGATGTGAATTCTGTTATCCTGATGGGAAAACCTCGCGATCTCCCGAACCCGGGCCTCAGCCACTATCGCCTGAGCTATCTCGCTCTGTCGTTTAAAGGATTTACCTCTAGAAATAGCCATAAAATATAACGCGAGGGGTAGAAACACAAACACATTCTTTTCTGCTTGGCTTTGTTTATTTATTTTGTAACAGACTGTTTATAAAAGAAAAAACTATTTTAATTTTTAATCTCTCTTTTGTAGACCTTAAACAAACTTGCTGTTCTGCATCGTATTTCACCCGTCTGCGTGTTTTTAATTTATTTTTTACTTCAGTAAAATAAAGAAAATAAATATTGTCCGGCATATTCTGGTTGCACAGATAGAATATTGAAGCACTAAGAAATACATATGTTGCTGCCCAGGCCACTTTTTCAGTCCAGTTATACAAAAAAGAAAATATTACTGTAAATACCACTACTCCTAAATGTTCGTGAACCTCTCTATTAACAAAAATTCGATACCGAGATTTCACCGGGAATACATGTTTTGAGACCACCTGAATCCAAAAAGAGCATTTTTAGAAAAAATGTCCATGTTTGTGTCTGTCTGTTTGTCTGTCTGTCTGTGTGTCTGTGGGCAGCATAGTTCAAAAACGAAAAGAGCGTTAAATACCAAACTTGGTATTCAAGTTCAGTATCTTCCAAGGATGCGATACGAAGATTTTCAAGAAAATCCCCCACCCCCAACTACCCTTCACATGGAAACATTTTCGAAAATTTTGATTTTCTAAAAAATGGCTCTAACGATTTTGATTAAAACATCAAATATTAAAGATATATACTTGGCAAATAATATGTATATCTTGAATTTTCTGGGAATAGCCTCTGAAGACTACTTTATTCTGGATGAATTTTACGGAATTTTGTGTAACTGGTAAACCGTCAAAAACTAACCACACAAAAAATGTAGAGCACATTAAAACACACTATTTATGTTATATATATATTTCGTGGAGTTGATCGTTTTTTAAATATTCGTTGTTTTTTGTTTCAGACTTAAAAAAACATACTTTTCTCATAAGGGAATTTGTCACCTCCTGTCCATACAAACAAAGGAACTTCAGTCACATAGCCACCATCTTTTGCTATCACTTTAACGTATGTTACTCCCTTATTTCGCTTCTACTTACAGGGAAACAAGTAATAAGACTATTTCTGCTATTTTTTTTTCACTTAGCATGAAGTAAATAGATGCATAAACTTTTTAACAAAAAGTTGTTGCAGAGATATAGATAAAGTCATGTGAATGGATTACATCAGATTTTTATATTGGATTCCTTATTATTTTTGACCAATTATTTTCTTTCATTTCTTAGTTTTCTTACAATCAAAAATCGTATGTTGAACCTATCTTTCCCCCCCACATAATGGGCCCTTGTGGGTGCCCGATTCTTTGTCCCTGTAGCCTCCACCTTCTCGCTCTTAACCATGATATCCCCTCCTTTCTTCCTGGTTAGTGCCATCTATATATCTTTCTCTTTCCCAACTATTTTTATGGATATATAAAATACAAGTGATCCCTTATCTGATACCTGACTAAACACTTTTTGAATTTCTATATCTTCAAATATTTCTCTTGCTCCCTTCCAAAATCCTTTATAGTTTGTTTCTATTTCCTCCAAATAGATAGATAGATTTTCTTATTGCCATAGACATATACATGTATAGCAACGTCAAGAACAATAAAAACAATTTTTACCAATCAATTGTGGAGAATTCTTGGACCTTATAAAGAGGATTATTATTGAAAACAGTTCTTATCCTTCTTTTAAAATGCTGAATAGAAGAATTTTTTAAATAATCAGGTAAACCATTGAACAATTTTAAAACAACAATTTCGTAACTATTTTGTGTTATGGTATACTTACACTTGTCTATTTAAATGGTTAGAAGTCCTTGTAGAATAGTTATGAATGTAATTGTAACGTGAATATTTATATATGTTTTTCTTAACAAATAAAAGACAATTCATAATATACATACAAGGAAGTGTCAGTATACCAAGTTCAATAAATAGTGTTTTACAGTGGGTATTGGGTAGAGCACAGATAATCCTAATGGACTTCTTTTGTAAAATGAAGCAGTTTTTTTTGGCATAAGAATGGTTGCCCCACAATAAGACATCATAGTTAAGATGACTGTATATGTTAGTATAGTAAACTGTCAGTAAAGATTTTTTATCAATATTGTTTAAGCATACGTAGCATGAATATTCCTTTAATTATTTTACTGTTTATATGATATATATAATATGACCTCCACCCCAGGTGTTCATCAAGATAAATACCCAAAACATTTTACCCCATAATTAGAAATATTAGATGGATGATCTAATTTAAAATGCAAGTTTACTGTTTTGTTTTGATTTATACTAAGTTTATTTGTATTACACCATTTTAATACCTTCTGATAGGCATCTTCGACTTTATCACTATCATCACCATCATCATCAACAACAACAACATTTTTGTAACAAATATTCAGCGCTAAGTCATCTGCAAACAAATAAGTTTCAATAAAATTGTTCCGCATATAATTAGAAAGATCATTTATATAGATTATAAATAGGACTGGGCCGAGAATAGAGCCTTGTGGAACACCATATTTAAGACACTTATAATTAGATTTGCATCCATTGTAGTTGATATCTTCCTCTTAGATAGGAATCAATAAGACTTGTACTTTCAGAGCCAAACCCATAATACTCGAACTTATACTTAAGAATATCATGGGATATTGTATCGAAGGCTTTTGTTACGTCAAAAAGCTACCAAGAACTGATTTTTTGTCTTCTAGAGCATTTAAACTTCGTTTAATGAATCCTAAAACTACGTCAACAGTGTTGTGATTAGTTCTAAAGCCATACTGATTAGGTGAAGATCATTATCTTCGAAGTATTGAATAATTTGCTTATTTAGTAATATTTCAAAAGTTTTGGAGATCATAGGTAGTATGCTAATGGGTCTGTAATTAGAAAAATCTGTTTTACTACCCTTTTTGTGAATGGGGATAACTTCAGCTCATTTAAACAGTTTGGGAACAGTACAGCTGTCAATACATGAATTGTATATATGGGTCAGAGGTTCACAAATAAACTTAGCTGCATATTTAAGAATAGTAACATTTAAATCATAAATATCTGTGCAATGACTCTTTTTCAACTTTATAATGGTGTCGAAAACACTTTCAACAGTAACATGACAAAAGTTGAAACTGCAAGTGGACTTTGTTAAAACATTCATAAACTCCTCTGGATGTTGATTTACGGGAATAGCATTGACTATTTCTTACACTTGGGTAATAAAAAAGGACTTCAATGACAGAGTCCAAGTTGGTTTGATAATGTCTCTTTTTTCAGTATCAATAATGTTTGATACGTCAGGCCATTTTACTTTATCACTATTATTGGAATTCTTAGTGCATCTGAGTAATTTCTTGTATTCGTTATTAAGATTTTTTTTAGACATTCCTGAGTACAGGATGTTTATTTTGTATACATAAATTATAATAGAAGATACATTTCTGCTTCAGGTTGTGGAACTCACCCGTGTACCACAATTTATTGTTACAGCTTTTAGGTCCATACTTCATAAAAGTAGGCGGAAAAGCTTTATCTGTGATACAAGAAATTAGCTGCAGAAAGCAATTAACTTTCTCATTTAAACTAGATAAGCTACACATTGATATCCAGTTGATTTATCTTAAAAGATAATAAAAGAAGTATACATTAAACATATTAAAAATTCGTTTCTGTTTGAATATAGAGTTTCTAAAATTCGTTCTGTTGTCATTGAACTCTTAAATAGTATTGCATCGTGTTCGGAAACAATTATAGGCATAACAGTACAACTGCACTTGTCAGTAGCAATGATATTGTTGTCGATGCAAGTTCTATTTGATCCGACACCACCAGGTGTACTGTTACGTGAGCACCAAAACTACCGAATAGATTCTCGAGTTCTAGAACTTCAGAGTTGTTAGAATCAAAATCTACATTTAAGTCTCCCGCAAGAATAACTTGTTTTTTTAGCATTATTTTTAAGCATATAGTTTAAAAATTCACACAGAAACGTTGAAAAAGTGTTAAAAGATGAATTTCCATTTCTATAAAAACAAGTACATACACTACTGATGGCCTTGCCATCAAACGCATACATACTACTAAAATATGTCACTTTTGACATAAAAAACGGAACCCCGTGCATGTTACTCGTGGGTCGACAAAAACAATCAATTAGATTAATCAATTATTGCCTAATTCATTATTTTCTAAGTTATTTTTTTAAATTCAAGCTATTGTGTCCTCATCTTTATTGTTCTTAATTCTTTTGAAAACTAGCCCTCACGAAATATTTTCTTTTATAAAGAGCAGAACCTGAAATAATTTAATTATAATTCTCCTCTTATTAAAAAGTGGTTGTACACCTTTCCATTGATGATTACCTTCAGAGTTGAAGGACTTTCATGAATAAATTGTTTTATCAATTCAAAAAATTGCCCTATTAATAATAATTTCCTATCCAACTTGTACTTTGTAAACTCGTATCTTGGTATTTCAAACATTGTTTAAGCAAATTACCATCTTCTAAATTTAGGATCCTATACCAATATTTTAAATCCCTCTCCAAAACTACTCCTTTCCTTGTCTTTCTCCCCACAGATAGAATATGGTTTAACCTATTTTCATGTTCTGTAAAAATATATTCCTAATTTAGGTACTGGCAAGATTTCATCCAGCACTTCCAAAACCCATTTAAACCTGGTCAAAGAGATAATGCCTTTACAAGATTAGTGAATTAAAATGGAATCCAATTTATTCAGCTGCTGATACTCAGCTGTATGATAGCTGACGTTCTCAGTCTGAACATCCGAGCGCTTCAGATTAGGTTCGACTTAGTGACATAGTAGTTCGCCACATAAAAATCTGATGCGTTCCATTCACATAGCTTTCTCTACACTCTGAAACAGATTATTGTTAAAAATCGTATTCTTCTATTTTCATGCTAATCGAGAAAACATTAACAGAAATAGTCTTATTACATGCTTCCATGTATATAGAAGGTAAATAAGGGAATACACAAGTTTAAACCTACAGTAACATATTTTAAAAGATGGTTGCTATGTGTCTGAAGTTCCTTTGTTTGTATGGCCAGGACTTGACAAACTCCCGTATGAGAAAAGTATTAAGCATTTTAAAACTGAACCAATAACAAGGAAATTTCAAAGACCGCCAACTCCTCGAAAAAAATGTATATAACATAAATAACTGTGTTTTAATGAGCTCTACATTTTTTGTTAAGTTTTTGTCTATCTCTTACGGTTTACCAGTTATGTAAAATTTCGCAAAATTTCATCCAGATTAAAGATGTCTTCAGAGACCATTCCCAGAAAATTCACTATATACATTTTATTTATCATGTAAATATCTATAATATACCATATTTTAAACAAAATCGTTACAGCTATTTTTCAGAAAAATTTTCCATGTAAAAATTAGTTGGGGTGGGAGAATTTTCTTGAAAATCTTCGTATCACATTCTTGGAAGATACAGAACTTAAACACCATGTTTGGTATTTAAGGGACTTTTCCTTTTTGAGCTATGCTGCCCACAGTCACACAGACACACACAGGCACGGACATTTTTCTAAAAGTGCCCTTTTTTGGATTCAGGGGTCTTAGATCATATATTTCCGGTGAAATCTCTTTTACTACCATGGCACCGCAGGCGATGACACTGGTGGTACATGAGATGAAGATAAACCACCGGTGGAATGTAATTGCGGGGGAAACCGGAGAAAAACCGCCCACTGCGCCGCTTTGTCCACCATAAATCTCACGTGCGGTCGCTTGGGATCAACCAGGTGAGAATAGGATTTTTGGCGCAATACAGTACCTTCTCTGTACACTAGGTATGTAGTACGTGTAGAGAAAGTAAAACTGGGATTTGATTATGTGGTGATAGCTAAGTATATTATTTGTGAGGATGGATTTGAAGACCTCATCTTAAGGTGTTCGCCCAGCTATAAGTTGATGCCTATTCATCTGAGTGTTATGTAGAACAATAAAATGCATATCTTAATTTACAAAGGAATTTCTAATTAACTATACTGCACAATAATGTAAGAATATCGGTTTTTTGTAACTTTCGCCGTATAGTCTCCTTTTCCTGTACTTTTAAATTCCTTTATTAACATTAATAAAAGCCCAAATCAGCTGCTATGCAACAGAAACTAATGAACTTCTCTCATCCACACTTTCACAGGTTTTCATGAAGATAGATTCATATCAATCTCTAGGTGGGTTACCACCATTCTTAGGATTTTCCCAAAATGAATTGCAATTCAATTTATAGCCCAAATCCTTATAATCTTTACATCTACTATTCTTTTTATATCATCTTTAATCACTCTTTTCTATTACATACGAATAATATATACAACTAAGGTGTTGTGTGTTTGCTCGAGACCTAAAGAGTGTTACTGCCACCATTTAGGTCACAATGGTAGTGCCACTTAAGGCCATAGGGATAAAAGGATAATAAAACTGCGAGGCTAATGCTCGAGAACATAACGGCGTTATTACACCTTCATGATCCAGTGCTTGATTAAGTGCGCCCTAACACGCCTTTTGTATTAGGATAAAAGGCTTATTGTAACTCTTATGTTTGACAGTGTGCTATTTGGTGTTCATAAAAACAACGGGAATACCCGGTATTACACAAGTAGTTTTAAACCTCGATTGACGATATGTAAAGGTCCGTTATCTTTAAACGAGCGCGCGCGTGTCTGAAGACCATAAATACAAAAAAACAAATGTGATGTGTTCCACTCACATGACTTTCTCTACATCGCTGAAACAAATTATTGTTAAAAAGCATATTCTCCTATCTAATTCGTAATAATCCAGATTAAACATTAGCAGAAATTGTCTTAATTACTTCTTCCTTGTAAGTAGAAGAGCAATAAGGGCAAACATTTGGCTAAACTCTTTTTAAAAGCTGGTTGCCATATGTTACAACTATCCGTGCGAAAAAAAGTTTAAGTATTTTACATCTGAAACAAAAAGCAAAGAATATCTATTGAACGAAAAAAACGCGTATGACATAAAGTGTGTGTACACATCTCTACATTTTTATGTAGTAAGTTTTTGTCTAACTCTTGCGGTTTACTGTTCCTAACATTCGCAAAACTCATTCACAATAAAGACGTCTTTAGAGGCTATTCCCAGAAAATTTAAGATATACATTTTATCTCCATATAAATATCTTTAATGTACTGTATTTTAATCAAAATCGTTAGAGGCATTTTTAACAAAATAAAAACTTTAGAAACGTTTGCCATGTAAAGGGTAATTTGGGGTGGGGGAACTTTTCTCAAATCCTTCGTGTCGCATTCCTGGAAGATCCTAAACTTTAATACCAAGTTTGATATTTTACTGACTTTTCGTTTTTGAGCTATTGTGTTCACAGACGCACGGACACACAGACCTTTTTCTGAAAATACTTTTTTTGGATACAGGGGACATAAAACGTCTTTTTCCGGTGAAATCTCGGTCTAGAATTTTTCGGTGCAATACAATACCTTCTTTATACTCTATTTCTATAATACGTATAAAAAAGTAAAGATTAATTAAATTTTCTCCAAAAAGAGTAACGTACTCATTAAATACTAATAATTATGATAAATGGGGTAGACTAATTAAATTTTCCTCCAAAATATCTGAAGTTGAGCATTAAATGCTAATAGTTGCAATAAATGGATGTTGTGATCCGAATTTAAATGATTAATACGCTTCATGCATAACATTTAAAACGTTCAAATGCTTCAAGTGGCCAATTAAAGGTCTATATTCTCAAACAGGAGGTCTCGCAGAATTTTCATTTTAATTTCCTGGTTACTTAATCATAACCGTAGGCCTTAAAAACACCATCATAAATATTAAAAGGGTAATAGATTAAAATTAAATTAAATTGACTTTTATTTATGGACGCTCTTTGACTGCGGTGGTTCTTAGCGTTGGGCGTTAACCGCTTCATTTCAGCTTAATTTTTATCAGGTTCCGGTTCTTAAACCTACAACACGGAACCAATGGCTTTACTTCCCTTCCGCTGGAAACCATGCTGAGAAATTTTACGCTGTCCATCCGCCGTGTTTGAATCCGCGACCTTATTGGTTAAAAAGCTTATTTTTCTATCTACTTCATGATAATCGAAATAAACATTAGAAGAAATGTTCTTTTTAACTTGGTTCCTTGTAAGTAGATGTGTTCCATTCATATGATGTTCTCTAGCTGTTCGGCAAACAAACCTTTTATTCAAAACATTAATCTTTTATGTACTTCATACTAATTAAGATAAACATAAGCAGCATTAGTCGTATTACTTACTAGTTTCTTTGTACGTAGAAGGGAAACAAGAAAATGCACTGGCTAAAGCAATAGTCTCGCACTTTAAAAGCCAGCAGTGAACAAACAAGAAACGAGAAGAATGATGTCCTTCCGTTTAAAAAAAGTGAGAGTGGCTTAAAATTGAAACTAATAATCCGGAGTTTCTCGAAAATGGTTAAATTTATAAAAAAAAAATGCACATAACATAAATTGTGTGTTTTAATGAGATCTACATTTTTGGTGTAGTAAATTTTTGTCTATCTCTTATGGTTTGCCAGTTATACAAAACTCATCTAGAATGAAGAGACCTTTAGAGACTATTCCCAGAAACTTCAGGATATACATTTCGTTTGTCATAAAAATATCTTAAACATAAAGTATTTTAATCAAAATGGTTAGAGCCATTATTGAAAAAATCAAAAATTTAGAAAAACGTTCCATTAAAGGATAACTGGAGGTGGGGGAATTTTGTTGCAAATCTTCGTGTCGCATCTTTGGAAGATAGGAAACTTAAACACCAAGTTTGATATTGAATGTTTGGGTGCAATACAATACCTTCTCTGTACACTATGTGTATAGTACGTGTAGAGAAAGTAATAGATTATCTATGATATATTGTATAATATGTTATAAGTTGTAAGGTGAAACCATTTAATTTCTTTCTTACAATGACACTTCTTATGCAGTAAATATAATATTTCAAATCTGAGTGCTTTAGTTGCTGGAGAGGTAAAACTAGACAGTGTTGCAGAACAGCCAATAATGACTCACTTTTTGCTTGGAGCTAGAGCTATTGATGTACAAGCGTTTCTTGTATCGTTGACAGATGAAACTGTTAAACATGACAAAAACGTTGCCAAAAACGCCATAACCTTAAGGGGTAAAATTTGAAAAATATTTTTTGTCATAATAAACTTATATGAATTTCAAACCTTAAGCATGTATCGTTGTGCCCAGCTTGCTCAATTTAACAACCAAGTAACCGACGCTATCAATGGATAAGGGCTTGCTTATTAATAGACAGACCTTACTTTCTCTCAAACTTTTTCCACACTCAAAATGGAAGAGGTATACGGAAGTATCATAGGCTAAAGCGATAGTCAATTCTTTAAAAGCTAGTTGCCAAGTGACAAGTTCCTTTGTCTGGATCAACAGAAGTTGACAAGTTACCGCATGAGAAAAGTTTAAGTATTTTAAAACTGAAAGCAATAGAAAGAAATATCTCAAAAACAAGCAACTCCACGAATATAACATAAAGTGTGTGTTTTAACGAGATCTACATTTTTTGAGCAAAAAGCTTTTGTCTATATGTTATGGTTTACCAGGTATGCAAAACTCAGCAAAATTCATCCAGGATAAGGATGTCTTCAGAAGCTTCTAGTAAATTCAAGATATACATTTATTTGCTATATAAATATCTTAAATATACAATATTTTATTCAAAATCGTTAGTCATTTCTGAGCAAATCAAGATTTTCAAAAGTTTTCCATGTAAATGGTAGTTGGGAGTGGTGGAAGTTTCCAGAAAAGCTTCGTTTGGCATCTTTGGAAGACACTGAACTTAAATACCAAGTTTGGTACTTGACGCAGTTTCGTTTTGAGCTATGCTGCCCACAGACTCTCTCACAACACACACACACACACACACACACACACACACACACACACACTGACAGACAAACGCACACACGGGCATTTTTCTACAAGTGCTTCTTATTTTTTTTGTTTTTTATTCAGGGGATCCCAAAACATAGATTTAGGGTGAAATCTCTGTATCGGATTTTTGGGTGAAGTACAATACGTTCTCTATACACTATCTACATAATAAGTGTAGAGAATGTAATAAAATATAACAAATATATTTGTAAACTCATTTGCTGTAAAACTGGATTTTATTATATGAATATTCTTAAAATTCATCAAGTGAATCATTATTAGAGCAATGAATTTATATCATCCAAGTCATTTAAATAACCATGTAAGCTAGAATTTTGGTACATGGCTAATGTAATTACTGTGGATTTTCCAAATTTCATAGATGTATTACCATAAGAGGCAGGTTTTCCCCCCAAAATGACAAAATCCTCGAATTCTGGATATTTACACGTGTTACACATTAGTTGGCATTATACATTTTATCATTCTACAGTTTTTAATGTATTAACAATATAGAAATGGTCAGTGAGTAAATATTTATGACGGTTACTTGTATGTTTTTCTCTAATTCGAGGGCAATCCAGAAAGTAATAGACGATTTGGAATAACTAGATAGTAACGAAATATATCAACACATAACTTTATTTACAACGTGACAGCACCTTACTCTAATTCTCAACGTAATATTCATTCTCTCATGCCGATGTTATACTTTTCTACCACCAAATGTCTTATTTGTTTTCTATTTTTTTTTTTTGTATACATAAAATGTTCGGTCAATCGAATGTTATAGCAAATAATGCAAATTTGTTGTGATAATGCAATGAACGAGTCTTCAGTGAGGAAATGGCGCATAGTTTACAAGTAATCAAGGAAGAACCAGTTTTCCCGACAAAGAGTGGAAGTTCATCAAACGTTATGAAAGAATTGAAAGCAAATGTTGATAAAAGAATTCAGAAAAACCGGTATTTTACTTTGGTCGCCATACATTACTTTTTGGTGAAAAAGATTTTGCCACCGGCGAAAACCTCAAAATCTTGGCTTAGACCTTTAGCGTTGGAAGAATATAACATAGGCATTCAACACCGGTACTACGTGACAATATGTAATAGCGATTACATTGAAAACTAAGCGTTTTTTCACGCCCAGTATTGAATGGGACGCCGAGAATCACTGCAGTTTCAGAACGTCCATCAATAAAACTCCATTAATTTCACCTTTTCTCCGCTGCATAAATCTAGCTACTGGATTGGCAGGGTACTTTATCTTCCCCGAATTGCCAAAGTGTAACACTACAACTTATGCCATATTTTCATGCTACACGATCGTTTTCTTCATATCGGTTTGGTTATTCTGGTTTGATAACAGTAACTTCAATTTTTGTCTAGATGTCTCTGATGAAACTCTCACATGTAAATGTCGTAGATGTTGACCAGTTTAGTCACACATGAAAATATATATTCACTCCTTCCTCAAGAATGCCGAATTCTGTTGTAATTGTTTACCATTCCTTATGTACCAATCGTGGCGAAATTCTTTCCTACAGACGGTATGCGGCCCACCCCTACATTTCACAACATCGTTCATGGTTTATGTTAGTCCCTTAGTTGTTTTTGGCCACGCCAAATAGAGAACAAACCCGCTTGGAGGAGTCAAAGCTACATCGGTACATGGAAGTGGAAACCTTAAGAGAGAAACGAACAGTATCGCAAACTTAGACATGAGGTATTTTAATCAAAATCAAACATGTCCAAAAATGTGCCATATAAAGAGTAATTGGGGGTGGAGAATTTTCTTGAAAATTTACGTGTCTCATTCTTGAGAGATACCAAACTTAAATACTTAAATACTATGTTTTTGAGCTGTGCTGCCCACAAAGACACACACACAGACATACACACATACACAGACACACGGACATTTTTCATCGCAATACAACACTTCTCTATACACTATGTACGAAGTACGTGTAGAGAAAGTAAAGAGTATACAGTATCTTAAAATTCAAATAATAACAAAGGTATCTGAAGTGCTTAATGTCACAAAAATGTTTTTTGATACAAATAGATCTAGGTTTTTGTGCGGTAAGATTTTGTCTATTTCTTACGATTTATCAATTACACATTAGATGCGTGGTTCAAATTAAAACAATTAAGAGCCCATTTACAGGAAATTGTTTTTGTCTTTAAAATATCTTAAAATTAATATGGTATTTTAATTAAAATAGTTTAAGTTATTTCTGAGAAACTCAAATTTCCCAAAAATGTTCCATGTAAAGGTTAGTTTTGGTGTGGCGAATTTTCTTTCAAATATTCATGCCGCATCCTTGAAACACATAGATTCTTATTTCTGAGTAATGCTGTACACACTCACATACGGATATTTCTGTAAAACTCGTGTTTCGCTTCAGGAGTTTTTAAACATATTTTTGGTGAAATATGGACACAACAATTTTGGATAGAGTACAACAATTCCCCTACATACCATGCGTAGTACCGAGTGAGGTGGTGCCATGGTAACGTGCGATTGCAATCAGAAGTTCCCGGGTTGTATCCCCAGGAATTGTCAACTCTACCCAGGAGTTTTCTGTGCTTTTCCCGGACTAACTAGGCGAATTCTGGGATGGTTTCTCCACCACGATTTCTTTTTCATCATTTATACTTCATTCCGTTTCTTTTATACTTCAGGTGTGCTTCCAGGTTCGCTGTGTACGGCAATGTCGGTGCGGATGTTCAATGGAAAGATTTCTCTCCGTGGACACTAACTAGCTGGTGGCAGATCGACGGATCGCTGCACGCCCTTCCTGGCTGTGGGTCATCGGGTTGGAAACACTAAGGACTTCCGCGCGTGTCTGATGCTCCGTGTATCTGTGGCCTCCAATGGTTTTTTTCACCTCATCTCATTCTCCTAGGGGATATTAGCCAATAGATCTGCATAGGTCGCAATGCGCGAGGTGTCCCCCTCCGTTGTCTACCCTTTATCATGTATTATTTACAAGAGTTACTCTGTTCAGATTTTTATCGTTATTGTTTTGAATTTTTAACACTTATGTATACTTTTCATAAATATGAAGTCTTTCTTTCTCCAGGTCATAAAAAGCAAACCGTAATTCGAAGCATCATATAGCGACCAGCTCATAAAATATTTGACAATTACTTAAGCCTTATCCCCCTACTCACATGTAGCTCTAGATGAATGTGTAAAAAAAAACGGTGTTACAAAGTTAACCGCGACTAACACGAAGCTTTTGTAACAATTCTTTGATGAAGAATGGACAGAAAATGTAATACATCTGATTATTTTTAGTATTTGTCACAGTTATTGCAGTGCCACTATTCATAACCAAGGACCGTTTTATACTTCCAAAGGGAAGACATTATAAAATATTATTATTTTAATTGTTTTTTTCACACAAGCCGTGTGTAGGGCAAGAATTGGAAAAGTATGTATGTATGTAAGGAATTTAGTGCAATGCCGGCATGTTGCTATGGTAGCTCAGTGGTAGAGCAACCGGTTTGAGACTGGGAGATCCGTGGATCAAATCCCGGCCATGGCATTGAATTTTTCAGTCTGACTTATCCAGCTCTTGTCCTACACACGGCTTGTGTGAAAAAACAATTTAATTAACATTAATTGACCTAACAGTTGGCTAAACTATGAAGTCCGGGACTTAAAGTACTTACGACATTGTAAGTCATCTGAAAATAATTTGAGATTACTTTGTGGTTTACCGGGAAACATGTCAGTTGAAGAAGTTAGTGCTATGCCGGCATATTACCATGGTAGCTGAGTGGTAGAGCGACCGTCTTGAGACCGGGAGATCCATCGTTCAAATCCCTGTTATGGCATTGCATTTTTCAGTCTGACTCTGCTTATGTCATCATTATACCTTTATATTTCTCAGAAAGCCCTACCTGAGCTTGTTACTGTAGTGAATTAAAACGGTCCAAAGCAAGAAATGAACATAAATTGAACTTTTCTCAGATACTCTATATTTTCTTTATCTTTTTTAATTACTGAAAAAGATATACAATTCAAAGGGTTTGGTTTTGACGAAGAGTTATTTTCCATGTAACATATTCATAATTACTTTTCTTGCCAAGCAAAATGTAATGCCCTGTAGGGGTCATCTCAAAGAGCGTAGACGCGAAACTGGAACGCTTGCAATATTTCATGCTTGGCATTCAGCACGATACTACGTAAAAGTAGCAAATGAAATTATACTTGCCACGCTGTAGGAATGGAAGCACGTCGTTATTTTTATTCCGTTTCATTAGGAAAATCAGCAAAAAGGCGCTCCAATATAGCATACCCTAACGTATTTTCCCAGAGCTCACTTTATAGTAATGAGTTCTTCGATACGGTGAGCCAATTCCTTCTGCACTACTTGCCTGAGGCTGCCAATTATTTGCTAGCCTAAGGCATAATAAAATCTCTCTACCTGCTAAAATTAATCATTATAATCATAATCATTATATATATATATATAGCCGAGATTAGGCAATTTGAACCAATCGTGGTCATCTGACTGGAGTGATATTGTCGAAACATCATATCGCAGTTGATGTTCAATTCTTTGAAAATTTGTCGCACCTCACCTTCGTTTGTTTAATCTCCTGTCTTGGCTATTAGTAACTAGGTCACAATCCAGTCAGCCAATCTTCACTTTAATAAGTCAGTTCCACAATTTCAATTAATTTAGATACAATAATTATTTAAAGTTTTATCCAGTTCAATAATGTATTTAGTTCAAAAAAGGAGTGAAAATAATCATTATTTGTATTTCTTACGTATGAGACGAGTGCAATAATCTGAAATAAAATAGCGTTTGTTTTCATTTCATGCATTAGTTATTAAAAGCTGAAATAAAATAATGTTCTCTATTTCTATCGATATTCATACATTGGGTGTAGGCCGGTTGGCCATATCATAATTCAGTAGGAAGTGAAGAAAGAAAGGAAAAAAAAAACATTCGGTAAATAAACATGGTCGAATGCGTCATCTACCTTTGAGAACTAATGTATTACAATCATAACCTGATAAAATCCCCTTTCCTATATATTATAAATTATTAATAGTCAATTTCGCTGAATTGTCTTATCATATAAAATTCGTGTTTTCATCTCTTAGAACAATTGACTCCCGCTGCTTCACTGCGGTCGTGAATTATCAACAAGATGAGAACATTCTTGGTATTACTTAACATTATATTACATTGAGTACGGAAACACGGTAGGCTCAAAACTGGCTCTTTGTCATGTTTAGACATACAAGTTCATAGGTGAATAAATACAAATATTTGTGTAAGCGTTTGAGGTCCTCGTGATCTAATATTTACAGCTTTTATCTCTATTTTCTAAAGTTATGTTCATGAAGACTGCATTATGTTTTTAGAATGGCTATTACCCCCTAACTTTAGACGTTCAGTGATTGTTTACGTAACACATCGCATGTTAATCCTCTGCCGTTTGCCTTGCCAGACTACAGCTGGTATGATGTGAGGAAGAGTATCGATCGCTCTGAAACTTCAATATACGTAACCATACGTTTTTGTTTTCGTGCAACATTATCTGATTAGGTTTTACAAGCATTCAGGGTCCAACTTAAAAATATTGACTACTATGACATTATTATACATTCAGTTTGGTTTTATTCAACAAATACATAACTAAAACCAACATGTAAACATTTGTACTTCGGTTCTTTTAAACTACAAAATCACTCTGCTCTTATAAAGGTGAACAATTACAATTAAATCTCAACAATTAAAACACCTTGAAATCGGGAATTAAGAGAACTTGTGCACAGATCCTTTTTTATTAAGCAGTTAACGTGAGTCTTAAGGGAAGATGATTTAAAAATCGCCGATGATACAGTCCCTCGCTGTATTGACAGATTCTCCAGTCAGGGCGTAAATTAAATAAATATCTGCTAATTCAGCATACGTAAAATTATTCATTGTGTAAAGGAAAGTTTGCGACTGAATCGTTCTCTTGTTTCGTCACTGCGAGTCACATAAATGCGAACTTACTAAACACAGGAGCTGGCCGTTGCCTGATATATGTAAGCATAGGAGAAACAACGCAGGGTCGTTCAAAACATATTAGACAAGAAATGTGTGCTTCTTTATGACAATGCTATTAGTTAGCGGTAACAATGTGTTATATTCATTGTTCTCTACTGAATATCAAATTATGTATACTTATTCATCTTCCACTCTGTATAAAACCATATTGATGATTAATATTAACCATACAAAAGCAATTAAATTCTTAGAGAGGGATTGCAATTAACCACTTGTGATTATAAAACGTTTCTTACTTTTATATCTATACTACTTAAGTTTATTTGCTCAAAATGTCTGACGTTCACCTGGTTCACCTGGCGCAATCCACTGTTTTGACTGTGATTTACTTTCTGGAGTGTAGTGATGTATCCAAGTTTCATCCATGGTAATAAGCCATCTCAAAAATTCACTGGGATTTTTACGATAGAGCTCCACATTCTTAACAGAAACAGTTTTTCTTTGCAACTTTTGATCAGGTGTCAACAATCGCGGTACCCATCCTGCACAGACCTTGTGAACGCCCATAAAACATGAAACATTGCTTAAAATATTACCTGCACGTTCTTTTGATATGTTTACAGCCTCTGCTTTCTCAAACAACTTTAATCTGCGGTCTTCCAGTACTAAACGATGAATTTTAAAATGATCTCTGGAGTTGTCACTTCTACAGGGAGTTCAGAGAGAGGCTCATCACTAGTGCTCGTACGTCCCAATTTAAACTCTGCAATCCACCTTTTAATCATTGAATATGAAGGTGCAGAGTCTTTCTATGTACTGTCCATTTTCTCCTAGTTTTCTTTAGGTATTAAGCCTTTCAAATGGAAGTATTTAATCATTGCTCGTTTTTCCAAATGCTCCATTTTCGTGAAAACTCTAAAGTTGTCTTGTTTAAAATGCTGTCATTCGAAAACTAAACAAGCTATTGACCTGCAACTATGGATACAAGCCGGTCTAGAATTAAACTATACGATACTACCGTCTAACTCGCCTAGTGGCGCCGTATATGTGTGAGGTCCGGGACTTATCAGTCGACCCTCGTACTAATAAATTGTATAAGTATTTATATTGATATCTATTATATAAGACTGACTTGTTATTTTCTCTACACGTACTCTATACATAGTGTCTACAGAAGGTATTGTAATGCACCCAAAAATGTAACACCGAGATTTCACCGGAAAGACATGTTTTGCCCCCTGAATGCAGTTTTAGAAAAGAGTCGTATGCGGGTCTGCGTTTGTGAACATAGCTCAAAAACGAAAAGTCCGTTAAATACAAAACTTGATTTTTAAAAGTTCAGTATCTTCAAAAGATGCAACACGAAGATTTTCATGAAAATTTCACTACCCCCAACTCCCTTTACATGGAAAAAATTTCGAAAATGTTGATTTTCTCAGAAATGGCTCTAACGATTTTGATTAAAATCTCTTACATTTAATGTACTTACATGACATATAAAATGTTTATCTTTAATTTTCTAGAATACAATTTGAACACCTTTTTATTCAGGATTTTTCTTTTAATTTTGAATTTTGTGTAACTAGTAAACCGTAAGAGATACACAAAAAGTCACTATACAAAAATTTAGATCTCATTAAAACTCACAGTTTATGTCGTATACATGCTTTTCGTTGGGTTGACTGTTTTCAAAATACTCTTTGTTACTGGTTTCAGTTTTAAAATAGTTAAACTTTTCTTGTCAACTGCTAGCCACAAAAAGAAACGGATTTCAATCCCATAACAACCACATTTAACTGTAAGTGTATTCTCTTATTTTCATTCTACTTAATAAGGACAATGCCGTTGAAATGTTATCTTCTTGAATGAGGCAGTCATTTAGCTCAGCTTTAGCTTAAACTGTATCGGCTCGTGCCATAACAACACCGAGGCCTATTTCAGTTCGCTATTACCAACCCAGGGACGCTAATTATCGTTTCTGGGTGGTGCTTTCGTTGATGGAATCAAAGTGTTATGAGCTGCATCTAATAGTCTGCAATTTACTGGGATGTGATCATCACATTGATTAAGCCATTTATTATGTATATATTTATGCAATTAATATAAACTTGATGGAAGCAGGCAGTGATTTTGTCAATTAACGGGTGTTCTGCAGCTCTCGGGTTGGCTCGTTCACAAACGGCGAGCTGCCGTGAGAATTAACTGGAAATTACTGGCACATTGGTCAATGCTTTACTGCTGTTACTTTCTCTACACGTACTATGTAGTGTATAGAGAAAGTGTTGTATTGCACTCAAAAACTCGATAACGATATTTCATCGGATATACATGTTTTGGGAAACCCTCAATCAAAAAATCTGATGTGTTGCTTCCCCATAACTATTTCTACATTTCTGTAACAAATTATTGTTAGAAAGCTCATGATTCTATTTACTTCATGCTATCAAGAAAATATAGCAGGAATCATCTAATTACTTGCTTCCATATAAGAAGAGAAATAAGGGAGTACCATTGGCTAAAGTGATAGTCAAAAGTTGGTTGTTATGTGACTAAGTTCCTTTGTTTGTATGGACAGGAGTTGATATCTTCCTGTTTGAGAAAAGTGTAAGTATTTTATAGTTGAAACCAATAACAAGGGATATCTCAAAAACGACCATCTCCACGAAAAAAATGAATATAACAACTGTTGTGTGTCTTAACGAGGTTTACATTTTCTGCTAAGTAAGTTTTTTCTATCTCTTACGGTGTAAATTCCGTAAAATTCATCAAGAATAAACTAGTCTTCGGAGGCTGTTCCCAGAAAATTCAGGATATACATTTTATTTGTAAGGTAAATATCTTTAATCTACGATATTTTAATCCAAATCGTTGAGTGATTTTTGAGAAAATCAATATTTTCGAAAATATTTCTATGTAAAGAATAGCTGGAGGTGGGGGGATTCTCTTGAAAATTTTCTTATAGTATCCTTGGAAGATAAACTTAAATATCAAGTTTGGTATTTAACGGTATTTTCGTTTTGGAGCTATGCTGTCCAGAGATAGACAGACACACACACGGACATTTTCTAAAAATCATTTTTTTTTTTTTTTTTTTGGATTCAGAGGGATCCAAAGACCTCATTATTCTAGATTATTTTTTTACTTTCTCTATGCGTACTTTGTACATAGTGTATAGAGAAGGTATTGCACTCCACCAAAAAAATTCGATAACGAGATTTCATCGGAAATATATGTTTTAGTGTCCTCTGTATCCAAAAAAAGCTTTTCAGAAAAAGGTCCGTGTGTCGGTGTCTGTGAATACGATAACTCAAAAACGAAAAGTCGATTAAATACCAAACTTGGTATTTAAGTTTAGTATCTTCCAGGAATGCGACACGCAGATTTTGAGAAAAATCCCCCCACCCCAAACTACCATTTACATGGAAGTTGTTTCGAAAATTTTGATTTTCTCAAAAATGGCTGTAACGATTTTGCTTATATCATATATTAAAGATATTTACACGACATATATCTTGAATTTTCTGGGAATACCCTACGAAGACTACTTTATCTGGATAAATCTTGCAGAATTTTGCATCACTGGTAAACGGTAAGGGATAGACAAAAGCTTACCTAACAGAAAATGTAGAATTGGTTAAAACATTCAATTTGTGTTATATACATATTTTTCATGGAGTTGACCGTTTTTGAGATATTTCGTAGTAATCTTTAAACTTTAAAATACTTTTATTTTTCTCATACAGGAATTTATCACTCCTGTCCATACAAACAAACAAAAGGAACTTCAGTCACATATCACTTTAACCTATGGTACTGCCGTATTTCGCTTCTACTTATAGGTAAGCAAGTAATACGACTATTCCTGCTAATTTTTGCTCGATTATCATGAAGTAAATAGAAGAAAAAGCTTTTTAACAATAATTTGTTGCAGAGATGTTGAGAAAGTCATGTGAATGTAACATAGAAGGTTTTTTTTTTTACTTTTGCACAACTTCTAAACCGTAAAAGAAAGACATGAACCTAGTGCACAAAAACTCATATGCATTTTTTTCGTGTAGTTGACCGTTTTCAAAATAGTCCTTGTTATTAGTTTCAGCTTTGAAATACTTAAAGATTCTTATATTAGAACTTCTCAACTCCTAGCCACGTAAAGAAACGGATTTATATCCCATAGCAACTACATTTTACAATATTTATCTACTTTAGTCTAGTGTATTCCCTTATGTGTTGTCTCCTTAGCGCGTTGCTGCTTGCCAAGCGGGAGACCTAGGTTCGATTCCCAGTATGGACGTGGGTATTTTTCCCCCGCTGGGGGAACTGGACCGGGGTACTCTCAGCCTCGTAAGGTCCCTGGGGAGCTACTTGATGGAGAAGCAGCGGCTCCAGTACATAAGTACCCATTAACCTGTTCGAGGCGCTGACCACATCTCACCCTCCAATACTGGACTGAGATGGGGGATGCAGCGGCCGGGCGGTAGGCCAAGGTTCCTTTTGAGCTGGAGTGCCATGGAGAGTATTCCCTTATTGCCCTCCTAATTAGAAGCAACTGAGTAATAAACGCGTTTCTGCTAGTGTTTATTTCCATTAGCATGAAGTGGATAAAAAATTAAGCTTATTAACAATAATTTGTTACAGAGATGTGGAAAAATTCTTGTGAATGGAACACATCAGATTTTTAAATGTTATATAAAAACATGCCTAAAAGAGTTTTATAGCTCCGACATCAACTGTCGGACTAGTTCAAGTAAAAGTTATAGTCCGGTGTAGTTGCAAAATAGTTTGTATAATATAACTGGTATAAATCGCTCTGAATATGTTATATTAAACATTTGGGAAGTTGCAGAGGAAAGTGATAAGTAACATTCAAACATTCATTAACTGCAAAATCAGGAAGCGTTGACATGGGATAAGTAGTAAATCACTAAAGGTGAATTTTATAGGAAACGAAACAAAAACAGGTTTGCGAAAATTGAAGCAGATTTTTTTTTATTGTTTAATTTATAGGTCATATCCGGGGTTTTGCATCAGAAACAGCTCGTCCGTAGGTTCTTTACGTTGGGTTTAAATGTGTTTTTCTTAATACACACATAATCACTTTTACATGCATATTGGCAGACTCTGTGGGGGATAGGAAATAATCCTGGTTAAAGAAAAACTCCCCGCCCCAGCCGGGAATCAAATCAACCGGGACTTCCAGGTGAGAAGTCACCTCGCTGACCTCTCGACCATGGAGCCAATCTCAAGAAGCAGATGTTATTGCACAAACTTGGTGAAAAATCAAGCATCAATACACTTATCAGTTTAACACACAAAAATAGGCAGGTTCTATGTTTTAGACGCAGGTTGTGAAATAAACATGTCATGAAAAATCACTGTATAGCTTTTGGTGTGTTTACACAAAATCAAGCACAACTTTTAGGATAAAGTTCGTGATATTTTACATCCAAATAGTCCGTTTAACAAGTCCTTTTTTTGGATCACTGATAGTTGGAATACTCCCAATTGGTTGTAAAGAGCGTATGTTTTTGGATCACCGATAGTTGGAATCCTCCCAATTGGTTGTAAAGAGAGTATGTTTTTGGATCACTAATAATTGGAATCCTCCCAATTGGTTGTAAAGAGAGTATGTTTTTGGATCACTGATAGTTGGAATCCTCCCAATTGGTTGTAAAGACAGTATGTTTTTGAATCACTGATAGTTGGAATACTCCCAATTGGTTGTAAAGAAAGTATGTTTTTGGATCACCGATAGTTGGAATACTCCCAATTGGTTGTAAAGAGCGTATGTTTTTGGTTCACTGATAGTTGGAATCCTCCCAATTGGTTATAAAGAGGGTATGTTTTTGGTTCACTGATAGTTGGAATACTCCCAATTGGTTGTAAAGAGAGTATGTTTTTGGATCACTGATAATTGGAATCCTCCCAATTGGTTGTAAAGAGGGTATGTTTTTGGATCACTGATAGTTGGAATCCTCCCAATTGGTTGTAAAGAGAGTATGTTTTTGGATCACTGATAATTGGAATCCTCCCAATTGGTTATAAAGAGGGTATGTTTTTGGTTCACTGATAGTTGGAATACTCCCAATTGGTTGTAAAGAGAGTATGTTTTTGGATCACTGATAATTGGAATCCTCCCAATTGGTTGTAAAGAGGGTATGTTTTTGGATCACTGATAGTTGGAATCCTCCCAATTGGTTGTAAAGAGGGTATGTTTTTGGATCACTGATAATTGGAATCCTCCCAATTGGTTGTAAAGAGAGTATGTTTTTGGATCACTGATAGTTGGAATCCTCCCAATTGGTTGTAAAGAGGGTATGTTTTTGGATCACTGATAGTTGGAATCCTCCCAATTGGTTGTAAAGACAGTATGTTTTTGGTCACTGATAGTTGGAATCCTCCCAATTGGTTGTAAAGAGAGTATGTTTTTGGATCACTGATAGTTGGAATCCTCCTAATTGGTTGTAAAGAGTGCATGTTTTTGGTTCACTGATAGTTGGAATCCTCCTAATTGGTTGTAAAGAGTGCATGTTTTTGGTTCACTGATAGTTGGAATACTCCCAATTGGTTGTAAAGACAGTATGTTTTTGGATCACTGATAGTTGGAATCCTCCTAATTGGTTGTAAAGAGTGCATGCTTTTGGTTCACTGATAGTTGGAATCCTCCCAATTGGTTGTAAGGAGTGCATGTTTTTGGTCACTGATAGTTGGAATCCTCCTAATTGGTTGTAAAGAGTGGATGTTTTTGGTTCACTGATAGTTGGAATCCTCCTAATTGGTTGTAAAGAGTGCATGTTTTTGGTCACTGATAGTTGGAATCCTCCCAATTGGTTGTAAAGAGTGCATGTTTTTGATTACATTAAGGGACTTTCCCTCTTTTGAGGCTGTGCACGCACATTCCACATTCAAAGAATGTTTGCTTTGTTTTCATTGATGGAAGTTCGACTTTTGAAATCCAGCTGAGAGTACTAATCGCGGTATCGAATTTTTGGGATCAATGCAAAACCGTCTCTATATACTATGTACATAGTACGTGCAGAAAAAGTACAAATGAAGTGAAAAATAAAAAGAAAACGAAAAGAAAGGTCTCAGAGAGAATAGGAGTGTTTATTAGAAAGGAAAGAAGTTTTGGAGCACAGGAAATAAAGTTTGTAAGTGCTGAGGGAGTGATGTGGTTCATGTTACAAAGTGTGACAAGAAAGTGTCAAAACTTAAGTTTGGGTGTAGTGTATAATCCGCCTTGGTGACAGACTCTTATGATACAAGCTTTAATAGAAAGTTAGAGAATGATATGGGAGTTTTGTGTTAGAAGTACGATGATTTGGATTTCTTGGTATTAGGGGACTTCAATGCAAGGATTTGATAAGAACAATTGCAGTTAGTTCATTCAGAAGATTACCAAATAAAACAAAATAATTATATAAAGAGGCACAGCAAAGACAAAATAAAGAGCAAAGAAGGGAAAAAGAATGTTGGGAAGTTAATAATATATTAATGTGTAATGGGGCTAAAGGATCAGACAAATCAGGGAACATTTGTCAGTGAAAGGGGAGAAAACGTAATTAATTATTATACAGGGAAAGTAAGAGAGAAATGAGGGAGGTAAGTCGCCGAAGAAAGAGCGGGTCATAATAATAAAACACATGAGGTTAAATTGAGTACAAAAATGAACAATTAGAGGAAAAGGTATACATAAATAACCAGGGTGTTAACTGTATATGATACCAAATTCAGCAGCTCTAGGAAAGTAGCTACCGGTTGGAAAGGACCTTACTAAATTTCTTCTATTACGTGCGTCATAGAAGCATTACAAACAAAAAAATTCTAATAGCATTTTGTTCATTTATCAGCCGATTTCGAACAAATAAATGGTTTTTGTTTCAAATTCGATACGTAATTTCAAAAGAATGTACGAAGATAATGGTTTGTTGATTGTAAGATGCATAGAATAACGTATTTCTGACAGTTTCGGTAGGAATTATGGGACATCACACATGGTTTGGAAATAATTAATCACTTAAAAGAATTAAAGGAATATTCCGAGCAGCTTTTTCAGATGCGAAGTAACTCCGGCAACGTTGCGTTCAGGTTGGCCAGGGATCTGAACCGGCTTCTGGATATAAACGGGTCGGTCGCTTGCAAACACGATGCCGATGGGGGATAACGAGTGCAACTGGCATTCAGATTGGGCGACACTGCTGTGATACCAGTGTTTGTTTATGTACTGACCTAGTGCAAGTGACACCCACATAACCTGCAGCGTTGGTAGCTTGTCTGAGTTTTGCTTTCGATAAAACCAAATTATCTCCGTAGGAAATGGCCAGAGACAAAAACGAAGACAGAAAATGTGTTCCAAATACCGAGATCTATTACTGGTTTAAATTTATGTAATGACTTCTCTTCCTCCCGGTATATGTATAAACTTTGTAACTTGAAAAGATGAAATAAATTATGTACCTATTTAAGCCATATTATATTGGGCTTTTGAGGATGGAGAAACATGCTGGAGAGTTAAAGAGCGAAACCTTACATGTTGGATAAAGGAGGAAGAAGAATAAGAGGGAGTCTTGCGGTGCACTTCACAGCTACGGGATAATCAGAGCATAGCCTCGGGCGAGCAGATAGCCGAGTGCAGACAATAGTAAGACGATAATCTGACAGGCTTCTGTTGATGGTCAGTGAGCGTATGCTTCACAAGTGGTGGAGCGGCTGTGCTCTGTATTACCGATGGGAACCACTGCATGTCTTGATTATATCGCTTTTAATACAAAAATATCATGTCTTTCAGTCACATGACTTTCTCTACATCTCTATAACGAATTATTGTTAAAAAGTTATTCTTCTATCTACATCATGCTAATGGAGATAAACATTAGCAGAAATTGTCCTTATTACTTGCTTCCTTGTGATTAGAAGGTAAAAATCTAATGTGTTCCATTCACATGATATCGTCTAGCTGTTCGGCAAACAAACCTTTTATTCAAAAGGTTAATCTGTTATCTACATCGTGCTAATCAAGATAAGCATAAGCGGAATTAGACTTATTAACAGATCCTTGTAAGTTTAAGGGAAACAAGAAAATGCACAGGTTAAAGCGATAGTCTTGTCCTTTAAAAGCCCGTCGCTATGTGACGCAATTGAAATCACAATCTCTTTTCTTTCCAGGAGAAAACAAACGTGAAACAAGAAAAAAGAAATCTTCCCTTGTGAGAACAGCTTTAAGTGGTTAAAATTGAAACTAATAATCCGGAATGTCTCGAAAATGGTTAACTCTACAAAAAAAAAAAAAAAATGTATATGACAAATGGCGTGCTTTAATGAGATCTACATTTTTTGCGTAGTAGGTTTTTGTATATCTTTTACGGTCATACAAAAGTCATCCATAAAGAAGAGGTAGTCAGAGAATATTCCCAGAAAATCCGAGATATGCATTTCGTTTGTCATAGAAATATCTTAAACGTGAGGTATTATAATCAAAATTGTGAGAGCCACTATTGAGGAAAACAAAATATTCGAAAAATGTTGCATGTAAAGGATAGTTGGGGTGGGGGGATTTTCTTGAAAATCTTCGTGACGCATCCCTGGAGGACACCAAACTGAAATAACTAATTTGGACAGACACACACTTAGCGATTTTTCTAAAAATTGCTTTTTGGATTCAGAGGGTCTCAAAACATATATTTCCGGTGAAATTTCGGTATCAAATTTTGGGTGCAATACAATACCTACTCTATACACTATGCACATAGTACATATAGAGAAAGTAAAACTATGCTTTTACCGCCCGTTACAGAACGGAACGCTGAGCACCACATTAGTTAAAGAGCATCCATAAATATAACTCAGGAATTCTGTGTGTGTATGGGCCTCATTTGACATCATCGTGCAAAGACATTAAACTACAAGGAAGGAAAGGAAAAGAAAGAAAATCTCATTCAAATAAAGAGGACTTCACAAGCTCTTTACAGTAAATCCAAGATATACATTAATTCAGAACGCTTCTGTAGGTAACCGTTAACTACACAAAAATGTATACGGCATAAATTATGAGTTTTAACGAGATATACATTTTCTGTACACTAAGTTTTTGTCTATCTCGTACGGTTTACCAGTTATACAAAGTTAATCCAGAATGGAGAGGTCTTCGGACACCATTGTCATAAAACTCAAGATATAGATTTTGTTTGTCTACATATATGTTAAACATATGTCATTTTAATAAATTAACCACTTTTCGGTTTTGAGTTATGCTGTCCACAGGCACACATACACGGACCGTTTTCTAGAAATGCTCTTTTTGGATTAAGCGTGCTTAAAACATGTCCTATTTCCAGTAAATCTCGGTATCAAAATTTTTGGGTGGAAAACAATACCCTCTCTACCCACATGTACATTGTGCCAAAGAAAGTAAAACCGGCCCATTTCCGTTCTTGATGGATTTGGATAGCAATACACTGGGAGAGGAATGTAACAGTTGGGTTGCAATATGGGAGGAGAAATTACACTTTTTGAATCCTACTGGCAGAGTGAAGATATAAAAATACTGCAGAAGATGCTGGAAAGGAATTGACTATGCTTTATTTTTGCCATTTTTAAAATCAGCGGATTGAGTGGATAGCTAGCGGGCTGTAAATACAAATATTGGAAACAAGAGTGATAAGAACAAGAAATGGTATCTATATAACAATTTAGCTACTCTGTTAAAGATCCAGTGCAATAGCCGAGATTAGGCAACTCCAACCAATTGCAAGTCTTCTGACTGGAGCGATTTTGTCGTAACTGATGTTCATTTCTTTGAAATCTTGTCGCACCTAATGTTCTTTTGTTAATCTCCTTTCTTGGTTATTGGTAACATGGTGACAATCCAGTCAGCCAACCTTCACTTTTAATAACCACAATTGTACTTTCAATTAATTCAGTTACAATGTTTATTTCAGGTTTTATACAGTTCATAATGTATTCAGTTCTAAAAAGGAGTCAAAATAATTATTATTTGTATTTCTTATTTATGAGATGAGTGCAAAATCTCAAATGAAATAATGTTTGTTGCCATTTCATGTAGTAATTGGTTAAAAATAAGAGCTGAAATAAAATAATTGTTCCCTATTTCTATTGTTGCTATTGATATTCGTACATGAGTGTAGGCAAGGAGGCCATATCTTAATTCAGTCGCCCTCCGTGGTGTAACGGTTACCATGCTAACTTCATATACCTAAGGTCGCGAGTTCAAACCCGGCGGAGGACGATAGACTTTTTCGGGTGTAAAAATCCTTAGCATGGCTTCCTTCGAAAGGGAAGTAAAGCCGTTGGTCCCGTGTCGTAGATTTACGGCACGTAAAAGAACCTCAAGCCTGATAGAGAGGCGTTTGAGTAAAATTAAGCGGTCTTTCACACCCAATTTAAAATGGGACGCTGAGAACTACAGTAGTTAAAGAGCGTCCATAAATAACACGCCATTTACATTTTATATCTTAATTCAGCAGGCAGTGAGGAAAGAAAACAAAATCGGGAAATAAACATGGTCGAATGCGTCATCTATCATTTGAGAACTAATGTAAGTATTATAATCATTACCTGATAACCTCTCCCTTCCTATATATTGCAAATTATTAATAGTCTATTTCGCTGAATTGTCTTATAAATACAATTCGTGTTTTCATATCTTAGGATAATTCACTCGTGGTATTACTTATGAAAATAGTTAACATATCTCTTTGAAGCAACATTCTTGGCTTATCCCAAGTGTGTAGTGGCTTTGGAAAAGTTTTCCTATAAAGAACAGACTTGTAGAACCGCTCAGCATTTCATGACGTCATTCCCTTGAGGAATTTTGTTTTCATGGGGGAAGCAAGATAAAGTTTTATCATGTATTCACTGAATATGGAGATTGTTGTTAAATGTACTTGTACCATTTGTACCTACATCTCCCGTTTTCCCTAAGGATAAGATAAGCCTTTCAAGGCCATACGTTGAGATTTGCAGAAAACATAATCGCTTAAGATATGCAGGAAGTTTTCAATAAAAGGGCAGTGGTAAACTGTAGTGAAAAATCTTGTGCTTAAACTCACATGATTTTCTCTAACTGTTCTTCAAACAGATTTCTTACAAAAGATTCTTCTTCTTTCTACACCGTACTAATCGAAATAAGCATTAGCAGTATGTTCTTATTAACTAGTACTTTATAAGAAGAAGGGAACTAAAGGAATGCACTATGCTAAAGCGATAGTCAAATGTTTTAAAAATTATCACTATCACTATGCGATTGTCATTCTTTGCTTGGCCAGGAGTAGAACAAAAGATAAACTTACTTTCTGTCTGAGAAAAGTAAGTATTTTAAAATTGAAAACAATAATAAGGAATATCTTGGAAACGGTCATTTTTACAACAAAAATGCCTGGATATAAATTGTGTGTTTTAAAGATGTCTACGTTTTTGGTGCAGTAAGTTTTTGTATATGTGTTATGGTTTATCCGTAATACAAAAATTAACCAGAATAAAGTGTTCTTCAAAGGATATTCCCAAAAAATTCTAAGTATACACGTTATTTGTGTTTGTGAATAACTGGAATATACGAATATGGTATTTTAATTAAAATCGTTTGCGCCACTGTTGAGAAAAACTAAAATTCAAAAATGTTTCCATGTAAAGGGTAGTTGGGGTAGAGGATTTTCTTGAAAATCTTCGTGTCGCATGCTGGGAAGACCCTGAACTTAAATATCAAGTTTGGTATTTAACGGTCTTTTAGTTTTTGAGCTCTGCTGTCCACAGACACACACATAGGCATTTTTTCTAAAAACGCTTTTATTGGATTCAGGGGTTCTCAAAACGTAAAATCTCGATATCGAATTTTTGGATACAATACAATAACCTCTCTATACATTATGTACATAGTACGCGTAGAGAAATTAAAAACATTATCTTGAGCATAGCCCGTAGTAACCAATCAGCCAAGTTCTGTATACAATTGCCCACAAACAAGAAAATAATGCCCACTTGAGTAGTGTGGGAGTAATGTGTCTACAACAGGTCACGAGTTGCAATCTTGCTTAAGGGGAGTTACCCGGATAAGCTTTTATCGGGGTTTTCCCGTATGCTGTGAAGTAACTTTATCCCCTATAGACCCTGAGATAAATTGGGTATCCTTTTACCAATTTTATTTCTCGTCCGATATGGACAACCAGGTTAAAAGACGTGAAGTTACAAAAAGTGACCCAGCTTACAAAACGGGTCTTAATTCGAACGGGTCTTACTTTCTTTTAATTGTTTTTTTTTAAGTTTGTTATTTTAAGTAATACTGATCAAGTTATTACAGTTTAAAGTTAATGTTTTGAAGTTGGCCATTTTGGGGAAAACTGTTTCAAAGTTAGGCAATTTTGAACATAAAATATCTTGAGGAATTCAGTGTTTTGTTTGTGAATACAGTTGTTAATATACACTATTGACACAAAACACATGTTTGAACGAATTGCCGACCCGAAGATACTGTGGCACTGGAATGTATCATCAGGCCTATTATGGAAAAGAACTTGAATCATCATCATAAGATGTATAAAAATGTTAACTATTTGCTCTAAATATAATTTTACAAATATTCATCATCCTATTTTATTTGGGTCGTAACTTTTAATATTCAGCATTAGGGAATGTACCATCCAAAATGTAAGTTAATGCTTCTGTGAAATTTAGAAAATGTACAACGTGCGATATATTCTATTGAAATTTATACCAGTATACTAATTGTGGTAACTCGCGTTCTTAGTCGTGAGTAACTCGCTGCTCTCTTGGCGCGCACGAACGTGGTAAAGAAAGTAAAAAGCCAGTAACCCAATCAGGAGAAACGATGTTTATCAGGTTCGTAACTACAACTGTATACTCTATAGAATACATTTAAAATTCAATATACCATAAAATATATGTACTTCAATATACTTCCCACATTTGTAGCAAGTAATCTACAACTGTTAAAGGAAGGGCAATATAATTGTAAATACATTTAATAAGAATTTTAATTGCCAAAAAGGAAGAAGATATATTGGAGGACCAAAAAAAGCATGGTTAGTATGACACCAATAGATCTATTGATCTATTCCTTGAATATTATTATGATAATTGTTATTTTTATTATTATTAGTACTATTAATTAATGGTAATGTTAAGTAATAATAACGGATGTAATTTAGGAGATAAAAGCTCTTACATTGTCAGACTACATTTTCTAGTTAATTTCCGAGATGTTTTCCTGTTCATCCTTCTGTAAAGTTTAACGTACAAAGAACCAATTGAAAACTCATTAACGTTTCGCTTTAATAAAAATGAGCTCAAAGCCAAAAAGTAAATGTGTTGATCCAGAAAAGAGGATTTGAAGTAGGGGCTTATAAAGCGCTATGGAACAAATCCGGCTAGTAGGAAGGAGGGACGAATATATTTATTACCTACACGTAAACTTGAAACACTTCAGCAAGATGGTTTGCTGGAACAGGATTTAACACCGCTATCTTACCATGTCGGGCTTCTCATAAGCTTACTCACAAAATCTCATATAAAATCCTTCATATGTCTTTCTATGCACACTCGTCTACAAAACCAATCTTACAAAAGTTTATTCTTCTATTTCCGGTAAGTCGGCTCCAAGGTGCTCTGGTTACCACGATTTAAACAAAATCTTGCTCTGCAAATAAGCATTAACAAAGTTGTACTTGACCAAACCTCATACGATATTAAATTCTTAGAGCTCCAGGTTGATATCATCTGAATTGGAATGTTTTTATAGAGGACATTATATCTAAGCTAGATCGGCGATATTTGATTCATTTTCCCAATCATTAAAGCAAGTATACTATGCCTATATTTGCTCGGTAATGAAATGAAAGTAAACGAGTATTTATATTACAAAAGAGAGCCACCAGAACTATGTACGGCATCAAAAATACAGCTCAAAGGGTGTATATTTTAACACTTCCTTAGGAATATATTTACATGCTCACGTGCTACCTCTTCAAAACATATACACACAAATATATATATATATATATATATATATATATATATATATATATATTCCAATTTTAATCAAGACTGTAAACGTTTAACAAAATAAAAGAGATCTGATGTGTTCCATTCACTTGAATTTGCCTAACTATTCCGCAAACAAACCTTTTATGCAAAAGATTAATCAAGATAAACATAAGTAGAATTACTTTTATTACTTGTTTCCTTGTAAGTAGAAGGGAAATAAGGGAATGCATAGGATTAAGCAATAATCAAGTCGTTTAAGAGATAGTCACTTAGTGAAACAATTGAAATTCCATTCTTACCAGGAGTAAAGAAACGACAAACGAGAAGTATTCGAGAAAAGTTCAAGTGCCTTAAAATTGAATGCAATAATTTCTCAAAAATGGTTAGCTCTACAAAAAATGTACAGAACATTAATTGTATATTTTAATGAGATCTACATTTTTTTGTGTAGTAAGTTTTTGTCTATGTCTTGCGGTTTGCCAGTTACATAAAAGTCATCCAGAATGAAGAGGTCTTCAAAGGCTATTCCTAGAAAATTCAAGATATGCATTTCAATTGTTATAAAATATCTTAAATGTACGGTATTTTAATCAAATTCGTTGGAGCCATTTTTGAAAACATCAACATTTTCTAAACATGTCACATGTTAAGGGTACTTAGGGGTGGGGGGATTTTCTTGAAAATCTTTTATGTTGCATCCTTGGAAGATAAACTTAAATCCCAAGTATTTAACCTAACCGACCATTCGTTTTTGAGCTATATTGTCCACAGAAACACACACCACAAAATGCTTTTTATTGGAATTGGGGAATCTCAAAACATGTATTCCGGTTAAATCTTGGTAGGTATCGATTTTTGTGTAATACAATACCTTCTCTGTACACCAATGTAGATAGTACGCGTAGAGAAAGTAATAACGCAAATTTTCCGTGTTAAGGGTAGGAAAGATTTCTTGGAAAGCTTCTTACTAAGGTATGAACTTAGATATAAAAATTGGTGTTCACATTTCGTTTTTTAATTATGCTGCACACAAATGCAGATACACAAACACACACCTTTTTCTAAAATGCTTATTTATTCAGTAACCTCAAAACTTGTACTGGAGGTGAAATTTCTATATCGATTTGTTTGGTGAAAAGTAATATTTGTCTATTTAATATATGTAGGTAGTAGACAAATTAAAAATGAAAATGCAAACTCTACAGCAAGTTTTGTTTTAGTTGAAGGTTAGACAGCAGAGGGAGAGGGGGAGGGAGAGAGAGAAAGAGACAGAGAGACCTTGCGCACTGCGACCTACACAGATCCAATGTAGCTAACATCCCCCGAGAAGAAGGGATGAAGCAAAGCATCCACAGGAGGCCACAGACTGCAGGCAGACTAACCACAGAGGACGCGTGGACATCTCTCACATTTCCAGGTTTGAAAGTCTACCCTTTTGGTGGAACCAGAGAGCGTTCTAGTGTTTTCTTTGAGCAAGCATCTTCACCATCTGTCCAGCACCGCCGTACGCCATGAACCTAGAAGCCCATCTGAAAACTGAGAAGGAAACGGAAGGCAGGAGAAATGATGGAATGGAAATCAAGTTTAATAAGAAACTTAACCAAAACTTGCCTATCGTGTCCGGAAATGCCATGAAAAACCTATTCACTAGAGTGAACGGTGACCGGAGATCAAACCAGGGACCTTTCAAATGTGAATCTATAGCATACCCGACGCTACCTCGCTCGGTTAAGGTTTAATATGTCTAAATGTTACCTCATATTCGATATTTTAGGTTTTAATTTATGTGCGTTCAATCCTCAGTAATAGACATTCCTTTCTACATTATTAGCTACATCCACCTTACATGAAGGTTCTCTGCTGATAGTAATAGAAGAAAATGGGATAAACGCTTAACTGTGACATCACGGATAAAAATTTGATGTGTTCGATTCACTAACCTTTGTCTATATCTCTGTAAACAGCTTATTCTTCTGTTACTTCATGCTAATCAAGAAACATATTAGCAGAAATTAAAAGTGACTAAAGTGATAGTGAAATATTTTAAACGCCGGTTGCTATGTGAATGAAATTTATTTCTTTGCATAGCCAGGAGTTGACAATTCCGTATGTAAAAAGTTTATTTTAAAACTGAAACCAATAACAAGGAATATCTGGGAAATGTCCAACTCTATGAAAAATATTGTATGTTAAGCGAGATGTAAATTTTTGTGTAGTAAATTTTTGTCTGCCTGTTACCTTTTAACAGTTATGCAAAAGTCATCCGGAATGAAGAGGTCGTCAGAGCCTATTCCCAGAAAATTCAACATATAAATACATTGTATCTCCAAGGCAAGCAAATATCTTTAATGTATGCTATTTTAATCACAATAGATTCATTTTTGAGAAAAAAAAATCGCAATTTTTTTTCCTTTTAAAGGTTAGTTTGGGGAAGGGAAATGTTCCTTAAAATGTTCGTGTCGCAATCTTGGAGGTACTAAACTTAAATACCACCAAGTTTGTATTTAACCGACTTTTCATTTCTGAGTTATCGAGTTTACAAATACATGGACACATTTACACACGGACACACATACTCACACATGCATTCTAAAAATGCACCTTAAAACGTGTATTTATGATGAAATCAGGTATTAAATTTTTTGGTGAAATGCAATACATTCACTACCTAGCACTAAGTAGAGAACGCAAAACATAAAAAATGGAGTGTTTGTTTATAACGCACCAAAATTTCATTGACTAACTTCTTTATATACGATTTTAGACAGTTAAAAGTAGACGGTATACCTGATGTCAGTAGTGTTAAAAGTAGAAAATTCTGTCACTAAGCGTTAAAAGATTATAACACTCCAATGTAGCCAACTTTAGTTTATGCGTCCACGGCCTCATTCAAGTAGGCTATGACTGAAAGCTCGTATCTATCCATAATCTGCTGAACCAGACGAAATTATGCAAGCAGCGGAGAGAGCAAAATTACAGTTACCACACTGCCTCCGTAGTATGGAATGTTTTCGTTCTGAACGAGTAGGTCATCATGTTGTCAGCACTGAGCAAAGCAACAACTGAATATCGTAGATCATTAAGCATATACTCCGTGAAATAGGTAAAAAATAGTTTCATTCGTAATATGTTCATAAATATTGATAACTGTCTAAAACAAAGTGTGTGACTCACGTGTTAAAATTGTTTTTCATTTTTCGTAGGATTACTGTACTAGGTCTACGGCCTCGTTTCGCAAGCTTCCTACTCACAATATAAAACACTTGTATCATGAACAACTGTTACATAATTGAGCCTTCTTGGGAAACATTTAAATTCTCAGCAGCATAATGATAAATCTCTATCAAAATCCTTTCTGTTCAGAAATGTATCGTTCACGAAAGAAAGAAATTAATATCAGTACTGGTTTTTCTTTCCGTAGTGGAACAAATGGCATTAATATTCAAGCAAACTCTTCCTTTCGGAATATATCAGGAGTAGAGTACAACCTTTTTCCTTCATGTCGGCCAGGCTCAGAGAAAAATGTATGTACTGCTGAAAATGTAGGTCATCACATTTCCTAGATGATTTATTTATTTACCATCTAATTATTCAAACGCAGCAGCTATGGTCAGGAACTTGGGGAGATCAATAAGTAAATAGATATTTTGTTTGTTAACGAACTGTCATTACGTGATCATATCACCGGAATTTCGACCCGCAGGAGCTCTTTTCCATGCCACTAAATCTACTCATATGCGGCTGTTACTTTTAAGTGCAGTTAAAAATCATCGGTCTAGGCCGGATTTGAATCCGCGATCATTGGATCACAAATCCATGCCTACCCAACTAAGCCACCAGATCGAAGAGATAAACAGGGATAAGTAGCGTTCTCAACCAGTATAAAAACCAGAAGCGCAGTCGTCCGATAAACACAATCTTCTGAAAGTTTTCCTTCTTCCCCTCCAAAATATTCTAGATTGTTCTGCGGATTTTCCAATGACTATATAAGGTAAAGTTGTCAGGAGCCAGACAGGAAGTTAGTGGGGAGTTGGCGAGTATGTTTCTGACGAGATAGCAAGTAGAGTGTGTTATTGACGTGACGACAGTTGTGGCATACAGTGAGTGCTACTTCCGTGAGAGGTTAGAAGTCTCTTTTGTTCGACTCCCCAGCAAGGAATTGAACTGACAAAGAGGCTACGTCCTGCGAATTTCATCACAGCCCAACTTCGCGCACAAAATATTGAGCTAGTTCATATTAACGAAGCAATAGTGCGATCCAAGTGAAGTCAGTTAACTAGATCAAACAAGGACAGTGGGCCATGTGGAAAGCACAATACTTATGTTTAACCACACACTTTTGAAAAATCAAAATTCATGGGTTTGCTTTGTAACAAGACATTGAAATTCATACCATGTAACAAGTAACTATTTCTTAATATGTTGATAATGTAAAGTATGTAATATAAATTCATACTTTTTCTCAGAAGGTTTCTAAACGGAAATATTTTTTTTTGAAATACAACAATATAACATTTTGAATTTTTAAAAATTTAAAATCTCTGCACTTTAAGGGAAAGAATATTTGTATCAACTTCAAAATTTGTTCTAATCCACTCATTTTATGCACTACTAAGTGTTTTATCTCACCTAAAAATTGGATTTTCTGTGAAAACAATTGTGCCTGTTATGTGTACCTAAATAATAACATGTGTTTTGAACATTTCGTTTATTGATTTCACTTTAGAAACCTTCTGAGAAAAAGTATGAATTTATATTACACACTTTACACTATCAACATGTTAAGACATAGTTGCTTGTTACATGGTATGAATTCAATGTCCTGTTACAAAGCAAACCCATGAATTTTGATTTTTCAAAAGTGTATAATTAAACACAAGTATTGTGCTTTCCACACGTCCCTCTGTCCCACTGAATATAGTAGTACCAAAGTTGGTAGTTAATGCCTGTAAGGAAGCAAACGCAGATTTTCATAAGGCATACGACGAGTTCCAATTTGTCGCTCAACGCTTGGACAATCATCTGAGTAATACGGGACCCACAAGTGATACGCTTATTAATAGTTATTTTTGATACAAGTGGTAAAAATGTGTTTTACATTGTGAAAAGGAAGCTTGCGAAACGAGCTGTAGGCAGCTGTAACTTCGCTCTCTCCGCTCCTGCATAATTTCGTCTGTTCAGCAAATTCCATGTTCATGACATTGAAATCATCCGCCATTTTATGGATCAATACGAGCTTTCAGAGTCATAGCCTGAATGAACCGTGGACGTATAAACCAAAGTTAACTATATGGTAGTGTTATAATTTTATAATTTCTACTTTTAACATTACTGACAACTGGTAAGACACTTACTTTTAACATCAACTGTCTAAAAAAGTATTTTACATACATATTATTAAATTGACTTTATTTTACAACAATATTACAACGCAAAAATCTTATATATTCCATTCGCATGACTATCTCTACATCTTAGCAATTAATTATTGTTAAAAAGCTTATGCTTCTATTTACTTAATGCTAATCGAGAAAAAATAAGCAGAAAAAGCCTTACAACTTGCTTCCTTGTGGGTAGAAGCAAAATGAAGGAGTACCATAGGTTAAAGTGATAGTCAAAAGCTGGTTGCTATGTGAATGAAGATCCTTTGTTTGTATGGACAGGAGTTGACAAATTTTTGTATGAGAAAAGTAAAAGTTTTTCAAAGCTGAAACCAATAACAAGGAATATCTCAAAAAACGATCCACTCCACGAAAAAATTCTATATGACATAAATTGTGTGCTTTATCATGCTCTACATTTTTTGTGTGGTAAGTATTTGTCTATCTCTTACGGTTTCCCAGTTATGCACAATTCAATAAAAGTCATCCAAACTAAAGAGGTTTTTAGACTCTATGTCCAGAAAATTCAAGATATACATTTTATTTGGCATGTAAATATCTTAAATATAAGAGATTTTAATCCAAATCGTTAGAGCCATTTTTGAGAATTTCAAGATTTTCGAAAAAAAGTAGCATTTAAAGAGTAGTTTGGGGTGGGGGATTTTCTTGAAAATCTTCGTGTCGCATCCTTGGAAGATGCCAAACATAAATACCAAGTTTGGTATTTAACGGTCTTTTTGTTTTTGAACTATGCTGTCCACTCACACACACACACACACACACACACACACGCACGGCCTTTTTTCAAAAAAACTTTTTTTGGGATTCAGTGGGACCCAAAACATGTATTTCCGGTGAAATCTCGGTATCGAATTTTTGGGTGCATTACAATACGTTCTCTATACACTGTGTACATAGTAAGTATAGAGAATAAAAATGTTCTTAGTTCTTTAAGACAGTGTTTTTCGTATCTTTAGCTTACGAATCAAAATCATTGCCTCTGTGGTCGGTAGGCTAGCGTGTTAGCTTCCAAAACCTGATATCGCGGTAATGAGCATAAGACCATCATCCCCAGGGTATGGCAGCATGAGTGAGAATCTAGATGTATTTGTGAAATGAATGATAGTAAAACCAAAACACTAACAAAAATGATAACGATTGAGCGTCATCCCAGATGGACAATGTCAACGGTATGGCCTTAGATGTTAAAGGCGGTATATAGGTGGAATAATAGAAAGAGCGAAGTCTGATGTTACTTCATATATACCTTTTTCTAACCTATTCTGCAACAAATCATATATCAGTTCATTTTAATCACGATAAACATTAAATTGTACACGTCTTCATATAGTTTTAAAATAACGGAATATACAAAATTAAAGCGATAATAACATCTTTTAATCTGGGTAGTGTGGTGATAGCGTGTCTGCTTCACATTCAAAAGGCCGTGAGTTCGAATCTCGCTTAGGGTGAGTTGCCCGGATAAGGTGTTTTTTTTTTCGGGATTTTCCCTTATCCTGAGAAGACGAATGTCGAGTAACTTTAAGCCCCATGGACCCCGAGATCATTTGAGCATAATTTCACCAATTTCATTCATTCATCCCTTAAAAGAAACTTTAAGAACTGTTCTGTATTTGAACAGAAATTTACTTTTTATCTGTTTCCTTGAAGATATAATGGAAATAAGGAAACGCATTAGGAGAAAGTAATAGTGAAATGCTTTAAATGCTGTGTTATGTAATGATATTGAAATTCATTTCTCTTGCACGTCTGGAGTAGAAATAATAAATCATTAGTAATAATAAACAATAATAATAAACTAATGACGAGTCTACATTTGAGAAAACAATAAGCACTGGACAATATAAACCTATAAAAAGATATATCTCGGAAATAGTTAACTCCTAAAAATGTATGGACGTAAATTATTGTGAATTATAAACAGATCTACATTTTTTTGTATGTGTGCGTAGTAACATATAGTCTATATTTTACGATTTATCAGTAATGCAAAAGTCATTCAAAATGAATAGGGCTTCAAAGGCTCTTTTCAGAAAAATTCAAGATATACGCTTCATTTCTCATGTAGATATGTTAAGTAAATGACATTTTAATCAAAATAGAGCAATAATTTGAAAAATCTGAAACTTCGAAAAATCTTGCATGTAAAAGATAGCTTGCTTTGGGGGAGATTTTCCTGAAAATATTCGTGCTGCATCCTTGGAAGACACTAAACTTAAATAACAAGCTTGGTACTTAACTCGACTTTTCGTTTCAGAAATATTTCGATTATAGACATACACTCACACATACACTCATATACAAGCTTTTTTTTTAGAAATGCTTGTTGACTTCTGTCGTGTTATACACTGCATATGGTAGAGAAAATAAAAATAATTGGGAATGGAATCATCTTACAAGATTATAGTGATAATCTACTGAGGCTGGTTCAAACTATACAGACTGTAAATTGGATCGGAAAATATTGAATCCCGGGCTCATGAAGTTAGAAGTCAAAACAATTGTTCCAGCCCTATTACCTTTCGTTTTTACTTTCTCTACACTACTATGTACATAGTGTATAGAGGAGGAATTGCATTCCACTAATTAATTCGATACCAAGATTTCACTGGAAATAACGACGTTTTAGGGTCCCTTGTATACAAAAGTATTTTTAGAAAAAGGTCCTGTGTGTGTGTCAATGAGCCCGTGGGTCTGTGAACACCATAACTCAAAAACGAAAAGTCGGTAAAGTACCAAATTTGGTATATAAGTTTAATATCTTCCAAGGATGCAACATGAAGGTTGAGGAAAATTCCCCCATTCCAAACTGCCATTTACATAGAAACATTTTCGAAAATGTTTATTTTATTAAAAATGGCTCTAACGATTTTGATTAAAATATTGTATGTTAATGATATTTACACGACAAATAAAGGTATATCTTGAATAACCTCTGAAGACCTGTTTATTCTGGATGAACTTTGCTCATTTCATATAATTAGTAGGTAAACCGTACACTAAAAATGTAGATCTTGTTAAAACACAGAATCAATATCATATGCATTTTTACGCAGATTTGACATCTTTGAGATATTCCTTATTATTGTTTTCAGTTTTAAAATACTTCAAACTTTTCGCTCTACATTTTTGTTAAGTAAGATGTTGTCTATCTGTTACAGTTTACCAGTTATTGAAAATTCCTCAAAATCCACTAAGAATAAAGATGTCTTTAGAGGCAATTCCCAGAAAATTCTACATTTTAATTCTCATGTAAATATCTTTAATATACGATATTTTAATCAAAATCGTTAAGGCCAATTTTTTAGAAAAACAAATTTTTTGAACTTTTTTCAATATAAGGGATAGTTTGGGGTGCGGGTATTTTCTTGAAAATCTTTGAGTCGTATCCTTGGAAGATACCAAACTTAAATATAAAATTTGGTATTTAACAGTCTTTTCGATTTTGAGCTATGCTGTCCCCAGACACACACACGCACCTTTTTCTGATTTATTTTTTAATTTAGGAGGTCCCAAAACGTGTATTTACGGTGAAATTTCCATATCGCATTTTTGTGTGCAATGCAATACCTTCTCAATACATAGTAAGTGTAGAGAAAGTAACAAAGGAAATGGAATAAACGTTTTTAAACATAGCCGTGAGAAGGACAGGAGTTGGATAGGTAGACTCAGACTGAAAAATTCAATGCCATAGCCGGGATTTGAACCATGGATCTCTCGATCTCTAGCCAGTTGCTGTGCCACTGAGCTACCATGGCAACATGCCTGCATAGCATTGAATTCTTCAGTTTGACTCTATCTAGCAAAGGAAACGGGGGAAAAATCTGATGTGAACCATTCACATGACTTTCTCCATATCCCGGCAACAAATAATTCTTAAAGAGCTTATACTTCTATTTACTTTATGTCAATCAGAAAAAATTAGCAGAAATAGTCTTAGAAGCGAAATAAGGGACAACCGTAGGTTAAAGTGATAGTCAAAAGCTGGTTGCTATGTCAATGAAGTTCCTTTGTTTATATGGATAGGAGTTGACAAGTTCCTGTATGAGAAAAGTATACGTTTTTCATAGCAGAAACCAAAAATAAGGAATGTCATAAAAACGACGAATTCCAAGAAAAAAATGTATATAACATAAATTGTGTGTTTTAATGTGCTCTACATTTTTTGTGTAGTAAGTTCTTGTCCATCTCTTACGGTTTAGCAGTTATTCAAAATTTAGTAACATTCATCCAGAATAAACTGCTCTTCAGAGGCTATTCCCAGAAAATTGAATATATACATTTCATTTGTCAGGTAAATATGTTTAATATCCGAAATTTTAATCAAAACCGTTAGAGCCATTTTTGAGAAAATCAAAATTTTCGAAAAAAGTTCCATGAAAAGGGTAGTTGGGGGTGGGGGGATTTTTCTCAAAATCTTCGTGTCGCATTCCTGGAAGATACTAAACTTAAATACCAAGTTTGGTGTTTTACCGACTTTTCGTTTTTGAATTATCGTGTTCACAGACACACGGACACACACACACACACACACACACACACACACACACACACACACACACACACACACACACACCGACGGACCTTTTTGTGAAAATGCTTTTTTTGGATATTGGTGACCCTAAAACATATATTTCCGGTGAAATCTCGGTATCGAATTTTTGGGTGGAGTGCAATACTTTCTCTATACACTATGTACATAGTGCGTATGGAGAAAGTAAAAATGCGCGTCGCGCGTCGCACCCATTACTGTGACACTACCTTGCGCGCCTATGTTGTACGTAGGGGCAGAGAGAAAAGAAACGCGTCTTCTTAAAGCGCAATTTGCTGATAATGAATACGTTTAACAAACACTGTGTGTCTTTTCATGACCCAGAAACGTACCTGGGATCTGTTCTGTCAAAAGCAAATGCTGTAGAATGCGGTCGATCGAAACGCCATCTCTGCATCTCCGATAAAGGCTTTCGGCAGGAACAGTGCAGACAGAACATGCCTCTCTCTCTTCCGAGTAAAAAAGGACGAAATTGGCAGCTTCAATGCTAGTGACTGAACTCACCGCAGCGGCGTAGCTGAATTTAAAAGGGGAAGAGAGAATATGAAATTATCTCGAGCGTGCATCGCATTGTCATCTTATTATTATTGGGAACTTGGGCTTCCATCTTCTGGAACTTCCAGCGAGAAGTTTAAACAATTCATAGTTTTATGGCACTAGAATAGCACCTATATCCAGAGCGCGTTTTATACTGCACATAGAAAAAAACTCCGATGTGTTCCGTACACATGACTTTCTCTACATCTCTGCAACAAATTATTGTTAAAAAGCTTGTTCTTCTATTTACTTAATGCTAGTCGAGAAAAAATTGGCAGAAACGATCTTATTGCCTGCTTCTTTGTAAGTAGAGGGGAAATAAGGGAATATATGAGGCCAAATCGATAGTCAAATCTTTTAAAAGCTGCCATGTAATTGAAGTTCCTTTGTATGGACCAGACTTGACAAATTATAAGTATTTTAAGGTATTTTAAAGTGGAAAGGAATGTCTCAAAAACGTCAACAACATGTAAAAAATGTATATAACACAAACTGATAAACTGTGTGTTTTAACGAGCTCTACATTTTCTATTCAGTACGTTTTTGTCTATCTCTTACGGTTTACCAGTTATGCAAAATTCTGCGAAATTCATTCAGAACAATCTTCAGATACTATTCCCAGAAAATTTAAGATATACATTTTATTTGTCATGTAAATATCTTTAATATCGATATTGTAATCAAAATCGTTAGTCATTTTTTTAGAAAAACGAAATTTTTAAAATTGTTTCCATGTAAAGGGTAGTTCGTGATGGGGGGGGGGGGATTTTCTTGAAAATATTCATGTCACCAGGTTTAGTATTTAAGCGTCATTCCATTTTTGAGCTATGCTGTCCACAGACGCACAGACAGACACACACGACGTTTTCCTGAAGATGATTTTTTTTTTTTTTTTTTTTTTTCGATTCAGGGAGTTCTAAAACATGTATTTCCGGTGAAATCTCGGTATCGAATTTTTGGCTGGAATACAATACCTTCTCTATCTAACATGTACAGTGTACATATGGGGCTGAGAAAGTAAAAATCTGACGGGTTCCTTTCACATGACTTTCTCAATCTATGTTGGAAACCGCAAAATCTTCGGGTCAGCAGAAACCAGTCTATAAGATAACAGCTGATACTTGCCGATGTCGCAAGCTTTCTGTATCGGTGCTCAGCTTCTATATAAGGAAGATAAAATAAAAAACTGTTGTGACGTCACGGTTGACTGTCATCCTAACTCTTTGACTACTTTGTGGAAAGGAGTTCATATCAGCTCCTCCGAGAGCCGTGATCGTCTAGTGGTTAGGACATTGCGTTGTGGCCGCAATAACCCAGGTTCGAATCCTGGTCACGGCAGTGGCCAAGCACTGTCACGGAAGAGGACTTTTTTTCCAATCGCAAAAGATCATAAGTTTAAAATATGAATTATTCATCTTACAATATATGCAATTAATGTATTTTTGACTATTTTTTATTCTGTTTGATTGTTGTTTAACATTGTGTTTTTCTAGAGAAGAATGAGTTCGTTTTTACTTTCTCTACGACGTCTGTACAATGTACACAGTACATAGAAAAATTTTATGTGCCACCCCAAAAATCGATTTCACCTAAAACATATGTTTTGAGACCCCCCTTAATAAAAGAAACATGTTTACAAAATGGAGAACAGCATAACTCAAAAACGAAAACTCGGTTAGTTGCCAAACTTAAATATCAAGTTTAATATCTCCAAAGAATGCGATACCAATAATTTTAGGAAATATTAATCCGACCCAAATCACTCTTAACATGGATTATTTTAGAAATTTTCTTAAAATAGTTAACGATTTTGATTAAAATACCTATATTAAAGATATTTACATAGCCAACAAAATGTATATTTTCAATTTGTTGGGAATAGCCTCTAAAGTCCTTTGAATTCTATATGAGTTTTACATAACTAGTTAACCGTAAGAGAGATACAAAAACTTACTACACAAAAATTATAGATCTCGACAAAACATACTTTATGTGACACATTTTTGTTGTGAGGCTTACAGTTTTCGTTATATTCCTTGTTATTGGTATCAATTATAAAATGTTTATACTTTTCATTCGGTTATTTCCCTTCTACTGATAAAGAATTAAGTACTAAGACCATCTCTGATAATTGTATCTCGATTAACCTGAAATAGATAGAATAATATTATTTTTAAGAAGTGTGTTTGCCGTTAAAATAAAGAAAGTCATGTGAATGGAACACATCAGGTTTTCTTGTAATGGAATATTTTTCATTCCTTTCTCTAACATAATTTACGCCAGGTAGAGCAAAATATTGTATTCCATTCAAAAGTTCGATGTCAATACTTCAATAAAGGGAAGCTATTTCATTCTGCTCAAAAATTTGATGCAGATATTTCACTAGAAATACCCGTTTTGGGATTCCCTGAACACAAAAAATAGTGTTTGTGGGTGTGTGCGTATGTGCGTATGTGTGTGAACAGCATGATTCCAAAACGAACAGCCGTTAAATACGAAACTTCAGCATCTTACAAGGAATGCTACACGAATATTTACAAGAAAATCCCCCCAATCCAAACTACTTTTTTACATATAAAAGTTTGGTAAATTTTAATTTTCTCAAAAGTCTTGTATAAAATTCCGTATGTTTAGGTATTTTCATTACTATAATTTCAATTATCTGGGAATAGCCCCTGAAATCTTAATTTTGGATGACTTTTGCTAGCTGCTAATCCGTAAGAGATAAAATATTAATACACGAATTATGAAGATATCGTTACAGCTCACAATTTATACTGTAGTAGCCATTTTCGAGAAATTCCTGATACTGGTTCATATTTTCTAATAGTTATACTTTTCTGAAATGGGAAATCATCATTATTTTTTATTTTTATATCTTTGTGCAAATAGAATGGGATTTCAAGGCTATCACATTCGGTCGGTCACCTGATACAAAATTTGACTTTCGCTTAGTCTAGTGTTTTTTCTTATTTCTCTTTTACCTTCAAGGAAATAGTAATAACACTATTTCTGTTAATGTTCGTCACAATCAGCTTGACAGAATAATCTGTTGCAGAATAAGTAGAGAAAGCAATGATAGTTGAAAATATTATATTTTTACTCAAAATGTTCATGTGTCTGTTAATTTGAATGTGTATTTGCGAAAAGCATAAGTAACAAATTAAAGTCGCATAAATACCAAACTTCTTAGTTAAGTCCAACATCTCTAAAACGTAAGTTGAAGATGTTCACGGAAGTCCCGCAAGCAAAATGTTGTATGAAAAAAATCTCATGTGTTTCATTCACATGACTTTCTCTACATTTCTGTAACAAATTATTATTAAAGCTTATTCTTCTATCTACTTCATGTTAAACATTAGCAGATATGCTTTCTTGCAAGTAGAACAGAAATAATGGAATACACTAGGCTAAAGCGATTGTCAGAACTTTTAAAAGCTGGTTGCTATGAGGAAGAAATCCATTTCTTTGCATTGCCAAGTGTTTTAAAACTGATACCAATAACAAGAAATATCTCCAAAATGGTCTATTCTACGAAAAAAAAAATGTATATGACAAATTGTGTTTCAACGAGATCTACATATTTTGTGTAGAACGTTTTTGTCTATCTCTTACGGTTCACTAATAATGCAAAAACCAGCAAAATGTATCTAGAATAAAGAAGTCTTCAGAGGCTATTCCCAAAAAATTGAAGACCTACATTATATTAATGTCGTGTAATAAATATTTTAATAAAAGAATTGTATTTTAATTAAAAATACCATGCCATTTTTTAGAAAATCAACGTTTTCAAAAACTTTCTCATATAAAGGGTAGTTTGGTGAGTGGGGGGGAGGTATTTTCAACAAAATCTTCGATTCGCATCCTTGAAAAATACTGAACTTATACAAAAAGTTTGGTATTTTACAGACGTTTGTTTTTTAGTTATCGTGTTCACAGACTCACGCAGACATGGACACACGTGGACTTTTTTATGAAAATACATTTTATCAAAAATAACTGTAACCAGTTCAGTCAAAATCAATCAATAAAATGGAGATCTGAATTTTCTGCAAATAGCCTGTGACATCCTGTGATGGAAGGTTATGTCATGGGATATGCTATAAAATATACAATTTTTCTCAGAGCAAATGTAGAATTCGCACAAAATTACTTTCTTCATATCGTTGGCTGTTTCCGAAATATTCGCTTTTTGCGAGTTTAAGATCCCTTTAATCAGACTGGTGATATGGGGGGACGGTGAGGAAATTCAATGGTTGAAATGATGCTCAGAGGAAGGCAAGGTCCACAGAGGGGTTAAGAGTTAACCTCGGGTTTAAGGGAAAACCGCAGAAAGCGAGAGAGAAGGAGCACGGAACGGAGACACAGGAAGAGAGAAGAATACATAAAGTGCAATAACCCGAGCAGAGTTAGTTCTGATAATGTAAGCATAAACGCTAAATGCTGCAAGAAACGATATGGTTATTGCTGGCGTGTGTTATGTCTAGTGGCAACTGTTATAGCACTAATCGTCCATACAAAGATGGAACTTTATTAAAACTGCACGAGATAAAGAAAAGGAGGGCTAAATATCAATTTCATATTCTGAAAACTTCATAAGTACATTAACGGTTACAAAAAAAACAAAAAAACTTAACCCTTGAACTTTCTTTAAAGATATAATAAAAGTTAAAACATGTATCCATTTATAATTTGAATTTGATCAGAGATAGACTTTATAGGTTTACTAAGTTTCACTCACATTTTAAAACTTATCAAAATGTTCTTCTTTCTTTCGTTGCAATTTTGGATAAAATTTTAATGCTAAAAAATCTGAATTGCTCCATTCACATGACTTTCTCTTCGTCTCTGTAGAGAAAGCAAAAATTATATAAACAAATTATTGATAATAAGCTTATTATTCTATCTACTTCACACTGATCGAGATAAACATTAGCAGAAATTGTCCTATTACTTCTTACAAGTAGATGGGAATGCACTAAGCTAAACTGACATTCACACGTTTTACAATATGATTGCTTTGGGATCGAAATCCGATTCTTAGCGTGCCCAGGAGATCACAAGTACCCGTATGGAACAAGTTTAAGTATTTTAAAACTGAAACCAATACGAAGGAATATCTCGAAAACGGTCAACTCCATGTAAAAATGTATATAATATAATTTTTGTGTTTAAATGAGATTATTTTTTGTGTACTAAGATTTTGTCTATCTCTTACAGTTTAACAGTTATGCAAATTCATCCAGAATAAAGAGGTCTTTAGAGGTTATTCCCAGAAAATTCAAGATATATATTATATTTGCCAAAATGTCTTGAATATACATTATTATAATCAAAATCGTTAGTCACTTTTGAGGAAATCATAATTTTCAAAATTTGTCCATGTAAAGGGTAATTTGGGGTTGGGAAATTTTTCCCAAAATCTTCGTGTCTCATTTCTGGAAGATAGTAAACTTAAATAATCCCAAGTTTGGTATTTTACCGAATTTTCGTTGTTCACAGACACACGGACACACACACACACACACACACACACACCATGGAACCTTTTCTAAAAACGTCTTGTTTTATACAGGAGACCCTAAAATGTGTATTTCCGATGAAATTTCGGTTTCGAATTTTTGGGTGGAATGAAATATCTTCTCTATACACTGTAGATAGTACATATAGAGAAAGTAAAAATATAATCAAAAGTAAAATGTGTATCAATATTTAATTTGAATTTGATCTCAGATAGTAAATGGGTTTATGATAAACTAATTATCTTCATGTAAGATTCACTCATATTTTAAAATTTTTTTCTTTCTTTGTTGCAATTTGGATAAACATTAATGATAAAAATCTGATGTGTACCATTCACATGACTTTCTCCATATCCCTGCAACAAATTATTCTTAAAAAGCTTATACTTTTATTTACTTTATGCTAATCAGAAAAAAATAGCAGAAATAGTCTAATTACTCGCTTCCTTGTAAGTAGAAGCGAAATAAGGGACAACTGTAGGTTAAAGTGATAGTCAAAAGCTGGTTGATATGTCAATGAAGTTCCTTTGTCTATATGGATAGGAATTGACAAGTTCCTGTATGAGAAATGTATACGTTTTTCATAGCAGAAACCAAATATAAGGAATGTCACAAAAACGACGAACTCCACGAAAAAAATATAACATAAATTGTGTGTTTCAATGTGCTCTACATTTTTTGTGTAGTAAGTTCTTGTCCATCTCTTACGGTTTAGCAGTTATTCAAAATTTAGTAAAATTCATCCAGAATAAACTACTCTTCAGAGGCTATTCTCAGAAAATTCAAGATATACATTTTATTTGTCAGGTAAATATGTTTAATATACGAAATTTTAATCAAAATCGTTAGAGCCATTTTTGAGAAAACCAAAATTTTCCATGTAAAGGGTAGTTGGGAGTGGGGGAATTTTTCTCAAAATCTTCGTGTCGCATCCCTGGAAGGTACTAAACTTAAATATCAAGTTTGGTATTTTACCGACTTTTCGTTTTTGAGTTATCGTGTTCACAGACACACGGACACACACACACACACACACACACACACACACACACACACACACACACACACTCGGACCTTTTTGTGAAAATGCTTTTTTTTGGATATTGGGGACCCTAAAACATATATTTCCGGTGAAATCTCGGTATCGAATTTTTGGGTGGAGTGCAATACTTTCTCTATATAATACGTACATAGTGCGTATGGAGAAAGTAAAAAAGAAGCTATGAAGTGCCGAAGAAGATAAAAGTCCACAGTCTATAGCTTTCGTATTCTTTCGGGAAATATGTACACAAAGAAAAATCTAGCTGGTCCCGTAACTCAGTCGGTAGGGCACTAGCCTGCTGTACGAGGAGTCTGGGTTCTCTTCCCGGCAGATATTGGTAATTTCCCTATCCGGTCTAGAGTATGCAAGTATGAATGTGCGCGTACTCGTTAATTTAAAGACCCAAAGATATCACCCCATTGCCATGAGCAATTGCTTCAAAGGCAAAGCCATGGATGTGACCCACATATTAAAAACGACATATTCAGGAACAAAGAAAGAGAGAATAGCAGACGGAGAGAGAGGATCCTAAGAACTTTTATAGCACTCATAAATACACAAGTCCATTCAAAATTATGTAAGTCATTTTCTGCTGGTGAATTTTACTGTCTCTACTACGCACATGTACTTAGTAAGTAGAGAAGTTAATGTATTCCACCCAAAAATGTGATGTCATTTCACCGGAAATATATGCTTTGAGGTCCCCTGAATCCAAAAAATACATTTTCAGAAGGTCCATGTGTATGTGTGCGTTTCCGTCAACAGCACAAATCAAAACGAAAATACCGTTAAATGCCAAATTCAGTATTTAACCTCAGCATCTTCTAAGGTTACCACATGAACATTTTAAGGGAATCCCCACCTTAAACCACGCTTTACTTGAAAACTTTTTCAAAAATATCGATTTTCTCAAAATTGACTAACATTTTTGAGTAAAATATCTTAAGTTTCTGATTCTTTTAAGTCAAATAAAACGTATAGCTTGAATCTTCTTACGGCAGTCTCCGAAGCTCTCTCCTTTCTGGATGGCTTTTGCATAACCGACAAGCTACAACATAGCCAAGCAAGAAATGAAGATCGAACACAACTTATCTCAAATGCAACTTTTTATGGAGTTAATCGCTCCTGAAACATATAAGTTTGTTGTTTACAATATTAGAATATGTATACTTCTCTCAAATGGAAAGTCTTTCTTCGTTTTTGTTTCTCCTTGTCAAGCAAAAGAACATTTCAAAACCATCACACAGTGACCGGTTTTAAAGAAGACTTTTTAGCTCATTGTACTTCCTTACTTCTTTTGTACAAGAAACCGTTTCGTAGATTTTTATCTCAAGAACATGGATTAGATAGCAGATAAACTTTTGTAAGAATAGTTTCTTAGAGAACAGGTAGCGAGAAAGGCATTAGATTTTCCCTGCAGGCATTTTATTACGTGTAACTCCAGTACCTCATGGGAACAAGAAAAGTCTCAGGTGGAAGGCTGCTGTGATATATCTAATAAGGTCAGAGGTCTCGCTGATGAAGTTTGTAAATAATTATCATACGTAATACCAGAGTGTGTTCATCTTCTCCATAATTCACGACCGGAGCGAAGCGACGGGAATGAATTATTGACCTAAGAGATGAAAACACGAGTTGAATTTGATAAGAAAATAATTTATAATATATAGGAAAGGAGATTTTAAGATTATGATTGTAATACTAACACTAATGGTAGTATTTTAGTATTTATTTGTTCAGTTAATAGTTACATTAGTACAATAGACATGGTCAAAACAATATATACAAGTCAGATATAAAGTCAGTCATATAACAATTTTAGTATTAAAAAATCCATCCAAATTGTAATGACGCATTCAACCATGTTTATTTACAGAATTTTTTTTTTTCCTTTGTTCAGTGCCTCCTGAATTACGATATGGCCGACCGTACGTACACCCAATGTGCAAATATCGATAGCAACAAAAGAAATAGGGAACAATTATTTTATTTCAGCATTTAATAATACACGAAATGGAAACAAACGTTATATTATTTGAGGTTATTGCACTCATCTTGTACATAAGAAATAAAAATAATGATTATTTTCACTCCTTTTATGAACCAAATACATCATGAACTGGATAACAACTTTTAATAAAGATTGTAGCTGAATTAATTGAAAGCACAATTGTGGAACTGACAGTTATTAAAAGTGGAGGTTGACTGACTAGATTGTCACCTTGCTACCAATAAAAAAACGAACGTCAGGTACGACAAGATTTCAAAGAAATGAACATCAGCTGCGATAATATGTTTACACAATATCGCTCCAGTCAGATGATCGCGACTGGTTGAAATTGCCTGATCTCGGCCACTGCATTGTCCCTTTAATAGTTGAACTAAATTGTCTGTAAAATAATATACTATTAATATCGCTGGTAAAACTGGGTAGATATAGTTTTATAGTTAGAATTAATAAAAGACACTCTAATAAGAAGACGGCAATAAATCGCAACGTTCTTCTAGAAAAAGAAACAAAAGAATCACCAACCGCCGTTGAAGACAGCTCTCCATTACGAAAGCTGGAAAAATAAAAATAAAAAAAAAAAACAAGAAAGAGAGAAATAAGATATAAAGTGGAAAAAGAATAAACGTAGGAGTATATGGTAACAGAGTATCAAAAGAAAGAAAGAAAGAAAAAGATTTTCTCATTTCGTATCAGAGCGCATATTTTCCAAAAACGTAAACGTGGGTACATTGTGGTGCAGCGATATAATATTACTTTTACAGTAATTGAATATGGAACTGGATTAAATTTAGAATGCCATAAACTTCCGAAGAATTTAATTTCAGTAGAATGTAAGTTCCGTAAATGGAACTTCTGATCTCTAATAAAATGCTTCGCCACATACAAAGGCCAGTTCAGCTTTTGCTAAACTCTAATGTTTTTAACGTAAGCTCCATTTTATGACTAGCGAATTACACCAAGTGCAGTACATTATTAGGAAATGTAAAACGCATTTTTAGAGTATTAAACGCCCTCTAAATATACATAAACCTCCATTTTATTTTCTCTACACGTACTATGTACATAGTGTATAGAGAAAATATTGCATTCCACCAAAAAATTCGATACCGAAATTTCACTGGAAATACACGTTTTAGAGTCTCCTGTATGAAAAAATGCATTTTTCGAAAAAGACCCGTGTTTGTGAGTGTCCGTCTGTATGTGAACACGATGACCCAAGAACGAAAAGTCTGTAAAATACCAAAGTTGGTAATTAAGTTTAGTATCATCCAGGGATGCGACACGAAGATTTTGAGAAACCGCTATCCCAAACTACCATTTACGTGGAAGAATTTCGAAAATTTTGATTGTCTCATAAATGGCTATTATTCTGAATGAATTTTGCTGAAATTTGCGTAAATAGTAAACCGTAAGAGTTAGAAAGTTACTAACACAAAATATAGAATACTTAAAACACATAGTTTATGTCATATACGTTGTATTTTCTTTTTCTTTTGCGTGGAATTGACCATTCTGAGATATTCCTTGTTAATTTTTTCAGATTCAAAATGCTTAAACTTTTCTCACACGGAAGGTTGTAAAATCCTACTCCTGTATAGAAACGGATTTCAATCACATAACAACCAGCTTTTAAAAGATTTGACTATCAATTTAGGCCTTCCTTTTTCTTTTTTTTTTTTTTTCCTTCTACTCACAAGGAAGCAAGTAATTAAGATAATTTCTGCTAGTGTATATCCCGATTATCATAAAGTAGACAAATTTACAATAATGTATTACAGCGATGTAGAGAAACTCAAGTGAATGAAACACATCAGATTTTTGTACCTATAGATCCCTTTACGGAAAGTTATTTTTGGAAACCTCTTCAGTGTGTGCAAGTCTATGCGCTATGCTTGCAGCAAATTTTCTCTTAAATTCATAAAACAAAATCCAATGTGTTCCAATCACATGGCTTTCTCTACCCGCTGTGCAAAAAAAAACTATTCTTAAAAAAAATCTTCTGTTTAGTCCATGCTAATTATGGCATACATTAGCAGAAATGGCAAATACGGTAATACACTAGACTAAAGCAATAGTCAATCTTTTAAAGCCTGGTTGCTATGGGATTGAAAGGTCAGGAGTTGAGTTTGATAACAATGACGATTACGTTAAGAAATAAAGTAAGGTACTGTAAATTTGCAAATAAAGTTTTGTATTGTTATCTTTCGTTACACCAAAAGTTCCGTCACTGTCTGGATCGTCCTCATATTTTAAATAAAATGTGTGTTTTACGTGTTAATGCGTAAGCTTGCGTCTAATTTTTACTATTTCTCAACTATATCAAAGTACATAAGTGGTTTCAATGAAGAGCACTTTACAACAGACTTATTCGACGAAAATATCAGAAATGCAGTTTCTCATAAAACATAATAATGTAAATCAAAACTCTTCAGCTAAATTGACTGAATCAAATGGTAAAGGGTAAAAATTGAGTTTGACAATTTTCTTGGAAATCTTTGTGTCGCACTCTTGGAAGATGCTGAATTACGGTTAAGTTTTCCATTCATCAAAGTTTGAATTTTGAGGTTATTTTGTTCACAGACACAAAGCTGAATATAATTCTCCCTAAAATCTTATATTTATTTACTATTCACTTATTTATATATTTATCTACCTATTCAGAGAACAACCTCAAACATCTTTTTCTAGTCAAATCTCCAAATCAAGTTAATGGATGGAATATATTACATACATCCTCTACAATACGTAAGCAGTAGAACAAATAAAACAAGTGAAAAAACTTATGTAACTTCCTGGATTTGCGATTTTTTTAAATATGACATTAATTCAAAGAGAATTAAAAATATTTATGCTCTAGAATCTGACTCGCTACTTTTGTTTGAGAGTCCTTTGGAAGTTTGAAGTTTCAGTATTAGTTTTCCTTTAATTAGCAGCATTATTGCAGAAATCCTACACAAGCTTAAGCCTCAATCGGATTACTAGTTATTATCATCAACATGGTTATCATATCAATGTACCATTTAATCATATTGGTGCTTTCGCTTTAGAAATAGTGCTGGCAACTATTTTATCATGGGGAATTTTCCATTATGTGTTTTCAGACCACATGGATATTAAATACGAAGGAAAAATTCTCACACCACAGTAGAATAATTGTTTTGCTATTTACTATAAAAGGTATTAAAGCTCCAGATTTTCTTTTGTTATGGTAGCTTAACGTTCTTTAGCTTGGTCATATCGAATGATGCATAAATGAAATTAGTGAAATGATGCTAAAGTGTTCTCGGGGTCCAGGGAGTTTAAAGTTACTCGATATTAGTCTTCTCAGGATAAGGGAAACCCCCGAAAAAACCTTTTCCGGGTAACCGACCCTATGCGAGATTGGAACTCGCGACCTGTTGAATGTGAGGCAGACACGCTACCACCACACTACCCAGGCGGGCCAGGAGCTAAATGTTGAGAATGTTAGGAAATTCTCATGTTGAGAAGCTTGAACGCGATCACTCGAGGTAACATGGCCAGTCTGGGTTGCTCTGTTGGTTAGGTGCTAGCTTTTTGATCCCAACATCCCGAGTTCAAACCCGGCCCAAACAAATGTTTTTTTTTTTAAAATAGGTAAAACAAATGCTTCGTGAAATAGGTAAAACAATTTATTTATAATTATAATATGTCTATAAATATTGAGAACTGTCTAACAATAGTGTACGACACACGTGTTAACATTGTTTTTTATTGTTCGTAGGATTACTGTACTCGGCCAACAGCCTCGTTCCGCAAGCTTCCTGCTCACAATATAAAACACCATTTTACCACTTGAATCATAAATACAAAGTTCCACGTCACAGGAATTCACCGAATTCTTTTCTACTACTAAACATGCGCTCATTTTAACGGAGCAGATTGTGGTACTGTAATGTTCCCCTAAAATGTTACCGTGGTTTAACCTTACTCCACACATTGATATTCAGCATATGTCAATGGAACCAACGATTTGTGTCAGGAATTTAACTGACGGAATTAGTTATTTATGATACAAGTGGTAAAAATGGTGTTTTATATTGTAAGTAGGAAGCTTGTGAAACGAGGTCGTTGTCCGAGTACAGTTATCCTAAGAAAAATACAAAACAATTTTAATACGTGTGTCATATAGTATTTATAGACATATTATAATTATAAATATATTGTTTTACCTATTTCACGGAGTTCATGCCTAAATAACGATCTGCGATATTCAGTTGTTGCCTTGCTTATCATCAGTGCTGACAACATGATGACTTACTCATTCTATACAACGGAGGCAGTGTAGCAGTTGTTACTTTGCCTGTGTAATTTCGTCTGGTTCAGCAGACTCCATGTTCCTGATATTCAAATGATCCGCCATTTTATGGATCGATACGAACTCTCAGAGTCATAGCCTACTTAAATGAGGCCGTGGACGCATAAACCAAAGTTGGCTACATTGGAGTGTCATAATTTTCTAATACTGAGTGACAGAATTTTATACTTTTAACACTACTTAAATCTGGTAAAAGACCTACATTTAGCATCAACTGTCTAAAACGTTATATTCTCAACTTGTGTTCGATAACCGGCAAAGTCATCGAAGCCACGTTCCGTTAATCCAAGGAACATGGCGCTAATAGTAGTAGCTGTGATCAGTTCTTGAGTAATTAGTTTAGCATGTCACATAAATTATGAACCAGAAGATGTACATTACTTTTAGCATGTGTTGTCGTTAACAGCAGAACTTTTTGTGCGTTACACGGACTAAAAGGTTTCAATTTTTTTCTTACGAAGCAGTCGTGTCAACTTTAAAGTTGAAGTTAAGACTATGGCACAAGCGCTTGTGTAAAGGTTTTCTTTCTACTTTAAGCCCTTCTTACGGAAGTAACACCTCACCGAGAAGTGTAAGAATGAAATCAAGTTTACTGTAACATTACTGCGACGCTAACTGTAACTGCAGATTAATATTTACTGTTCATTCTAAAACGGGCGTTAGAAAGAAGCAGAAAGTGCCATAAATCTCCCCCATCTAAGAACAGCATTGCCAAGAAAAGTATATTATGGAAGCTTCTGCAGTAAAATGCCTGCAGACTTAAGGGATAAAATGGGTCGGTAGCTGCAAGTAAGAAAAAATAACTACTTAGGAACTTTGCCAAACATTTCCCAATAAAATAAAATACAGTTCAACCTAAACTGCATGAAGATATAACATCTTTTAAGGTTTACAGTGATGCTTTACCGTTACTTTTGAGTTCGAAAGAATAAAGTCATACTTTTTATTAACAATATTAATATAGAGCCAAATAACATACACGATTTCTTGCATTATTCCTTCATGCGACCATGTTAACTTTCGCTACCATACTAGTAGGTAGAAGAAGTATTTTATCCAAAATCAGGAACCTAAATTTCACAGGTAGTATATTTTTTGTTCCATTTATACCCCACCTTTAACTATACAGTCATATCGCCGGCATTCATCCTTGCCTTGGTCATTTCTTCATTAGATGACACACAAATGCACACTCTCATTCTAGAATCTGGGAAGGATTGGTAAATTCTTGGCTAGAGAAAACTTCCCACAAGCCAGCCAGAGATCTCTGGTACAGGAGGTAGGTGCTCTTCCGACTGAGTTACAGGACCAGCTTGCATATTTTGAGGCCTTTTGAATATTTAAACACTTTTATAGAAGAACGTGTATGTGTGTGTGCTGCATTATGCAAAAATGAAATCGATAAGCAATATACTTGATATTAAATTCGGCTTCCTCCAAATATGGGACACCAAGATTTTCAAGAAAATCTCCTCACCACGAACTACCCTTCACAGGGAAAGAGATTCCATAATTTTTTGACAAAAAAGTGATAATTTTGACTAAAATATCATATATTTCATAGTTATATTGCAAAGAAAAGGTAAGTGTAGAATTTTTGGAAAGAGTTTTGTGTAATCTTGCAAACAGAGTTGGACAACCTACTACACAAAAATAGAATACATGTATACCCACCCAACCACCTACCTACCGCTCTACCTAACCCCATATCTACCTAGCTATCTACCTCCCACCGCTCCCTCCCTACCTACCGCTCTTTTAACAGCACATACTTTTTGGAATATCAGTCATTTCTGATATATCCGTTATTATTTGTGTTTAATCTTGAAAGTGCTGTTGCTATTTACTTATTTCTCACGATGTAATAAAACAAATTCGTGTATCGAGCCGTTTTTAAACATCTGACTATCCATTCAGTTTCCTGAAAATCTCTTGTATCTGGTGCGAAATTTATAAGACAACTACTTCTGCAAATTATCTCCATTAAAATGAAGAAAGTAGAAAAATAAACTTTTATAGCATTGATAGTAGACAGTGCACAGAGTGGTGATGACCTGATGCTCTAAATGGTAGACCCATTAGGTTCATTTCCTTCAAAAGGCTCGTAACCTTTCAGGGAACATTTTCTTACTCGAATTCTTCAAACAGGAAAATCCCAGTCTGATACGTGCACGACGTATGCCAGATTCAACAGTTATAAAAACTATATACAAATATAACCCGCAAGAAATAAGATCAATAGGAAGACCCAGGAAAATAACAGAGGCCAATTTTAATTCTATATGAAAGTGGAACAGTTTGATTGGCCAACAGTGAGTACCACCAACACCACCACCACCATCACCAATAATAATAATAATAATAATAATAATAATAACAATAATCATAATAATATTTACACAATTTCATTACATTTGCGGCTACAATAATTCTGCAATATTATGTAGATTAAGTCGTCCTGCGTCCGTCCGTCGCCATCTGGTAGGTACATGTGAAACTAGGTGTTGTTGCTGGGTACCTGTCCTTTAGCTCTTGACAGGTTTAATGTCTCCGTTACCGGGGCTGCCCACAATCTATGCTGGGACCCGGTACTGACTACAGCGGCGTTCAGCGGGTAAATAATCCCCTGAATATCTGGCGAGGGCGTTCTCATGATTGCTCAAACTGGCGCAGAAATTTTGAGCCCGACGCCTAATCACATCCTCCCGTGAAGTGCCGAAGCTCCGTGTAGTAGAATCACTGGGAAGCGACGGCAGAGTAGACGGACATGAGTCCCCAATTCTGTTATCAGAAATGCAAGCAAAGAATCTGCTGTCATGCCCCATGCCTCGCAGCCATAGAGCATCAGTGCCCTCCGTGGTGTAGTGGTTACCATGCTAACCTCTAACACCCAAGATTGCGGTTTAAAACCCGGCGGAGGGTGACGGATTTTTGGACGTAAACATTCTTATCATGATTACCTCGGAAGCAAAGACCCGTGAAATATTTATTTACACATAAAAGAGCCACCCATCTTTAAAGAAGAGGTCCGTGTGTAAATTCTGCCATGTTTACGTCCGCAAGCCGTAGTCTAGTGGCGAACTCCCGAGATAGATATTCTCTGGTCAAGGTGGCCCAATACGTCGATATGGCGCGATGGAGAGCAAATAGAATCAAGCGAACATTAAGGAATAAATATTTGTGAATAATGGCTATTAATATTGAGGGACTAATGAAAACAATGTTCTGTAGAATAGTGTCTCAATGAATAACTGTGAGTATATTAATTACATGAGAGAGAGCCATCCCGAAAGTAACAGACTATTTTGCAAAACTAAATAATAACGAAAGATGTCAACACAAAATTTGATTTGCAAATTACAGTACCTTACTCTATTTCTCATAATCTCCATTCTCTCAAGACATTTACCGTCACGTGATACCAGTTTTTCAATTCCAATGTTTTACTTTTCTACCGCCAAAGATCTGAGCCAAAAAGGAGACTTGTTCATCCAAAATGTCATGTATAGTGTCCAAAGTAAAATACCGGTTTTTCTGAATTCTTTTATCAACATTTACTTTCAACTCCTCCATAATGATTGATATACTTCCATTCCGGTATTTATCGTACAAACTGGTTCTTCTTTGATTACGCTAAATTATGCGTCATTTCCTTACTGAAGACGTTTATTGCATTATCAAACTCACTCGCGCTATTTTCCCATAACATTTATTGACCGAACATTTTATGCATTCAGGCGGTAGAAAAGTATAACATCGGCATTGAAAAACGGGTACCACGTGACAAAAGTCTTGAGAAAATGGAGATTACGTTGAGAAATAGAGTAACGTACTATAACTTTGTAAATAAAGTTTTGTTTTGATATCTTTCGTTATTATTTAGTTACACCAAATCGTCTGTTACTTTATAGGTGGCACTCGTATATTAGGTATGTTTATGTATAATATTTACGCATTTCTGCAAACAAACAATTTCAATCACCTTTCCATTTCAATAACAGGTATAAGAAAAAACGGGGAAGCCTTTTCCATGCAATTAAAATTCCAACCTTTCTCTTCCTATTATGGTTGGAATAGACCTTGAACTTCCAAAAACCTTCAGTGCTCACAAAAAGTGTGGATGTATCTGAGGGTGGAACGCTTAACTTTTTACTTTCGACTTAAGTTTAAAGTTTGGACCAACTACAAGCTTTCTTATCTCGAGGGAGTGATTCGGCAAATTGGTGCCTTTAACAGCTATGTACAAACTATTAGGTCAATTCTCAGGCGACCCGTTTTTGCTGATCAAGCTATGATGAAAACTCGTAAAATATTCAACGATGTTCTTGGCACTTACTAAAACTTAAAACATCTTCAGACACAGCAAAGGCGTCCGAAGAGAGACCATAACCATACTGAAGTTTCAAATCGCTAAACATTCGATGGCTTGCAGAAAATAAAGCTGTTCAAATTATTATAATAATTAAATGTGTATCTAAACCAGCTAGGTTTTCTCAAGTACTGAGCAGACTGGTTTAGAAAATTCCTGCTCGATACATAAGTGTGATAATAGCAATTGAAGAGAAAAACATATGATGTGTTACATTCACATGACCTTCTGTTCCGTAAAAAATCTTTTATTCAAAAGTTTAATCTTTAACTACATCAGACTATTCAAGATAAACATTAGCAGAATTAGTCTTATTTCTTGTAAGTAAAAGGGAAATAAGGAAACTCATAGGCTAAAGCGAAAGTGAAGTCCTTTATAAGCTAATGTCTATGTGAAACAATTGAAATTCAATTCTCTTTTCTAGCCAGGAGTAAATGAAGTAGAAGCGAGAAGAAAGATGTCTAGTTTAAGTGCCTTAAAATTATACCTATAATCCGAATATCTCAAAAAGGCTTAAAGCTACAAAATAAATAAAAAAATCTGATGTGTTACACTCGCATGACTTTCTCTAGTTGCTCTACAAACCTCCTACAAAAGATTATTCTTCTTTATACACAATACTAATCGAGATAAATATTAGCAGAATGTTCTTATTACTTAGTTCCTTATAAGGACTTCACTATGCTAAAGTGATTGTTTTAAAAGCTATCGTTATGCGATTGTAATTGCAAATCACTTCTTTGCTTGGCCAGGAGTAGAACAAAAGAAAAACGAACACTTCCTGTCTGAGAAAAGTTTAAGTACTTCACAGTTGAAAATAATAGCAAGGAATATCTCGCAAAAGGTTACCTTCACAACAAAAACGTAAAGGACATAAATTGTATGTTTTGTCGTGATGTACATTTCTTGTGAAGTGAGTTTTTTTCTATCTCTTACGGTTTAGCAATTAAGCAAAATTCGGCAAAATTCATACGAAAAAATTCTTTTTTCGGACTCAGGGGCCCCAAAACATATATTTCCGGTGAAATCTCGGTATCGAATTTTTGGGTGCATTACAATACATTCTCTATCCCTATGTACATTGTACATATGGGGCTAGAGGAAATAAAAAGTATATGACATTAATTGTGTGTTTTAACAAGATCTACGATTTTTTTTTAAGTAAGTTTTGTCTATCTTTTATGGTTTGCCAGTTATACAAAGTCATCCAGAATGAACAGGTCTTCAGAGGCTATTCCCAGAAAATTTAAGATATACATTTCATTTTTCATAAAAACATCTTAAACATAAATCATTTTAATCAAAATTACTAGAACCATTTTTGAGAAAATCAAAATTTTCGAAAAATGTTCCATGTAAAGGGTAGTTAGGTGTGAGGGAATTTTCTTGAATATCTTCATGCCGCATCCTTGGAAGATACTCAACTTAAACACCAAGTTTGGTATTTAAACCACCTTTCTTTTTTTGAGCTATGCTGTCCACAGACACACATACACACACACACACACACCCGCGCGCGCGCGCACGGACCTATTTCTTAAAATGCTTTTTTTCGACTCAGGAGACCCCAAAACATATATTTCCGGTTATATCTCAACATAGAATTTTGGGCGGAATACAATACCTTCTCTATCCAATATGAATATTGTACATACGGGCTTGGGAAGGTAAAAATTGTTCCTCCCATTTGTCCTTAAATGTGCATAAACTTTCCGTGAATTCTTATGATTTGGAGCAACCGTTTCACCTCGACGTCTCAGGGAAGGGGTGAATGGACTGTAACGTTAAGTCATAGTACACACCACCCTCCCCTCATTCATTTTCGAGTACAGTTTTGGAGATGTCTACTCTAAGCGATAAAATCCGGCACTGGGCGGTTTCACTTTATACGGAAGACTTGTCCTGTTAACATAAAAAGGCGGAGTTTCGTTCTACAAAGAGCGAACTTGCCAATTTGAGCAAAGTAATGCCTGGTATTGTGCTACCAAGGCCACTGACTCGTAACTCATTTGAAGTAAGTCTTCAAAGACCGGAGGGAGATCTGATGCATTGGCTGTGAAATCACAGCTCGCACAGGACTGCACGCGATAGCCAACTTCCTCTACACTTTCCGGTCCCTTTCCAAGAGGCAGCGTTTTGATCTACAGAGAACATTCATCTAAAGAACCTTTAAACCTGCCCGCTGGTTAGGATTCTAATAATCATGTTTTATTTAAAGTTCGCTGATATCTTGTATATCTTGGATGGAATATTATACCAGGTGCAAGGCAAGTTACTACATTTCTTCTAATATATGCTTCATAAAAGCATTACAAAAAAAAAAAAAGTCTATTAGCATTTTGATCGTTGATCAGCCGATTTAAAAAAAAAGTTTTTTGTTTCGAATTGGGTGTGTATTTCCACAATAATGTAAGAACATGATGGTTTGGTACGTGCAAGGTGCGCAGAGAAACGTGTTTCTGACATCAGTTTCGGTAGGAATTATAGGACATCACACAGAGTTTCGAAATAATTAAGCACTTAAAAGAATTACAAGGAATATTCCAAGCAGGTTTTTCAGACGTGAAGTGATTCGGCAACGTTGCGTTAAGGTTGGTCAGGTTTCTGAACCGGCTTCTGGGTGTAAATACGTCGGTCGCTTGCAAACACGACGCAGGTTGGGGGATGACGAGTGCAATTGTCATTCTGGTTCGCCTACACTGCGTGATACCAGTAGTGAGGCGTGTTTATATACTGACCAAGTGCAAGTGACACCCACACAACCTGCAGCGTTGCCAGCTTGTCTGTTTATTGTTTTCGAAAAAACTAAATTGTCTCCGTAATAAATGGTCAGAAACAAAAACGTAAGATACAAAATGTGTTCCAAATACTGTGGTCTATCACTGGTTTAAATGACTTCCCTTCCAACCGGTATAATAACAATCACAGAAGTTTTCCGTGTTTTCCTTTATCTTGTTTAGACACCGTTTGCTTGATTGAAATTAAATTACTTTACGAAACGCTCTCTTCTTAAAATAAGAGCATTTAGAATATTTACATCAAATAAAAACAATTAAGACTGCACAAAATAATTGCTAAACCAACGATAATGTTAGCTCCCGACAGGACAGAAAATGTTTAAAATTCAACATAGACGATTATTGAGGCTTCTTGTGAGAGTTATGCTTAAAGATGACATTTCTAATCAAACCGTTAGGAGAATAAATAAAACAGTAAAGCAAAAGAGAAGGAATACTTGCTTAGGATGGATGAGCAAAGAATAGCGAAGTCAGCATATCACTCAATATAGGCAACTGGTGAAGAGATAGAAATCACGCTTTGGAACAGGTCTTGATGGCCTATTATTGTTATTATCATCATCCTCCCGATCATCATCATCATCGTCTTCATTGTCATCTTCGTCGTTATCATCGTTATTGTTACGGGAATGCACGTAGTATTTTACTGATTTTTATTCTGTTATTACATTCTGCCAAATGGTTCAACAGAGCCGTATTTTGCGGAGGCGGATAACCCTTCGTGCGTAATAAAAATTGACAAACACCACGATGTAATCTAAGCATACGTCGGTCAGTGGCGTTGTATGAAAGAACGACCTTCGTTCTTCTCCTTTTGCATATCAGCGTAAACAGTGAAGAAATCGAGCTTATAGAGAGGCAGTTTTCCTAGGCTTGTACTAGAGACCGTAATGATGTACAAGAGCAGTGTAAACATACGGAGAAAGTTAACATGTTTTCCACTTCAATTACAGAGACTTAATTCTTTAGGGAGTAAAGTCACCTTTTAGATTCACAATTAATTAAAAAGTGTATTTCGCCTATAAATAGATACCAAATAACTAGTTTTGTAACTGTGTAATACACTGTTCTTATTTAATATTTGAACTAGGCCCATCATAGAGTTTAATAAGGCGCCGTAACAAAACCGTGCATGAGAGTGCGTACTGTTTCACTGCATCACTATTTGTTTATTTATTATTGTGCTATCGTATAGCAGAGTTTGCTATCAGAGTAACTAATAATAGGATACGATAGCAGGGTAAGTCAAAACAAAACAATCTGATATGTTCCATTCAAATGACTTTCTCTACGCTGGAACAAATTATTGTTAAAAAGCATATTCTTCTATATACTTTATAATAATCGACATAAACATTAGCAGAAATTGTCTGAATTACTTGTTTCCTTGTAAGTAGAAGGAAAATAAGAGAATACACTAGGCTAAAACGATAGTCAAATCTTTAAAATATGGTTGACATGTGTTTGAAATTCGTTTCTATGTAGGACCAGGAGTTTACAACTTTCCGTGTGAGAAAAGTTTAAGTATTTTAAATCTGAAACAAATAACAAGGAATATCTCGGAAATAGCAAATTCCTGAAAAAAAAGTATATGTCATACATTGTGTGTTTTAGCGTGATCTACATTTCCTTTTGTAGCAAGTTTCTATAACTATCTCTTACGGTTTACCAGCAAAATTCAGCAAAATATGTACATCCAGAATATACAGGCTATTCCCAGAAAATTCAAGATATACTTTTTATATACCATATAAATACCTTCAACATATGGTATTTTAATCAAAATCGTTAGAACAATTTTGAGAAAATCAACATTTTCGAATTTTTTTCATGTAAAGGGTAGTTTGGGGTTGGGAGATTTTTCTCAAAATCTTCGTGTCGCATCCTTAGAAGATACTAAGCTTAAATACCAAGATTGATATTTTACGGACTTGCGTTTTTGAGTTATCATGTTCAAAGATACAAGGACAATTTTCCAAAAATGCTTTTTTTTTTTTTTTTTTTGGATATAGGGGACCGTAAAACTCTATTTCCAATGAAATCTTGGTATCGACTTTATGGGTGGAATGCAATACGTTCTCTATGCACTATGAACATAGCACGTGTAGAGAAAGTAAAAACGATTATAAGCAAACACGAAATCACGTAAAATTTCAGCGCATTATTATTACTATAAGCTAGCAGAGTAGAGCAAAACCTAAGCCGTTGTAAAGAAAACATCCGACCCGAGAAGGCGTGGTGTTTTACAGTTAATACAATATTATTACACAGTATATGCATAGCACAGTAAATCAAAATAGGAAAATGCAATAACGAAGATTTTGGAAAAACAACAGCGTGGAGTGTTTCATTGTATATTATTATAATTATTAATATTATTATTATTATTACTATTATTCCATTAGTTCTACTTGTGGCGTTTTATACCCTAGCAAAAAAATGAAACATCAAAGTGCTGTAACGAAAACATGCAAACATAAAGACAGGTAAAATTGCGTGCTCTCATGATTGCATATTCTTCGTTATAAATATATGATGATTGATTTTTATTCTGCAAAGAATTAATAATGATAAATATTATTATTGTATTATAATCAATAGTAATATGCATGGTTTTTGTTATAGTGCCTTAATATTTTGATTTAACCCTAAAATGCATCTAGTTTCTAATGTTAAATAAGAACAGTGTATTACGCAATTACAAAACAAGTTATTGGAGGATATTGATAGGTAAAATAGATTTTAATTACTTCTGAACCAAAAAAGTGACTTTATTCTCTAAAAAATAAAGGCTCTGTAATTGAGGTGGAAACCATGATAACTTTTTCCGTGTGTTTATACTGTTCTTGTATATCATCACGGACTCTAGTACAAGTCTCTTAATGAGCGCGATTCCATCACCATTCACGCTGATATGCAAGAGGATAAGGACGAATGACGCTCTCGCATACTGGCCAGAATATGCTTGGGTTTACGCCATGGATTTCGGCAATTTTTATAACGCTCAAAAGATTATCTACACACGCGAAATAAGGCGTTGTTGGGCCACCCGGTAAACACACTGTAGGATTGAATCAAATCAATGAAGCACTGTTACTAAAACCATGCAAACACGTGTGACTTAGTGTTTTACTATGTTGCTATTATTATCATCATCATCACCACCACAGACTATACCTCTATTGGAAGCCTGGAAATTACCTCTCAATGAACGTAATCCACTAACGGTCTACACTGATAGGCAAAAAGAGGGAATGTACGAGGGCCATTCAGAAAGTGACAGACGATTTGGCATAACTAAATAATAACGAAAGATAAAACTTTATTTACAAAGCTACAGTACCTTACTCTATTTCTCAACGTAATGGTCATTGTCATCAAGGTATTTATTGTCACGTGGTACCGATTTTTCAGTGCAGAATTTCTACTCTTTCACCGTTCAAGATATGAACCAAGATGTCACTGTCACTTTGAGGCCTTCATCGGTTGGGAAATATTTTCCATCCAAAAAGTCATGTACGGTGTTCAAAGAGAAAACCCGGTTTTTCTTAATTCTTTTATCAACATTTTCCTTCAACTCCTCCACAACGATTAAACTTCCACTCTGGTCTCTATCGTACACATTGTTTCTTCCTTGATTACTCGTAAATTATGCGCTATTTCCTCACTGAAGACTTATGCATTGCATTATCGCCATACACTTGTATTACTTGCCTATAAAATTCGATTGGCCGAACATTTTGTGCATTGAAGTAACGAATAATCTCTTTGGCGGTAGAAAAGTATAACATTGGCATTGAAAAACTGGTACCACGTGACAATAATGTATTGAGAGAATGGAGATGTTGAGAAATAGAGTAAGGTTCTGTAGTTTTGTGTTGATAGCTTTCGTTATCATTTAACTATGCCAAATCGTCTGTCACTTTCTGGATGGCCCTCGTACGTTCATTCGATGGAAATTATTAACTATAATCTGAGATGTAAACCTGCTTCTTGTCGGTATCATAGACGGCATGCAAAAAATCTGATGTCTTCCATTCACATGACTTTCTCTACATCTCTGCAAAAAAAAGTATTGTTATAAAGCTTATGCTTCTATTTACTTCATGCTAATCGAGAAAAAAAAACTTATATTCATAGTCTTACTTGCTTCCTTCAAAGTAGAAGTGAAATAAGGGAGTACCATAGTTTAAAGTGATAGTCAAAAGCTGGTTGCTATGTGACTGAAGTTCCTTTGTTTGTATGGACAGGAGTTTACAAATTCGTGTATGAGAAAAGTATAAGTTTTTCATAGCTGAAATCAAAAACAAGGAATATCTAAAAAAGAATCAACTCCACGAACAAATATATGGTGTGTTTTAAAGTGCTCTACATTTGTTGTGTGGTAAGTTTTTGTCCATCTCTTACGGTTTAACAGTTATGTAAAATTCCGTAAAATTCACCCAGGATAAAGTAGTCTTCAGAGGCTATTCCCAGAAAGCTCAAAATATACATTTTATTTGTCAGATAAATAACTTTAAAATACGATATTTTAATCAAAATCATTAGTCATTTTTGCGAAAATCACCATTTTCGAAAAAAGTTGCATATAAAGGGTAGTTTGGTGTGGGGGATTTTTCTCAAAATCTTCGTGTCGCATCTCTGGAAGATACTAAACTTCAATACCAAGTTTGGTATTTTACCGACTTTTCATTTTTGAGTTATCGTGTTCACCGACACACAGACACACGGACACACACACACACACGGACATTTTTCTGAAAATACTTTTGTTGGATACAGGGGACTCTAAAACATATATTTTCAGTGAAATCTCGGTAACGATTTTTCTGGCGGAGTGCAATACCCTCTCTATACGCTATGTACTTAGTACGTGTAGAGAAAGTAAAAAGAACCTTTCCTTTCCATTCCTTTACCCTGGCTTAGTAATGGAAAATGAAATGGTTAAAAATGTTGATGTTTCGGTCATTTTGGACTATACTATGAATGAAATCCGTGAAATGAGCCTGGGATCTATGAGCTTCAAATTACTCGACATTCCCCTTCTCGCGGCGTAGGAGCGGGTTTTCTCACGCCATTGCATCTCAACGACATTCCATGTGACAATGTCAGCGCCTGCGGTGACATAGTAGTAAAAGCAATCACTTTCTCAGGATGAGGAAAACGTATCCGAGTAATTCACCCTAGCCGAGACTCGTACTCGGGAGACAGACATGTTACCCTCACACTATTGACCTGTGTTTTGTCGATATTCGATATGTTAAAAACTAAAAAGGAAAATCTGCGATTTAAATTCAACTTGTATTCCTAACTACAAAACGGGACATTTGCTGAAAATTCCGAAAATCAACAGGGAAGCTTTTATTTCACTAGAAATGGACTTGTCGGGGGAAAATAGGACATATGGTCACCCTAGACCGTATGTAATACAAGCAAGTTGCAGCAGACCAGAGAAACTATCACAAAATAAAATGCTTATGGAAGAATATTCTGTATTTCATGCAAAAATAGCCTCTTAGAATAAATAATTGTGGACTACTCACCTGAGTGTTGTCTGGTGCCGCCGCTAACGGCGCCACCTGTCGCAAGGTTCCGAAGCGAGTTGAGTAATCCACTCATCCGTGCAGCAGAGTAGCCATGTTTTTCACTCACTCACTCACTCACTCGCCCACTCTCACAACATTTTGGTAACTACACAACTTGCAAGGTCTGTAATTTCAGAAATGCTGTTGATATAAGTTTTGTTTGCAACTGCGAGAGTCTCAACAGCGTTTCAGAAAGCTGCTATAGTGGTTGCATTTGCCACGTAACTGGATGGCGGCTTTTTGAGGAATTATGCTTGATTTTCACATGACGCCTCAAGAGATTTTTATTCCTGGATGTATCTAATGAACGTAGAGCTTTCATAACTACTCAGTTTTGCGTAAGTACCACATCGTCTTCCGTGGTTTACTCTTCAGTTGTGAAAACACCTGAAAGTAAGCCAATAAAATAATCGGAGAAAACAAATGAGCACAGAAGTTTCATGGATACTCTCTGATTCGGAAGCAAACACTGTTCACATAATTTTAATTGTCATGCTCACTAAAGTGTATTAAGAGTGTTGTTCTTTTATATGTATCTGAAACATGCGAGTTAACAGGTTATATTTTAGAAAAAACACGAAAGTGAGAACAGAGATTTTGGTGCAGAGTTGATTCAGTTGAATTTTTCAAAGTCAATTCTCCAAAAAACGATGGTAAGCGTCACGATAAAGTCACATTTATCTACTTCCGTTTCAAAACCAGGACATTAATTGATATTTTTCTATTGCAAAAGCTTCTTCTGTTTATTTCCATATAAAGTAAATAACGTTATTTATTTTGGCATAGCAACATGTTACAAAGCTCTTCATAAATTACGTTATGATTTTTAAGAAATAAACATTTCCCTTTCAAAAATTTTAGTACTATATAGTTTCCCTCAGGTACAATAGAAGCCCTTGAAAGACATTTATCTACTGATTGTTGTCAACTAGTCATACATGAAAACAAATTATAACTTTTAGGTTAAGTATGAGTTCAACCATAAATCGCACAAGAAAATGTATAGTAATCTGACAATTTCTACAATTTTTGACATTGACTATTACTACATGAACTGACATTGTTTTCGACCAACTCATCTATTACACTTCTAACTCTATCTTCTTCATAAATCTGGTTACGTGTATCAATGGTATCACATTCAATAACAGACTCTGCATAGTTTAATTCATTTCCAATAACAATGCGACCTGCAACTCTTGTCTAGTATTCTATGGAGTCTTCAACATAACTTCCGCTACACTGCTCGACTTGCAACCTCCGTGTCTTTATTGTTAGTATGTCCGCATTGCTATCTGCTAGAAGAGTGGCAGATGAATGTCTCAGTGTCCGGTATATGACTTTGGATTTTCAATTGTAAATACTCAGCAATCTTGGCGACCGCATTTTCCATTGCGATAAAAGAAAAAATACTATTGATTTCAATTAACTACAATGGTTCCCATAACGATAAGTTCACGATATGAATGGTAATATAATTAAAATTGTTCACTGATACAAGATTTAATATGCCATATTATAATTATTTCCTGCTTTAAAACCCTATTTTCTTAAATAAATGTAGATAAAATACTGTATTGAACTTGGTGCAAAAGTAGCTTTATTAACTCGTGGGTCTTAGATCACCCTTTCACATGAGACACTCATTAATAAAGCTCGACTTTTTCACCTAGTTAAATAATTATGGTACTTAAAGAAAATAGATTTGAAGCATGTAAACAAAGTCTGGACACCCATACTACCTCTGCTAATGAATAAATAAAACACCAACAGACGTATAAATACATTAAATGGACTTTTATTTATGGACGCTCTTTAGCTTGTGGTTCATAGCATCCCATTCTATATTGGGCATGAAAGACCGCTTAATTTTGCTCAGATGCCTCTATATCAGGCTTCAGGTTCATTTACGTGCCGTAAATCTACGACACGGAACCAACGGCTTTACATCCCTTCCGAAGGAAGCCGAGCTAGGAATTTTAGGCCCGAAAAAACATGCCATGGTAACCATTACACCACAGAGGGCGGCTAAACAGACGTACAACTGTTTCTGGTTCAGCAATATACAATCACCACTTAACATAATATAAAATAAAATAGAAGTAAAGGTATTCCGAGAAGTGGTGGCGGGTGGAGTCCAAATACTAACCACAATTCACGTTTTGCCACCCCTGCACTAAACGATACATAAAGTTTATCTCATTAACTACACTTCAAAAGAAGAATTTTAGATGAAAGTATTTTTAATCTTTCTCATATTGCAACACATATTAACGTTCAGAAATGAATTAGAAAATTAGGAATCTAAACTCAATTCTCCTAATTTTAACGCGTGTATTAAAACAATTGTCTAAAATTGACATTTTAGCATACAGATAAAAACAACTCCATTACGCTGGTCTGTCCGTTGACGCACCGACGAATTTCACACAGATGACGAAGTACCTCCGATGATGTGGTAACTGGGATCTTTTCAACCTCAAGTTCTCGTTCCTACTTAAAGCAATTTGACATGCACTTGTCGACATCAGGATTTTCCGGCTCTCTCACTTTTTCGACTCTAAGCATATCCTGGAGTGAAAATGGATAAAATTTTCTCCTTATTCTTCAGATAAGTGACTAAGTGTTCGGTGGTATCCCGTATTCCTTCCGGACTTCACATTTTTACTTTCTCTATACTTACCATGTACATAGTGTATAGAGAAGGTATTGTATTGCACCCAAAAATTTGATACCGAGATTTCACTGGAAATACATATTTTGGGTCCCCCTGAATCCAAAAAAAGCATTTCTGGGAAAAGATCCGCGTGAGTGTCTGTGGACAGCATAGCCCAAAAACGAAAAGACCGTTTAATACCAAACTTGGTATTTAAGTTTGGTATCTTGCAAGGATGCGACACGAAGATTTTCAAGTAAATCCCCCCCACCCCCAACTACCCTTTACATGGAACTTTTTTTGGAAATTTTTATTTTCTCAAAAATGGCTCTAACGATTTTGATTAAAATATCGCAAATTAAAGATATTTACCTGACGAACAATATGTATATCTTGAAATTTCTGGGAATAGCTTCTGAAGACTACTTTATTCTGGATAAATTTTACGGAATTTTGCTAAACCATAAGAGATAGACAAACATTACCTCACAGAAAATTTAGAGCATATTAAAACACACAATTTATGCTATAGTCACTTTTTTCGTGGAGTTGATCGTTTTTGAGACATTCCTTGTTTTTGGTTTCAGCTTTGAAAAGCTTATACTTCTCTCATACAGGAGTTTGTCAACTCCTGTCCATACAAACAAAGGAACTTCAGTCACATAGCAACCAGCTTTTGACTATCACTCTAACCAATGCTACTCCCTTATTTCGTTTCTATTTACAAGGAAACAAGTAATAAGACTATTCCTGACATTTGTTTCTCAATTAGCACGAAGTAAATATAAGCATAAGCTTTCTAACAACAATTTGTTGCAGAGATGTAGAGAAAGTCATGTCAATGGAACATATCAGATTTTTTTTCTTCAAAACCTTTTCAACTTTTCGAATGACGGCGAAGTTAAAAGTGGTGTACTCGGCACGATAAAACAAACAACCCCGGAGCAATGATCTCTTTTGCAGATGCACAAGGACGAAGCTATTAAATTTCCGCGTTTAGATTCATTTTTGACCGATATTTCTCAACAACAATTTCGAATTAAGCAAAATGAAATTCGAATCACATGCCTTTAATACAGATTTAAAGACACCAAGAAAAATTTTCGAAATATATGTAGACATTATCTGAGTTCCACTGAAAAGAATATTCCGAATTTCCTGGTAATAGGCTCTGAAGAAATGTTTATTCTGGATAAATTTTGCTGAAGTTTGCATAACTGGTAAACCGTAAGAGTAGATCAAAAGATTACCACAAAAAATGTAGACATTAAAAAATATAATTTATGTCATATACATATGACATCTGAGATATTCCTTGTTATTGGTTTCAGCTTTAAAATACTTCAACTCTTTTTAAGCGGGAATTTGTCAACTCCTGGTCATACAAAGAAACGAATTTCAATCACACAGCATCCAGCTTTTAAAAGATTTGACTATCGCTTTAGCCTAGTGCATCCCCTTATTTCTGTTCTACCTACAAGGAAGCAAGTAATCAATTCCTGCTAATTACATCTCGCTTAGCATGAAACAGATAGAAGAATAAGCTTTCAGCAATAATTTGTTAGACATGTAGATAAAGATGTGTGAATGGAACACTTTTTTATTCTTCTGATTCAAGGAGTTTAAAAAAAAAAGCTTTCCGTGAAATCTCGACAACGACTTTTTGGGTGGAAAACAACATGTCACTGCGTACTGTTCAGTGCATACCGGTGAAAGTAAAAAGTTGTGGGTTCGTAAATTTTGTTCTAAGTTTATTTGTTTCTTTCTGCGTTCTTTCGGGGAGAGGAAGTTCAATTGTTGAATATGTCTGGGATTCCGTCGAGTGCCGTGGCTATGTTATGAACGGGAGTTTGAAATTCTCCATTATTTCTGTTTGCAAAATTGAAAAGTTAACTTTCTGGATGGAACGCTGGCTCCATGCAAATATCTAGGCCTGCATGTTGCTCGAGTGTGGTCATGAATTGGGCTAATCCGCCTTCATTACACTGCTATCGCTTCCTATCTTGTAGCTATTACTTCAACGCACTCCAGATGCACATCAAATTGAACATAAAAATGACGTGCTTAGATGTCCACAACCTAAGCACCGAAGCACGAAAACCAATGCACTTCGATAGTGTATGAAAAATCTAATGTGTTCCATTCAGATGCCTTTCTCTACATCTCTGTAACACATTATTGTTAATAAGCTTATTCTTCCATCTATTTCATGCTAAAACATTATCAGAAACGGTCTTATAACTTAGCTCCTTTATAAGTAGAAAGCTAATAAGGGAATACACTAGGCTAAACCGACAGTCAAATGTTTTCAAATGTGGATGCTATGAGATTGAAATCCATTTCTTTGCGTGGCTAAGCGTTGACAAGTTCCTATAAGAGAAAAGTTTAAGCATTTTAAACTGAAATCAATAACAAGGAATATCTCGAAAACTGCCAACTCCACGAAAAAATGTATGTGACAAATTGTATTTTATCGTGCTCTACATTTTTTGAGTAGTAAGATTTTGTCTATCCCTTATTGGCTTACTAGTTATGCAAAATTCAATAAAAATCATTCAGAATAAAGAGGTTTTCAGAGGCTATTCCCAGAAAATTCAAGATATACATTTTATTTGGCATGTAAATATAAGAGATTTTAATCCAAATCGTTAGAGCCACTTTTGAAAAAATTAAAATGTTAGAACTTTTTTCTATGTAAAGAGTTATTTAGGGTGGGGAGATTTTCATGAAAACATACGTTTGCTATTTAACGGTCTTTTCGTTTTTGAGCTATGCTGTCCACAGATACACACTCGCACACAGGGATATTTTTTTAAAAACACTTTTTTTGAATTCAGGGGGACCGAAAACATATATTTCAGGTGCAATCTCGGTATCGAATTTTTGGGGCATGGCAATACAATACCATCTCTATACACTATGTACATAGTACGTGTAGAAAAAGTAAAAATGCTTTTTTTGTACTCAGGGGTTATCAAAACTTATATTTCCGGTGCGATCTCGTATCAAATTTTTGGGTGGAATACAATACATTCTCTGTCCACTAATTACATTGCACAAACGGGCTAGAGAAAGTAATAAGAGTTATATTCATAAATTAAAGTGCAGAAACTGTAATTAAAGTAAGATTTTGCTATCATTTTTTAAAATTTTAAACAGGGAGTATGAACTCCTTGTTTATAGCTTGTTGATAGCTTCTTAAATGATAATTTTGAAGTATCCTAAAGGCAAGCCGTTAAAACGGCAAGAAGCGAGCTGTGTTGAATGCTTTAACAAACTAATGCAAGTGAACCCAAGTGTCGCGGTCGATGTGAGGTACACTAACTGCAAACTGTTAGTGTTCCTGAGTGGAGCACTAACAGCAGGCGTAAAGTTCTCTATCTACTTCTGTTTCAAAAGCAGGTCATTAATCTATAATTTTCTTTTGCAAAAACTTCTGTTTATCTTCGTAAAAAATAATAACATATCCTTATGTATTTTCGCATAGCAACGTTTCAGAAAGAACTTTAGAAATTACGTCATGATTCTTAAGATATAAACATTCCAAATTTATAGTATATTATCTCTATCCAGTACAATAGAAGCCCTTAAAAACAGAAGAAATTCTCCTAGTATCTATTGCTAACTAGTCATACATGAAAACAAATTATAGCTTTTAGGTTAAGTGTGAGTTCAAGCATAAATTTAAAAGTAATCTGACATATCACTGACTTGAGGAGCTATATTATCACATTTCTTTTCGTTAAACTCCTTTGTTACATTGCTAACACCAACTTTTTCATAAATCTGGATACACGCATTAATAGTACCACACTCAATAGACCAATAAAAATATTATGCATAATTTAATAAAACGCGTCCATAATTTTAACATCCATTATCGAAAATGGCGATTTGTTGATTTAAATTAACTAAAATGGTTACCATAACAATAATCAAGATCCCGACATGAATAGTAATATAATTTTTTTTTTTTTTGGTAGCTTAACGTCCTTTAACCTGGTTGGTCATATCGGACGATGAAGGAAATTGGTAAAATTATGCTCACATGATATAGGGGTTCATGGAGCTTAAAGTTACTCGTCATTCGTCTTCTCAGGATAAGGGAAAACCCTGGAAAAAAAGCTCTCGCCCTCCGTGGTGTATTGGTTACCATGCTAATTGCATACACCCAAGGTCGTGGGATCAAGCCCGGCGGAGGACGATGGGTTTTTCGGGTGTAAACATCCTTAGCATGGATCCTTCGGAAGGGAAGTAAAGCCGTGGGTCCCGTGTCGTAGATTTACGGCAAGCCTGATAGAGAGGCCTCTGAGCAAAATTAAACGGTCTTTAACTGCTGAGAACTACAGCAGTTAAAGAGCGTCCATAAATAACACGACATTTCCGAAAAAAACCTTATACGAGTAACTCACTCTAAGCGAGATTCGAACTCACGACCTCTGCCTTAGACACGCTACCACCACACTACCTAGGTGGGCATAATTAAAATTGTTCACAGATATATGATTTAATATGCTATTTTATAATTATTTCCTGCATTACAAACGTATTTCCTTACATAAAGGTATTGTATTCACCTAGGTACAAAAGTAGCTTTATTAACTCGTGGGTCTTAGATGACTCGCTGCGGTCCTGATTAAACTTGACTCATTCATTAATAAAACTCGACTTTTGCACCTAGTTAAATATCATACTATGACAATTGATTACTTGTGCTTTTTGTTCCATTTAACAATGTCCGTTCTTACGGCATGCGGCAATATGCCGCCATTAATTGGAAAGACAATTTGAGGAGGAAATGTTACAGGGTTAGATTTAGGGAACTTCCCTGGAAACTGCAAGCTATGAGGACTGTAGAAAACCTGGAAAACAATCTCAGTTAAGAGGGCGGTCCTGCCAACATTTGAGTCTTCCACGAATCCATATATTAACCACCTCGACCACCTGTGTCGGTCGGTGTGTGTGTGTGAACGCGATATTTCAAAAACGCAAAGTCGTAAAATATCAAACTTGCTATATTAAGCTTAGTGTCCTCCAAGTATGTGACACGAAGATTTTGAGGAAAATTTCCCCACCCCAAACTATGCTTTAATTGGAAAAATGTTCGAACATTTTTATTCTCCCAAAAAAGCTGTAACGATTTTGATTAAAATACCATAATTAAAGATATTTACACGACAAATATAATGTATATCTTTAATTTTTTGGGAATAGCCTTTGAGTTTTGCTTTATTTTGCATAACTGGTAAACATTAACAGATAGATAAAAACTTACACCACAAAATATGTAGATCTCGTTGAAGCACATAATTTGTCATATACATTTTTTTTCTCGTAGAGTTGACCATTTTTGTGCTATTGTTTTATTGGGTTCAGGTTAAAATACTTAAACTTTTCATTTTCACACGCGGAAATTTGTCAACTCCTTGCAATACAAAGATACGGATTTCGTCCACATGGCAACCAGCTTTTAGAAGATTTGACTGTCGTTTTAGCCTAGCGTATTCTAATATGTCCTTTCAACTTACAAGAAAGAATTTCTGCTAAAGTTCATCTCAATTAGCATGCAGTATATAGAAGAATAAACTTTTTAAAACAATATTTTGTTACAGAGATATAGGGAAAGTCATGTAAATGGAACACATCAGATTTTTAAACTTTATATTAATTTTTACTTCCTCTATACGTACTATGTACATAGTGTGTAGAGAAGGTGTTGCACTCCACCAAAAAATTCGATACCGAGATTTCACCGGAAATATATATTTTAGGGTCCCCAATATCCAAAAAGAGCATTTTCACAAAAAGGTCCGTGTGTGTGTGAGTGTGTGTGTGTCTGTGTGTCTGTGAACACGATAACTCAAAAATGAAAAGTCGTTAAAATACCAAACTTGGTATTTAAGTTTAGTATCTTCCAGGGATGCAACACGAAGATTTTGAGAAAAATCCCCCCACCCAAACTACCCTTTACATGGAACTTTTTTCGAAAATTTTAATTTTCTTAAAAATGGCTCTAACGATTTTGATTAAAATTTCGTATATTAAAGATATTTACCTGACAAATAAAATGTAAATCTTGAACATTCTGGGAATAGCCTCTGAAGAGTAGTTTATTCTGGATTAATTTTACTGAATTTTGAATAACTGCTAAACCGTAAGAGATGGACAAAAACTTACAATACAAAAAACGTAGAGCACATTAAAACACACAACTTATGTTATATACATTTTTTTCGTGGAGTTCGTCGTTTTTGAGTCATTCCTTATTTTTGGTTTCTGCTATGAAAAACGTATACTTTCCTCATACAGGAACTTGTCAACTCCTAACCATATAAACAAAGGAACTTCATTTACATAGCAACCAGCTTTTGACTATCACTTTAACCTATGGTGGTCCCTTATTTCGCTTCTACTTACAAGGAATCAAGTAATAAGACTATTTCTGCTATTTTTTTCTCGATTGCATTAAGTAAATATTAGCTTAAGCTTTTTAGCAAAAAGTGGTTGCAGAGATGTAGAGAAAGTCATGTGAATGGTACACATCAGATTTTTATTTCTATACTGCATATAGGAAGTAGGCGAATCAGTGTATTCCACCCAAAAACTTGATGTCCATGTTTCATCGGAATCCAAAAGCATTTTCAGAAAGAGCTCCATACATGTGTGTGTGTGTGTGTGTGTGTGTGTTTACAAACATCATAACTACTCAAAAACGAAAAGTTGTTTATACACCAATATTTATATTCAAATTCAGCATCAACTCCCCATGTGGATGCTCTACCAATGAGCTACCATAGTAAGATGGCCTAACGTACAATATCTTTTTTTCTCTGCTGAATGTAAAACCATGCACAGGAAGGTACTTTAATTTCCGGAGTTTATAGTTAACCACTCTCTGGGTTACAGCTGCTATTATGCGTAAATATTAGCAAGCTACAAACCTGCCTGGAGCAACGTGCGTTGTAACACTACCAAGTTTAGATTAGCTTTGTGAAAGCGCCAAGCTGCTGCAATTTAAAAAAAGCGATTAAAAGCTTCATCACCGATGTTAAAACTTGGGCAAGTAGTTCTATCTAGCAACTTTCTGCGTCATAATTCGCCTACCGCTGTATAAACTTCATCATAACACTAGGTCAAAGGACACTCAACCGCTTCGATAAAGGGAACCTGTGTCCCTGGGGAGCACAAGCGAAAATAAAACATCTTATGTGTACCATTCACATGACTGCATTTCTACCATAAATTAATGTTAAAATGCTAATTCTTCTATTTACTTCATGCTAATTGAGAAAAAAAATAGCAGAAACGGTCTTATCACTTAATTCCTTATAAGTGGACTAAGCTAAACCGACAGTCAAATGTTTTAAAATGTGATTGATATGGGATTGAAATCCGATTATTTGCGTGGCCAGGAGTTGACAAGCTCCCGTACGAGAAAAGTTTACGTATTTTAAAACTGAAATATATAAAAAACAGTCAACTCCACGAAAATATGTATATAATATAAATTGCGTGTTTTAACGAGATGCACATTTCTGTGTAGTAAGCTTTTGTCTGTCTCTTACGATTTACTGGTAATGCAAAATCCAGCAAATTCATGAAGAGGTCTTCAGAGACTATTCCCAGAAAATTCAAGATATACTTTTTATTTGTCATGTAAATATATCTAATATACGATATTTTTATCAGAACCGTTAGAGCCGCTTTTGAGAAAAACAAACTTTTCGAAAAATTTTCTATATGAAGGGTAGTTGAGAAGGGGAAGTTTTCTTGAAAATCTTCGTGTCGCAGATTGTAAGATACTGAACTTAAATATCAAGTTTGGTTTTTAATGGACTTTTCGATTTTGAGCTATGCTGCCCCCCCCCCCACAAACACACTCACACACACACATACTCACACACATGGGCATTTTTATAAAAATGCTTCTTTTTTGGATTCAGGAGCTCCTAAAACGTGTATTTCCGGTGAAATCTCGGGACTGAATTATTGGGTGCAATACAATATCTTCTCTATACACCATGTTCATAGTACGCGTAGAGCAAGCAAAAAGTCTGATATAAACAGAGACAGACTTTAACTATAGTTTTAATTTATACACAAAGCCTTAAGGGGTACAAGCATAGATTTTGATTGGTAACTGAGGCCAGAGTAATGAACAGCATTACTCCAAATGTTTGCTACATCTAAAGACTAATAGTTTTAGTTATTAAGATTAGAAAGTTTTAAGGCTGATTAGCAGCCACAAGTAAGAGCCATATCTAAATTTGTGTTTACTTTCCACGAGACCGCGGGGCGGGTGGGTTGGGAGGTCTAAAGCAGATTTGTCCAGTACTTAGTCACAAAGTGTATTATATCTCAGCATTTGTTTTCTACTGCACAACGTGTATTTATTTATGATCAGTATGTGTTAACACATTTTGTGAGTGGACTGTCAATAGTGCATATTCAATGGCGAAATTGACCCACATTTAATATGTTTTTTATGGACGAGACTTGATTCCACCTTCATGGATTATGTGTAATCGTTATTGGAGCTCTGAAAAATCTAATATTGTTCATGAAATACCCCTTCATAACGAAAATATTTGTGTATGTTGCGCCATTTTCAGAGAAAGAGTTATAGGCCCAATTATTTTCGAGTCAACAGTTGACGCCCATACATTCGTGAATACAACTTTGCCCCCTTTTTTTAGAGACATAACAGACAGGGGACGTGATTTTTCCTTTTGATTTTGCAACCGCTTATATAGCCAATCTTTCAATGAGAACAATTCAAAGTGTGTTTCAGGACAGAATTCTTAGTAGATATTTGTGGCCCTCTCAGTTCCCTGACCTAACACCCTACGATTTCTATCTCTGGGGTAACTTAACGCATAAAAGTATAACACAAACCAACACACCCTGGAAGAATTAAAAGAAAATATCCTCCAGGAAATTGCCAGCATTTCTCAACGTGAACTACGGCGAGTGATGGATAGCTTCCTAAAGAGGTGCCAGAAATGTATGGACAACGGCTGTGGTCAGTTTCAGCATCTCCTTTAATGACATTGTTAAGTGAAGTAGTTTAAAAGTAGTTTGAAAATGTTGCATGGTTTCATCCGAGCTTTGCTATGATAATGGCAGACGGCGGCGAGCGCCGAGTGTGCGGACAGGCAAAACACTGCGCAGCCGGTTCGGACATTATTGGAGCACCCGGTATATAGAAAATCGGAGTATTCAGTAGCAAATTAATAGTCGTATTGGTATGGTTAGTAGAATATCTCAGTATTCCACAAGAAATTAATATTTTAATGATTTAATAAATTGAAATATCTGAGTATTCAGGAGCAGATGAATATTGCTGATGTAATAAGTGCAAATATAACAGGTAATTACTATAACAAAAATTATAATGGAAGTGTTAGAAGCAGCAAGGGGTCCAACAGAAACTGAATAGTGCACGGTTCTAATACACCGTTAAACAGAAGATGAATAGTTATACCGTTGTAGAAAACAGAAAACTAGGCATTCAAGAAATGAATGATTCTAGTGTTGTATAAATAAAAAAAAAAAAAACAGATCAACAAAAGATAAACCCAGTTCGACAGAAGACGAACAGTTGCTCTGTTTTAATTAAGAGGTACAACAGAAGACGAACACGGTTGTAACAAACACACTCGAGTATCCAAGTGGGTAGCAATATTTTTACTGAGATAATTAGCACAGTTCAACAGAAGATGAAGCGCTGTACGATTGTAACAAACACACTCGAGTATCCAAGTGGGTAGCAATATTTTTACTGAGATAATTAGCACAGTTCAACAGAAGATGAAGCGCTGTACGATTGTAATAAACACACTCGAGTATCTAAGTGGGTAGCAATATTTTTACTGAGAAAATTAGCACAGTTCAACAGAAGATGAAGCGCTGTACGATTGCAATAAACACATAAAATATGAGCATTCAAGAGAATGATGAATAGTTGCACTGGTAAACACATTTCAACAGGAGATGAATAGTTGTACCGTTATAACAAAAACAATTCAGCAGCAGATGAAAAGTTGTACTGTTGAATAAACACTGTTCAACAGGAGACGAAGAGCCGCACTGTTGAAATACTGTTCAACAGGAGCTGAAGAGTTGTACTGTTGCAATAAATACTGTTCAACAGAAGATAAAGAGCTGCACTGTTGAATAAACACTGTTCAACAGGAGCTGAAGAGCTGTACTGTTGAAATAAATACTGTTCAACATAAGATGAAGAGTTGTACTATTGCAATAAATACTGTTCAACAGAAGATGAAGAGCTGTACTGTTAAATAAACACTGTTCAACAGGAGCTGAAGAGCTGTACTGTTGCAATAAATACTGTTCAACAGAAGATGAAGAATTTTACTGTTGCAATAAATACTGTTCAACAGAAGATGAAGAATTTTACTGTTGCAATAAATACTGTTCAACAGAAGATGAAGAATTGTACTGTTGCAATAAATACTGTTCAACAGAAGATGAAGAGTTGTACTGTTGCAATAAATACTGTTCAACAGAAGATGAAGAATTGTACTGTTGCAATAAATACTGTTCAACAGAAGATGAAGAGTTGTACTGTTGCAATAAATACTGTTCAACAGAAGATGAAGAGTTGAACTGTTGCAATAAATACTGTTCAACAGAAGATGAAGAGTTGAACTGTTGCAATAAATACTGTTCAACAGAAGATGAAGAGCTGTACTGTTGCAATAAATACTGTTCAACAGAAGATGAAGAGTTGAACTGTTGCAATAAATACTGTTCAACAGAAGATGAAGAGTTGTACTGTTGCAATAAATACTGTTCAACAGAAGATGAAGAGTTGAACTGTTGCAATAAATACTGTTCAACAGAAGATGAAGAGCTGTACTGTTGCAATAAATACTGTTCAACAGAAGATGAAGAGCTGTACTGTTAAATAAACACTGTTCAACAGGAGCTGAAGAGCTGTACTGTTGCAATAAATACTGTTCAACAGAAGATGAAGAGTTGAACTGTTGCAATAAACACTGTTCAACAGAAGATGAAGAGCTGTACTGTTGCAATAAATACTGTTCAACAGAAGATGAAGAGCTGTACTGTTAAATAAACACTGTTCAACAGGAGCTGAAGAGCTGTACTGTTGCAATAAATACTGTTCAACAGAAGATGAAGAGCTGTACTGTTAAATAAACACTGTTCAACAGGAGCTGAAGAGCTGTACTGTTAAATAAATACTGTTCAACAGAAGATGAAGAGTTGAACTGTTGCAATAAATACTGTTCAACAGAAGATGAAGAGTTGAACTGTTGAATAAACACTGTTCAACAGAAGATGAAGAGTTATACTGTTGCAATAAATACTGTTCAACAGGAGCTGAAGAGCTGTACTGTTGAATACACTGTTCAACAGGAGCTGAAGAGCTGTACTGTTGAAATAAATACTGTTCAATAGGAGCTGAAGAGCTGTACTGTTGAATACACTGTTCAACAGGAGCTGAAGAGCTGTACTGTTGAAATAAATACTGTTCAACAGGAGCTGAAGAGCTGTACTGTTGAATACACTGTTCAACAGGAGCTGAAGAGCTGTACTGTTGAAATAAATACTGTTCAACAGGAGCTGAAGAGCTGTACTGTTGAATACACTGTTCAACAGGAGCTGAAGAGCTGTACTGTTGCAATAAATACTGTTCAACAGAAAATGAAGAGTTTTACTGTTGTAATGAACACTGTTCAACAAGAGATGAAGAATTGTACTGTTGTAATGAACACTGTTCAACAGGAGATGAAGAATTGTACTGTTGTAATGAACACTGTTCAACAGGAGATGAAGAGTGTACTGTTCTAATAAGGACTGTTCAACAGGAGATGAAGAGTTGTACTGTTGTAATAAGCACTGTTCAACAGGAGATGAAGAGTTGTACTGTTCTAATAAGGACTGTTCAACAGGAGATGAAGAATTGTACTGTTGTAATGAACACTGTTCAACAGGAGATGAAGAGTTGTACTGTTGTAATAAGGACTGTTCAACAGGAGATGAAGAGTTTTACTGTTGTAATAAACACTGTTCAACAGGAGATGAAGAGCTGTACTGTTGTAATAAGGACTGTTCAACAGGAGATGAAGAGTTGTACTGTTGTAATAAGCACTGTTCAACAGGAGATGAAGAGTTGTACTGTTGTAATGAACACTGTTCAACAAGAGATGAAGAATTGTACTGTTGTAATGAACACTGTTCAACAAGAGATGAAGAATTGTACTGTTGTAATGAACACTGTTCAACAGGAGATGAAGAATTGTACTGTTGTAATGAAGACTGTTCAACAGGAGATGAAGAGTTGTACTGTTGCAATAAACACAGTCCAACAGCAGATGAACTGTGTTCATTATAAAAGTAGTTATTCACCAGGAAAGTAATAGCTGTATTGCTGTATAAACACAGTAAAACTAATCATCTACTGTATCTGAGTATTCAGGAGGAGATGCATAATTGTACTCATGCTGACACAGAGTATTAAACAGCAGGTAAATGAAAAACAAAATCTGTTCTACAAAAGATTAGAAAGGAACATTTTTTTACTGGTTGTTTATACAGCTTCACATATCCCCATTATGCGCCTGGAAAGCAACATAAATTGGAAGCCAAAATTAGATAAAGCTAAACAAAAAGTATTAGAGATACTGTGACTCTCCTTTGGGGCTAAACTGCTATGTGTGCTTCATTATTCCTGAATATAAATGCTCAAAGGTGAAAGGGCGGAGCGTAACGCTTTTGTATTTCATTATCAAGGGTGACTTTATTTGCACTTTGCTCTTTTCTGAAGGTCAAAGAGTATCTCTCCTAAAGGTTATAGACCTCCAATGACAAAAGTATCCATTGTAAGGTTATACCTAGTTTATGTTTAACATTTTGCTGTCCAGTAATAAAAGCGCGTCTTGCCGGACTGAAATCCCTCGCTTCTGAATTTGTGGAGAATCCTTAACTCTGCTTAAAGTTGGATTAAAGGTTGTTTACCCCCAATGTAAGATTTACTCTCTAAATGAGCCATTATTTCACATGAAACATATAAGACTGCAATTTGTATAACATGTATATGTATGTACACTGTACTACTTTTATAATAATGTGGTTTATTAAACCAGCTATTATGATTTTTACTTTCTCTACTATGTAAGTATGGTAGGGGAAGTGTTGTACTCCACCCAAAAACTCGATGTCAAGATTTCAATATAGAAATAGCAGGGGCACAGCCACAAATTCGATATTGAGGTTTCACCGGAAATTCATGTTTTAAGAACCCCTGAATGAACAGCACTTTTATAACTGTGTGTGAGTGAGTGTCGGATAAGTACCAAACTTGATGCTTAGTCCAGTATCGTTAAAAGTTCAATACAAAAATATTCAAGAAAATATTCCATCCGAGATTACACGTTATATGGTAGACCTGAAACATTTTCTTTTTCTAAAATATGGCGATTTTGATTAAAATACCATTTATTAAATTTATTTACCTAACAAATATAATGTATATCTTGAATTTTTAGGGAATAGGTTTATAAATTGATTTCACTCGAAAGAAAATTGGCATAATCTCGTACAACTGCTAAAGGAATAAGCGATACAACAAATAATAGGTATTTAAAACACAATGTATTTAAAATTTCTTTTTGAGGCATCGGGCATTTAGGAGATATCCGTTATTAGTGATACAAACGTTTCAATACTATAAATATACTAGGATTGAAATTTTAGGTTAAAATGACAAAATATCATTAGTTATGTACATGTTTTATAGACATCTATAATTCATTTTTGTCGACATGTTTAAATGGCAAATTCACTCTCTTTTAACGTCACAGGACGTGTACACTTCTATAATGAATGCGTTTATTCTCCTATCATTTGTATGCAACTTTTATAGAAATGCAAATGTACTCATATGCATTTAGGTTTTGTTCTCATCATTGTGAGATTTTGCATACATGACCAAAAAGGGTCGTCGTAAGATGCAACCATACATTATACTACTTAATCATTGGCTCACTCAAGAAATATATATATATATATATATATCTACTGACAAGTTAGATAAACTATTAAAACGCCAATGCAATAGCCGAGATTAGGCAATTCCAACCTATCGCGGTCATCTGACTGGAGCGATATTGTTAAAACATCTTATTGTAGCTGATGTTCATATCTTTGAGATCTTGTCGCACTTCACCTTCGTTTCTTTAATCTCCTGACTTGATTATTAGTAACTAGGTGAAAATCTAGTCAGCCAACCTTCAGTTTTAATAACTGTCAGTTCCACAATTGTACTCATAGTTAATTCAGTTAAAATGTTTATTTAAAGTTTTATTCAGTTCACATTGTATTTGACTCAATAAAGAAGTGAAAATAATCATTATTTGTATTTCTTATGTATACGATAAGTGCAATAACCTCAAATAAAATAACGATTGTTTTCATTTGATATATTAGTTATTAAAAGATGAAATAAAATGATTGTTCTCTATTTCTATTGTTGCTATCAATATTCGTACATTGGGTTTATGCATGGTCAGCCATATCGTAATTGAGGTCAGTGAAGAAAGACAGAAAAAACCAATCGGTAAATAAACATGATCGAAAGCGTCGTCTACCACTAATGTAAGTATTGCAATCATAAACTGATAAAGTTTCCCTTCCTATATATTATAAACTATTAATGTTCTATTTCGCTGAATTATCTTATCAAATACAACTCGTGTTTTCGTCGCTTCGCTCTGGTCGTGAATTATCGACAACATTCAAACACTTGTGGTATTATTTATGAAATTCAAGGCCGTTAGCTTGAACAACTTCATGAAAACTGAAAAACCTTTCTCTACATCCAATAATACCAACTTCAATATTTATTTTCACTGTACTATGATATTAGAAAATGTTGCAATCATAGACCAAAGTCAAGTACGAATGCGCAAGAAGTTTTAGAAAACTTGTACTTTTTTCTCTAATTAAAATATTCAATTTTTATCAACTGAGAAATTATCTTTGACCTTTTACACAATCATATCTATATTTACTCAAAATAAGTGTGCCAATGTTCAAGCAAGTAGTTTTAAAATTACAAAAAGTATAGAAAATTCAGTTCCAGTGGCCTCAGTGTAATTCCTTATAAGTCTTGTCAACATTAAGTTATTTCTTGTGCTTGTATGAAACTAGCATACGGCTTTTAAACATTTTACTATGACTATTCGCTTTTTATCATCTAATTTCGGAAATGCTTATGACGATTAAAAGGAAGTAGATAAGAAAAGAAACGTTTGTAAAAATAATTTGCATAACTTCTAAAAAAGTATGTGATTTTTTTTTCTATTTTCCTATTCAATGCAGTGATCCTCAAAATAATATTTATGTTGAAATCTCGACATGGAACTATTGCGGGGAATGCAATACTTCCTCTTGCATACTATAAGTAGGGATACAGTAAGTAAAAGAATCTGACATAGAACTATTGCGGGGAATGCAATACTTCCTCTTACATACTATAAGTAGGGATACAGTAAGTAAAAGAATCTGACATAGAACTATTGCGGGGAATGCAATACTTCCTCTTACATACTATAAGTAGGGTTACAGTAAGTAAAAGAATCTGACATAGAACTATTGCGGGGAATGCAATACTTCCTCTTACATACTATAAGTAGGGATACAGTAAGTAAAAGAATCTGACATAGAACTATTGCGGGGAATGCAATACTTCCTCTTACATACTATAAGTAGGGATACAGTAAGTAAAAGAATCTGACATATTAAATTCACATGAATTTCTTTTGCCCATTCTACAATACATTATGCTTGAAAAGGCGTATAGGCTTAGGCGATAATCAAATCTTTAGAAAGCTGCTTGCTATGTGACAGGTTTGCAATGTCGTTCTCTTTTCCTGACCAGGAGAAAGAAACACAAATAAGGGCACTCAAAATTAAAAAAAAAACATCCACAATAAAGAGATCTTCAGAGGGTTTTCCCAAAAAATTCAAGACATTCGTTTTATTTGTCATCTAAATATCTTAAACATAAGAGAATTTAATCAAAGAGAGAGAGGGCCATTTTTGAGAAACCCAAAATTTTCGAAATTATTTCCATGTAAAGGGTAGTTGAAGTCATAGGATTTTCTTGAAAATCTTCGTCTTGCATCCTTGGAAGATCCTGAACTTAAATATGAAGTTTAGTGTTAAACGCACTTTTCGTTTTTGAGCTATGCTGCATCCCCCCCCCCACATACACGCATACATACACACACACACACAAACACACACACGGACATTTAAAAAAATGCATGTTTGGATTGAGGGGGTCCCAAAACACGTATTTCCGGTGAAATTTTGGTATCGAATTTTTGGATGCCTTAATAACTTCTCTATACACGAATATATATTACGTGTAGAGAAAGTAAAATTTGCGCAAGAGATCTGTGTTTTTGAGCAGTAAGATTTTGTGTATCTCTTACAGCTTGTGCAAAAGTCATCCATAATGAAGAGGCCTTTATAGGCAATTTGTGACCAACATATTTTAAACATACCTATAGTATTTTAGTTAAAACCATTAAGACACCATTTAGACAAAATCAAAGTTTTCAACAAAGTTCTCACGTAAAGAGAGGTTTGAGGTGGGGATATTTTCTTGAAAATTTCGTATCACATCATTGAAAAATTCTGAACTTAAAAATAAAGTTTGATGTTTAACGAACTCTTCTTTTTTGTGAGTTATTCAAATAACGGACAGAGACTCACATGCGGACCTTTCTCTAAAAACCTGATGTGTTCCACTCACATGACTTTCTCTACATCTCTGCGATAAATTACTGTTAAAAAGCTTATGCATCTATTTACTTCATGCTAATCGAGAAAAAATTAACAGAAATAGTCTTATTACTTGCTTCCTTGTAAGTAGAAGAGAAATAAGGGAGTACCATAGATTAAAGTGATAGTCAAAAGCTTATTGCTATGTGACTGAAGTTCCTTTGTTTGTATGGACAGGAGTTGAAAAATTCCTGTGTAAGAAAAGTTTAGTTTTTCAAAGCTGAAACCAAAAACAAGGAGTACCTCAAAAACGATCAACTCCATGAAAAAAAGTATACAACATAAATGGTGAGTTTTAATGTGCTCTAGGTTTTTTTTTTTTTTTTTTTTTTTGGTAAGTTTTGTTCCATCTCTTACGGTGTAGCACTAATGTAAAATTCCGTAAAATTCATCCGGAATAAAGAGGTCAGCAGAGTCTATTCCCAGAAAATTCAACACATACATTTTATTTGTCAGGAAAATATCTTTAATATACGATATTTTAATCAAAACCATTAGAGTCATTTTTGAGAAAATCAAACTTTTCGAAAAAAGTTCCATATTAAGGGTAGATTTGGGTGGGAGGATTTTTCTCAAAATCTTCGTGTCGCATCCCTGGAAGATACTAAACTTAAATACTTTTCGTTTTTGAGTTATCGTGTTCACAGACACACGGACACACTGACACACGGACACACACGGAACTTTTTCTGAAAATCCTTTTTATGGATATAAGGGACCCTAAAACATATTTTGGTGAAATCTCAGTATCAAATTTTTGAGTGGAGTGCAATACCTTCTCTATACACTATGTAATAGTACGTATAGAGAAAGTAAAAATCTAATGTGTAGCATTCACATAACCTTTTCTACATCTCTGCAACAAATCATTGTTAAAAAGCTTATACCTCTATCTACTTCATGCTACTCGAGAACAAATTAGCAGAAATACTCATATTATTTGTTTCCTTGTAAGCAAGCAGAAGCGAAATAAGGGAGTACCATAGGTTAAAGTTATAGTCAAAAGCTGGTTGCTATGTGACTGAAGTTCCTTTGTTTATATGGACAGGAGTTGACAAATTCCTATATGAGAAAAGTAAATTTTTCATAGCTGAAACCAAAAACCATGAATATCTCAAAAACGATCTACTCCACGACAAAAATGTGTATAACATTAATTGTGTGTTTTAACGTGCTCTACCTTTCTTGTGTAGTAAGGTTTTATCCAAGTCTTACGGTTTAGCAGTTATACAAAATTCCTTAAAATTCGTCCAGAAAGAAGTAGTCTTCAGAGGCTATTCTCAGAAAATTAAGACATACTTTTTGTTTGCTAGGTAAATATCTTTAATATATGATATTTTAATCAAAATCGTTAGAACCATTTTTGCGAAAATCAATTTTTTTTTAAAAAAGTTCCATGTAAAGGGTAGTTTGGTGTGGGGGGATTTTTCTCAAAAGCTTCGTGTCGCATCCCTGGAAGATACTAAACTTAAATACCAAGTTTGGTACTTTACCGACTTTTCGTTTTTGAGTTATCGTGTTAACAGACACACGGACACACAGACACACACACACACACACACACGGACCTTTTTGTGAAAATGCTTTTTTTTGGATACAGGAGACCCTAAAACATATTTCCGGTGAAATCTCGGTATCGAATTATTTGGTGGAGTGCAATACCTTCTCTATACACTATGTACATAGTGCGTATAGAGAAAGGACAAATATTTTGTTTTTTAGTTAAGGGTTCTTAAAACTAATATACATATATAGATGGTAGAGACAGTATAAGCGTTAAACAAAGTTCTGTCAGGAATCAAGCTGAAATTGGCCATCCAATGCTAAAAGCAGGCGTTCACAGCTATCCCGGAATGCAGCTATTCTACGTTTGAAAAGGATACACATGGTTTAAATAGAACGTAATGAATCTTTCGGCTAAGCACGGAATGTGTGCGTGACATGTAAACACGCAATATTCTCGTGCCTATGGTTAGTGTGTTATCTGATGTAGAATCAAAGCGGCACTTTGCAGATAAGCCTAAATGAATATTTTCTGGCACAGAAATAGCACGAATCTCGAGCAGGAATTAAGGCATGCATTCGTAACACTGTTTTCTGCGGTTGTTACACATCATTGAAATATGCCTGTAATGTAGAAGTATTTAATCACACACATATATGAGATCTTCAGATGTATTTGACCTTTGCTGCCAGTGGTTTGTCCGTGCATATCGTTAACTTTAGGTTGCGAGTTTATTGCGCATTGCCTCTTACAGAGAACTAGCGAACAATGAGTAGAATTACATCGTATCTTTCCAATATTTACATTCGCTTGCGTCTCGTAAATTCACAATCACAGCATTTATGCTGATAGTTAACTTAAACAATAGAACGATTATGATAACTTAGTGACACAACTTCCTCGTTACAATAAGCGATTACAATCTTTACAGAAGCAAATGAAAACTCACCTGGAATAAATTAAGAAAAAACAGATTCTGTGATCGGCGGTTTCTTCCATCTCGAGCGCAAAGAGCGCAAAAAAACTGGTGAAAAACAGTTATACACCGCGCAGTACATCAACCTGTATGTTATGTCGGCAATGCATGTAATCTAAGGTTCAATTCCGTACCTCCCCTTTGAGACGAGAGGCTCTCTGAACTAATATTGAATCATGCATTTAAACCCACTGGCGCTAAAGGCCAAATAAATGTGAAGACCAGTACATGTCTATTACTATGACCAGGAAATGAAAGGGAGACCTCTCGTCTCGAAGCGGCTATAGGTCGCAGCCACGCCGGCCAGCAGAACACACACGCCGAGTTCCTAAACGATTCCAAGATAACCCGGTCACATCGGCGGCTGTAACAACTTTTCGGCGAGCAAGCATACGCGCCAGCTGTCCGGCACCGACTGAGACTACACAGGCCCTAAGTCTATGTCAAATACGAGGGACGTCCAGAAAGCAACGAAGGTTTTGGCATTACTAAATAATAACTGTATTTACAAAGTCTCGGTAGCTTATTCTATTTCTTAATGGAATATCCTTGTATATAACATTTATTGTCACGTGATACCACTTTTTAAGATGTTATACATTTCTACAGTCAAAGAACTTATTTGTTTATGAATGCACAATATGTTCGAATTTTATAGGCCAATATCACGAGTGTATGTTGAAAATGCAATAAACGCAACTTCAGTGAGGAAATGACGCATAATTTACGAGTAATCAAGGAAGAACCAGTGTGCAGGAAAAAGACCGGAGTGAAAGATCATCAATCGTCATGAAAGAGTTGAACAATTCAGGTAAACCAGTGTTTTACTTTGGACGGAAAAGATTTCACAGCCAGAAGATCTAAGTGACATCTTGGCTCAGATATTTACGGGTGAAAGAGTATAACGTCTGCATTGAAAAACCGTTACCACGTGACAATATATAGTTAGATAGCAATTGCGGTTACGTAACCTTGTAAATAAATGTGCGTGTTCATATCTTTCGTTATTATATACTTGTTACTTTGTGGATCGCCCTCGTATGAAAGGGGGAGTGAAATGACAGGAAATGAAGGAATGAAAATTTGCGGTGGTACAAGAGAAATTACACGAGCATTAGCATTGCCAACCAGGGAAAAACACGAAAAACCTATGGCCAGAGCGGTCGGCCCCAGGAATCAAACCCAGGTTTTGATGAATGCGAGTCTCGCATGTTATCGTGGAGTCATGAATTTACAGGATCAAAAACTCCTACACGATCTAGTTATGTGAGCATTATGGACACGTTTGTATTGCCGGCATTGTTATACACATGAAGAGATACAGACAGGTTCTACCAAAAGTTTACGGCTCCCATTTATAATTTTAAAATTCTATTCTAGGTTTATTTACCATTATTATACACTAGAGCCTGTTGCATCATTGCATATGATTTTGACTTGAAGTACAAGTTCACAAGATCTTGCTGCTCCAAGGTTCTTGTCTCTGATACACGTTTTACTTATCTCCAGTTGAGTTGCCTTACCGCAACATTGTATATCCTGCTTTCCATTTTTCCGTTTTTACTTTCTCTACACATACTATGTACATAGTGTATAGAGAGTGTATTGCAACCAGAAATTTTATACCGAGATTTCACCGAAAATACATGTTTTGAGACCCTCTGAATTAAAAAAAAAGCTTTTAGAAAAATGTACGTGTGTGTGTGTGTGCCGGTGGGCAGCATAACTCAAAAACGAAAAGACCGTTAAACTGCAAACTTAGTATTTAAATTTAGCGTACTCCAGGGATGCGACACGAAGATTTTCAAGAAAATTACCGCACCCCAAACTAACCCCTTTACATGCAACATTTTGCCAAAATGTTTATTTTCTCAAAAATGGCTGTAACAATTTTGATTAAAGTACCTTATGTATAAGAATTTTTATGCCAAACGAAAAGCATAGCGATCTTGGATTTTCTGGGAAAAGCCTCTGAAGACGTCTTCATTCTGAATTACTGGAAACCATAAATGATACACAAGAACTTACTACACAAAAATGTAGACCTCATTAAAAACACACAATTTATGTCATATACATGTTTTTTTGTAGTTAACCGTTTTCGGGATATTCCGAATTATTGCTTTCAATTTTAGCCACTAAACTTTTCTCAAACGGGAGGACATCTTTCTTTTCGTTTCTCCTTTGTTTACTCCTGGCAATAAAAAATATTTGAATTTCAAGTGTTTCACACAGCGATTGTACTTTAAAGGACGATACTATCGCGTTAGCCTGTGCATTATCTTATTTCCCTTCTATTTACAAAAAGCTAACAATAAACTAATTCTGTTTATATTTATCTTGATTAGCATGATGTAGATAACAGATTAATGTTTTGAATAAAAGGCCTGTTTGCCGAATAGCTAGAGAACATCACATGAATGGAGGAATTAGATTTTTTCCGTTCTACTTACAAGGAAGCAAGTAATAAGGACTGTTTCTGGTCATGTTTATCTTGATATAGACAGAAGAGTAAGCTTTTTAACAGCATTTTGTTACCAAGATGAAGAGGATATATGAATGAAACACATAAGATATTTATTTATCTAACAAAATCTTTACGCAACAGTACAAACAAATGAATGTCCTGGCATCATAGCAAGGTCAACACAATGGCATTTAATGGTGCGAGCTGCAATATACACAATATACTTAGCTAGCTCGCTTATATGCGGTTTTATATATATATAGATATATATATATCTATATATATATATATATATATATATATCTATATATATATACATACAAACACCCTAACTGTTCCATTTTCAGAACTTTTCCCCAATTTCCTTTAAAAAAATAGACATTGTATAAATCTTGGTATACCAGTACATCGTTACAATATAATATTCCTTATACATGAGCGTTTCTCTTCAGAAAAAACAGTGTTAATCTCCAATACATTTGCATGCAGACCTCAAACAAGATTAAAAATGTGAATACTTTTCAGTCGCTTAAAAAGTTAAAAAAAATTACCTAACTTTTACACAGTCCTTTTATTAAACTGTATTTCTCTTAAAATAAGAACTGAAGCTTTCCTGGCGACGTGTTAATTCAAAATCTTCTCGGGCTTCTAGCCAGGTAAAAACTTGGCTTGACACCAACGTTTCGAAGAAGTGCATCTTCCTCGTCTTCAGGGTGAACTGATGGTTTGAGCTTGCGGAGACTGGCATTTATAAGAGCTGGGCTGAAGCTAACATCTGATTGGTTCGCGAGATATTATGGCCTGGTATTTAAGATGACTGAGACATGGGCACAGAATAGGTGTCTCCGGGCTATCTATTCTGTGCCTCGAGGCTTTCCAACGAGACTCCTGCACGAAGCCTCTGGTCTACCATACCTGGAGGACGAGATTAGGCGTCGGGCAACAAAATTCAACGAAGGGTTACCATTCCATCGGAGCGCCCTCGTTAGGTCTCTTGGGGATTACGATCCCACAAACCGCCGCTTCAGGCGATACCGGCTTCCCCGCATGGCTTGCGGGCATCCCCGGTAACGAAGGAGCACCACCAACAGCTGCTACGGCTAAGCTCCTTATATGCTTCAAGAGTTGCTTGGATTCAAAATTTAATCTCAAGAAACATTTTGATAAAAACACACCAGCGGTGCACAAGGGCCGTTGCACCATCAAGGCAACCGTCGAGGAGCAATATTCGCCTCCTCCTGTCACTCCACAACCCCAATACACACCCGCCATCCTACAAAACCCACAATCCCGTCAGAACGTGGTTAAGTTCTCTCTGAGAATAGGGACACGTCTAACACACCTCGGGCTGCCCTCAGCCTGCCAATCACACTGGACTGGACTGGACGGAGAAAAAACGGCTCTTGGACTTCAACTCTTATAGATGGATCCAGCTACAAGGGCAGCATTCGACGCAGGCATGGCCTTCTACAACACCGCTAACCATGCCAGAGGTCAGTGGGCGCTGGCGCGCCGTGCCGCTTTGCTGCGGACAATGGAGACGCCTTCCGCCCCACTTACTAAGCCGCCTCCTGCCACGCCACCTACCGCTATGGAGCAGACAGCTTTCACCGCCGCCGCTCCGGTATCCAGTAGGAAACCGGCCCGGCCTCATCCGCCGACAGCCTCCGCCGCCGTGCCGGAACCTAACCGGGAACCGGCCCGGCCCCAACCGCCGACATCCTCCACCGCCGTACCGGAACCCACCCGGGAATCGGTCCGGCCTTCTTCGCACCATGATGGCCACCTAACAGTGGTCGTCATAGGGGTCCCGAAGGTCCTCCCATCCCGCTTCGTGCTGGATGCCGCACGCCGCCTTTGGCCCTCTACAGTAAAGGCCAACCGGATCACATCACCTCGGGGACCCACATCGCTGGTCCGCCTCCACCTGGGGTCCGCGCCTGAAGCCGAAGCTGCCTTGACATCACGCCTGCCCTTGTTAGGGCAACAGCTACGTGTCGAGGCTAGCAGAAGTGAACGTCCGGTCCCCTGCTGACGCTGCTGCACCTACGGACATCGTTCGGAGGATTGCCACGCCGCACCGAAGTGCCACTACTGTGGGGCAAGCTCGCTCACAGCCGCATGCTCCAACCATGATCTACGCCGTCGACGCCGCTACTGCGCTACCTGCTCCGGGAACTCACACTACACAGGGCAAGCCACGTGCCCCCTGTATCCCCGGAGTAGGCCTTCACTTCCACAAAACTCACAGCAGCATCACCAACCATCACCACCACCAGACTCGACACCGAACACTTCACCGACGGACACCTTTCTGGAGGACGCCGTAGAATCCATAAAGCACAATATCGCCACCATCCAGGCGGCTACACACCAACTCGGCCTCCGTCTCGAGGAACTTCAGAGGGAAACCAACGAACGACTCGCAGCATTGGAGGCCAAGCACCAGGACTCAGATCGAGTTGCAGGTGAAAACGGCGCGGTGCTTGCGTCCATCCAGCGCCAGCTGGACCGCACAGAGAGCCACCTCGTCCATCCACCTTCCGAGGACAGCGACGACCAGTGCCCGCGGCTAGGGTCTCTTGAGGCTTCGGTCGTGGGTGTCCGAGAGCTGCAGCACCAACTTCATCAATCAATATCCAAGCAATTACACGACCTTCAGACTGGACTTACCACGGACATTCTCTCCTACATCGCTACCGGTCCAGCCCCCAGGGGAAGGAAGAACCGGTAGTACCGACATCATCACCACAGGGAGAGAGTGGCAGCTCTCCCTACACTTCCAATCCCATGTTTCAACAACAACTCCCAACCACCCACAATTTCCTCAACTCCTCACCTATAATTCGCTACGGGGGCCGGCTGGGCCTCGGTCAAGCCGGTCTACTAGCACAACCCTCACCCCTGGCGGCCGCACAGCGGGCCAGTTCACCTTTACCTTTTACTGCGCGGGTGCAACAGCGGTACCGCAGTATCCTTACCTTCCAATACCGGTGGAGGGGTTTTTTTAGTCGGTAGGCCCATCCTGGGAGACCCCGACACTCCGGGAATGCCAGCCCGGGTTAGTCCTTAAGGTGGATTTTTCCCCTCCACTTGAAACTAAACAAAAAAAAACAAAAAAAAAACAAAAAAAAAAGGCACGGACTTCGTAGAAAACTATTTATAGCAGTTATTCGGCTAAAGTTTTGTGTTTGAGCACGCACCTGGCAAACACAAAACTTTAACCGAATAACTGCTATAAATAGTTTTCTACGAAGTCCGTGCCCATGTCTCAGTCATCTTAAATACCCGACCATAATATCCTCTGCTTCGATGGGGAAGAACAAGCAACGCCGAGCCGCAGCCTCTAGGAAGGCCACCTCCGCAGAGAGTATTACCTCAACATCGACGGTGATACCCAAGGCAACTCCTGCCTTGATTAAATCGCCTCCGCCAGCCGCCGCTACTTCACCGACCGCTAGCAGCGCTTCACCTCGGCGATTGCAGCCGCAGTCGCCGACTGCGCAGAGCTCCACTTCCCGGTTCAGCGCCGTGGTTCGGGGGGTCCCTAGGAACCTTTCCACCCGGCTCTTCACCGCCGCAGCGAAGTCGCAGTGGCCCTCATGCTTGAGGGCTACTCGCATAGTCAATGTCCGGGGACCAACACCACTGATGAGGGTCGAGCTGCGAGATCGTGCGGATCTGGAGGCTGCCTTAGCGACTGGGTTGCCCTTGTTAGGGCAACTTCTTGTTGTTGAGGCGAGCCAAAGGGAACGACACAAGCCTTGCAGACGCTGCTGTGCCTACGGTCACACGGCCGAAGCCTGTACCTCTCCGCCGCGGTGCCACTATTGTGGTGCCAACTCCGCCACCGCAGACTGTAGAGGTCATGATCTTCGTCACCGCCGCCGGTTCTGTGCCACCTGTCGTGGCACAGGTCACTTTACGGGACAATCCCAGTGCCCTCAATACCCGAGGCTTAGAAAAACACCACCGCAGAACTACAACACCGACACCACACCGCCTGAACCCTCAACTGACGCAGCGACACGGGATGCTATTCAGGACCTCCACGCGGAGATCCTGAACGTCGGCGCCCGCTTAGCTGCGCTAGAAGAGGCATTCTCCAGCGTCATACACGAGAAGCTTCAGGAACTACAAGCTTCCACCACCACAGCAATCACAACATTGCAGTCTACAGCAGCTGACTTGACAGCACGTGTAGAAGGCATCTCAGCACAGCTCAAACAGGTTCTCCTGCAGCAGGCTGCCTACTCCGCCGAGTTATTCAGAACAAATCGCCAGCAAAACAGCGCTCCTCCTCCTGCACAGGCTGAGGGGCACAGACACAACACTGAACTCCGGAACGCTCCTGTACAGCTCCGCTCGAACACCAGGGCAGCGGGGTCAAAGCTTGCACATGACTACATGAATCGTCAGATTCACATGTAAGTTCACCACCTAAAACTCCTGCACAACCTTCACCTACATTCCTTCCCAATATCACCTTTAATTCCCTAGGCTGCAGTCAGGTTTCATGGCTGTAGCCTACAAATAACCTTTACCCGCTCCCGCACATAGTGCGGCAGCATCCCAAATTCCACATACTACCGCGGGTGCAATTGCGGGACCGCGCAAAGCTTCGATGAAATACAGCAAACTACGTGATATAACGTGGAGGGGTTTTTTAGTGGGTATGCCGCAGCAGGGCGGAGAGTCCCACATATCCTCCCAGCCATTGCACTTCGGCTAGGGGTTGAATGCGTAATGCATTTTTCCCCTCCACGGTAAAAAAAAAAAAAAAAAAAAAAAAAAAAAGCCATAATATCTCGCGAACCAATCAGATGTTAGCTTCAGCCCAGCTCTTATAAATACCAGTCTCCGCAAGCTCAAACCATCAGTTCACCCTGAAGACGAGGAAGATGCACTTCTTCGAAACGTTGGTGTCAAGCCAAGTTTTTACCTGGCTAGAAGCCCGAGAAGATTTTGAATGTATTTCTCTTTTTTACCATTTATTTTTATATAACTTCTACAATCTATAGTTAATGTAATTTTCTTCTGGAAAATACTTTGTGAGCAAAAATATATTTAAAAAAACTGTTTTTAAATATATATATATATTTTTTTTGTAGTACGTTTCTGTCTATCTCTTGATAGCATTTATGCAACATTCTCTGAAGTTCCTCTTGAATGAAATTTACTTGACAGGCAATTCCAGGAAAACTCGAGATATGTATTTTATTTATCTTATGATGATGATTATAATAATAATAATAATAATAATAATAATAATAATAATCCTGTGACGCTACAGCCCTTCTGAGCCTGGGGCAAGTAAACCGACTGCCGGTCTCACGCCTATTTACGCGCGACAGAGTTGGGCGATCGTCTAACCAATACAGGGAGGTAATGTGGCTGACATCACGCATCTTCCAGTAGGAATGTTAGGTTATGGCCGGGATCGCTGCCTATCGGAGCTCCTCACTTAGATCACGGTGCTGAGTAAATGTAAATAGCGTATTATTTATGGATGTTCTTTAACTGTTGAGGTTCTCAGCGTCCCATTCAAAAATGGGCATGAAAGACGTCTTAATTTTGCTCAGAGACCTCTCTACAGGCTTGAGGTTCTTTTACGTGCCGTAAATCTATGACACGGGACCAACGGCGCACTCCGTGGGCGGGAAACCGGACAACATACTCTAGCTTACTTTGTCATGGCGCACGACATTTATAATACAAATATATGAAACGTGAAAGATATCGCAATTCATTCAAAATTGTTAATGCCATTTTTGAAAAAATAAATCCAACTTAAGATTTTAGGTTATGCTGTTCACACACACACACACACACACACACACACACACACAGACACACATCCACACACACACACATCCTCACACACACACATCCTCACACACACACGAGGATATTTCTCTAAACGATTTTTTAGTATTTCTAACCCGCATAGTGGATAGAGAAGGTATTGTATTCCACCCAAAAATTCAATGTCGAGATTTCAGCGGAAATATATGTTTTGGGGTCTCCTGAGTCCGAAAAAAGCATTTTTAGAAAAAGGTCCATGTGTGTCCGTGTGTCAGTGAACACGATAAGTCAGAAACAAAAAGTTGGTAAAATGCCAAACTTGGTATATAAATTTAGTGTCATCCAAGGATGCGACACGAACATTTAGAAGAAAATCCCCCCACCTAAACTACCCTTTAAATGGAAAACATTTCGAAAATTTTGATTTCTCAAAAATTGCTTTAACGACTTTGATTAAAATACCGCATAATAAAGGTATTTACACGACAAATAAGTGTATATCTTGAATTTCCTGGAAATAGCGTTTCAGGATGGATTTTGTTGCATTTTGCATGACTACTAAGCCGTAAGATTTAGACAAAAAAGCACTATACAAAATATGTAGATCTCATTGAAAATACAATTTATGTCATACACATTTTTTGATATTTTTCTTGTTATTGGTCTCAGTTTTAAAAAAACAAACTTTTCACATACGGAATTTGTCAACTCCTGGCAATGCAAAAACACGGATTTCATCCACATGACAACCAGCTTTCAAAACATTTGACTAAAGTTTTAGCCTAGTGTAATCCATTATTTTCCTTCTACTTACAAGAAAGCTTTTCTGCTAATGTTTATCTCAATTAGCATGAAGTAGATAGAAGAATAAGCTCTTTAACAATAATGAGTTACAGAGAGGTAGAGAAAGTCATGTGAATGTAACATCAGATATTTTAATCCAAGGTTTTGAGCTCCAAAATAATGAACAGAGTAATTCAGAGCATGTCTCTGTTTTAAAAAGGCAGTTCGGAGTAGTTGTTTGCTTCCACGCACAAAATCAATTACAGCAAAGGGAATAAGCATGTATAAAACATAAATAACAATAACCGCAGGAAAACCAACAAATTAGAAACATAAAAGCCCAGTGGCCGGTTATTGAAATTTGCTAAATTAGCAGATACCTACAGGGAGAGGAAATGCAAGTTCAAACATCAAAGAAAATAAAACATATTTCAAATGAACTCCATATCTCAACTAATGAAAGTAATGGAAAAAGCTATCATTAAAATTGACATCAGAACCAGAATCAGAACAAATGAGCAATATGATCGCAAATCTATATAATCTGTAATAGAACGCAGATTTATAGCTAAAATATGCTATTATCCTTTCTGGTGTCGCAAAAATATCCGAAGTTTAGTGTTAATTCCCAACAGGGGAAGGCTTTTTGCTTTCCTTCCACGTACTTTGTACCTACTCAGTGTATAGAGAAGCTACTGTATTGCACCCAAAAATTCAAAATACATATTTTGAGACCCCCTGAATCCAAAAAAGTGTTTTAAATAAAAAATCTGATGTGTTCCATTCACATGACTTTCTCTACATCTGTGGAACAAATTATTGTTAAAAAGTTTAGGCTTCTATTTACTTCATGCTAATTGAGAATGCATTAGCAGAAATAGTCTTATTACTTGCTTCCTTGTAAGTAGAAGCGAAATAAGGGAGTACCATAGGTTAAAGTGATAGTCAAAAGCTGGTTGCTTTGTGACTGAAGTTCCTTTGTTTATATGGACAAGAGTTGAAAAATTCCTGCATGAGAAAAGTATGCTTTTCAAGGCTGAAACTAAAGACAAGGAATGTCTTAAACGACCAACTCCACAAACAAACAAAAAAACATGTATATAACATAAATTGTGTATTTTAATGTGCTCTACAATTTATTGTGTGGTAAGTTTTTGTCAATCTCTTACGGTTTAGCAGTTATGCAAAAATCCGTAAAATTCATCCAGAATAAAGTAGTCTTCAGAGGCTATTCCCAGAAAATTCAAGATATACATTTTATTTGTCAAGTAAATAGCTTAAATATACAAGATTTTAATCAAAAGCTTTAGAGCCATTTTTAAGAAAATCAAAATTTTCAAATGTTTTTCCATGTAAAGTGTAGTTTTGGGTAGGGGGAGTGTCTTCAAAATCTTCGTGACGCATCCTTAGAAGATACCACACTTAAATACCAAGTTTGGTTTTTAACGGTCTTTTCATTTTTGAGCTATGCTGCCCACAGGCGCACACACACACACAGGCAGGCAGACAGACAGACAGACACACACACACATGACATTTTTCTAGAAGTGCCTTTTTTGGATTCAGGGGGTCTCAAAACATATATTTCCGGTGAAATCTCGGTATTGAATTTTTGGGTGCAATACAATACCTTCTCTATACACTATGTACATAGTACGTGTAGAGAAAGTAAAAGATCCGTGTGAATGTGTTTCTGTATGTGTGCGTCTGTGGACAGCATAAGTCTAAAACGAAAAGTCTTTCAAGGATGCGACACGAAGGGTTTGAAGAAAATCCCCCACTCCAACTACCCTTTACATGGAACATTTTTGGAAAATGTCGATTCTCTCTAAAATGGCTCTATTGATTAAAATACCGTATGTATAAGATTTTTTATGGCAAACGAAAAAAATATATTACAATTTCTGGGATTATCTTCTGAAGACCTCTTTATTCTGGATGACTTTTGTATAACTGGCAAGCCGTAAGAGATATCAAAAACTTATTACATAAAATGTGTAGCTATCATTAAAAAAACACAAATTATGTCGTATACCTTTCTTGTAGAGTTAAACGTTTTCGAGATATTCCGGATTACTTAGTTCAGTTTTAAGCCACTTTAGCTTTTCTCAAACGGGAAGACATCTTTCTTCTCGTTTTTCGTTTGTTTAGTCCAGGCAAGCAGAGAGATTGGAATTTCAATTATTTCAATTGTATTTTCTTATTTCCATTCTTCTTACAATGAGGCAAGTAATAAAGACCATTATTATTTATCTAGATTAGCATGATGTAGATAAAATAATAATCTTTTGAATAAAAAGTTTGTTTGACATCATGTGAATGGAACAAAATTAGATTTGTTTTCCCTTCTAGTTACACGGAACCAAGTATTAAGGACTATTTCTTTATTAGCATGGAGTATATAGATGTGATTGTTGAGGATACGGGGCATTTGTCTGGTGTGAGGCACCATGGATGACCCAATTGTTTATCACTTGCCGTCTACGTACTTCTATACAAGCATTAATCAAGAGACATGTGGGACACGTTATCTACATGAACGAGTAACTAGGACTGCAAACAAAGTTACAAAGCTCTGGTTGGTCTATTGTGCGTGCTCTTCATTTCCTTTACCTGGTTATAATAAACACCACGCCATCGCGAAATTACAAACATAAGCGTTCTCCATGTTCACATTTGTACTTTCTCTACACGTACTATATAAGTGTATAGAGAAGGTATTGCACTCCACCCAAAATTTCGATACCAAGATTTCACCGGAAATATATGTTTTAGGGTCCACTGTATCCAAAAAAAGCATTTTCACAAAAAGGCGTGTGTGTGTATCTGTGAACACGATAACTCAAAAACGAAAAGTTGGTAAAATACCAAACTTGGTATTTAAGTTTAGTATCTTCCAGGGATGCGACACGAAGATTTTGAGAAAAATCTCCCCACCCCAAACTACCCTTTATATGGAACTTTTTTCGAAAATTTTGATTTTCTTAAAATGGCTCTAACAATTTTGATTAAAATATCGTCGTATATTAAAGATATGTACCTGACAAGTAAAATGTAGAGCTGGAATTTTCTAGGAAAAACCTCCGAAAACTACTTTATTGTGTATGAATTTTGCGGAATTTTGCATAACTGCTAAACCGTAAGAGATGGACTAAAACTTACCACACAAAAAATGTAGAGCACGCTAAAACACACAATTTAAGTTATATGGTTTTTTTCGTGGAGTTGATCGTTTTTGAGACATTCCTTGTTTTTGGTTTCAACTTTGAAAATCGTACTTTTCTTATACAGGTATTTGTCAACGCCTGTCCATACAAACAAAGGAACTTCAGTCACATAGCAACTAGCTTTTGAGTATGACTTTAACCATATTTCGTTTCTACTAAGGAAGCAAGTAATAAGACTATTTCTGCTAATTTTTTTCTCGATTAGATGAAGTAAATATAATAATTTGTTGCAGAGATGTAGAGAAAGTCTTGTGAATGGAACTTCAGATTTTTTATTTTATACCAGAGCTTGAAATGGAAACATATAAGTACCGGTATACTTTCTTACGATAAAATTAGTTATTATACTTTAGTCTGCTGAAAATCGCAAAGCCGCATCCACCATCTAAACATGCAGTCAGGGCACATCAGCGGCAGAACACCATCACCACACACCCTGCAACCCAGTTTCTCATTATGAATCATACGCCAATCATTTTCTTTCAGTTTCTGAAGTCACTGCACTCGGTTCCAATATGTAGGAACATTTCCTGAATTTAAATGAATTGTTTCAGGAACGCAAACTTAGTACTAGAAGAACTATCACTAGGGTTGGTGATTTTTTAAATATAGCATTTTGATTTCTGCATTTACCATTTTAAGCAATAATATATTTTCCAGTTTAGTATTTTGTAGCACTTTGGAGAAAAACGTACATCTTGAATTGATTCTGATAAACAGATATTGTCTCATGAAAAAGCTTTAATGTGACATTAATAACACAACATTAGTAAACGGGAACTGAACTCTCAACAATAACAATGACATTGATACTCACAACAATGACAAAATAAAATATTGTTGACATAATCAGTAAGCATATTATGATGAATCAATGTACTTAAAGGTTGGTTCAAATCATCAATGTAGGCACTTAGACGATGGTGTGCAATTATCACTTGCATAAGGTGTCCGAGAAGTAAGGACGAATTTGAATTTGACGCTTGTGACTTCTGCTACTGAGACGGCAATTCTTGATGTCACTGCTCTATAATGATTATTGTTCTAATATCAAAGGTCTATAAGCAATCTCCAATACATTTATTACTCTAATTACATGTTTGTGTAAGTGATTTAGGTACTTTATTTTCTTGTATACATTTCATAAATTGTAACTTAGTTATGGTAACGCGTTCCAAGGCAAGAGAGAAACAGGATCCTACTATTCTTAATTCTAAACCCAGTATCCATACCTACAGCGTTTCTGTTTCCACCTTGAGAAAAATCAACAGCTCCACCGACTTCGAGCCCTGAGACAGTGACGCTGACACAACCAGACAATCAACTTCCACTAAACTGATATAACTGAAGAGTTCCTTGCATCAAATACGGTGGACTCATTCTTTATTTCTGTATGCTATCGGTTTTGACTCGACTGATACGTCAAAGAAAGGATCTTTCCCACATCCACCAAAAATCAAAGCTAATTAAATGATAGGAATGTGGGTAGTATAAACATTTAAAGACACAAGGCGACACTACGTTCGGCACGAAATGTCCTTTGACGAGCGGCCAGACAATATTTCACCGCCGTACATTGTAATATCTTTGAAAGTATCTACAAAGTTTGAAAGAGTTTATTTTTCCCTAAAGTCCGACTATCCATTGTGGAATGCATCGCGTGTTCTACCACTGTAGTTCACTGAAGGCTGCTTGTGTGTATAAACAGCAAACTGAAAGCGGAGTGGTTAAAGGTCGAATGCTGCGCGGTGACACTTGAGTTCAGGAATGCCCATACGTGACCTACTATATTCCCTTATTCCCCCAGGTACCTAGAAGGAAATGTGAAATAACATTCGTGTTAATGCTTATCTCAAATAGCATCAAGTTGATAGAAGATAAGCTTTCGCTAGAATAGTTTGTTGCAGAATATGTACAGAAAGTCATGAGAATGGAACAGCTCTTTTTTCACTCTGCTTCTTCTGTAGAGCTACGGCGTAATTTGACATTTGATCTGTTACCTCAATTTAATAATAGAATCTCAATTTTGTTTGATCTTTCCTAATTAGTGGTTAATTATTTCTTTCTCTGCATGCACTGCGTACATAGTGTATAGAGATGGTATTGTATTGCACCCAAAAATTCGATACCGAGATTTCACTGGAAATATATGTTTTGAGACACCCGGAATACAAATCAAGATTTTTGGAAATATATATGTGTGTGTGTGTGTGTCAATGTGTCTGTGGGCAACATAGCTCAAAAACGAAAAGTCCATTAAATACCGAACTTTGTATTTAAGTTCAGTATTTTCCAAGGATGCGACACGAAGATTTTGAAGAAAATCTTTCCACCCCTAACTACCCTTTACATGGAAAAGTTTTTGAACATTTTGACTTTATAAAAATAGCTCTAACAATTTTGATTAAAATAAGCTACTTTAAAGACATTTGCAGGGCAAATAGTATGTATATCTTGAATTTACTGGAAACAGCCTCGGAAGGCATCTTTATTCTAGATGAATTTTGCGGAATTTTACATAACTGGTACACCGTAAGAGATAGACAAAAACTTACTAACAGAAAATTTAGATCTCGTTAAAACTCAGAATTTATGTTATGTACATTTTTTTTTGGAGTTGACCGCATTTGAGATATTCATTGTTATTGGTTTCAGGTTTCAAATACTTTACGGGAATTTGTTAACTCCAGGCCATACAAACAAACTTCAATCACATAGCAACCAGCTTTAAAAACATTTGACTATCGCTTTGTCCTATAGTTCTCCCTATTTCTCTTCTATTTACAAGGAAGCAAGTAATAAGATCATTTCTGCTAATATTTCCTCGATTAGCAAGAAACAAATAGAAGAATAAGCTTTTTATCAATAATTTGTTGCAGATATGTATAGAAAGTCATGTGAATGGATTGAAGATTTTGTGTATATTATTATTATTATTATTATTATTATTACTAGGACCATTCTTCATCAATGAGCTATATTCGAAATGGTCGTATGTTCCACATATTTAGCCGACATTTTCTTAATAATACCTCCCCTCTCTAAAGTGCTAAGCAGCTTCAACAACTTGCTTATTTCCTATAACGTTTTCTTAACCTTTTTAATTCTTTGATGTTCATTAATTTTAATTCTTTGATGAATGAATGAAATCGTTGAAAAGATGCTCAAATGAGCCCGGGGTTCATTGAGCTTAAAGATACCAAACATTCGTCTTCTCAGGATAAGGGAAAATCCCGTAAAAACCCTTAAACGGCTAACCCACTCTAATCGAGGTTCGAACTCGCGACCCCCACACTACCTAGAGAAATGCAGCACCTGGCCTATCCGAATTTCAAAGCCATCACAGAGCGGCCAGCTGTTAAATGATTTGACTATCGCTCTGTTAAATCATTTTTCTTCTGCTTACAATGAGTTAAGTGATAAGACCATTTTTTGTTAATGTTTAACTCTATTAGCATTAAATAGAATTGTAGTAACATTTTGTTAAGAATTGGTGGGGAAAGCCATATGAATGGAACGCATTAGATGTTTGGAAATTATTATTTCATTCTAAAAATGGTTAAGATTTATTTTATAGGCAATTTAGCTCAACTATTAAGGCGCCAATGCAACGACCGATTAGGCAATTTCAACCAATCGCGGTCATCTGACTGGAGTGATATTGTCGAAACATCTTATCGCAGTTGATGTTCATTTCTTTGAAGTTTTGTTGCACCTGACGTTCGTTTGTTTAATCTCCTGTCTTGATTATTGCTAACGAGGTGACAATCCAGCGAGCCAACCGTCACTTTTAATAACTGTCAGTTCCACAATAACTGTGCGTTCAATTAATTTAGTTACAATTATTTAAAGTTTTACCCAGTTCATAATGTATTTAGTTAAAAAAAAAAAGCAGTGAAAATAATCATTATTTGTGTTTCTTATGTAAGAGATGAGTGCAATAACCTCAAATAAAATAACGTTTGTTTATATTTCATGTATTACTTATTAAAAACTGAAATAAAATAATTACTCCTTATTTCTATTATTGCTATCGATAGTCGTACGTGGGGTGTAGGCACGATCGGCCATATCATAATTCAGGAGGCACTGCAGAAACAAAGAAAAATATTCGGTAAATAAACATGGTCGAATGCGTCATCTGCCATTTGAGAACTAATGTAAGTATTGCAATTATAACCCGATAAAATCTCCCTTCCTTTATATTAGAATTGGCACATCAAATACAACTCGTGTTTTCATCTCTTAGGACAATTGACTCGCTGTGATCGTGAAATTATGGCAAGATGACACTCATGGTATTACTCATGATATTTTTCAGATATATTTAGGTCATGAGAATCCAGGTCATGTTTATCGTAACTGCGCCTCACTTTCCCCGAATCTAAAATACGTATAAAACGTATCACTTAATTCCAATCGCACACAAGGACATGGATAACGCTAGCTTTTTGAAATATATATCGCATGTGTAATATAACGTAAACAACGTACAGTGCAAATTTCATCCATTTTGCTCTACTGCTTTGGAAGTTAACGTCCAATTTATTTATATTTGGTCACGTCACAAATTTTGGTCTAATATTTTAAAAATAGGTACACAAAACATCTATTTCTTAAATTTGCCCTAGGTTTTTACGTCCTCTATGGTTTAGGCTCCAAAAATGTTTAAAGTTATGAATCTGTTTTGTTTGTTTTTTTTTTTTTCTTTTGTCATCAAAATATGTTTGTGTTTGAAAATTGAAAGCTTATGCTTAAATACATCTAACTATAAAACCGATAGCAATTCTTATTCATTGTGCTTCTGTGAAAATTTACAGCAAATTTTATTTGTATAGTAGAAAAACTGCGCTATAAGAACCATTTTAAAGGAAGAAAAATGCTGAAAATATCAATAGCGAGAAAACAAGCAATGATTTGATTGCATTGTTCATATTAAAATCCACCATGTTGGTAGGTTAGAGTAGTTTTCCTTTTCCTCTCCTTTGCTGCTGTCTTTTCTGTCCTTTTCTTCTTGCATTGCGGCTTTTCTTTTGCACAACTTCGTTTTTTATTTTACCTGGAGCGAATGAGATCTCGTCGGACTGAAGTTTTTCTGCCGAGTCCAGTACAGTTTAACCTCTAATGTTTTCACTTAAGTCATTTACAAATTCCACCTGATATTCAGGAATGTTTCAATTATTTGATGGAATTAAAGTTTAAAAATCGTGTTTTTGTGTTTCTCATGAAATTTCATCCATACATACCCTTAAATATTAGTGTAATATTAATAATAAACCGCATACCTCTGAGAAATGGCGAAAAAACAATAAGCAGTTTTTATGCCCATTGTTGGAAAGTAATGGTGGAAAATGAATTAGAAATAATGTGTAGGTATACACTGCCATAAAAATTCTTTACTTTGAAAAAACGACATGCTTTTGGAGCTTTCTCTAGCACGAAAGTATGTAGTAGGCGGAGAAGGTTTTGCAATCCAACAAAAATTCGATACTGAGATTTCACCTTAAATATATTGTTTAACACCCGCTTTTACTGCAATGGCACCGCAGACAATGACACTGATGATATGCAGAAGGAGCCCCGGTGGAATGTGATGGCGGGGGGGCGGAGAACCCGGAGAAAACCCGCACCCACGCCGCTTTGTCCGCCACAAATCTCATGCGGTCGCTTGAGATTGAGATCCAGGTGAGAGGCGAGTGTCCCGACAACATAAATGCATGCTTTGAGGTCACCTGTATAAAACACATATTTAGAAAAGGGTCTGGTGTGTGTGTGTCTGTGTGTTACTGTGCGCTGTGAACAGCAAACTCAAAAACGAAAAGCCGAATAAGTACCAAACTTGTTATTTTAGTTTAATCTCTTCGAAGGATGCCACACAAAGATTTTGAAGAAAATCCCTCAATCACAAACTACTTTTTATACGGAAGATATTTTCATGTTTTCAAATTTCTCAAAATGGTACCAACAATTTTGATTAAAATGACATATCCCAAAGATATTTACAGAAAAGTAAAACGTATACCTACTTGAATTTTCTCGGTATAATCTCCTCATTCTGGAGATTTTTGCTTAAAGGGTAAACCGTAAGAGATAGACAAAATGTGACTACACAAAGCATGTAGATCTCATTAAAACAAACAATTTCACTCAGAAACAGTTTTTGTAGAGTTCAGCATTTCCGAGGTATTCCGTTATTAGTTTCAATTTTAAAACTCTTCTCCCCTTCTGCTTATAAGGAACCAGATATAAAATCATTTCTGCTAACGTTTATCTCGATCAGTATGAAGTAGACAGAAGAATTTTATTGTGGGAATAGTTTGTTTGCAGAAAAGCATGCAAATGGAACACTTAACATTTTTAGGTAGAGAAGATATTGTTTTCCACCCAAAAAGGCGATCTCGATATTTCAACGGAAATGTATGTTTTGAGGTCCCATGTGTAAAACAAGTCTTGTGTCCATGTGTGTATATATGTGTGTGTGTGTGTGTGTGTGTGTGTGGACAGTATAGCCTAAAAACGAAAAGACCGTTAAATAAAACATAAGTTTAGTATCGTTCAAGGATGTGAAAATTCACAACCCCAAACTTCCCTTTTTAGGGTAAAGGTTTTGAATATTAGATCTAACGATTTTATATAAATGCCGCATTTAAAGATATTTAAATGGCAAATAAGATGTATATCTTGAATTTTCTGAGAGTTTTGGATGAATTTTGTTTAACTGGTTGGTGTACCGTAAGAGAAAGGCAAAAACTTACTACACAAACATACAGATGTCGTAAAAACAAACAATATATATCATATACAGTATTTTTTATTTTGTATTGCAGTTTTTGTCTTTTTTTTTTTGTTTTGTTTTTTGTTTTGGTAGAGTTAACAATTTGCGAGATACTTCTTATTATTGGTTTTATTTTAAGCTACTTAGACGTTTCTTAAACATGAGATCATATTTCGTTTCATCTCTCGTTTTATTCCCGGCCGTGCAAAGCACATGGAATTATAATTGTTTCAAATAGAGACCGTCTACGGTTTTTTAAAAGATTTGACCACTGCTTCAGCCTTGTGTATCCTTTTGCTTTCCTTTCTATTTTGAATTAATACAATAATTTCTGCTAATTTTTATCTCAATTACCATGGTGTAGATAAAGGAATAATCTTTTGTAACAAGAGTTTTTGGAGATAATCATGTGAGTGGAATGCATATGTTTTTATTATTTACCTATGGTAGATGTAGGAGGTATTCCACTCTATCAAAATATTACATCACAAAATGTCATTAGTAGTACTTAATATGAGATGCACTATATACATAAAATATGAGTGTGTATGAAAAATATAATTTAAATGCTTACAATCAGGACAAATAGCAAACTTGGTAATTAAACTCTCAGTAAGTAGCTTTCATGGAGACGAAACAATTTTCAACACAGCTTTCGCGCACAAAAATCCTGTTTAAACGTGTACCAGTTTCTTAAAATTATTCCTCCCGCGATACAATTTGTTTTATGAAGATGATGATAACATTTCCTTTGTTCAAAGCATGAATTGTTTTCAGTTAACGTATAAAGCAATTACAAAATGATTCTTGAATCTTTATGTTGTACATTTGAGCTCATGCTTGCATATTTAAACATAAATCAGAGCAAAAGCAAACATGTAAGGAACACATCCCTTGCACATACTTTAAAAGCACTCGCGAGAGTAGAAGTGGGGTAAACAGGTAAGTCATGTGTGAGTTAGATATGCCCATAGACCTATAAAAATATCGAATTCAGAAAATAGTTCCCCAAAATAATTTATTTATAGGTGTCTAGAAAAATATACACTGAAATCTATTCACATAAAGCAGGTATCGAAAATGTCATTGTGACCTAAAAAAAAAATCTGATGTTTTCCATTCACATGACTTTCTGTACATCTATGTAACAAATTGTTGTTAAAAAGCGTATTATTCTAATAAGTTCATGATAATCGAGATAAAAATTAGCAGGAATTGTCTTATTACTTGGTTTCTCGTACGTAGAAATAAAAACCTCTGATGTGTTCTAGTTGTTTGGCAAACCTACCTTTTAATCAAAACATTAATTTGTTATCTACAGCATGCTAAGCGAAAGTCTATTCCTTTAAAAGCCGGTCGCTATGTGTAATAGTTGAAATTCCATTTTCTTTGATTGCAGGAGTAAACAATCGAGAAACAGAAGATGTCTTCCCGTTTGAAAAAAGTTTAAGTAGCTTAAAATTGAAACCAATAATCCGCAAGATCTCGAAAAGTATACCTCTACAAAAAGGAAAGAAAAAAAAGGATATGATATAAATTGTGCGTTTTGTATGACAAGTTTTTGTCTATCTCTTATGGTTTGCCAGTTACACAAAAGTCATCCAGAATGAAGGGATCATCCGAGGATATTCCCAGAAAATTCAAGATATACATTTCGTTTGTCTTAAAAAAGTCCTAAATTTAAGGTATTTTAATCAAAATCAATAGCCATTTTTGAGAAAATCAAAATGTTCGAAAATGTTTCAGGTAAAGGGTAGTTTGGGGGGGGGGAGTTTCTTGAAAATGCTCATCTCACTTCCTTGGAGGATAATATTCAACTTAAATAACAAGTTTGATATTTAATACTCTTTTTGTTTTTGAGCTATGCTGCCCACACACACACACACACACACACATGGACCTTTTTATAATTTTTTTATAATCAAGAGGTCTCAAAACATATATTTCCTATGGAATCTGGTATTGAATTTTGGGTGCAATACAATACCCTTTCAATACATAGTACGTGCAGAGAAAGTAATAGAATCCTAGTGAGACTTAAATGCTTGGCGCTTTTAATCAAAATTATTATAGCCATTTCAGAAAATAAGTAATATTTAAAGGTCTCCACATATAGAGTAGTTTGGGGTGGGGGCATTTCTAGAAACTCCTAGAGTGATATTTTTGGAATATACTGTAATTATACATTTAGTTTTATATTTATTAGACTTTTAGTTTTAATTTATGCGATGCATACATATACACAAATATACGCACGAACAAATATTTTTTTCTAAAAAGTATTTTGTTTTAATTCAGGGACCTCAAAGCATGTATGCCAGCTGATATGTTGGTAGAGAATTTTTAGGTTTAAAGCAATACGGAATAGGGAAAGAAAGAATTCTTTCGAGTAAATGGTTATCATGTGCTATTTTTTGGCACTTTATAGCAAATTGAAAGAATTAAAATTTCTAACCCCAAGGGATGATTTGACAGGCTTAAAATATTTTCAGATTTACTTATTTAGGGGTTTTTAGGAGTGTTGGATATCGTTCATATCAACAAATTTCTCTTATATTTTATTGAAATGTTATCAACTAATATTTTTTTATGATTTTGAAAAAGAGTAAATTTAGATTCTATAAACTGAACAAACTGAAAAACTTCCTTTACATTCAGGTCCTATTTTCAAACCCTAGGCATACAAAACAAAATTCTTCGACCTATTTAAATGACATTTTGCGCTTATACTACAATGTCAAACGCTCAGCGCGCATAGCAAGCAACACCGCCGGCCGCTAAGATCCGCAGAACTTATTCTGCTCTATGCTAAGTAGTACTATAATTTAACCATATGTATGCTAAGCCAGAGAGTTAAAATGAAGCTTGAAAAAGCATTTTCGCTCCTGGTCTTTTGGGTTGGGGTGTCAATGCTATACCACCAAGCTATCACAGCGATGTGCATAAATTCCCATTTAAGTAATCGTTTTTTCAAGGACTCAACTCTCCACCATCTGTGTGCAAAACCGTAAGTATATCTTCTTTGGTAATTTTTATTTCGGATATAATAATAATTACAAGGAACACCTTGAAGTAAAAGATAGCAATTCTAAAACGTGTGTGCGTTTTGAAGTGTAGGAGTGTGTCTTACACCATTTTTAGACAGTTCTCAATAATTAAAGCCATATTATAATTATAAATACATTGTTTTACCTACTTCACGGAGTTCATGCTTAACGATCTGCACTATTCAGTTGCCTTGATTAGCATCAGTGCTGACAACATAACTTACTCGTACAGAACGAAAACATTCTATAACACGGGTGCAGTGAAAATAATAAACCTACGTCGTACTGATTTCTTGACTTTTTTGCTAGCAGTTGTAATTTTGCTCTCTTCCCTGCTTGCATAATTTCGTTTGGTTCAGCAGATTCCATGTTCATGACATTCAAATCATCTGCCATTTTATGGATTGATAAGAGCTTTCGGAGTCATAACCTGCTTGAATGCGGCCGTGGACGCATAAACCAAAGTAGGCTTCATTGGAGTGTTATAACTTAAAACACTGAATATAAGAATGTTCTACTTTTAACACTACTGACATCCGGTAAAAGACCTACTCTTAGCATCAGCTTTCTAAAAATGCGTTTATAAATATTACTCAATGTTTAAATTGCAAAGAGAGAAGTGCAGATATAGGATGGTGGTGACAAAGAGTGAGAGAATAGAAAAGAGGGAAGAATAGAGGGGTTTAAAAGAATAAGAGATTGGCATAGGCAAAAAAGGAGGTGATGGAGGGAGAGAGTGAGAGAAAAGGAATAAATTGAAGATTAACACGTTAAGAATAATTGAATAAGTATCTTCTGCTTTATAAATACACAATAATTATGCCCATTGTATAACAGTAGTAGGTGCATTTTACGTAAGGTTTTATACATTAATTTACTTGACGTAGAGGTCCTTTATAAATATTAATAATTTTAACAACTGGATCTCGAGGAACAATTATAATATTAACAGAAGTGTGGAACAAGCAATCACACAGAACATGATAAAACATTCCTCAGCCGTTTTTATTTTCTCTACAAGTACTTTGTACGTAGCGTATAGAGAAGGTATTGCATTCCACCCAAAAATTCGATACCGAGATTTCACTGGAAATACCTACATGTTTTGGGTTCCCCTGAAACCAAGAAAGCATTTTTACAAAAAGGTCCGTGTGTGTGTGTGTGTGGTGTGCGTATGTGTGTGTGCGTGTGTGTGTGCGTGTGTGTGTGTGTGTGTGAGGACAGCATATCCCAAAAATGAAAAGACCGTTGAATACTAAACTTGGTATTTAAGTTTGGTATCTTCGAAAGATGCGACACGAAGCTTTTCAAGAAAATCCCCCCCTCCAACTACCCTTTAAGAGAAAAATAATTATAACATTTTGACTCTCTCAAAAATGGCTCTAACGATTTTGATTTAAATCTCTTATATTTAAGATGTTTACATGCCGAATAAAACGTATATTTTGAATTTTCTGTGAATAGCCTCTGAAGACTACTTAGTTCTGGATGAATTTTACGGAATTTGACATAACTGCTAAACCGTAAAAGATGGACAAAAACTTACCACACAAAAATTGGAGAGCACATTAGAACACACAATTTATGTCGTATGCACTTTTTGCGTTGATCGCTTTTGAGATATTCCTTGTTATTGGTTTCAGCTTTCAAAAACGTGTATTTTTCTCATACAGGAATTTGTCAACTCATGTCCATACAAACAAAGGAAATTCAGTCACATAACAACCAGCTTTTGACTATAACTTTAATTTCCCTTCTACTTACAAGGAAGCAAGTAACAAGACTATTTCTGCTAATTTCTTGTCGATTAGTATGAAGTAAATAGAGGCATTAGCTTTTTAATAATAATTTGTTGCAGAGATGTAGAGAAAGTAATGTGAATGAAACACATCTGATTTTTCGAAATTATTTGTATGGTTTACAGAGAACGTCAAATGTATCATAGTTAAGAAATCGTTTTATTTTTGTAGTTTTTCTCTTTTATTGTTACAACCTTTATTGTCGCTGCATATCTTTTATGATCTTTGTTACAATTTGTTCTCATAACTCCATTTTATATAATTACTATGACGTATGGTAAAATATTTGTTGTAATATTCACTTATAACATTTTTTGTTAAAACCCCCTAGTGTATATTTTATTGTGTGTCGCTATGCAAACTCAGTTATGAGTCAGAATAATAAATAAAATATATGCAGAGTACATCATGTAGCCTTTTAAACATAATTTAATGCTAATGTTATAACATTTGCATAATTGTACTCGGTGTACATGTATTTAATCTTCTTATAGCGGCCTGATTGACACACACACACACACAAGTTACTGGCTGGCTGAGGTTCAGCCAGAGTGTTTTTGCTGCGTACCCACCCTCAACAGTTGTATGCTGGATAATTTAGTAGTGTGTTGCATCCCCTTGCTTGGGGATCGTTGATGAAAACAGCGTCACTGCGTCCCGGAATCCGCGATCAAAACAACTGTTTGGTGACCCGCTTCCAGACGTGGAGCATGTAATGTTTGCTTTACAGGGAAATATCACTCGGTAGCAATAATATGGAAATTCAGCCTCTATAATCACTATATTACGAGGCACATCCAGAAAGTAACGAACGAATTGGCATAACTAAAATCCTTAATGTGTTCTTTTCGCATGACTTTTACATCTCTGTAACTAAATTATTATTAAAGAGCTCATTACTTCATGCTAATCGAGAAAAGCTTTCTTGTAAGTAGAAGAGACATCGTGGAACACACTAGGCTAAAACGATAGGCTTTTAAATGCTGGTTGTCATGTGGGTGAAATCCGTTTCTTTACGTGGCCAGGAGCTGACAAATTAATGTATGTGAAAATTGTAATATTTTAAAACTGAAACCAATAACAAGAAATATCTAAAAAAATCTGATGTGTACCATTCACATGACTTTCTCCATATCTCTGCAAGAAATAATTCTTAAAAAGCTTATACTTCTATTTACTTTCTGCTAATCAGAAAAAAATAGCACAAATAGTCTAATTACTCGCTTCCTTGTAAGTAGAAGCGAAATAATGGACAACCGTAGGTTAAAGTGATAGTCAAAAGCTGGTTGCTATGTCAATGAAGTTCCTTTGTCTATATGGATAGGAGTTGACAAGTTCCTGTATGAGAAAAGTATACGTTTTTCATAGCAGAAACCAAAAATAAGGAATGCCACAAAAACGACGAACTCCACGAAAAAAATGTATATAACTAAATTATGTGTTTTAATGTGCTCTACACTTTTTGTGTAGTAAGTTTTTGTGTATCTCTTACGGTTTAGCAGTTATTCAAAATTTAGTAAAATTCATCCAGAATAAACTACTCTTCAGAGGCTATTCCCAGAAAATTCAAGATATACATTTTATTAGTCAGGTAAACATGTTTAATATACGAAATTTTAATCAAAATCGTTAGAGCCATTTTTGAGAAAATCAAAATTTTCGAAAAATGTTCCATGTAAAGAGTAGTTGGGGGTGGAGGGATTTTTCTCAAAATCTTTGTGTCGCATCCCTGGAAGATACTAAACGTAAATACCAAGTTTGGTATTTTACCGACTTTTCGTTTTTGAGTTATCGTGTTCACAGACACAGGACACACGGACACAAGGACACATACATACACATACACACACACACACATACAGACACACGCGCGCGCGCGCGCGCGGACCTTTTTGTGAAAATGCTTTTTTTGGATATTGGGGGACCCTAAAACATATATTTCCGGTGAAATGTCGGTATCGAATTTTTGGTGGAGTGCAATACTTTCTCTATACACTATGTACATAGTGCGTATGGAGAAAGTAAAAAATGGTCAATTGTGTACGATTTCAACAATATCTACATATTCTGTGATGTAAGTTTTTGTCTATCTCTTACGGTTTACAAGTTATGCAAAATCCAGCAAAGCTCAACAAGAATAAAGAGGTCTTCAGAAGCTATTCTCAGAAAATTCAAGATGTACAGTTTATTTGTCGTGTAAACAACTTAATATAAGGTAATTTTTATTAAAATTGATAGACATGGTTGAGAAAATCAAAATTTTCGGAACATTTTCCATGTAAAGGGTAGTTTAGGGTGGGGGGGATTTTCCGCAAAATCTTCTGTCTCATTCTTGGAAGATAAAAAGCATATATCGACTTTTCGTTTTTGAGTTATCGTATCCACAGACACAGAAACAAACACAAACACACACACACACGCACACACACACACACACACGGACCTACAGGGGACCCTAAAACCGTAAAATCACCGTATCGTAATTTTCGGTGGAATACAACACCTTCTCTATACACTATGTACATAGTACGTGTAGAGAAAGTAATAATAACGAGACATATCAACACAAAACTTTATTTACAAAGTTTCAGTACCTTACTTAGTCTATTTCTCAACGGAATCTCCATCCTGTCAAGATATTTATTGTCACGTGATACCACTTTTTAATGCTGATGTACTTTTCTACCACTAAAGAACTTATTCGTTTTTATGAATGCACAAAATGTTCGGCCGATCCAGTTGTATAGGCAAATAACACAAGTATATTATGACAATGCAATGAACGACTCTTCAGTGAGGAAATGGCGTATAATTTAATCAAGGAAGAACCAATCAGTACGATAAAGACAAGACTGGAAAGTCGACGTTCGTTATGAAAGAATTGAAAGCAAATGATGAAAGAATTCAGAAAAACCGGTATTTCACCATACTTGACTTTTTGGGTGGAAAAGGTTTTGCAACCGGTGAAAATCTCAACATCTTAGCTCCGATCTTTAGCGGTGAAAGAGGTTACCAATGCTAATAAATACCTTGCCAGTAATAGCGATTACGTTGAGAAACAGAGTAAGGTAGTGTAACTTTGTAAATAAAAGCTTTGTGTCATATCTTTGGTTATTTAGTTATGCCAATAATGGCCCTCGCATTAGCAATATCTTGCGAGGTAGCATATTTCAGTTGCTGCTAGGTTGTTGGCTGCAACCAACAGTCGGTCGGATTGAGATCTGGAGATCGTTGTGGCCACTTTGCTGGAAAGCATCTAGTGGTAACACTACCGCCAAACATTTGGCCAATTGATTTTTTGCTATATTTCGCAATAGTGACATCATAATCCTTCCACATCTTTTCTTATCAGTAACAGAATCAGTTTCCTCAAACTTGCTGATTAAATTCCCATATAGGCCTGCTCTTAAATTGATAAGAGATCTAAATTTTCTCAGTCCTTCACAAAACTCCTCTTGATTTAATAATAGTACTAAATCAACTGTATTCTATCACTTAGTGATCGAGCCAGAATTTGTAACTTAAAAATTTGTATAGTAGAATAACTACCCGCAAGAAATGACAGAAAAAAAGTATTAACTAACTTGTGTCAATATTCTGGCATCATTGTAATGATAGATGGCATGACAAGCTTATCAAGAGAGTCTGTGCAGACAAGGGGATCCACTCAGCCTCTTACGATTCAATATAGCCACAGCAGATGTAATAACAGCAATTAGAGAACAATCAAACCACGTAAAAACCTACATATGACAGTCGTAGAACCATCAAATAAGAAGGATGTACAAAACGCCTTCTCTGCACCGGTAGACTGGGCACAGGAGGATCACCTCAAAATAAACAAACAAAACCCTGCATGGTATACAGGAAAGGTGGCCGTCTAGCAGCAGACGACAATAATAACAAGGTTGAAATAGTAAAATCATTCAAATATTAATAAATAACCCTCTAAACAGGATTCTTCAGACTGCACATAAAAGAAAGGACAAACATCTACGAACGCAACTGCTTCTACCACCTACAAGAAATGCGAGATCCATCTGGGAGAGAGGATAAAGAAGAGCGAAGGAATTTCATCGGACCTCACAGACGTACCAGAACTGGACCAACGCGAACCAGAAGCTAAGACAGGCAATACACGGCTATCATCACAAGATGTGCAAGAATACAGAGTGCTCGTTGTGTGGAAAACACTATGAGAGATACATCACCAGATGTAAAAAGAACACAAAATCCCCATGCAATTACAGCAAAGACTAAATCAAATTAACCATTATGAACGTTAGTGCGCTTTTACCATATTATTAAAGCAGAATAACTAAATCACTGAAGTGCGAGCCAAACCTCTTGACGTTTGAGGCGTGCCCACTAATACGGCAGTAATTCAGCGGTGCCTCATACGGACAGTGCACCCCGCCGCTGGTAAAACTCTAATTGCAATATCACGTGCGCGCAGGCATACATCATATTTCAGAAAAGTAACAAGTAGCTAGGATATTTTCCTGTACAAGTACGAACAAGTAGTTATTCAGTGAGGTTTTCTATGAAGGTACGATCTCGTCATGACAATGTTTAAAAAGCCCTCTGACGCAGCTCTAAACATAATGTATAGTTTTGTTTCAAGAAAACCAATGATGAGTGCATTTTAATAGCTACTACGCTTATTTCTGCAGTAACCAAGTACGTAGATAGGCACATGTTATACCATTTTACATTCAGCAGCTCGTACTTGGAATGCACTATCAATAAGCCAACTGAGAACTTTGCTAAGATTCAGCAACTGTCATCACATTGTCGAGGGAGTATAAACGATGGAATGCTTTGCACCTGATGCGATAGCTCAAGGTTAAAACATAGATAACGCATAAACAGTAAACACCGCTGATGCGTGCGTGCAGGAACTGGAAGGTAAAGTGCCTCAGTTGAGAATTAAACTGTCGTGTATTCAGTTCGTACAGTACTAGTGTAAGCCAAGTCCGAGTACCAGTGGATACAGCAGTTGTGTTCAGTGTATATAATCTCTTTAAGAAGATGCAAAGAAGAAAGCCGCAAAAATCTTAACTATACCAAATGTCAAGAACTGACGGCAGAGGCGTGCTCATGAAGTGCATAAACTATATCGCGTGTGTGTAGGGAAGCAAAAAGGCGCACGCAGAGGGATCTCCGACATTGTTTACATCGCCCAGAAACCACATACGCGTACCTTAGAGAGTGATAAACTTTGGCGATTTCGAAAAAGATGTACGGTGTAGTGTTTTGAATTTTATGATAAAGGAGAATTTCCGACAGCAAAGAAAATAACGACGGTACTTGGGAAAAGCTAGGGTATGCAGGTTCTGTTACTTCCACTAGGAGGCTTCTGAAACTTTAGGATTTAAATATAGGAAAACACTTGATGGGCGACCGTTTCTAATGGAACGAAGGGAGGAACATTGTTACTGGGAGACTGAAGTTTCTGCGCATCATGCATGATATCAGACAATCACGTGACACACGACCTATGTATTATTTGGACGAAACGTGGGTAAACCAGAATCATACAGTGAGCTATATTTGGCAGGACTCTTCTAGAAATGGAGGTCTAAAAGTTACAGTAGGGAAAGTTTGTCACGTAGGAGTGGTTCTTAAACAGATTTTTAAATTATCTAGAGGGAGGTAGTACAATTACTATGGATAATGCGCCTTATCATTCTGTTACTGTAAACAAAATTCCTAACACTTCCTCCAGAAAAGGCGATATAGTTAAATGGTTAGAAGAAAAAGGCATTGTGCTTTATCCTTTGGAAACAAAATCCGAGCTTTAATAAAGGGTGCACTCTCAAAAGTAGAGAGAAAACTTTTGAACTGGATCTACTGGCTAATGTAATGGGACATCAGGTTATAAGACTCCCCCCCCCCCTTATCACTGCAAGTATTACCCCAGAGAGCTTATATGGGCTCAAGTCAAAAGCGAAGTCACTCAAAAAAGTAATTCTTTCAAAATTGCAGACGTGGAACAATTAGTTAATGATGAACTTGATAAAGTATCACGAGAAGACTGGGTTGCAAGTGTATAACATTGCGAAAAACAATAAGAGGGGGATTTCCAAAAAGAAATGGGATGCCAAGACATTTTAGAACCCAATATCATTAACCTAAAAGACGACAGCGATTCTGAAGACAGTGAGTTTGACGACGACGACTGCAGTGATATCGATGAGGATACGCCGTTAGCTGTGCCACTTGAATAACCAAGGACGCATACAAAGGTATGGTTTTTCTTTCTCTATTTGTATATTACTTTTCTATTCTAAGTGAACACTGCGATTACATTTAGGTATAATAAACGCGTAACGTTCTGACGAAGCGAAGGGAAGCTTGGCAACCGCGCGGTTGCACCGTATCGGCTCTCAAGAAACGTCAAGAGGTTTGGACCGCACAGTAATGTTTTATTCAACAAAACTGTACCTATAATTACGGCGAACTGAGTAATATAGAACTAAACTCCATTGCTGGCCCAGTAGTGGCATCATTTTACTTTCTCTACACGTACTATGTGCATAGTGTATAGAGAAGGTATTGCATTCCACTAAAATTTGGTACCGAAATTTCACCGGAAATGCATGTTTTTAGGTTCCCTGTATAAAAAAAGCATTTTTAGAAAAAGGTCCGTGTATTTGTATCCGTGAGTCCATAAACCCCATAACCCAAAAACGAAAATTCAGTAAAATACCAAACTGAATATTTAAGTTCAGTATCCTTCAGGGATGTGACACGAAGATTTTGAAAAAATCCCCTCACCCCAAACTACCCTTTACATGGAACATTTTTCGAAAGTTTGATTTTCTCAGAAATGGCTCTTACTATTTTCACTCGTTCTTGGTGTACGCAGACCAGTCTTTTTAGACCTTTGATGGTAAAAGAAGGGCTTTTAACAGTTAATAATTTTAATTGAAAGACAAAAATGATGTCAATTATAACACTTTAGATCAACAATTTTATTTCCTGAAAAAAGCGAAGATGTAATGGCACTTCATTTTAATGCAGGAAATATTGAATCCAAAGAACAAACCGTTACAAGCAGTGTAGAACGTAACTTGTAGAATTTCTGCCAAAAAGGTCAAATAAACAGTACAAAATAACCCATAAAGGTTTTTTCAATGGCACAGGATGAAAAACATGTAAACCAATTAAAGTGAAAAATGTTCTGTTAGCATAATTTTATAGTTAAATCTAAAACATGGTGAGCAGACCAGTCATGAGGAAGCTAATCCTCAGTGTCAATAACACTAACACATTTGTGAATACTACAAACTAAGAGCATTCTTGAAACGGATGTTTGAAGGTTAGACGCCATATTACGAGACAACAGTTATCAACACAAAACTTTACTTACAAAGTTGCAATACCTTACTCTATTTCTCAACGTAATCTCCATTCTGTCAAAACGTTTACTGTCACGTGGTACCAGTTTTTCAATGCTGATGTTACACTTTTCTACCGCCAAAGAACTTATTCATTTTTTTACTGCACAAAATGTTCGACCAATCATATTTTATATGCATAAGGTAAGTATATGGTGATTATGCAATGAACAAGTTTTCAGCGAGGGAATGGCGCATAATTTACTAGTAATCAAGGATTGCTTTGATAGTGTTTAACGCCGGCTTTTACTACTTGTGGCACCGCAGGCGATGACACTGGTGATACATGGAATGAAGATGGAGCACCGGTAGAATGCGATGGCGGGGGAAACAGAAACCCTGGTGAAAACCCGCCCCTGCGCTGCTTTGTTCACCACAAATCTCAATACGGTCGCTTGGGATCGAACCTGGGCCGTCCAGGATAAAGGATGCACCAGTGTGTACGAAAAATACTGAAGTGGAAGTTCATCAATCGTTATGGAGGAGTTGAAAGCAAATATTGATAAAAGAATTCAGAGAAACCGATGTTTCACTTTGGACAATGTACATGACTTTTTGGATGGGAAAGATTTCCCAGCCATGAAGACCTCAAAATGGCAGTGACATCTTGGCTCGGATCTTTAGTGTTGGAAAAGTATAGCACTGTATTGAAAATCTGGTACCACGTGACAATAAATACCTTGATAGCAAGGACCATTACTTCGAAAAATTAAGAGTAAAGTAGTGTAACTTTTTAAATAAAGTTTTGTTTTGAAACTTTCGTTATTATTTAATTATGCCAACTCGTCTATCAGTTTCTGGATAGGCCACGTATGTGTATAATGTTTTGATATTTGAGCGCCGCCCTGAGCTTTGCAGATACGAAATAGGAAAAACGATATTGTTCATAACCTTTAACAGGTCTACAAATATTGAGAATGTCTAAAAATAGTGTTGACACCCATTTTCAAACCAATTTTACTTTTGCTCGCTTTTAGCGCTTATATCACAAATAGGTATTTCGTGGGTGTTTACATAATATCAAACACCCGTCCAGTAAACATGGAATTTATCTTAGCAGTCATCAACCTCATTGAATTTTTACGCTTCTAGTAGGGTACTCGGTGGGTTTTGTGGTCGAATGAAATGAAGTTGAGTTTGTACAACATCGCTCTCAATGGATGACGCTGAAATACCCCTGCACGTCATAACATCTACCATTGAGATCGTAGCTTCGGGAAAGAGGCGGGCGGCGTTGCATCATAAAACGGGAAGAGCGAGAAACCATAAATCATCCAGAATAATATCTACCCAGTGCAGACATCTTTTAAAATACGCCTGAAAAAATTCTGTTCGTGAGTTTTCGAGGAAGCGGAACATTTCAGAATAATCATGATTTTTGAGGTTGAATCGATAGGGATATTGGAATAGCTACGCCAGAGATTTATCAAGGATATAACAGGAGACTTTTCTGTATATTTAACATCTAGTCTCTATTCTCATAAGTAAATAGCAACAACATCTTGTACTAAAACTCTTAATATGGCCTTTATTAATAGTAATTATTTGCAGTGTAGATATAACAATATTCGATGACAAATTAAGTAGCAGGTAGGAAAATATATAACTTAATTTCTGTATAATTTAAGCTCAGAGGTCAGACTAGTTCGTCAGCGATTTAATAAAAATGAAAACATTTTCATTCTCTACCAAAGTATTCTTAGATACGCCTATTATTCTATCCACATACTTCAAGTTAATTTAGATAGAAATTTGTATAACTGGTTTTATCACGTATTTTCTTTAGGTACAATGCGAATAGACGTGCTCCATTTTCATGGCTTTCTCTACATCTCTGAAACAAATTATTGTTAAAAAGCTCATTTTTCTATCTATTTTAAGATAATCGACATAAATATTAGCAAAATGGTCTTAATTACTTGCTTCCATGTAAGTAGAAGGTAAATAAGGGAATACACTAGGCTAAAACCATTGTCATATCTTTTAAAAGCTACTTGCCGTGTGGTTGAAATATGTTTCTATGTCTGAGAAAAGGTTTACAAATGTCCGTGTGAGAAAAGTTTAGGCATATTGAATCTGAAACAAATAACAGGGAATGTCTAAAAATTATCAGCTACACCTAAAAACACACATGACATAAACGTGATCTTCATGACATGTTTCAACGTGATCTTCATTTTTTGTGTAGTAAGTTTTTGTATATATCTTAAGGTTTACCAGTTACCCAAGGTTCAGTAAAATTCATTCCGAATAAAGAGGTCTTAAGAGGCTATTCCCAGAAAATTCAAGATATACATTTTATTTATCGTGTTAATATCTTTAATATCCGGTAATTTTAATCAAAATCGTTAGAGAAATTTTTGAGAAAATACGTTTTTTGAAAAGTTTTCCTTGTAAAGAGTAGTTGGGGACAGGGTGGATTTTCTTGAAAACATTTATGTCGCAACCTTGGAAGATACTGAACTTAAATAGCTTACCTAATTCTTAAATGAATTTCACTTGTATTTACGAGAAAGCAGGTAATAAGACCATACATGTTAATGTTTATCTCGATTAGTGAAGTAAACAGAAGAGTAAGCTTTTTAAGAACAAATCCTTACAGAGATGTAGAGAAAGACACGTGAATGGAACACATCAGATTTTTATTATCATACAAATTGGTATGCGACACATTAATTAACCTGGTACATCCTTGTTAAAGGAAAGGTAGTACATTATTTGAGTTATTAACGCCCTCAGGGTGTGATTAACGGACATGACATATCCGACATGCTACTGAATTTTTTGTGAGGGAACTCCCGTCATGATTTGCATAACAAAACGCTGTCTAGCGGCAATTAGCACACACTGCAACATTCGGCAGCTTGAGAACAGCATCCGCTTGCATGTGTGCAACCGCGCAAAACGATACAGGTATCCCTACTACTCTCTCTCTACACATACTATGTACATATGGTATAGAGAAAATATTGCATTCCACCAAAAATTCGATACCAAGATATCACCAGAAATACATGTTTTGCGACCCCCTGAATCAAAAAAAAAATCTGATGTGTTCTCTACATATATGTAACAAATTATTGTTAAAAAGCTTATGCTTTTATTTACTTCATGCTAATTGAGAAAAAATTAGCAGAAATATCTTATTACTTGTTTCCATGCAAGTAAAAGGGAAATAAGGGAGTAGCATATGCTAAAGCATTAGTCGAAAGCTGGTTGCTATGTGACTGAAGTTTCTTTATTTGTATGGACAGGAGTCGACAAATTCCCGTATGAGAAAGTTGTGTTTTTAAAGCTGAAACCAATAGCAACGAATATCTCAAACACGATCCACTCCACGAAAAAAGTTTATATAGTATAAATTGTGTGTTTTAAGGAGTTCCTCATTTTTTGATAAGTAAATTTTTATCTGTCTCTTATGGCTTGACAGTTATACAAAATTCCGTAAAATTGATTCAGAATAAAGTAGTCTTCAGAGGCTATGCCCAAAAAATTCAAGATATACATTTTATTTGTATATAGGTATGATATTCTAATCAAAATCGTTAGAGTCATTTTTCAGAAGATGAACATTTTCGAAAAATGTTCCATGTAAAGAGTAGTTGGGGGTGGGGGGGTTTTGTTGTAAATCTTCGTGTCAAATCCTTGGAATATGCTGAACTGGAATACCAAGCTTGGTGTTTAACGGACATACACACTTGCACACAGGGACCTTTTTCCAAAAATGCTTTTTTGGATTCAGGGGGAATCCAAATCCAGTGAAATATCAATTTTAGGGTGCATTACAATACTTTCTCTAAACACTATGTACATAGCATGTGTAGAGAAAGCAAAAAGCATTTCTAGACAAAGTTCCGTTCTACAGCAGTCAGACGATCTGCATGCCACTGGGCAAATTCAACCACAGTCGCGTGGCTGCTAAAAATTGGCACTCGGTTAAACGTGTCTCACTGTCAAGGTTGCGCCGCACCGACAAACTGGAGTTTGCTCTCCTCGCAATAAATGACAGTGGCTAAAATAACAGTGTCCGATACGCAGGCGACATAAAATGACCTCTTTTCGGCAGGAGGTGCGACAAGAGGTTTTCCAGGATTCAGGGAGTGCTTTGACTACCCGCAGTTTGTTTCCAGTAGTGCTGGACCATTCAGTCGCCCAACGAGAAAGAATGGTCCCTCGCAACACCGCCTTAAGATCACTAGCGGGAACGGAAGAAGAAAATATCCTGGAAGATGTAATTGATCTCTTGGCAGCAGAATCAGCTTTCTCGTTTCCCGCTACTCCCGTGTGACCAGGCACCCACAAAAACGTTACACGTAGACCTGCTGCCGAAAGCGAGTGAAGGCAATCTTGGATCCGCTGTATGATTGGGTGGTAAGTATACAGCGGACGAAGACTTTGGAGAGCACTCAGAGAATCGGAACATATTGCAGTGAGTGGCAGCGCATGTCGCCGCAATTAAAAAAGAGCCCGAAGAATACTGCTCAGCTGTAAAAATCGAACACTGTCGTAAAAGACGAAAAGTAAAACAGTGGTTATCAACCACAAAAGCACATCCACACCTTGATCATTCTTCGACCCGTCAGTAAAAATAAAAATGTGGTCGCGATGTTGGTCTTTAAGGGCTAAAAATTGGGATCGAAGGATGAAACCAGGAGTAGTCGACTTCGAAAAACATGAGGACCCTAGATAGAAAGAGCTGCCAGAGCGGATCCAATGAGGGAAATGGGTTTCTCGTATGGGAAGCACTGTAGGCATGGACATGCTCATTTGCCCTAGAAGTTTGCGAAAACGTACCCCTGGTGGTAAGAGGGCGAGGGAGCGAGAGGCGTAATTAGTGTCCAAAGAGTCATAAAACGTATGAATGAGCCGGGTGGTGAGGCATACTGGACAGACGGCAGGCGTAGCTGCACAAAAGAAACTCACGGCGATTATATAGCGGTGGTTCTGCAGCTTCCGCACAGACACTACTGACTGGGCTAGTGCGGAAGGCGCCAGTTGCTAGTCGTATGCCTTTATGATGAATGGTGTTTAAACGACGAAGGATAGACCGTCGCGCTGAAGAATAGACGATACACCCATAATCAAACTTGGAATGGACTAATGTACGATAGAGGTATAGCAGAACGCTCCTATCGGCTCCCCAAGATGTGCCACTTAAAACATGTAAAATATCAAGAGAACGTGTGCACCGCGCCTTCAAATAAGTTATATGGACAGACCAACATAACTTTCTATCAAATAGTAAACACAGGAATTTCGCTTCTTCAACAAACGGTAGTATATCTGTACCTAGACGGAGAGAAGGAGTAGGAAACTGCTTCCGGCGCCAGAAATTTACACAAACCGTCTTCTCGGCGGAGAAGTGAAAGCCATTTGCCACACTCCAGGAGGAAATAGAATCTAGACACTGCTGAAGACGACGCTCGAGCAGACAGGAAAGCCGAGCTGTGAGGTACACAACAAAATCGTCAACAAACAGCGACGAGGCAATCGCTGGGGGAAGGCAGTCAACAAGAGGGTTGATAGCTATAAGGAACAGAGTGACACTAGGTACTGAAACCTGAGGTACTCCGTTCTCCTGAGTAAAATAGTCAGATAAAACCGAACCCACACGCACACGAAATACCCGGTGTTTCATGAACTCCCGAATGAATCCGGGAAGGAGACCACGGAAACCCCACTGATGAATTGTACGGAGAATGCCAGTTCTCCAACATGTGTCGTAAGCTTTCTCTAAATCAAAAAATATAGCTACAGTCTGGCTTTTACTCAGGAACCCGTTCATATTGTGGGTCGAAAGAGACACCAGGTGGTCGATAGTAGATTGGTAATGACGAAACCCACACTGAACGTTCGACAAGAGGCCCCGAGATTCGAGACACCACATAAACCGCACATTGAGCATACGTTCCATAACCTTGCAAACGCAACTAGTTAGGGAAATTGGGCGGTAGCTGGAAGTTGGCGATCCTTGCCAGGTTTCAGAATGGGAACAACGGTGGCCTCGCGCCAGGCAGCAGGAAACGCACCTTCGAGCCAGTTGCGATTAAAGAGCTGGAGGAGAAAGAGCTTACCATCCGTAGACAAATGTTAAAGCAGTGACACATGTATGGCACCGGGCCCAGGAGCGGTATGCCTAGAAAAATAGAGGGCATGTTCTAGTTCACGAAGGCTAAAAGGGCGGTTGTAGTCCTCATGGTTGTCGGAGCGGAATGACAACTCCTGGGCTTCCAACGCAACCTTGTGGGGAATAGAAGCTGGGTCATAATTGGTGGAACTGGAAACTGTCTCAAAGGCTCTGCCCAAGGTGTCTGCGATAAGAGCCGGCTCCACCAGGGTGTCACCTCCTACCCTAAGACCGGGTATAGTGCACGGTTTTGCCTTACCGGCTACGCGCCTAAGTCGATCTCACACAATGGATGTGGGCGTGGAGCTATGAAAGCTCTCCACATAGCGCTTCCAAGAGGCCTTCTTACTTTCACGGATAATGCGCCGCGCTCTAGCCCTTAGTCGTTTATAGACTAATAAGTTATCTTCTGTTGGGTGACGTTTAAAAACCCGAAGAGCACTTCGCCGCGCACGGATAGCTTTGCCGCATTCCTCGTTCCACCAAGGAACCCGTGTACGCCTAGGTTGGGAAGACGTACGGGGAATGGAGCGTTCGGCGGCGGCTATGATAACGGAAGTTAGATGCTCAACCATGTTATTGACAGTGAGACATTCGGCAACGGAAAAATGGTAGGCGAGTATAAAGTGACCAATCTGCTTTGTTAAACTGAAATTTTGGGGTACCAGTGGTTGGAGGAGTACAATGAAGGAGTGTAATAACAACTGGAAAATGATCACTGACGTGAGCATTAGAGAGAGCATTTCACTCCAAACGGTGTGCAAGCTGTGCTGAACAGAGACTTAAATCGAGGTGAGAAAGGGTGCCGGTAGAGTCTGAGAGAAAGGTAGGTTCACTAGTATTCAAAAGAGATAATCAGCTGGTCCGGAAGATCGCTGAGTAAGGTTCCCCTCGCACACGCCCTCGGAGATCCCCAAAGAGGGTGATGGGCGTTGAAATCTCCCACCAGAAGATATGGTGAAGGTAAGTGCAAAACTAAATTTACAAGTTCGGCAGCGGTGAAGGGAGACGAAGGTGGAACATAGATACTACACACTGAAAAATTAAACCGGGAAGAGAAAGGTGGACAGCAGCAGCCTGCAGTTGAGTGGTGAGTAGAACAGTTCGGAAACACATGTCAGGTACCAGAACCAGAGAACCGCCGTGTGCAGGAGATCCCTCATCCGGTTCCAGATCGAAGCGAACCGGGGTATACCGATGTAAAACAAAGGTATCTCGAGGGCGAAGTTTGGTCTCCTGCAAACAAACGATAAGGGGTGAATAAGACTGGATTAAAATATCCAGTTCGGGCCGATGGGTGCGTATACCACGTATATTCCATTGGAGGATGGACATAAGGAGAACAGTAAGAAGGCTGCTGTTCATTATGCGTGCGCCTGTAAGGGAGCAAATTAATGGTTGCCCGGGACCGGTGGGTTCAGTTTAAGTTTTCTCTTTTTCGTTGGGCTTCGGCTCCGTCTAGTGTGGTCGCCAACCGGACACAATTCCAAACTGCCATCGCTGGTATCAGTCAAGTCGTGCGGGTGCGGTTAGGAGAGCGAGAACGACTTATACGACGAACGGGCGATTTACGAATCAAGCGGGCAGAAACAGTGGCGGAAGATGTAGATGGCACAGAAGAAGAATGTGGCGCTACCTTTGGAGGAGAAATGTATTCGGAGGATGCGGTCTGGATACCTATAGACACACAGGCACGAGGACCAGGGAGCGTCTTAACTATAGCATCCTGTTTCCGCACCGGCTGGCGGACAGCAGCGGAATATTTCAAAGGAGTAGTCGGGTGAAGGTCGAGATAACGTTTCCGTGCTGCCTGAAAAGTTAAATTGTCTTTGATTCTGATCTCCTGTATGGTCTTCTCCTCGATAAAACGGAAACATTCTTTAGAGCTGGATGGATGCGCCTCTCCACAGTTGACACAAATGGGGCCTTGAGCGCATACAGAGCCATCGTGTGCGTTTTGTTCACATTGCGCACAAACCGGCGAGTTGTTACAACGTTGTTGCGTATGTCCAAACTTCTGATAACGGTAACAGCGCATTTGGGTTCGGGATATAAGGCCGCATGGGCGCTCTTTCATAACCGCACATAATATAAGCCGGTAAGTCAGTTCGCTCGAAAGTCAAGAAGACTGTACGCAATGGGAACGGCTTGTCATCCCGTTTGCCAATTAATTTATAGGCAGCAACTACAGCTTGATCGGAAAGACAGTTCACTATATCCTCGTTGGTTAAACCATCCAAACTGGAGGTCGTCACCACACCTCGGCTACTATTTAAAGTTTTGTGCTTCTCCACCTTAATGTGGTAAGAACCCAAAAGAGAAGCACTCAGGAGCTTGGCGGGTTATTCTGAAGTGGCTATCTCAATTAAGAATGTGCCATCTCTACATCTTGTTGCATTTGTGACTTTACCGCAAATCCTGTCCAGTTCCTTTTGTATATAAAAAGGACTGAGGTCTTTCATTGTCTTGTTTTCACACATCAAACGCATAACAAAAAAAAAAAAAAAAACAAAAAAAAACGTGGTATTGAAGGGGTGAGGAGCCATGATGGTATAGTCCCCCTTCCGGAACCGTCGGCGTCAGCCTGCCATCCGGGGGATACAAGAAAAGACACCTAAATATTTCGGTCTGTGCCGACCAGAAGCACCCGCTACAGGCCTGATCTCAAGGAGTACGTTAGAGGAGTTAACCCTCCGACTATCACTACTGACCAGTATGCGACAGTTTCACCGATGGAAAGCCTGACTTTATGCCCCTACTACTGGAGTAACCGCCAGTGGCTCCCCACTATAGGCCACGCCGCCTCTAAGGAGTCAGCTTGGTTTCAGGGGACTTGTGATTGATTACATCGGGCCTCAGACAGCGGTAACACGTTGGGTCCGCCCGATCAACCCGGCCACTCGCGGTCGCCGAGCTGCTCGAGGGGACCCGGCTCCATGGAGCTACGTGGGTATACATGCCATCGAAACGGCTACGCACCTAGTGTCGCACGAAAGGGGTAGTGAGGAGGGCCCACTCAACCTTCACATTTGAGACCTCCGAAGAGCGCACAAGTTGAAAGCTGCGCCCAAACCGTGGGACAGGAACCACGGAGATAGGAAAGATCCCTGTTGGTGAGACAGGAGTTCATAAATCTAAAGACCTAAAACCTAAGAAGTTTATAAACTTAGAAGAGGAAGCGGTTATCATAATGTGGAATATAAAGTGTAATATGAAGACTTCAACGTGGTTGTGACAGATGGGAATGAGCGAACGAAATGGGTGTGAATGGCTTGGGCACGCCAAACCCGTACTAACAATGTTAGCCCCTGGGGAGTAATAATCCTAAGGTCCTAAGAACTAATGATCTCCGTAAGTCTAGAAGAGGAAGAGGATGTTATTGTAAAAAACGAAAAACCAAAAGCAGAAAAAAGACGTGGCAACACCGGATGGCGATGGGTAGGGTGAAGTGGCGGTGCGCGGCCCGGGAACCCCCGGGTGCGCCAAACCCGTACCTACCGTAGTAGGCCCCTGGGGGGAATTTACTCTAAGCATCTATTATATTCATGTGCAACATTTTCGTACAACCTAACCTAAAAGCTAATGTCAATAGGTTTATTTCTTAAAGAACGTTAATTAATATTACACTAATGAGTATGAATAACAAAGACAGCAGCGAAATGGGCATTAATGGTTGTCATAACTTTCATTTTGTTCTTCTAAATATTGGCTTCCCAATCCATTGTATTTTTTCTCACATCATTATTCGTATGCAGTTCATGCACATCACTAATGGCTTCTTCTTTGCTTTTATATATTTCCATTCTTTTGTTTTTATAATAATTCTGTTTGGAATTGTACAGCATATAATGTGATTCATAATAGGAAATAGGTTGGCAGTTTGGCTGTAGCCACTGAACAAGTATGGTGTCTACCATTTTATTTCCTAATCGCAGATGTGATCAAAGGTGTGATAGTTTTACTACTGAAGTATTGCATAGTTTGATATGGCCAAAGATGCTATATTACACTACAAAATGTTTTATCATATCTATTTGATCACAGATTCGTGACACAGAAATCTGATAATGTAATATAGGCCTAAGTGTCTGTATGGGATCACATAGAATAACAATGCATCATTGGTAAAATATAACATGTCCGGCTTGTAGGCCATGGTCGAATATTAAAATTATTAAAACTTGACGTTTCGTCCTCAGCAGTGGAGGACATCCTCAGAAATAAAAATATTAATATTCGGGCCTACAAGCCCGGATATGTTATATTTTACCAATAATAACACCAGCCGTGAAAGCCTACGAGCTTAACAATGAATTATTTAGTGGAATACTATGGAGGAATGTAGAAAATAGACATATGTTGGAATCATTACATTGAAGTTGGATGTTGTGGATGCTGTCCTGCATTTCAATGTCGCAACAATGTTAAAGGAACTTTTGAGAAGAATGAAGATTTCTCCTGGCAAATTCACTGGAGCAGAAGTATTGGAAGCGGGCACCGGGGTAAAACCAGGTCAACAAAGACAACGAAAACGAAGGTACCTCAGGAAAAGAAAAAGTTGAAAGAGGATAAAAGTCTTCGAAAAGAGGGCCTAATGTTCGGTGCAGGGGAGTTTTAAAAGTGGCAAGTATCAACAATACATTATAAACATTGTCAACTTGCATTGTTCGTTTACTCAAGCGAACAAATTGCAACACTTTTATTCACCTGAATCTAGAAGATGTGCAGTAAAATAGCAAGAAGAAGTTCATTGTAATTCAGATTAAAGCAATGAATAAACATTTTTGGGGGGCAAACTGATTAATATTTATTTGAAACTAAGTTTTTTACTTCAGAACAATATTACCTGAATGCTGGCGAGTTTAGAGAAACATAATTTAATAAGATGTGCCTTTGTTTCTGCTAGGATTTTTTAAAAATGTATATATGTTTACTATAATATATAATTTTGGTAAATACACAAACTTGATTTAAAATATGTAAGCACATAATTTTCATAGTCTAATAGTAATTGAGGTAGGAAAAATTAAAAATGTGTGGTTGACACACACTCTTCAAACACCGGTATATAAAATAAGAACTAATGGAGTTGGCGCCGCAGTTATGTTTGCGACTTGTATTCGAAAGGTCGTGGGCTCGATCCCAGACCACGCACTCTGACTTGGGGTTTTTTCGTGATTCCCACTTGACACTTAGGGGTGCTTATTCTCCGCGACTTCTTTTCCATCATTCGCTTTCATGCCACTTCCTGATCTTTCAAGGTTCATGATATCTGGGAGCAATGGCACATGGCGCGGTCTTAGTGCGTGAGGTGTCCCCACCGTTGTCTAGCTTTTACAAAATCCCAACTTCATATTTGAAGGGTTGGTGAGCTAATTCTTAGTGGCCAACAGGCGGACAAAGCGCCGATAATATGCTCTCCGCCAACGCACCCAAAAAACGGTGTCCGAGATACGTGGTTTAATGTTGCAAGAATGGACTTTTAGAGATTAGAGTATGTTAACTTCGGGGGACACCTCGGCAACTGCGACCAAGTACTGAGCTACTGTGGACAATCAACCCCGGGGGGAAGGGATGAGAGTACGGGAAACCACACGCCAGCACACGAAACGACGGAGCTAAGTTCAGAGACGCACGGAAGTCTCTAACAGTTCACTGAAGCGCAGCCTTGGCACGCCATGGAGGCTATACAGGCGCCGGGAGGCCGGAAAGAGGCCTATACAACAGCATCTAGCCTCAATCAGTGGAACTAGGGGGAAGAGAGTTTTATTCAGAGTAAGCAACCATGCCATCTGCCTGCAAAGCCTCAAGACGCACCTGCGCCGACCTGAAAGATGAAGAAGGGAAATGAAATGAAGGAAAAGGAACAGTGATAGATATACAGATCTTCAGCATTCGCCTAAGCGGCCCCAGGAAAACCACGGAAAAAACCAGGGCTAGAATACGCGGTCAGCGGGAATCGAACCGAACCTCCCGAATGCCAGTTCCAGACGAAGAACCTCAGCCACTTGAATGAATTTTTCATGCTCTATCATTAATTTTCCCCATTAATGTAATGCAAATTGCCAGTATGTTTGAGGTTTTGTTCTCTTTGTACTGTCGCAGTCTCAGAAAATTGATTACATTTCATTTCCTTAAATTGCAGACGTACTTCTGGCAACTTTACATTTTGGATCCTAATTAACAAACAAATTTAATACTGCAGATGTAGAAGTTATCACTGTCTAAACTTTCTCCCAAGTTACTTCAGTACCAACCAGCATACAAAGTTGTAAACTTGTAGTTACATGATGGAAGCGAGATGTCGACTGCCACCTGAGGCAGTCGGTGATATACTTGATGGCAGGCGCCACGGCAGAAACTCTAGTTTATCTTCAGCACCACATGCGTTCGGATAATTCTGTTTCAACATAACTTAGATACCACTAAATAAAAGTGGGAAACATTCTGGTACTTAGTATCCGCTTCGAGAAACTTAAGGAATTAAGTAGATATTAAAACCTCTATACCTCCCGATTAATATATTGTTAAATTCATATCCCATTATTTCAAACTATTTAAACATTATAGTATCATTTCTACAGGGTATATATGTATTGTCTTTTAAATCACTGGACTAGTTTTATTCAGTAAGTTTCATATTTAATCAGGGGAGCTTGAATGGTGAAAATTGCAAACATAAATAAATACATAAAAAGATAAAAATAAAAAAAAAAAAAATAATAATAACAAAAATAAAAACCTCCAGTTTTTATGCACCTTTGTAACTTAACATTTTTACTTTCTCTACACGTACTATGCACATAGTGTATAGAGAAGGCATAGTACTGCAACAAACAATTCGATACCAAGATTTAACCGGAAGTACATGTTTTGGGATTTCCTAAATCTAAAAAAAACATTTTTAATAAAAGGTCCGGTGGGTGTATGTGTGTGTATGTGTGTGTGTGTGTGAGAGAGAGAGAGAGAGAGAGAGAGAGAGAGAGAGAGACTGTGCACAGCACAGTTCTAAAATGAAACGACCGCTAAACACCGAACTTTGTAATTATGTTCAGTATTTTCCAAGGTTACGACAGGAATATTTTCCAGAATGTCTCCCACCCCAAACTACTCTTTACATGGAAAAAAATTCGAAAATTTTTATTATCTCAAAAATGGTACCAACGATTTTGATTAAAATATCGTATATTAAAGATTGTTTATTTTGAATATTCTGGGAATAGTTTCTGAAGACCTCTTTATTCTGGACGAAATTTGTATAACTGGTAAACCCTAAGAGATAGACAAAAACCTACTGCACAAGAAATGTAGATCTCTTTAAAACACATAATTTATGTAATATGTTGTTTTTGTTTGTAGAGCTGACCATTTCTGAGATAATCCTTGTTATTGGTTTCAGCTTTAAATTTACTTGTCCCTTTCTCATACAGGAATTTGTCTGACTATACCAACAAAAGTATTTAATCAAAAAGCAGCCAGCCTCTAAAATTTTGACTTAACCCTTTAGCCCCATTATACTCCCTTATTTCCGTTCTACTTAAGAGGAAGTAAGTAAAAAGACCACTCCTGCCAATTTTATATCGATTAGCATGAAATAGAGGAATAAGCTTTTTAACAACAATTGTTGCAGAGATGCACAGAAAATCATGTGAATGGAACACATCAGAACTTTTGTTATTGAATTTACGAAAAGGATTAAACAAGAGAAAATTTTGAAAACAGAGGAGGTTTTTAAACTAAGCCGGAATTCGGTTAAATTCTTGCATTTATTTTCTATAGCAAACAATGTTCGCCCTTCTATTGAACTCTAGGCAGGGAGGGGAGGGGGGCAGAAGGCAGCGCACTTTTGTTAAAGGTTTACATAAGTTGGTAAGGGTCTGCTTATAACGAATAGAACTACGTGAAGTATCAAGTATTTACATAAATATTTATAGTTATACAGTTATAGAAGCATGGAAGAGACGAAATGTTTGTAAACTAAGAAGAAAGGCAAAATAATGATGCGTTAGATTATTCATGTAAAATGGGAGTTAGTAAGAGAACAAGTGAAACCACTAAGACTATTCAGAAAATTTAGTGCATAGCATAAAAGAGAATCGAATGAACGGACCTGTAAGGACGCCATTAAATAGAAAGCAAAAAGGGCGAGGGAAACAAAAACACGATAGTTTATCACAATATAATGGAATAACGCAAAACACAGTGCAGCACATCGTTCAGTCTTCACAGTCATAAAATATTTCACCCATCTGAATGCAGTTTTACCGTAATACAACGAGAATTCCAACTTTTATCGATAAATTCCCGAGAGAAATTTGTTTCGAGTGAATTTATCTAGAGAAAAGTTGTGGCTCGAGTTGTATTTAATAAGAATATTTCGTGAATAACGTATTTGACCTTGTATTCGTCTGCATTACACTTCCTCATATTCATTGTCCAATCTTTCAAAAATGTGGTAATCTCCTGGGTTGGAGAGTTTGGCAAGAAATCATGACCTCGTGTCTTACAGAATTCGTTGCTTAACTGGTTCCACAAACACTCACTCACTCACTCTCTCTATCTATCTCTCTCTCTCTCTCTCTCTCTCTCTCTGTTGTTTTTAGTATTCTGTGGCTTTGAGTTTTCAATTAATATGTCTATTTCAGCGATAGACATTTCCTTAAAATGTTTTGAAACCTCCATCACTATGTACGAGAATGTCACTGCACACTGATACTATTATGAGACGAACATCAGTTCAGAGAAAAAAAATGAACGTGGGTGCGATAAATTTAGAATAACTAATGCAGGCGTGTGTGATAAAAAGCTATCAAAATGCAGAAACAATGAGTTCCGATTGGTGGGAACTTTACACGCCAATGTACAGGATTGGCCACTTCCTACGATCACGTGTCATGAACGAAATAATCAAGAGTAAAACATGCTGATGCCTTACAAAATTAAAGCTTTTGTCATTTCATAACTGCATATCTGATATCGTTTTATGTCTATAAATAGCATTTCGAAGTTCTAAAAATATAGAGGAGAGATAAGGTAAGGTAAATAACGTCTTAGAATAGCTTTGAATAGCAGATGTTTCAATATTTAGAGATGATGGTATTGAATTGGTAAATCTATCGCAGCAGTGCGCCAAAGTTCTGGTAACACTGTGCTCCATTTCACCGATACTATCTTTTAAGCATGAGATGAGCTTTAGATGGCCACTTTAGTAATTAAACGCCAGGTCAACTCCGTTCTACTGTTGGAGCTTGTGTAACAAAGGACTTGTGCCTTTATTTACCTCCTCCTGCGGCTAGTGTCTAACAAGTCAATTTCGGTGCAGTCTTGCATAAATACAAATCGAAAAGTAACGCACAATAATCTTTTTTACAAAAAAAAATTTAATAGTTAAAAAAACATGAAAAACAAAAGTATTAAAAAAATCACAAATGAACTTGCACCTTTTACCTACTTTTCCACAGTGTCACCAACTTTCTCAACACATTTGTCCCATCGTAATTACAGTTTCAATATGTCCTGTTCGTAGAAGCCCGTGGGGTATAGCCATCTGCGGACTGCTGATTTCACTGCCGCATCTGTCGCAAAGCGTTGGCCTGCCAGGAATTTATTCATAGGACCAAATAGATGAAAGTCCGACAGTGCAAGGTCCGGATTGAATGGTGGATGCTGAAGGACCTCCCAACCAAATGTGGTGATATTACTGACAAACAACAGCATCAACATGGGGGAGAGCATTGTCATGAGAGTATCGTCAGCTTTAATGTGGTGGCGTTTGTCATGAAGAACACAACGCAACTACATCAAAGTTTTAATGTAGACTACAGCATTCTCAGTGGTGCCGTGTTCAGCAAAGTCTACCAATAAAACACCATACATATGCCAGAACTGCCACAGGCACTTCCCTAGCAGATTGAGTCACTGTGAAGTTATCTTTACTGGGGAAACAGCATGTTTCCAGTCCATACTTGCCTGCTTTGTTTCGGGCGTGTAGTGGTATGTCCCTTGACTCATCACCAGTGATGATTCCTTTCAATAAATCATGTCCTTCTGCAGTGTTCCGCGTTAAGTGATCCAAACTTGTCATCATTCGCTGGCGCTTGTGGTTGTCTGTCAGGTTCTTAGGCACCCAGCATGTGGCATGAACACCTTAGGAAATGTTGAACTGTTGCGATAAGGTTCACAGTTGCACACGCTCGTCATTCAAAGTTGCCGCCTCAATGTCTTAGACATTCTGCGGGGTTGCAGCTGTTACCCTGCAGCGTGACGAATTACTAAGGTTTACACGGCCCTCTTGGAAGAATGCGCCTCACCTAGAGCAACGGTTACCAACCGGTGTACCCCGGCACCCTAGGGTGCCGTGTGATTGGCTAAGGGGTGCCGCGAGATATTGAGATAAACAAACAAAAAATACCTTCTACTGAAGCCTTAAGTCTTGTAAGGTCTTGAAATAAAATAAGTCAAATCAATTACTCTCATGCACGGCAGATGGTGATAGTGGTCGATTCATTTCAATAATTCAGTTATACTAGTATCCCACAGATGGCATTACAGCTCTACCCTTGCCGAACATTCCCGAGACTACTCGCTTCCTCACGAACATTCCCGAGACTTCGACAGATGACAGATAAAAGTGTACGCCGCTTGGCGCTTTCAGTTGTCTTCCTCGCGTTGATTCACAGTGTTTAGCTATGCATAAGTTCATTGTTAAACGTAAACGCCAGGACAGTGAAAGTGAACAGTCGGCTCCTACTGCTTGCTTTAAGAAGTCAAATCTTACAGTTTCTCCCGGACCGTCGAATTCAGCACATAAAGAAGACAAACGAAAGAAAAGAACATACCAGGACAGTTACTGAGCGTATGGATTTAAGTGGAATAACAACGAGGAAAACCCTATCCCTGTGTGTTTAGTTTGTGGCGAAACACTTAGCAACGAGGCCATGGTACCTAGCAAACTGAAGCGGCATCTTACAACAAAGCATCCTAGTGTGTCGCAGAAAAGTGTAATGTATTTTTCACATATATTAGAAGGGTAGAAGAAAACAGCTGTGCGAATGGTTAAGAGAATGACCATAGGTGATACTGCTCTTGAAGCCTCATTTAAAGTAGCAGAACTGATAGCTAAAAAAAAAAAGAAACCTCATACTCTTGGAGAGGAAATCATTGGCCCTGCATGTCAAGTTATAGTTTCAACAATACTTGGCGAAGGAGCAGCTAATCAAATTTCGAAAGTTCCTCTGTCCAACAACACAATCAGCCGCAGGATATCTGAAATGTCATGCAATATCAACGAACAAGTCACGGAGAAAATAAAAACTTATAGAACATTTGCTTTGCAAGTAAATGACAGTCTCGATATTGGTGACAAACCGCAACTCCTCGGTTTTATCAGATATATTGATGAAAAAGATATTAGTGAATAGTTTCTGTTCTGTAGACCGCTGGAGACTACAACCACAGGCCATGATATTTTCGTTTCTATTAATTCCTATCTCAATGACCATGATCTTTCATGGAAAGACTGTTGTGGTATATGTACAGATGGTGCACCATCTATGTCTGGGAAAATTAAAGGTTTTACTGCCAGAGCTCTCAATTAAAATCCATCCATTATTATAACTCACTGTTTTCTGCATAGAGAGGCATTAATCGTGAAAGCGTGTAATGAAGATTTTGCTGAAGTGTTTAACCAAGTTGTGAAAATGGTGAACTATATGAAGTCTCGACCTTTAAAGTGCAGAATTTTTGAACAGTTATGTCGCGCAACGGATGCAGCTCATACCTCTTTGTTACTTCACACAGAAGTATGGTGGTTGTCGCGGGGTCGTGTATTGAACCGGTTTCTCGAACTTAAAGAACAGCTAAAAACTTTTTTTAAGGATGAAAATCAAGACATTTCATGAGCTCTTACTAAGTGATTCTTGGTGTTCTGAACTGTCGTATCTGGCAGATATTTTTCATTAGCTGAATGAACTGAATGTTTGGATGTAGGGTCAACATGAAACAATAATCTCCTCAACCAATAAAATGAAAGGTTTTAAAAGAAAACTTAGTTCTTGGAAGTCTGCAGTTCAAAAAGGAGATTAGTCGAACTTTCCATCTCTTCTTAATGTGGCAGGAGATAAATATCTGGGGAAAGACCGCATTTGTGATCACTTATCAAGATTGCAAGATGCAATAGATGCGTACTTTCCAACTATTTCCACTATGAATGTCGACTGGGTTGTCTCCCCATTTGATTTCATAGATAGTGCAGAGGAAATAGATTTCACTGCTTGCGAACGAGATGAATTTATTGATCTTTGCGCTGATTCCACACTCAAATGTAAGTTCACCAAGAGTGAGGCGTCGGTAGCTAGTTTTTGGCTTCAACGGAGAGAGGAGTACCCTAACCTAATGAAGAAAGCAATTAACGCACTTTTGCCCTTTTCAACATCCTATCTATGCGAGCAAGCCTTCTCTGCTATGGTGACAATAAAATGCAAAGCAAGAAATAGACTGAATAACCTTGAGGATGATTTGTGTGTTTCACTGTCAACTGTAAGACCCGACATCACATATCTGTGCTCTAAGCATCAATCACAAGTTTCACATTAATCATTAATCGATCAAAATTTATTGATGTATTTTTACTCAGTGATTGTAGTAAAGTTTACTGTATTATGTTATGGTGTACGTTATTATTATATAATATTTCAATAAATGAACATATTAAGCTTAATTTTCTTTTAATTCAAGGAAGGGTGCCCCTGGTGTTTAATGTTATTCCCAAGGGTGCCGTGAACTTCAAAAGTTTGGGAAACACTGACCTAGAGACATTGCTACGGTACATATAATCATCGCCACACACATCACGCATGAATTTCACTCCGTTTATGCCCTTTGGCCCACAAATATCGAACTATACCTCTCTGCTCTTCACACGTGGACAACAGTAGCATGCGCACCATCTTTGGAGAGTAGTTCACGCTTCTCTCGCTAGATCTACACATGAAACAAAAAATACCCTCAGTAGTGAAAACCTCAAACCATATTTGTGTGAAATTGCAACATTGCAGCCACAATACCAAGACAGAAAAAAAAAAAAATAATGTGTGTTACTTTTCGAACAGCCCTCGTAATTTCAAGTGGGAGTATTTCTAAGTTTCTACTATACCCTAGTTCGCGACCTTTCAGTAACTACATACATCACAATTATTATCGAATGTCTGTATGTTGTTTCCACTATGGTACATACACTGTCACAAATCCGTCAGTTATCATCCGTGCAGTTCCAATTAACGGATGCTATGGTCGCATTGGAATTGCAAAACTGCAATTGTCTGTGGCATATGCTAGGGACTGCATGTTCCCAGATGAAAAATAAATTTATGATCACTATGTCGGGTGAAAACAAATGAGAAACAAGAATTTCTAGTCCAATGTCGGCGATACATTTTCTATATTTCTCATTACAGCGATACACTTTATGTTTCTTATTACAGCGGTACATTTTCACTTACTCTAGCACGTATGTACAATTTACATAGTATTTCACTCCAAAATTTGGTACTGAGATTTCCCAGGAAATATATATTATGAGACCCCTGAATTGAAAAAAGCCGATTTAGAAAGAGGTCAGTGTATATATTTGTGTGCGGGGAAATCATAGCTCAAAAACAAAAATACCGTTAAACACCAAACTTGGTATTTAAGTATGGTATCTTCTAAGGATGCGACACGATTTTCAAGAAAATCGTCCCACCCCAAACTACCCTTTACTTGACAAAATTTTCGAAAATTCTCAAAACATATTTTCATATTTCTAAACATTTTCAATATGCTCATATTTCTCAAACATAGCTCTAACGATTTTGATTAAGATACCACATATGAAAGCCAGATGTATATCTTGAATTTTCTGGGAATAGCTTCTGAAGACGTGTTTATTCTGGATGCATTTTGCATAACTAGTAAACCGTAGGACCAGTAAGACATAAAAAGGCACCACACAAAAAATGTAGATCTCGTTAAAATTCATAGTTTATATCATATACATTTTTTTCGTGGAGTTGACCGTTTTAGAGATATTCTTTGTTATTATCTTCATTTTTAAATTACTTAAACACTTTTCATGTGGGAACTTGTCAACTTTTGGCCACGCAAAGAAACGGATTTCAATTCCATAGCAACCACATTTTAAGTCGCCCTCCGTGGTGTAATGGTTACCATGCTAACTTCATATAGCTAAGGTCGCGGGTTCAAACCCGGTGGAGGACGATGGATTTTTTTCGGGAGTAAAAATCCTTAGCATGGCTTCCTTCGGAAGGGAAGTAAAGCCGTTGGTCCAGTGTCGTAGATTTACGGCACGTAAAATAACCTCAAGCCTGATAGAGAAACTTAAGCGGTATTTCACACCCAATATAGAATGGGGCGCTGAGAACCACAGCAGAGCGCCCGTAATTAAAACACATTTTAAAACGCGACTGTCGCTGTAGCCTAGTGTATTCCCTACTACTTAGTAATAACACCGTCTTAGCATGAAGAAATAGAAAATTAACTTATTAACATAATTTGTTACAAATATGTAGAGAAAGTCATATGAATGGATCACATCAGATTTTTGAGTTAACACAGTTTAAACCACATCGGAGAACGATTAAATGGGGACCAAATACTAATACTCAAAGTGTGTTGTAATCCTGTTCGTTTATTGAAATTTAATGTAAATTTACAAATTATGTATTCCTTTTAGATTTCAAAAGTAATTGCACATGTAGAATAATATAATACGAGTATAGCTTTATTGCTTTAGAACAGTGACAACTATGCAACATTATCCTTCCTTTCTTGATTGAGAAATAATGTAAAAGCTGTATATTATACCTCCGGTCTAGAAAGAGGGTGAGAAATTAAATTATAGTGTGTAATTGAATAACCAGCGTAAAATATATTATACGGCATTTTAATATTTCAAAACAAAATAAGGGGAAATACGTTCATTATTCTCACCTCCGAATTTTTACTTTCTCTACATGTACTATGTACATAGTGAATAGAGAAGGTATTGTATTGCACTAAAAAATTCAATGCCGAGTTTTCACCGGAAATGTATGTTTTGTGACCCTTTGAATCCTAAAAAAAATGCATTTTTAGAAAAACGTCCGTGTGTGTTTCTGTCTGTGTGACTTGGGCAGCATAGCTCAAAAACGAAAAGACCGTTAAAAACCAAACTCGGAATTTAAGTTTGGTAACTTTCAAGGGTGCGCACGAGGAAAATACCCCCATTCCAAGCTACGCTTTACATGGAAAATGCTTCCAAAATTTTGTGTTTCTCAAAAATCGCTTAAAACGATTTTGATTAGAATGTTTAATATTTAAGATATTTTTATGACAAATAAAAATTATATAAATTTTCTGGGAATAGCCTCTGAAGATATGTTTATTCTGGATGAATTTTGCGGAATTTTGCAAAACTGGTAAACCGTAAGAAATAGAAAAAATCAGATGTGTACCATTCACATGACTTTCTCCATATCCCTGCAACAAATAATTCTTAAAAAGCTTATAATTCTATTTACTTTATGCTAATCAGATAAAAAAATTATCAGAAAAAGTCTTATTTCTCGCATCCTTGTAAGTAGAAGCGAAATAAGGGACAACCGTAGGTTAACGTGATAATCAAAATCTGGTTGCTATGTCAATGAAGTTCCTTTGTTTATATGGATAGGAGTTGACAAGTTCCAGTATGAGAAAAGTATACGTTTTTCATAGCAGAAACCAAAAATAAGGAATGTCACAAAAACGACGAACTTTTTGTGAAAATGCTTTTTTGGATATTGGGGACCCTAAAACATATATTTCCGGTGAAACCTCGATATCGAATTTTTGGTGGAGTGCAATACCTTCTCTATACACTATGTACATAGTGCGTATGGAGAAAGTAAAAAACTTACCACACAAAAAAATGTAGAGCTCGTTAAAACACACAATTTATGTTACATACATTTTTTCGTGGAGTTGATCATTTTTGAGATATTCCTTCTTATTGGTTTCAGCTTTAAAATGCTTATCCTTTTCTTATATGGGAACTTCTCAACTTCTGGCCACGCCAAGAAACGGATTTCTATCTCATAGCAGTCACATTTTAAAACATTTGACTGTCGATTTAACCTAGTGCATTCACTTACTTCCCTTCTACTTGAAGGAACTAAGGAATACAGTCATTTCTGCTAATGTTTGTCTTGAATAGCATGAAGAGATTGAAGAATACAGCTATTTACAATCATGTGTTACAAAGATGTAGAGAAAGTAATGTGAATGGAACACATCAGATTTTTTGTTGAGTTTTGAATATTAAATTTACTTATATTAATTATATTTATTTATACGATGTGCAGAAGAGTCATTTGCGGTACAAATTACAGTCTTATATATATCTGCTTTAACAACGTATAATGTTGGGAGTATTCTACACCAGCATTAGGTGTGGATCTATGTCGCTTAACCATAGCATGTTAAGTAAACTATTAAAATTCCCAACATGTACATTTTAATATTAAGCGACTGCCTCTAACATTTATGTTCTTTGCTACGAAAGCTATTTTTCTATCGACTCTGCAATCATGACACATACTCTGCAGAAATGGCAAATTTGGCTGTAATAATACTGTGCTGAAAGCATTAGCAGCGCGACTGCAAATAGCTGCGGCAATGACATCTAGCGGAGCTGTGTGTTATTATGTCCCGGAGTTCTATTGGCACTGTATTAATGGAGCATTATGGAAATATTCATCTTCGCTAAAGGCTTCTAATTTTTCCGAGCAGAACTGATCCATTCCAGCTATTTAAAAGGATGGTGCTAATCTATGTCAATATTAAACAGAGGGAGTATTTGGTTTATAAGTGGATGTGTCCAGGAGAAGCTCAGAAACCATAACATTGATTTTAGCTTCAGGAATATAAGGACTAAAATGCTTAAAAAGTGTAAAGCTTCCCTAGAATGTCGGTTGTTTATTTATTTATTATTATTATTACTACTACTACTATTATAAGTAATACTACGAGTGTTTTCATCTTGTCGATAATTCACGATCGGTGGAAGATAAAAACACGGGTTGTATTCGACACGACAATTCAGCGAAATAGACTATTAATAATTTATAATATACGTATAGGAAGAAAGATTTTATGAGTAATACTTAACGTTAGTTCTCAAACGTAGCTGACGCATTGATGATGTTTACTTTCCGAATTTTCTTTTTCTTCTTCACTGCCTCCTGAATTATGACATGGCCGACCGTGTCTACACCCAATGTACGAATATCAATAGTAGCAAAAGTAATAGAGAACAATGTTTTATTTCAGCTTTTAATAAGTAATACATGATATGAAAACGAACGTTATTTTATTTGAGATTATTGCACTCACATAAGAAATACAAATAATGATTATTTTCACTGTTTTTTTTTTTTAATTAAATATATTATGAACTGGATAAAACTTTAAGTAAATATTCGTATTGTAACTGAATTAATTGAAAGTACAATAGTGAAGAAGACAGTTATTAAAAAAGAAGGTTGGCTGACTGGATTGTCACCTTGTTACCAATAACCAAGTCAAGAGATTAAACATACGGTCAGGTGCGACAAGATTTTAAAGAAATGAGCATCAGCTGTGATAAGATGTTTCGACAATATCGCTCCATTCAGATGACGCAATTGGTTGAAATTGCCTGATCACGACCATTGCATTGGCGCTTTAATAGTTGAGCTGAATTGCCAATTATTTTGGGGATAATTTAGATTCTTTGACAAAATTGCACATTATTTTATTATGTTTCAACTCCTTGATTTAAAAGGTAGAACTTAATGTCTTATTATATATAAAATCAGATCATTTCATTTATGTAATCCGGGCAAAACTTGTAAAACTGACTCTATAGGGCCCGAACATTTTAGGCCATTTTACAGCTTTGAAAAATTAGCCCTATCAATGTTTTACTATCTATATTTTTCAGGTCACTCTTGATATTCTTACTATTTCTTTGCCATAAATCATTAGCAAAGCACTCTCTTCTCTGTTTTGATCACCCGATAAAGTTTCGAACAAGGACTCCTTCTCTCTTCTGAGATCGTCATTCATCGCGAATTCAGCGCTCCTCTGTTGTCTTCCAGTCACTCACCTAGCGTCGAACACAGGGCGCTCTTTCCTTGTCTGTTAGAGGCTGATACTCCCTGAATAGCATACATAGTCACATCAACAACCTGGTACTGCGGGAGTTCGCTTCTCTCTCTACCCACAAGAGCTTAAAGAAACTGCTCACATTACGATGCTTTAATAATTTGCTGTCTGTATAGTGGTAATGACTATTAAAGTGCCAATGCAATGATCGAATTTAGATAATTTCAACCATTGTCATCTGACTAGAGTGATATTGTCCAAACATCTTATCGCAGCTGATGTTCATTTCTTTGAAATATTGTCACATCTGACGTTCGTTTGTTTAATCTCCTGCCTTGGTTATTGGTAACAGCCAACCTTCTCTTTTAATAACTGTCAGTTCCACAACTGTACTTTCAATTAAATCAGTAACAATGTTTATTTAAAGTTTCATCTAGTTCATAAAGTATTGAGTTAAAAAAACAAGTGAATATAATCATAATTTGTATTTCTTGTCGATGAGATGAGTGCAATAACTTCAAATAAAATAATGTTTGCTTCTATTTCATATATTACTTATTAAAAGCTGAAATAAAATAATTGTTCCCTATTTATATTGCTGCTATCAATATTTGTACATTGGGTGTAGACACGGTCGGCCATATCATAATTCAGGAGGCAATGAAGAAAGAAAGGGGGGGGGATCGGTAAATAAACATACTCGAATCTACCATTTGAGAACCAATGTATAGCAATCATAACCTGATAAAAGTTCTCTTCCTATATATTATAAATTATTAACAGTCTATTTCGCTGAATTGTCTTATCAAACAACTCGTGTTTTCATCTCTTAGGACATTTGACTCCGTGAATTATTAACAAGATGAAAACTATCGTGGTATTACTTATGACAATACCGTGAAACACGCGTATAGTAATTTTGGTTACAGTAATTTAATAACCTGTTATGATTATACGTGAAACATTACGTACTTTCGGGTTTGCTTAATTTTCGTTGAAGAAATTTAATAATCTTCTATGTATACAGAAGGTAATAATACAGTTAAACACTACGCGCTCGCGTGTTTGCGAACCTTCCTTACGTTGACTTAAACATCTATGTGTATAGTGGTAATAAGAATAGTAATAATAATAATAATAATAATAACAATAATAATAATAATGTAGTGAACCACTAAGTGCTCTCGTGTATGCGTAATTTTCGTTACAACTGTTTATCATAAGTAATATAACGAGAGCTCCAACTTTTATCGATAAAGTTGTATGAGAAAAGTTGTAGCTTGAGTTGTATTAACAAGACTATTTCGATAATAAAATAACAAGAATAATATTCCTAAAAAGTTGCACCGAGATCCTATTATATATTACTTGAAAGCAGAATACTAAAAGCAACAGTGCGTGGAATTTCCGCCATTGTGTAGGGAGTGTCGCTGCACACTGATATTATCATTATGAGACGAACATTAGTTCAGAGAGAAAACAATTACCTGTGATAAAAAAAACGATTAAATGCAGAGATAATCAGTTCCGATTGGTTGGAATTTTACGCGTCAATGTACTGGATCGGCCACTTTTATGTGTCGTGAACGAAATAATAATAACTCCATGGGACGACAGCTCACAAGGAACCTTGGGACAGAGTCATGGATGGGGTGCAGTATTGGAGGGTGAGACGTGGTCAGCGACTCGAACCCTCCCGACAGGTTAATGCGGTCCTCATGACCTAGATCCGCTACTTATGCATCAAGTAGCTCCTCAATTGGCCACCCAGGGACCTCACGAGGCTGGGTGCACCCCGGTTCAGATCTCCCAGCGGGGGAAAATCCCTACACCGCTACTGGGAATCGAACCTAGGTCTCCCACTTGGCAAACAGCAACGCTAAGGAGACCTAATGAACGAAACAGTCTTCTTAATTATGTAGTCAGTAATTTCAAATAAGAACAGTGTAAACACGATTGTAAACTTTTGTATGAACGGTTACTGATAGAGAAGTAAGTATTTGCTGTATTCTGTCAATCGAAAAGTTGGCTTTATTTACTCGAAAATAACTGCAGTGCAAAATATAGTAACAACATTTTCAGTTTGATGATAATGTTCTTGTATATCATCCCAGGCAATAGACACTACTGGAAGCCTGGGAATTGTCTTTCACTGAACACGAAGCTCGTTTGAGCTAATTAAAAGTTGAATTTTGGGGGATAATTCCTTCATCAAGCAACCCATTTCACTGACCTCTATTTTCTTGGATATGCCCCGTTTTCAATAATGCGTGAAATACAAAATGTGCCACGAGATGTTGCTGCGGAAATAATTACTGACGGAGTATCTTACCCAAAAATCAATGTTTTCGTTTTGCTCCAATCTCATATTGTTGAGCTGAATGTATGCAAATATTAAAACTGTCAGTTGCCGTAAATCAGTGGTATTTATGTTTACCACCCTGCCAACTTCAATCGCCTTTAACTGCTGGTGAAAACATCACAGGCCACCTCGCAACCACTGCCCCATTTTCCTTCTATTCGTACCACTGCATTGTCAACACATCACAACTGTGTATCATGCTGCACTTCGATTCTGTCCGCTATCGGTCCCCAAGATGCTATCCCTAATTATTTGATAAAGAATAATTTGCAAATAATGTTTCTTTCAACAGTGCTGAAAGGAATTTCTCGTGAAATTATAAACAAGCCGATCTTGTAAATTGTGCAGAACAGTAAAACGGAACATGGAAATCTGGAGCATTTTGCAAAACAGCAGAGAACACAAGTCGCGTTTCAGAAATTGCGAGACGCCGTACTGTGCTTGTGTTGACGGTCCATTAAGCTTCTTACTGTTAGCCTAGGCAGCAGCAGCAACAGCCGGGAGATCAATGACTTTTGTGTGTCTCTTAGCACCCACAACACACATCTTTGATTAATGTTACTGCACTAGAAATTGGTCTGCTGGTGCCCCATTATGGGCTCGTCACAACACAGGCAACGGTATCCAGGGCACTACATTATTAAATACAGGTTCAAACAGAAATGTTGAACAATTTATGGCAACCAGAGCTTGGCATTTCATAGTCATTTGTTTCCATTCCCTATACAGGGTGATTCTAAAATACTGTTACAGAGATTGGGGACGGTTCCTTACACAAATACAAGAAAAAATGTTTATATGTCCCAAAACCCCTTCTTTTCGATTTACCGAGGTACAAAATGTTATTAATTAAAACATTTTAAAGTGACACTTTATTTGACGTTGTCAGCTTGTTAGGAGATGAAAAAAATGGCGTGTTATTTATGGACGCTCTTTAACTACTGTGGTTCTCAGCGTCCCATTCTAAATTGAGCGTGAAAGAGGCCTCTCTATCAGACTTGAGGTTCTGTTACGTGCCTTAAATGTACGACACGGGACCAACCGAAGGAAGCCATGCTAAGGATTTTTACACCCGAAAAAATCCATTGTCCTCTGCCGGGTTTGAACCCGCGACCTTGGGTATATGAAGTTAGCATGGCAACCATTACACCCCTGAGGGGACTGTTAGGAGGTGTTCAATACAAACACCACTCATAGCAAATGCTGGAAAACTCTTCCTCTTGAAGCTAGACACGCCTACAATAAAAGTGTCGAGGCAGTTACCATCAAATACTCCCTGTTGTTTTCTTGTAGCTTAACGTCCTTTAATCGGGTTGCTTATATCGGACGATGAATGAAATTAGTTAAATGATGCTCAAATGATCTCGAGATCCACGGAGCTTAAAGTTACTGGACATTAGTATTCTCAGGATAAAGAAAAACCCCGAAAAAAACTTTTTCTGGGTAACTCACCCAAGTGAGATTCGAACTCGCGACCTGCTAAATATCAGGCAGAAACTACCCAGGCGGGCTCCCTGTTCTTGTCATGGAAGCCTGCCAAACCATACACGTAGATTAAGCATTTCTTCATCCGGGATGTCTGCTGCATAAATCAATTGTTTAAGGCGCCCCGCAAGGTGCAGGAGCAGGCCATGGGATGCTCCTCTATTTATCAACTTGTCATGGAGGATATCAGGCAGTGCATCTCGAATAATGCAGGAGCCCCACCATGTTTCTTCTCATTTGCAGGGGCATATCTTCTAGTAAATCTGGGAGTGTTCTGAATGAAGTATCTACCTGTAGACAGCACTTGTAAGGCGTGCTGGGGGAATGTATTACACAAATGAAAAGTGTAAACAAGCAGCCATGACAACACAAGGCCAACTCCACAGGTTGCAATAGGTCAAAGCCTTCTATGAACGAGTGTATAGATGCATTAAGTTATGTGTTGGACGCGGAAAGCCGTGGAATATAAACTTTCATCAATAAATTGATAACACGAAAGCGAAGGGTTTTAGAGGATACATTTACGAGGTATGTCCAGAAAGTAAGTTTTCCGTTTGGTAATAAAATTAAATTGTGTACAGATACAGAATAATTATTTATTGCACAAAATTCTACAACTCTTAAACTACTTTTCCACATAACTGCCGACATTTTGCAGGCATTTGTCATAGCGTGGCACAAGTTTTTGTATACCTTATTCATAGAAGTTTGCCGCCTGTACCCAACGTGAGCAAAGTTTACGAAATTTCAGTTTTCGGTAACAATTTCATGAATTAGTGATCATGAGCTTTGGGGAAATTCCATAGCGAGAGCACTAATTGTAAACTTGCGGTTTTCCTGGATCTTGTCATCAATCGCGTGAACCAGTTCTTCTGTAACCAAAGATGGACGCCCACTTCGTTCTTCATCGTGCACTTCACTACGTCCTTCATTGAACTGTCGGACCCATCTTCTCACCATTGAATCACTCATCGCATTTTGTCCGTAAACTTCGCAAATTTGCCGATAAATTTCAATTGGTTTCACTTTCCTAGATTCAGAAAACGAATCACAGATCTGATTTCACAAGCGGCGGGATTGTCAATCAACACCGACATTGTAAACAAGCACAACAAAGCGTATGTGGCTGACAGCGATCTCAAAATGGCACACGTTTATTCTCCTTGATACAGAGCGCCTACCGCGCATATGCGGAACTGCGATCGCAGCGCTGCAGCGGAGATAATTTGAAACGGAACTTACTTTCTGGACGTACCTCGTATATGGACCTATTTTCTTGTTTCAGTTTAAGAATCCATCCCCAAATGTTGTAAAAGTATTTTTGAATCAGCCTGTATAATATGCTACCGATGATATTATGCATACTTTCCACGAGTCCATTTTAACCAAAGGAGGTTCATGTACGCCTCACGCCTGAAAACATACAGGCCAACAGTTGTACTTTTCGGAAATAATTATGTAGAAAATTTGAGCTGACACCTTGTCACACTCTTTAACACATATCATAATGTGTTAGATCTAATAGGTTTTTTTCAGTAAGCTTTTGATCTGTATCTAAAGATTTCGTAGTTAAAATTTAATAGGAATAAAGTTTACTTATTAATCAAATATCTTAATAAATCAAATACAATGAACGCTTTTTTCGTGTAAATGGAAATTTGCTCTTTGCATCCTTCAAAATTTCCAGACCCAACAACATTTAATATATAAACAACTTTTGATTTTTGAATTACATGCTACTCTGTCTCTTTCTCAGCAACTCCACAACCCCCCCCCCTTACTTATTTACACGTTGCACCCAAAAGAAACCTAACATGTACTTACTGTGATATGCTAATATAAAAATCTGAAGTGTTCTCTATCTGTTCTACAAACGAACTAGTCGAGTTAAACCTTGGGAAAATTGCGTCTCGGCTATAGCATTGCATTTTTCAGCCTATCAAACACCGACGGCGTGTGAGAAAAAACAATTAAATTAACACTAATTGACCTAATAGTTGGCTATACTATGAATCCTGTGCAATGAAGTGCTTACAACATTGTAAGTCGCCATTGGGATATGTTATCTCGAAAAGATTTGATATCTCCTTGTGGTTTACTGGGAAACATACAAGTTAGTTGAGAAATGTATTGCCGTGATAGCTCAGTGCTTAGAGCAACCGGTTTGAGACCGCGAGATCAGTGTACAAATTTCCGCTATGCTATGAATTTTCCAGTCGGACTCTATCTATACAACTCCTGTCCTACACATGGCATGTATGGAACAAAAAAAAAAATAAATAAATAAATAATTAAAATGCTTATTGAAGTTCTGCTTTCTGTGCTTGACCTAACGTAAAACAAAAGATATGAAACGACATGCTGTTTGAGAAAAGTTTAAGTATTTTAAAACTGAAATCAATAACAAGAAATACCTCGAGGATGTTTAACTCACCAAAAATGCGCGACATAAATTGTGTGTTTTAATAAAATTACACATTTGGGAAATAGCTTTTTGTGTATCTCTTACGGTTTAGCAGTTATACAAAGTCATTCATAATGAAAATGTCTTCAGATGCTATTCCCAGAAAAGCCAAGAAATGCATTTAATTTGTTATAAAAATATCTTAAACATGTAGTGCTTTAATCAAAATCGTTGGCCATTTTTGAGAAAATCATAATTTTAATTTGTTTCAACTAAAGGATTGTTTGGGTGGGGGATTTTCATCAAAATCCTCGTGTCGCATCCTCGGAAGGTGCTGAACTTAAATATCAAATTCGGTATTTAACGGACCTTTCGTTCTTTAACTACGTTGCCAAAGACAGTTAGGCAGGCAGACACACACACACACGGGACTTTTCCTGAAAATGCTTTCTCTACACGTGCTATGGTACACAGTGTATAGAGAACGTATTGTAACGCACCCAAAAAGTCGATACTGAGATTTAACCGGAAATATATGTTTTCAGTCCCCTTGAATAAAAAAAAAAAATATTTTTAGAAAAATGTCCGTATGTGTCTGCGTGTGTGTGGATTTGGACAGCATAACTCAAAAACGAAAAGACCATTAAATACCAAACTTGGTATTTAAATTCGGTATCTTTCAAGGATGCGACACGAACATTTTCAAGAAAATTCCCCCACCCCCAAATACCCTTTACTTGTAACATTTTTCGAAAATTTTGAATTTCTGAAAATTGGCTCTAACGATTTTGATTAAAATCTCTCATGTTCAATATATTTACATGACAAATAAAATGTATATATTGAATTTTCTGGGAATAGCTTCTAAAAACCTCTATTCTAGTTGACATTTTTTAAATTTTGCATAACTAATAAACTGTAAGAGATAGACAAAATCTTACTACACAAAAATGTAGAGCTCCTTTAAACCCACAATTTATTCATGTATATTTCTTTTTAGTGGAGCTGACAGTTTCCGAGATATTCCTTGTTATTGGCTTCAGTTTTAAAATACTTAAACTTTTCTCATACAGCAACTTGACAACTCCTTGCCACGCAAAGAAACGAATTTCAATTCTACAGCATCCAAATGTTAAAACATTTGATTGTCGGTTTTGCCTAGAGTTTTCCCTTATTTCCCTTCTACTTATAAAGAACTAAGTAATAACAGACAGTTTCTGCTAATGTTTATCTCGATTAGCATGAAGTACGAGTAGATACAAGAATAAGTTTACTAACAGCAATGTGTTATAAAGATGTGGAGAAAGTCATGTGAATGGAACACACCAGATTTTTATTTTTTCTACACGTACTATGTACATAATGTATAGAGAAGGTATTGTAATTGATTCGATACCAAGATTTTACCGGAAATGCATGTTTTGCGACACCCTGACTCCAAAAAAAGCACTTTTAGAAAAATGTCCATGTGTGTGTGTGTGTGTGCGTAGGCAGTATATATTGCCCTCCGTGGTGTAATGGTTACCATGCTAACTTCATATACCCAAGGTCGCGGGTTCAAACCCGGCGGAGGACGATGGAATTTTTCCGGCGTAAAAATCCTTAGCATGGCTTCCTTCGGAAGTGAAGTAAAGCCGTGGGTCCCGTGTCGTAGATTTACGGCACGTAAAAGAGCCTCACGCCTGATAAGAGAGGCCTCTGAGCAAAATTAAGCGATCTTTCACGCCCAATATAGAATGGGACGCTGAGAACCAAAGCAGTTAAAGAGCGTCCATAAATAACACGCCATTTCATTTGTGGGCAGTATAGCTCAAAAACGAAAATACCGCTAAAAACCAAACTTGGTATTTAGGTTTGGTATCTTCTAAGGATGCGACACGAAGATTTTTTAGAAAAGCCCCACTCCAACTACCCTTTACATGGGACTTTGTTCGAAAATTTTAATTTTCTCAGAAATTGTGCTAACGATTTTGATTAAAATATCATATATTAAAGATATTTACTTGACATATAAAATGCATATCTTGAATTTTCTGGGAATAGCCTCTGAAGACTATGCTGGATGAATTTTACGGAATTTTACATAACATTTAAGAGATAGACCAAAACTTCTCACACAAAAACTGTAGAGCACGTTAAAACACACACTTTATGTTATATATTTTTTTCGTGCAGTTGATCGTTTTTAAGTTATTGCTTGCTTTTGATCTCAGCTTTAAAGAAATTATAATTTTCTCATACAGGAATCTTCAACTCCTGTCCATTCAAACAAAGGAACTTCAGTCACATAGGAACCAGCTTTTGACTATCACTTTAAAATATGGTACTCCCTTATTTCACTTCTACTTACAAGGAAGCAAGTAATAAAACTATTTCTGCTATTTTTTTTCTCGATAAGCCTGAAGTTAATAGAAGCATAAGCGTTTTAAGAACAATTTGTTGCAGAGATGTAGGGAAAGTCATGTGAATGTAATATATCAGATTGTTTACTCAGGAGTCTACAAAACACGCATTTTTGGTGAAGTCTCGGTGTTGAATTTTTGGGTGGAGTAACTTATCTTTTCTGCCTACTATGTACATTGTATATGCGTGATCAAGAAAGGAAAAGCTCTTAAGTTTTATCTTCTCGATTCAAAATTTCGAAATTATAGAGGTTTATTAGACCTGTGAAGCATCTCTGCTGTATTTTGCTTACTTTACAGTAGAACTTTAAATGTTCTAATACATCGCGTCTACTTCATACTAATTTGCTCTTAGATTTCAAATTTAGCAATGACAAGCAATACTATCATTATTCCAGTTGTCTATTGTTACATTTTCAAATAGCTATCTAACGTAAAGAAGGTATTTTATACGTATTTTTCACGATTAATTTATAATATTAACCTACTAAGTTCGAAAAATTAAATGAGTATTAAATACGAGGGCTATTCAGAAAGTAACGAGCTTTTTGGCATAGTAACTAAATAATTACGAAAGATCTGAACACAAAACTTCTATTTACAAAGTTACAGAACCTTACTCTATTTCTCAATGTAATCGCTGTTACTGTCGAGCTATTTATTGTCACGTGGTACCGGTGTTTCAATGTCTTCCACCGCTAAAGATCTGAGCAAGATGTTGAGGTTTTCACCGGTTGCGAAATCTTTTACACTCAAAAAGTCATGTATGGTGACCGAAGTGAAATTCTTTGCTTTCAATCTCTTCATAACTTCCACTGTGGTCTTTGTCGGACACACTGATTCTTCCTTTATTACTTGTAAATTATGCGCCATTTCCTCATTGAAAAGTTGTTCATTACATTATCACAATACACTTGCGTTATTTGCCTAAAAATCGATTGGCCGAACATTTTGTGCATTCAAAAAACGAATAAGTTCTTTGGCGGTAGAAAAGTATAACATCGGCATTGAAAAACTGGTACCACGTGACAGTAAACGTCTTGACAAAATTGACATTACGTTGAGAAATAGAGTAAGGTACTGTAACTTTGTCAATAAAGTTTTGTGTCGATATCTTTTGTTATTATTTAGTTATGTCATATTGTTCGTTACTTTCTGGACGGCCGTCGTTTTAACAGAGAATTTCTGAGGTCGTAAAGGAATTATTTCTCTGTTATTAAAGGTTATGTTAATGTTTGAGTGGGAAGTAAAGCATAAGTTATGTGCAAAAGCCTTTAATTCCACAGTTGAAGTGCTAGCCACTCTCAACAGTTCACATTTTACAATTAGTTTGGAACTAAACACATTTCACCTTGTTCTCTATGAAATGTCAGTATCTGTGTACAACGACACCACAGTTGAGATCGTGGTCAGAGTGTTCTGTAATAATTATGCAGCGAAAACATCAATTGAGGTCACCAGGTAAAACAGGACACTGAAAGTGAAACATCAAATTATAGCTGCGTGTAATAGGAATATGGGAAATGAGGTACCATTAATCACAACTCCTTTCATCTATCGTGCGTGCAATCACTCTTTCTACTCTTTACTTCAGAAGAAAAACATGTATCTAAAATATGTCTTCCATGAACATGGCTTTCTCTATCTCTTCTTACAAAAAAAAAAAATGATGTGTTACACTCATATAACTTTATCTTACTGTTCCACAAAAACACTTCTTACAAAAGATTCTTCTTCTTTCTACACCACCATACTAATAAAGATAAATGTTAGCAGAATGTTCTTATTGCTTAGTTCCTTATAAGAAGAAGGGAACTAAAGGAATACGCTCTACTAAACTGAAACGTTTTAAAATCTATCGCTATGCTATCGTTGTCATTTAAATTCACTTCTTTGCTTGGCCAGGAGTGGAATAAAAGAAAAGCGGACAGTTTCTGTCTGAGATAAGTATAGGTATTTTAAAATGTAAACCAATAACAAGGAATATTTTGAAAACGGTCAACTATATAACAAAAATGCAAATACCATAAATTGTGTGTTTTAACGAGAACTTTATTTTTTGTATGGTAAGCTTTTGTGTATTTCTTACAGTTTACTGGCTTTACAAATTTCAGAAGAATTTATCCAGAACGAACAGGTCTTCCGAAGTTACTCCCAGAAAATTCAAGATATATATTTTATTTGTGATATAGATAGTTTTAATATGCGGTATTTTAATCAAAATCGTTAATGCAATTTTTTGAGATCAAAATACTCGAAAAATTGTTCCATGGAAAGAGTAATCTGGGGTAGACATATTTTTTTGAAATTCTTCGCCTCCCATACTTGGAAGATACCACATTTAAAAGACCAAGTTTGGTATTTAACGGTCTTTTCGTTTTTGAGCTATGCTGTCCACCGATAGACACACATAAATGGACCCTTTTCTAAAAATGCATTTTTTTGGATTCAGGGAGTCTCAAAATATGTATTTCCGGTGAAATCGCAGTATTGAATTTTGGGTGCAGTACAATACCTTCTATATACACTAGCACGTGTACAGAAAGTAATTATTCGTTTATGTATATAATGCTAATCGAGAAATTGTCTCATTACTTGCTTCTTTGTAAGCATACAGAAAATAACTAAAGCGATAGCCAAATCTTTTAAAATCTATTGCTATGTGAAGCATTTGCGTGGCTAGAAGTAAAATGAGACATATTTAAACGAAAGGTGAGAAAAATTTAAGTAGTTTAGATTATAAACTGCTTATTAATAACAAGGAATGCCTTTGAAACGGTTAACTACAAAAAATTCATATGATATAAGTTGCTCTTTTTAACAAAACCTATAATTTTTGTGCAGTAAGTTTTTGTCTATCTCTTATGGTTTGCCAGTTACATAAAAGTCATCCAGAATGAAGAGGTCTTCAGAGGCTATTCCTAGAAAATTCAAGATATACATTTCGCATATCATATATGTTGACCATCCATTTTTGAGATGGTATTTTAGATCCATTTTTGAGGGAAAAAAATGTTCGAAAAATGTTCCAAGTAAACGGTAGTTGCGGGTGGAGAGTTTTCTTGGAAACCTTCATGTGGCATCCTTGGAAGATACTGAACTTCAACACCTAGTTGGGCACTTAACGACTTAGTTTTTGAGCTATGATGCTTACAGACACACACAGCCACTCTCTTTCTCTCTCTCATGCACACATAGACACATAAGGAAATTAAAAAAAAAATACTTAGATTCAGGGAGCTTCAAAACTAATTCTCGGTAGAATCTCATCTACTATGTACATTGAACATACGTGCTAGCAGAAGCAGAAAATAAAAATGGAGATCTATTTGACAGAAACGTGAATGTACATGTGATGATATGGGGCATGCTCACAAATTGATTTGGTGTTCTATCGGCAGAGTTCCAGTGAACGCTTTTAGGGCAGCAGTTTCTGGAAGCATTAGTAGCCAGTAATGTGAACCCAAAGTAAGCTGGATCACATTTAACGCTCTGTCGAACAAATGGGTAAGCCGCTCGGATGCATGAGGATTTCCTACGGACCAGTAACGTACATTATGTTCAAGAGGCTAGCAGAGTATAAAACATACTAACATTATTTGCAAATGAAGTAATGTCTCTCTCAACCAATAGGATTCTTGCAGTGCGTCATGTTATGTTCTCGCGTCAAATAAATTCATCAGTGACAAAAACTTACACTAGGTCTAAATATTGTGATATCAAAAAAGTATTGTAAGACAATCGTGAAAAACCATATATACTGGATGGAAAGTGAATAAATGCAAATGTTTGTATCAACATTTCAGAATGACGTGGTGATCCAGTATTTCCGATTTTTTTTTTTTTTTTTTTTTTTTTTTTCGTTATTTCCAAAGTTAGCTCACGAGAAAAGTTTCACTGTACTTTTAGGATTGCTATTATTGCCTAGTTCAGACGTTCGGAGATGGTTTACGTAACAGGTCACACAGTTGACCCCGATCTGCCTTTGTGCAGCCTGACTATGAGTGGTGTGATGTGAGAGAAGAATATCGATCGCTCTGAAACTTCAACCTATGTAACGTGCGTTTTTGTTTTCATGCAACATTATCTGATCAGGACTCACCATGTATTGAGAGTTCAGCTTAAAAAACCTACTGAACACAATGGAATTATAATTCATTTAAATTTGGTTGTACTGAACCAATGCATAATCAAACCTATACGTAAGCAATTCCTTTATTTAAAATACAAAATTACCCTCACTGTTCTTACAAAGATGAAAAATCTGATGTGTTCCATTCACATGACTTTCTCCACATCTCTGCAACAAATTATTGTTAAAAGATTATGCTTCTATTTAATTCATGCTAATCGAGAAAAAAAATAGCAGAAATAGTCTAACTACTTGCTTCTTTGTAAGTAGAAGCGAAATAAGGGAGTGCCATAGGTTAAAGTGATAGTCAAAAACTGGTTGCTATGTGGGTGAAGTTCCTTTGTTTGTATGGGCAGGAGTTGACAAATTCCTATATGAGAAAAGTATAAGTTTTTCAAAGGCGAAACCAAAAACAAGAAATATCTAAAAAACGATCAACTCCACGAAAAAATGTATATTACATAAATTGTGTGTTTTAATGTGCTCTACATTTTTTGTGTGGTATGCATCTCTTACGGTTTAGCAATTATGCAAAATTCCGAAAAATCCATCCAGAATAAAGTAGTCTTCAGATATACATTTTATTTGTCAGGTAAATATCTTTAAAATATGACGTTTTAAACAAAATCGTTAGAGCCATATTTTAGAAAATAAAAATTTTCGAAAAAGGTTATATGTAAAGCGTGGTTTGGGGTGGTGGGAGTTTTTACAAAATCTTCGTGTCGCTCCCTGGAAGATACTAAACTTAAATACCAAGTTTGGTATTTCACCGACTTTTGAATTATCGTGTTCACAGACACACGGACAGACACACACACGCGGACCTTTTTTTGAAAATGCTTTTTTTGGATACAGGGGACCCTAAAACATATATTTCCGGTGAAACCTCGGTATCGAATTTTTGCAAAATCTTCGTGTCGCTCCCTGGAAGATACTAAACTTAAATACCAAGTTTGGTATTTCACCGACTTTTGAATTATCGTGTTCACAGACACTCGGACAGACACACACACGTGGACCTTTTTTTTGAAAATGCTTTTTTTGGATACAGGGGACCCTAAAACATATATTTCCGGTGAAACCTCGGTATCGAATTTTTGGTGGAGTGCAATACCTTCTCTATACACTATGTACATAGTACGTATAGAGAAAGTAAAAATTAAAATTAATCATTATCAATTAAAAATCTTCAAATCGGGGAATTTAAGAGAACCTACGTCACAAAACATTTGACACATTGCAATTTAGGTTTATCTTTTGGGAAGATTTCGATTTAGAAATCGCCGATGGTACAGTCCCTCGCAGTATTGATTTCAAGTTGCGGCGAAAAATGAAACTAATTTATGCTAATTCAACGTATGTAAAGCCCTTCATTGCATAAAGGAAAGTTTGCGACTAAATCGGTCCCCCGTTCCTTCGCTGAGTGTTGAATGCAGGTCGGCGGTATGCCAGTTGTACTAAACACGAGAGCATGGTGTACACACAAGAGAGACATAACGCAGGGTCGTTCAAAACTCATTAGATCCTGAAATTTGTGTTTCATTTATGATAATGGTATTAGTTAGCGGACAAAATGAGATACACTTCTGTGTTATATTCTTTGTAGCCTAATAAATATCAAATTACTTGAAATCATGCACCTCCGTTCCTTTATTTTAACTCGAATAGTTTTTATTAATACCAAGGAATAAACACACCTACATATTAAATGAAAGTCATTTAGGCAAAGAAGTGATCATCATTTGTATGTATAAACATTTTCATATGTAATACCACGAGTGTTTTCATCTTGTCGATAATTCACGACCGGAGCAAAGCAACGGAAGTCAGTAGTCCTAAGAGATGACAAATTCCGGTATGTGAAAGGTTTTAAACATTTTAAAACTGAAATGAATATCAAGGAACACCTATCTCAAAAATGATCAACTCCACAAACTGTGTATTTTAACGAGATCTGCATGTTTTGTATACTAAACTTTAGTGTATCTCTTACAATTTACTAGTTATGTTAATCCAGCAAAACTCAACCAGAATAAGGAGGCCTTCGGAGGCTATTCCCATAAAATTTAAGATATACATTTTCTTTATGTAAATATTTTTAAATTATGACATTTTAAGCAAAATTGTTGGAGTCGTTTTTGAGAAAACCATAATCTTCGAAACTTTTTTTCTTGTAAAGGGTAGGTGTCGCATCCTTGGAAGATACTAAATTTAAATACCAAGTTTGGTATTTTACAGACCCTTCGTTTTTGAGTTACCGTGTTCACAAACATACACACACGAAACTTTATCTAAAAATACTTTTTTACGTGTATTTCCGGTATTATTGTTATTATTATTATTATTATTATTATTATTATTATTATTATTATTATTATTACTGTGTATTATACACAAATGGAATTTTTGGGTGGAAAGCAATAGGAACCTTCGCTACACACTGTGTACTTACTTCGTGTAGAGAAAGTAAGTAAGCTGAAGCAAAGCAAGTGTGTCTCGCGCGGAACTTTTAGTTACCTTGTGCTAGGTTGTGTACGAGTGAGGGAAAATATAAAAAACTGAGGAGCTCCATTCACATGACTTTCTCTACCTGTTCTACAAACAAACTATTCTTGCAAAAGATTATTCTATTATCTACGCCATGCTATCGAGGTAAACCTTAGCAAAAATACTCCTATACTTGCTTCCTTGTCAGTAGGAAGGAAATAAGGGAACACCCTAGGCAAAAGCGATACTCAAATCTTTTAAAAGCTGGTCGCTGTATCATAAAATTGAAATTATGTAGTCTTTGCATGGCCGGGAATAAACCAAAAGGGATGAAACGAGTGATGACATTTGAGAGAAGTTTTACGTATTTTAAAATTGAAATCAATAACAAGGAATCTCTCGAAAATAGTTAATTGTACAAAAATGTATATGACATAAATTGTGGATTTAACGAAATCTACGCTTTGTATATACATTTAATATACATTTAATTTGCCATAAAATATCTTAAACAAGTGTATTTTAATGAAAATAGTTTTAGTTATTTTTTAGAAAATCAAAATTATAAAAATATATATGTTAAAGTTAGTTTGTGGGTGGGAAATTTTCTTGATAATGTTCGTGTCGCATTCTTGGAAATGCTCAACTCAAATATCAAGTTTGGTATTAAACCTACCTTTTGTTTGAGCTATGCTGGTCACAGACACAATTTTTCTAAAACTGGTTGTTTTATTAACGGAGTCTAAGAACATGTATTTCCGCTGAAATTTGGGTATAGAATCTTTGGCTGGAATATAAAACCTTTGGGATTGCTTTGGTTTCCGGTATAATACCTTCTCTACTTACTATGCACATTGTACATACGTGGACGAGAAAGTAAAGAGAGGGGAGTTTAGGAAGTGGTAATTCCCATTTGAAAGACGGATGATCCTACCTCGCCCTGCAGGACGAGATGTAGTATCGTTTTTAAGTCTTTTACCACGTGGTGTAATGGTTACCATGCCAGCTTCAAGTACCCAAGGCCGCGGGTTCAAACCCGGAAGAGGAAGATACAGTTTTTTCGAACGTAAAAATCCTTAGCATGACTTCCTTCGGAAGGAAGGTAAAGCCGTTGGTCCCGTGTCGTAGATTTACGGCACGTAAAAGAACCTCAAGTCTGATAAAGAGGCCTATAAGAAATATTAATCGATCTTTCACGCCAAATATAGAACGGAACGCTGAGGACCACAGCAGTTACTAAAAAGCGTCCATAAATAAAACTCCATTTCCATTTTTACCGGATTTAAGTAGTGTTAAAAGAAGAAAATTGTATCACTCAGTGTTATAAAATTATGACAGTCCAATGTAGCCAACTTTGCTTTGTGTGTCCACGGTCTCATATAAGTAGACTGTGACTGAAAACTGGCATAGGTAGATCCACAAAAAGGCGGCTGATTTGAAAGTCATGAACATGGAATCTGCTGAACCAGACGAAATTATGCAAGCAGCAGAGAAAGCAAAATTACAACTGTCTCTACGAGTAGGTCTTCATGTTAAGTAAAACAATCTATATACAATTATATGTTTATAAATACTGAGACCTATCTATAAATAGTGTACGACACACGTGTTAAAAGTTGTTTTATCTTGTTCGTAGGATTACTATACTCAGCCTACAGCCTCGTTTCGCAAGCTTCCTACTCACAATATAAAACACCATTTTTACTTTCTCTACACGTACTATGTACATAGTGTATAGAGAGGGTATTGTAATGCACCCAAAAATTCGATACCGAGATTTCACTGGAAATGTATATATTTGAGACCCCCTGAATGCAAAAAAACCGATAAACCGTAAGACATACACAAAAACTTACAACGCTAAAAATGTACATTACGATAAAACACAATTTATGGCGTATACATTTTTTTCGTGGAGTTGATCGTTTTTGAGTAATTCCTTGTTATTGGTTTCACCTTTAAAAAACTTATACTTTTCTCATACAGGCATCTTCAACTCCTGTCCATACAAACAAAGGAACTTCAGTCACATAGCAACCAGCGTTTGACTAATACTTTACTCCCATATTTCCCTTCTTCTTGCAAGGAATCAAGTAATAAAACTATTTCTGTTAGTTTTTTCTCGATTAGCATAAAGTAAATAGAAGTATAGGTTTTTAACAATAATTTGCTGTCGAGATGTAGAGAAAGTCATGTGAATGGAACACATCAGATTTTTACCGCTTGTATCACATTAAGTATTGTGTATAACCTTGGGGATGCTCTGCACGCTTGACCCAGATAAGCCCCAGGGTCTCACAATAGTTCTTATGCTTGCTGCCGGTTATCTCAAGTTGTTCAACAACTTCATCTTCAAGACTACCCGCCATGAATACCTGCTCCTAGGAAAGTGTTAAAGTAACTTAGGACAACGCGCACTCAGCCACAAGCATAACGAAGCCATCCAGAAAGTAAATAACGATTTGGCATATCTAAATAACCAAAGTTATCAACACAAAACTTTATTTACAAAGTTACTCTATTTTTCATTGTAATCGTCATTGCTGTAACGCGTTACTAGATTTTTTAGGCAGATATACTCTTCCAGCGCTAAAGATCTGAGCCAAGATGTCACTGTCACTTTGAAGTCTTCATGGCTGGGAAATATTTCCCCTACGGTGTCCAAAGTGAAACACCGATATTTCTGAATTCTTATGTGACCATCTGCTTTCAACTCCTCCATAACGATTGATGAACTTCCACTCAGGTCTTTATTGTACACACTAGTTCTTCCTTGATTACTCATAAATTATACGCTATTTTCTCATTGAAAACTTGTTCATTCCGCTATCACCATACAGTTGCGTTATTTGACTATAAAATTCCATTGGCCGAATATTTTGTCCATTCAGAAAACGATCAAGTTCTTTGGCGGTAGGAAAGTATGACACCAACGTTGAAAAACTGGTACCACGTGACAATAAACGTCTTCCCAGAATGAAGATTAAGGTAGAAATAAAGTAAGATACAGTAACTTTATAAATAAAGTTTTGTGTCGATATATTTCGCCAAATCGTCTGACACGTTCTGGATGACCTTCGTGGAAGAGGGACATAACCCGCGAGCCCTTTCTTCGGAAATCGTTAAAAATGATTCAGTATTTTGTCTCTACCAGGTAGCCCAACAGCGCCTTATTTCACGTTAGCAGATAGCCCTCGTGTATTTAAAGAATTGCAGAGCTCAACGGAACAAATTCATGAAAACACCGCTCAGTGGTAGTGATAGCGCGAGTAAGCTCTCCTCTTGCATATCAACGGAAACGGTGAGGCATTTTTGCTCCTTAAGAGGAGTTCCCAGGTTTGTATTAGACGTGTTTCCACTTGAGTTACAGAACTTTTTTTATTTTTGAGAGAAAGTCACCTGTTAGATTCGGAATTAGCTAAAAAGTCTTTATCTTAGCTATAAGTATCAGTTAATAGCTAGTTTTCTGTGTATACAAGCTATTAATAACAATAACAACAACAACTATGATGATGATGATAATAATAATAATAATAATAATAATAATAATACAATGAAACACTTCCAGCTCTCATGTATATTTTTTGTTTCGGAGCCTTTTTTATTTAACACTATAGTAGGTCTAGCCTCCAATGCTAAATATGAACAGCATATACACAATTAGAAAACTAGCTACTGCCGGACACTTCTAGCGACTTTTTAATTAATTCCCAACCTAATAGGCAAGTTTATTTTCTAAAAATTCTGATTAGCTCCATTTACAAGACTTTCTCCACATCTCTGGAACAAATTATTATTAAAAAGCTTTCTCTTATATTTACTTCATGCTAAGAAAAAAAGTATCTTTACTATCTACTTCTTTGTAAGTAGAAGAGAAATAAGGGAGTATACTGGGCTAAAACGATAGTCAAGTCTTCGATCCTGTGTTATGGATATTTGTATCGCTTGTCGGTTCTAAGTAAAAACAATAATAAACTGTTCTTTGCGCAAAGCTCAGCTAAATATCTGGTGTCCTTTACATATTTTCCTAAATGGCACCATAAACGAAATGCACGTATGCTCCTTCTGCGTAAGTAAAATGAAGATTTTTATAATAGGCTGTAAAACTGAAAAGCCTTCCAGTAAACGGAGCAGTTTAGCATATGCTGAAGCTGAGATTCATAACTGAGAAATGTTTAAGTATTTTAAAACTCAAACAAATAACAGGGAATATCCCAGAAATGGTCATTTCCACGAAGAAACGTATATGACATAAAGTGCGTGTTTTAACGAGATATACATTTTTTGTGCAGTAAATTTTTGTCTATCTCTTAAGGTTTACCAGTTACTCAAAATTCACATAAATTTATCCAAAATAAAGAGGTCTTTAGAGGCTATTCCCAGAAAATTCAAGATATGCATTTTATTTACCATGTAAATATCTTTAATATACGCTATTTTAATCAAAATCGTCAGAGCCATTTTTGAGAAAATCAGAAATGTTGATTTTTTTTCCATGTAAATAGTAGTTTGGGATCGAGGAATTTTTATCGCATTCCTGTAAGACACCAAGTTTGGCATTTTACCGACTTTTCGTTTTTGGGTTATCGTGTTCACACACACAAGCCCACACATACACACATAGACCTTTATTTAATTTTGTTTGGATAAAGGGGACCCTAAAACGTGAATTTCCGGTGAAATCTAGTCCTCGAATGTTCTCTATACACTATGTATACAGCACATGTAGAGAAAGTAAAAACAGAATACAAGAGATTCTTAAATGAAAAGAAAAGAAAACGTACAAATATGTGTAACCGAATTTCATCTAACTCGACACGGTTTTTGAAAAACGTTGATGTTCTCTAGCTCGACAACAAAACGTTTACGGAGGAAGGAAATACTCAATTATGGCCTGAATCACGCATAAAAATGATTCGGTGTTATTCTGAGTAATCTGCATTCTTTGCACGAACTATCTATATATTTATCTATTACTATTTACTACAAAATAGCTTATCAACTGGCAGTGAAGATCTTCTTTACGGTCATGTTCTTTTATAACTCCAATGTGTTTATATTCAAGTAGAAGAGCTTTGTAAACGCTTTTGAATCATTCAGTAATTTATAGCATTCAATTAGAACGTCTGGATTGTAAGTTCTTCGAGTGTAAGCCCTCGTTACGATAAGTAGCGAAAGAACAATTGAAATCGTTTAAAGCCTGAGGCAAATTGGGGTTTTCAATGATGAAAGAATTATCAGAATAGGAGGAGTGGTTATTGAGAATGCCCTATGTACACAAAAATACAACACACACACAAACATTTTCTCGTTTTATAGTACTAGTAGAAATGTATGTTTACTTTCCCTACACGTAGGTACTATGTATACAGTACGTATATGGAGTACGTATATTGTATTGTACCCAAAAATTCGATACCGAAATTTCACCGAACTCTCGAATAAAAAAATAAATTTAAAAAGATGTCCGTGTGTGTGTGTGTGTGTATGTGTGTGTGTGTGGACAGCATAGCTCAAAAACGAAAGGACCGTTAAGTTACAAACTTGATGTTTGAGTTCAGTATTTCCGAAGAATGTGATACGAATATTTGCAAGAATATCCCCCCACTCTCAACTACCTTTTACATGAAAACATTTTTGAAAATGTGTATTATCTCAAAAATGGCTCTAACGATTTTGATAAAACTATCTTATATCTAAGACATTTCCATGACTAATAAAATGTATAGCTTGAATTTTCTGTGAATGGTCTTAAAATACCTTTTTATTCTACATGAATTTTCATGGATTTTGCATAACATGTAAACCGTAAGAAATACACAGAAACGTAATATACAAAAAGTCTACAGCTCCTTTAAAGACACAATTTATATCATATACACTTTTTTTTTGGAGTTGACCGTTTTTGAGATATTCCTTGTTGTTTGTTTCAGTTTAAACCTTTCTCATACAGGATCTTGTCAACTCCTAGCCACGCAAAGAAACTGTTTTCAATCCCATAGCAACCACATTTTAAAACATTTGACTGTCGGTTTAACGTAGTGTATTCCCTTATTTCCTTCTACTTATAAGGACCTAAGTAATAAGACCGTTTCTGCTAATGTTTATCTCAATTAGAATGAAGTGGATAGAAGAATAATCTTACAGAGATGTAGAGAAAGTCATGCGAATGGAACGCATCAGATTTCTTTTTAAAATGGTACCTTCCACTTGTAATGTAAATTCTATGACATTAAAAAAAAAAATCTTTTAACTTTGGAGGAGAGAGGCAAACTTTAGCCTAAAATAGTACGGTGCAAACCGAAGTGCATTGGTCCAACTCGGCTTGGCACAACAAGGAAGAACAAGACGAAGGTGAGAATAAAGACAGGCGAAGCTAGCGCGAAAAGTTTAAGGATAGAGAGATGCAGCGCTATTGCTATAATTCGACGAATTAGAGTTTGCACTATGGTCAAACTAGTTAAGTAGTATTTTACAACCTGCCCGTGCAATGCACCGATGCAGTACCCTGAGAGGCCCTGCTTCTGCCCATCTTTTAAGGAAAGGTTTTCTCTACAAGTTAGCACTACGGTTGAATGTGATAGTTTACGTGTGCTCAATGTCCTCTCTTCCTTTACAAATATATGCGAGTTCGGTTTCTTCAAATTTGCCTTGAACCGGTTTTATGAGAAGCAGTTGAAGATAGGTAAATTAAAACGTAGGATGATATAACATTCCTTGAATGCCTGTACTGGATCTATTTTGTTGTTAATAAGAATTGCCGGTAAATGTTAATCAAAGGTTTATGTAATTTATAAAATAATCACACCTTCCTTAATCAACAATTTGAGTGTACAAAAGTAAATCAGTGAATTTAGGAGACATTCACATACATATTGTAAACATGTCGGTCTGATATCTTAAATAATTAGGGTTATGAATTCTAAGATTTAATATTGCTTCTGAACCGTGTATTCCTATTATTCCCCCAAAGCCACATACGTGGATCGTCACTCAAGGTAGATTACAAAGGTAAAAATGGAAATGACGTGTTATTTATGGACGCTCTTTAACTTCTATGGTTCTTAGCGTCCCATTCTAAATTGGGCGTAATACACCGCTTAATTTTGCTCAAAGGCTTCTCTATCAGGCTTGAGGTTCATTTACGTGCCGTAAATCTACGACACGGGACCAACGGCTTTACTTCCCTCCCGAAGCAAGCCATGCTAAGGATTTTTACGCACGAAAAAAAGCCATCGTTCTCCGCCGGGTTTGAACCCGCGACCTTGGGTATATGAAGTTGACATGGTAGCCATTACACCACGGAGGACGACTAGATTACAAACGAAAATGTATCCTCAATGGTTATTAAGAAATCAATTGAAATTTAGTTCCTAATTTCCGGCATAGCAGACACAAGCAATTGTTCCCGTTTATAAATTTTAGGAAAACCTTTCCTGAATACAACTTCAGAATCAATAATAACAATAATACTGTCGGCTGAGAAATTCTTTGTATAGGGACAGCCCGGAAATAGTTTACGCTGCACCAGAATTGTTAAAAAATAATACTCACATCGAGTTAAACTAATAGCAGTAACCCGGACTCCAACCCCCAGTTGTTTTGCTCACTCACGCGCAAACAACTGCCCAATCGAGGCTCCAACCCTGACCACATGGCCTAGAGGCGAGATTGCAGATTTTAGACTGAGTCTTTCCTATTGGTTACGGAGACAATTATGGCTACGGGAAAGGTGAACGACAGGTTTCGAGATTTCGTCGAGGTTAGGTTAGGTTAGGTGTATGTAAATAAACTGGATCGAAATAACGGGTAAAAATGGACTTTCTGAAAGACGGTTCTGCTTTCCAATGCGAAATGCACAATCTTCCGTTCGTTCTGTCTGCTTGGGTAGCCTTGTTGGTCAATCGACCGATGCTAGAGTAAAATCTCTAAAACTGAACTAGAATAAGCAATGTCGCGGACTACAGGGTCTGAAGTCACTACGCAAAGCCTTTAGTTAAGGAAGAGCATCCAATCGAACCGGAGATGACGCAAAGAGAGTCGTAAAAAAGATACTCCGATACAACTGGGTTAGGGACATTAATCTCCCGTTAAGAAGCTGTTTTGCTTTCAGGGTGTGTATGAACTGAATTGTCATGAAAAATCACAAAAACTCGACTTTTTAATTTTAATTCCATAAAATAATTTAAACATCGCTGAATATAAAAATGGTGTAAGTGGCCAACAGGCCCCATTTTGAAATTCCTAAACTTGAGCTGCAGCCAAGTATTAGCCTTGAACTGTACTGAACTCGGCAAGAAAAATTTCAGTTCGACGATATCTAATTCGCATCATGCAAAGTAAAAAACGAAACTATGCAGAATAAAAGCAGCAATGCAATAAGAAAAGGACAGAAAAGGAAGTAACAGAGAAGGGGAAAACCCGTGGGTCAAAACTACCAACGTTGTGGATTTTAATGTGGGCCATGCATTCAGATCTTTCCTAGTTTTCTTGCTATTAATATTTTCAGCATTTTTCTTCCAGTAAAATGCTACTTGGGAAGCAGTTTTTCTGTTACACAAATAAAATATGCTGTGCATGTTTACAGAGAAAGAATTGCCTTAGGTTTTACTGTTGAACATGTTCAAATATGTTTTCAATTTTCAAGCCCAAAAGTTATAATTTTGTGAAAAAAAGCACACAATACCTTTAAATAATTTTGGAGCAAGTAGTTGTATTGTGAACCCAAGGTCAAAATATTACACTAAAATTTTAATTTCTTTCTCGCAAGAGACTTTTTAGTGACGTGACAAAAGCATAAATTTGACCAATACCTCCAAACCATCAGAGCAAACCGGATGAAATTTGCACCGTAACTTTCTTGCATTATATTACATCTGTGGTATGAATTTTGATAAAAGTATGTTATGTATTCCACTCACATGGCTTTCTCTGCATATTTACAATAATATATTGTTAAAAAGCCTATTCTTTTATTTACCTCATGCTAATCGAGAAGAAATGAGTAGAAATGGTCTTATTACATCCTTCCTTGTAAGTAGAAGGGAAATAAGGAGGTACCATAGGCTAAATCGATAGTCAAATATTTTAAAAGCTGATGAAGCACTTTTGTTTGTATGGAACAAGAGTTGACAATGTCCCGTATGAGAAAAGTATAAGTATTTTAAAGCTGAGACAATTAACAAGAGTATCTCAAAAACAGCCAACTCCACCAAAAAAATGTATGTAACAAATTGTATGTTTTAACGAGATCTACATTTGTTTCGTTAAGTAAGTTTTTACCTATCTCTTACGGTTTACCAGTTATGCAAAATGCATCTAAAATAAATGTCTTCAAAGGCTATTTCTAAAAAAATGAAGATATATATTTTATTTGTCATGTAAATATCTTAAATATAAGAACTTTTAATCAAAACCGTTAGAGCCATTTCTGAGAAAATGAAAATTTTCGAAATGTTTTTCAAGTAAAGGATAGATTGTGGTGGGAGGATTTTCTTGAAAATCTTTGTGTTGCATCCTTGGAAGATACTAAACTTAAATACCAATTTTGGTATTTAATGGCCTTTTCGTTTTTGAGCTATTCTGTCCACAGAAACACACATACACACAGACAAGGACGTTTTTGTAAAAATGCTTTTCTTTGGATTCAGGTTGTCTCAAAACATGTATTTCAGGTGAAATCTCAGTATCCAATTTTTTTGTGCATTACAATGCCTTCTCTATATACTATGTACATAGTACGTGTAGAGAAAGTAAACATTATTAGTTTGCAATTTCTAGCTTTCACTCATACACGTCTTTAAGCAATTGGTCTAGGCAACTGGTTTTGCGCCTATGCGTATGGACGTACGCTGAGACATTGATCTGAACACTTGCGGAACATTAGGTACCGCTACAGAGACAACTTGGGACAAGACTTGGAGGCCTGTGCTGGGTTATACCTTGGTATAAAAGAGGCCTAGGATTTCGTTGCCTTCTACTTGGGATTACGCAGGTGGCCGGCCATGCATCATTAAATGGGGATTTGCTGGTTTAATGAAAACTCCACTCACTAAAATAGACATGAAGTTGCAGACACATTTTACTAATTGCCCTTACTACAGACCAAAGCGTTAAAATAGAGTCCCAAATGTATTTAAGAGAAAATGACCTGAAGCTTCCCCCTAATTTTATCCATTAATTTGCGAAAAGTGTTTTATCCTTAATAAGTCGAGTTATTTCCACTAAAAGCAGGAAGTTACGAATAGCACATCTTCATTCCCTCCAATCTATTCTGTGTTCTGTTTACAGGTTTATCTCACAACGGGCCATTATACGGCCATGTTAATGATCAAGCTGAGATTGTTTAACGAAAGTAGATCGAAAATAAAAATCCCAAAGGCCCAAACTTAACAAGTAAAATTTAAAAAATCTAATATCTTACACTCACACGAATTTCTCTAACTTTTCTACAAACAAGACTTCTTACAATATATTATTCTTCTTTCTACACCATACAAATCGAGATAAACATTAGCAGAATGTACTTATTACTTAGTTCTTTATAAGTAGAAGGGAACTAAACGGTTGAGCTGTGCTTAAGTGACAGTCAAATGTTTTAGAAACTATCGCTGTGCGATTTTCTTTGAAATTAGCTTCTTTGATTAGCCAGGAAAAGAAAAATGGACACCTCCTGTCTGAGTACTTTAAACGTGAATCCAATAACAAGGAATATCTTTGAAACGGCCAACTCTACAACAAAATGCATAGGACATAAATTGTGTATTTTCACGGGACCTACATTGTTTGCCTAATAAGTTTTTGTCTATCTCTTACGTTTTAACCGTTATAAAAAATCTGCAAAAATCAACCAGAATAAAGTGACTTATAGAGACTATTCCCAGAAAATTAAAAATATACATTTTATTTGTGTTGTAAATAGCTTTAATAAACGGTATTTTAATCAAAATTCTTAGAACCATTTTTGAGAAAAAAGAATTCAAGTTTTTCCATGTAAAGGGTAGTTTACGGTAGGGTATTTTCTCGAAAGATGATAAATACCAACTTTAAATATTAGTTTTGGAGCTTTGCTGTCCAAAAAACACACACGAACTTTTTTCTATTCTTTTATTCAGGGGGTTTCAAAACATATATTTCAGGAGAAATCTTGGTATCTTAGTGTTGATCTTTTTTCTATTTTTTTTTTTTTTCTTTTTTTAGATTCCGGTATTTCAAAACATATATTTCCAGTGAAATCACGTTATCGAATTTTCGGCTGAAATACAATAACCTCTCTACCTACTATGCACATTATATACACTTGTTAGAGAACGTAAAAGTCTAGTCTCCAGTGTTACATTCACATGTATTTCTCTATCATTTATCGTTTATTAGTGTTAATGCAAACTATTCTTACGAATATTTACAGTAGATACATATTTCGTTAAAGATACAAAGGGAATAGCGTTGCTCAGAGGTTTAAGAATCAGACGCTATATAGATACCTACTGGCTTCCAAGCAATGGCAAGAAAGAACTTAGAAAGACTTACCAAGTATAGAACCATTAATAAAGGTTACCTCGGAAATGGATAACCTCACAAGAACTTATTTAAAATAAATTGTTTTTAAAGAGATCTAAGTTTTTGTGTACTTCGTCTACCACTTAACACGTCTACCACTTAACATTTACCAGTTATTACAAAATTCCTTTCGAACGAAGAGGACTTCTCAGGCTATTCCCAGAAAATACAATATATAGATAAATTTTATTTGACATATGACATTCTAATCACAATCGTTAGAGGCATTTTATTACTTTGGCTACACATACTATGTACATAGTGTATAGAGAAGGTATTGTATTACACCCAAAAATTCGATACCGAGATTTCGCCGGAAATGTATGTTTTGAGGTCCCCTGATACAAAAAAAATCATTTTTAAAAAACGGTCCGTGTGTGTCTGTCAGTGTGTGTGTGTGTGCAGCGTAGCTAAAAAACGAAAAGGCTGTTAAATACCTAGCTTGGTATTTAAGTTTAATATCTTCCGAGGATGCGACATGGAAGATTTTCAAGAGGATCCCCCACCCCAACTACCCTTTATATTTAAAAACATCCGAAAATTTTGATTTTCTCAAAAATGCCTCTAACAATTTTGATTAAAATTTCTTATATTTGAGCCCGAGAACCTCTAGAGTATATTTAAGATATTTACATGTTAAATAAAATGTAAATCTTGTGTTTTCTGGGAATAGCCTCTGTAGACATCTTTATTCTGGAAGAATTTGTGGAATTTTGCATACCTAGTAAACCGTAAGAGCTAGACAAAAACTTACCTTACAAAAATTGTATAGCTCGTTAAAACACACAATTTATGTTATATACGTTTTTTTTTTGTGAAGTTGGCCTTTTTGAGATATTCCTGGTTATTGGTTTTTCTTTTAAAATACTTATATTTTTCTCATACGGCAAATTGTCAACTCCTAAACTACGCATAAAAAAAAGGGATTTCAATCCATAGCAACCACATTTTAAAACATTTGACTGTCAGTTTAGCCTAGTGCATTCCCTTATTTCGCTTCTACTTATAAGGAACTAAGTGATAAGACCATTTCAGCTAATGTTTATATTGAATGGCATTATAGAAGAATAAGCTTATGAACAATAGATAGATACCTAAATTTGTTGTCTGTTGCCATATACTATACAGATAGACTCGTCATAAATCACATTAATTAAATAATTCACTTAAACTGTAAGCAGTTTTGTTATGTAAAATTAACGTAGTGATCTTTTAAATTCACACGTCATCTATTTTAATAATGTCATATGGGAGAGCATTGACAATTCTACTTATGAGGCACCTTGGTGATTTTGAATATTTAGTTGTTTATATTTTCCTATATGGTTGTCATTCCTACTTCTAGTAAGATGATTGTAAGCATCACAGTTGAGAGTGAATATAAAAGAGTAAAGCATTTATATTAATAAATTAAATAAATTAATAATTAATAAATCAAAGTAAAAATATAAAATTGTTTAAAAACATGTCTTAACGAGCCTCTTGGCTTCATATTAAAAACGATTCTAAGCAATCTCTTCTGAATTTAAAATACCCTATTTACTTCAGTTGCAGATTTCCATATTAAAATATTGTATGATAAAATTGATTGTACAGTGGTATAGTAATCAGTAAGCAAACAGTTAATGCTCAAACTCATTTCCAGGCATCTAATAGCAAAGCATGCTTTATTTAATTTGGTGCATATATGATGGATCTGTTCATGCCAAGTAAGGTTTTGATCTAAAACAACACCTAAAAACTTGGTCATGTCAAGACACTTTAAAATAGTACCCATGTTAAAATTCATATTTGTTAAAATCATTTTGTTACTAAAATATAAGCAAGCAGTTTTGTCAAGGTTTTTTTTTTTTAATGATTTATTGATCGATCAGCGCATGTGCGCTCTACAGATCATTGATTTTAGACATTATTTACATGCATGATACTGAATAACATTGAAATGAGGTAAGCCCCATTTGGCCCCTCATAAGTAGGTACATTTTTTTTTGTTTTTATTTTACAGAAAGTCTTGTTGTGAGAGCTGGTCCAGTGGTAAGCGACTCTTGATGCGAGTTGGATAGCTAGATTTTCTGCCAAGAGAATAGTGAATGGCTCCTGAGACGTCTTTTAGCTTGCTGTAAAACTGTTCGGCTTGTGAAGAAATTGACTGTTGAATGATGCTGATTCCAGTTTCTCTATGTAGTTGACTATTTCTGACAAACCATGGTGCATTCGTTGAGATTCACAATATTTTGTTTTGAAATGTCTGGATACGTTTGATTTCAGAAGGACTAGTTCCTCCCCTAACTGGACAAGCGTATAGTAGCAGTAGTCTTAATAGAGTCATGTAAAGTAGTGTGCAGTTTTTTAGTTTGAGTGAAGATCTTTTGTTGAGGAGGGGGTAGAGTTTTGCCAGTCTTGCTCGGGCTAGTTTAAGTTTGTTGCTTATATGTGGTTTCCATGTGAGTTGTCGATCCAGGAGTACAGCGAGATATTTCACTGTTTCTGTATTAATTTTCCAGGGTATCTGTTTCGCTGGGAGCGTTACTGGTGGTGGATAGTTTTGTCTGCATAGTGTAAAGACCATTGCTTCACATTTTTGCTGGTTGAGCGAAATACGCCAGTTGTCTAGCCAGGGCATAATTAAGTTTAAGGCCTCTTGAAGGTGATTTCTGGCGGTGTGGATATTGCGATGTGTTGAGAGATTAACAGTATCGTCCGCATACATAGCGATTTGAGCTGTAGGCGTTGCAGGCATATCAGAGGTGTACAGGTTGAACAGAGCTGGTCCCAGGATAGATCCTTGAGGAACTCCGGCTGTTATAGATTTTGTAGAAGAGTGACAACTACCTATGTGGACTGAGAATGTTCGTTGTGACAGAAAGAAGGAAATTATTTTATAGAGGTAGTCTGGAATGCCGTTGTTGAACAGTTTGTAAAGAAGACCCTTGTCAAGGTTTAAAATAAATGTATTTGCAATACACCATTTTTAAAAGAATTCACAGAATTTATAACTTTCAAATTAAGTTCATCGATGCTATTGGCACATACTTCAACTGAAGCATTGTCTGCATACAGTCAACATCACTGTGATGTTCTAAATCATTTTCATATAAAATAAACAACGACGGTCCCAAGACCGAACCCTGTGGACTCCATAACTAGGGGAATACTTCCTGGAATAATAGCTCTTCACTTTAACTACAGGTTTTCTAGATCTAACGAATGACATAATTAATTCATTTACCATGCCTCTTATACCCAAATGATAAAGCTTGGTTTTTAAAAACTGATGACCTATCACGTCAAATGTACTACTGAGACGAAAGAACAGACCGGCTACATGCATGTTTCGATCAATGCAATCATGTATAAAATCAATACATTTAACACAGGCAGTACTAGTTGATTTCCCATGTATGAAGTCATGCTGATTTACAGTTAACACATTGTAGCTTATTTAAAACTTAAGGAGTCTACTATACAATATATTTTCAAATATTTTAGAAAAAGAACTTAACAATGATATGAGACTATAATTTCTTATATTACGTGGATCGCCATTTTTAAATACTAGTGCTATCATATTCATTTTTATGCAGTCTGTAAACTCACCTGTCAGTATAGCGAAATTGAATAAATATATTAAAGGAACTATGATGATCTTTTATATGGCTTTTATAACATTTATAGATATTTGGTCGTATAATTTGTTACAGAGATGCATAGAAAGTCATGTGAATGAAACATATCAGATTTTGAACTTTTTAAAAGACTTACTTTGATTACAGAACGGACTCATTAATTTTCCAGGTTAGGAAGTACTTACTGTTCGGCTTGGTTTCCAATGTTTCAGAAGGCAAGATATCATTGGTAAATTGTTTTGACCAATAATATTCCAGGTTTTGACTATGTGATAGACAATACGTAATTTTGGCGAATGTAGTTAGTTAACAACAGTTAAAGGAATCAAGAAGTGTGCCATTATGGTGTCAGGATTGTCGTAAACTAAGTTTGTTTTCGTTGTTTTGAGTTTTTGGGTACTTGGCCCAAAGACAAGGCAGTAGGAACTTTTTAGATCAACTACGACTTTGTATCCTCTAAATTATTTAAATTGTTATTCTCAGTCTAAACCCGAAATAGGGCCCTAATCCGCAAACGTAGTCAAGGGAAGTTTATATAAATTTCCGGCTAATCATGCGCAGCAAACGACAAGGTCTTCTGGTTTCGAGATTTATGTGAGGTTAGGTTAGGTTTAGATGTGTCCTTATGAATTGGATCCATATCGAAGGATCTTAAGTGGAAGAAGTACTAAACATGTAGTTTCCGAAAAATATTTCTAGATATTTTGGAAAAAGAATGCAAATTAGAGTTCTTGAAATAAAAAAAATTTAAAATCCGTACTGTAGTCAAGGAAATATTTTGCCAAAATTGCACTAAATGTTCCGTAAAATTGTAATTTGGGGTGTGGGTTTATTTTTAATCTTCCTGCCACTTTGGAAAATAGTGAACCTAAATATCCTGGTGACATCGGTCTTTTCGTTTTTGAGTTATACCTACTGTTTACAGACATGAACACACACACAGACACACACACACACACACATGCAGTAATACCCCGGAATGTATTCACTAAAAGTGTTTTTTTTTCCTGCTGATAACTCGATATTCATTTTTGGGTGGAATGCAATACTTCTGTGTTGTGTTCTACTATTATACCTAAGTAAAGCAAGTAAAAATGTAAATCATTTCAAGAGTTTAGTGTCACGTTGCTAGCTCAGTTGGTTAAAGTAGCTATACGGAAAATCAAAGGCCCGTGGCTCAAGCCTAAGCTGTGGCATCTCATTTTTCAGTCTGATTCACCTTACCAACTTTAAGCATGTACGGAACAATAATTGACAACATTGTTTAATTTACATATTTCATTGTTAATTGTTTCTCCACATTAGCCATTGTACCGGATGATCCAAAAACGTCCGAACCGGCTGCGCGGTGTTTTGCCTGTCCGCGTCCTCGTCTCTCGTTGCCGCTATCATAGAAAGACGCAAATAAAACCATAAAACACTTTTAAAACCAATGTTATTAAAGGAGACGCTGAAACTGGCCACTATACATTTTGGCACCTCTTTAGGAAACTATCCATCACTCACGGTAGTTCACGTTGACAGATGCTGGCAATTTCCTAGCGGATATTTTGTTTTGATTCTTCCAGGGTGTGTGGGTTTGTCTTGTACATTTTATGCTTTAAGTTACCCCGGAGATATAAATCATGGGTTAGTTCGGGGGACCAAGAGGGCCACAAATCTCTATTAATAATTCTGTCTTGAAATACACTTTCAATTGTTCTCATCAAAAGATTGGCTGTATGAGCTGTTGCAGAGTTTAGTTGAAAAAAATAAAAATGACGCTCCCTGTCTATTAATTCTCTAAAAACGGGGGGGGGGAGGTAAACTTGTTCTCGTATGGGCGTCAACTATTGACTCGAAAAATATTGGGCCTATAACTCTTTGTCCCCTAATGGCACACCATACACCAATTTTTTCGTCATGAAAGGGTATTTCATGAACAATATTAAGTTTCTTAGAGCTACAATAACGATTATTTTGTGTGCACATATCTATGAAGGTGGAATCAAGCTTCGTCCGTGAAAAATATTAAATGTGGGACAATTGGATTCACTATTGAGAGTCCACTCACAAAATGTGTTAACTCATGCGAATCATAAATAAATACACGCTGTGCAGCAGAATACAAATTTGTACCATGCTACAGTTTGTGACTAAGTGCAAGAAAAAATAATGAAGCATATTAGTTAATAACTCAACCACACGATATCACCGTCAGCTCAATACTGCACTTTCAGAGCAGAGAAAAACAAGTCAGCACCGTGACCTTGTGTACAGCAGCTGCGTGTTATCATGTTTCCATGTGCACAGTGAAACAACGGTTCGGATGTACTTGGGTCGCACTGTAGAATAGAGACAGCTGAAAAATTCAATATTATGGCCGAGATTTGAATCAAGAATCTCTCTGCCCCAGTCCAGTTTCTCTAACAACTGAGTTACCGTGGTGATGACCGACATGGCATTAAATTCCCATCGACTCTAGTATTTGCAATGTCAATGTTATCTTAAAATAATTTGAGATCTCCTTCTAAAATGCTAGGAAAATACACGAGTCAATTTAATGCCGTGATGGCATATTGCCGTGTAACTCAGGGGCTAGAGGAACCGGTGGGACACCGGAGGTCCGTGGTTGAAATTCTGTTATGGCATTTGAGTTTTTAAATATTATTTCATTTATTTTATTCTTTTCTTTCTTTTTTATTTGTTTATTACTCTTTACATATACTATGTACATAGTGTATAGAGAAGGTATTGCATTGCACAAAAAAAAACCTGATACCGAGAGTTCACTGAAAATAAATGTTTTGGGAACCCGTGAATCCACAAAAACCATTTTTAGAAACATATCTGTGTGTGAGTGTGTATGTGTGTATCTGTTGTCACCATAGCTCCAAAGCTATAATACCGCTAAATACCAAAATTGGAATTTAAGTTTATTATCTTCCAAGGATGAGACACGAAGATTTTCAAGAAAATCCCCCCACGCCAAACTACCTTTTACATGGAACTTTTGGCAATTTTGTTTTTCTCAAAAATGGCTCTAACGATTTTGATTAAAATACCGCATATTAAAGTTATTCACAACACAAATAAAACGTATATTTTGAATTTTCTGTGAAGAGCCTCCGAAGAGCACTTTATTCTGGTTGATTTTTGCAGAATTTTGCATAACGGTAGAACCATAAGAAATAGACAAAAACTTACTACACATAATATAGGTCTTGTTAAAATACGCCATTTATGACACATGCATTATTGTTGTAGAGTTGACAGTTTGCAAGAAAGTCCTTGATATTGCATTCGACTTTAAAATACTTATACTTTTCTTAGGCAGAAAATGTCCGTTTTTTCTTGTTACTTTCTCTTGCCCCGTATGTACAATGTACATAGGGATAGAGAAGTATTGCATTCCACCCAAAAATTCGATGTCGAGATTTCACCGGAAATGCATGTTTTAGTGCCCCCTGAATCCAAAAAAAGCATTTCCAGAAAAAGGTCCGTGTGTGTGTCCGTGAACACGATAACTCAAAAACGAAAAGTAGCTAAAATACCAAACTTGGTATTTAAGTTCAGTATCTTCCAGGGATGCGACAGAAAGATTTTGATAAAAATCCCCCACCCCAAACTACCCTTTACATGGAACTTTTTTCGAAAATTTTGATTTTCTTAAAAATGGCTCTAATGATTTTGATTGAAATATCGTATATTAAAGATATTTACCTGATAAATAAAATGTATATCTTGAATTTTCTGGGGATAGCTTCTAAAGACCTGTTTATTCTGGATGAATTTTGCTTAATTTGGCATAACTAATAAACCGTAATAGACAAAAACTTACTATACAAACAATGTAGGCCTTGTTAAAATACACAATTTACGTCATATACATTTTTTTCGTGGAGCTTACGTTTTCGAGGTATTCATTGTTATTAGTTTCAGTTGTGAAGTACTTATATAGTTTTCTCAGACGGGAGTGTCCGTTTTTCTTTTGTTCTACTCCTGGCCAAGAAAAGAAGCGATTTGTAATGAAAATCGCATACCGACAGCTTTTAAAACATTTGACTACCGATTTAGCCTAGTGTATTCCCTCATTTTCTTCCTACTTATACGGAACTAAGTAATAAGAACATTGTGCTGAATACCTCGATTAACAAGGTGCAGAAAGAAGAATACTCTTATGTAAGAAGTTTGTAGAACGGCTGGAGAAAGTCATGTGAGTGTAACACATCAGATTTTTCTACTCCTGGCCAAGCAAAGAAACCAAATTCAATGACAATCATCGCATAAAGATAGCGTTTAAAACATTTGACTATCACTTTAGCATAGCGCATTTCTTTAGTTGCCTTCTACGTATAAGGAACTAAGTAATATGAACATTCTGCTAATGTTTATCTCAATTAATATGGTGCAGAAAGAAGAAGAATCTTTTGTAAGAAGTGTGTTTGTAAAACAGTTAGAGAAAGTCATGTGTCCGCCACTTATCTTTAGTAAGAAGAGGAGATATTGCAATCATCCAAAATTGCACCGGAAATACATGTTTTGTGGTCTACTAGATGTTCTAAATTTAGTTTCCTGCATTTTAAACTCGCGTTACGTCATGTGAGACCTAAATTGGAATGCTGTTATTAAAAGCATCGGTTTTGAACATAAAGTCTGGTTTTAGAGATTAATGAAGCTATAATGTAAGCCAGGAACGGCGCTCGGTGAAGCACAGAATTCACAAGGCTATCTCCAGGGAATTGAGTGTCAATCATAATAGCAGCAGCAAGCCCCGTTTTCTGTTTGGCGTACGCAATGAATAAATTAAGGCTTTAAAGCTCCATTCTGCTGCACTCAAAATAATAAATACCATAAAGGTTTTATGCTAAATAAAGCATGTAGATCTGTTATATTCACACGACCTTCTTTGCCCGTTATTATAAATATTTATCTCTTTTCTAAAAACTATTTTGTATTTAAACAGAATATATATATTTACAGGATGTTAATGAACTACACCGAAATTTTTCAAAGCTGAAACCCAAAACAAGGAATATCTCATAAACGATCAACCCCACCAAAAAAAATTATACAATATAAATTGTGTGTTTTAATGTGCTCTACATTTTTTGTATGGTAAGTTTTTGTTATTCTCTTACGGTTTAGCAGTTATGCAAAATTCCGTAAAAGTCATTCAGAATAAAGTAGTCTTCAAAGGCTATTCCCAGAAAATTCAAGCTATGCATTTTATTTGTCGTGTAAATATCTTTAATATATGATATAATCAAAGTCGTTAGAGCCAATTTTGAGAAAATCAAAATTTTCAAAAAAAGTTCCATGTAAAGAGTGGTTTGGGGGTGACGCTTCCTTGGAAGATACCAAACTTAAATACCAAGTTTGGTTTTTAACGCTCTCTTCGTTTTTGAGCTATGCTGCCCACAGACACGCACAGACACACACACAGACACACACGGACATGTTTCTAAAGATGCGTTTTTTTGGATTCAGGGGGTCTCAAAACATATATTTCCAGTGAAATCTCGGTATCGAATGTTTGGGTGTAATATAATACCTTCTCTATACACTATGTACATAGTAGTATACAGAAAGTAACCATATTAATTAAAATGTCATGTTTAAGTGTAACCATGACAAATGAAATGAATAGCCTCTGCTATCCTGTTCATTTTGGATAAATGGTTAACCGCAAGAAATAGACGATATCTTACTAAACCAATAATTAGGAATGACTTAGACACAGTTGATTAGAAAAACGTGTCATTGTGTTTTAACGAGATCTATAATTTATCATTCTACACTTACTGAATAGCACATAGATAGAGAAGTTATTGCATTGCACCCCACAATTCGATGCTGCGATTTCACCGTAAATACACCTTTTAACTACGTCTAAATAAGATATACTTTAGAAAAAATCTAATGTGTTCCATTCACATGACTTTCTCTACATCTCCGTGACGAATTATTCTTAAAATGCGTATTCTTCTATCCACTTCATGATAATCGAGATAAACAGCAGAAATTGTCGGCGAGGACTGAGATGGTGGCGCCCTCTCGTGGAGATGATTGCGCTTTGGAAGCTCAGCTCCCGGTGGCAGGATAGCGTTGGGGATCGTCGGTGTACTCAGGTTTACTCAGAACTGAGCCGCGGGCTTCTAGTGCTCGCCGCGTCCAGATGAAGAGCTTTGAACTTGGAAGAATCCTCGTCGAGTAATTAATTAGTTAATTATAGTAGGTGAAATTTGAAAACCTTTTATATTCTTTTAGATCCCATAGTAAAGAACACGGTCCTCTCCTTAGCGAGGCTGCTTGCCAAGCGGGAGACCTGAGTTCGATTCCCGGTTAACAAGTTCCCTCATGAGAAATGTATGAGTATTTTAAAACAAACTAATAACATCTCGAAAACGGACAATTCCACGAAAAAACAACGCATATAACAAGTTGTGTGGTTTAATGAGATCTACATTTTTTGTTTAGTAAGTTTTTGTCTATATCTTACCGTTTACTACTTATGCAAAATTCAGTGAAATCTATCCAGAATAAACAGGTCTTTAAAAAATGTTCCCAGAAAATTCAAGATATGCGTTTTTATTTGGTGGAAATGACTTTAATATGCGATAGTTTAATCAAAACCATTTGACATATTTTTGATAAAAACCTTTTGCAATTTTTTCCATGTAAAGGGTAGTTTGGGGTGAGGGGATTTGCTTGAAAATCTTCGAGTCGTACCCTTGGAACATACTCAACTTAAATACCAAGTTTGGTATTTAACACACTATTCTTGTTTGAGCTATGCTATCCACAGAAAAAACAACACGAGCATCTGTCTAAAAACAGTTTTTTTTAATCAGGGAGCCTCAAAACATGTATTTCTGGTGAAATCTCGGTATCGAATTTTTGGGTGCAATGCAATACCTTCTCTATACACTATGTACATAGTACGTGTAGAGAAAGAATACATGGTAATGCGACTTGCACATATAGTTAAAGCAGGTAGACTAAAGTGACACACTCACCTTTTCGCGAAATAATGTAGCAGTATATGAGCATGTGCTCTCAAAGGACTGTCTGGCTTTATGCGCCATACTGACTACAGATGGTGAAAACAGTCAGGCTCGCTTGGCACTAAACGAAAACTGGTATGATATACGAGGATATTCTTGAAAGGCACTGTCCACCATATACCGTGAACGAGGTATCTTAAAGAACAGTTCCGTCGCGGTATGGCCTAGACATTAAAGCGACGTAAAATAAAATATATAAAATAAAATACTTCAAACTCCATTGCATTCTCAATTGAAAGTCAAGGCCTTCTTATAACACCAGTGCCTTCATTGATTTAAATATTATGGAATAATACTTTTTCAGAATGTATATGACTTATACCTTTAATTTTTAAGTGCAGAGGTTGGAATCCTTTTTACTTTCTCTATACATACTATGTACATAGTGTATAGAGAAGGTATTGTATTGCACCCAAAAATTCGATTTACCCGAGATTTACCGAAAATACATGTTTCGGGTCCCCCTGAATCCAAAAAAAGCATTTTCAGAAAAAGGTCCTATGTGTGTGTGCGTGTGTGCGTCTGTGGACAGTATAGCTCAAAAACGAAAAGACCGTTAAATACCAAACTTGGTATTTAAGATTTGTATCTTCCAATGATGTGACACGAAGATTTTCAAGAAAATCCCCCCACCCCCAACTACTCCTTCCATGGAACTTTTTTCGAAGATTTTGATTTTTCTTAAAAATGGCTTTAACGATTTTGATTAAAATATCGTATATTAAAGATATTTATCTGACAAATATAATGTATATCTTGAATTTTCTGGGAATAGACCCCAAAGAGTACTTTATTCTGGATCAATTTTACAAATTTTGCATAACTGCTAAACCGTAAGGGATGGACACAAACTTACCACACAAAAAATGTAGAGCCCTTTAAAACACACAATTTAAGTTATATATATTCTTTTCCTGGAGTTGATTTTTTTTTTTTTTTTTTTTTTTTTTTTTAAGATATTTCTTGTTTTAGGTTTCAGGAATTTGTCAACTCCTGTCCATACAAATAAAGGAACTTCAGTCACTTAGCAACCAGTTTTTGACTATCACTTTAAACTATGGTACTCCTTTATCTCGCTTCTACTTACAAGGAAGCAAGTGATAAGACCATTTCTCCTAATTTTTTCTCGATTAGCTTGAAGTAAATAAAAGCATAGTTTTTAAAATTTTTTTGCTTATGTAGAGAAAGTCATGTGAATGGAACACATGAGATGTTTAATATTTAGTAACTTATGAAATGAAATTAGGATGTGTTTAAATCCCCATGTTCTTCATAACAATCGGGCTTTCCTTTCACAATGTAAAATTATAATAAGTAATGCCACGAGTGTTTTCATCTTGTCGATAATTCACGAACGAAGAGAAGCAAGGGGAGTGAATTGTACTAAGAGATGTAAACACGAGTTGTATTTGATAAGACAATTCAGCGAAATACACTCTTAATAATTAATAATATATATGAAAGGAGATTTTATCAGGTAACAAATGTTAGATGACGCATTCGACCATGTTTTCTCTTTCTTTCTTCGCTACCTTCTGAATTAATTAAATAAACATCAGCTGTGATAAGATGTTTTGACGAAATCGCTCCAGTCAGATGACAGCAAATGTTTGAAATTGCCGATCTCGGACATTGTAGTATTGGTGCTTCAATAGTTGAGCTTTGTTTCGTAATCTGCTTACCCTCCCCATATGTGAAGGATTGACACTCCCCAAGGACTCAAAGGCCAATGGCCTGTCAGGGAGCCGACACGAAACCACAGAATAGACAACCAGTTACGAGGGGTCGGCCGTGGCCTGGAATGAGCATGAGGAAGTGAATGATATGAAATGTAAGCGAAATTGAAGATTAAGCATTTGGTGGAATGAGTGGCGGGGGAAACTGGAGAACCGGGAGAAACCCCGTTAAGACACCGCTTCGTCCAACATGAATCCCACATGCGGGTGCTTGGGACAGAACCCAGGCCGCCTAGATGGAAGGCAAGCGGTCTAACCACTCGCCCACGGTAATAGTAGAGCTAAATTGTCAAAATCAATTGAGTGATTTTTTCGACTACTTATACAACATGCACACCGCACGAACACACGTATTCTTTCTTTATAATATTAGTATAGACATTACGTAGATTCTTCTCCGTTTAACGCGTACTTTCTACCACAAATCTGTTTTGTAGGATCATGAATTTTGTTCTTCACTGGGAAAACCACTTAATAAATCCTTGTGATTTCAGTTTGGTTCAAAGTTCTCGTATTACTTGACCCGCTCTTCCTACGTCAAACTGTGTACATATATCTTGTTTTCCTCCAAGAAGGAAAATCAATCTTCCAGCTGCAATATTTACCGGCTGCTGCGTAAGAGAGCAAAACTAATATGCGCCTTTGCGAGTAACAATCGCTACAATTTCACACAGTAGTTTCCTTTTCAAATCTAATTTTTTTGCTCAACTATTAAAGCGCCAGTGCAATGGCCGAAACAAGGCAATTTCAACCAATCGCGGTCATCTGCCTGGAGCGATATTATCGAAACATGTTATCGCAGCTGATGTTCTTTTCTATGAAATCATATGGCACCTGACGTTCATTTGTTTAATCTAAAAGCCACATTTTTCAAGTCAACGAGCAGCATCATAACCTAATAATAAACAAATATAGAAATCAGCTTACAACAGTAACAGCGCCAACGTCAACTTCATCCAATGAACCAACCTTCAGTTTAATAGATGTAAGTTCCACAATTGTACTTTCAATAAATTCAGTTACAATGTTTATTTAAAGCTTTATCTAGTTCATAATGTAGGAGAAAAGGAGAGAAAATTATTATTATTTGTATTTCTTATGTATGAGATGAGTACATAACCTCAAATAAAATAACGTTTGTTTCCATTTCATGTATTAGTTATTAAAAGCAGAAATAAAATGATTGTTCCCTATTTCTATTGTTGCTATCGATATTCGTACATGTGTGTGGGCACGATTGGCCATATAATTCAGGAGGCAGTGAAGAAAAAAAAATATATTCAATAAATAAGAATGGTCGAATACATCATATACAAGTTGAGAACTAATGTAAGTATTACAATCATAATGTGATAAAATCTCCCTCCAATTATGTATTATGAATTATTAATAGTCTATTTCGCTGAATTGTTTTATCAAATACAACTCGTGTCATCATCTCTTAAGACAATTGACTCTCGTCGCTTCGCTCCGGTCGTGAATTATCGGCAAGACTTTTTTGTGACTACACTGAAACAGCAGTAAAGACAATAAAAGTACGAAGTGAACTTCCCAACAAAACACGGTGGCATTGCGATGTTACGAGTGGGATACATTCAACTTATAAACCTTTGTAAAGCAAAAAAATAAATAATAAGGAATATTTAAATGTTTAATTTCTCTACTACTTATTTTTATTTATATTGAGTAGCGGAAGTGTTGTATTCCACCCAAAAATACGATACGATATTTCACCAAAAATGCAGATTCTAAGGGTCGCTTAAAAAGTATTTTTAGAAAAATCTGATGTGTTCCATTCACATGGCTTTCTTTATCTGTTCATCAAACAAACTTTTCTTACAAAATATTATTCCTTTATTTACATCATGCTTAAAAGAAAAGCATTACCAAAGGTTGTAAGATTCCTATAAATCCTACTTTATTAGGTCCTTTACGAAGATGAATATATCCTAATACCCTAGAGAGGTGAATTAGATCAGTAAGAGAGAGGTGAATTAAGTAAAAATAAACAAAGGCCTTTCCTTCCTAAAAAAGAATTTGTTTTATTACCTATCTACTTCTTTGTAAGTAGAAGGGAAATAAGGGAACACACTAGGCTAAAGCGATAGTCAAGTCTGTTAATGGTCGGTCGCTAAGTGAAACATTTGAAATTCGGTTCTCTTTGCTTGCCAAAAGAGAGCAAAAGAAAGATTTCTTCCCGCTTGAGGAAAGTTTAAGTTGCTTAAAATGAAAACCAATAACTTGGAATATCTTGAAAACGGTTAACTCTACAAAGAAGGAAGAATTTCTCAGAAATGAAGAAGAATTATTTTACTAAGCGTGACCATTCAGCAATGATTTGCAATTATTAAGTTTATTAATTACACGTTATGCTAAATATTCCTTATGCCCGCATACTCTACAAGTCTTTGCAGAAATATAAAACATAACTGCTTAATACTTCTACTGTGCTGCTTCATTTGCTGAATGTTAATATGTTTAGCAGTTATCCTAGCAGATTACGTTTTAATACAGAGATCGTGGCTCAAAAACCTGTTTACTACAGTAAAATTTCAACCGTAATTGTTAACCTTAAGCTCTGCGAAAAACAAGAAATAAAAAAACAACGCATTTCATCTCAGTGCCTTGGTCAAATCGAGTTATATTTTTCTTTTCTTTTTTTTTTTACTTTCTGAAAACATACTATGTACATAAATTCGAGCCCTAGATTTCACAGGCAATACGCGCTTTAGGGTCCCTGTATCCAAAAAAGGAGTTTTAAAAAATGCTCCGTGTGTCTGTGAACACGATAGGTCAAAAACGAAAAGTCGGTAAAATACCAAACTTGGAACTTAAGTTTACCATCTCCCAGGGATGCAACACAAATATTTTGAACAAAAAATTCCCCCACCAGAAACTAACTTTTACGTTTTGAAAATTTTAACTTTCTCAAAAAAGGTTCTAACGATTTTGATTAAAATGCCGGATATTAAAGATATTTACATGACAAATAAAAAGTATATCTTGAATTTTTGTTACTAGTGTCCAAAGAACTCTAATTCTGTATGAATTTTGCGGAATTTTGTATAACTTGTAAACCGTAAGAAATAGACAAAACGTTACTGCATGGAAACTGTAGATCTCGTTAAAACACTCAATTTATGACATACACATTTTTTCCGTGGAGTTGACCGTTTTCAAGTTATTTCTTGTTATTGGTTTCAGTTTTAAAATACATAAAAATGTTCTCATACGGGAATCTGCCAACTCCTGGCCATGCAAAGAAACGGATTTCAATCCCATAGCATAGTTTTAAAATATTTAACTGTCGGATTAGCCTAGTGTATTCCCTTATTATTCTTCTATTTATAAGGAACTAAGTAAGGAGATCGTTTCTGCTAATGTTTATCTGGATTAGCATGAAATAAGTAGGAGAATAAGTTTATTATGAATAATTTGTAACAGAGATGTAGATAAAATCATGTGAATGGCACATATTACATTTTTTCTTATTATTTATGGACGCTCTCTATCTACTGCGGTTTTTAGCGACTCGTTCTATAATGGGCGTGAAAGCCGCTTAAATTTGCTCAGAGGCCTCTTTTTCAGAATTGAGGTCCTTTTACGTGCCGTAAATGTTCGACACGGAACCAGTGGCTTTACTTCCCTTCCGAAGGAAGCCAAGCTAAGGATTTTATGCCCGAAAATATCCATGGGGCTCCGCCAGTTTGAATCCGCGACCTTGGGAACCAGAGGCTAGCTTGTTAGCCCCAGACCACGGAGGATGGAGTTTGTGGACAAGAATGTGTTACTAAACTCTATTTCATTATTATTTTCTCTATGCGTACTATGTACAAAGTGTATAGAGAAGGTATTGTATTGCACCCAAAAGTTCGATACCGAGATTTCAAATATATGTTTAGACCCCCCCTCTTGGATCAAAATAAAACAAAACATTTTTCAGAAAATAGCCATGTGTGTATGTGTGTGTGTGTGTGCACGTGTGTGTGCGAATGCGCGACTTTGGGCAGAATAGCTAAAAAAAAACGATAGGTCCGTTAAATACCAAACTTGATATTTAAGTTCAATGTCTTCCAAGGATGCGAGACGAAGATTTTCAAGAAACTCCCCCCACTCCAAACTACCCTTTACATGAAAAAAATTTCGAACATCTCAAAAATGGCTCTAATCATTTTGGTTAAAATATCGTATATTAGAGATATTTACATGAAAAATAAAATGTATAGTATTTTGAATTTACTGCGAATAACCTCTGAAGACATCTTTATTCTGGATTTTTTTGAGAAATTTTGCATAAAGAGACAGACAAAAAGTTACTTTACAAAAAATGTAGAGTTCGCTAAAACACGCAATTTATGTTGTATGCATTTTTTTCGGGGGGTAAGAGTTTTTAAGATATTCCTTGTTATTGGTTTCAGCCTTAAAATTTCTCATACAGGAAGTTGTCATCTCCTAGCCATACAGGGAACTTCAGTTACATAGCAAACCAGCGTTTAAAAGATTTGACTTTCGCTTTAGGCTATGGTACTGTCTTATTTCCTTTCTATTTACAAAGAAACAAGTAACAGTATTTCTGTTAATTTCTTCTCAATTAGCATGAAATTAATAGAAGAATAAGGTTTTTAAAAATAATTTGTTGCAGAGATGTAGAGAAAGTCATGTGAATGGAACACATAAGATTTTTCTTGAAATGTACCTATAAATAAACAGTAATAATATCGACGTCATATTCTCACAGTCCACATGACGGGTTTATGTTGCAGGACTTTCCAATAATTTATTATTTAGGAATTTGTAAACAATTCTAAACGTTTTAAAATAATTAACCCCTATGTTAAATACCTTGGAGTTATCTATGGGAACAAACTTCTTCCTAAAGCATTTGGTTCTAGAGACAGTCCATCTTGTGTCACAGGATTAAAAGGTCTCTAAATATAAATTATATTAAGAAGGGTAAATATACATTGGAAATGACCAAGGAAGAAATGTTGTGACACTCATCTCAAAGTGCAAAGACAATTGCCACGAGCAAACGACCCAAGTAGAAGTGTACCATTAAGGGCAGGACAGTGAACCAAAAGACGATGAAGGTGTTGGAAGTTCCTCTGCCCTGGGTTGGGCATAAAAAACCAAATACAAACGGTTCGTTTGTTGGTCGAGAACGCGACTTCACTTGCTATGGAAGACTCTTGGGTTAAGACGTGATATTTGAGTCCGCGGTGGAAACGAACAGGCTACATATGGCATAGAAACTGTTTATTTAATACACCAGAAGACGGTCGCAAGTAATAAGAAATGGTAGGTGCGGTCGCGTAAATAGTAGGTTTGAAGGAAACATTTAGGAGCAATACATGTGTGTTCGAGACATATCCCTTCGTGCACAAAAAGAGTCGTAGAAATAAAAGGGGCTATATCAAGTTAAATCCCGCCACTCTTAATGAGCGCGACCCGCTCACTGTTTCCTATAAACACAGGATGTTGGGCTACCTGCTATACATGGAGTTTGAAACACACTTATAATTGTGGTAGGGTAGTATATGATAACATTTTGAAATATTTGGATAAAAAGTACTTAAAACTCAAACTCCGGGCGCAACAGCCCATAAGAGGCCATGGCCTACCACCCGACTGCTGCCTCTCCCATCTCAGCCCAGCACAGCGTCATGAATATGCTGCAATGCTGGAGGGTGAGACGTGATCAGCTCTCGAGTCTCTCCCAGCCGGTTAATGCGGTCTTCTCGATCAGGAGCCACTACTTCTCCATGAAGTAGTTCTTCGGTTGGCCCCCCAGCTCATGAGGCTGAGTGCACCCCGAACCAGGTCTACCAGCGGGGAAATATCCCCACGGCGGTACCGGGAATCAAGCAGCCGCGCTATCACAGAGCTAAGGAGGATAAAAAGCACATTTATAAGTTTCAGTTATGGGTTTCCTTAATATAGCTTTTCTTAAATACCTAATGCATAGCCCTTATTAGCATCCTAATAATAAGTTAGTATTGCGTATCTAAATGCTGGAAATCGTACATGCACGCGAACTGTTCCTAGCCGCGCAGGCAACAACATCCCTGCCGGCCGATGTGCGTGCTTGAACCTAAAGATAAAACAAGTCAAGACATTATTTCTGTTCCCAAGTATTCATTATAGCACATGTTCATTCTGCCGTAAGATAAACATTGTATACGTTCGCCTGGATGCTTCCATTGTAAATACAGTCGAATTCTACCGATACGATTGCCGGAGCCGAAGTTACCCGGAACAAATGTAGCCACAAGCAGACGACAACTCCATTGTTTCCAGTTTATCTCACCGAAGTGAGGAAAACAGCGCTGCTACGAGACTACAGGAACTAGAACAAGAAAACAAAACAAAGCACCGAGCATTTTAATGGCACCATAGACGAGGAATAAAACATCTGCAATGTTTCTTGTGCGTTCTTCTTTGAAATATGTTGCTTCTGCTTTTGAGTGTTTTGTAGAATACTTGCTTAGCGTACAATAGTATTCAATTGCTCTGTATTTTAAGGACCCGATGATTGAATATTTGAAATTGCAAACTATTGATGCTAGCTTTTTAAAATGTATACCACGAATGTAATATAGTGCAAATGTCACCAATTTTGCTCTAATGTTTTGGAACTTAGTCAAATTTAAAATAAGAACTAAAGCTTTCCTGGCGACGTGTTAATTCAAAATCTTCTCGGGCTTCTAGCCAGGTAAAAACTTGGCTCCAAGTTTTTACCTGGCTAGAAGCCCGAGAAGATTTTGAATTAGTCAAATTTGTTTATGTTTTTGTCAGGTCACAAAAATCCCTTGCGAAAAAAAAAAATAAATAAAATAGTCGTCTAATATTGAACCATAAGTTCACAATACATATATTTTTTGACATTTTCCTAGATTTTTCTGTGTCTTCTTTAGTTTAGGCTCCAAAAAAAGTCGCCCTCCGTGGTGTAATGGTTACCATGCTAACTTCATATGCCCAAGGTCGCGAGTTCAAACCCGGCGGAGGACAATGGATTTTTTCGGGTGTAAAAATCCTTAGCATGGCTTCTTTCGGAAGGGAAGAAAAACCGTTGGTGCTGTGTCGTAGATTTACGGCACGTAAAAGAACCTCAAGCCTGATAGAGATAACTCTGAGCAAAATTAAGCGGTCTTTCACACCCAGTTTAGAATGGGACACTGAGAACAATAGTAGTTAAAGAGCGTCCATAAATAACACGCCATTTACATTTTTTTTTTTTTTTTTGCTCCAAAAATTTTTAAAGCTATGAATATGTTTTTGTCATAAAAATATAATTTTGATGTTTGAAAATTGAAAACATATGCTTAAATACATCTGATAGTAAAACCTAGGGAACTTCTTATTCATTGTATATCTGTGAACAGCTCCAGTGACTAAAGGTATTTAAAACTGGCGCCTGGTGGTCAATTAAACCTTTTTTGTATTCCGGAATGTTTCAATTATTTTATGGAATTAAAATTAAAAAGTTGATTTTTGTGTGATTTTTCAAGAAATTTCAGTCATATTAAGAGTGTCTAGACTGGATGAACGTAACAAATGCATCTGAGGAATCTATATGTCACGTAAGTTCAGGTTGTACCTCCATTATTTCTTTAGGACCGTTTTTAATTTTTCTAACGTTTATTTGCGTGGTGTAGTGCTTATCATTCTAGTCTCTAGCATACAAGGTCGTGGGTTCAAACCCTGAGCAAGGTGATGTATTTTTCGGACTAAAATCCTTAGTATAGGTTCTTTCGGAAGGGAAGTAAACCGTTGATCCTATATAATGTCCTTTGAATGAAAAAGAACTCCATACCTTGAAAGAAGCGGTATTTAGCTTAAATTTGCTATTTGCATGTCTACAAGTCGTCATACCATCCTATTGTGCCATCTATGGGCAATGAGTTGATCCCGCGTCACCATGTGCAAACTCGCGAACTGGAAATTCTCTGACAGAGAAGCCATGTGCGAGAGTCATCCAGAAAGTAACAGACGGTTTGGTATTACTAAACAATAACGAAAGTTACCAACACAAAACTTACTCTATTTCTCAACGGATTCTCCATTCTCTCAAGACATTTTTTGTCACATGGTACGAGTTTTTAAATGACGATGCTATACTTTAGTACCGCCAAAGGACTTATTCGTTTTTTTTAATGTACAAAATGTCCGGCCAATCGAATGTTATAGGCAGATAGCGCAAGTGTGTGGTGATAATGCAATGGAGAGTCATCGGTGAGGAAATGGCACATACTTTACGAGTAATCAAAGAAGAATCAGTGTGCATGACAAAGACCTGAGTGTAAGTCCATCAATCATTATGGAGGAGTGAAAATAAATATTGATAAAAGAATTTAGAAATACCGGTTTTTCACTTTGGACACAATACATGACTTTTTGGGTGAAAAAATGGCAGTACATCTTGGTTCAGAACTTTGGCGGTAGACGAGTATAACATCTGCATTGAAAAATGTGGCAATAAATGCCCTGATAGGATTGACGATTACGTTGCGAAATAAAGTAAGGATCCTTAACTTTGTAAGTAAAGTTTTGTGTTGATAACTTTCGTTATTGTTTAGTTATGCCAAATCGTGTGTCATTTTCTAGATGGCCCTCGTACTTTCTCAATAGGTAGTACTCAAATAGTAGGTAGAGAAGTTATTGTATTTCACCCAAACAATCGATGTCGAAACTTCACCGGAAATATATGTTTCGAGGTTCCTTAAGTCCAAAAAAAGGTTTTGGAAAAAAGTCGATGTGTAAGTATGCTTTTATGACTCAATGGGCAGCGTAACTCAAAAACGAAAATACCGTTAAATACCAAACTTGGTACTTATGTTTAGTATCTCCCAAGGATGTAAGCCGAAGCTTTTTTAAGAAAGTGCCCTTTCCTGAACTACCATTTACATGGAAATGTTTTTGAAAATGTATTCCTTTCTCGAACATATCTTTAACAATTTTATATATATATATATATATATATATATAATTTCTGGGAATAGTCTCTAAAGATCTCTTCATTCTGAATGAATTTTGAGTAACTGGTAAACCGTAAGAGATAGACAAAAACGTACTACACAAAAAATGTAAATGGCGTTAAAACACACAATTTATGTCATATGCGTTTCTTCCGTGGAATATTCCATTTCTGAGTTATTCCTTGTTATTTGTTTAAGATTTAAAATACCTAAACTTCTCTCACACGGAAAGTTGTAAACTCCTGGCACTGCATAGAAATGATTTCAACCGCAAGGCAACCAGTTTAGTGCAGTACATTCTCTTATTTCCCTCCTACATACAAGGACGCCAGTAATTAAGAACAATTCTGCTAATGTTTATCAAAAAGTAGATAGAAGAATATGCTTTGTAACAATCATGTAGACAAAGTCATGCGAATGGTACACATCAGTTTTTTTGTATTCAGTGATACATGTCCTAATTGCCCCATGGAGATCTCAGTGAGATGCCATATCAACTCTCACTTGCATGTTTATGCGCCTACGTGCAAACGTTATAGTGCAGCTTAAACTGCAAAGTGCATTCTATCTTCTCCCACGTCGGGTTTATTACTGAGCGACCTGCAATTCATCTCATCTCGCAAACTACCCTATGACGTCATTCTCTCTCTCTCCCTCTTTCACAACTTGCCCCCCAGGTAACTCCCATTCGTCTGTTAACAGCAAGTGTTACGTGGGGCGAGCGCAGCACAAACGTGACGCTCAACTTCTAGCGTTTATACTTTCTCTACACGTACTATGTACACAGTGTACCTATAGAGAAGGTATTGCATTCCAACAAAGAATTCGATACCGAGATTTCACCGAAAATAGACGTTTTAGGATTTCGTGATTCCAAAAAAAAAAATTTTAGAAAAAGACCCATATGTGTCTGTGAACACGATGACCCAAAAACAAAAAGTGTGTAAGTTCAGTATCTTCCAAGGATACGACACGAAGATTTTAACCCCCCATCCCAAAACTACCTTTACATAGAAAAGTTTTCGAAAATTTTGATTTTCTTGAAAATGGCTCAATCGATTTTGACTAAAATACGGTTTATTAAACACATTTATACTGCAAATAAAATCAATATCTTAAATTTTCTTAGAATAACCTCTGAAGATCTATTTATTCTGGATGAATTTTGCTGGATTTTGTATAACTGGTAGACCGTAAGAGATACACACAAAACGTACTACACATAAAATGCAGATTTCGCTAAAACACGCAGTTTATATCATATACATTTTTAAATATCCCTTGTCATTTGTTTCAGTTTTAAAATACTTAAAACTTTTCACATACGGGAATTTGTCAACTCCTAGCAACGCAAAGGAATGCATTTCATCCAATAACAACCAGCTTTTAAAAGATTTGACTTATTTCCCTTCTATTTACAAGAAAGCATTTCTGCTAACGTTTGTCTCGATTTCTATGAAGTAGAATAGAAGCACAAGGTTTTTAACAATGATTTATTACGGAGACCAGTTTTATAAGATTTGACTGTCGCTTTAGCATTGTGTATTTAAGGAAGGAATATAATAAAAGTGCTATCCAAATGTTTATTCGGATTAACGCGAATTTTTACGAATACTTATTCAAAGAGTAGATAGAGAAAGTCGCGTGAATATAACCCATCAGAAATGTTTTCGGTCTACCAACTTTTCTTAGGTTAGCTAGGATTGTGCGGCCATTTACTCGTATATCCCGAAAACTGTGAATGTTCAGCTAAACTTAAAATAGAAAGGTAATGTCTTCAAAAATGTTACTAGAATAATTGATAGATACTAAAAATAGGTCTTTTACCAGATGTCAGTAGTGTTAAAAGTAGAAAGTTTTGTCACTCAGTGTTATAAAATTATAACACTCCAATGTAGCCAACTTTGCCACGGCCTCATTCAAGGAGGCTCAGAAAGCTCGTATCGATCCATAAAATGGCGGAAGCTGTATAGATACTACCGCATCGATATTTATGTTCTAAATGAACATGGTAGGCATTTTCACAAGAAAGGTCTTTGTGTGAAATAATTTCTGAAATTAAAGGCTTAGAACACGTCTCTAACTCAGGCAAATAGTACATAGGTAGAGAAGGTTTACATTCCACCTAAAATTTGATTCCAAGATTTCACTGGAAATACACATTTGTACCTTGAATGAAAAAGAAAATTTTCAGAAAGAGGTTCGCGCGCGCGAGCGTGTCCGTGAACACGATACTCAAAAACGAAAAGTCGGTTAAATACAAAACTTTATATTTAAATTCAGCATCTTCCAAGCATACGACACGAAGATATTCAAGAAACTTCCGCAACTCCAAACTACCTTTTACATGGAAAATTTTTTTAAATTTATATTTTCTCAAAAATGGCTAACGATTTGGATTGAAACGCCGTATATTAATGATATTTATATGAAAAATAAAATGTATATCCCGAATTTTCTCGGTACAGCTTCAGAAGTCCTTTTGAATCTGAGAGACTTTTGTATACAGATACAGCATAAGAAATAGACAAAAAGTACTACAAAAAATTTAGAGCTCGCTTAAATAAACAGTTTATGTCTACTATAATCTTTTTCGTAGCTAACCGTTTCGAGATATTCCTTATCATTGACTTCAATTTCAAAATACTTCAACTTTTCTCAAACGGGAATTTAATCCTGGTTGCAAAGATAAACGGATTTCATCCACATGGCAACCAGCTTTTAAAAGATGGGACTATCGCTTTAGCCTAGTGTATCCCCTTATTTTCCTTCTACTTATAACAAACTGCTAATGTTTATCTCGATTAGATAGAAGAATAAGCTTTTAAACAACATTTTGGTACACAGATGTAGAGAAAGTCATCTGAATGGGACACATCAGATTTTTATGTAAATCACTCCACGGTGATTCACTGCATAGCGACTTGAATTGTTTTAGAAGGAAATTTTCATAATAAATGTGCATTACATATAAGAGTAATGTAGTGCAAATAACGAAAGAGTATAATAATGATGATCGATTAACAAATATGAATAGACCGAGAATATCGTGCTATGTAATACGTTATAGTTAACAATGAAGTTTTAATAGGCTGTATATTAATAGTTTGAAAATATATATTTCACAGTATTCTACTTCCTACCGATCTTAAAGTGCTACCTGTAGGTTGTATCCCTGGTGTACAGGCTAATGGATTTTGACATTACTGAGGTGTATTTGATTTTTGGAAATTCAGAACATAAGTTATGAATAGTAGTAGAACCACCGAGTCAGGTGGCTTAGGCGTTTCGTCTGGGACTGGTATTCGGGTGGTCGTGGGTTCAGTTCCCAGCGGCAGACCTCTCTCATCTATCGGGTTTTCGGGGATTTTCCCGGCCAATAGGCGAATGCTGGAGAGGATTCTTCATCCTCCCGAGCTTCCTTTGCCTTCGTTTTTTTTCCAGCCGGCCTCTTTCAGAGTTACCGCAGGGGTGACATTTCATGGAGGTGACTGCGCTCCAAAAATACGCTCTCGGCGGCAAGATGGTGTTAATGGTTGTCTGCGGACTCAAGTGGTCGACCCGGAACTGAGTCATAGCTCCTGGTGTTTCCTGCCTCCAGAAGAAGAGCTTCTTGTGGACAGTTAGGGGTCCTTCACGACGGCTCTCTTCCCGCCCGGGTGTCGGCCGCCTTCTGAAATAACTCATCTCATCCTTGCTTCAGAGGTCCGACGTGCAATAAATCCACGACTACAGTGTGAAATGCCCCTCCGTAACTTACACACACACACACACACACACACACACACACACACACACACAAACAGAAACCGCACAAATACTTGTGTTTATGTTTGTCTTTTTCCACTGTCCCCCATTTTATCTTGCTCTATCTCTCCCTTCTTTTTTTCTAACTCCTTGTATTTAATTCACTGACCTCTCTCTTGCCTTCTCTCAGTACAACTTGCACGTCGAGAAGTTTCGACAAACAAATAAAATTTTTTTCTTTGTAGATCTTAATGAGCTTTAGTATCAGAAGAACAAGTAAAGAAAGAAGAAAAGTTATTTTGTTTTCTGAAACAACGTCTACTTTGTTAATCTGTTTCCTAACTAAGATTGGTATATACCGCATTTGGATTTACTTGTACCATGATAAAGAAGAGAAAAAGTTGAAAAGAGAAGCAGATGCTCTTACTCTATCTCTGTCATAAACCCCGCAAAATGTTTCCTAATTCAGCTCTTAACGTACATTGTAGAAGCCACCTTCCAGTTTTATGGTCCTCGAGACAAGTACATTTTCTTTACTTTCCCTAATTCTTAACGAAATAGATAAAAAAAGAAATATTATTTCACTCACATGAGTTGATCTACCCATTCTGCATTCAACTATTCTTACAAATGCTTATTCTTTTGTCTTCTACATGCAAAACAAGATAAAATTAGCCAAAATGACTTTATTATACATTTCCTTGTAGATACAAAAGAAATAATGGAACCAGTTTTAAATCTTTTCGGAACCGGTCGCTTTGATGTCACTGTAATTAATAGTTTTGCAATGAAACCGTAGTGTTTTAAATACCAAAGATAAAAATCCATGCAACTGTAGTCAAATGTAACCCCGTTAGCATCCAAGCGTGCCATCACACCGTTATTTTACTTGGGCTCTCCCCATCCTTTACCACAGGCACATTTGACTACAGTCGCTGGGACTAGAACTAGTTTTGAATGGATGGCCAGTCTACTACGTATCGCACTAACGATTACGGCTGTTCAAGTCACTTCAGTTATCGTGCCGGTTTGCAAATTAGAGGGAGAGCGGCATATGTAGCACCATGCAATTAAGGGTTAAAATGAAAGTAGCATTTAGGCAGTGCCAATAGTGACCAATGGCTTCCACATCACCGGGAACACATCGGTGGTGATACATCGAAGGCCTATAAAGCTTAAAACCTTGAATGTATTCTACGTATCTAAATAAAATATAGCTGCCACTTTAAAAAATTAACCCATGTTTTATTTTATTTTTCTTTATTTAATGACAGGTTAAAAATTCTAGAACTACTCCGCCATTATATTAATGTTAACAAAATACGAGGGAAATCCATAAAGTAACAGACGTTTTGGCCTAACTAAATAATAACGAAAGTGATCAACACAAAACTTTGCTGTGTTTCTCAACGTAATTCTCATTGCAATCAAGACATTTATTGCCATGTGGTACCAGTTTTTTACTGCCAAAGAACTTATAACATTACCTTTTAAAAAGTTAATCGCATTTAAAATTAGAAATATTAAGTATTTATAAAATAAATAAAAATAGCTAATATTCCCTGAATTAAATTAATGTATTAAAAAACTAAATATCCTTAAAAACGATAAACATTTCATTACCAATAAAGCATTTTTAAAGTTTATAACAATAATTTACGAGTAATCAAGGCAGAATCAGTGAACACGACAAAGACCTGAGGTTCAATCGTTATGAAGAAGTTGAAAGTAAATGTTTATAAAAGAATTTAGAAAAACCGGTGTTTCAATTTGGACACCGTACAAGACTTTTTGGGTGAAAAAGTTTCCCAACCTCAAAGTGGGAGTACATATTGGCCCAGATTTTTGGCAGTAGAAGCATTAAAACTGGTAGGTACCACGTGACAATAAACGCCTTGATACCGATTACATTGAGAAATAGAGTAAGGTTCAGTAACTTTGTAAATAACATTTTGTGTTGATATCTTTCGTCTGTTACTTTCGTAATTTTAAGCACAAACAATTTCAAACTGGGGCAACACAATTCTGCATAGTATTGTTTCAGCATTTCAGAATAAATCTATCACTGGCAGGGTTTTCCTCCCCACTGATGGCAGTCTGCCTGTCTGTCTCTGTTTGGAGTTTGCCGTGCTATTAGCGCAAAACGCATAGTATCCAATTGAAAACGAGCGGAGAATAAATTGGGAGAGGTACCGAAATTACATCGTGATTCTCATTTCTCAATCATCCAACAAAGAACAGAAATTATATTCAAATTGCCATGTGGTAAATTTTAGAGCAGTTCATTTACGAATATATCCGCTGAAAGCGTACTTAAACCGACAAAAGGTTACATACATATCAGAAGGAAATCCAACGAAACATTTCTGATGTGTTACATTCACATGACCTTCTCTACTTATTCCGCAACAAAGTTTTCTTTCAAAAACTTATTCTTCTGCACATGTCATGCTAATCCAGATAATCACTAGCAGAAACAGTTTTCACAATTTTAATGCGGTACTCAAATTTTTTAAGAGAGGGTCGGTATGTGATGGTTTGAAATGCTGTTCTTGCATGACCAGAAGGAAAAATAAGAAAAAGAAAGTAACGAGTAAAGTATAAGTATGACAACATCTAAACCAATAATAGCGAATATCTCGGAAGTTGTTAACTCGAAAAAAAGAAATCGTTTCACATAAATTAGACTTCAAAAGCTATTACCGGGTAATTCTGTATGCAAATTTAATTTATCATGAAAATTTCTTAAACATGTGGTACTCCAATAAAAACCGTTTGAGCAATTTTGATAAAATCGAAATTTTCGAGAAAAAAATCCATGTAAAAGATAGATAGTCTTTTTAAGATTCTGAGACAAATAAAAAGTTTAGTATTTAATTAAATTTTGATTTGTGAGTTTTACTGATTACACACGCGCGCTAGCGGCCCAATGTTATAAAAGTGGCTTCCCCCCACCCTTGATTTATAGGACATAAAATAATAGATATTCATTTCCTATAAAATCTAGACATCACAACTTTGGTTGGAACTATTTCCTCCACTTAGTATAGATAGTAAAGAAAGTAAAAACATATCACCATTACACTATCATTTATTGCTTTCTCTACACGTACTATGAACTGTGTCAAGAAAGTTCCGGGAATTTGCCAATAAAACACAAAAAAGGAATTATTTATCCAATTTTATTTTATCGCCTTCAAAGTAGGCCCTTTCTGAAAGTACATATTTATGCCAACGAATAATCCAATCATCAAAACATTTTTTTAGGCACTTTTAGGAATCGATGTCAATTGTCGCCGCGAATTTTCTTTTGCCTTCTATCGACTGAAAAGGGTGCTTCGAAGTGGTAACTTGAGATTTGGAAAGAGAAAGAAATCAGCAGGAGCCAGATCAGGTGAATACGGTGGTTGTTCGATGAAATTTGGTGAGTTTTTGGCCAGAAATTCGTTCACAATAATAGCCCTGTGAGCTGGTGCCTTATCGTGGTGCAGAATCCATGAGCTGTCGTTCCACAAATCTGGCCTTTTTTTTACCGTATTTGTTCTCTCAAACGCCGCATAACGCTCAGATAATAATATTGATTTACCATTTGGCAAGAACTCTTGGGTACACGACAGCGCGATAATCGAAAAAAGCTGTCAACATGACCTTCAGTTTTGATCGAGTTTGACGTGTCTTTTTAGGTTTCGGTTCAGTTGGAAGGCGCCATTCGGAAGCTTGTTGACTGGTTTGAGTGTCAAACTCGTAAACCCACGTCTCATCACCAGTTACAATGCGTTTCATGAATGTAGGGTCGGAACTGGCTTGTTCTAGCATGTCTTCAGCAATCCTTACTTGATTGAGTTTTTGTAGAAAATTCAAATCTTTCGGAACTAACCGAGCTGCAACGCGTCATGCCCAAACAATCATTTAAAAAGGTACGAATCGATTCGTGAGAACAGAAAGGTCAGCGGCAATCTCTCTCAGACCTAAATGACGATTTTCAGTTCAGTTGAAACCGTTGATGGCCGACCAGATAAAGTTGATAAAGTTGATTCACCGTAAGCCCTCTGTAACATTTTCAGCGATTCGGCACACGAAATTCTATTTTCAATGCAAAATTTGAGACATTCTTTGTTCAATATTTGTATCCATCGTAAAATCGCAAATTACCTTTGAGATGAACTAACAAAACGGCGTACTCTAAACAAAGTAGATGACAGATGACGATCAAACTCCGCGTGGGTATAGAGGAAAGTTGTACCAACTTAGCGACAACAATCATTTTTAATCCCCTTTTCAACAGGATTTTTAAATGATCAATTCCCGGTACTTTCTTGACAGAATTTAGTATATAGGGAAGGTATGGCATTCCACCCAAAAAACTCGATACCCAGATTTCACCGGAAATACAAGTTTTGGGTCCCCCTGAATCCAAACAAGCATTTTTCAGAAAAAGGTACGTGTGTGTGCGTGTGTCTGTGTGTGGCTGTATGGTGTGTGTCTGTGGACAGAATAGCTCAAAAACGAAAAGACCGTTGAATACCAAACTTGGTATTTAGGTTTGGTATCTTCCAAGGATGTAACACGAAGATTTTCAAGAAAATCCCCCACCCCAACTACCCTCTACATGGAACTTTTTCGAAAGTTTTGATTTTCTTAAAAATGACTAACGATTTTGATTAAAACATCGTATATTAAAGATACAACTTGTTAACTCTTGCCACGCAAAGAAACGGATTTCAATCCCACATTTTAAAACATTTGACTGTCTGTTTATCCTAGTGTATTCCCTTTATTTCCCTTTTACTTATAAGGCAAATAATTAATAAGACCGTATCTGCTAATGTTTTAGCATGAAATAGAAGAATAGGCTTATTACCAATAATTTATTACAGAAATGTAGATAAAATCATGTGAATGGAACACATCAGCTTTTTTTTTTTTATAACAATTTTCATTTTCTCTACACGCATATAGTGTATAGAGAAGGTATTGAATCCCACCCAAAAATTCGAGATTTCACCGGAAATACATGTGTTAGATCCTCCTGAATAAAAAAAAAAGCATTTTCAGAAAAAGATCCGTGCATGTGTATCTGTTTGTCTATGGACAGCATAGCTCAGAAACGAAAAGACCGTTGAATACTAGGCCGTTAAATATAATTATATGAATTAAATGGTATTTATGTTTGGTATCTTCCAAGGATGCGACCCGAGGATTTTGAATACCTAGGGAACTGCTTCACACAGTGCCTTTGTTATTTGGAAAGCAATGTGCCAGTGCATCCTATCTCCAACAAGCTAACACTGGCTAAAGAAGCAAAAAAGTAGCACTTTAACAAGCTAAAAAGGATGTAGCCTCTGGCTAAAACAAGGTTCTGATGTCCTGCAACAACAGAATTTATGATGACGGTGCAAGACATAATAGCAAACCGTGGAATTCTGCATGAAAAATATAGCAGGAAACACAATAACTTAAGTTTTTCTAAATGTCAACAGACGAGTACACAGCAAATGAAGAATAAATAGGATGCGAGAGCAAAAGACATTTTCACTAGAAAGCTTCACATTTACGTTCTTCGGAATATACATGAGGAAAGAATAAATGTATTTATTGAAATAACAGTACACATACATACATCTTCATCAATCGCACGGGTCCACAGACCGTACGTGCTTCTGCAATACACAGAATAGAAAGCAACTTTAAAAAAATAAGAATTAAAAAAGCAAACACGAAAATAAAAGAACAAAGATATTCAAATACAACTTAAATTTAGAGCACAGAATATACCGTATTAATGTACCCTATTTCAGTAGACAAATTCACACAATACACAACAAAACAATGACAGAAAAGTATAGCATAAAATATATAAAACATTGTAATTACTAGTTTTAGCTCCTCTTATCGTCTCCTTCTTCCCTATTATCAGCCTTCTCACATCTCAGCTGCCTTGCCTTAAGTAGAAATTTACCTATTCCGTCCGCGTCTTCCGTGCCTGCCAGTAGCGTCCAACATGCTTCTAACGTTCCACTCGCGATAAATACTTTTCCCTCCACTGCTACGTACCCCTACCTTCTGTGTACATACATAAGTAATAGAAAATTTCAAAAGGAATATTCAGTTGCTATTTTAGGAAAGCATATGTGTTGGAAAGATAAGCCGATAACAAGCAATACCTCGGAAACTGTTAACTTCAAGAAAAGGCAAAGTGTGTGCAAGCTCTACATTTTTGAGCGGAAAGAATTATATCTGCTACGGTTTACCAGTAGTGGAAAAGTTGTTCAGAATGAAGAGGACTTCAGAGGCTATTCCCAGAAAATTCAAGTATAGACTTTTGTAAAAATAAAAATGTACTAAGATGTTCCATGTAAGTTGTTGTTTGTTGTATGGACTTTTCTTGAAAATCTTCGTGTCATGTGTTTGGAAGATGGTGAACTTGAATACCAAGTTTGGTATTTATCCAACTTTACCATTCTGAGTCATGGATTCACAAACACACACACACACACACACACACACACACACACACACACACACAAAACATATACGAACTCTTTTTTTTTTTTTTTTTTTTTATAAAATATGTTTTATTTCACGGGGGGCTCAAAGCATTTATTTCCTGTGCTATCTTACCTACTGTACGTACGTGGCAAAGAAAGTAAAAACAATATCTAACCTAGAGGCCCGGGATCGATCTCAAGCGACCGCATGTGAGATTTGGGGTGGACAAAGCGGCGCAGGGGCCGGTTTTCTCCGGGTTCCCCCGCCACCACATTCCACTGGTGCTACATCTTTATGCCATGTATCATCTCCTACGGTGCCAAATTAGTAAAGGCGGGCGTTAAATACCATAAAAAAAGTTGAAAGAATATTACTCACGCCCCAACCTTAGTACAGCACAAATATGCCAGGTGGTCTAACAGCGTCGCTCTCTGTGGTATAGTGGTTACCTCATATACTCAAGGTCGCGGGTTCAAACCTGGCGAAGGACGATGGATTTTTTTCGGGCGTAAAAATCCTTAGCATGGTTTCCTTCGGAAGAGAAGTAAAGCCGTTGGTCCCGTGTCGTAGATTTACGGCACGTAAAAGGATCTCAATCCTGATAAAGAGGCTTCTGAGAAAAATTAAGCTGTCTTTCACGCCCCTTGTAGAATGGGACGCTGAGAACCACAGCAGTTAAAGAGCGTTCTTGACGGGTGCATATATTCCTTCCTGTGTGAAAAGCGTTGCAGAACTCAACGGGGCTATTTCAAGTTAAAACTAAGCAGTGGTTAACTGGGAGAGCGACCTTTGTTTTACCCCTCTCAAGGAGCACGACCCGTTTGTCGTCTCCACTGAGGGTGGTCGCTTTTGCCAGTTCACCACTGGCCGGTTATAACTTGAAATAGACCGTCGAGTTTTTTTAATGTACAGCTTAAAGTCCTTTAACCTTTTAGTCGTATTGGACAATGAATAAAGTCCGTTAAATTATGCTCAAATGAGCTCGGATTACATGGAGCTTAAAATTACTCAACATTTATCTTCTCAGGATAAGGGAAATTTCCGAAAGAAAACCTTATCCGGGTAACTCACCCTAAGTGAGATTCGAACTCGCGACCCGCACGCTAACCAGGTGGGCACCAATTCAGTTCTACAGCTCTTTTAACGGACGAATATGTATGTATGTATGTATTTATTTCTTTGCAAGAGGGTATCACCCGGTGGCAGTTATATATGTATACAAGATATATAAACAATGAATCACAGCTGCCAGTTTATGGCTTAATATCTGCACACGTCAAACAGATGTATTCCCCAAAATTGAAGTAGTTTTATAAACGCTTAATTTACTTCAATTGAAATAATATGTAGCAGCAGGTATATTGAACCGACATGTGTTCGGAAATGGACAGATCGCTGAACTCGGCCTGTCCGGTGGGTTAACCGCCTCTTTACTGGGAGCCCCTGATATTGGCTAGGGTTGTGTTTTCTTCCTCTCTGGCGTCTAGACTAGCGTATAAATTAGGAAGGGGATGCTGACCGCACCATCCCTGTGGGCCACTTGACCCTTGCTTTAGGGAGGGTGTACATCTCCCCCCCCCAGCTTTTATAGCCCACAGGTGTAATTTATAAGCAATTGCTTGAACGGCAATGGAACTGACTCATTCTGATCCATGTGGTTTAATAATTCCAGAAGAGATACGGTAATATTCATTACCATTTACGCGGTATCCGTTATTCATGTAAAATTTATGACTCCATTCGCTTCACTCATTTTCATAAGTAATACCTCGAGTGCTTCCATTTTGTCGACAATTCACGATCGGAGCGAAGCGGCTGAATTCAATTTTCCTAAGAAATGAAAACACGACTTATATCTGATAAGACAATTCAGCGAAATATAGGAAGGGAGAATTTATCAGGTTGTTATTGTAATACAGGGCCGTTTTTTTTCAACCTCCGATAGGCTATAAATAAAAGACAAGTTCTTAGAAAACAATTATTTTATTACTAAACGTTTTGTACACTTATGGTTACTTTTCAACATAATCACCGAAATGATTGAGACATGCTGTGCAATAGCACAAGCTTTGCATTACCCGCTTCAAAAAATGTTGCCGCCAATGATTTCAAATGAGCATTGACATTGTTTTGAAGATCTTCGTTGGTTTGAAAGTGCTGTCCTCCTAGTCACGTCTTCAGTTCAGGGAAAAGGCGAAAGTCGCCGAGTGCCAGGTCAGGAATGTACGGCGGATGATCGAAAATGTCCCATTGAAATTGTTCAAGGAGCCGATGGGTTGTGCTAGCAGTGTGTGGACGAGCTTTGTCACGGATCAACACAATTTCTGAAGTCAGCATTCCTCTTCGTTTGTTTTGAATGACTCTCCGCAAACGTCGTAAAGTACGAAGATCTTCAAAACAACGCCAATGTTCATTTGAAATCATTGGCGCAACATTTTTTGAACCGGGTATTGCAAACCTTATGCACGGGTATGATAAACGTCTCAAACTTTTCGGTGATTATGTTGAAAAGTAACCATAAGTATACAAAACTTTTTAGTAATAAAATAATTGTTTTCAATGAACTTGTCTTTTATTTATAGCCTATCGTACTTATGTGCATGAATTCTCAAATGGTAAATGACGCATTCGACCATGCTTATTTACCGATTTGTTTGTCTTTCTTTCTTTCATCATTGCCTTCTGAAATTTGATAAGGCCGATCATGCCTTCACCCCATGTACGAATATCGCTAGCAACAATATAAATAGGAAACACTTATTTTATTTCAATTTGTAATAACTAATACATTAAATGGGAATAAACGTTATTTTATTTGAGATTATTGCACTCATTAGATACATAAGTAATACAAATGATTATTTCCACTCGTTTTTTTTTTTTTTGTCTAAAAACATTATGAACTGGATAAAACTTTAAACAAGTATTGCAACTGCATTAATTGAAAGTACAATTGACTGGATTGCCACTTTGTTAACAATGACAAACACAGGAGATTAAACAAACGAACGTCAGGTGCGACAAGATTTCAAAGAAATGAACATCAGCTGCGATAAGATGTTTCGACAACATCGCTCTAGTGAGATGACCGCGATCGGTTGAAATTGCCTAATTTCGGCCATTGTATCGGCGCTTTAATAGCTGAGCACAGTTATCGATGAAATCTTGATATTCAAATAAATAAATAAATAAATACGTGTAGAGGAAGTTAGGTAACAGCTGCAGTGGTCGAGACTTAAGAGCTAATATTACGATCGCCTGATAAAGTGTTCAGATACGTAAACTGTAGTTAATACAATTGAAAGATAACTGTTGTCTGCTGTACTAGCAACTAATTAATTATCATCTGAAAGATCAGGTATTATTACTTTCTCTAACCTTATGTACATATGAGCCATTTTAGAGAAAATCAACATTTTCGAAATTTGTCCATGTAAAGGGCAATTTAGGGTGGGACGATTTTCATGAAAATCTGGTTTCACACCCTACGAGAGATACTTAACTGAAATACCAAGTTTAGTATTTAATAGACTTTTCGTTTTTTAGTTATGCTGTCCATACATGGACCAATTTGTAAAATGACTTTTAATGGATTTAGGGACTTCAAAATATACATTTAGCTGATATCTCGGTATGGCGTTTTGGGGTGGAATACAATACCTTCTCTATACAATATGTACATAGTACATATAGGGGGGAGGTTTCGACCTCTTCAGCTGCTCCGGTAAAAACGCTGAGGACCCCGATCACCCGTGGTACTTCTGGCGCTACTAGAAATAGTTGGACGGAAGATCTGAGTTGTTCGGATTGGGTTGGACTCGACGTATAGGGATCGCGATACTCATGGGAGATTGGGTACGTCTTGCCATAACGCCTTGATGGGGTTGTGAAACACCTATGTGTCCTCCGGTACTAACCTGGATAGCTAGTAGACGGTATGCTAGACTTCTATCGGCCACACCGAGGTTTTAGGTAGTCTACCCTTTGAGGTTGACGCTTGCAATTGGCGAGGCCACTTCCGTCCCGGTACATTCCTATGCTTTTTAAACCCCAGGTATTGCCCCAACGTAAAGTCCCACAGAGATTAATTTCTCCCTGGTTGAAGAGTGGAGGTTTCGATCGTTGGTAGACGCTGAACTGAACTGTACATACGTGCTAGAGAAAGTAATACGAGAATAAGTTACGTCTTATGATTTTAGCCTTTAAGCAAAATACTATTTCTATGAGTATGTGCAATATGTTTGAAGAAAACACATGCACGCCTTAAGTGGACCTTAGCGTTCAGGTGTGATTCTAGAGTTGTACACTTCAGATTAATCGCAGTAGGTTCCCCATTGAGGACATTTCAGTTTCTTTATCCTCCCCCCCCCCTGTCAGGCGCAAACTATTTAAAGTCGATCGGTAACAGACTTTAATGGCTATTTAAGGGAATGCATGGCGTTTGATTAATTTCAATGGAAAGAAAACATGTGTTGCATTTACAAGACTTTCTCTAGCTGTTTCACAAACAAACTTTTCTTATAAAAGGTTGTTATTTCAACTATTCCATTGCTAATTAGGATAAACATTAACAACATTTGTTTTTTACTTTTTTGCTTTCTCTATACGTACTATGTATATAGTGTATAGAGAAGGTATTATATTGCACTTAAAAATTCGATACTGGGATTTCACCGAAAATCCACGTTTTAGGATCCTCTGCATCCAAAGGAAGCATTTTTATATAAAGGTACGTGTCCGTGTGTCTGTGAACACGATACCTGAAGAACTAAAAGTCGGTAAAATACCAAACTTGGTATTTAAGTTTAATTGTTCCGGGGATGCAACACAAGACTGAGAAAAATCTCCCATCCCAAGATTTCGAAATTTTTATTTTCTCAAAAATCGTTCTTAAATACCGTATATTAAGCATGTTTGTATTGCAAATAAATTATGTATCTTGAATTTTCTGAAAATAGCCTCTAAAGACCTTATTCTGAATGAGATTTGCTCAAATATGCGTAACTGGTAAACCGTAAAAGATAAACAAGAAACTTACTGCCCAAAAAATGTGCATCACGTTAAAACAAACAATTAATGTATTATACGTTTTTTTTCTCGTGAAATTCACCATTTCAGAGATATTACTTGATATTTATTTCAGATTTAAAATACTGAAAACTTTTCTCACACTGTAAACTCCTGGGACTCCATAGAAACGGCTTTCACCACATGGCAACCAGGCCAAGTATATGCTCGTAGTTACAAGGAAGCAAGTAATTAAGACAATTTCTGCTCATGTTTATCTAAATTATCATACAATAGATAGAAAAATGTGTTTTTAAGAGTAATTTGTTACAGCGATGTAGAGAAATTTATGTGAATGGAACACATCAGATTTCTGTAAGTAGGAAAGAAATAAGGGAATACACTGGATTAAAGCGACAGCCAACTCTTTTAAAAGCCGTCCCTATGTGAAACAACTGAAATTCGCTTTTTTTTTTTTTTTTTTTTTTTTTAGTTTAACGTCCTTTAACCTGGTTTGGTCATATCGGACGATGAATGAAATTGATGATATGATGCTCATATGATCTCGGGGTCCATGGAGCTTAAAGTTACTCGACATTCGTCTTCTCAGGATAAGGGAAAACCCCGAAAAAAACATTATCTGGGTAACTCACCCTAAGCGAGATTCGAACTCACGACCATTTGAACGTGAGGCAGACATGCTACCACCACGCTACCCAGGCGGGCTACTTCTTTTTTATTGCAAAAGAAAGACGAAAAAAAAGCTGTCTTCCAGTTTGAAAAACGTTTATTAAGTAGCTTCAGATGCAAAACCAATAACCCGGAATATCTCGAAAACGGTTAACTCTTGTTAACGGTTAACCTTGTCGGATAGCTAGAGAAAGTCATGTGAAAGGAACATATAAGACTTTTCTTTTTTTTTTTTTTTTTTAATCCCCATGAGTCAAATAACTTGTTAACGCTGCTATTAGTTAATCTAGAGGAAACTTTTCCATATTTTCAACGTGTGGAAGTGGATCCAAGTTGCAGATAAACATGCAAGCTAATTTTAAACGTTCCGTTTATCTGCCGATCGTATTACAAGCCTTTAGAGAGACAAGTTTGCGATCGATGTAAGTCCCGAAGACAAATTCATAACTGTGACTTGCCACACAATAAATTATTAATGCGGCTAATGGTCAGTTGTTGCGGTGTGCGCTTTGTTTAGCTGTCCGCCCCTCGTGACCTCAAGAAATATAACACCTCAGTCAACGAATCTGATATCCTACTTCTATGTGCAAACTTACTATAAAAGCTACAGAAAAAACCCTGTGTTATATTCACATTCCTTTCTCCAGATGTTCTTCCACAAACTATTCTTAAAAATCTGATGTTCCATTCACACGACTCTCTTTAGCTGTTCGGCAAACAAACATTTTATTCTAATCTTTTAGCTAAATCATGCTAATCAATATGTATAACATCTTGGGGACCGATAATGGTACACATCCGCTTACCAGTTGCATGCCTACCGAGTAGAGACCGACCTACGTTGGTGACTGCACGCGCCGCATGTAAACAACATATAATAATGCGCTGGGAACGTGGCTCAATGCAGCAGTATACTATGCTGTATATTACAATACTGTTTTACAGGTAATTAATACTTTTGATGATATAGCATGCTGTTCAATCCAGATTATACAATCTCTGGCTTCAAATGGATTGTATGAAGATTTGCAATTCATATAGAAAAAGCTTTGTATATGAAAAACACATACATATTTGGAAACATCGAGTCCTGAAAGCTGTCCATGAACTTGAGCCAGCAGTAATCAGAGACCCGTGACTCCTGTTTTAGACCGTATGCAAAAGAAAGTGAAGACGGTGTTTGGAAAAACGTGTTGGGTTTTCAATAATGCGTGAAATACGAAATGTGCTACGAGATGTTGTACGGTAATAACTGCTGATGACGAATCTTACCCAATAGTCGATGATGTGTCTTCTTTCCGTTTTGCTCCAATCTAATATTGTTAAATGAGTGAATCTGAATTTTAAAATTGTTCCCGTAAATCAGTGTACTCATGTTTATCGCCCACCCAACCTCGATCGCCTTCCACTGCTGGTGAAAACGTCACAGTCTACCACATAACCACTGCCCCATTTTCCTTCTATTAGCACCAATAGTATACACTGCATTGTCAACACATTACAACTGTGTACCATGCTGCTCTAACTTCGATTCTGTCCCGCTATCGGTCCCCAAGATGCTATCCCTACTGATCAAGATAAACATATGCAGAATTTGTCTTATCACATACTTCCTTGTAAGTAGAAGGGAAACAACGGAATGCACAGGCTAAAGCGATAGTCACGTCCTATAAAAGGCTGTTGCTATGTGAAACAGTTGAAATTCCATTCCTTTTCTTGCCAGGAGTAAACAAACGAGAAACGAGAAGAAAGGTGTCTTCCCGTTTGAGAAAAGTTTAAGTGACTTAAAACTGTAACCAATAATTCGGAACATCTTGAAAACGGTTAACCCCACAAAGTATATAACCCTAATTGTGTTTTAAAGAGTTCTACATTTTTGTGCGGTAAATTTTGGTCTATCTCTTACGGTTTGCCAGTTATACCAAATTCATCTAGAATGAAGAGGTCTTCAGAGGCTGTTCCAGAAATTTAAAGATGTACATTTCATTTGTCATAAAAATATTTTAACATAAAGCATTTTAATCACAATCATTACACCCCTTTTTGAGAAAATGAAAATGTTAGAAAAATGTTCCATGTAAAGGGTAGTTGGGGTGGGGGACTTTCTTGAAAAGTTTCTCGTCGCATCCCTGGAAGATACTAAAAAATGCCAAGTTTGGTATTTAACCGACTTTTTGTTTATGAGCTATGCTGTCCATAAACACACACACACGCACACACTCGCGCGCGGACATGTTTGTTAAAATAGTATTTTTGGAGTTAGGAAGTCTGAAAACATGCATTTCATGTGAAATTTCGACATCGATTTTTTGGCTGCATTACAATACCTTCTATATATATTATGTACCGGGTGGAAAGTAAGTCATTACATTAATTTACACCAGTGATAGACCTCTGGTATTTGGAGCACATGTCGTATCTTACGTTTTTGTCTCTGACAGTTTCCTACGGAAATAATTTAGTTTTTTTTTTTTAAAACAAGAGACAGACAAGCTGGCAACGCTGCAGATTGTGTGGCTGTCACTTGCATTATGTCAATTCATAAACACTCCTCACTATAACGTTGAAGCCATTCCTTCCGTGTTTACTGTGCGAGTGGTGGCCAAGCAGAATGCCAGTTACACCTATTATTTCCCACCCTGCGTCGTGTTTGCAAGCGACCGACGTGTTTACATCCAGAAGCCAGACCAACCTCAACGTAACTTTGATGAGTTACTTACGTCTGAAAAAGCTGCTAAGAATATTCCTTTAATTCTTTTAGGTGATTAGTTTTTTCGAAACCCTGTGGGATGTCCCATAATTCCTACCGAAACTAATATCAGAAATACGTTACTCTACGCATCTTACAAGTAACAAAACCATTAGCTTCGTACATTATTGTGGAATTACGCATCCAATTTGGAATAAAAACAATTTATTTTTTCGAAATTGTCTGATCAAAGAACAAAATGCTATTAGTCTTTTTTGTTTGTAATGCTTCTACATCCTCCATCCGGTACATACTACGTGTAAAAATGCGTATTCTTCAAACTACTTCACGTTCATCCAAATAAACGTTCGCACGAATGCTTTTATATACCTCCTTGTATATATAAAGCAATGTGGGCATACACTAGGCTAAAGTGATAGGCAACTCTTTCAAAAGTTGATCCCTATGTGATGGCTTTTACTCTTTGCTTGACCAGGAGCATGAAATATGAATAACGACAACCAATTTTAGGAAAGTATGAAATATTTTAAAATTGAAACCAATAAAAAGAATTGCTGAGAAATGGTTAAATCCAGAAAATAATGTATATAACGTAAATTGGGTGATTTAATGGAACCTATATTTTTCTTCTGTAAGTTTTTGTCCGAATGAAGAGGACTTCAGAAACTATTCTCAGAAATTCAAGATATACATTTTTATTTGTGATGAAAATATCTTACGCATATGGTATTTTTACCAAAATCATTAGAGTCATTTTTGGGAAAATGACCATTTTCACAAAATGTTCCATGTAGGCAAAGGGTAGTTTGGGGTGGGGCAATTTTCTTAAAAATCTTCGTGTCGCATTCTTGAAGGATACTAAACTTAGGTACCAGCTTTGAGTATCCCAGATAATTATCCAATGTACTTTGCATTTAAACGCCTATTTTATTTTGTCAACTATACGAACATACTATTCTTGATCAAAATTAAACGTATAAGTCAATATCACATTGTTTGGTGTGGATAAATAATGCTATATCAGAATAACCTCCAGATAGTGTAATTTTAGCATACTAGATGACATTTTAAAAAGAATGACATTATGTAATATAATCATGTACGTTGGGATATCTTATTATGTATAATTAAATAATCTCAGGGGGGGGAACAATACATCATATTTAATACATAATTATAACAAACAATATACTTATGCTCAGGACAAACAGGTGTATAACGCTCCCCAGTTTGTCTTAGCTACTTTCTCTATTCCTTACTATGTACTTAGTGTATAGAGAAAGTATTGTATTGCACCCAATTCGTTACGCAGATTTCACCAGGAATATACGTTTTGAGACCTCCTGGATCCACTAAAAAATCATTTTTAGAAAATGTACGTGAGTGAGTGTATGTGTGTGTCTGTCTGTCTGTCTTTCTGTCTGTGGGCAGCATAGCTCAAAAACAAACGAAAAGTCCATAAAATACCAAACTTGGTATTTAACTTCAGTATCTTACAAAGATGCGACACGAGATTTTCAAGAAAATTCCCCCACCCCAGCAACTCTTTACATGGAAAAAGTTACGAAAATTTTGATTTTCTGAAAAATGCCTCTAACGATTTTGATTAAAATATCGTATATCAAAGATATTTACATGACAAATGAAATGTATATCTTTAATTTTCTGGGAATAGCCTCTGAAGACATCTTTATCATGGATGATTTTTGCGGAATTTTGCATAACTAGTAAACCGTAAACAAAACGTACGTAATAGCTCGTTAAAACACACAGTTTATGTCATATACATTTGTTTTTCGTTTTCGAGATATTCCTTATTATTGGTTTCAGTTATAAAATACTTCTCAAACGGAAATTTGTTAACCCCTGTCTATACAAACAAAGAACTTCAATCAAATAGTAATCAGCTTTTGACTATCACTTTAACCTACTTCGCTTCTGCTTACAAGGAAGCAAGTAATAAGACGATTTCTGCTATTTTTTTCTCGATTAGCATTAAGTAAGTAGAAGCATAAGCTTTTTAACAATAATTTGTTGTAGTGAGGATTCTGGAACTACGCCAGTATTTCCAGAGGAATGGCTACCTGGGGATCCTTTTGTCGAGGGCAAAAGACAGAAAAAAATCTGATGTGTTCCATTCACATGACTTTGCATATGTAACCTGGATACCTAGAGTATACCTGGTCTCTTCGTTCAGCTCTCTACTTGAACATACTATGATCATATGCAAGCTTGCCAGCTAGAGAGTCCAGTCCATCAGGAAGTGACGACGGCTGATTTTACTGCTCATCCCATTAAGCAAAAAGTAAATAGCAACATGTTAGTCACTCCAGCTGTGCCCAAAATGCTACAACGGAACTCCAGGAGCCATCGTCTGCTTTTTTGACTTCTGAGTATGTATTCATTAGCTGGTGTAGAATATCAACACCACTTTTGGGTCGCCCTCCGTGGTGTAATGGTTACCATGCTAACTTCATATACCGAAGGCCGCGGGCTCAACCCGGCGGAGAACGATGAATGTTTTCGGGTGTAAAAAATCCTTAGCATGGCTTCCTTCGGAAGGGAAGTAAATCCGTTGGCCCCGATCGTAGATTTACGGCACGTAAAAGAACCTCAAGCCTGATAAGCGAGATCTCTGAGCAAAATTAAGCGCCCAGTAGAGAATGTGACGCTAAGAAGCACAGCAGTTAAAGAGCGTCCATAAATGACATGCCATTTACATTTTTACAACCTTTGGTATCACTGTACAAGTGAATGATCTCAGGTTTACTTGTCGACTCATTTATGCTTTTGTTATAGTGCATAGTTGAAAGTTGTGTCTTTCTTCGGACAGTATGAAACTAGTATCTCTCTGCACCATACACGGACTCGGAACTTCCTTCTGTTAGGAAGAAATGAGACAGGAATCTCCTTCTTGTTTCGATGCATTGTTCCCCATCCGTAAGATTGAATTCTTTGATCATTGTTTCCGCATCAACACTACCTTTACTTACAGTGCAGAAACAAGAACATACGTAAACACATACCGGGTACCGTGATACCCCACACACTGCATCGTCACCAACATTTCTAACATTCTTGTTTACCCAGAACAATAAAGCAGCTGTCACGCTAAACAATAAAGTCTTAAATGAGGGTACCTGGAACACAAGCGCAATAATTGGAGTTTATCGCCATCTAACAATAGTTCTTTAAAACGGTGAGTTATTCGAATTAATTCCAGTAAGTGTTCCAAGGTTAAGATGTATCAGTGCTTACGACTAGAAAGAGCAACGATCTTTTAAGACTTGCATGGAGGTTGGTCGAATCTATTCTGCCTGTAAGCCCACAGCTAATATAGGCTTCATTATTTTCCTCCGCTCTTCTCCGACCCCCTGTCTACTTGTAACGCGGAGCCTTGTTCTCGAGTTTGCCCAACATCTTGTTTTCCACACACACTCTCTCTCACTCTTCGTTATTCTGTTGGATTCCATGCAGGGATTCTATTTTGGCTTGCATTTTCCAAGCGTCATGGCGTGATCTTATATTGTGCCCCGCAATTCTGAGAATTCTCAATATGTTTGCTGTATTAAACGATTTATGTTTCTCTCTTAGGAGTGGTAATACAAAAACCCACTCCTAATGAGAGCGGGGGTTAAAATTGTTCGTTAAGAGCTAGGGTGCCCAACCTCTGCTCTTATGAGCTAATTGCGTCACCTAGTCGTGTTATCCCACCTCCTTTGTTTTGTGTATGGCCAGCTAGGAAGCATTTCCCCTTCAACCATTCAGTTGCGTTTAACTGGGTTCAAATCTCGTCACGATGACAGGTTTCAAGCGAACCAAACAGAAAGAATGGGGGAGTGGGAGAAAGAATAATTTTTGTTATATGTCTTATTTGTAAGCATCATTATCTTGAGTTCCGATGTATTATTAAAAGACACCTAAAAATCACATCATACTGATTGTGGCAAACATTTTTAACAGGTAGGTATGCAATCAGTAACAGCGCTTGAATTTGAATTAATTTTGCCTGCAAAAAGCTCCCCACGATCTTCAACTGCAATAAGTTGCTTTACAAAATTCAGCAGTCATTAAATATTCTCAGAAAAAAGAATGGGATTTATTTAAATCTGTTCCCAATGAAAAATTTGCCAAATTGCGAAATTTTTCTGGAAAGCATATATCAATATTTGGTTCTACATACATTTCTGAACAAATGTTCTCGAAAACGAATCAAATAAAAAGCAAATATTGCAGTAGGGAAGGGAGGGCAGGATCACTTGGTCTGCCCTTTAAGACTCTGTTGTTCATCTGCAAACATTGATGAACTGATTACAAGTAAACAGTGTCAACCAAGTCACTAAAAAGAACGGCATTCAAGAAGTGTTTTTTTTATAGTATTTGTACCATCACATATAACATTAACGTTGCTAAAGCCACCGCCACGGATAAAAAGCGACTTCATAGATTAAGATATTTTTGCGTGCGCTGACAAACAAATAAGTGGACGTAAATCTGCCCTTCCCTCTTACGCTGTAGGTTGGGCATCACTGGTTAAGAGGCACTTTGAAGGATTTTCAATATGATTGGAATATTTCAAATGCATATTCTTGAGCTCAAAATAATCATTACTGTAGGAGGCTGTAACCCTAACAGAATAAGGGTAAAAAGTACTCAAAGGAAGCAATTTTGAGGTTTTTCCACTAACAGAAACTTTTCTCAATTATTTGTGAATAAAAATATGATTCATGTTCTCATCATTTTTATAGGAGTAGGTAATATAATAAAAACAACCCCAAAGGAAGCTTTCCTTTCAGTGTCTGTGTGTTGGAACCCTCAAAGGTCATAAAAACATACGAACATGCAAGTATCTCCTGTCTCATTTTTACGTTCTCTACACGTGCTATGTACATAGTGTATAGAGAAGGTATTGTATTGCAGTAAAAAATGCAGTAGCGAGATTTACCGGAAATATATGTTTTGAGACCCCTGAATCCAAAGAAAGCATTTTTAGAAAAATGTGGTGCCTGTCTGTCGGCAGCATAGCTCAAAAACGAAAAGTTCGTTAAATAGCAAAGTGGATATTTAAGTTCAGTGTCTTCCAAATATGCGACACGAAGATTTTCAAGAAAATCCCCCACCCCAACTACCTTAACATTTTAACTTTCTCAAAAATGGATTTAACGATTTTGATTAAAATATCGTATGCTAAAGTTATTTACATGACAAATAAAATATATATTTTGAATTTTTCTGGAATACCCTCTTTATTCTGGATGAATCTTGCGGAATTTTGCGTAACTGTAAGTGGTAAGAGATAGACAAAAGCTTACCTAACAGAAACATTTTGTAGAATTCGTTAAACATTCAATTTGTGTTATATACGTACATATTTTCTTGGAGTTGACCGTTTTTGAGATATTCCTTAGTAATGTTTCAACTTTAAAATATTGTTACTTTTCTCATACGGGAATTTTACAATTCCTGTCCATACAAACAAAGTTAGTTCAGTCACATAGCAACCATCTTTTAAAAGATTTGTCTATCGATTTAACCTTTGTACTGCCTTATTTCCCTTCTACTAGCAATTAGCAAGACCATAGAATAGAAGAATGCGCTTTTTAACAATAAATTGTTGCAGAGATGTAGAGAAAGTCATGTGAGTTGAACACAATGGATTTCTGTTGTCCAGTATAAGTAACAATTAAGAAATGGAAGGTCTCAAGGCACAACCTGAGTCAGAGCGTGGGAAACTTTCATGTTACAGCAACCGACTGGTATAGCCCAAAACTGCTAGATTGAACAAGGCACAGAATGGATGAATATTCTAGATATATCAAGTGAATCGCCTGCCTCAAGGTTTTTCGAGTTTGTGTAATTCCCTAAGCAGAAAATGTGCCTCAGGACCACCTTTCCCGCCTGCTTTACATCTCGTTTGCATATTTATATAGATGAAGGTGTTACATTCAGTGTAAAAGCTGCTTAAGTACCAGAGGTTTCTCTGGCATGAAGGCCATCTGAAAAACATATGACCTTTCAGCTAGAGCTACATCAGTCAATTTTATATCAGTACTGACCTCCTAAACGTCCCAGTGAGTGAACCACCCTATTATACGGATCAAATATCAGAGTAAAAGAAAATTGTGGAGCAATGTAACTAAAGAAACACTTAGCGACCCGTCTATAATCAGCGACTTAAAGAGATTATTTGAATGAATCAATCAGTGAATTTATTTCTTCTTCCTCCAATATGTTATTTCAATTTGACAGATTCTACAATTTCTCCTTACTCTAATTGTATTTCTCCCTTAGGCCTGAAACAGTAACAAGACTTTTTACGTTCACGCTAAATTTTAAGTAAAAATGTTGGTGTTTTATTTCGGCAAGACTTTTATTTCTGGGCGTTCTACTGGGCTTACTGGGCTACTGAAGTGATGATGTCTAAAATAATCCATTACTGGGATTCTCCTTGTTGAATTGTAATTTATTTTCAAGTTACTTTTACATTTCGTGCAGGCAGTCCAGTGCCTTTCTTATAGAACGCGAAAATTCTGTCTCTCGCGAATTTAACTCTTTATAAATTCCGACAGAAAATCCTTCTAATTCCTCGGAATAAACTATACTATTACTCTTCAATGCAATGAGCGGAAATCAATCAGCAATCCTGCTGCAAATATTTGCAGCGTTTTTGACTCAATCAGTAAACTTCTAAGTGCAGGCGTAGTAATGGCAATCTCTGATCGCGCAGATTCACTCGAACGCTAACGGTCTCCAAGTGGCCCGTTACTTGCTTGTGAAAGCCTCTTTTACAATAACTGGAAAGTCAACATGTAACCACGGTACATCTTTACTACGAACAAAATTGCAGACAAAAAATCAAAACACTTATACACAAGAAAGCACAAGGAATAATTATTAATATTGCATCCAGTGATTTCAACCTCGGAATGCAACAAGAGAAAAGCATTTGAACATCGAATACACAAAATAAAATGAAATGTACAAGATGTCGACAACATTTTGTGGCTAGGATATAACTGTATACTGCCACATCTTGACGTGAATGACATCACGTGCATTTAATATACTTTAAGTAATAAGTTATGTAATTTGAGTAATAACATTAAAATATGCAATAGAAATCTAAGGGCGTGTTGCAACTATAAAATACTAGCAAATTTACCCCTCTAGTATATAGTTAGAGAATAATTTAATCGCCTCTTTACTCCTGGGTTAATAACATCTCAGCTGTTTCCCGGCGCCAAGTTCCACGTTCCCAAATGAAAGCATGGCTTTTTACAAAGATTATGAGTACCTTTCCTTTCGCCTTTTGTTCTGACTTTGAATAAGATTGGAGAGCTTTGTATTACATGATGCTAAGACGTTTAATGTGCCACGGAAAGAATCATATGATATTCTCCTAGGTGTTTGGAAAAGAGTATTTAATTAATAAAACGGTACTCAGCAACACCGCATACATGGCTTTAATAATAATAATAATAATAATAATGATGATAATGATGATAATAATAATGATAATAGATAATAATAATATTAATGCTAATAATAACAATAATAATAACAATAATAATAACATAATAATAATGATAATAATATTAATGCTAATAATAATAATAACATAATAATAATAATAATAATAATAATAATAATAATAATAATAACAACATAATAATAACATAATAATAATAATAATAATAATAATAATAATAATAATAATAATAATAATAATAATAATAATAATAATAATAATTTGATCGTAGTAATTATGGGGTTTCAGCTGCTTCAATTTAGAAGCATTGCCGAAGTGATTGTATCCGATGTTTGCTCACATTATTTTCGGTCCTTGAAGCATGTGTTTAGTAATGAGTTTTATAATAGTGATATTTTGTGTATAAATATTTTTTCAAAGATCATACATTTTGCTATTCAATTAAGAAATAACAGCAAATTAGAACATCCTACGCTCGCGTTTTTTATAACCTTGTGTGCTACAAATGGAAATGAAGTTTGATTTATGGATGTTCTTTAACTACTGTGGTTCTCATTGCCCCATTCTGGGCGTGAAAGTTTGTTTAATTTTGCTCAGAGACCTCTATATCAGGCTTGAGGTTCTTTTACGTGCCGTAAATCTACGATACGGGATCAACGGCTTTATTTCCCTTCCGAAGAATGCTAAGATTTTTTAAACCCGAAAAAAAATCCATCGTCTTCCGCCGGGTTTGAGCCCGTGACCTTGGTATATGAGGTAACCATTACACCACGGAGGGCGACTGGTGTGCTACATCCACTTTCTCTACCTACACTATTATTACAAAAACGTATTCTTCTATCAACTCTATGCATAGTAACAGAAATTGTTTTATTTCATATTTCCTCGTACTAAAGCGATTGTCAAATGTTTTAAAAGTCGGTTGCTGTGTCATTCGCTTTGTTTGACCAGGAGACAAAGCAAAGCGGTAGTGTAACGCCGTGTGTGCGGGAACCAGTTCACATATCTCGTTTGTGAAAATGACATGTGGCTAAAATACTTGTGAGCGAAGATATCGGCATCGGAAAATATTCGAAGTGGACCCACTCTTGATATTGATGTTAAACAACCTAAAGAAGAAGATGCCGGTTATGTACAAGAGCGTAACGTATTGATATTGATGATGAATTAGCTACCGCAATCTGAATCAACATACGCGACATCTCTGGTTAAAAAAAAAGCTGATGTGTTCCATTCACAATGACTTTCTCTACGTCTCTACATTAAACTATTGTTAAAAAGCTTATTCTTCTATTTACTTAATGCTCGTCGATAAAAATATTAGCAGAAACGGTATTATTACTTGCTTCCTTGTAAGTAGAAAGCAAATAAGGGAATGCACTAGGCTAATCGATAGTCAAATCTTTTAAAAGCTGCTTGCTGTAGGATTGAAGTACCTTTGTTTGTATGGACAGGGGTTGACACATTTTCGTATGATAAAGGTATAAATAGGTATTTTAATGCTGAAATTAATAACAAGGAATATCTCCACGAAAAATATGTGCATAGCATAAATTGTGTGTATTAATGAGATCCACATTTGTTGTTAACTACATTTTTGCATATCTCTTACGATTTACCAGTTATGTACAATTCCTAAAAAGTCATCGAAAATAAGCATGTCTTCAGAGGCTAGTCTCAGAAAATTGAAGATATACATTTTATTTGCCATGTAAATATCTTAAATATAAGATATTTTAATAAAAATCGTTAGAGCCATTTTTGGAAAAAAACAACATTTTCGAATTTTTTTTCATGTAACGGGTAGTTGGGGATTGGGGAATTTTCTTGAAAATCTTCGTGTCGCTTCCTTGGAAGATACCAATTTTAAATACCTAGTATTTTCGTTTATGGGCTATGCTAAACACACACACACACCTTTTTCTAGAAATACTTTTTTTCGGATTTAGGAGGTCTCAAAACACGTATTTGCAGTGAAATCTCGGTATCGGATTTTTAGGTGCAATACAATACCTTCTTTGTACACTATGTACATAGTATGTGTAGAGAAAATAAAAAAAATCAGAACCTTCCCTCCCATTAAACATAATTTTCCTAAGGCAATGTTCCTAACGAATATACTCCATTTTTTGTGGTAAACAACAACACTTAGGTCGAAAAAGTTATGTGGACACAGCAATCAATTTTTACAAAAATTGACAATCGGTTTAGTTTAATGTATTCCCTTATTTACCTCCTACTTATAAAGAACTAAGTAATAAGACAATTTCTGCTAAGTTTATCTTGATTAGCTTGAAGTAGATAGAAGAATAACTTTGATTGGTCTATTACATTGGGGGTAGAGAAAGCGATATGACCGGAACACATCAGATGTTTTCGTGACTAACTTTCCTTTCACAGTGCAATTGTTCTGTCAAATGAAAACACACAGCACAGATAGGCTGCAGCATGAACTGAAATCACGCGATTCTTCTAGCATATTTTAAATATATTATAAACTAGATATTCTGTTTTTAATTCTCCTCCTGAATGCTTGTTTGCTAGTTTTATGCTTGTATAATACAACCACGTTTAAATGAATGTATAACCTTCTGCGCATTAATCTTAATAAACAACATTCGTCTCAGGCTTTATAATAAGTAATGTGTAACGAGAGCTCTAACTTTTATCGATAAATTCGCGATAAACTTGATATGAACTAATTTATCTAGAGAAAAGCTGCAGCCCGTGTTGTATTTAACTAATTTATCTAGAGAAAAGCTGCAGCCCGTGTTGTATTTAACAAGACTATTTCGTGACTGAATTACGAGTACAATTACATAACGTAAATACGTAACAATTATTAACCTATATGGACACGAGGAATATTATTCCTAAAATCCCATTTGTCTTGATGCATATTTGCACCCAAATCACTGCAATGGCCTCGTTGCTTACAAAATTCGTTGAAATGGTTGCACTCTCTCTCACTCTCTCTCTCTCTCTCTCTCTCTCTCTCTCTGTTGTTTTAGTATCCTGCGGCTTTGAGTTTTAAATTAATATCTCTATTTCATCGATAGTCGTTTCCTCAAAACATTTTGGAACTTCCGCCATTATGTACGGGAATATCACTACAAAATGATACTATTATTATGAGCGAAACATTAGTTCAGAGATAAAACAAGTGCAAGTGGGAACGATAAATTTGGAAAAGCAATTACACGTTGATGTGATAAAGAAACACGATTAAATATAGAGATAATGAGTTTCGATTGGTTGGAATTTTACGCGCCAGTGTACTGGATTGGCCACTTCCTACGATAACGTGTTATGAACTAAATAAGCACTTCTAAAATGTTGTAATTTTTACAAGAATTTTAGTCATTTTACAAATCATTTTTGTAACATTTTTATGACTTTTACACGCTCAGAATGTTATCTACGACCGTTTTACAACAAGAGAAACTCAAGGATCTTGACAGTTTTAGCAAGACTCTGTAATCGCTTTACCCGTTCCGTTAAGACCGAAATAAACTTTCCGTATCGAGTTATTGCGCACTTTGTATCTAAAGTTTCCCCTAACAGTATCCGTACTAGAGTTATTGTAGAGAGCAGTTAATTGTATGGCTGCGGGCCGGTGAAGTTGAGGCAGCCACACTTTAAAACTTCTCTGTTCCTGAGCTCTGCTCTTTAAAACTTTTGCTAGAAGCTTAGTGAAGCAGCAAATACACACAACTCATCTATAGATGATTCAAAATACACCAACGTTGCCAGTTATCAAAATGATAATTCTGCAATCGGTAATCAACGTCCGGAAAAGCACAGTGGTATAACTGGCGCAACAGATCTGGACATGTGAAAATCTTAATGAGAGCTAGGAAGTGAGTTGTACTTTCATATAAGCAGTTCACCAGTCGATGCATGCCTGCTGGAGAGTGCCTGTCACAGTCAATGTCAAATATGCACTTGTACTATGCGGCGCTGCAGTGATAAACATGTCTTTTCATATGTATATTCACATCTACAAAACATGTATACAAATGGCCTGCTATATAAACAATGTCAACCGTCTGCCTCCAAATCTTCCACACCTGACAGTCCTTCGTCTTCGTTCACGTCATTGTCATCATCAACGCTAGCATTACTTTCTGCACCATTATCCTGGAATAGATTTTTTTTTTTCTCTTTGATTTTCTACAATTCTCTGTAATGATTTTCAAAGTTCCCAACTTGCCGACATACATTTTCCCATTCTGGCCTGCCAATTTCTGCAATTCGCTGGTGATAGAACTGTTCCACATCTTTTAACTTAAAAGTGGTATATTAAGTTTTTTTTTTCTTTCTTTCTTTCTTTCTTACATTGAGAACCCTGGAAACGGAACTCAGTGAAAAACCAGTTGCCTTGGCTATTCTTTCATTCACTTTCTACAGGCTTTTAAAGAACTCGGGGAACTTACATTTTCTTCCTTCATCTCTGCCTCTTGTTTCATGAAGTCAAGGACATTTGCAATTATTTCTCTGCTCTGACAAAGTAATACCTTGACACTTAACTTTCAAAACGTAGGAGCCATGGTTAAAACAATAAAATGAATACTATTTACTATCCACTTTGAATATAAACATATATGGAACACTTTCGATGCAGATTGTACAAAGTTTGCTCGCTGTGACTTTAAGTAAGCAAAGTATCATATCACGAACTCCGAAAAACTAGGCTCTGTAGCTGGGTTGGCGGTCAGAGTCACGATTCCAGAAATTTTGCGCTTACAATAAATGAAAGTCTGACAACACTTAGGGTATGCTTAGGGGGTTATGTCCCAAACTTCATTAAGAACCCGTCATCAACCCAACTTCTATATTGTGCATTAAATTGGAAATTTATTTCAATTTGTAGACTATTAACTTCACTGCTTGCTACAAGCTACGGAGTACTATATTATAGTATATAAGTTTACAAGACCGGCGTTTTATTTTTAAACTAGGTATTAAAACATTTAATCTTAATAACATTTTATTTTATACTTGCTTTCATCTTAAGAAAACATGGTTTTCACAGGATGCTGCATAAAGCTACATTAAGTATTTCATAAATATTGGTTTTTAAAATAATTTAAAAAGGTCTTCAATCGCCTAACGGTAACAATTATGTACACAATTATATAACATTCTTTCCGAATGAGGAGACTTCACTACCCATTTCCATAAGGTTTAATATATTCCGACATTTTATTCGCCTTGCGACTGTTCTATAATATTTTAATAAAAATCTTTACTTTTTTTTTTTTTTCAGAAAATTAAATGTAACGAACAATTATTCATTTAGAGGTAGTCGGATTGGTGCGATTTTCTTGAAAACTTTCGTATGGCATCCTTGGATGATGCCACTCAACTTTTCGTTTTTCAGTTACGTTGTTCACACACACACACACACACACACACGCACACGCACACGCACACGCACACGCACACGCACACACACACACACACACACACACACACTTTCTCAGTCACTCGTCATGTATACGCAATGCTCTCTTTTGGATCCAGAGAGCCTGGAAACACATTTCGGTTGAAATATAGCTAGCAAAATTTTTGGATGGGACAATATTTCCGCCACTTACTATAGGCAAATAGATAAATTAAAAAGAAAAACCTATTAATTCTGTATAAATTACTATCTGCGTATCTCTAGCTTCAAGTTCTTTTTACTTTTTCTAACGCGCTGTGTACAATGTACACAGTAGATAGAGAAGGTACTGTATTCCATCCAAAAATTCAAAAAAAGCATTTTAGAGGAATTTCCACGAGTGTGTTTTGTCTGTGGGCACCATAGTCAAAAACAAATAGCTGTATTTGGTATTTAACCTCAGCATCTTCCAAGGCTGCGACATGAAGGTTATCAAAAAAATCCCCCCAACCCCAACTAACCTTTACATGGAACACTTTTCGAACATTTTTATTTTCTCAAAAATGGCTGTAACGGTTTTGATTCAAATGCAATATCTTTAAGATATCTTCAAGAGAAAGGAAATGTATACTTAGAATTTTCTGGGAAGAGCGTCTGAATGACCTTTTTTATACCTTGTGAACCGTAAGAGATAGACAAAAACTTACTACACAAAAACTGTAGATATCATTAAAACACTCAATTTATTATGTTATATACATTTTTGCTGTAGAGTTAACCGTTTCTGATATATTCCTTCACATTAGTTTCAATTTTAAGCTACTTAAAATTTTTCAGAAGCGGTAACTCAACTTTCATGTCATCTCTTTTGTTTTACTCCCGGGAATGCAAAACAGAAGCAAATTTAAATTTTCTTATATAGCGATAAGATTTTGAAAATTTAACTATCGCTTTAGCCTAGTGCGTTTTCTTATTTGCTTTCTTACAAGAAAGCAAGTAATAAGACCATTTCTGCTAATGTTTATCTCATTGTAAAGAAAGTTTGTGTAACAACTAGAGAAAATCAAGAGAATGTGATTTTTCAGCTTGTCTGTGTTAGCTTAACATGCAACACAGAGCTGAAGATGAAGCATTTTATATTGTTTTCAATAATGTTCCACAGTGATTTCTCAGTAATTAACGAATTCATGGCAAGCGTTATTGATTACTTTCATATTTCAGTTTTAAACTAAAGGTTTAATCTGTATTACATTCCGCTTGGTTTAAGGTATACAACCGGTCTTCAAATTGTATACAATAATTTTAAATGTTTTGAATTTTACTTAGTTGTTTAACATTTATTTTATGGTAGTCTGTATTTTAGTCTTCCTTTCATACAAGTTTAGTGGAAGTCCTCTAGTTTTCAAACAGCTTTCTTGCATTATAACCTTTTGCATATTATTTAGCTGTTTTACTTTGTGGTGGGTGTCGCGCGACCTACTACCATGTGCTTACAACCATTAAAATACTACCTTTGAAGAATAAGGTAAAAGAACATTTTTGTGACCTCTTCAAAATAAATCTATATATTAACCATCGATATTTAAATGTACTGGAGATAATTTCAATGTTTCTAATGCTTCAACTCCGATCACTCACATGAATTTAACTAATTTACATATATCCACTATAAAGATGATTCAAAAATACTTTACGTTGTTTGCGGAGGGACTTCTGACATAAAACAAGAAAATATGTTCATTTAAACACATGCTCTAAAACGCTTCGTTTTTACGTTATCAATTTATTAAGGAAAGTCACCTTCAATGGCTTTCCGGGTGCAACCTAATAGCTTTATTTATTTGTGCACTCATTTATAGGAGCCTATGACCTGCAGAGTTGGCCTTGTGTTGCCATGGCTACTTGTTAACATTATCAGATGTGCAATACATTCCCCAGCACGTCTTACTAGTGTTGTCTACAGGGACTTCATTCAGAACACTCTCACACACTTATTAGAAAATGTGGATCTGTAAATAAGAATAACCATGTTTTATGCATGATGCTGTAGCACTTTGTCAAGATGCACTGCATGGTATCTAGCATGACAGATGGATAGGTAGAGGGGGACCAGTTCCATGGTCTGCACGTTACCCCTACCTCAATCCTTTGGATTTTTATCTTTTGGGGGCACTTAAAACTATTGGTTTATGCAGCAGATATCCTACATGAAGAAATTCTTAATATACAGGACGTGCAAGCCTGCGAATTCATACGACACCGACTGGTAGTATTTGACATTCCATGCGTGTCTAGATGCAAGAGGAGCACATTTGGATCATTTACTGTAAGCGTTGTTTGTATGGAACACTTCCTAATAGGCTGACAACGTCAAAAATAGAATAAAGGGTCACTTTAAAATGTTTTGATTAACAGTATTTTGAACCTCAATAAATCGAGAACGAAAGGTTTTAGGAGATGTGTTTATATGAAATTGTTCTTGTTTTATGTAAGAAACCTGTCTCCAAACTTTATAAAAATATTTTTGAATCATCCTGTATAATAACCATTTTTATATTAACATATATCTAACATTAACATATATCTTCTACATACCATAATTCAAATTAAGAAAATTGTTTTATAAAATCTCCCAATTTTTCAAAGAGAAAATCTGAATGACATGCGATTTCTAAATTACCTCAAATTGTCTTTAAAATACCAGTACTAATCATCGGTGATAAAGAACTCAATACGGTCTCTACTAATAACTTAAGAGAGAAAAAGCTAAATGAGAAATACAACCAAGAGAAATGTGGATGGATTAATTTACTTTCGCTACATACACTATGTACATAGTGTATAGAGAAGGTATTGCAATGCACCAGAAACTTCCATACCAAGTTTTCGCTGGAAATGCATGCTTTGCGTGCCGCTGAATCCCATAAAAATGTTTAGAAAAAGGTATGTGTGTGTACATCTGTGGACAGCATAGCTAAAAAATGAAAAGACCGTTAAATACCAAAGTTGATATCTTCCAAGGACACGATAAGCAGATGTTCAAGAAAATTCCCCACCCCAACTACCCTTTACATAGAAAACATTTCGAAAAATTGCATTTTCTGAAAAATTGTTCTAAGGATCTTGAGTAAATTCTCTTATATTTAAGATATTTACAGCACAAATAAAATGTATATCTTGAATTTTTTAGGAAGAGCCTCTGAAGACCTCTTTATTCTGGATTACCTTTGTATAGCTGGCAAACCATAAGATATATACAAAAACTTACTACACAAAAATGCATTTCTCATTAAAACACAGAATTTATGTCATACACATTTTTTTTTAGTTAACCGTGTTCGAGATATTCCAGATTATTGGTTCTGATTTTAGACACTTAAGCTTTTCTCAATTGGGAAGATATCTTTTTTGTCGTTTCTCGCTTGTTTACCGAACCTCAATTGTTTCACATAACAACTGGCTCTTAAAGGACAAGACTATCGTTTTATCTTGTGGGTCTTCTTAATTCCCTTCTACTTACAAGGAAGCTAATCTGCTAATGCTTATCTCGATAAGCATGATATAGATAAAATATTAATATTTTGAATAAGAGGTTCGTCTGCAGTTCAGGCAGGGGACATCATAGGAATCTTATTCTTCTACTTACAAGGAATTAAGTAATAATGACACTTTCTGCCAATGTTTAACATATAGTAGATAGAAGAATAAGCTTATTAATAATAATTTATTGTAGTGATGTCGGAGAAGCTCATGTGAGTGTAACACATCAGAATTTTTGGGGGGAGATAGAATGACAAGAACACAAACACCAAAGCCCAAGGCGGAAGTGGAACCCGCGATTGCGTGCACCAACCCTAGACACTTTAGCGAGTGCGACCTCGGGGACCTGCGGATAATTACTTGGAATAGTAGTAAGCTAGGAGGGCTGTTCCAGGAGTGCCGACCTAACAAAGAAAGCACATTTTGGGGAAAATCATCTTTATTTCTCTACACAGTCTCCTTTTAGCTTGATACACTTTTCCCAGGGATGTTAAATAGCTTCGATACCCTGGTTACAGTGAGAACTGCAAAATAGCCATCAACTACAGACTCCATCTCTTCATTGTTGGCCAATCTTCCACCACCAAGCCTTTTTTCAAGTTTGGAAACAGAAAATAATCAGAGGGGGCTAAATCTGGCGAATAGGGTGCATGAGGAAGCAATTCGAACCTTAACTCATTGATTTTGGCCATGGCGATAATGAACGTGTGAGCTGTTGCTTTGTCTTGATGAAACAAACCTTTCTTGTTCACTAAATGCGGCCGTTTTTGCTCGATTTCATCACCCAAACGCTGTAACAAGTTCGCATAATATTCGCCATTGCTTACTTTTTCTTTTTAGAGATAATCAATGAAAAGTATCCCGCGTGCGTACTGACGCCATGACCTTGTATGCAGATGCAACTGTCTTCGCCTTCTATGGAGCCGATTCTCCCCTTCCAATCCACCGTTTTGATCATCTCAGGTGTGAAGAGATGGACCCATATTTCATCCATTGTTATGGATCGACGCAAAAATTCAGCTTTATTGCAGCGAAACATTCCCAAACACTTGACTGAAACATTCTCACGACGCTGTATTTGTTCTATTGTGAACAAACGCGGCACCCACCTTGTACACAACTTTCTCATATCCGAATTTTCAGTCTGTGCGCGATATACATACATTTTTGAAATGCCTGTAATGTGTGCTAGCTCGCGCACTTTAAGTCGACGGTCATTCTATACCATTTTGTGGATTTTCTTTACAATTTCTGGACTGGTAACCCCATTTGGTCGACCACTCCGATGTTCGTCTTGGCAGCTCGTACAGCCGCTCTTAAACTCTATCACCCAATATTTCACTGTTGTAAACGAAGGAGAAAAGTCTCCCAAAGAATAATCTAGCTCAGCTTTAATATTAGTTGGACTAAGTCCTTTCAAATAAAAGTATTGTATCATATATCGATGACCAGTTTTAACCATGTTTACAAATTCGCTGAGAGCATTCACTAATGATGGCTGCCAAACAAATGCTAAACAATGTAAAATCGTCCATGTTCAAACTTAAGCTTTCTAAGGTAATTTTTACCACTAGAGTTTTTTTAAACAACAACCGCTATCTCTACGTCAGGTCGGGTACTTCTGGCAGTCACTGTATAACGTAGTGAAGTTTGGACTGCACGCCAAAGAAGCTTTAACTCAACTTTCTTTCTGCCTTAATAGTGTTCTAGAAATGATGTTGGGAGATGGAAACAATTTGATTTTAGGTTCAAATTTCTTTCTCAACCAAGTCTTTCAAATAACTATTATTATAAAAGCTGTCATCTTCTTGTTAATCAGTATAAACATTTGAAATGATAAAATAAGAACTATATTTTGAATTTGAAATGATTTTATACACATTTCCTTGTGGGCAGAGGACGATTAGACTTAAGCATTAGCCAAATGCGCTGTGAGATGTGTTTCAAACGTCATCTTTGCAGGAGAACTATAAAAACACAAATATCGACATACCGCTTGAGAAGAACGCTATACATTTTTGAAAATTGATAGTAAAGACAATTAAGAATAAAAAAAAATAATTGTTCAATTTAACCAGGTATCGATTTGTGTAGAAAGATTACGGTTACCAGCTATGTAAAGGCCATTCACAATAAAGAAGATTTTACACGTTATTTCCAGAAAATTCAAGATATGAATTTTGTAACAAAAGATGTATTTTAATCATTTTAGATGACTAAAAGTAACGCGACGATTTACATATAAAGATAGTTTCGATTACGGGGAGATTTTTAAAACTTACCTATATCTCGTATCCTTGGGAGATACAAAACTTAAATTCCAAGTTTAGTATTCATAGAGTTCTTCGTTTTTGAGTTATACTATTCACAGATTGCATACTTCGAATTGTCTGCGAATAGTCTCCTGAGAGCTTATTATTATGGTTGCATTTTTCAAAATATTGTTCAACGGTTAAACCGTAAGAGATAGACAAAAACTTATTACATAAAAGATCTTATGTGTTCCATTTACATGACTTTCTCTACATCTCTGTACAAATTACTGTTAAAGAGCTTATGCTTCTATTTATTTCATGCTGAGTGAGAAAAAATTAGCAGAAATAGTCTTATTGCTTGGTTCCTTGTAAGTAGAAGCGAAAAAAGGGAGTACCATAGGTTAAAGTGATCGTCAAAAGCTGGTTGCTATGTGACTGAAGTTCCTTTGTTTGTATGGACAGGAGTTGACAAATTCCTGTATGAGAAAAGTATGTTTTTTCAAGGCTGAAACTAAAAGCAAGGAATATCTGAAAAACGACCAACTGCACGAAAAAATGTATATAACATAAATTGTGTGTTTTGACGTACTCTACATTTTTGTATGGTAAGTTTTTGCCTATCTCTTACGGTTTACCAGTTAAACAAAATTCGTCAAATTTATCCAGAATAAAGTATTCTTTAGAGGCTATTCCCAGAAAATTCAATATATACATATTATTTGTCACGTATAATCTTTAATATACGATAATTTAATCAAAATCGTTAGAGCCATTTTTTTAGAAAATCAAAATTTTCGAAAATTTTTCCATGTGAAGGGTAGTTGGGGGTGGGGGTATTTTCTTGAAAATCTTCATGTTGCATTCTTTGAAGATACTGAACTTAAATACCAGGTTTAGTATTTAATGTTATTTTCGTTTTTGAGCTATGCTGCCCAAAGACACACATGCACACACATACACACACACGGACATTTTTCTAAAAATGCTCTTTTTTTGGATTCAGGTGCTCTCAAAACATGTATTTCCGGTGAAATCTCGGTATCGAATTTTTGGTTGCAATGCAATACTTCTCTATATACTTTGTTAGGAGACTTCAATCCTTGGATTGGTTTGCAGCGACTCTCCATTCAGATCTTCTCTCTGCTTTCCGTTTGAGTTCTTCATATTTACTGCATTTCATATCTTCCATAATTTGTTTTATATATTGTGATTTTGCTCTTCCTTTGCCACTTCTTCCTTCTATCATACCTTCTATTATGATATGCAGTGTGCTCTGATGTCTTAATAAATGGCCTATTAATTTTGTTCTTCTTCTTTTAATTTGGTTCCAAATTCGTTTTTCCGCTTTTGCTCTTTATATACTTCTTCATTTTTAATTTTGTCACTCCATTTAATTTTTAGCATTTTCCTATAGCACCATGTTTCAAATGCTTCTATTCTTTTTCTTTCTGCTTTTAAAATTGTCCAAGTTTCACATCCATATAACATAATACTCCATACATATGTTTGTAATAAATTCTTCCTGGTTTCAAGGCTAATATTGTTTGCAGTAAATAGCTGGTACTTTTTATTAAAAGCAAGTTTTGCGTGTTGTATTCTACTGGTTATTTCTGTTTTGCTCCTTCCATCAGCTGTTATTTTGCTTCCTAGATATTGAAATATTTCGGTTTCTTCTAATAGTTGTCCATTTAGTTTAATTTTTGTGTTACTATTCCCTTTCTTCCTGCAAGTCATAATTTTTGTTTTTGATTTATTAATGTTTAAGTTGTAGTTGTTCCTTAATGTATTTTCTAATTTGTTTATGAATGTTTCTAAATCTTTCTTGTTCTCCATTAATATTGCAGTATCATCTGCAAAGCGGAGCATATTGATTTTTATCTCCTGTATCTTTATTCCAGTGTCTATTTCTTCCGTGATATAATTTAGTGCATTCTGTATGTATGCATTAAACAGTATTGGGGATAGTGCATATCCTTGTCTCACTCCTTTTCTTATATGGACTATTTCTTGGTTTCTCCCATAGTTTATAATTGCTTTTTCATCTTTATATAGATTCCATATAATCCTAAAATCTCTAAATTTAATTCTCAGGTTTCTAAGCACTCCAAACATTTTGATCCAATCCACATTATCAAATGCTTTCTCTATGTCTATGAAAGCAATATATGTTCTTTTATTCTTTCTTAGCCTTTTTTCCAGTATTAGTCTCATTGCTAATATTGCTTCTGGTGTGACTGTGTTCTTCCTAAATCCAAATTGATCATCTGTTATGTATGTATCTATTTTCTTTTCTATTATACATTATTTTTGTTAATATTCTGGATGCATGCGACATTAAACTTAGTGTACGGTATTGTTCACATTTTTCAGCATTTTTGCTTTTTTTGGGATTGGTATAATTTTACACATTTTAAAATCTTCTGGTAGTATTCCAGTTTCATAGATATCAAATCTGAGTTCATAGAGTGTCTTATGTAGTTCTTCATTTGCATTCTTCAATAGTTCTCCAGAAATCCCATCCTCCCAGGTGCTTTTCCATCTCTTAAGTGACTCTATATACTATGTACATAGTAAGTATAGAGAAAGTAAAAATGTAGATCTCATTAAAACTCATAATTTACGTCATATCGTATAAATTACTCTTGCAAAGTAACCTATTTTCAACTAATTAACTTTTCTCTAGCGGGAGCATGCAAAGTGAACCGAACCTCAATTGTTTCACATTGCGATCAAATAGTAAAAGATTTGACTATCGCTTTAGCCTAATGTATTCTCTTATTTCCCTTCTACTTACAAGGAAGAAAGTAATAAGACCAATTCTTAATGTTTATCTAGTTTAGCATGACGTAGATAAGAGAATAATCTTTTGCAAGAAAAACTGTTTGTGGAACAGCTAGAGAAAGGTTATGTGAATGGAACACATCGGATTTTTTTCAAAAACGCTTTATTTGGGTCATGTGGCCTAAACATATTTATTGTTGATAAAATCTCGGTAGGTATTCAATTTTTAAGTGGAATACAATACTTCAACTTTTAGTGAATACAAAATAGAGCATAACTTTAGATAAGAAACTTCTGCGAAACAAGGGAAAACGGTCTGACTCCCTAGATCCTGAAATACGAGTTCATCCTCACGTTTTGCAGTGCAGCGGAGCAGAGCTCTAAATCAAAACGAAACCAGATAAATGTCGTCATTTAATTTCTCTTCTGGAGTTACTTGAAAGTTATTTCTTTCAGCTAAAGTCAACTGCTAGAGACACACATACATACTCCTGTCGACTGTTTCACACAATAGAATTTAAAATGTATTTATGTACTTCCGTATTTGTGTTACAAATACTTTATAAATTATGTCATGACTCTTAATAAATAAACGTTTACCTTTCCAAATGTGTAGCATATTGTTTCCCTCGAGTACAATACAAGACCTTGATAAAAAGAAGACATTCTTCTACTGATTAGTGCCAACTAATCATACATGAAAACTAATTACCTATAACTTTTAGGTTAATTATGAGTTTAACGATAAATAACACAAGAAAAGCCAAACGGAAATTTATAGGAATCTGAAAATATGTTCACCTTTAAAATTGACTTGAGGAGCTATATTATCACATCAACTGACATTTTTTTTTTTCGACCAACTCATTTTTTACACTTCTAAGAGCAACTTCTTCATAAATCTGGTTACGTGTATCAATAATATGACATTCAACAGGACCACCAAAAACAGACTCTGCATAATTTGACTTATTTCCAATAACATTGCGACCTGCAACACTTGTCTAGTATTCTATGGAGTCTTCAACATAAATTCCGCTACACTGCTCGACTTGCAACCTCCGTGTCTTTATCTGCTAGAAGGGTGGCAGATGAACATCTCAGACACTGTCCGTAATAATCCAATTTTGACGCTATTTGCCGCTACTTCAGTGTCCTCTACAGCATAATTTCAACATGCATTAACGAAAATGACGATTTATTGACTTCAATTAACTACAATGGTTACCATAACAACAATAAAGATCCTGATATGAACAGTAATAGAATTAAAATTGTTCACTGATATAAGATTTAATAATTATAATTATTTCCGGTATTAAAAGCGAATTTCCTTAAATAAACGCAGATAAAGTATTGTTTTTAACTTGGTACAAAAGTAGCTTTATTAACTTGTGGGTCTTATATGACTCGCTGCGGTCGTGATCCAACTTTGTTAACTCGTGGATCTTAGATCACTCATCGATAAAGCTCGGCTTTTCATCTTGTTGAATAATATACTAGTATGAAGCAAGGCAGAAGATCAAGAAATGTCTCCTCTTTTGTATCTTTAAAACCGTTACGGTAATAGTAGCTGATTACATCTTGAATGAATCTAATGTGATACATCCACACGACTTCTCTAGCAACGAAAAGGTCACATATACCTCCGTTGTATCTTTGCGATTTTGCTTTTTCGTGTTTCTTTGTTTTTTGTTTTTGTAAATACAAAAGTGATTCTTCTTACTCGCGTAATGCTTCTCACTAGGAATTCACAGAAATTCACCAAGATGTTCTGATAAGTTCCATTCACATGACTTTCCCTAACTGTACCCTAAACAAACAAATAAACTTTCCTTACAAAACGTTATTCTTTTATCTCCAGTGCGACCAAAATACATCCGAACCGCTGCGTTGTGTTTATCTACTGCGCACACGGAAACATGATAACATACAGCCAATGTACACAAGGTCACGGTGCTGACTTGTTTTTCTCTGCTCTGAAAGTGCAGTATTGAACTGACGGTATGGTTGAGTTATTACTAGAGCGCTTTATTATTCTGTTCTGTACTTAATCACGTGTATTATGGCTCAGCATTTGTTTTCTACTCCACAGCTTTTATTTAGTTACGATTCGTATGTGTCAACACATTTAGTGAGTGATCTCTCAATAGTGTATATAGTGGAGTAATTTAACCCACATTTAATATTTTTACGGACGAAGCTTGATTCCATCTTCGTGTTCACCTGTGGCTACCGTGTGTAAACAAAATATTGGAGCTCTGAGAAACCTATAATTGTTAATGAAATACCCCTTCATGACGAAAAAAAAATGGTGCATAGTGCACCATTAGCGGAGGACGATTATAGACCCAACTTTTTTTAGCGACAGCAGTTAATACAACTTTGCCTTCTTTTTTAGAGAATTAACAGGCAGGGAGCGTGATTTTTGCCTTTTTTTTTCCAACAAGACTCTGCAACAGCTCATACAGCCAATCTTTCGATAAGAACAATAGAAAGTTTGTTTCAGGACAGAATTATTAGTAGATATTTGTGGCCCCCTCGGTCCCCCGACCTAACCCCCTGCGATTTCTATCTCCGGGGTAACTTAAAGCATAAAAGTATAAGACAAACCCACATACACACACTCTCTGGAAGAATCAAACCAAAATATCCGCCAGGAAATTGCCAGCATCTCTCAACGTGAACTACGGCGAGTGATGGGATAGTTTACTAAAGAGGTGCCAAAAATATATGGACAACGGCGGTGGCCAGTTTCAGCATCCCCTTTAATGACATTGGTAGGTAAAGCCTTTAAAAGTAGTTTTAAAATGTTGCATGGTTTCATCTGTGCCTTTCAATGATAGCGGCAGACGGCAACGAGCGTCGAGAACGCGGACTGGCAAAACACCTCTCAGCCGGTTTGGACGTTTTTGGATCATCCGGTACATCATCCTAACCGAGTTAAAGATTAACAGGGTTAATGTCCTTGTAGGTAGAAAGCAAATGAGGAAATGCATTAGGCTAAAGCAATAGTCAACTCGTTTAAAAGCTCATCGCTATGTAAAACAATTGAAATTCGGTTCTGTTTTCCATTCCCGGGAGTAAAACAAAATAGATGAAACGAAAGTTGATTTACGGCTTGAAAAAAAGTATAAATATTTTAAAATTAAAACCAATAAATAACAAGGAATATTTCTGAAATAGTTAACTTTACAAAAAATATAAAGTGTGTGTTTTGTGTAGTAAGCTTTTGTCTATCTCTTACGGCTTACGAGTTATTAAAAAATCATCAGGAGCGAAGAGAAAATTCCCAGAAAATTCAAGATATACATTTGGTTGTAATGATAAAATCTTAAACAAAGTCGTCAGTCATTTTTGAGAATGGCAGATACTGATCCGATATAGCTTATACAAAGTTTGGTATTTACCCGGCTTTTCGCTTTTGAGTTATGCTGTCCACAGACATACACACACACAGGTATGTAATTTTTCTAACTTTTTTATTCAGGGGGCCTGAAAACATGTATTTGCAGTGAAATCTCGGCATGGACTTTTTGAATTGAATACAGTACCTTCCCTTTCTACTATGTACAAAGCACATGCGTAAAACTGCATTGGAGCAATCAACTCTTTAATCGTGATAATAAGTTCTTAGAAAGAAATAAGGTACTGTAACTTTGTAAATAAAGTTTTTTGTTCATATCTTTCGTTATTATTTATTTATTTATGCCAAATCGTTCGTTACTTTCAGGATCGCCCTCGTACATAGGTCTATACACTTACTCTTACTCAGAGTGCTTCAAAACTTGAAATTTTGGTGAAACATTGACTTCCAATGTTTTGGGTGGAATGCAACGCTTTCCCTTTTACTATGGTAAGAAAGGTAAAAGGAAAGTCACTGATACTTTAAACATGGGGAAATGGACCATTTCCAAAGAACATCATCAGAAACCGATTACCTGTGAAGCGATTCAACGATTTTCTGTTTCGGGAGCAGGAGTAGGGAGTGCAGACGGGGTATCATTTTAGGCATTGATAGTTAATAGCGTTACTAGGTTGATGACATCAGAGACAGGGACATGGTCGTTACACTCACTGTCCGCTCACGACGCTTCACACACTCTCCAAATACGCGCCCTAGTCATAATTATCTGTTGTAGTAGAAAAATATCTGATGTGTTCCATTCACATAACTTTCTCTACCTCTTTGAAAAAAAAATATTAAAAAGCTTATGCTTCTGTTTACTAATCAACAAAGAATTAGCAGAAATAGTCTTATTACTTGCTTCCTTGTAAGTAGAAGCGAAATAAGGGAGTATCATAGGTTAAGGTGATAGTCAAATGCTGGTTGCTATGTGACTAAAGTTCCTTTATATGGACAGGAGTTGACAAATTCCTGTATGAGAAAAGATATTAAACACAAAGTTTGACTTTGATTTCTCGTTTTTTGATTTATTCTGTTTGCTCCTTTTTCTTTCTATCCCCTCTATCTCTCTTTCACACACACATAACACACTCAAATGCATCTCTTTTTTATTTTCTCTATCACGTATAGTAAAATTCGATATCCAGATTTAACTGAAAGTGTATGTTTTAGAGCTTCGTGAACCCCTTCCCCCAAATGGTTACCAGAAAGATATCTATGTGTGTGTGTGTGTAAATAGCATAATTCAAAAGTGAAAACTCGTTTAAATACCAAACAATGAAATTCTCTATCTTCCAATGAAGTGTCACGAAGATTTTCAAGAAAATCCTCCCGTTTATATTAAACATAGTTTCTGTTAAATATTTTTTCAATAACGTGGTTTTCCTTTAAAATGTAACGATTTTTTATTAAAAATAGCATTCTCATGAAACTCGAAATATATACTAGGATCGACTGATAAGTCGCGGGCCTCTCAATGAAAACAGCTTAAAAAGTATTTTGTTTTACTTTATTTCTCAACATAATCTCAAGAAAGGCTTAATACATCTATCATAACGGTGTTCTAATTTAATTAAACCATCTCTGCAGTGCGATTTATAAAGGTCCTCAAAATAGCTGTTTACCACATCAATAACCTCTTCGTTGCTGTGAAATCTTCGTCCTCCAAGAATTTTTTTGAAGTTTGGGAACAGGTGGTAGATACTGGGTGCTAGATCTGGCGAATAGGGTAGATGTTCAAGCAATTAGAACTTTAATTCGCACATTTTTCCCATTGCAATAACTGAACGATGGGCCGGAGCATTGTCGTGATGAAACAAGATTTTTTTTTTTTTTTTTTTTTTTTTGCCAAATGAGGATTTTTTATTTTCACTTCATCACTCAAACGCTGCCGTAAGCTTTGCGTCGTAGTCACCAGAGATAGTTTTACCCTTTTCCAAGTAATCAATAAAATTAATTCACTGTGCATCCCAGAAAACACTCGCCATAACCTTGTTAGTTGACAAAATTGACTTTGCCTTTTATGGAGTCGGTTCACCTGGCGCAATCCACTGTTTTGACTGTGTTTGCTTTCTAGAGTGTAGTTATGTATCCAAGTTTCATCTATGGTAATAAGCCGTCTCAAAAGTTCATTGCGATTTTTACAGTAGACCTCTACATTCTTAACAGAAACAGTTTGATCAGGTGTCAACAAACGCGGCACCCATCTTGCACAGACCTTGTGAAAGCCCAAAACATTACTTAAAATACTACCTGCACGTTCTTTTGATATGCTTACAGCCTGTGCTATCTCAAACAAATTTAATCTACTGTCTTCCTGTACTAAACGATGACTTTTTTCAATGATCTCTGGAGTTGTCACTTCTACAGGGCATCCAGAGCGAGGCTCATCACTAGTGCTCGTACGTCCCATTTTAAGCTCTGCAACCCACCTTTTAATCATTGAATATGAAGGGGCAGAGTCTTTCAAAGTACTGTCCATTTCCTCATTGATTTCTTTGGTCGTTAAGCCAAGCGAAAAGCGGACACTTCCTGTCTGAGAAAAGATTAAGTACTTCACAATTGAAACTAACAACAAGGAATATCTCAGAAACAGTTACCTCCACAACAAAAACGTAAAGGACATAAATTGTGTGTTTTGTCGTGATGTACATTTTTTGTGCAGTGAGTTTTTTTCTATCTCTTACGCTTTAGCAGTTAAGCAAAATTCATCCAGAATAAAGAGGTATTAAGAGGCTATTCCCCAAAAGTTCGAGATATACATTTTATTTCGGACATAAATAGCTTTAATATACGAGATTTTAATCAAAATCGTTAGAGCCATTTTTAAGAAAATAGACATTTTCGAAGTTTGTTCCATGTAAAGGGTAGTTTTTAATAGGGGGATTTTTTTGAAAATATTCGTGTCGCATCCTTGGAAGATACTAAACCCAAATACCAAATTTGGTATTTAACGGTCTTTTCTGTTTGGGGCTATGCTGTCCACAGACACACACACAGACACACCACATATGTGCATTGTAGTATGGGGCTAGAGAAAGTAAAAAGTAATGTGAATGTAACATATCAGACTTTTTTGCACACGAATTGATTAATATATTATTTTATGAAACCTCTATACCGAATTTTTGGGTGGGATATAATAATAAGTACTTCCTCTGCGTAAATTAGTAAGCGAATTGGAAGCAGAAGTTCGAGCTTAAAGCGAATATGAAAAACAAACTAAATTGTTGGGAACCATAAGTCTATTATTTACTACGAAGTTTTGAATACATAGTATAGTGACATATTTGAAACCTCTTTAATTTACGTAAAATACAAATAACACAAAAATATTACAATTTCCTTACGGTGTGATATTAATTTAATGTCATCAGTTTTATGGCTCTCGGTTACATACATTTCAAAATTACATTTAAATAGTTGCCTAGTATGAAAATTAAATTAAAAAGCAGTTGTTAAATGCTTATAAACTTCTGTGAAACTTTTTCGACTGATGCTGTAAAATCATCATTTTAAAGATATATCATTATGTATATGAAAATGAGAACACTATGTTTGAATATTTAACTCGTTCCATAATCATAAATATTTATGTAATTCACAATACTTTTATAGTAATTTTCACCTTTAACCGATGAAAACACCATAGTTGCATACTATTAAGGGTGTTAAGAATAAATCTGATTTGTTACATTTACAGATTTCGTTACCTCTAACGTGTATTAGTGGCTCTACAATCTATTATAATGGTATTTCTCTCTCGACTTCATTTTAATTGAGACAAATCTTTGCAGAAATAGCTTCAATACACATTTCATAGTTACAACAATAAACGGAATGTGAAAAATAAATTTAAAGTTGCGTTATCAACAATGATAAAAAGAATATAGCGAAACCTATAAGCTGGCCTTAAAATTCCTTACTCTTTTCATTCAACCATGAGAAACAATTGAAAATTATAGAACTTTACAAGAATTACTTAACTATTGAACAATTTGAATCATTAAATACGAAGTTTGGTGGTTAACAGAGTTTTCGTTTTTGAGCTATGCACACATACACACACACACACACACACGAACATTTTCCTAAAAACAGGTGTTTCCTCAGAACATGTATTTCCAGTAAAATCTCATTAAAAATATTTGGGCGCAATACAATACCTTCTTTCTCTAACTACTACAGGAGGATTTATATAGAGGTGACACATTTCTTTTATTAATTGTTTCAAAACGTGTTATGCTACCGACAACTTATTATACCTAAATTATAGAGCAATTTTGGGAGATTATTTACTTCTATAGTAAATGTTGAAAATGTCCTCCATCCCGCATAAGGCACAACTCAACACGTCGTTCCATGTTTCTGACCACTCGTTGGAGGACACTATTGTCAATAGCTTGAATCAGCTTTGTGATGTGCTTCAGATCGTCCAATGTCTGGGGACGTGTGGCGTAAACCCTGTTTTTTAAGTAACCCCATAGAAAGAAGTCCGGCGATGTCAAATCCGGAGATCTCGGTGGCCACAGGTTCCTGGAAATTATGCGGTCGTCAAAGAAACTTGCAATTAGGTTCATGGAATCATTTAATGTATGGCATGTAGCGTTATCTTGCTGAAAATATCCTTGACTCAGCTCTACATCGTACTACATTTTCACGTTGACTACAAGAACAATGCAATTAGGAATAAAGCATAAACATCTACGCATCTAGTACAAGGAATCGAAACTCCAGAACATTCTGCTTAATTTGGTGCTAAAATAGGGTAATTTAATGAATTTCCAACGGAATAATTAAAGAAAGAAATGTGTCAGTTGTACATAAATCACTCTGAATATACATTGTGCATATGTGCTCTAAAAACAATTTCCAATTTTGGATAACATAATTGGGAAAATATCTTCACAACGAGAAAATCAGAAGACTTTGCAAGCCTCAGAAGACAATGTAGACAGATTCTCTGCAGTTCTATACAAAATTATAAATCATGTTGTCAACGAACAATAAAGCAAATGAACGAAACGCATCAACATTTAATAATCCATGAGGTTTAAATATTAAATCGTGCTGCCGTTTGTAATTTCAAATTGATTTCTGAAGATGAGTATTGAAATATAAAATGTGGATAATAATTAACAAGTCCGGTTTAATATTCCCTGAATGTCCCTTTAGATCGCATTTTGTTTAAATTAAATGAACGTTAATGCAGTGTTATAGTGCGCTAATGATTTTAAACTAAAAACTAATAGATTATTATATTATTACACCAAGTATATTGTTACAATTTGCTATGCTTTTCTAACACCATAGGATGCAGAGAGAGATTCTTATTGTGTTGAAATGTAGTTATCACTGTTTTAATACAAATTTGAAGTTTTATGATAGATTTACTGCTGCTATATGGCATGTGTTCCGTTCACATGACTTACTCTACAAATTACTGTTGAAAAGCTTATCCTTCGAGATAAACATTAATAGAAATATTTTTGTAAGTAGAAGGGAAATTAGGGAATGCGCTAGTCTAAAACGATAGTCAAATCTTTTAAAAGCTGGTTGCCATGTGGCTGAAATCCGTTTCTTTGCATTGACGGGAGTTGACAAATTCCCGTATGTGAAAAGTTTAAGTATTTTAAGACTGAAACCAATAACAAAAAATATCTCAAAAATGTACAACCCCAGAAAAAAAGGGTATATTGTGTGTTTCAACGAGATCAACATATTTTTGTAGTAAGTTTTTGTCTACCTCTTACAGTGTACTAGATATACAAAATTCAGCAAAGTGCATTCAGAATAAAGAGTTCTTCAGGGACTATTCTCAGAAAATTGAGGATATACATTTTACCTGTCATGTGAATATCTTTACTATACGACATTTTAATCAAAATGTTTAGAGCCATTTTTGAGAAGCACAAAATGTTTAAAAATGTTTCCATGTCATGGGCAGTTCCGGGTGAAAATTTTCGTATCACATCCTTGTGAGATAATAAACTTAAATTTAATGGTAATTAGGCGTTCGAGCTATGCTGTCCACAGACACATGGACCTTTTTGTAAAGATACTTTTTTGTTTTTGGGTTCAGGGTATTCTAAAACATAAGTATCGAACTTTTTGGTGCAATATAATTGCCTTCTCTATACACTATGTACATGTTACGTGCACAGAAAGGGAAACAAATATTTTGAGTTATTTTATAACTATTAAATGATTTGGAAAAGAGTAAAAGTATTTTAGAACAAAAAATCAGACATTTAAATGACTTCTAGAACATGTCCAATATGTGCACAAGTTTGCGTAAGAAGTGTTGTACATACTGAGTTAAGGAAGTTCTACTTGCACTTTTTTGATAGAGAAAGTGAGGTTGACAGCATATGGAAATCATGTGCGACACAGTACCCCTTGCTGCTCTGCAGTTGCAACCCTTTGAACTGATGTCTTTATCTCTCTGCTATCTCAGGGGTAAATCTCAACTTATTCGCCCGCGCCACAAAGCACTGCAGTACTTCATTACAAAAACAAGAAATAATTAAATGTTTTGTATTTACAAGACCTGTTTCGCATATTATCAGATACTAGAACACTAACCAAATTCGAGCGCCATAACAAACGATTTGGCATAACTAAATGATAACGAAGGATATCAACATAAACCTTTATAAAGTACCTTACTCTATTCCTCAACATAATCTCCATTCTGCCAAGATATTTATTGTCACGTGGTACTAATTTTTCAGTGTCGGTGTTATACTTTGTTACCGCCAAAGAACTTTTCGTTTTTTGAATACACAAAATGTTCGGCCGATCGAATTTTATTGGCAAATATCGCAAGTGTGTGGTGATAATGCAATGAAAACTCTTCAAGGAGGAAATGGCGCATAATTTACAAGTAATGAAGGATGAACCAGTTCATCAATCGTTATGGAGGAGTTGAAAAAAATGTTGATAAAAGAATTAAGAAAAAACAGTGTTTTATTGTGGACACCGTACATGAGTTTTTGGATGAAAAAGATTTCCCAGCCATGAAGACCTCAAAGTGGCAGTGACATCTTGACTCATGTCTTTAGCGGTGGAAGAGTATAACATCAGCATTGAAAAACCGTTAGCACGTGACAATAAATACTTTGATAGCAAAGGCGATTACGTTGAGAAATAGCGTAAAGTACTGCAACTCTGTAAATAAAGTTTTGTGTTGATAAGTTTCGTTATTATTTAGTTATGCCATGTTTCTTGATGGCCCTTGTAAGTTTAGTAAGTTATTCCACTTTAACAGTGTTTACTTCCGGATTTTTATGTAACCATTATAAATATTGAAGATAATTTGCAATTCTTATGCTTAAAGGCTTTATGATTTCAGACACAGAATAACAAACATGATACCTTTCAATGCAGAGCACTTTGGCAGCAGATGAGAATACCGAAAGCATGTAGTTCGCACACAAACACAAAACTTACATCACGATAGAGTTTCACATTTTGACGTCACACACAGCACTGACGGACTGGGAACTACTGGCCTGCCTGCCTTGCCATGCTGTTGTATGGTATCCGGACACGCGTGCGCACCACGCCTGCGCATCCCTTCACTAATATTGATTACTACGGCAACTTTTATCACAGAGCTACTATTAATTCAAATAACGTTAGAGACTCCCGATCGGTCTTCTGCCTGTGTTTTCGAGGACACTCTTCACGCTTTTTGAACACGTTTTTACCAATTTTGATAAACAAATGAGACTACATTTGATTGACTCATTGCTTTGTAAAATGCTAAACGTGGCATCACAAGAATGTACTTATTTGTCAGCTAAATGCAGTTGTTGAATTGTTGTTTTCTCTACACATACTATGTACGTTGTGCATAGAAAAATTATTGTATTGCACCCAAAATTTCGATACCGAGATTTTACCGGAAATACATGTTTTGGGTCCCTGAAACCATAAAAAACATTTCAAGGAAAAGATCCGTGTGTGTGTGTGTGTGTCTGTAGATAGAATAGCTCAAAACCGAAAAGACTGTTAAATACCCTACTTGGTATTTACCTTTGGTATCTTCCAAGGATGCGACACGAAGATTTTCAAGAAAATACCGCCACCGCCAACTAATTTTTTGATTTTAAAAAGAAATGGCTCTAACGATTTTGATTAAAATGCTCTGTATTAAAGATAATTGCATAGTAAACAAAATGTATATTTTGAGTTTTCTGGGAATAGATTCTGAAGACATCTTTATTCTAGATGAAGTTTGAGAAATTTTACATAACTGGTAAATGTAAGGGTTAGACAAAAACTTACCATACAATACGTGTAGAGCTCGTTAAAACAGACAATTTATGTTATATAAATGTTTTTTTTCGTGGATTTGACAGTTTTTGAGATTTTTCTTGTTAATGGTTTCAGCTTTAAAATGCTTATAATTTTTTTCATACGGGACTTTGTCAACTGCTGACCATACAAACAAAGGCCTTTAATCACATGATAACCAGCTTTTAGCCTAATGTATGCCATTATTTCCCATCTAATTACAAGGAAGCAAGTAAAAATACCTTTTCTGCTATTTTTTTCTCAGTGAGCATGACAGAAATGGATGAATATGATTTTTAGCAATAAGTTGTTGCAGAGATTTAGAGAAAGTCATGTAAGTGGAACAGATCAGAATTTTTCCATTCATGTATCAGCGAATTTAAAACATACGTCGTCGATTAGCACGACGCCATTTTTATGACAAAATGTACCTTAAGTTGATGTGGTATTTAAATTTTCACATAAAAATTGAACTTAAAATTCACGAGCAATTTCGCATATACCTCCCATTTCCCACATTGGAGACACATGCGAAATTAAGTAACCCCTAATTTTGCGAAGTATAAGAACATTATATTAATGTTTTGTGAAACGTCTGCTATTTTGGTTGTTATGATATGCCTACATCTTTTTTAGTATCTTGGGTGCCTAAACAATAGTTCAAATAATTTCTGGTCAGATGCTTAACTTTTCAGTAAAATCTTAAACATTAAATCATTTTCTCGCTTTGCAGGAAGTTCACGTGTTCACTAAGTCTACAACCTAGATAGAGGAAGTATTGTATTTCACCCAAACATTTTATATCGAGATTTCATCGGAATAGGCGTTTTGAAATATATTGAACTAAACATTTTTTACTTTCTCGAGCTCGCACGTACAATGTACATATGGATAGAGAAGGTATTGTATTCCAACCAAAAATTTTATGTCCAGAGTTTGACGGAAATATATGTTTTTGGCTCCCCTGAGTCCGAAAAAAAGCAGTTTTAGAAAAAGGTCCGTGTGTATCTGTTTGTCTATGTCTGTAGACAGCATAGCTCAAAAACTAAAACATCGTTAAATACCAAACCTGGCATTTGGGTTTGATATCTTCCAAGGATGCGACACACCACAAACTACCCTTTACATGAAAACATTTTCGAAAATTTTGATTTGCTCAAAAATAGCTGTTAAGATTTTGATTAAAATCCCATATATTAAAGATGTTTACGTCCCAAATTAAATGTACATCTAGAATTTTCTGAGTATAACATCTGAAGGCCTCATTATTCTGCATGAATTTTGACGAATTTTGCTTAACTTCTAAACCGTAAGAGATAGACAAAAACTTATTGCACAAAAATGTAGATCTCGTCAAAACACACAATTAATGTTCTTTACGTTTTTGATGTGGAGGTAACCGTTTCCGAGGTATTATTTGTTATTGGTTTCAATTATTGTAAAGTACTTACATTTTTTTCAGACAGGAAGTGTCCGTTTTTCTTGTGTTCTATTCCTGGCCAAGCAAAGAAGCGATTTGCAATGACAATCGCAAAAAGAGAGCGTTAAAAACATTTCACTATCATTTTAGCAGAGCGCATTCCTTCAGTTCCGTTCTTCTTTTAAGGAACTAAGTAATAAGTACATTCTCCTAATGTTTATCTCGAGTAGCATGGTATAGAGCTAGAGAAAGAGCAGCTAGAGAAAGCCATGTGAGTGTGACACATCAGATTTTTAAAAATTTAAATAGTAAAGAAAGTAAAAATATTTTCATTGTTTTATCATTTAAATGTTTCCAGGCCTTTGCATAATAGCTTCTTATGGGATGAAAATTAACACATACCTGCCAATCACACTCACTCACTCACTCTTCCTTTTTTTTCTTTCTTTCTCTGTTTAACTGCCCCTTCTATACAGGACTTAAAAGCCAAAATCTGAGGTCATTATCAGATGTTGGGCAGATTCTCTGGCTCAAAGAGAGATGACAGTAAAGTGGATACTTTCGCTGAAACACAACTTTAAAGTCACTGTAAGCAACACAAATAATGTTCTGGTGACAAAATTCTGAAGCAACTTAACTTATGAAACTTTCCAATGGAAACATAGAAGGCACCTACAGCAATCAGTGTTTCCAAGGCTCAAAATCTAAATAGTGGCCCTGCAGAAGCCTTTAAACATACTGCATATTATATTTCAGTTAGTTTGGGATATTCAAACCACCATAAAACCTTTTAAAGCAAATGCCACCTGCCAATACTACAATATATGTTGTTATGTTGAAAGCTGAGTTAAGTGTATGCTGAAATGTTTCACGCATTATTGAAGTGTCATTAAGTACCGTTAGCAGAACATTGCATCTTTGTAAATTGTTTTACACTTTCTTAGGTAACGTGTCACTTATCCGAAGCTGAGGTTATTCGAACAGTCACAATACTACAGGCAGGTTTGACAGTTCGCGCAGCGTATAGCCATCGACGTAGTTGGGCCAATTCCTGAGTCCGACGAAGTTGCCATGGATTACTTCACCAAGTGGGCGGAGGTGTATGCGTTCCCGAACTAAGGCCGTCGCTGTGGGGTAGCAATGTAGCTACACAGAGACCAGGACCGCAACTTAGAGTCCAATGGGAAACACTGGGGTGACTCGGAGTGCACAACACCTCTTCACCAATAGTCGTGGGGCATTGTTGATTAGTGCATTAAGACCACAGAAGAACATTCGAGGAAAGTTGTCTGCCAATCACCAGAGAGACTGGGAAACCTGCCGCTCTTCAACTTTCGACACCAGCCAGTGTGGTCTTTAGCAGAGTGCTGCGCCTGCTATGGGACCTATGTTCGGGAGTCCTCCTGGAGCAGAACATCTAGCAGTCCGACTTCATGACACACACACGAGATGGCTCGTCAAAACATCCAGATAGCGAGCGATCGGATGAGGACCCGTTACATCGAGGTTTTTAGCAAAGTGATCTGGTATGCTACATCACCCTACCCGGACCAAATTGCCTGCGGTGCCACAAGTACTAAAAGCGGACCGCAGACCAACGGACGCTGCCCCAATCTTCAACACTCGTGGCAAAGAGGTGTCTGTTGCATTCCCCAAAGGAATAAACTGGTAGTACATTAGGATTGTCGAGCAGCCCTGAGGAGGGACAATTCTGAATTCTTCGGCAGTGAAACTCACATTCGCTATGTGTTATAAAAATATGCGCTGCAATAGAAAATCCCGTCAGTTGTTAGGGGGTTCTAATATCAAGTTTGGTATTTTACCGACTTTTCGTTTTAAAGTTATCGTGTTTACAGACACACGAACTCGTACACACGGACCGTTTTCTAAAAATGTTTTTTTTTATACTGGGGACCCTAAAACAAACATTTCTAGTGAAATCTCGGTATCGAATTTTTAAGTGCAATACAATACCTTCTCTATGCCCTGTGTACAGACTACGTGTAGAGAAAGTAATCGTTTAAGGTATAGATATAAATTGGGACAAAATAAGCGTTTTATTCATTATTATTCATACAATAAAGATTTGGAAATCAAAATATCTCCTAGTTCTTATCAAACTGAAGCAATAAGTTTCATAACATTTATAAACTTGCAGAAAAATGAACCAGTACTATTGGATATTCAAGAGTTTTTACTTTCTCTACATGTATTATGTACATAGTGTATAGAGAAGGTATTGTATTCCACCCAAAATCGATACCGAAATTTAACCGGGAATACATGTTTTGGGACCTCCTGAATAAAAAGAAACACTTGTATAAAAATGTCCGTGTGTACTTCTGTCTCTCTGTCAATGTGTGTGTGCGTGTGACGTGTGTGTGTGTGTGTGTGTGTGTCTGTGGACAGTTTAGCTCAAAAACGAAAAGTTCGTTAAATACCAACTTGATAGGTACTTAAGCTCAGTATCCTCCAAGGATGCGACACGAAGATTTTCAAGAAAATCCTCCCACCCGCAACTACCCTTTAACATGGAAAATGTTCGAAATTTTTGGTTATCTCAAAAGTGGCTCTAACTAGTTCGATTAAAATATCGTATATTAAAAATATTTACACGACAAATAAAATATATATCTTGAATTTTCTGCAGACATCTTTATTCTGGAAGAATTTTGTGGAATGTTGCATAACTGGTAAACTTTAAATGACAGGCAAAAAGTTGTTTAACAGAACTTTTAGAGCTCGTTAAAACACAAATTGTGTTACATATATCTTTTATCATGGAGATACAGTTTTTTGTGATATTTCTTATTATTGGTTTCAGTTTTAAAATACGTATACTTTTCTTGTACGGGAATTTGTCAACTCCTGGCCATTCAAACAAAGGAACATCAATCACACAGCAATCAGTTTTTAAATTATTTGACTATGTTTAGTCTCCCTTATTTCCCTTCTACTTACAAGGAAGCAAGTAATAAGACCATTTCTGCCAACTTCTTCTCCATTATCATTAAGTAAATAGAAAAAGCTTTTTAACAACAATTTGTTGCGGAAATATAGAGAAAGTCATATGTATGGAACACATCAGATTTTTTAATATTTTTTCTTTCTTGTTATATAATTTATTTAACAACCATTTTTCTACGACCGATCATAATTGAGTAGTTCACGAGCTCATTTCAGATCGCAAAATTCATTTTTACGTTATAACTGTACCGTCATCGCAAACAGCAATGCTAAATATATAATGAGCCCTTGGTAAAAGGGTTATTTCATCATTCGTTGTTTTTCTTTTAACATCGGAATATTCTCGTAGAAAAAACATTATATGACACGCTAGCGTGGTTGTGGAAAGAAACGCAGTCGAATTTTACAATATTCCAGCTGGAATAAAAACCTATAACTCTACGCTCTTACTCCATACATAACTATTTGTAAATTTTTGTACAATATTTTTTGTATTGCTTCGTTTATACGTCTAAGGTCCCTTTAACATCTAAGGTCATATCTGGGGCTTTGCACTTGAAACAACTCGTTGTCTGTAGGGTATATTTCGTTTGGTTTAAATAATTTTATTTTCCTCATGAACACACATTCACTCTCACATACATACTTGCAGACTCTGTGGGGGATAGGGAATAATTCTAGCTAAAGAAAAATTCCCAGCCCGAGCCGGGAATCGAACCCGGGACCTCCGGGTGAGAAGACAGCTCGCTGACCACTTAATCACGGAGGCAGTGTGTGCAAATTTTTTTTGCTTTACATAAAGGAAATTTCTAAATATGTTTGATGATTATAATTAAACTAGGTAATTCTAGGTTACATTTTATACAGTTGAAACTTTAAAATGATGTATTTATGTCTCCTTTTACTTTCTCAACACGTACTATATACAGAGAGAAGGTATTGTATTGCACCCAAAAATTCGATACCGGGATTTCCCCGAAAATATATCTTTTGAGACCTCTGAATAAGGAAAGTATCAGAAGAATATCCGTGTGTGTGTGTGTGTGTGTGTGTGTGTGTGTGTGTGTGTGTGTCTGTAGGCAGCATAGCTCAAAAACGAAAAGTCCGTTAAATACCAAACTTGGTATTTAAGTTCAGTATATTCCAAGGATGTAACACGAAGGTTTTAAAGAAAATCCACCCGCTCCTAACTACCATTTACAGGGGAAAATTTACGAAAGTTTTGATTTTCTCAAAAATGGTACTAACGATTTTGATTATAATATCGTATGTTAAAGATATTTACTTTACAAATAATATGTATAACTTGAATTTTTTGGGTATAGTCTCTAAAGAGTACTTGCTCTGGTTGATTTTTTAATTATTTGGATCACTGAATTTAAAACTTTATTTGTAGACAATTTTTGTATAAATAAAGACACATTTGTTACATTATTGTGGACTGCACCTCGTGGTCCACCACTGCTGTAGATTGAAGACAGTTGAGGTGTTGTACACAGCAAATGGAAAGGGAAGGTGTTGAAGGTCGCACGCGGTGACACTAGAGGTTAAGAATGCCCTTACCTGTGCTAAAAGCAGCGAGTGGTGGATTAGAACTTCTGTGGGTGACACATCACGTAGCATTCGTATTGAATTGTATTGAAATTGTATACGGTTGTCTCATAAGTTCGCATTTTCGCTACGTTTCAATCACTAAGTGCGCCTGGAAACACTCTTACCCGCAGCACAGCTACGACGGAGTAGTTGCCGAATTTTTCATTTACAAACTTTAAACACAAAGTCGTTCTAAATATAAATAAATAAGGCAGTTAGGTTTTGTAAACAAACTATTTATTTCCTGCAGTATACCACATTATTGTCGATAATATACGTCCACTCCTTTGGAAATTTAAAATTCCATTTCTCCAAACTGTGTGGGTTTCTGGCGTTTGCCATGGAGCAATGTCTGGAGAATACGGCGGTTGGGGTAGCACATCCCACTGAACATTACGCAACTTTTGACGCTCACTATAGGGCATTTGATCTGCCAGACCAATTCCGGGCTTTTCTCTTCAATGACTGCCTAGACAAGCCAACTGAGAGCAGTACTTTTTGGAATTAATAGTCTCATTGGTCGGAAGAAGTTATTTGCAATCCCACCAAATGAGTAGCATAAACTTTCTCGGATGCAGTCTTGGTTTGGTGGCCGCCATGTATTACTCTTTCGGGCGCAGTAGAAATCCACTTCTCATCTCATTTTCCAACCGTTCCAGTAAAGGATCATTCTGGTTGCGTCTCAATAAGAAGTCGCAGATGAAAAGGTGCTGAATCAAATTCGTCTTATACAGTTCGTGAGGAACCCATACAACGCGAATATTTACAGTGTTTTCAGGTTCCTGGTTACAGTAACACCAACTAATTTGAGCTCCTATTCCAACACCCGAGTTGGCATTCATGGATTTTTAACTATCATTTAATTAATATTTCCAGTGGCTGTCCAGATCGAGGTTTGTCCTTTAGGGAGAAATTCCGAGCTAGACTAAACCACCGTTGGCATTTTCGATTCATTACTGCATCTTCCCCGTAGAGAGCACAAAATTTTCTGCCGCCATTGTGAAGCATAAGATATCGGAAATGTTCCTTTTTGCTTTACTAGTTTGCAAACACAATGACTATAATAGTCGGCTATACTATGTATCCTGGGACTTAAAGTAGTTACAGCATTGTATGTGTCCATTGGGGTTGTCTTGCGGTTTACCGGGAAAACATGCGAGTCAGTTGAGAAATTCAATGCTATGCCTGCATGTTGCCATGGTAGCTCAGTGGAAGAGCAACCCGCTAGAGACCAGGAGATCCGTGATTCAAATCCCGGCTATGGCATTGGATTTTTCAGTCTGACTCTACGCATCCAATTCCTAATGTGTGACTAAAACAGAAGTAAGACTGACGACGAATGTAGGACGCGAACGCAGGAACTACAGTGAAGGTCACATGCGCCGTTTCCTGGAGGCCAAGTTTTGTAATAACCTCACTGTATTTAGCTTATGTTTTCGGAGAAGTTAAATTTGGTATCTATTATTGTTCCGAAGTATGATATCCATCTACCTGTTTCAGTAATGTATTATTTAAATAGGTGTTTATGTCTCTCGATTCTTTTTCTTCATGACATGAGCATGACGCGGGATTTGAATTAATTAAATTGTATTTTATTGTTACCTGTTCATTGCTTACTCATCTCTTTATTTATAACATTTTCTATTTCATTTTCCCCTTTTGTTACTATAGTGAAGTCATCTGTTGAATAGCTTATATTTAACATAGAATCGCACATCACATTCCACAGCACGAACCTTAAGGACAGCTTTCTTTATTTGCACTACTGATTATTAATGATGCTTTGACTGAGATGGTTTTAACCAAACTGAATACGTTTTATGGTCAATCGTGATCTTTGAAAGCTATTAAAATGCTTGGCCACCAAGCTGCATCAAATGCTCCTTTAACATATAGGCTAGCTGCTGCGACTACTTTTCTACGGCCTATGACTTTTCTAATTATAATTACTGCATCTGTAGTACTTTTTGTGGGGTGAATTCATATAAATTTTTATTTCATTGAGTTTTATTACTTTCTCTAGCCCAGTATGTAATGTACAAAGTGGAAAAGGAAGGTAATGTAGATATTCCACCCAAAAATTTGATGACGAAATTTCACAGGATATATATGTTTTGTGGTTCCTTGAATCCAAAAAAGCATTTTTAGAAAAAGGTCCGTGTGTGTCTGTGGACAGCATATCTCAAAAACGAAAAGACCTTTAAATACCAAACTTGTTATTTAGGTTTAGTATCTTCCAAGAATGCGACACGAAGATTTCTTACAAAATCTCCCCACCACAAACTCGCCTTTATATGGAAAAATTATCGAGCATTTTGATTTTCTCAGAAATGCCTCTAATGATGTTGATTAAAATACCGAATATTAACGATATTTACAGCCCAAATAAAATGTATATTTTGAACTTTCTGGGAATAGCCTCTAAAGACCTCTTTACTCTATATAAATTTGTCCGAATTTTGCTTAACTGCTAAACCGTAATTGTAAAGTACTTATACTTTTTTTCAGACAGGAAGAGTCCGGTTTTCTTTTGTTGTACTCCTGGACAAGCAACGATAGCTTTTAAAATATTTGACTATCCGTTTAGCATAGCGCATTCCTTTAGTTCCCTTCTACTTATAAGGAACTAAGTAATAAGAGCATTCTGCTAATGTTTATCTCGATTAGTATGAAGTAGATATAAGAATAATATTTTTTAAAAAGTTTCTTTGCAGAAGAGCTAGAAAAAGTCATATGAGCGTAAGATATCGATATATAAGTGATACATGATTCTATTTATGAGCAATTTTTCCAAAATTTTCCCTGCTATATTTAATACACTTATAGGTCGAAATTTGGAGGCATCTGAGTTATTTTCCTTTCGGAGTTTATCTATAGGAATTTTTGGTGCTCTTTTCTAGCATCCATGTCATAAACATCCATTATATATTTCTGGGATGAATCTAGGAAGCATTTTGAAGAGCTTGAGAATTATTTAATTTTTAATGCCATCTTATCCAGGAGGTTTCTGTGGTCAAAACTTTCTACAACTCCTTTAATATTGCCTTGGGTAAATTCCAGACCATCCCTTGTGTTTATTGGTTCTGTCACTATTTTCTTTATTTGTTTATGATGGTGTCAGCTTCTGATGTGAATTGTTCTGGCATATAATTCAATGTTTCATCAATATCGGTAGCAACTAAGACAACTTGACTGTTCACATCTATACAGGCGCTCGCTAGAAGTGGAACTGTGAGCAAAACGAACTTATGGGACAACTTATACATGCCTGATATAGTAACTCTGTTGAACTAGTATTATTATATACACTAGCAACTCTAATACTGATATTATTTTTACCTTCTCTACACGTACTATGCCAATGTATAAAGAAGGTCCACTCAAAGATCTGATACAGAGATTTCACAGGAGATACACGTTTTAGGGTCCCCTGTGTCAAAAAAAAACCTTCTAGGAAAGGGTCCGTGTGTATGTGTGTTTGTCGGTAAAATACCAAACTTGGTATTTAAGTTTGGTATCTTTCAAGGATGCGACACGACGATTTTGAGAAAAATCCCTCCACCCTAAACTACCCTTTAAAGGGAGATAATTTCGAAATTTTTTATAAAAATGCAGTATACTAAAAACATTTACACGGCAAATAACATCTATTCCTTGAATTTTCTAGGAATAGCCTCTAAATACCGTTTTATTCTAAATGAATTTTGCGTAACTGGTAAACCGTAAGGGATAGACAAAAACTTACAACACAAAAAAATATAGTTCACGTTAAAACACACAACTTATCTCATATGCGTTTTTTCGTTGAATTGAGCATTTCTGAGATACTCCTTGTTATTTATTTATTTCAGATTTAAAATACTTAAAACTTTTCTCACACGGAAAGTTGTCAGCTCCTGCCCCTGCATAAAAAACGGATTTCAACCACATGGCAATCAGCTTTTAAAAGATATGACTATCGTTTTTGCCTAGTGTATACCCTTATTTTGCTCCTATTTATGAGGAAGCAAGAAAATAAGACAATTTCTGCTATTGTTTATCTCGATTATCACGAAGTAGATAGAAAAATAACAATGATTCGTTACAACGATGTAGAGAAAGTCATGTGAATGGAACATATCAGATTTTTATAGTTCTATTTTATCCCGCCTTTAACTGCACGATCCTCTCGGCGACATTTCTCTGTGGAGCATATAGCATATCGGCAATAGTAAACTGTAGTCGTTAAGTGTTAAATCATTCGATCACACATACATTTTCATACTTCCAGACTCTGGGGAGGATAGGAAATAATCTGAGCTAGAGAAAAATCCCTACCCCCATGCTGGAATTGAACCCGGGGCCCTAACATAGCGGCCGGCACTCTACTAAGAGCAAAAGGAATAGGCTGGTATTATTATATGATGCATAGCTTTTTTCTCCACTATTTAATTTATTTCTGATATAAGACCTATACATGTTGCTTAGTCTCCATTTAACATTTTTAAGTTCCCCGCTAAAACGAATCTGGCTTATTTATTTTGCCTTGAACTGTTGTTTTTGGAAATGAGTGATTGGGCGTTGGCGGTACCAAGTTTGTTCAAGTGATTTATTTGTACCATTAAAAGCCATAAATTTGTAATTAACATGTTTCAGCCAACATTTCGGTATTGACAGCCATGATCATTACCTTAATAAATAAATGTTTCTCCGCTTGCACACACTCATTATAATAAAACCGTTTACAACCACATGATTGTTCTGGGTCGTGTTGGTAAAGCGCGTATTCATGTCCCATAGTCAAACAAAACACAAATCTGTTGAATTATGTAGGCCCACTTTTGTTTCATCGGAAGTGGCGAATCAGGAGAAGAAGAACATTTACGATCCCACCACGTCCTACTAAAATCTAAACACCAACTGCAGGAGATAGAAGTTATAGGTTTAATGGTGAGAGCAGTGGAACCATACCTCGTTATTTCATGGAAACCTGTAAGAACTTCCAACAGTGCCGTTTTGAGTATTTTAGTCACTAGTTACCTGAGGTTCACAACAAATCCCTATTAAGGTAGAAGGAATGCCCCTCTCATTAAATATATAAAGAGCGTATGGTTCAATTCTCAGTGACATTTATTCCACCAAGTTCCATTAACACAACGACAGACCCAATACCATTACATAATTAATCACTCATGACAAATAGCAGAATATACAAGAGCGCTACCCTTCATAATTTAGTCACAATTTATTTGGTCTAGAGAGTCACGAAACCCAGGTCTTAGAATGAATACAAAAGTATGTATTGTGAACTAATCTACATTCAGGGGAACACTTACGCGGAACACTTAGCTGGACACATTTCACGTAAGGAATAATTGAAGAATTTGAAAATGACAAAACAACATATTTAAACCATGTAAACTTATCTATTTACCAATAAATAGCTGGTTCAGCTATTCATCATTCAACAATTTAACAATTATAAAACCTGAAACAAACAACTCAATCCTATCCCCAAGACATGCCCCTCAAACAGTATAACCCTGAGACCTGAATGTATATTTTCCAATGTTCAATAACTGCATTATACAACACATACCAAGCCCTCGCTTCTCTTAGAAGAATTATACATACTCATTAAATGTTATAATTTAACAGTGATTCCAGTCACAGAATAAATTTGGTAACCTGACATAAACAGCGTATACCCGCAAGGACCAGTTAAGTCGGAACAGAAACGCGTTTTACATGATTTACTTACCGGGACTTAGCCCTGACCGACTGAGCTGAGCTCAACTGACCGACCAACCCTCTCTACACTCGTCCGTTCGAGCTAAACTCCTCAAGACAGGGAAGCAGAACGACTGTTACGCGCCTAGCGGCAATTTCCTTTACGTTTCCGTCCTCTTGCGGAGAAAATAATATTATAGCCAGAAAAACGTTGAGCAGAAATGGCACAGACCTTATCAATAAGAAAATAATTTGTATGCAATAATTAAATTTAAGAGGATCCATAAAAATACTACGTAAATATACATGTATTTAATAAACGAATAGACATGTTTTTTTACCTATTCGTTGTTCTATTTAATAAAGAAGTAAACAATTTTTTTGACCCGTTCGATATTCTTGTTTTAAAAAAAACACAACTAGCCTCCTATCAGGATATTTAATGTAGATGAAACTGATTTGTCTCTGGTTTAAGGGGAGTCGAAATAGAATTTTTATAATTTTTTTCCACTTTCGTGTTTTAATTGCATGTGAATATTTCGAGGCTCACACTCATTTTCGTACAACTTTCATAGAGATGCGCTTATTGTAAATAGTTTAAAAATACGTTTAAAATAACCGTGCATAGTAATTTTTTAGGATTTTTGGTACACTCACTTGGTAAAAGCATTAACAACTTTGTAAATATCAGTGTTAGAGAAGAGATCTTATCCTTTTTATCGGAAAGTTTTACTTTAGCTATTTGCCTCATTGACATCCGCTCAAATTTCCTTTGTGTCAGCGTTGCCAAGTCGTATTTGGAAACTTACATTACAATTTTTTTTTTTTATGTTTGAAACGAATTTCTGAAATAGAAAATTTTCTACACATATACCCCATTATCTCGGAAACTAGCCGACTCTAAAATTTTTTCTCACATTTGCACCTAAATTGACTATTTTAACGATATGGTTTTTATGTAAATGGATTAGCTATTTTTTAAAAATTATAATTTTTCAATAAATTTTCAGCGCTTTATTAAAAAAAATAGGCATAGAGAATTTTTCAGAGCATGATAGACGATTTTTCTGTTTATCAGTTACGGTGTGTACGGCTGGAAACCAACTCTCACTGTTGCCAAGTCTTAAACATTCTGGTCCCTTTACGGAGGCGCGATTCTCGACTTGCAAGCAGTGTCTCCAGGAAACAGATTTTACTATGTTGCCTCTCACACCTAGTAAAGGGTTTTCTTTTGTTTGCTAATGTTTATTGCCCAGTGGTAAGAGGGAGTGGTCCCTTTTGAGGGCCATCAGGTTTTGGAAAAAAAAAAAAAAAAAAAAAAAACTATATATTTCCTTTTAATGGACAGAAGTTTTCTATTTTTCTTCAGAGACAATTCCCAGAAAAGTCAAGATATACATTTTATTTGTGAGATAAATATGTTTAATATATGATATTTTAATCAAAATCATTAGTCATTTTTGAGAAAATCAAAATTTTCGAAAAACGTTCCTTGTAAAGGGTAGTTTGGGGTGGGGGAATTTTTCTCAAAATCTTCGTGTTGCATCCCTGGAAGATATTAAACTTAAATACCAAGTTTGGTGTTTTACCGACTGTTCATTTTTGAGCTATCGTGTTCACGGACACACTGACACACGGACACAGGTGATCGTAAAACATATATTTCCGGTGAAATCTTGGTATTGAATTTTTGGGTAGAGTGCAATACCTTCTCTAAACACTATGTACACAGTACTTGTAGAGAAAGTAAAAAGGAACCAGAAGCTTCAAAACAATAAAAGAAACCGAATATGTAAAGACCTCCTAGATGTAAACCTGCTGGAGATGACTCCAGTGTAAGCAGCAATAAATCCTCCCTTTCTGATTAAGAGGGCAATCCAGGAAGTAACAGACGCTTTGGTATAACTAAATAATAAGGAAAGTTATCAACACAAAACTTTACTTACAGAGTTACCGTACCTTACTCTATTTCTCAAGTAATCTCCATTCTCTACAGACGTGGTACCAGTTTTAAATGCCCATGTTATATTTTTCTACCGTAACTTACTCTATTTCTCAAGTAATCTCCATTCTCTACAGACGTGGTACCAGTTTTAAATGCCGATGTTATACTTTTCTACCGCCAAAGGAATTATTCGTTTGTTTCTCTTTTTTGAACGCACAAAATGTTGGGTCAATCGAATGTTATAGGCAGATAACTGAAGCGTATGGTGATAATGCAAAAAGCGAGTCTTCAGTTAGGAAATGGCGCATAATTTAGAGTAATCAAGGAAGAACCAAAATACACGACAAAGACCGGAGTGGAAGTTCATCAATCATTATGGAGGAGTTGAAACTAATGTTGATAAAAGAAATCACTTTGGACATCATACTTTACTTTTTGGGTGAACAAATTTCCCAACCTCAAGGTGGCACTTACTTCTTGGCTCAGATCTTTGGCTGCACAAGAGTTGAAAACCCGTTATCACGCGACAATAAATGTCTTGATAGCAATAACAATTACGTTGAGAAATAGTGTAAGATACAGTAACTTTGTAAATAATGTTTTGTGTTGACAACCTTCGTTATTATTTAGTTATGCCAAATCCTCTGTTACTTTCTGGATTGCCCTCGTATGATCTGTAATGGACTTCACGCCATCAACTAAAGAACCGGAAAAAAACCGAATGTGTCTTCTGTAACGGAAAACTCTTCGAAGATCAGCGAGAGGAAATTGGGTTCACTGCCTCAACTGTTCTCTGTAGGATTTCCTTTATTGTACCGGAGCAGAAGAACAAGATTACATTTGTGACGTTTGTAAATAAACTGGAAGTAGAAATGACTTGCACATATTCTTAAAAATATGGTTTATGTAGTTTAAAAAGCTGATGTGATCCATTCACATGACTTTCTCTACCTGCTCTGCAAACAAACTCTTCTTACAAAAGATTATTCTTTTTACTACAAGTAATTGAGATAAACATTATCACAAATGGTGTTATTACTTACTTCCTTGTAAGTAGAAGGGAAATATAGGAGTACACGAGACTAAAGCGATTGTCAAATTTTTAAAAGCTGTCGCTAGGCGACTGTCATTCAAATCCAGTTTTCTTTCCAGGGCCAGACGTAAAACAAAATATATGAATCAGATGAGATCTTCTAGTTTAAGAAACGTTAAAACATTTTAAAACTGAAACCAATAAGAGGGAATTTCCCGAAATCTTTAACCGCACAAAAAATGTATGTCCTGAGTTTTCTGGAAATAGTCTTGGAAGACCTCATCATTCTGGATAAATTTTGTTTAATTGGTAAACCGTAAGAGGTGACAGAAACTTACTACACATTTTGAAGATTAAAAAACGTAATTTATGACTAATGAGTTTTTGTTTTGTTATTATGTTTTATATAATCAACCATAGAGATACTTCGTGTTGTTGGTTTCAGTTTTTAAGAACTTAATCTTTTCTCAACCGGTAACTTATTATTGGTTTTATAAATCTTTTATTTTTCTCGCCATGAAAATACAGCTTTACTTAACAACCAGCTTTTAAAAGTATCGCTTTAGCCTAGTCTATTCCCTTATTTCCCTTTTACTTATAAGTATGTAAATAAGTTATGTCTGCTAAAGTTTACCTCGATTAGCATAATGTGGATAAAAAACAATCCTTTATAAGAATGGTTTGTTTGCAGAACAGGTAGAAAAAGTCATGTCACATGGTATTTTTAATATAATTTTAATATAATCATCTAACTGATTAAAATGCGAAATGTAATTTTTTGTATAATCTCTAGTGGTTACGGTGGCAGGCATAACAACTGAAGTAATTACAGTGCTAGAAGGATACATTTTTTGCAGTTTCAGTATAATTAGATAATTGCTTGTAATGCAAGAATGATGGATTTTTTTTCATATGTGCAATATAATTACTGAAGTGGTTTGGTTGTATACGGAGCGAGGTGGTGTCACGCTATCGTATTAGGGTGATCCGTGTCAAACGCCCACTCACATGGATTTTTCGGGGCGGATGCAGGAATTGCTTCTCTAATCCCCTAAATTTCCTGCCCCTCCACATCGTTCCATTCATTCTTCACCCTGTATGATCTATTTCAGAGTAGAAATGTCGACGATGCAGCTGGTAGGGAAAAAGCATGCTCTCTTTGGGACTTTTTCCGTCCCTCAGCCCTCGCCTGGTTTACAGGATAGAGGGATCGCTCCCTTGGAGGGCAATGGACTCTCTAGGTGGGGCAGAATGCCTTATTTCTGTCATTGCTGTGCCATGATGCCTGGTTCCGGCCGCCATGTGTCTCTTCTCTCCTATGTCTCCTTCTTGAGTGTGTTTGGTGGGTGTCGTGTCTGAGAGCAACATAACTTAAAAAGATAAGTCCATTTAATACCAAGTTTGATGTTTAAGTTCAGCGTTTTGTAAGACGAAGGGTTTCAAGAAAGTCTCCCACCCCAAACTAACCTTTACTAGAAAAATGTTCTAAAATCTTTTTTCTCAAAAAAGGCTATAACGATTTTAATTAAAGTATCCCATATTAAAGATATTTACCTGACAAATATTCTGCATATCGTAAATTTCCTGAAAATAGTCCATGAAATCTTCTTTATTCGAAGGAATTTAGTAAAATTCTTTATAATTCGTACTGTTATGCGATAAAAGAAAATGTTCTCGTTAGAACTCTGTAAAACAAGCAACGTATTTAAATTACTCTTTTTTGTTTCATAAGCCATTTTCGAAATATCCGTTAATAATCCTTCGAATTACTCAACCTTTCAAATATATTCCATCGATTTTCACAATTTCAGGAAAAGTCTATGGAGTTTTAGAGGCCCAGGGTTCTATGGTTGTTTAATTATAATTATTCCCCACCCTCTATAGAGTCTGAAAGTGCGAATGTGACAATGAATGTACGTATGAAAAAACCTACGGAAGCTCTCTTTAGTTCAAGGATTAAAAACACCAACGTTTCAATCTAAAAGTCTCCGACATGACCGCAGTATTAAAAGATCTATAGAAATAAACAACTAAAAATCTCATTTCTTCCATTTACGTGACTTTCTCTACATCTTTAAAATAAATTATTGTTAAAAAACTTATTCTTCTAATTACTTAAAGCTAATCGAGAAAAAGAAATAGCAGAAAGGGTCTTGTTTCCTCATAAGTAGAAGGATAATAAGGGAATCAAATTAATTAGGCTACATCAGTAATCAAATCTTTTAAAAGCTGGTTGCTCTGTAATTGAAGTACCTTTGTTTGTATGGACAGTAGATAAATTCCTGTATGAGAAAATTATAAGTATGTTATAGCTGAAACTAATAACAAGGTATATCTCAAAAGCGACCAACTTCACGAAAAAATGTATATAACACAAAGTGTGTGTTTTAACGAGCTCTACATTTTTTGTGTGGTAAGTTTTTGTCTATCTCTTACGGTTTACCAGTTATGCAAAATTCATTCAGAATAAACATGTCTTCAGAGGCTATTCCCAGAAAATTGAACATATGCATTTTATTTGTCACATAAATATCTTAAATATAGAGATTTTAATGAACATTCTTAGAGCCATTATTGAGAATATCAGCATTTGTGGAATGTTTTCCATGTCAAGGTTAGTTGAGATGCGGCTTTTTCCTGCAAATCTTCGTCACATACTTGGAAGATACCAAACTTAAATACCAAGTTTGGTATTTAATGGTCTTTTCGTTTCTTGAGCTATTCTGCTCACAGACACACACACGTACACACAGACAGAGACAGATAGACACACGGATTTTTTTCTAAAATTACTTTTTTTTTTTGTATTTAGAGGGTCTTAAAACATGTATTTCCGGTGAAATAACGATATTGAAATTTTGGTTACAAAACAATACCTACTCTATACACTATGTACATAGTTGTGTGTAGAGAAAGTAAAAATATAAACTTTGATAAGAACAGTTTATACAACCTGGATAAACGTTAGAGGATAGAGAAAGTCGTGTGAGTGTAACACATCAGAATTTTACTTTTATTCCACAAGTTCTCTTAGCAGGGAACATAAGTGCATTGTTTTGTGTAAATTGGTGAGCAGGCGTCCATATTGTTTCCTTGCAGCAAGAACCAGCCAGATAGATCCGAATTAACTTGCGAGACTCGCTTTCGGCAGGTCCCAGGTTAGCTCTGACCATAGGTTTTTTCGTGGTTTTCCCGGGTCTATGGATAAATGTTGCGGTAGTTCCCCGTCTACCATGAACTTCCTGTCCATCTTTTCATGTTTTCATGGTTACATTTCGTCTCTTTCAGAGCTGAAGGACCAGGTGACGGCGACTGAGTGTTGCACGAGAGCGGTGGAAAAGATTTCTCACTAGCGTGCCTGATGGGGCCATCTTTCTAAGAGCTGTCTTGATAACCCCAGTGGGACACAGAATTAGGCGTGTTAGCGTCAGGATGAGCATCATGTGGAATCATTTGGTGTTCTGTCCTTGCAAGCGCACATCGTCGATCCGGCCTGGTCAGTTTTCGGGTTTTCCCCTCGTCTGTTCTTCTCAGAGGAAGAAAACCAGCTGTCATCTGCTTGTGGTGCTGTGCTCCAGTTACTGTCTACTCTTAACTCGCAACATGCTGTTTATCTGTTTTTGGTTTCAAAAATATATTCTCCTACTTATTGTGAATGTTTTTACGCATTAGGTAGTTAAATAACGGCGCGAAATTCCTCGTATAGCACTCTATTGAATATTTGTTAAAGATCTAAGTGAATTATAAAAGAAAAAGGTGAATGATTGCATTTAAGTGTCGTTATTGTGTTTAATAATCAAACAATTTATAATCGATTTTAGTAATATCCACTGAATAAAAAATTATAAGTAGTAGGAAGCATTGTATTATGTGTGTAGCACAATTACTAGAGTTCCGTTATTAACCACCGCCAGAAATGAGCGAGGTACTGCTGCGTTAACATCTGCAACACGTACTGGGAGGTCAGGATTCGACCCCCCTCGATTACCCGCTCTCATGCATTGGTGTTTCGTTGTTTCCTTCTCATCTTTAAGATGTACTTCCAAATTCGTGGTATATGGCAGTGGACAGATGGCAAAGATGCCTGCTCAATGGAAACTTTACTCGCCGGTGGACACTGGTGGCAGCCAGGTACATGGGTTACCTGCAAGCCCTCTCTAGCACCGCGGCAGGTCGACGGGCATCGGGCATGGAAACGTTAGGGTCTTCCGCGCCTCTAGTGGCCTGTGTGCCTGCGACTTTGTCATCTCATTCCATCTTTCTGAGGGGGGGCGGGTGCTAGCCACAAAAGAGCTCTATAGATCACAGTGTAGTTGTCTACCCTTTACTCTTTGCTAGCGTGTCTTGTGACACGACATGTTGAGTAAAATTTCCTTCAGAGGCAGGTTTATTAAATGAGTTTCACCATGTGTCTGTTTCATCTATTTTTGTACCAGTTTTCAAATTAAACTGAAAAGTGTTGTTTTTCTTTGTTTTTGTTGGGTTTTTTTACGCTTAAACATGCGCTGATTCAAGAGTTGTGGAACTTTATTACCGTCCTTTAAACCAGACTTAACTTTGAATGAAGAACGTTACAACTCTTGCTCTTCACGTTCTGCCCATTCTAAAGTTTCCCAACTGAGATTTTGTTTGCTTAACTTTATTTTTTTCCTGCAAATGTTGTTTCTCTTATTTTCAAGTTCGTACTTTCTCTCTCATCCCTTGATTACTCCAGCTCACGTTAAAGTACTCCTTTGCTGTCATCCCCCTCTGTATTTCAATTATTTTACTTTCTCTACACGTACTACCTATGTACATAGTGTATAGAGATGGTATTTAATTGCACCCAAAAATTCGACACCGGGATTTCACCATAAATACATGTTTAGCACACCGTGAATCCAAAAAGAGCATTTTCATAAAACATGTCCGTGTATGTGTGTGTGTCTGTCTGTCTGTCTGTCTGTCTGTCTGTGGACAGCATAGCTCAAAAAGGCAAGACCGTTAAATACCACACTTGGATCTTACAAGGATGCGACACAAAGGCTTTCAAGAAATTCCCCCTCCCCAAACTACCCTAATGTATGGACATATTTTCGAAAAATTTGTTTTTCTTAAAAATGGATCTGACGATTTTGATTATAATATCACATATTAGAGTAATTTCCGTCACAAATAAAATGTATATCATAGATTTTCTGGGAATAGCTTCTGAAGACCTGTTTATTCTGGGTGAATTTTTCTTAACCGTAAGAGATAGACAAAAATTTACCAAATTAAAAATGTAGAATCTCGTTAAAAAACACAGTTTATATCATTAAGATTTTTTCGTGGAGTTTATCGTTTACGAGATAATTCCGGCTATTAGTTTCAATTGTGTAGTGCTTATGGTTTTCCAGACAGGAAGTGTCCGTTTTTCTTTTGTTCTACTTCTGGCCAAGCAAATAAGCAATTTCCAATGACAATCGCATAACGATAGTTTTTAAAATATTTGACTATCATTTTAGCCTAGTACATTCCCTTAGTTCCCTTCTGTTCATAAGGAAGTAATAAGAACATTCTGCTAATGTTTATTTCGATTAGTATGGTGTTGAAAGGAGAATGATCTTTTGTAAGAAGTTTGTTTGTAGAGCATCTAGAGAAAGTCATGTGAGTGTAACACATCACATTTTTTTTTCTTGGTTCAGTAGCGTAGTATCATTTCCGTTACCCCAGCAATATTTGTTGCCCAAAGTCTGGAATTTATGGCACTGACTTAAATAGGGGAAAAAGAAAAAGAAAACCTTTAAGATAATCGCAATAAAAGGACAGGACATGCAAAAGTTAAAATTTAGGAGTTATTTTTGGTACAATACATGTAATTATTAGATCTTCAAATATATTTTATTGTTGTAGGTTCAGTAACGCTCTTTGTTAAGTTTAACGTCATTTAATTGAGGTCATATCAGACGAATGAAATGACGCTCAAATAGAAAAAAAACAAAAAAAAAAAAAAAAAAACCCTTTACTGAATAGTAATAGGAACTCGGTCACACTTTGGAGCACTGCATCGCTATAACGTAATATGATTACCCTTTTTACTTTCTCTACACGTACTGTGTACATAGTGTATAGAGAAAGTATTGCATACCACCCATTTCGATACCGAGATTTCACCAGAAATACATGTTTTGAGTCCCCCTGAATCCAAAAAAAAATTTAAAAAGGGTCCGCTTGTGCGTGTGTGTGTGGACAGCATAGCTCAAAAACGAAAATACCGTTGAATACCAATCTTGATATTTAAGTTTGGTATCTTCCAAGAATGCGACACAAATATTTTCAATAACATCCCCACCCCCAACACTCTCTACATGGAACCATTTTCACAAAAATGGCTCTAAATGGCAGTATTCTGACTAGCCTGTGAAGCGGAAATCTGCTGATTGACCATTAAAACCTATTTTTAAAAACCTTAATTTAGGTAGGCCTGATAATGCAAATTCCATAACTGATAAATGTAATGTATCGATTATGTTGCTATTATTTGAAAGAACAAGTAAAGGTGTACAGAATGGTTCATACTAAACATAAATGCAATTTGTTTTAAATTGAGGTAAATTTATGGCTGATTTACGAGAAGAGAAGTCTTTGTAAGTGAAAATTTATTGAGACATTTCCTAAAATGTTTATCAAATATTAAAATGTCTCTGAAATTTTAAATTCAGAATCTTGTGTTTTAAATAAATGCCTGAACATTGCATTAGTCGGAGTGGTAGCCATAGGACCGGGCCAACTACGCTATGGCTTTTCACAGATGGACACAATGATGTCACAACTTTATTGTCAAGTAGTGATAATTAACCTAGATCAGCGAGCGATATGCTGATGTTGGGAATCCCGCAGCGAGCAGTTAGGCATAGTATTGGATTAGTGTGTGACGTCAGAGTCCACTATGCTCTTATTGCACCGTACAACTGGGCTTCCATTAGTATTTATCATCATCCAAGTTAACACAATGAAATCTATTGCTGCAGCTCTCTCGTTGTCTATCATTTTGAAATGAATGAGAAGTATTATTTTCAATCCTTATAAGCTAACGCATTGGAAGAAGCTTCAAAAGGATACTGAGACATGGCTTTTATGCTCAGTCTTCGTATAAATGACATTTTCATATTTTTGTAATTATCACAGAAATATTCAATAGACGCCTGAGAATCCTTTTGGCCGACCATTTTTCACGATCCGCAGTTTTTAAAAGTGGGATGTAAGTTTTTTAACCCAATTTCTTCTCCTTCTTATGTGTGTTTCCCCCCCTCCCCACTTTTTTGCGCAATAAATGTATTCTTTAATTAGCACATATTAGATGGTTTGTAAATTGGATTAGGGACAAGGCGCATCTAGAAAGTAAGTTTCCCGATTTTGTTTCCTTTAATTTAAACGTATTTAGCCGGGAAAATTCCACATGCGTAACAGACCTATGACGTATCAATCGTGTGCCGACCGGACAGTAGTGCTGTAGCAGTGCCCCGAATTGGCGTCTCTTATTCGTCCTACCGCCTGCGAGGTTCAGTCAGTGAAGTAGTTCCTTGCTGTACAAAACATAGTGCACATCGAAATTCGTCGTCAGGTCTACGGGCAGAACATTATGAGTACAACAGATAGTGCGTCGCTGGTGTAGACCTTTTTTCCGAAGGTCGTCAATGTGTCCATGATGAAGACCGTCCCTCATCAATGATCACCTGCTGAGTTAGTGTGGCAGCCATCAGATCCCTGGCGCATGAAATTGCCACAAAGCACCTGCTGTTCAAGAAACGGTGTGCCAGGTGGGCGCCGAAAAACCTGACACGCGAGCACAAAACGAAACTGGCATTTCTGCAGTGGTATCATGATGACACCGATGAGTTCGTCGAGAATTTGCTGTCCTCCGCCAGCGTTCTAACAACGACGAAGAGATGAAGACGACTGTCACGCGCTGGTCCATTCACAGGCGGCAGAAATTCCACGACGTGACAAGTGTCTCAATTCTTTTGGTGGCTGTGTCAAAAAATTGCTCAAACATTGTCTACGTGTTGCCTATAACGTTTTTTCATGTAATAATGTTGTATTTGCTTTAACAAAAAGTAGGGCAAATTACTTTCTCGTATGTGTAAAAACAGACAAAACTCAAAACCTCAATTTACACACATATGAGTTATTTTAAGTAATGGTAAGTTTAGTTTCAAAGTTTCGCCAAGTTTGTTTTTATACTTTGTTTTTTCCGCTGTTCCTTATTAGCAAAGGTATAACATTATTATATTAGTGAATTTTCTATAAGATTAAACTGACAGTGTTATCATTAAAATAACAATTATTCATGGTATATAATAAAACTGTTTGAAACAGTTAACCATCTGGGAAGTTACTGTCATCGCTTGAGTACTGACAGTGCTGCACGTGCACTGATCTACCGAGCCAAGTCACATCTCTCCACCACTTTCAGCATTTACTGTTTTCCAACATTTGTCCCAAAATCAATGTTTATTATAAAACACATCTCTAAACATTTACCAATGACATTTTCATCCAGCTTCCGTTTTTTGGAAGCCTTATCATTTATGTGATTTGCCGGAATATCGGCACCAAAACACAATATAGCATAGTCCCTGATTTTCACTAAGTTGTAAAGACCTTTTCCTTCACATTTTCCGATTTCTTCATCTGCAAATACGAGCGCAATCCAGAAAGTAACAGATGATTTGGCATAACTAAATAACGAAAATTATCAACACAAACCCTTATTTATAAAGTTACAGTACCTTAATCTATTTCCCAACCTAATCGTCATTACTATCAAGGTATTTATTGTCACGTGGTACCGGTTTTTCAATGCAGATGTTATACTCTTCTACCGCTAAAGATTGGAGCCAAGATGTGCTGCCGATTTGGGGTTGGAACATTTTTTCACCCAAAAGGTCATTATGGTTGCGCCATTTCCTAACGTAAGTCTCATTCATTGGATTATCACCATGCACTTGCGCTATCTGCCTATAACATTCGCTTGACCGAACATTTTGTGCATTAAAAAAAATAACAACACAGCAACGAATAAGTCCTTTGGTGGTAGAAAGGTATGTCTTAAGCAAATGAAGATTACGTTGAGAAATAGAGTAAGGTACTATAACTTTGTAAATAAATTTTTGTGTTGATAGCTTTCCTTATTGTACAGTTATGCCAAATCGTCTGACACTTTCTGGATTGTCCTCGTAAGTTAGCTCGGGTATATTGTACTCTCTGAATAGAAAGAATCTCTCATCATTTTGATGGAGAGGCTGTCATGGTTCGTGATCTGTTGGATTATTGAAATCGGAACGATCAATGCTCCGAAGCCGTAAGGCTTGTAGTTATACAGTGAAGGTGCCTGTGAGTCAGTACTGAGAATCGAACACAAGAGTTTTACGAAAATCAATTGATATACTGATAAAACTGCTCTTATACTCAAACTTGAATATATACGGTTTCCTACATAAAATATTAAGGTGAATCTCTTAAATTAATAGAAAACAAATCATAATTGTTACATTCACATGACTTTCTCTAACTACTCTACAAACTTCTTACAAAAGAATATTCTTCTTTCTACACAATGCTAATCGAGATAACCATTAGCAGAATGTTCTTACTACTTAGTTCCTTATAAGTAGAACTGACACTTCCTGTCTGATAAAAGTATAAGTACTTTACAATTGAAACTAATAATAAGGGATATTACAAAAAGGACATAAATTGCGTGTTTTGACGAGGTCTCATTTTTTGTATACTAAGTTTTTGCCTATCACTTATGGTTTAGCAGTTAAGCAAAATTCGGCAAAATTCATCCAGAATAAAGAAGTCTTCGAAGGCTATTCCCAGAAAATTCAAGATATACATTTTATTTGGAATGTAAATAACTTTAATATGCGGGATTTGAGTCACTTTTGAGAAAATCAAACTTTTCGAAAATTTTTCCATGTAGTTTGTGATGGGGGGTTTTCTTGAAAATCTTTTTGTCGCATTCTTGGAAGATACTAAACGTAAATACCAAGTTGGGTATTTAACGGTATTTTTGTTTTTGGGCTATGTTGTCCACAGACACATACGATTTTTTCTAAAAATGCTTTTTTCGGACTTAGGAGACCTCAAAACACATATTTGCAGTTAAATATCGACATCGAATTTTTGGGTGGAATTCAATACCTTCTCTATCCACTACATGCAGGCTAGAGAAGGTAAAACTCAACACCAAGAATTCTAAGTCTACAAAACTTTGATATGGAAAATATTTCCACGGAGCCTACCTCAGAATTTTAAAGGGAATGACTTTTATACGTCTGGTATATATGAATTTATATTCTGGTTCCCCGAACGAATGCTTTTTCAGGATAATGGAGCGGAAACAATAATAGTAGCGAGGAATGAAGCGCAGTGCATTTCTGGCATAGAAAAAGAAGGCGCCGAATAGTAAAACTTCAAGAGCAGTGAGAGCCTTAGGGTGCAATGTTTGTTAACATGGAAACATTACTTCCATTGGCCATATGTGTGAACAATATTTTATAGGATTCTTCAGCTAGTTTGTGTGTAGATGTTAGGTCAACAAGTTTTTGTGTCATCTACGAACCAACAGTTTCATATTCTGTACTCGGCCATATTACTGTGATCTGGCTACTAATTGGTGCCGTGGAACAATTCCAAAGTCTTCGCCAACACCTGCAAGATGCTAGGTTTACACACCACAGATAGTATATCAATTAATGCATCTGCTTTGAAGCGCTCAATAGATTTTTTAAATGATCATGTTTATAGTCATCGTCAATGACTCTTATTCAATGAGTATCCCATATTTCACTTGTAAATTTATAACTTCAATTTTATTACTGCAAATTGTTTATCACGCTATTTCTTATTGCTATATTCACCCATTTATATGTGCTCTTGTTAAAGTTTGTATTTCTTAAGCTTTGTCCATGAGGCAACCTTACAATAAAGGAAGTTTTATTGCATGTGTTTTATTTTTAAAATCGGATGTGTTCCATTCACATGACTTTCTCTACATCTCTGCAACAAATTATTGTTAAAAATCTTATGCTTCTATTTCCTTAATGCTAATCGAGAAATAATCTTATTAGCTGCTTCCTTGTGAGTAGAAGCGAAATAAAGGAGTACCATAGGTTAAAGTGATAGTCAAAAGCTGGTTGCTATGTGACTGAAGTTCCTTTGTAAGAACAAGAGTTGACAAATTCCTGTATGAAAAAAGTGTAAGTTTTTCAAAGCTGAAACTAAAGTATTTTTGTCCATCTGGCACGGTTTAGCAGTTATGCAAAATTCCATAAAATTCTTCCAAAATAAAGTAATCTTGATACTATTCCCAGAAAATTCAAGATATACATGTGTTTGTCAGGTATGTTTCTTTAATATACAATATTATAATCAAAATCGTTAGCCATTTTTGAGAAAATAAAATTTTCGATTTTTTTTTTCATTTAAAGGGTAATTGGGGGTGGGGGTTTTCTTGGAAATCTTTGTGTCGCATCCTTGGAAGATACTGAACTAAAATACCAAGTTTCGCATTTAACGGACTTTTCAATGTTGAGCTATGCTGCCCACAGACAGACGGACATTTTTCTAAATTTTTGGGTGCATTAGAATACCTTCTCTGTACACTAAGTACATATTACGTGTAGAGAAAGTAAAAATATTAGGCCGGGCTTCAAATGCTGGTACCGAACGTAATCATTTGAGCTAGACTGCTGGAGACCGAAGTCACTCTATCTGCTCTCAGTAGCAGCTCATTAGTATATTATTTTGGGTCAGACAGCCCTGAAAATGCAAAACAGAATCTGCTGCATAATACGAGTTGTTATGGCTTTGAACAAACTGATATAGTTACAGCAGCTCTTAATGTTACCTTGTCTGACGAAAGAAGCGTTTCTTTGTGAACATATCTGAGTACTCGTAAAGTAATGCGTTCCTTCCCATGGTCTTTTCTATCTGTTCTTGCAAAAGATTATTCTTTTATTTACATCACGCTAATCCAGATAAACATTAGCAAAAATGGTTTTATTACCTGCTTCTTTGTAAGTAGAAGGAAAATAAGGGGACACACTAGGTTAAAGCAATAGTCAAATCTTTTAAAAGCTGTCACTATGCAAGTGACTGTGAAATTCGGTTCTCTTTGCATGACCGGGTGTAAAGCAAATGAAATAGGTAGAGATACGACCTTTTATTTGAGAAAAATATATAATGGAAATGAACAATAAGGAACTCGGAATTCCCTGTCTCTACAGAAAGAAATGTATATGGCGTAAAATGTGTGGTACCTTTTTTCCTATTTCTTAAGGTTTACAGTTATGCAAAATTCATTCAGAATGAAGAGGATTTCAGAGCCGTTCGCAAAAAATCTGATGTGTACCATTCACATGACTTTCTCCATATCCCTGTAACAAATAATTCTTAAAAAAGCTTATACTTCTATTTACTTTATGCTAATCAGGAAAAATTAGCAGAAATAGTCTTATTACTCGCATCCTTGTAAGTAGAAGCGAAATAAGGGACAACCGTAGATTAAAGTGATAGTCAAAAGCTGGTTGCTATGTCAATGAAGTTCCTTTGTTTATATGGATAGGAGTTAACAAGTTCCAGTATGAGAAAAGTATGCGTTTTTCATAGCAGAAACCAAAAATAAGGAATGTCACAAAAACGACGAACTCCACGAAAAAAATGTATATAACATAAATTGTGCGTTTTGTCGTGCTCTATGTTTTTTTGTGTAGTAAGTTTTTGTCCATCTCTTACGGTTTAGCAGTTATTCAAAATTTAGTAAAATTCATCCAGAATAAACTACTCTTCAGAGGCTATTCCCAGAAAATTTAAGATATACATTTCATTTGTCAGGTAAATATGTTTAATATCTGAAATTTTAATCAAAATCGTTAGAGCCATTTTTGAGAAAATCAAAATTTTCGAAAAAAGTTCCATGTAAAGGGTAGTTGGGGTGGGGGGATTTTTCTCAAAATCTTCCTGTCGCATCCCTGGAAGATACTAAACTTAAATACCAAGTTTGGTATTTTACCGACTTTTCGTTTTTGAGTTATCGTGTTCACAGGCACACGGACACACGGACACACACACACACACACACACACGGACCTTTTTGTGAAAATGCTTTTTCTGGATATTGGGGACCCTAAAACATATATTTCCGGTGAAATCTCGGTATCGAATTTTTGGTGGAGTGCAATATTTTCTCTATACACTATGTACATAGTGCGTATGGAGAAAGTAAAAAGTCAAGATATACATTATAATTCACACGTAACTGTCTTTAATATACGGTATTTTAATCAAAACCAATTGTTACAGCCATTTTTGGGAAAGTCAGAATACTCCAATTTGTTTTCCATGTAAAGGATAGTTTGGGGTAGGGTTTTCTTGAATTCTTTTAATGTCGCATTCTTGGAGCATGATGAAGTTAAATATACAGTTTGTTATTTAACAGACATTTAGTTTTTGAGGTAACGTGTCACACACACGGATTCTTTAAATGTTTTGTTTTAATTCGGAGGAGCCTAAAACGTGTATTTCCAGTGAAATGCCGATATTGCATATTTTGAATAGAATGAAATACCTTCCCTACTTATGTACTATGTAAAACCGAAGTAATATGTAAATGAAGTTATTCTTAGATAAAATTATAAACGGTATGGAGAAACAGCGGGGCTATTTCCTTCTTCTGCACGTTAGCTACTTCCCAGGGTGGCTGAGTGGTTAGACCACTCACCTCTTGATTCCAAGCGACCGCATGCGAGATTTTGGTGGACAAAACGATGCAGGGGCGGGTTTCCTCCGGGTTCTCCGGTTTCCCCCGCCATGCATTACACCGGTGCTCAATCTTCGTTTAATGTAATATCAGTGCCTTAGAGTAAAAGCGAGCGTTAAATATTATCTAAACTTCTCAGGGTATATATAAATAGTTTTTCTTTATTACGTGTGTATGCGTATGATACGAACGTGCACAAGCCAAGATTTGCTAAAGGCACTGTTGTCATATTTCATCAAGCTTAGAGCAGCGCGGCATGTTCAAACCCGTGGATTTTGAACTATCGCATTTGCGTTACGTTTAACAGTATCCAGAGAAAAACTAACCAATAAATGCGCAAGGTGTCAAGCTCACGTCTTCTTGAGCTTCAGTACCCGCCACTGCGTCCTGCGTGTCACACCCAGATGTCGCCAATTGTGTCATCCAATGTAAATCTGTATTTTGACATCTCTTACTGAACTAGTTTTTAGTCTTCTTGTATGTGAAGTACGTCTAATTAGTATTACGGCGAAGCCCACGTGTCACAATGAGCCAAGTCGTTAACGAAGACTTACAGCACGAGACGTTTATGAAAGCAAACCCGAATACCACTGGCCAAGCATCGCAAGAGACTGACTGACTACTCTTCGAGAAAATTCGCCGTCTAATTTTGGTAATTCTAAAGCATTGCATGAACCTGTGTGTGTGTGAGTGTGTGTGTGTGTGTCTGCGTGCACGTGCGCGTGCGCGCATGCGTGCGTGCGTGTGTGTGTGCGACTATAAAAAGGAAGTAGAAAATACACGTGAGAGAGCTAGGAAATGGGCAAGCGAGTTACGAGGGATCTGGAATTCGCGTAGTAAAAATCCGATGTATTATGTTCACATAATATTTTTAATTGGTATACAAATTATTCTTAGGCAAGGAGATTCCTGTCTGTCTCATTTCAATCGAAATAAATCCTTGCAGAAATGCAATGGGAATAGCGATAGTAAACTTTTAAATTCTGGCCTTAAGTTTTCGTGCTCTTTCCATGAACTCAATTCAAACAATCGAATGTCAAATATACTTTAATACTGAAAATGAATTGAGTAATTCAAACCATTCATAATGAAAATCTTGGAAAGGCCACATAAATAAATTATGTTTTAAACAGATCTATATTTTCTACTAGTGAATTTGGTCTATCGTTTAACAGTTATCAGTTATACAGGAATATAGTACTCTTTCCGAATGAACAGGACTACATAATCTATTCCAAGAAAACTTAGCATATACATTTTATTTAATATGTAAATATCTTTATTGTGTCGATAGTATTTTAATAATAATCTTTAGAACCATTTTGGAGATAACAAAAACAAAGTTCCTTGTAAACAGAACTAGGATTGGGGGAATTTGTTGGAAATCTTCATTTTGCATCTTAAGAAGATACTGAACATAAGTACCAAGTTTGGTATTTATCGACGTTTCGTTTGTGTATTATGCTGTTCATAGACACACAGGCAGACAGACATACACACACAACAATACCTTTTTTACTTTCTCTATAGGCACTATGTACATAGTGTAAGAGAATGTATTGCACTCCACCAAAAAATTCGACACCGAGATTTCACCGGAAATATGTTTTAGGGTCCCCTGTATCTAAAAAAAGCATTTTCACAAAAAGGTCCGTGTGTGTGTGTGTGTGTGTGTGTGTGTGTCCGTGTGTCTGTGAACACGATAACTTAAAAACGAAAAGTAGGCAAAATACCAAACTTGGTATTTAAGTTTAGTATCTTCCAGAGATGCGACACGAAGACTTTGAGAAAAACCCCCCACCCCCAACTACCCTTTACATGGAACTTTTTTCGAACATTTTGATATTCTCAAAAATGTCTCATACGATTTTTATTCGAATTTCGTATATTAAACATATTTACCTGAGAAATAAAATGTATATGTATATCTTGAATTTTCTGAAGAGTAGTTTATTCTGGATGAATTTTACTAAATTTTGAATAACTGCTAAACCGTAAGAGATGGACAAAAACTTACTGCACAGAAATGTAGAGCACGATAAAACACACAATTTATGTTATATATATTTTTTTCGTGGAGTTCGTCGTTTTTGTGACATTCCTTATTTTTGGTTTCTGCTATGAAAAACTTATACATTTCTCATACAGCAATTTGTCAACTGCTGTCCATACAAACAAAGGAAATTCAGTGACATAGCAACCAGCTTTTGATTATCCCTTAGCCTATGGTACTCCCTTATTTCACCTCTACTTACAAGGGAGCAAGTAATATGGCTATTTCTGCTAATGTTTTACTGAAGTTAATAGAAGTATAAGCTTTTTAAGAATAATTTGTTGCAGGGATATAGAGAAAGTCATGTGAATGGTACACATCAGATTTTTTTTTAAAATTGTTTATAGACAGAAATCTTGTGAGTTCCATTCACATGACTTTCTACATCGCTGTAATAAATTACTGTTGAAAAGCAGGTTCTTCTATCTACTTCATGATAATTGAGATAAACATTAGCAGAAATTGTCTTAATTACTTGCTTCCTTGTAAGTAAAAGGAAAATAAGGGAATAAACTAGTCTTAAAGGAAAGTCAAATCTTTTAAAAGCTGGTTGCCATGTGGTTGAAATCCGTTTCTATGCAGGGCCAGGAGTTTACAACTTTCCATGTGAGAAAATTCTGGCTATTCACAGAAAATTCCAAATATATATTTTATATATATTTGGAATATAAATATCTTTAAGATACGGTATTTTAATCAAAATCGTTAAAGTCATTTTTGTGAAAATCAAAATTTTCTAAGTGTTTTCCATATAAAGGGGAGTTTGGGGTGGGAGAATTTTTCTCGAAAGACAACTGGAAGACAGTAAACTTAACTTTTACCGACCTTTAGTTTTTGAGTTATCGTGTCACACGGACATACACACGGACGTTTTTCAAAAAATGTTTTTTATATACAGGGAACCCTAAAACGTGTATTCCGGTGAAATTTCGGTATCGAATTTTTGATTGGAAAGTATAGCCTTCTCTATACACTAGGTACATAGTACGTGCAGAGAAAGTAAAAGTACACATTGGAACAGAGGGAGAGAATGATACAGATTTTAAGTTTTATAAACATAAAATGTCACATTATATAACAACAACAATAGTAATACATAATAACACTATCTGTTTTTGTTGCAGAACAGAATTGTTTCCCATAATGCATTTTTTTCTTTTAATTCGAACTTGACACATATCCTTTTGGAGTAGTAGTTTAATTAACATTGCGCAGTGCCTTTAAACGTCAAGCAACAACATTTTTAGGGGATCACAAATCTGTCTCATGATTGCATGAGGTATCTCGAGGAACATCTCCTATGTGTGACCTGGTTTGCTACAGAACGAAGATAAAGTGCCTTGTTTTCCGCTACCCTATCTTGACAGTATCAAATCCTCAACCTCTCCTGAGACAACCTAGAAGAAACTTAACGACAAGTTCCTGGCTTGTCTCCCCACATACCCGCTTCGTAAGGCAGATTGTCATCGCGGCCTCGACAATTCCCAACTTAATGCCACTGACAAATCTAAAGTCAAAGAATTAAAATATGTTACTTTCTCTAACTGCTATCATTTATTTTCTTAGCTATACTGCTTGTGCATATTAATAAAGAAATTGTCTTTTACTTTCTCTAGCCCCGTAAGTACACAAGGCACAGAAAGAAACCGGCACTGTCTTGTTCCGTACACTTCATTTCTTACCGTTTGCAGAGTACTTTATTACGTCATACTTTTATTGTATTGGCTGATACTGTCACCTTGCAGGTGAGTGTTCTATATCGAACCTATGCTGGGTTTGCCAACTCATTCGCTAATAGGAATAGCCACCTCCCTCAACTGGAAGTGAGATTAGGTAACGTGTACTACAGCAGTAAGCCCCTCCTCCTCCCCCAATTAGAGTGACGGAGCGGCCAGTGGTAATCAGAAGATACGCCCTATAAATTCCCTACAGACAATCAGAAATTCGATGTCTAATACTATTTGTGTTCTGTGTACAATGTACATAGTAGATAGAGTAGATATTGTATTCCATCCAAAAATTCGATATCGAGATTTCACCGGAAATATGTGTTAGGGGTTCCCTGAGTGCGAAAAAAGATTTTATAAAAAGGTTCATGTGTGTGTGTGTGTGTGTGTGTGTGTGTGTGTGTGTGTGTGTGTCTTTAGACAGCATAGCTTGAAAACAAAAACACGTTAAATACTAAACTTGGTATTTAGGTTTAGTGTCTTCCAAGGATGCGACAAGAAAATTTTCAAGAAAATCCCTCCACCCCCAACTGTCCCTAACATAGAAAACATTTCGAACATTTCGATTTTGATTAAAATATCCTATAACAAATATATTTACATTCCAAATAAAACGCATTTCTTGAATTTGCTGCGAATAGCCTCTAAAGCCTTCTTTATTCTGCATGAATTTGGCAGAAGTTTGATTAAATGTTAAACCGAAAGAAATAGATAAAAACTTACTACACAAAAAATGTAGATCTCGTCAAAACACAGAATTTATGTCCTTTACATTTTTGTTGTGGAGGAAAGCGTTTCCGAGACATTCTTTGTTATTGGTTTCATTTGCTATGTACTTACACTTTTCTCAAACAAGAAGTGTCCGCTTTTCTTTTGTTCTACTCCTGGCCAAGCAAAGAAGTGATTTGCAATGACAATCGCATAACAGTTTAGCCTGGTGTATTCCCTTAGTTTCCTTCTGCTTATAAGGAACTAAGTAATAAAAATCTGATGTGTTCTATTCACATGACTTTCTCTATATCTCTGCAACAAATTATTATTAAAAAGCTTATGCTTCTATTTACTTCATGCTAATCGAGAAAAGAAATGTCAGAAATAGTCTTATTACTTGCTTCCTTTTCAGTAGAAGCGAAATAAAGGAGTACCATAGGTTAAAGTGATAGTCAAAGGCTGGCTGCTATCTGACAGAAGTTCCTTTGTTTGCATGGACAGGAGTTGACAAATTCCTGTATGATAAAGTATAAGTTTTTGAAAGGTGAAATTAAAAACAATGAATAACTAAAAAACGATTATCTCCACGAAAAAATTTGTATATCATAAATTGTGTGTTTTAATGTGCTCTACATTTTCTGTGTGGTAAGCTTTTGTCTATCTCTTACCGTTTAGCAGCTAAGCGAAATTCGGCAAAATGCATCCAGAATAAAGAGGTCTTCAGAGGCTATTCCCAGAAAATTCAAGATATACATTTTATTTGGTATGTAAATGTCAGTAATATACGGAATTTTAATCAAAATTGTTACAGCCATTTTTTAGAGAGTCAAACTTTTCGAAAAAAGTTCCATGTAAAGGGTAGTTTGAGGTGGGGGGATTTTCTTGAAAATCTTTGTGTCGCATCCTTGGAAGATACAAAACTTAAATGCCAAGTTTTTAACGGTCTTTTCGTTTTTGAGCTATGCTGCCCACAGACACACACATACACACAGACAGACACACACACACGGACATGTTTCTAAAAATGCTTTTTTTGGGTTAAGAGGATATCAAAACATATATTTCCGGTGAAATCTCGGTATCAAATTTTTGGGTACAATGCAATACCTTCTCTATACACTATGTACATTACGTATAGAGAAAGTAAAAATATTCTGCTAATGTTTATTTCGATTAGCATGGTATGTGTAACATAACAGATTTTGTATGTCACTTTTAGTTGATCACAATAAAAGTTGGCAGAAATACAATGTGTAGTTTGTTTAACCGCAGAAATTATTCCATGTAGCTAGATTTTGTTGTAGATATACAAGAAGCTGTGAAGACATGACATGTTCTAAAAGAAGTCGATGAACTGTGGCATATTCTTCGTTGCTTACAAGTAGGACATCACATCCAACTGAAACCAACTCATAGCAGCAGTAAACGTAATATATCCCAATTCTAAAATATCCTATGTGTTCCCTTCACATAACAATCTCTACCTATTCTGCAACAAACTATTCTCTTAAAATGTCGTTTTATCTATTTCAGCAAATTGAGATAAACTTTATCAGTTCCTTCTAAAGAAGTCCAATAAGGGAGCACACTAGGCTAAAGCGATAGTCTAAAACTTTCTAAAAGCTGGTTGCTAAGGCATGGCAAGGAGCAAAACTTAAGAAAAACGATGATGATTTCCCAGCTGAGACACGTTAGTATTGGAAAATGTGTGCAATATCCAGGAATATCTTAGAAATCGTTAACTTCACAAAAAACTGTATCAAATATAAATTGTGTGATTTAAGGAACCCTACATTTTTTTGTGTAGTTAGGATTTGGGTACGTATTATGCTTTTGCAGTTATGCAAAAGTCACCCACTGTAAACAGTACTTTAAAGGCTATTCTAGAAAATTTAAGATGAGATTTCGTTTGTCATGAAAATATCTTAAACTTACAGTATTTTAATCATAATCGTTAGACATTTTTTTTTAGAATAACAGCATTTTTGAAATTGTCTAATGTAAAGGGATGTCTGGGGTGGAGAATTTTCATGAAAACCTTCGTGTCGCATCCTTGAAAAATAGTGTATTGAATTTAACCGAGTTTTCGTTTTTTAATTATTCTGTTCACAGACATAGAATAAACACACAGACACAAGCACAATTACGTACACACGGACATCTTTATAACAATGATTGCTTTATTCAGAGAACCTTAAAAGTGTTTCCGATGAAATTTCAGTATGGAATTTTTGGGTGCAATGGAATGTAGAGAAAGTAAAACATCCACACCAACTTTCAGTACCCGTCTCGGTAGTGTGGGGATGCGTGTCTGTCTCACATTGAGCTTAGAATGAGTTATGTTGTTTTGTTGTTGTTTTTCTGGGGCTTTCCTATATACTGAGAAGACGAATAACTTTAGTTTCATTGAACCCGAAATCATCATCATATATGAACAACTAGCTTAGACCACGTTAAGCTTAAAAAAATAAACACAAATAAGAGCGCTTTTGTTTTTATTTTGATGTCTGTCCGTAAGCAAGTTAATCTCGCAAACTACAATTTTGATAAATACAAAGTTTTAATTTGCATATTTTTTGGAACTACTAGCCGAAGATTTTCAATTGCATAAAACCATCTGATGTGTGCAATTATATAATCGCCCCTTTTCAAACCGTTCTTACAAAGTCTGCTGTAATGTTTCTAGTTTTTTGTTTGTTTTTGATAGTGTTTAACGCCCGCTTTTACTACTTGTGGCACCGCAGGCGATGACACTGGTGATACCTGGAATGAAGATGATGCACCAGTGGAATGCGATGGCGGGAGAACCCGGAGCAAACCCGTCCCTGCGCCGCTCTATCCATCACAAATCGCTTGGGATTGAACCCGGAACGCCTAGGTGAGAGCCGAGTAGTCTAATACAAAAGGTTATTCCTTTATCTACGTCATGCTAATCGAGATAAACATTAGTCGAAATGGTCTTATTGCTTGCTTCCCTGTAACTAGAAGGGAAGTAGACTAAACCGATAGTCATCGCTATGTGAGACAATTGAAATATGCTTCTCTTTTGCATTCCCGCTTGAGAAAAGTTTAAAATTGAAACCAATAACAAGGAATATATCGGAAACGGTTAACTCCAGCAAAAAATGTATAGGTATTACATAATTTGCTTCTCTTAATAGTACTACATTTTTTGGCAGTAAGTTTTTGTATATCTGTTACGGTTTAGCAGCGATTTTAAATTCAAGAACATTCATCAGATGAAGAGGTTTTCAAAGATTATTCTCAGAAAATTCAAGATATACATTTCCTTTATCATTAAAATATTTTAAATATACTGTGTTTTGATCAAAATCATTAGAGCCACTTTTGAGAAAATCAAAACATTCGAAATTATTTCATGTAAAGGGTAGTTGAGGTGGGAGATTTTCTTGAAAATCTTCGTGTCGCATTCTTGAGAGATGCTGAAATTAAAGACTAAGTTTGGTATTTAACGTGCTACTTTTCGTTTTTGAGCTTTGCTGCACACATACACACATCGACATTTTTCTAAAAATACCTTTTTAGTTTTCAGTGGGTCTCAAAAACATATATTACCGGTAAAATCTGTGTATGGAATTTTTGGGTGCAATACCTTCTCTATCTGCTATGTATATGTGATACAGTAAAAAAAGTCATTTGAATCTAACACATCAGGTTTATACTTTCTCTACACGTGTTATGTACCTAGTGTATAGAGAAGGTATTGTATTTCACCCAAAAATGCGATGCCGAGATTTCACCAGAATGCACGTTTTAGGGTCCTCTGTATTAAAAAAAAGATTTTTAAAAATTCCGTCTGTGTGTGTGTGTGTGTTTGACCGTGTGCCCGTGTGAACACGATAACTCAAAAACGAAACGTCGGATTAAATAGCAAACTTGATATTTAAGTTTAGTATCTTCCAGGGATGCGACACGAAGATTTTGAGAAAAATCCCCCCAACCCATACTACTCTTTATATGGAAAAGTTTTCGAAAATTTTGATTTTCTCAAAAACGCTCTAACGATTTTGATTAAAATACCGCATTTTAAAGATATTTATATGAAACAATAAAATGTATATGTTGAATATTGTGGGAATAGCCTCTGAAGACCTCTTTATTCGGAACGAGTTTTGCTGTATTTTGCGTAACTGGTAGGCCGTAAAAGATAGACAAAAACTTACTACACAAAAAATGTAGACCACGTTAAAACCCAAAATCATATACGTTTTTTTCGTGCAATTGACCATTTCTGAGATGTTTGTTGTTATTTGTTTAAGATTTAAAGTACTTAAACTTTTCTCACACGAAAAGTTGTAAACTCCTAGTGCTGCATAGAAACGGATTTCATCCACATGGCAACCAGCTTTTAAAAAAAATTGACTATCACGTTGGCCTAGCGATTCCCTTATTTCGCTCCTACTTACAAGGAAGCAATTAAGAAACTTCTGATGTTGATCTGGAGTATCAAAGTCATTAGAAGAATATGCTTTTGAACAACAATTTGTTACAGCGATGTAGAGAAAGTCATGTGAACGTAACACATCCGATTTTTTAATTTATTCTGTAACTGCTGAGTACAAAAACAAGCTCATTATGTAACCACTGCATTTTGATGGTAACAAAACATGTCGTCAATAAATAGAAGTGAATAAATCAGCGGATTAATGACCGTGAATATGGAGCACGCCAAAATAGAGGTTCGTTTTTCCTTGCAGAACAAAGGAGAGCTACACAGAAAAGCGAAAGTCCTCCGAGTAAAGTCGTTTGATATGCAAAACCCGTCTAAAGTATCACAAAGAACGGAAGGTGCATGCAAAACCGCTTAGCGCTCAGCGACTTGAAGAAAAGCTTTTCATTTGTGATAAATTGTGCAGTAAAATATTCTAATTTATTCTTTGGCGAGAGTTGTGCATACGCTAAACGATGTACAGCTTTTGCCGTCCCGTACAACAAACAATAGTACGGCATATTCCATTCATGCCCCATTCAACCTTTTGTAGTTCTGCGAAAAGACCACCAAGCTAGAGCCTGTTGTGAATTTGAACTAATCTGTGGTTAATCTATATAGTGCACCTTGCTGTCTGCCCAACGCTCCCTACGCAGTGTGATCGACCATTCCACCAAGAGATGACTGGACTCATTTCTGAGGAGGAGACACCATAGGTGCGATCAGTTATCCCCGATGGTAGGGTGGCGTTAGAACTAGAGGATCTACAGCTTTCATCGTAAATTCCGAACCATGTAGAACCTTGGGAACACTTCACTTGAAATAGTCAGAGGTGGCGATGTGCATAGTACCAACTTAAGTATTTTATACGTATTGAGTTATTTATTATAAGAAAATTTAAAGAATTCTTTAAAAATATGAGTAAAAAAAATAGTAAATAATTATCGTAGTTATAAATGTATAGCTATGAAGAGCATTAAAGAAATGTAAGAACTAAATAAAATTAAATTATTCTACTATAATAACTAATAACATATAAATTGTAAAAATAGAGCTAAGTGTAAACACATATAGCTAAATATTAATAAAACACGATAATTTTTTTTTCGGTAGCTTAACAACCTTTAATCTGATTGGTCATATCGGGCACGAATGACATTAATGAAATGATGTTCAAATAATCTCGGGGTCCATGGAGCTTAAAGTTACTCCACATTTGTCTTTTCAAACACCCCGAAAAAAAAAACTTAGTCAGATAATTCACCCCATGCGAGATTCGAACACGCGACCTGTTGAATGTGCGGTAGACACGCTACCACCATATCTACTACCCAGGATGACAAAGCACGATTAGAAAGCTCTCTTATGAAAGTAAACTGTAGATTATAGAATAAACTATTTGAATTAATATATAGTTTAGCGTGCTGGAAATCAGCATTTTCTGCTGGATACCCGTGATGAAATTTATGGGAAACAGTTAGTGTTGCTGGCATGCCAGAAATGTGTTTTCTTTTCAAGATTAATTCCGGATGGGGGATGCAGCGGCCGGGCGGTAGGCCAAGGTTCCTTCTGAGCTGTCGTGCCATGGAGTTACTATAAAGAGTTTTATTTTATCTACATCATGCTAATCGAGATAAACATTACTAGCGTTGGTCTAATTACTTTCTTCCTTGTAAGCAGAAGGGAAATGAGTGTGAATTAGGCTAAAGCGATAATCAAGTGTTTCTATGTGATGAAGCTCCTTTGTTTGCATAGCCAGGATTTAGCAAATTCAGGTATGAGAAAAGTAAAAGTATTTTAAAGCTGAAACCAATAACAAGGAATATCTTTAAAATTAAAAAAAAAAAAACAAAAACGTGTTAGTAAAATGTGTGTGTTTTAATAAGATCTACACTTTTTTCCACTTTTTTTTTTTGTAGTAAGTCTTTGCCCATCTCTTACTGTCTACCTTTAATGCAAAATTTAGCAAAATTCATCCAGAATTAGGAGCTCGTTAGAGGCAATTCACAGAAAATTCAAAATATACAATTCATTTGTGATGTAATTAGCTTTAATACACGATATTTAATCAAAATAGATTCATTTTTGGGAAAATGAAGGAATTAAAAAATTGTTCCATAAAAAGGGTAATTTGAGGTGAGGGAATTTTCTTGAAAATTTTTGTGTCGTATCCTTGGAGGATACTAATAAATACCAATTTTGATGTTTAAGGGACTTTTCGTTTTTGAGCTATTTTGTCTAGACACATACGCGCACACACAGACCTTTTTCTAAAAACCTGATGTGATCCATTCACATGACTTTCTCTACATTTGTTACAAATTATTGTTAAGAAGTTTATGCTTCTATCTACTTCATGGTAATAGATACAAACATTAGCAGAAATACTTTCCTGTAAGCAGACAGGAAATAAAGGAATACATTAGGCTAAAACGAGAGTCAAATCTTTGGGAAGCTGGTTGCCATGTGTACGAAATTCGTTTCTACGTATTGCCAGGAGTTGACAAATTCCCGCGTGTGAAAAGTTTCTAATATTTTAAAACTGAAACCAATAACAAGGAATATTCTAAAAAATGGTCAACTCTACAAAAACAATATATATGACAAATTGTGTGTTTTAACGAGATCTACATTTTTGTGCAGTAAGTTTTTCTCTATCTCTTACGGTTTATTAGTTAAACAAAATCCAGCAAAATGCATCCGGAATAAAGAGATCTTCAGATGCTATTTCCAGCAAATGTAAAATATACGTTTTATTTGTCCTGCAAATATCCTTAATTTACGGTATTTTAATCAAAATCATTAAAGCCATTTTTCAGAAAATCAACATTTTCGAAATTTTTTCCATGTAAAGGATGTTTGGGGTTGGGAGGATTTTCCTCAAAATCTTCGTGTCACATCCATGGAAGATACTTAAGTTATTTACAAGTTTAGTAATTAATTGATTCTTCATTTTTGAATTATCTCGTTCACAGACACAGATACACACACGGACCTTATTCTAAAAGTGCCTTTTTTCGGATACAGGGGACCCTAAAACGTGTATATCCGGTGAAATTGCAACATAGAATTTTTGTGTGGAATACAATACCTTCTCTACCCACTATGTATACTGTACATGTGGGCTAGAGAAAGTATAAACATCCGATGTGTTACACTCACATGACTTTCTCTAGCTGTTCTACAAACTTCTTACATAAGATTATTCTTCTTTCTGCACCTTGCTAATCGTGGTACTCATTAGCACAATGTTCTTATTATTTAGTTCCGTATAACTAGGAAGAAAATAAGGGAATACACTAGGCTAAACCAACAGTCAAATGTTTTAAAATCTGTCGTTATGTGATTGTCATCACAAATCGCTTCTTTTCTTGGCCAGGAGTAGAACAAAAGAAAAACGGACACTCCCGTCTGAGAAAAGTATAAGTTATTCACATCTGAAACTAATAACAATAAATACCTCGAAAACGGTAAGCTCCACGAGAAAAATGTATATGACATAACTTGTTTATTTTAACAAGACCTAAATTGTTTGTATAGTAAGTTTTTGTCTATCTCTTACGGTTTACTACTTATGCCAAATTAAGCAAAATTCATCCAGAATAAACAGGTCTTCAGAAGCTATTCCCAGAAAATTCAAGATATAAATTTTATTTGTTAGGTAAATATCTTTAATATATGATATTTTAATCACAATTGTTAGAGCCATTTTTAAGAAAATGGGGGTGGGGGGATTTTTCTCAAAATCTTCGTGTCGCACTCCTGGAAGATACTAAACTTAAATACCAAGTTTGGTATTTTAGCTACTTTTCGTTTTTGAGTTATCGTGTTCACGGACATACGGACACGGACCTTTTTCTGAAAATGCTTTTTTTTTTTTATTATACAGGGGGTCCTAAAACATGTATTTCCGGTGAAATCTCGGTATCGAATTTTTGGGTGGAATACAATACTTCTCTATCCGTATTACATTGTACACATGGGGCTAGAGAAAGTAAAAATTAACGATTCGGCTACTAAGTGCCTATAATTTATGTAAAAACATGTATGTGGACTGGAAACACCGTCCACAGCTGTTGTGATGATCCGCTCGGGCACGTTGAAACAATTCCCACCACGCCTGGATTCACACATTTGTGGCAGACAATACTTTGTTTGCTCCGGTGAATTTTCAAAAGCCTAGGTTATGAGGCAAAGGGAGGTTATAAACGTGAAGCATGAACTTGGTGAGTGCCCTACATAGCTCACGAGAGCAAACTAACGAAGTTAAATGGCTTCCTTTCCCGCTTCCAACGTTATCATTACTATTGGAAGTCACTTGCGGGAAAAAGAAAAAGCATTCTCCTCAACCATTTGCTTTTAAAATGCCAATAATATGTAGGTAAGAAATCTGAGGTGTTCCATTCATTACTTAGTTCATTATAAGTAGAAGGGAAATAATAGAATGCACCAGGCCAAACCGACAGTCAAATGTTTTAAAATGTGGTTGCTATTGGATTGAAATCCGTTTTTTGTGTGACCAGGTATTGACAAGTTCCCGTTTGAAAAATGTTTTAAGTATTTTAAAACTGAACTATACCACTTCAACAAGTGCAAAAGGAAGCATGCTTACTGATAAAAGAAAACAGATAGACCAACCACTTAAATGCTCATTCGAGTGCATTCATGCACATGGAATCTGCTGAACCAGACGAAATTATGCAAACAGCGAAGAGAGCAAAATTACAACTGCTACACTGCTTCCGTGGTATAGAATGTCTTCGTTCTGTGCGAGTAAGCATCATGTTGTCAGTACTGATGCTAAGCAAGCAACAACTGAATATCGCAGACCATTAAGCATGAACTCCTTGAAATAAGTAAAACAATCTATTTATAATTATAATATGTCTATAGATATTGACAACCGTCTAAAAACAGTGTGACACACGTGTTAAAATCGTTTTATATTGTTTTTAAGATTACTGTACTCGGCCTACGGCTTCGTTTTTCAAGCTTCCTACTCACAAAATAAAACACTATTTTTACTTTCTCTACACATACTATGTACATAGTGAATAGAGAAGATATTCCATTCAACCCAAAAATTCGATACCTAGATTTCACCGGAAATAGACGTTTTAGGGTTCCGGGTATCCACATGCATTTTAGAAAAAGATCCGCGTGTGTCTGGAACACGATAACTCAAAAACGAAAAGTCGGTAAAATAGCAAACATGGTATATAAGTTTAATAATTCCCAAGGATGCGACACGAAGATTTTGAGGAAAGTCCCCCCCCCCGCCAAACCAAACTACCCTTTACATAGAAAACGATTCGAAAATATTGGTTTTCTTAAAAATGTCTGTAATAAATTTGATTAAAATATGATAGGTATATTAAAGATATTTCCATAATAAATAAAATGTACATCTTTAATTTTCTCGGAATAGTGTCTCAAGACATCTTTATTCTGGGTGAATTTTGCGAAATTTATTATAACTGGTAAACCGTAAGAGATAGACAAAAACATACCTAATAGAAAATGTGGATCTCGGTAAAACACACAATTTTTGTTATATACATATTTTTCTTGGAGTTGACATTTTTTAGATATTCCTTGTTATTGTTTTCAGCTTTAAAATACTTATTAATTTTCTCAAACAGAAATTTGTCAACTCATGTCCATACAAACAAAGGAACTTCAGTCACACAGCAACCAGCTTTGACTATCACTTTAGCCCATGGTGTTCCCTTATTTCCCTTCTACTTACATGGAATCAAGTAATAAAACAATTTCTGCTTTTTTTCTCTCGATTAGCATGAAGTAAATAGAAGAATAAGCTTTTTAACAATACTTTGTTGTAGAGGTGTAGAGAAAGTAATGTGAATGGAATACATCAGATTATTTTTAAGGTGGCATCAGATTGAAAAATACAATTCCATAGGGGGGATTTCCGTTTTCCGTGGAGTAGTTCTAATCTCGGCCGCAATTCGGTAGATACCTATCAGTTAGGAAATTTGTCCTTCGTGGATTTGAACCGCGGACCTGCCCCTCACGAATCGTGTTTTTAGAGCTCGGTCACCCACTCATATGTGTTTTCTGTATATCTGATTTAGACATTTTAAGGAATAAGGTCTTATTTATATCTACCTAATTATGATTCTTATGTAATAACTTTTTCAGATGTGAATGAATAAAATATGTTAAATTTATGCTAAATGTCCCACCATTTGAGGGCACTTACGTATTTCCTATAAACATTTTGTCTGTGTCTTCCAACCTAAGTTAATTGCATAATTATTAACTTGGTTATCAGCACAATTTACAGGCATTGCCCGGTAATGGAAATGTAAATGGCGTGTTATTTATGGACGCTCTTTAACTATTGGGCGTGAAAGAGAGAGAATGTGTGTGTGTGTGTGTGTGTGTGTGTGTGTGTGTGTGAGGGGGGATAAATATAGCTCAAAAGCGGAAAAGAGCACGTTTCATGTTTTAGTCTGATACTGTTTTAGTATGACAGAAAAACACATCTTCACTATCCTGTTACATGGAAAATGTTTCATTATTTTAATTTTCTGCATTAGATCATTTCAAGCCTGTTACGCAGTTACTTGGTCCGGACAATGCATGAATGAATGAGTGAAACGTAGTTCAAATGCACCCGGAGTCTATAGAGATTGAGTTACTCAACGTAGATCTTCTCGGGATAAGGGAAAAACCCAAGGTTCGAACACGGGACCTCTTGAATGTGAGATAGGTACGCTACCACCACAAATCTCTTTGTATCTGTAAATTGTATCTTTGTAAGTAGTAGATAAGAAAATAGAGGTTCGTAAGAATGATGTGTATACCCGATAACATCTAAAGATAGAGGATAGAGAAAGTCCTGTGAATGCAACACAAAAACTATTTTTTGCGTAATGGAAATTATAAAAATTAATGTTTAGTTAATTACAACAAATATTTACGTAGATAGGTAATGTACATTCCATCGTATGTACTTTACCCGCATGTACAATGTACATAGTAAATAGAAAAGGTATTGCATTCCACCCAAAACTTCAATACTAAGATATCACAGTAAATATATTATTTGAAGTCTGCTGAATCAGAAAAAAAAAATTAGAAAAAGATCCGTGTATCTGTCTGTCTATGTGAGTGTCTGTCGACAGCATAGCTCAAAAACGAAAGGTCAGTTAAATACCCAACTTGATATTTAAGTTTGGTATCTTCCAAGGATGCGACACGACGAATTTCAAGAAAATTCTCCCACCTCCAGCTACCTTTACATGAAACATTTCTCAAAAACGGTTGTAATGATTTTGATTAAAATACACACGTTAAAAATATACACATCACAGATACAATGTATATTTTGAATTTTCTGGGAATAACTTCTGAAGGGCGCTTTATTCTGGTTGACTTTTGTGTAATTTTGCATAACGCTTTAACCGTAAGAGGTAGTCAATAACTTACGTAACAAAAACACACCATTTATGTTATGCGCTTCTTTTTTGTCGAGTTGACCGTTTTTGAGATATCCCTTTAAAATATTTATACTTTTCCTACGCGGGAATTTGTCAACTCCTGTCCATACATACAAAGGAACTTCAATCACATAGCATCTAGTTTTTAAAATATTTTAGTATCGCTTTAGTTTATGGTACTCCGTTATGTCCCTTCTACTTACAAGGAAGCAAGTAATAAGACTATTTCTAATAATGAACTAAATAGAAGATTAAGCTTTTTAACAATAATTTGTTGCAAAGCTGTGGAGAAAGTCATGTGAATGGAACACAACAGATCTTTTTCTTATTATGTACTTGTGTAATTACAGCTGTATGTACGTTGTTATTTCAAAGCAAGACACACCCATCTCAGACTGCTCTATTACGCTGAGATCTGAGTCTTTCACAGTTCTGGTGAAATGTCGGGAACACAGCACCGTACCAATACGCCTCATCACGTTACCACGTAGTAAATTACAAAGCTTTGCTGCGATTGTTCAACTGCCCAGGATGTTACCCTTAGAAAATGACCATCAACGAAACATCCGGTGTTATAATTTTACCAATAGACCAAGACCTTCCAGCAAGGCAGACTTTAACGTTTTATCAACCGTGTAAGCCTTCGTACATATCATATATAGGTACACTTATTTGGTAATAACGCAAGTAGATTTTTTCCCCATCTCCTAATGTTTAAGTGTGAATGAATGAATGTAAGTATTAAAATTCCAGAATGCACACATAGATCTTAATCAATTGCACGGATCCACAGACCGAACGTGCTTTTGTAATACACAAAATAGTAAGCAATGTTAAAAAATCAAAAGAGTAAACAAAGGACAAAGATATTCAAATGCAGTAACTTAAAATTTACAGCACAGAACAAACCGTATTCCTATGTATTAATGTACTGTGTTAAGGTACACAAATACACTTAAGAGAAATATATAGGCACACACAATACTAACACCACAACAAAACAATGACCGAAAAGAATGACATAATATATATATATATATATATATATATAAAATAGTGATTATTATGTTTTATATAAATATATATAAAACATAATAATTACTTTTTATTATATCTTCTTTTCGCCCCACCTTCTCAAACCTCAGCTGTCTCACTTTCAACAGAAATTTACGTATCCCATCCGCGTCTTCCGTGCCTGCCAGTAGCGCCCAACATGCTCTTAACTCTCTATTAGTTGTGGTAAAGGTTCGCAGCAAATACTTTTCCCTCCATTCCTCCGTACCCTTACATCTAATGTTTAATATGAGGTAAGTATGCAATCAGGATATATCCTTGGATTAGGATAAGACACACCCGGTGCTCCAAGCACACTGGGGCAGAGCACCAGACGTAAGCCCTTGCAAGCCTTCTTCTTACACGACCCCGTGTAGGGATGAGAAGAGAAACCTGAAGGGCGACCAGATCCGGCTCCCTGACGGCTACAGCTGGAATGTCTCCGACGCCAACTGGGCCCTGCACACGGGACCTGCGCCTCTCGACCGACCTACAGAGGGGGCCCCGAGCCCCAAGAAGGGTTCGTACCAAGCGGTCTCGACGACGCAAGGATAATCCGCCTGGTCCTTCAACCCTGAAATAGATATGGGAACAGGAAATGGTGAACTGGGAATGGAATGAATAAACCTACCTGCATTCGCCTGTGGACCCGCGGAAATCTCATGCTCAGGCGGGTCGACCAGAGGAATCAAACCCCCGAGCTCTCTAATATGGGCCCCATCTCATTCGGAGGGTGTATCCTTGACAATTTATAGGCGGCTATGCAACATAGATGTTGCTATTTTTGTTACATCTGCTTTACATATTTCAATTTTCCACCCTTCACCTCGCGTTCCTTCAGAGAAATGTCAGGGCAAGTGACAAGTTTACTCTTCTCTGTGTTATAAGCACAAATCATCACAACCCTTATAGTATATGAGTGTGTCAGTCTGACAAACCTAACAGTCCGGGAAATTATGCTATTTATGATGTCATTATAAATGTGTTCATTCTAAGGTGTTTCTCCGTAAAACCCAACATCTGAAACGCAATGCGCATTTTCAATACTAAATACTCGCACCGGGCTTCTCGCCATGTAGCAATATGTTGGTAGCGAATAGGAATTGACACTTTTAACACCTTACACAACTTTTATCAGACATTTTCGGGAATGAAAAATAAACTCGAACCTGACTACTATTAATTACACTTCGGAATACATTTTTTGGAACAGGAAAAAAGATAATGAAAAGGATAGACGCAGAAATGAGATATAACAGACCTGTGACTGGATACTGGAATAGTATTCCCGAACCAAATGCTGATTGAAGGGGCCTAACAGTATATAACAAGTAATTTTCTTTAATTAATCTATAGCTACGTACCCAGAATTATAAAAGGAACATAAAAATCTATTTGAATAAATAGAGACGTGATAAAATAAGAAATCGCCTGAAAAGCTTTACCTCATCTCTACAAAGATTTGTTCCTCTTAATTGCATTAGAACACTTCTGAAAAAGTGTTTCATATGAAACAACTGGAGTCTTTAAACTGATACTGGAATGTCTTATTTACAACCTTATTTTCATTTTCTATTAACCTGTTTTGCTCTGTGAAAATTTATCCGCTGACTTCCTTCTACTTTAGCAAAATGTTTTGCGCCACTAACAAGGATTATTTTATAACAAACAAATGCAATAAGTACGTCAGTAAAGAGGACTCAAAAATTCAGAAATTCCAAAAAGAATTCCCTTTTTGTTAATTTAAAATATGACTTTGTCCACTCTAAGGTGGCTCTTTTGCCTGATATTGATCACTGCACTGCTAGGCGCCCTTCAAACTTGAAGCGGCTTCAAACGGAGATTCGGCGAATATGATATCACTATTTAAAGTAAGGGTCCCGAAGAGAGAAACAAAACCACATGACTTTCGCTACATCTCTACAATAAATTACTGTTAAAAAGCTTATTCTTCTGTCAACTTCATGCTGATCGGGATAAGAGTTAGCAGAAATGCTTTCTTGTAAGTAGAAGGGAAATATTGGAACACACTAGGCTAAAATGATAGTCAAATCTTTCAATAACTATTGCTATGAGGATAAAATACGTTTCTTTGCAGTTTAAGTATTTTAAAACTGAAACCAATAACAGGGAATATCTGAAATGACCAACTCCATGAAAAAATGTATGCGACATAAATTATGTGCTTTAACGAGATCTACCTCATTTGTGCAGAATTCATTTAGAATTTTCAAGTCAGCAGAAGCTATTCCCAGAAAATTCAAGATATAGATTTTATTTTCATGTATATAGATTTAATGTACGGCATTTTAATCAAAATCGTTAGAAAAATGTTTGAGAAAAACAAAATTTTCAAAAATATTTGCATGTAAAGGGTAGTGGGAGGATTTTTTTGAAAAGCTTCGCATCCTTGGAAAATACCAAAGTTAAATACCAACACACACACACACACACACGCACGCACACACGCACACACACATACGCATTCCTTTTTCTAATAATGCTTTTTTAATTTCTCTATACGTGCTATGTACATACCGTATAGAGCAGGAATTGTAATGTATGCAAAAATTTGATACCGAAATATCACCGGAAATACATGTTTTGGGCCACGCTGAACAAAAAAAGCATTTTTAGAAAAATGTCCGTGAGTGGTGCTTGATTGGCATGATGTAAATAAAAGAGTAATCTTGTGTACGAGTAGTTTGTTAGAGAACAGGTAGAAAAAGTCATGTGATTGGAACGTATCAGATTTTTGTCTTTGGTTCCTTACTGTAGAATATACCTCGGAGTAAAGATTCTAGTTCCCCTCGGAGTTCTTAGTTTTTATCTTATCGAGATTAGCCCAACACCCTCATGAAGAGATGTGACGTAGATTTACGGCCTGATAAAGAAGCCTTTGAACCAAATTAAGCTGTTTTTCACGCCCAATATAGAATGAGACATTGAGAACCTCTGTGTTTAAAAAGCGTCCATAAATAAAACTCATTTATTTTTACTTTCTCTACACATACTGTGAACATAGTGAATAGAGAAGTTATTGCATTCCACCCAAACATTCGATACTGAGATTTCTCCGGAAATAGACGTTTTAGGGTCCCCAGTATATAAAAAAAAATTTTTTAGAAAAAAGTCCGTGTATGTGTCTGTGAACTCAAAAGTGAAAAGTCGGTAAAATACCAAACTTGATATTGTATCTTCCAGGGATGCGATGCAAAGATTTTGAGAAAAATGTATCCATCCCAAACTACCCTATACATGGAAACAATTTCAAAAACATTGGTTTTCTCAAAAATGCTTTAACGATTTTGATTAAAATATCGTAATTCAGATATTTATATGGAAAATAAAATGTATATCAAATTTTCTGGGAATAGCGTCTAAAAGCCTATTTATGCTTAGTGAAGTTTGCTGAAATTTATGTAACTGATATACCGTAACAGATAGACTAAAACTTACAACACAAAATATGTAAATCTTGTTAAAACACACAATTTATGTTATATACATTTATTTCGTGGAGTTAGCCGCTTTTGAGATATTCCTTGTTATTGATTTCAGTTTTAAAATACTCATGCTTTTCTCATACAGGAGCTTGTAACATTTGGCCACGCAAAGAAACGGATTTTAATCCCATAGCAACCACATTTTTAAAATATTTGACTGTCGGTTTAGTCTAGCGTTTTCCTTATTTCCCTCCTACTTATAACATAACGAACTAAGTAGTAAGACCGTTTCTGCTGATGTTTATTTTGATTAGCAAAATGCAGACGTAAGAATAAGCCTATTAGCATGAATTATATAGAAGCATAAGTTTATTAACAATAATTTGTTGCGAGATTTAGAGAAAATCATGTGAATGGAACACATCAAATTTTTTCATCAAATGATGCAGCGTATATATATTTCGTATTAATGTGCAGTGCCCGACATTTTGTTTCAGGTGGTGCAAATTAGTATAACTATAATATATGTAGGTAGATATATATTCTGCTGTAGCTAAAAAAAAACTATTATTTTTGTTATTATCAGAAAATATTTATCATAAAGCCCAAATGAATGCTGTTTCTCCACAGAGTTTCTGTCTGTATCTTCCTGTGCTGCTCATATTTCTTATTTCTGCATCCCCCATTGTTCCTTAGGCTTCCCTTTCCTTCTACTTCCCTCGGATCTTACATTCCAGCACATATTTTATTATATAATAATAATAATAATAATACTAATAATAATAATATCATCGGTATACTGTTCTATAACCTAAACAACGTTTCACCGACGTCTGTGGTGGGAAAAATTAAAAGGCATGAATGTTTCCCATCAAGATTTGTCATAAGATACGAGGGAGACTGTTTCCGTGGTCAGCGAGCTGACTTCTCACCCGGAGGTCCCAGGTTCGACTACCGGCTGGGGCGGGGAATTTTTCTTTAACCAGAATTATTCTCTATCCCCCATAGAGTTGGAAGTATGAATGTGAGAGTAAATGTGCGTGTGTTTAGTAATATAAAGTTTAACCTAATGTTCTGAACTCACAGTTTCACAAGTCAAAGCAGCCAGTGATGTTAAAGGGGGCTATATAAATGGAACAAAAAAAGAAAGGATACAAGGGCAATCCAGAAATTAACATAATAATAACGAAAAATATCAACACAGAACGTTATTTACAAAGTTCGTACCCTGCTTTATTTCTCAATGTATTCTCCATTCTCTCTCACGTGGCATCAGTTTTTCAATGCCGATGTTTTTTTTTTTTTTTTTTTAATGTTCGGTCAATCGAAGATGGATAACGCAAGTGTATGGTATTAATGCACTGAAGGAATCCTCAGTTAGGGATGCGCATAATTTACGAGTGGACCGGAATGGAAGTTCATCAATCGTTACGGAGGATTTGAAAGTAAATGTTGATAAACGATTAAAAAAAGAGGTGTTTCACTTTGGATACCGTATATGACTTTTTGGGTGAAAAAAATTCCCAAGTTCAAAGTGGCAGAACATCTAGGCTTCGTTGTTTGACGGTAGAAAAGTGTAACAAATGCATTGAAGAAACGGTACCACGTGACAATATATACCTTGATAGGAAAGACCATTACGTTGAGAAATAGAGTAAGGTAACGTAACTTTGTAAATAAAGTTTTGAGTTAATACATTTCGTTATTATTCAGTTATGCCAAATCGTCTGTCACTTTCTGGATGATCCTCGTATATTGACTTGCCTCACTGTTCTCTCACAGCCGCAGAGAATGGGAAAACTTATAGCAGAGAAGCACACACTGGAACTTGTTTGCAGACCATTAACGTCCGGAACTCACAAGCCATGTCCGGGATGACACCAAATGGCACTTCAGTTTTTCTTTACCTTCAGTTGCTGTCATAGTTTTTGGACACATGTCAAATTTAAGGGGACAAGGTACTCTGAATTGAATAGAAATTACATTTTTACTTTCTCTGCACGTCCTATCTGCATAGTGCATAGGCATTTTATTCCACCTAAAAATTCAATATTGAGATTTCACCGGAAATACACTTTTATGGCGCCCTGTATACAATAAAGCATTTGTAGAAAAAGGTCCATGTGTTTGTTTGTGTGTGTGTGTGTGTCTGTGTGTATGTGAACACGATAATTCAAAACTGAAAAGTCGGTAAAACACCAAACTTGCTGTTTAAGTTTAGGGTCTTCTAGAGATGGGACACGAACACTAAGAAAAATCTTCCCACTCCAAACTAACCTTCTCATCAAAAGAAACAATTCAAAAATTTTTATTTTCTCAAAAATGGCTGTAACGATTTTGATTAAAATACCGTATATCAAATTTATTTATATGGCAAACAAAATATGCCAGGAATATACAACTTTCTGTGTGAGAAAAATGTTTAGTATTTTGAAGCTGAAAGGAATATCTCAGAAATGGTCAATTTCACAAAAAAATAAAAATAAGAAAAAAAAAACATATGACATAAATTGTGTTTTATCGTGCTCTGTAGTTTTTGAGTAGTAAGCTTTTGCCTGTCGCTTACGGTTTATCAGTTACGCAAAATAAACTAGAATAAAGAGGTCTTCAAAGGTTATTCCCAGAATATTCAAGAAATACATTTTATTTGCTGTATAGATATCTTCAGTATACGGTATTTTAATCAAAATCGTTAGAACCACGTTTGAGAAAATCTAAAATTTCGAAAAATTTTCCTTGTAAAAGGTAGTTTGGAGTTGGGAGGGGATTTTTCTTAAAATCTTCGTGTCGCACCCCTGGAAGATCCTAAATTTAAATACCAAATTTGGTATTTTACCGACTTTTCGCTTTTGAGTTATCATGTTCACAGATACACGGACACACAGACCTTTTTCTACAAATTTTTTTTTTCTTTCTCTATACGAACCATGTACATAGTGTATAGAGAAGATATTGTATTCCACCCAAAAATTCGATAGCGAGATTTCACCGCAAATACATGTTTTGAGACTTCCTGAATATAAAAAAGCATTTTTAGAAAACTGTCCGTATGTGTGTTTGTCTGTCTGTATGTGTGTGTGTGTGTGTTTGTGTGTGTATGTCTGTGGGCAGCAAAGCTCAAAAACGAAAAGGCCGTTAAAGCCGAAACGTGGTATTTAGTTTGGTATCTTCCAAGGATGCGACACGAAGATTTTCAAGAAAATCCCCCCTCCCCAAACTACCCTTTATATGGACAAATTTTTGAAAATTTTGATTTTCTTAAAAATGATTAACGATTTTGATTAAAATCTCGTATATTAAAGATACTTACCTGACAAATAAAATGTATATCTTGAATTTTCTGAGAATAGCCCCTGAAGAATACTTTATTCTGGACGAATTTTACGGAATTTTGCATAACTGCTAAACCGTAAGAGATGGGGGAAAACTTACTACACAGAAAATGTAGCTCCCGATAAAACACACAATTTATGTCATATACATTTTTTTTCGTGTAGTTGATCATTTTTAAAATATTCCTGGTTTTTCGTTTTAGCTTTGAAAAACTAATACCTTTCTAATACAGGAATTTCTTAACTCCTGTCCATACAAACAAGGGAACTTCAGTTACAAAGCAACCAGCTTTTGACTGTCATTTTAACCTATGGAACTACCTCATTTCGCTTCTACTTACAAGGAAGCAAGTAATAAGACTATCTCTGCCAATTAGCATGAAGTAAATAGAAGCATAAGCTTTTTAACTACAATTTGTTGCAGAGATGTAGAGAAAGTCATGTGAATGGAGCACATCAGATTTTTTTTTGAGACAGGGGATTCTAAAACATATAATTCCCATGAAATCGAATTTCTGGATGGAATGCAATACCTTCTCTATACCCTCTGTATAATCTATGCACATAGTACCCTTAGAGAAAGTAACAAAGTGAGCTCGAAGTTATATTCATAAAATTTAAATTCAATGTATATATTCGGTTTTCTTGTTTTCTTTGCTCGTTTTATTTTTTTAGTCTTAATATTTGTATTATCAATAATTTTTTTAATTATTAATATTGATTTTTTTTGTTGAAGAGGTTTAAGACATATTTTTGGTTATGATTATTTATCATATTTGTGACAGTGATGAGCTTGAAAACGATTAAAAGTACGAATTGCGGTAATAATGAATGTCATATTTGCGGAAAGCCGTTCTCCATATCCTCTCAAATAGTTATGAGAAACCATTAACAAGCTCCAGCTCCACACACACACATATATATATTACATAATTTTTTTGTTTTGATGAGATCTACATATTTTGTGTAGTAAGGTTTTGTCTATCTGTTACAGGTTACCAGTTATAAAAAAGTTATCCGGAGTTTTTCAGAGGCTATTTGCAGAAAATTCAAGGTATACATTTTATTTGCCAGCAAATGTCTTTAACATACGACATTTTAGTCAAACTCGTTGGTCGTTTTTTGAATAAGATCAACATTTTTGTAAGGGTAGTTTGTGGTAGGGAGATTTTCCTTAAAATATTCGCGCCGCATCCTTAAAAAATGCTAAACTTAAATGCCAAGTTTGGTATTTTACCGAATTTGCGGTTTTGAGTTATTGTGTTTATAGACGCACGATACATACATGGACATTTTTGGATACAGGGGCTCTAAACCGGTGTATTTCCGGTGAAATCTCAGTTTTGAATTTTTGGATGGAGTGCAATACCTTCTCTGCCTATGTAGAGAAAGTAAAATCAACAAACACACCGAAGTGGAGACATAATCAGGTACCAATCATAAAAGTATACCCCTAACACTCTGTCTGCACTGCGTTTGAGTAAAATTCCAAGAAATGAGGACAATCGATTTTTTTCTCCGATAGCCACCACCTATCTATCAAGTCGGGAATTGATTTGGCGCTCTGAAACTGACTGTCTGCCTGCAGTTAATTGCATTGTGCTAGCGACTGGCTCTGTGCGTCAGATCCACTGAAACTTACATTCTTCAAGATAATAACACTGCTTTGCAGTCACATTGCGTTTGTGAAGCATTGGTGAAAAAGTGAAGAGCTCCAAGTTCCTACACACATCTTGTATAAGGTGCGATGGCATAAATCTTTTCATGTAAAACTTAAACCAAAACTTTTAACATAAGTTAACATTTTGGATAAGAGCTATAATGAATTTTTCTGAAGCGAAAACACACATTTTAAATGTTTTTTTTTTTTTATATTTTTACTTTCTCTACACGAACTATGTAGTGTAGAGCAGGTATTGCTTTTCACTAAAATATTCGATACCAATATTTCACCAGAAATACACGTTTTAGGGTCCCTATATCTAAAAAAAGACCGCGCGTGTGTATGTGTGTGTATGTCCTTGTGCCCGTGTGTCAGTGTGTCACAGTGTGTTTAGCATCTTCCGCGGATGCGACACGAAGCTTTTGAGGAAAATTCCCCCACCCCAAACTACCCTTTACTTGGAAACATTTTCGAAAATTTTTATTTTTTTAAAAATAGCTGTAACGATTTTGATTACAATACCGTATATTAAATATATTTACACGACAAATAAAATCTACATCTTCAATTTTCAGGCAATAGCCTCTGAAGACCTTTATTTTGGATGATTTTTTCTGAATTTTTCATAACTAGTAAACCGTAGGGGATAGACAAAGCCTTACCTCACAAAATATGTAGAAAAATTGCATCTCGTTGAAGCACACAATTTATGTCAAATGCATTTTTACGTTGAGTTCACCATTTTTAGGATTTTTTTCGGCCATCTTAGGTTGGAACAGAGGAAGTCCACTGACAGCTAGGTTTGTAAATACCGACATAAATATATGGGTCACTGTTTATACAAATCGGAACACCTATGCACATCCAGACAGCGCAAAGGAGCGTAGTATTAAAAGCACTGCAAGCCTAAGGAGAAGTCAAGCTGAAGTAAAGTTCTGCGCTTTATCATAAGAAATGCCTCGAGTGTTTTCATCTTGCCGATTATTCACGACTGGGAGAAGCGACGGGAATCAATTGTCCTAAGAGATGAAAACACAAGTTGTATTTGATAAGACAATTCTGAGAAATAGACCATTAATCATTTATAATATATAGGAAGGGAGATTTTATCACATTATGATTGTAATAGTTACATTAGTTCTCAATTGGTAGATGATGCATTCGACCATGTTTTTTTTTTTTGTTTTTTTCTTCGCTGCCTACTGAATTGTGATATGGCCGACCGTGCCTACACCCAATGTACGAATATCGATAATAAGAACAAAAATAGGGAACAATTATTTTATTTCAGTTTTTAATAAGTAATACATAAAATGGAAGCAAACGTTATTTTATTTGAGATTATTGCACTCATCTCATACAAATAATGTTTATTTTCATTCCTTTTTTTTAACTAAATACATTATGAACTGGGTAAAACTAAAAATAAGCATTGTAACAGAATTAATTAAAGTACAATTGTGGAATTGACTGTTATTAAAAGTGAAAGTTGGCTGACGGGATTATCACCTTGTATCCAATAACCAAAACAGGAGATTAAACAAACGAAGTCAGGTGCGACAGGATTTCAAAGATGACCACGATTGGTTGAGATTGCCTAATCTCGGCCATTGCATTGGCGCTTTAATAGTTGAGCCAATTGTCAACAGAATGTATTAATTCAGTTCGATTCAGTTGCTGGTTTCTGGCCATTTCGTTTAAAATTGTTCGCCATGGTACACTGATCTTGGTAGGTAGGTCAAGGGGAGAGGCCTCTCATTACATTTGAATGCGCTAGCGCGTAGAGCGCCACCATTTATTGTGTTGTGTGTTCGCGTTCCTGAAAATCGCATGACCGTGAAATCTACATCCCGTTGCTGTGAAACCCTTCTGTAAGCTTTTGGTCAGTATGCGATGATAAAACTTTATTGAATTATTGCAATACTATTGTTTCTTCTGTCACATGGAATTTTGTATAGGTGCCTGGATTTTATATATTCCCTTTAGGAACCCAACTTTACTGCATATTTCATTGCAGAGGTGTACAAACCAACACTTTGTTAATCCGCCACATATACTGTACCTCATTAAAGTTTTAACCCTTAACTACTATGTCTGGTAGATATATAATGCTCATATTAACAGGTACTTTCAGGAATATTTGAAGTACTTTTACTTTCTCTAGCACGCATGTACAATGTATGTACATAGTGGATAGAGAAGGAATTAATTGTATTCCACTGAAAAATTCAATGTCGAGGTTTCACCAGAAGTGTATGTTTTGGGGTCCCCTGAGTCCGAAAAAAGCACTTCTTGAAAAAGATCCGTGTGTGTGTCTGTCTTGGTATTTAGATTTGGTATCTTCCAAAGATGCAACACGAAGATTTTCAAGAAAATCCCCCCTCCACAAACTACGCTTTACATGGAAACATTTTCCAAAGTTTTGATTTTCTCAAAAATGGCTCTAACGATTTGATTAAAATCCCGTATACTAAAGATGTTTACATCCCAAATAAATGTATAGGTATCTTGAATTTTTCGGGAATAGCCATGAAGACCTCTTTATCCGTGATGAATTTGGCTTAACTGCCACACCGTAAGAGACGGACAACACTTACTACACAAAAAATGTAGACCTCGTCAAAACACACAATTTATGTCCTTTACGTTTTTTTGTGGAGGTAACCGTTTCCTTGTTTTTGTTTTCAGTTGTAAAGTACTTATCTTTTCTCAGATAGGAAGTGTCCGTTTTTCTTTTTTTCTGCTCCTGGCCAAGCAAAGAAGCCATTTGCAATGTAATAAGAACACTCAGTTAATGTTTATATCGATTAACATGGTGTATAAAGAAGTTTGTTTGTAGAGAACAACAGAAAGAAATGTGAGTCTAACACATCAGGTTTGTTCTTTTTTTTTACTACTTGTAGCGAAATAAGGAAATACACTAAGCTAAAGCGATAGTTTTTAAAGCTGTCACTATGCGATGCATGGCCAAGAGTGAAACAAGAGAAACCAGACGACTTTCTGTTTGAGAAAAGCATAAATATTTTAAAATTGAGATCAATAACAAGAAATATATTGGATATAGTTGGCTCCCCAATAAACATAAATGATGAATTGTGCGCGTTGAGGAGGTCTATATTTTTGTTGTTGTTAGTTTTTGTCTATCTCTTCCGGCTAAGCAATTACGCAAAGGTCAATTAGAATAAATAACGGGGACTTCTGAGGCTGTTCCCGGGAAATTAAACAATTCGTTTGCTGTTTAACGGGCTTTTCTATTTTGAGTTATGCTACACACACAATCATTTTCTATGTTCTATGGTTAAATGCTACCCTCTATATTTTAAGGTAGCGGGTTCAAACCCAGCAGAATCCTTATCATGACTTCCTTCGAAAGGAAAGTAAAGCCTTTGGTCCCGTGCCGTACATTTATGGCACATAAAAGAAACCTCTGAAAAAGATTAAGCGGTCTTTCACACCCGATATGACGCTAAGAATCGAAGCACTTAAAGAGCGACCATAAGTAAAGTTCAATTTAATTTAATTTACACAGAGACACAGACATGCTGGCGGGCAGACGTAGGGATTTTTTTTTTTTTGGATTCGGGGGGGGGGGCTCAAAACATGTTTCCGATCAAATCTTGGTATCGAATTTTTGGATGGAATACAATGTCTCTCTTGTCTGTCATGAACATTGTACATACGTACTAGAGAATGTAAATATAGAGCTCAGTAAAGCACACATTTATGGCACATACTTTTTTGTATACAGTTAATCGATTCCGAGATATTCCTTGTTATTGGTTTCAATTTTAAACAACTTACACTTCTCTCAAGCAGGATGCCAACTTTCGTTTCATATCTCTTTTGTTTTATTCACAAACATAGAAAAGATAACCTAATTTCAATACTTCACATAGCGATCGGTTGTTATAAACATTTAACTATTGCTTTAGCCTACTATATTCCCTTGTTTCCCTTCTAGTTACAAGTAGTAGCGCAATTTCGGCTAATCTTTATCTCGATCTCGATTAGCATGATGTGATGAAATAATAATATTTTGTAGAGAAAAGTATGCGAGTTCTACACATCCGAATTTTTTTAGAAACCGCAGCAAAACCCATGCAACTGCAGTCAAAACTAACTCCGTCATCAGTATAGCGAGGCATTACACCGGTTAATTTGGCCCCTCCCGGCCTATGGTTTCGATCCACGGACTTCTGGGTTATGGGTTCAGTATGCTTCCACTCTCTGCTACCACTTATTGTGTTGATCTTTTGTGAAAGGTTTTTGTTATAAGGACGTGGACCTACTTATATCTTGTCAATAGCAAACTAATAAACGGAAGATTTAATAAAAAAAAGCCATTCCACTAATTTATTCACTTTCATGAATTTAATACACTGTTACTTGCTGTTACTTTGTAAAGAAATTATAAATACCTTGGCTACATTTTTTAACTTATTGTATGAGGATAAAAATGTTCCATCTTCAATTGTGTGATTATCACAGACAGCTGAGGAATTTAATGAAATATAGACTTACGGAAATATTGACTCTTAGTTTTGCACTGGCAAATTTACCTCCAGTCTGTCTGGCTAACAACCACATTTCTCTATCCACCAATCTGGCTCTCCTCAAGCGATGCAATCTGGAACTGTTTGATTCGAAGGGGTGAGCTGACGCCAACCCCAGGAGAGGACTTCTCCTTCCAACCCTAAAGCAGGACGTATCAAGTCCACACACACAACGCTACCTGGCGACACCAACCCCAACTCCTTCAAATCTTGTGCCAAGCAGGGAAGGGACTTACGAGTAGCAGGCGAAAATCCATTACATTTACTTTTAGGAAGAGGTATGAAAACGGCTCACCAGTTATGCAAATCTCATCCAGAATGACGAGGTCTTCAGAGGCTACTCTCAGAAAATTCAAAATATAAAGTTTACTTGTCTTATAAATACGTTTAATATACGGTATTTCAATCGAAATCGTTAGAAATTTGTTTTGAAATGGCCTGTTATTGGTTCTCAGCGTCCCATTCTGTATTGGGCGTGAAAGATCGCTTAATTTTGCTCAGAGGCCTCTCTTAACAGGCTTGAGGTTCTTTTACGTGCCGTAAATCTACGACACAGGACTCACAGCTTTACTTCCCTTCCGAAGGAAGCCATGCTAAGGATTTTTACGCCCGAAAAAAGCCATCGTCCTCCGCCGGGTTTGAACCCACGACCTTGGGTATATGAAGTTAGCATGGTAACCATTACACCACGGAGGGCGACAAATTTGTTTTGAGAAAAACTCAATTTTCAAAAAATGTTCATATGGAAAGTAGTTTGGCACGCACGCACACACACACACACACACACACACACACACACACACACACGGACAGCGTTCTAAAAATGCTTCTTTTGAATTCAGACGGACCCAAAATATGTATTTCCGTGAAATCTCGGTATCGAATGTTTGGGTGCATTACAATACTTTCTGTATACACTTTGTACATAGTACGTATAGAGAAAACAAAAATGTATACGACATAAATTGTTTGCCTTAATGAGTGCTGTATTTTAGTTTAGTAAGTGTTTGTGTATCTCTTAAAGCTTACCAGTTATTTAAAATTGAGAAAAAGTCAACCAGAATGAAGAGTTCTTTAGAAGATATTCCCAGAACATTCAAGATATACATTTCGTTTGTCTGAACATATTTTAAATATATGGTATTTTAATCAAAATCGTTAGAGTCATTTCAGAAAATATACATTTTCGAAAAATGTTCCATGTAAAGTGTATTTGAGAGTGGGGAGATTTTCTTGAAACATTGCGTGTCGCATCCTTGAAAAATACTGAACTTAAATACCAAGTTTGGTATTTAGTGGACTTTTGGTTATTGAGCTATGCTGCACACACACATACACATACACACAGGACATTTTTATAAAAATGCTTTTTTCTACGAGGTCTCAAAACATATATTTCTGGTTAAATCTCAGAATCGAATTTTTGAGTGGAATACAATAAATTCTGTATCTACTATGTACGTTATACTTACATGCTAGAGAAAGTAAAAAGAAAGCGAATTTATTGTAGGGAGATATGCGAAGCTTGGGAAACAAAAATAGTTCAAATTATAAAATGTTGCTTTAAAAACGAAGTTCACAAAGGTGGTGTTTTTGTTCAACAAATATATTATATACTCTTACTCACTAATGGTATTGACGCGTAGGCATTACTGTAGTTTTTAAATATTTTAAATAGGATCACAAACACAGAGGTACAAACGTTCTGCGTAACAAAGTATTTGTAAAGTAATGAATGCAGCCAAACGGAAGTTTATACTTTCTCTTTGGTTGGTACGTGCTGGTATACTTGAGATTACTTATCATTGATTTAACGAGAAAGGTTCTCGTATGATTAAGCCATTAAAATTAAAGGAATTTATTGTGTTAGTGAATAGAAAATTAAAAGTAAAATGGCAGGTGCAGCATACGCAAATGTATATACATGCCAATATTGCATAATTCAGTAATAGTGTTTGTTATTAAAGAAGAAGAGAGGTATAATATGTGTTTAATGTCCCACTAGCTGAATCACATTAACCTGAGAGGCATCGCAACAAAAGACGTGACAACACTGTCCTTGCGACCATTAGACACCCTGAAAGTGGCGGAATGAAGAAAGGACGTATGGTATGAACACAGTTAACTTTATGTACCGTGTGATCCGAATGCCGATCCCGGTGGCCGCGCTCGCTAAAGTGTCTCACTTTGGCGCTTCGTGGTGCATAGGATCGTGGGTTCGAGTCCCGCCTTGGGCATGGGTGTTTCTATGTTTGTAAATGTGTCTATGTTTGTGAATGTATATGTAAAAAGAAAACTTTAAGAATAATAAGGTCTATTAGGGAAATATAGGAAACTGGAAAAAATGGAGAAAAGAGGAATACAGGGCCGGAGTCCTGACAAGCCTCCAGAACTGAATTTATCTTTATTACAAAAAAAGAAGAAGAAGAAAAAAAAAAGCGTCCAAACCGGTTGCGCGGTGTTTTAGCCTGTCCGCACCCTCGTTACTCGTTGCTGTCTGTCGCTAACCTAAAAAGGCGCGGATGAAAACATGCAACATTTTAAAACTACTTTTAAAGGCTTTACTTACCAATGCTATTAAAGGGGAAGCTGAAACTGGCCACTCTTATTATCCATACATTTTTGACACCTCTCACTCGCGGTACTTCACGTTGAGAAATGCTGGCAATTTCTTGGCGGATATTTTGTTTTGATTCTTCCAGGGTGTGTGGGTTTGTATCTTTAAGAGATAGAAATCGCAGGGGGTTGGGTCGGGGGACCGAGGCGCCCACAAGTGTCTTCCAGTAATTCTGTCCTAAAACACACTTTTAATTGCGGTGGATTGACTGTATGAGCCGCTGCAGAGTCTTGTTGAAAAAAGGCGAAATCAAGCTCCCTGTCTGTTAATTCTTTAAAAAGGGTGGGAGGTATTTATTCACGCATTTATGGGCGTCAGCTGTTGACTCATAAAAATATTGGGCCTATAACTGTTGCTCCGCACCGTACACCAAGGTTTTCGTCAAGAAGGGGTATTTCATGAGCACGATTATTTTGTGTACTCGCATATCTATGAAGGTGGAACCAAGCCTCATCCCTGAAAACTATTAAATGTGCGTGAATTTCGCCATTATATACACTGTTGAGGGTCCACTCAAAATGTGTTAACATATCCTAATCTGTGCAGTAGAAAACAAATATTGAGCCATAATACATTTTGTGACTAAGTCAGGACAAAATAATAAAGCACACTGGTAATAACTTAACCATACGTTGTCATTGCAGAGAAAAACAAGTCGGTATTTGTGAGCTTATACTGACAAACGTTTTAAATGGGGGCATAAGTCGGGAAACGTATGTTTCCGCGCTATATGTAAACCACCACCACCGTGTGTCTGCTGGTCAACGAGCCGGGCGAGGTCTCAATCTTAGAAGACAGAGCACACATATGCCACAGGAACTATACACACGTTAGAACTTTGGCACTCACCTACGATAGGTCTACGATGCGAAGTCATCTTGTGAATTAAAATCATGAAATAATGAAATAACTGCACTGCCATTTGAGATCTTGTAAGGCATGTATTTTACATGCACTTTATTTTTCCTCTTTATAGTTTCAGTAGTTCGGAATACGATATATTGGCATGATATCAAATACGAGGATATAAAATGATAAAGATTTACATTTTTTCGGACATCATCATTGTTTACTCTTGACAATGGGTGGAACAGTAAAGAATGAACGATGCACCGTACTCTGTTCTGCGCTATTCCATTGAAATAAGGTACTTGCTTTAAACTACTGTGTTTTTGCTTCCCTCTATATCTGTGCTTTCTATTTAATGGTGTCATTATAGACCTTTCCTTTTGTTTCTTTTTTATCCTTAACACTACTGGTTTTAAACATCTGGTAGCTTCGGCTGTTTCATTGTTTCCCTTAAAAACACTCATTTTACTTGAATAACTTAACGCATTCATTAGTTTACGTTTTTTCTTAGTTTAGAAGCATTTCGTCTCTCCAAGTTCCTCCTTCCATAACTATAAATATTAATGTAAAAGACAAAATAAATAACGTACATTAACACTTCACAGTATTCCACATGATATAAACACTTCCTTACAAACTTATGTTAACTTTTACTATAGCCCGCTATCCACTTGGTGCCTGGTGACTCATCTGAATGGATAGATGACTATTTATTGTTATAGGCAATTGGTGTAGAAGTTACAGGACTCAGGCTTGTTTTGAAAACTTACTGTAATCCATGTCAACATCTTCTTGGCCCGCCTGGGTAGTGTGGTGGTAGCGTATCTGCCTCAAATTCAACAGGTTGCGAATTCAAATCTCGCACTGCGTGAATTACTGAGATAAGTTTTTCGGGGGTTTCCCTTATTCTGAGAAGACGAATCTCGAGTAACTTAGGCTCCATGGACCCCGAGATCATTTCAGCATCATTTTACCAATTTCATTCCTCGTCCGATATGACCAACTAGGTTAAAGGACGTTAAGACTTAAGAAAAAGTTTTCTTTCGCTTGGCTTACATTTTAAACTCATTAACAAAATACTTTCTAGTTTTCTGACTTTTCCTCTGCATAGGTATATCTTATTAAATAAAAATAATTCAAACTAGCCCTATATCACCACTCTAGTTTACTCTAGCTAAAAAAAAATATTTTTGCGTTGTGACCTGTAGTTTATTTGTTATTGTGTGACTGACAACCATAGAACCAAGACATATCGTGCTTTTACTGAAATACACGTTTTCTTTAGAAATTTGGACCCAAAGAAATTTAAAACGATCTAAAATAATGCAATCTGATAAAACTGCAACTGTTAATGTAATCAAAGCGGAAATTTATAACAAACGAACATTTATACCATATTATTAGCAAGTTGGCGAGAGCGCAAGAGGAAAAGGACGAAGCTAATGACAATATGTATGCGGTAGACAGAGTCAGAGATAACCCATTTAATTTTGAGGCTGAGACAGGCTATAATTATGTTGGTTTTAAGTTGTTTTTGTATCTATTTAAGGGGACCCAGAAAGCCCTATACTTACAATGCTAAATTTACTTAAGTTCAGATAGGATTTTCCTAGACTACCACTCCACGGGCCTGATTCTTTTACTGTTATGCATGTATGTGTAACATTTTAGCACAAGAGTTTTAAGCTTTCATATGAGATATTAAGTTTTATTAAGAGGACTGTTTTTCAAATCAAAGTTTTTAACGTTATGTCATATAAAATCATAATCTGATAACTATTTTTCAAAATCCTGTGTTAAAATGTGCATTTGTATGTTATAAATAGACCGATGACATTTCAGCTGTATAGCTTTGAACATGACAATTAAACTTACGGGAACCGAATGTTCCAAGTTTCGGTACAGTCCTGCGCCATAAAAAGGGTTGTCCGTTGAAACAAGTAAACCAATTAACAGGATAATATTTCCTTATGAGAACTTGGTTAGCCAACAAGCTCATAAACATACCTATACCCCTTGAGAAAGCGGATTTCCAAAAGTTTATAAGAAACAACATTCGGCTAAGAACCATATTCTGATCAAATATATATTTTAAAAGAACTTTAAAACCCTTAGAATAGAGATTATTTTTGCGCCATTTTGAAGAGAAAACTTCATTGTTTTATCCAACAAAAAAGTAAAAAATTTGATGTATTCCATTCACATGACTTTCTCTACAACTCTGCAATAAATTATTGTTAGTAAGCTTATGCTTCTATTTACTTCCTGCTAATCGAGAAAAAATTAGCAGAAATAATCTTATTACTTGCTTCCTTGTAAGTAAAAGCGAAATAAGGAAGTATCATAGGTTAAAGTGATGGTCAAAAGCTGGTTGCTATGTGACTGAAGTTTCTTTGTTTGTATGGACACGAGTTCACAAAGTCCTGTATGAGAAAAATGTGTTTTTTGTAGCTGAAACCAAAAACAAGGAATATCTCAAAAACAATCAACTCCATGAAAAGTATGTATATAACATAAATTGTGTGTTTTAAAGTGCTCTACATTTGTTGTCTGATAGGTTTTTGGCCATCTCTTACGGTTTAGCAGTTATGCAAAATTCCGTAAAATTGACCCAGAGTAAAGTAGTCTTCATAGGTATTCCCAGAAAATTCAAAATATACATTTTATTTGTCAGGTAAATATCGTTAATATATGATATTTTAATCAAAATCGTTAGAGCCATTTTTTAGAAAATCAAAATTTTCGAAAAAAGTTCCATGTAAAGGGTAGTTTGGGGTGGGGGATTTTTATCAAAATCTTTATGTCGCATCCCTGGAAGTTTGGTATTTTACTGACTTTTCGTTTTTGAGTAATGGTGTTCACAGTCACACGGACACACGGACACGCGGACCTTTTTCTGAAAATACATTTTTTGGATACAGGGGACCCTAAAACGCATATTTCCGGTGAAATCTCGGTATCGAATTTGTTGGTGGTGTGCAATATCTTCTTTATACACTATGTACATAGTGCGTATAGAGAAAGTAAAAATTATAATTTTCAAGATGTTTTCGATTCCGGGGTCCCTTAAAACAATGGCTCAACGTGGCATAAGTGCCTGCAAATGCACTCTGTTGAAGATTTCTTCAAATACCCAGCATCTCCACAAAAAGCGAAAAGAATGACAACCCTGGTATTCAACAGCTGGAAAAGTACGCCACTGACACAAAGGCTAACACACCCCTCACTATGTGAAAGATTCATGCCACAGAATAACCATGACACTTTGCGAAGTCACTGATAGTGCAAAACTTCAGTACCCTCATTCTCACATAACCGCCGTTGTTAATACGAGGGTCATCAGAAAGTAACAAACGATTTGCCATAACTAAAGAATAATGAAAGTTATCAACACAAAACATTATTTACAATGTTGTATTATACTCTATTTTTCAACGTAATCGTATTGCTATCAAGGTGTGGTACCGGTTTTTCAGTGCAGATGTTATACTCCTCCAGCGCTAAATATATGTGCGAAGTTGTCACTGTTATTTTGAGGTCTTCATTGGTTGTGAAATATTTTCCACCGTAAAAGTCAGATGCGGTGTCCAAAGTGAAACACCGGCTTTTCTTAATATTTACTTTCAACTCCTCCATAACGATTGATGAACTTCCACTCCGTTCTTTATCGTACTCACTGCTTCTTCCTTGATTACTCGTAAATTATGCGCCATTTTCTCACTGAAGATTCGTTCATTGCATTATCACTATATACTTGTGTTATTTGCCTACAAAATTCGACTGGCCGAACATTTTGTACAATCAAAAAACGAATGGCGGTAGAAAACTATAACATCGGCTTTGAAAAACTGGTACCACGTGACAGTGGATATCTTGACAGAATGGATATTACGTTGAGAAGTAGAGTAAGGTACTGTTACTTTGCAAATAAAGTTTTGTGCTGATATCTTTCGTTACCCTTTAGTTATGTCAAATCGTCTGTCACTTTCTGGATGGCTCTCGTATAAGACAGTGGCTCTCCAATCGGAGCAGTTCGAGACAGCAGGTAGCCCCAATAAGACACAGACATGATCACTACAACTCATGATGTAAGTTACATACTACAAAGGGAATATTTATGACCTATTCTTAATAAAGTCTGCAAACTGCTTATAGATCCTTAAAAATATGTAAATAAGGAACTATCATAAATGTATTTTATGATAATGTTAAGGATCAGCAGCACTGCTGAGGATAAAAACAGTCATATCTTTCTTCAGTTAAAGTCACAGTGCACGGTATGGTAGCACACCAATACTTTTACAAGAAATCCTACCAAAGTCATGTATAGAATTAACATCTCCACTACCATTTAGATTCTGTCCCGGGCGTGGCAAGGTCAGTACTATACCACCAACATAACTCTGCACGCCTGAGAGGGGACATTTGATGCTAGCAGTCAGCAAGAGGAGTGAGATTGGCAGGAGGGATAGTATACAATCAGTGTATGCCTAAAATTGTCAACTTCGCCCTATCTTATTTTAATGGTTCCACGCCTGATTCATAACCGCCTCAGTGTCAGTGTTGTCTTCATCGCTGCACAACCCCCCGAAGTTCGATTACGCCCTCTTCATGCAGTTATAGTATTTTTTCCCATTAGAAACAGCCTTGAATTTTCTCATTTCTTAACACTGCGAGCTATGATTTTTACAAATTTCCGGAGAGTTTCCCTATTAAAGGACAATTTGCTCCATAGCTTTGGCAAGTATTTTATTTAAAGTGGACACTGTATGCATTGAATTGATTATATTCCATAAAGCAATCGAGCGTTACCTTTGTAGAACTTATGCTCTTCTTTTCTGGTGTTGTTAACTTGTCCCTGCAGCTTCGGTCTTTATGCTCTCTTACCTTGTCTGTGTCGCCCTCCGTGGTGTAATGGTTACCATGCTAACTTCATATACCCAAGGTTGTGGGTTCAAACCCGGTGGAGGAGATGGACTTTTTCGGGTGTAAAAAGCCTGATAGAGAGGCCTCTGAGCAAAATTAAGCGGTCTTTCACGCACAGTATAGAATGGGACGCTGAGAACCACAGCAGCTAAAGAGCGACCATAAATAAAACTCCATTTTTTTACCTTATCTGCGCAATTGTCCACTTAAAAATACCAGTGGCTGCTGCAGGCTGCTAAGAAGGTAGCTCTGTCCAATGACAGATTTAATGAATCAAGCTCTTTTTTCTTCATTAAAATATTTAAGTATATTGTATATGATGTTTGTACCCTCGCTATGAATTAATTTATTAGTCACTCGCTGCATGGCTGCAATATTAAAGGACATGAAGGAAAAAAGAAAAGGGCACGTTACAAAATATAACTTTCGAAGCAATTTTTAATGCAGCACATTTAAAACAGCTGCAGGAACCTTCGAGTAACAACTTGCACTCGGTAACTGGCCGTACCGAGCACAGTAATCATTGCTCATTGAAGAATGCTCATCCCAAAGATCCCTAGCTAAGGAGGGGATGGCAGGTTGTATGTCTCACATGTGCAGAGTTGTGTTGGTGGCGTATTACCTAATGTCACTCCGTTGTAAGCAGGTGCCCTATGTTAGTATCATCAACGGTTTGCATTGCTGGTATCTGATGCAATTGACCACCATCACCGCTTAATGCACTGTAAAGGTAACGATGTAAATCCCCTTCGATGATCGTTAACGAGAAGTGGCGAAGGTAAATCCAACTCTTGATGCGCTCCCACAGGAAATAATCCGATGACTTTATAGGCTATTCAATTACACCACCACGGCCTACCAATACGATGCATTAGAATTATCTCTGATCGCAAGTGTAATATAAGGCGGTGGGCCATCCTATTGAAGCCATATCTTACCGAATTTTAATGGCGCATTTCTAAGAATTTCCACATGTCTCTTGAAGAAAAGGGAAAAGAAAAAGAAAGAAAAAAAAAACGCCCTTCACGTGAGGCCAAAGAAAATAATGTACCCATTATATGGCTGCGGAAACATTGCCACAGACTGATACCGGATGATCCGAAGACCACGGGGCGCTTAGTACAACAGTAGGTAAACAGATGCGAGACAATTCAGCGCATGCTGTGGTGGTATTCCCTTTCAGAGGAAAAGGGGCGCTTTCAAAGATTATTCCAAATGTTAGTTTCTTGGTTGTCATTAGCCCTCAAAAGCTGGAGAGAGAGAGAGAGAGAGAGAGAGAGAAAGAGAGAGAGAAAGACAGAAAGAAGGTAGACAGAGTGCACTGGTTGAGATTTGTGCCGTGATGCGACACATGATGGCAACCGCTCTTGTTGTATTGTCAGTTTGAAACAGGCGAGATTATTCTCCGTGGCTTAGGCGGAAGTGTCTGAGATGCTTACTCCGGTTCGATTTCCTTTTAACCTTCCACCTGCCTTGAATTTATTCAGGTCGGTAGGTACATTTTCCCAGGACGGCCTCCACATTTTGAACGCTTCCGATGTTAATGTGGAGTGCGCCTGGATCCCTGGACACGTTGGCTTACCGGGCAATGAATTGGCGGATTTGGCGGCTAAATCGGCAGTCACAACGCCCAGTGTTCATGTTACCAGTGCAGCAGCGGAAGATTGTAGGGTTGTGCGGAGAGCGGTGTATTCAGGCTGGTATGCGGAGTGGTCGTCTCTCCGCGGTAACAAGCTTCGGCAAGTAAAAGACCTCCCTATAACCTGGGCAACCTCCTCATGTCCTTCTCGTCGGGAGGAGGTACAGTTAGCCCGATTGCGAATTGGCCACTGCTTTTTTATTCATAGCCACCTTTTTACTAGAGATCCTGACCCTGTCTGTCCTCTCTGTGGAGCAGCACTGACAGTGGCACATGTGCTGGTAGTGTGTGCTGCTCTAGCGGCTGTTCGCACGACTCTCCAGCTGCCGGCCTCCCTCGTGGAGGTTCTTGGTGATGACCCCGGTACAGTTAAGAAAGTTTTTAAATTTTTATCAACAATTACTTTTTACGGTCAGGATCTAGTTCGTTTTATTATTTCATGCTCCTCCGCTTTTAATTTTTCATACTTTTATCCCTTTTTAGTCTTATTGTTTACCGTTGTTCATGGGTTTTTTTAAAAATGTTTTAGCAATGGACAATTTTTAAATATATTTTAGCAATGGGCAGTTTTTAAAAATGTTTTAGCAATGGACAGTTTTTACCGTCTCTTTTATGTTCAATTCTAGCTTGCAGTTTATCCGTAGTTAATTTTAACCCATTCTTGAATTTGGTCATGTGTCCTTTTTAGTTTTCTAAGGGCTCTGATAACCTAGTAACCCCAATCATCATTACGGGTATATTTTGGAGGAATTATTCATCTGCTCCTCATTTTCGTCATTTCTTTTCCATTCATCTCTCAGGGTTGCAGGGTTAGGTACGATCACGGACTCTTGATTAATACGGTAGTTATCACCAGCTAGATGCGCAGTAAACTTCCGTGCTGGTGAAGCGGTCGCTCGTTGTTCTCTTTACAATGACAGTGTCTATGAGGATTTTGATTGTTCAAGCTTCTTGTGAGTGTTGTACGTGATGGATTCAGTTATGTAGAAGGAATGATTGTTTCTCTTCAGATAATTTCCGCATTCGTTCCATACATTTTGACGAGGAAGATTATGAACGAGATTTAAAAGCGGAACTCTTCAAACTTGCTCCTAAAAAGATTAAAAAGCATTGCTATACCAGATCTAAATTTAAGGTTGTCTAATGACTTGTATCAGAAAGTTAACAGTTCTAAGAAAAGAAGACAAAACGGCTTCTAAGCAGAGATACAAGACAATAGTAAATGCTGTGTTAGAAGAAACAAACAGCACTTCTAAAGTAAATATAGTAAATATCTCCGAAAATCCTGTTACCTCTCCCTCGTCATTTAACACAGCACCTACAAGTACAGGGAACATTAAATCTGAAGTTGAATCACTTAGAAGTCACAATTTAAGATTACAGAAGAAAGTAACACGTTTAGAAAATGAATTGCAAAAAGTAAAATCCGAAATGTATAGTTAAGAAGCGTTGACCGTCCATTCCAGCATGTTCTCATTTTGCCAGCAGCAAGATATAAAAATTGGGACTCTAATGACATTTCAAAGGAAATTATTTTGAGATGCGTGTCTAAGAAGGCACATAATTATGTGAGAGAATGTGTTAAATGTCCTCTACCAAGTTCTATAACCATCAAAAGACGCTTGGCCCAGTTTATCATATCACAGGAATCATTAAATTAAATGTGTACCTATTACAACAGAAGGCAAGTTCTGTCAGTGAGTACGAGAAGGGCCTTGTTCTGAGCTTTGATGATATGAAAGTGAAATTCAATTTTTCATATGACAACACAGAAGACGCAAGATGCGGTCTGCAGCTTAGCAGGAAATTGGAAATCACTAATATACTACACTTTTCATAAGACAGTAACAAAAGAATTACTGCAGACATTGTTCAAATGGTCAAAAGGCAGGTTTCAAAATCCGTTCCTTAGTTTGTGATATGGGAGGATCAAATAGGAAGTTACTCTCTAACCTTGGAATTATAAGAAAGAAATCCTACATCTCGCATCCTGCTATAGAAGCTGAAAATCGCCGCTTACGGGCTTTCTACGACATTCCTCGCGTGTTGAAATTATTCAGAAACCATTTATTGGTAGAAGGATTAGTTTTACATAATGGTAAGGAAGTTACAAAAGAGGTTTCTGAAAAGCACGTTTATGCTAAAAAATGCTATCAACCTACGCTACAATCTCATGTTACTTGCAGGCACTGAAAGTCAAAAAGTTCGTCCTGCTATTTATTAGGTTGAAGAATATGAACAATAGCAAATCAGAAAAACGGAAAATACTCGGAAACAAACGCACTGAAAATGAGAAAAGTGTGCTCAACTGAATAAATAATTGCATATGTACACGAAGCAGGAAACACTACGTCGTGTAATATATCTTATTGTATACCTACTGTTTTTCCGCAATACTTACTAATGTGTTGAGTTATTTATTAATGTAGCTTTAAACTCTGTTAGGATGCAGTTATCAAACAGAACAATTCCAGCAAGATACCTAAAGGACTGGGAGCAACATTTAGCGAGCGTGGGGTATAGGGGCATATGGTGAGGCTTTAAATGCAATATTTCAAACAATTGCTCCTTTAACTTAAATAATTTAAATCTAATGGTTAGAGCTGAACAAGTTATCTGTTTTATTTGCGATTTTATAGGGAAAATCCGAATGTGTATCTTTATAAGAGCAGCATAGCTTTTAATTTGTTAACAATGACCACAGCAGTAAGCACGCCATGGCTGAGCATATACACCAGATGACGTCACGGCCAGCGTGTGCGAGAGAGAAACATGCACGTGATACCTACCGTATACTCAACTTACCGTGGGTACGATGAATGGTGATGCGCAACATACGTCGTGGATGTGATTTAAGGAGAGGGAACTTCTGCCCGAAACTGTGCTAAGGATTAGGTTGGTATCGACGTAGCGGCCAGGGATGCTCAATGTGAAGACTTTTTTTTTTCCTTTTTTAAAAACTACAGTTCCGGAGACTTGTCGGGACTCCGGTGCTATATTCCTTTTTCCCCTTTTACCCATTTTTCTTTGCTTGCCGTTTTATTTTAACCCACAAATACATATGCACATTTACAAACACACAAACACCTATGCCCAAGGTGGGACTCGAAACCACGATACGTTGTAGCGAAAGCGGCTACGGGGACCGGCTCGTTTGCATCTTGTAGCCATTTGTACTTACCATTTCATCCCTTTCTGGAGGTTTACAAAATGCAACAAGCACAGGCACAAATTCTTTCTTAATACAAATCCAGGAAATATCTTATTAATATCTCATATTTCCAGTACGTGAAATCTTTGACAGAATTACAAATTAAACAAAGTAAAACTATCATTAATCCTCTCTAAGAATGCTGAAAATGTCTGTCATTCTTTGACATAATACCAATAAACCAAAATAACCGACAGTAATGATGCAATATGGGAACACTTCTATGTGATCACACAAGTTAAAATTAAATGCCCAAATGCATTTTACTTAAGTGTAACCATACGACCATAGCTCCAGCAAATTTTAAAGATAAAATCTGAATGTACTTACTGCGCTTCTCGGAGTGGGCTTGCAGGAACGCCGTGATGACGTCATTCTGTTTATCACGACGTGAAATGAAAGCGTCGCGACGTTTCAGCTGCCTCACCAATAGAGAGCCTGCATGCTGCACATCCGCTCGCAGTGACGCCACCAGAGATCTCAGCTCAGATACGCCTGCAACCAGTTTATTTCATCAGTGTTTCTCTATCATAATATAAACAAAGATATTCAATGCCGAATTCAGAAATCGGCCTGCAATTCATTTTGCATTGTTAAAACTTCAGTTTATCTGCAGATATCATAAAAATAGGTCATATTGAAACCATAGCTATTGAACAGTTACCTTTGTTTTATACGGTGTGCAATTTCATGTTTTTTCGCCTCCAAACCGTACGCCGAATTCAATTTTTCCGTTACGTTATTTCTTCTACTCCAATACCAACATATGAATATATAATGATAAATTTAATAGAAGAATAATTTTTCATGAGAATATACTTTGAAAGCGATGACTCTGATGATACATGGAATACCGGTGGAATCCGGAGAAATCCCGCCGCGCACCATATATACCACATACCTGGAATAGAATCCGAACTGCTTGTGAGAGATGAGTGGTCTAACCATCGGGCCACGGCGCGGTCACTTCGTGAGAATTGTTTTCCATATTGCAATATTTCTGCTTTAGAAGCTCACGAGCCTTCTTTGAAACGTCATCCATGAGACGTTTAATATTCTCATCAATGTTTAATCAATAACTTACCTGTTTGCCCCAAATGAGTATGAAGAACATAAGCACTAGTATGCAGTGCAACCTTTATCCAATACATAAAACATTTCAACTCGTATGAAGCAAACTATTGTACCTGACAGTAAAAAGGCGATTGTGCTCAGGACTCGTTTCGATCTTGTGAATAACAACCTAATGCTGCTCGGAGGAGACGTGCTAAAAGGCCAAGAGCCTCCATCCGAGGATTTTTGTTGTCCTATAATATATCCATTGACAATTCGCCTGACATATACAATAATTGATGTACTACTTTATGCTGATTTTTGTGCTCTCTCGTTTTTTGGCCTATAAACCAGAAAATACAACAATTAGCAAAATTGTGCTTAAATGGGTAATAAATGAAAATGTTTTGCAATTTATAGCTCTTTTTCAAATGAGAATGCTGAAAGTAAAATGAAAACATTTTTATGGAATGTTTTCCCAAGTGCAACAAAATGTTGAACCTCGCTTTGAATAAAATGCAAAACCAATTTCTTTTTTCCGTCTCAAGAGTTTGGTAAAATGTTTATCTGTGCCATCGCTGACAGAGTAATGTCAATAGATTGGTAAGAAGCAAGAGAAACTGAAAGAAGTCCCTTTTTCGAACTGTAAATATTTTTAAGTTTTTTTAGACAAATGGATATTTATATCCAAGCTGGTGCAAATCATGCAGACTGCTTGCAAATACTTTTGACCTTTAAACTTAAATATCCAGATCGTTCAGATTTTACTAGCGTAATATTTGGGAATATTAGCACTGATGCTGAAACATACACTGGTATGCAAAATCTAAGGACGAGATGAATAAATTAACGTAACAAAGAACTACTTGACGGAAATGAATGAAAGTGCGGAAACTTATTACCAAAGGTCTCTCACACGTACACAGAAAGCTGGACGGCACATGGCATGAGTGTGGCGAGAAAATAGCGCCAAATGCGTCTGGTCCCGCAGTGAATCAGCGAGACGTTACGGCGTAGTGTGATGGTGTTCTTGTTTCCAACATGACTTCACACTAAGAAGAATCATCGAGAAAGTGAGACGAGTGTTGCCTAGCAGTTGGGTATTGCTCACAGCATTGTTTCAAGTGCATGGGGCTCTTCCAAATCACAGAGAGGTGGCGGTCGACCAGGTTAACTACAGCAGCAGATAACACTACGCTATGCAAACGGCAAGAAGGGGTCCACGTTAAATAGAGGATACAATTGCAACCTCATTTAACAAAACTCGCAATCGCACTTTACACAGAGGCACGGCGACTGCGTAGAGTGGTTTCTTTGCTCGACGCCTGTACGTTGTGTTCCATTGACCACCGCACATCGGCGGCACTGCTTTAGGTAGTCCCAAGTGCATCAGAATTGGGCAAACGCGGTGGGGTCGCGGCTCTTCTCGGATGAGAGCAGATACAATCTGAATACGAATTCTTGACATACCCTCATCTGCGAGAGGTTTTGGTGGTCCGGGTGTTATGGTGTGGAGGTATAATGTTGCATGGGCATACCGACCGCCAAATCTTTGATCGCGGTACTTCATTTAAAATTATGATGAGACTGTACTCCTTCCGCACGCGAGTCTTGTCAGGTTATGGATGACAATGCGCGATCGCATCGAGCAGTGCAGGTGGAAGATATCTTGGAACAAGAGGATATTCGGCGAATGGACTAACCCAGTCCGTTCCTCCTATTTTAAATCCCATCGAACATTGTGGGGTGCTTTGCGGAGACGGATTGTAGCACGTCCATATGCACCAACGACCATCCAACAGTTGTCAACTCGCCCTATCACAAGAACTCCTTACTAAGGTGGCCAGCATGGAAAAACGATGCAGAACACATGTTGCTGTCCGTAGTAAAGTAAATGTAGAAGACCATCATATAACATAATGACTTTAGTGCAGCTTATTTTCTAAGAATAACAGTGTCATTTCTGTTTGTCTCATTGCATATTTCATTTAGTTACCGTTCTGTATATGTTTCGAGTTTCATCGATCTCCTACTGAGCAGTGGCACTGCAAGCAACTTTTATTTTCGTCTTTTGTTTTGCTCACCGGTATATTTTAGTAAATACAATTCAATGAAAATAGGAATGATAGAACAAAATAATGAAGTATGTTTTGTAGTTTGATGCAATTTACATGATTTGAAACAAAGTTGTGTATTTTATTTACACTATTCTGGTTTTGCGTTATAATTTCTTTCTATTTCTCCGTTATGCATTAGTCTGTGTCAATTTCGCTTTTTCTTTATTGGTTTAATCTACATTCAATTTTTAAAAGTGTGCAATTTATTTTATGCATTTTTATTTCACTATTAACAAATTACAAATTAAATTTTAATCTTACATTAATTCTGTTTTAAAAGTATTAATGATATTTTATTTTACCGGTTTGTGGAGATGATAAATTTCAAATGTATAAATGCAAACAAAAGGTGTTATGTGATCCATTCGATAATCTTCCCTGCAACTTCTTTAAGTACATCGTGATAAAGGAGCTAAAAAGAGCAGATATGGTTGTACCCGTTCCTCCTAAGTAGAAGGAGAGTAAAGTAATGCAGTACAGACAAATACTATTTTTAAAAACTGATCACTGAGTAAAACAATTTAGAGTTTTTGTCTTACCACGGCTAGGAGTAAATCAAAAGAGGGATAAAACGGAAAATGTCATCTTGTATGAAAACAGTTTAAAGAAATATAATAAGGAATATCTTGGAAACGGTTAACTCCACAAAAAAAACAAAAAAAAAAAATGTTCATGTCCCAAAAGATATATTTTAACGAGATCTGCATTGTTTGGGTAATACGTTTTTGTCTACCTCTTCGGTCTACCAGTTAGGGAAAGTACATCTAGAATGAAGAGGTCTTCAGAGATCCGAGAAAGCTTAAGATATAAATGTTATTTGTCATGTAAATATCTTTAATATGTAGTACTTTAATCGAAATCTTTAGAGCCATTTTGTAGAAAAACAAACAATTCAAACATTTTCCCATGTAAAGGGCAGTTTGGGATAGGGAATTTTCTTGAAAACCTTCCTGTCATATCATTGGAAGATACTAAATTTAAATGTCAAATTTGGTAATTAACAGTCTTTTTCGTTTTTGAATTATGCTGCCCATAAATGTAATACTTTCGGCTTAACTGGGTTTGATTTTCTCATTGCTTCCTCATAGTTGTGTAACATCTGCTTTGGAAGCTCACGATCTACGTTTGAAGCAGCTTCCAAGATAGTGTTAGTATTCACTCAATGTTTAATCAATAACGTAACACTTGACCTTGCAATGAGCTTATGGAGCAAATGACTAGTGTATATATACAACATTTGTATGAGTATGATCAAAATATTGTGTCTAACTACAGAAAAGTGTTCTTTTTAATTTCTCTAGCTCGTATGTACCATGTATTGTTTGCACTCAAAATTCAAAATCGAGATTTCACCCAAAATACATATTTTGAATCCTCCTGAATCCAAAAACAGCATTTTTAGAAACATGTCCGTGTGTGTATCAGTGTGTGTGTGTGTGTGTGAGTGTGTGTGTGGGGGCAACATAGCTCAAAAACGAAAAATTGGTTAAATACCAAGCAGTTCAATCTCTCCCAAGAATACGACACGAAGGTTTTCAAGAAAATCCCTCCCCCCAACTACTCTTCTTTACATAGAACATTTTTCGACTACGTCGATTTTCTTAAAAATGGCTCTAATGATTTTTATTAAAATGGCATAGGTTTAAGATATTTTCATGGCAAACGAAATATATAGTTTGATGTTCTAGGAACAGCCTCTGAAGACCTCTTCATTCTTGATGACTTCTGTACAACTTATGTATAATTGGTAAACCGTATGAGACAGACAAAATTCTATTACACAAAAAATGTAGATTTCATTGAAACACACAATTTATGTTATATACAGATTTTAATTATTATTTTTAGAATTAACTGTTTTTGAGATTCCGGATTATTATTTTCAATTTTAGCCACTTAAACTTTTCTCAAAAGCGAAGACATCTTCCCTCTCGTTTCTCGTTTTTAACTCCTGGAAAGCAAAGAAATTGGAATTTCAATTGTCTCGAATAACGACCGGATTTTATAGGACAAGACTATCGCTTTAGCTTGTGCGTTTTCTTATTTCCCTTCTATTTACAAGGAAGATATCAATAAGACTAATTCTGCTGATATTTAACTTGATTAGTATGATGTAGATAAGAGATTTATTTTTTGAATAAAAGGTTTGCTTGCAGAACAGCTAGAGGACGTCATGTGAATGGAACATATTATAAGCTTTCCGTTCTGCTTACAAGGGACCAAGTAATAAGGACAATATCTGCTAGTGTTTGTCTCGATTAGCATGATGTAGATAGAAAAATACGCTTTTTAACAATAACGTGTTATAGAAATGAACAGAAAAGCATGTGATTGTAACACATCATATTTTTATTTACTTCTGTTCATGTTTCGAGAACGTTCTAGCAATTATGATTACTTTCCGAAAGTACTGGAAAGTGGATTTGCCAAAAAAATGAAGTTCCAGCAGTTCGTGCTCACTGTGGAACTATGTTGTCAAATAGAGAGTATCTGTACATGATGTTGTCATATGGGAAAACGCAGCAGAATGCATCAGAGACACGTCTACACCATCAGAGGTTTCGAACCACGCTCTGGAATCAAGAACAGTGCACAAGTCACCACTTCCACGAAGATGACGACGTATTGTGTGACATGACTATGTCATTCAGCATCCACATTGTAGTACTAGAGACATTCACAGGCTTTTCAATATTAGCCAATCTTCCGCGCGGAGATGCAAAGTTTCACTCTTTGCATCTTCAACTACACCAGGAGCCGGACCAAGGATGGGGAGTGGCTTTCGCTAGGTGGATCATACTTAGAATAAGATCCACATTTATTGGCAAATGTGCTATTTACAGACGAAGCAGAGTTCAGCACTGTACATCCTTATTGGTTGCGAGATACGGCCTTACAAGTACAATTTACGCTGATATAATGATTAGGGTTAACATCTTGGGGACTGCTTGCGGCACAGAATCGAAGTTAGCGCAGCATGGTATATAATTGTGATGTGTTGACAACACAGTATTACGAAGTGGTACTAATAGAAGGAAAATGGGGCAGTGGTTGCCTGGTAGACTGTGATGTTTTACAAGCAGTAGGAGGTGATTGAGGTTGGGTGGGTGGTAAAATAAAGACCACCTATTTACAATTGCTGCTGAGCAACAAGTCATCAGCATCATTATCCGTTACAATTTTCTCTCAAGATGCATAGATTACAATGCACAACATACATTCATAATCTCAGATGTGAATCGTCTCCGATTTGCACGCAAACATGCTTTATATTGTGAAATAGTTTGCTCCACATCACAAGATGTGATTGGAGCAAACTGGAAACACATAATCGACTACTTGGTAAGATACTTCATCAGCAATTATTTCCGTAACAACAGCTCGTAGCGCATTTTGTATTTTACGCATTATTGAAAGTCTGACATTTTTTCCAAACTCTGCCTTCGCTTTCTTTTTCACATGGTCTAAAACAGGTGTCACGTGTCAGGTGTCTCTGATTAGTTGCTTGCACAAGTTCTTCGATAGATTTCACGGCTCGATGTTCAATGTTTCCCAATGTGTTATTGTGGTAGATACATCTGCAAAGTTCTTCTGTATGAATTGCAAATCTGTATGCAATTACCTGTAAAACGGTATTGTAATATACAACATAGTATACTGTTCGTCCAGCTACGTTCCCCAACGCGTTACTACAGGTTGTTTACGTGTGCCATTGCAGGTCTATCTCTAATCGGTAGGTATGCAAGTGGTATCCGCATGTGTCCCGCTACCGGTCCCAAGATGCTATCCCTAATAATGATCATCTAATGGCATTTTATGATGGCCAACTCGCTGGGAATCGTTATATCCTCTTGCCAAAACACCAATTGCCTATTTTCCTGGGTGAAGTGCCGTTGCAGAATCGACTATGTGGTATACTAACATGATGAGATTTGCAGTCCGAGTGTGAAAGAGGACGGTCGTGTTTTGTGTCTTGCTCGTAGCTACCTGGAAGAAGTTCGACAATGGAAAGCGCACGAGATCTCATTGAACAGTTGAGGCAAGAAATGCGTGTAGGATTTGAAAAGTGCAGCCTAAAATCGCTGGAAAGTGCCGTGGAGAATGTGACAGTTCGAATGCGTGCTCTGGAAGAGAAAATGGATTATTTAGAGAACCAATCTCGTAGAAATAATATTGTGGTATATGGTGTGACGGAAGAAGCGGGAGAGAGTTGGGAGATGACGGAGGAAATAGTGAAAAGGGTCATCTCACACATAGGAATCGAACTCCGCGAGTTTGATGTGGAGAGAGCCCATCGTGTAGGTCGACGTGGCAATGTAAGGCGACCTATTGTGTGTAAACTGGCCCATTATAAACTCAAGGTGGCCATCCTTCGAGATGCTCGTTATTTACGGGGAACGGGAATAAGCATTAGCGAGGACTTTAGCCAGCGTGTAAGAGAAGAGAGAGAATTCTTAAAGGGACACATGTTCGAGGCCAGGAGGCAGGGCTGTCATGCCGTATTGCGCTATGACAAGCTCTTCATTAACGGACGAGTCTGGAACCGACAGGAGCTGGAGCGCATGGAACAGCCTAGAAGTAGTGCGGAAACCGAACCCAGGACAGGGCAGCTAGAGCAGGTAGCCAGTGCATCAGCCCAGCAGGTAGCAGGTCCCTCAGCAGAACATCAGGTGCCTCAAGTTATGTCGACATGGAGGGGCAAAGAGGAGAGGAGGGCGAGACAGTCTTCGCCGGAAAAGACAACAACAACGCCCCTCCGTGCCCTTAGGCTGACAACAGCTCGACAAAGGGTCAGCCAAGTTGTAGGAAGACCCTCAGCAAGTAAACAACAGGACCCAACCCCTTCTCTGAGGATTGTCACATGGAACATCGAAGGCTTCAAAAAAAGGTTGGGTAGCGAGAATTTCTTGTATTTCCTTAGTGATTTTGACGTTGTATGTTTAACAGAAACTTGGTTGAAAAACGAAGAAGATGTAACACTTGCTAATTTCCATAGTTTTAGTAGGGGAAGGGATACATGGGGAAGGAGGGGAAGGTGGCCAGGAGGGGTATCAGTTTCATTCAGGTCTGAGCTGGAGGCTGAGATAACTAAATTAGAAATCCTCTGATAAGTCACACTGCTGTATGTTATAAGAATCGCAATCAGAGATGTTATATATCATGTACCGTAAACTTTGTCAAGGATTATCATGTGATCTAAGCTATTAACATTTCATATAGTGGAACTTTTTGGTCGTTATGAATTACATATTTCAAATATGTTATTGTAGGCTAGGATTTTTACCTTCTCTAGCACATATGCACGATGTACATTGTATTTAAACAAAAAATTCGATAGCGAGATATTAAGGCAAAATTAAGCACATGTATGACTGAAAGTTTTAAATTTCAAATTGATAATTCTAGCTTTTCGAAATTTATACTGCGAATGTAATTAAATATAAATAAGTTACAGTGCAAATTTCATCCATTTTACTCTAAGGGTTTGGAAGTTATCAAATTTGTTTGTTTTTGTCACAAAAAGGATTAAAATTTTGGTCTAATGTTTTAACCCTAGGTTCACGACACATCTACTTTTTGAAATTGTCCTAGGTTTCTCAGTGTCTTTTTTGGTTAAGCCTCTAAAAATTTTAAGTTATAAATGTCCTTTTTGTCATAAAAATACAATTTTTGTGTTGAAAAATTATGAGAAATGCTTAAATACACTTGACAGTAAAACCCAGGGCAATTCTTTTAATTGTACCTCTGTGAACATGTACAGCAAATTTTGTTCAGCAAGGAGCATTTTACAGGAAGAAAAGTGCTGAAAATAGCAATAGCGAGAAACAAGGAAATATTTGAATCATGGCTCACATTAAAATCCACCGGGTTGGTAGGTTGGACCGTCAGCTCACCTTTTTCCTCTCCTCTGCTACAGCCTTTTCTGCCCTTTTCTTCTTGCATTGCTGCTTTCTTTCTGCAGAACTTTGTTACTTTGCATGATATGAATTAGATCTCGTCGAACTGAATTTTTTCTTGCCGTGTCCAGTACAGTTTCACCTCAAATGCTTTGCTGCAGTCCTATGGTTTTTTCTTAAATATACTTAATGATCTGGCAGAACAGAACGAGGTTCAGCTCATCTGGGTGCCGGGCCATAAGGGAACTTGCAAGACAAGGAGCAGCTTCACAATTTATTGGACCAGAGCCAACTCTGGCAACATTTCGGTGTTTAATTAGAGAAGCTATTAAGAGCTGGTCCAAAAGAAAACATTACAAGACCTTGCATAAAACCCCAGTAAATAGATATAGGGAACTATTTATCAAAGGATCATGTAAGGAAAGAACTGAGCGCCTGCAGAAATATAGCAGTCTTCAGCTGAGAACAATTACTGCTTTCTTCACAGGGCATGCAGATGTGCAGGAAGGAGACTGAAACAGCCCAGCAGGGGATACAAAGCTTTTGGGAAAATGTTCATAAAACCACAAGTATCATCCACATCCATTGCAAGGCTTTCTAAGGGCTGTAGGTGTAATGGGTTGGCTCTAAACGATACAGACCTCAGGCTGAAGTATGCCCGTGACGGGAACCTGTATCGTAAGTGAAGAGGAGGAGGAGGAGGAGGAGGAGGAGGAGGAGGAGGAAGAGGAAGAAGGATAAGCTCTAAGACTTAAGGCATTTAAAGATGGCACCTGGTGGTGGTATTTAGATTGTTTAAATTATTTTATGGAATTAAAATAAAAAAATTCTATTATTGTTGTGATTTTTCATAAAAGTTCAGTTATACATACCCTTCACGCCCAAATGTGATGCTGAGAACCATTGCAATTAAGAGCGTCCATAAACATAACTCGATTTCATTTTCATTTCCAACATATTAGGGTTAAGGGACCATAACAATCCCCTGACATCATTACTCAGCGAAATAATTGACGTGAAAAATGAAACACCCTCAACTGATTTAAAAAAATCTGATGTGTACCATTCACATGACTTTCTCCATATCCCTGCAACAAATTATTCTTAAAAAGCTTATACTTCTATTTACTTTATGCTAATAAGAAAAAAATAGCAGAAATAGTCTAATTACTCGCTTCCTTGTAAGTAGAAGCGAAATAAGGGACAACCGTAGGTTAAAGTGATAGTCAAAAGCTGGTTGTTATGTCAATGAAGTTCCTTTGTCTATATGGATAGGAGTTGACAAGTTCCTGTATGAGAAAAGTATACGTTTTTCATAGCAGAAACCAAAAATAAGGAATGTCACAAAAACGACGAATTCCACGAAAAAAATGTATATAACATAAATTGTCTGTTTTAATGTGCTGTACATTTTTTGTGTAGTAAGTTTTTGTCCATCTCTTACGGTTTAGCAAAAATTTAGTAAAATTCATTCAGAATAAACTACTCTTCAGAGGCTATTCCCAGAAAATTCAAGATATACATTTTATTTGTCAGGTAAATGTGTTTAATATACGAAATTTTAATCAAAATCGTTAGAGCCATTTTTGAGAAAATCAAAATTTTCGAAAAAAGCTCCATGTGGGTGGGGGGATTTTTCTCAAAATCTTCGTGTCGCATCCCTGGAAGATACCAAACTTAAATACCAAATTTGGTATTTTACCGACTTTTCGTTTTTGAGTTATCGTGTTCACAGACACACGGACACACGGACACACGGACACACACACACACACACACACACACACACACACACACACACACACACACGGACCTTTTTGTGAAAATGCTTTTTTTGGATATTGGGGACCCTAAAACATATATTTTCGGTGATATCTCGGTATCGAATTTTTTGGTGGAGTGCAATACTTTCTCTATATACTATATACATAGTGCGTATGGAGAAAGTAAAAATGAATATGAACTAGAGATTGGATGTCGCACTAACACATTCATACCAGGGATAATGGGTCAAGGAATTCCCTGACGTCATTAATCTACGAAACAGGAGAGAAGAAGTTAACGACAGGAAACATCAGTGCACCCCTCACCAGTCATGTGATTTTCTCTAAACATTGCCATCTCACAGGTATTCATTATTAGGTATATTTACACATATGAAAGCTGATTCAGTTCTCGTTAATCACATTATTTCGTCTAGCAATAATTTGTAAGTAGGCAATATTTTTTTTAATGTATTTGATTACAACAAACTGCAAGCATGACGCTATGTAGTAATGGTTTTCTCACATAGATTGACAATTATCCAGTGAAACCCCCAACTCTGTACGCACTAGTTTTTGTGACCTCATACTAACTCAAGTCTAATGGTTTGATTCTTTTCAGTCGTCGGACTTCACACTTATTTAACACTTTTAATATTTCTGAGTTTTCATGATATAAAACTCTTTTCCGATGTTTCTTTACAGTCTTTTTTACTTTCTCTACACGTAGAATGCACATAGTATATAGAGAAGGTATTGTAATGCACCCATAAATTCGATACCGAGATTTCGCCGGAAATACATTTTTTGGGTCCCCTGAATTCAAAAAAAGCATTTTTACTTTCTCCATACGCACTATGTACATAGTGTATAGAGAAAGTATTGCACTCCACCCAAAAATTCGATACCGAGATTTCACCGGAAATATATGTTTTAGGGTCCCCAATATCCCAAAAAAGCATTTTCACAAAAAGGTCCGTGTATGTGTGTGTGTGTGCGTGTGTGTCCGTGTGTCCGTGTGTGTGAACACGATAACTCAAAAACGAAAAGTCGGTAAAATACCAAGCTTGGTATTTAAGTTTAGTATCTTCCAGAGATGCGACACGAAGATTTTGAGAAAAATCCCCCCACCCCAACTACCCTTTACATGGAACTTTCTTCGAAAATGTTGATTTTTTCAAAAATGACTCTAACGATTTTGATTAAAATTTCGTATATTAAACATATTTACCTGACAAATAAAATATATATCTTGAATTTTCTGTGAATAGCCTCTAAAGAGTAGTTTATTCTGGATGAATTTTACTAAATTTTGAATAACTGCTAAACCGTAAGAGATGGACAAAAACTTACTACACAAAAAATGTGGAGCAAATTAAAACACACAATTTATGTTATATACATTTTTTTCGTGGAGTTCGTCGCTTTTTAGACATTCCTTATTTTTGGTTTCTGCTATGAAAAACATACTTTTCTCATACAGGAACTTGTCAACTCCTATCCATATAAACAAAGGAACTTCATTGACATAGCAACCATCTTTTGCTATAACTTTAACCTATGTTACTCCCTTATTTCGCTTCTACTTACAAGGAAGCGAGTAATTAGACTATTTCTGCTATTTTTTTCTGATTAGCATAAAGTAAATAGAAGTATAAGCTCTTTAAGAATTATTAGTTGCAGGGATATGGAGAAAGTCATGTGAATGGTACACATGAGATTTTTGGAAAATGGTCCTCGTGTGTGTGTGTGTGTGTCTGTGGACACTATAGCTCAAAAACGAAAAGATCGTCAAATAACAAACTTCGTATTTAAGTTCGGTATCTCCCAAGGATGCGATACGATGATTTTCAAGAAAATTCCCCATCCCAACTACCCTTTACTTGGTAAAAAAATTCGAAAATTTAGATTTTCTCAAAAATGACTAACGATTTTGGTTAAATATCATATATTCAAGATATTTACTTGACAAATAAAATCTATATCTTGAATTTTCTGGGAATAGGCTCTGAAGACTAGTTTATTGTAGATGAATGTTATGGAATTTTTCATAACTGCTAATCCGTAAGAGATAGACAAAAACTTAACCTACAAAAAATGTAGAGCACGTTAAAACACACAATTTACGTCACATAGATTTATGTCGTGGAATTAGTCGTTTTTGAGATATTTCTTGTTATTGGTTTCAGCTTTAAGAAACTTATACTTTTCTCATACAGGAATTTGTCAATTTCTGACAAAGGATCTTCAGTCACATAGCAACCAGCTTTTGACTATCTCTTTAACCGTTGGTAGTCCCTTATTTCGCTTGTACTTACAAGGAAGCAAGTAATAAGACTATTTCTGCTAACTTTTCTCGATTAGAATGAAGTAAATAGAAGCTTAAGCTTTTTAACAATAATTTGCTGTAGAGATCTTATTACATAGAAAGTACCTTATAAATAAAAGGAAACTAAGGAAGGACACTAAACTAAAGCGAAAATTAAATAGTTTAAATGCTGTCGCTATAGGGTTAACATGAAATACGATCCTCTTTCCATGACCAGGAATAAAACAAAAGAGATATGAAACGGATGACAACCCTTCATCGACAGAAGTACCTCAGTATTTTAAAATTGAAAAAATAACAAGAATATGTAGGAAATGGCTAACTCTACGTGATAATGTATATATTATAAATGCTGTGTTATAAAAAGAGCTACATTTTTTGTGTACTAAGTTTTTGCCTATCTCTTTCGGTTTACCAGTTATGTAAAAGTCATCCAGAATGAAGAGGCCTTTGGAAACTACCTTTAGAAAATTCAGTACATTACATTTGTAATGAAAATATCTTAATCATGTGGTACTTAATCGAAATTTTCTAAAGCAGTTCCATGTAAAGGGTAGTTTTTGGTGTGAAATTTATCTGTTCTGTAAACAAACTATTCTTACAAAACATTATTTTATCTACACCAGTATAATCAAGATAAACACTACCATAGTCTTATTACTTAACTCCTACTAAATAAGGGAATTCCTAGGCTAAAGCGATCTTCATATCTGTTAAAAGCTGTCCCTATGCGATTGTCATTGAAATTCGGTCATCTTTTCATGGACTGGAGCAAATCAAGAGAGGTACGAAACGGATGAGGACTTTCCTTTTGAGAAAAGTTTAAGTATTTCAAAATTAAACCCAATAAGCGGGAATATCTTTGAATTGATTTGCTCTATAAAAATCTCATGTGACTTTCTCTAGCTGCTCTACAAATAAACTTTTACAAAAGATTACTTCTCCTTTCTACACCATGCTAATCGAGACAAACATTAGCAGAATGTTCTTATTACTTAGTTCCTTATATGTAGAAGGCAACTAAAGGAATGCGGTATGCTAAAGTGATGGTCAATAATGTTTTAAAGGCTGTCGTCAGGCGATTGTCATTTCAAATCGGTTCTTTGCTTGGCCAGGAGTAGAACAAAAGAAAAACGAACTCTTCCTGTCTGAGAAAAATATAAGTAATTTACAATTGAAACCAACAACAAGGAATATCTCGGAAACGATTACCTCCGAAACAAAAACGAAAGTATATAAATTGGGTGTTTTGACGAGATCTATATTTTTGTACAGTAAGTTTTTGTCTTTCTCTTACGGTTAGCACTGAAGAAAAATTCTGCAAAATTCATCCACAATAAAGAGGTCTTTAGAGGCTATTCCCAGAAAATTCAAGATATACATTTTATTTGGGATTTAAGTATCTTTAATCAAAAGCATTAGAGCTATTTTGAGAAAAATTTTCCACGAAAGGATAGTTTGTGGTGGAGGGGATTTTCTTGAAAATCTTTATATCGCATCTTTGGAAGATAGCAAGTTTGGTATTTAACGGTAGTTTCGATTTTGGCCTATGCTGACCACAGACAGACACACACAGACCTTTTTCGAAAAATGCTTTTTTTCGGACTCAGGGAACCCCAAAAATAAAATTCCCGTAAACTCTTGAAAACGAATCTTTGGGTGAAATTCAATATCTTCTCTGTCCATTGTGTACATTGTGCATGCAGGCTAGAGAGCTGACGAGTTAGATTCACATGGCTTTTTCTAGCTGCTCTGCAAACAAACTATTCTTATAAAAGATTGTTCATGTATCTACATCTACTCGTGATCATTACTTGCTTCCTTGTTCAAGAAGGCAAATAAGGAAATGTACTAGGCTGATGTGAAACTCAAATGTTTTAAAAGCGAAACAACTGAAATTCAGTATTCTTTGTTTGGCTAGGAGGAAAAAAAAAAAAAAAGAATAACGAAATGAAAGATGACTTCCTGTTTGAGAAAAATTTAAGCTGTTAAAAATGGAAGCCAATAATGTGAATATAAAAAGGTTAACTCCACAATGAGTATCACATAACTTGTGTATTTTAACAATATCTATAATTTTTTGCAGTAAGCTTTTGCCCATCTCTTACGATTTACCAGTTAGAAAAAACTCATCGAAATGAAGACGTCTTCATACAATATCCCCAGAAATTTCAGGCTATGCATCTCGTTTGTCATGAAACTGTATTAAACATCCACGTTGGAGCGATTTTGAAGGTGAAGAAATTGTCTAACAAATCTTCATTTTGTATCCTTGAAACATACTAAGCTTCAATAACAAGTTTGGTATTTAACGTACATTTCGTTTTTCAACTCTGCAGTCCACAGACACGCAAAATAACGATATTTTTCTAATTACTTTCTATACACTTAGTGTATTGAGAAGGTATTGCATTCCACCAAAAAATTCGATACCAAAATTTCACCGGAAATACACCTTTTAAGGTTCCCTGTATCCATGTCCGTGTGTCTGTAAACACGATAACTCAAAAAAGAAAAGTTAGTAAAATACCAAACTTGGTATTTATATTTAATATCTACCAGGGGTGCGACATGAATTTCTCAGTAAAATCCCCCAACCACAAAAAACCCTTTACATGGAAAAATTTCGAAAATTTTGATCTTCTCAAAAATAATTTTAGCGATTTTTATTAACATACCTGTATTAAAGATATTTACATGTAAAATAAACTGTATATCTTAAATTTTCTGGGAATAGCCCCTAAGGACCTCTTTATTCTGGATGAATTTTGCGTTACTGTTTAACCGTAAGAGATTGACAAAAACTTACTACACAAAAAATTTATATCTGTTAAAACAATTTATTTCATGTACTTTTTGGTGGAGTAGATCAATATTCCTTGCTGTTTGTTTCAGATTTAAAATACCTAAACCTTTCTCACGTGAATATTTGTAAACTCCTGGCCATGCATAGAAACGGATTTCCACCACAAGGCAATCAGCTTTTAAAACATTTGATTATGGGTTTAGCGTAACGTATTCCCTTATTTCTATAACAAAGCAAGTAATTAAAACAATTACTACTAATGTTTATCTATTTCTGATAAATTAGAAGAATCAGTTGTTTAGCAGAAATGTGTAACAGTGATGTAGATAAAGAGATATGAATGGAACACTTTTTCTTTTCGGATTAGGATGTGTTTCCGGTTAAATCTCGGTATCGAATTTTTGGGTGGAATACCATACCTTCTCTTCCTCCTATATACATTAAACATACTTGCTAGAGAAAGTAAACATAATGTAATGTGTTCCATTCATATGTCCTCTAGCAAACCTTTTACTCAAAATATTATTTTATTTACGTAAAGCTAATCAAGATAAACATTAGCAACCATAGTCTTATTACTAGCTTCCTAGTAAGTTCAATGGAAATAAGAAAATGCACCGGCTAAAGCGATAGTCTCATCCTTCAAATGCCGGCCGCAATGTGAAATAATTGCTTTGCTTGTCAGGAGTAAACAAACATAAAACGAGAAGAAAGATGTGTTCCCGTTTGAGAAAAGTTTTACTAGCTAAAATTGAAACCAATAAACCGGAATATCTTGAAATCTTTAACTCTTTAAAAAAAAAGAAATATATGTATATAGCATAAATTGTGTGTTTTAATGAAATCTAAATTATTTTTGTAGCAAGTTTTTGTATATCTGTTGCGATTTTTTTAGTTATACAAAAGTCATCCAGCATGAAGAGGTCTTCAGAGGCTATTCCTAGAAAATTCAAAATATACATTTCGTTTTCTTAAAAATATCTTTAATCAAAATCGTTAAGAGCCATTTTGGGCTAGGGGGATTTTCTTGAAAATCTTTGGAAGATACTGAACTTTAATATCAAGTTTGGTATCTAACAGATTTTTCGTTTTTGAGCTATGTTGCCCACAGACACATACCCACACATACACACAGGGACATTTTTCTAAAAATGTTTTTTTATATTCAGGGGACCCCAAATATGTATACCCGGTGAAATCTGGATATCTAATTTTGGGTGCAATAGAATGCCTTCTCTATACTCAATGTACATAGTATGTGTAGAGAAAATAATAAATCCATTAGAGAATTAAACGATGTATTAAAGCTGCTATTGTGGCTTTAAATTTAGAAAGCGTTTTCATTCGTTTGCTTGATGCCTTAAAGTTGTAGAAAAGTTTATTTTGTACCAGCGATTAAAAGGTTAGTTTATTGCAAATCTCCATATGCCAGTTTTGCTCCTGTTTCCATAAACTTATCAGGATGTCCTTTTGATCCCGATACCATTAAATGTTTGGAAGTTTACGACCTGCTAGCCGCAAGGGGTAAAACAGAAAGCTTTAAAATTGACTGTGCTTTTTATCACACAAAACATTCATATTAAATACACATTAGTACTGGAAGGTGGAAGCCGTTGCTGATAATGGCTACCAATTAAAAAACAAATCTGCTGTGTTCCATTCACATGAATTTCTCTACATCTCTGTAACACATGTTAAAAAGCTTGTTTTTTTTTTTTTGTTTTTTTATCTACTTCATGCTAATCGAGATAAACATAAGCAGAAATGTTTTCTTGTAAATAGAAGATAAATAATGGAATACACTAGGCTAAAACGACAGTCAAATCTTTTAAAACTGATTGCTATGTAGACGAAACCCGTTTTTTTACAATGTCAGGAGTTGATAAATTTCCGTACGTGAAAAGTTTCAAGTATGTTAAAACTGAAACCAATAACCAGGAATACCTAAAAAATGGTCAACTCCACGAAAATTTCATAATAATATACGTTATTTTAATTAAAATCGTTACGACGATTTTTGAGAAAATCACAATTTGCAAAAAATGTTCCATGTAAACAGTGGCTTGGGATGGGGGATTTTCTTCAAAACTTTCGTGTCGCATCCTTGGAAGGTATTAAGTTTATGTACCAAATTTGGTATTTTACCAACTTTTCGTTTTGGAGTTATCGTGCTCATGGACACACAGGGCCTTTTTTTGGATACTTTTGGATACTGGGGATTTTTGGATGGAAGGCAATACCTTCTCTATACACTGTGTACACGGTACGTGTAGAGAAAATAAAATGCTTATTGCTTTATCTCGGTACTTCAAGTTAATCGAGACTGCCATCAGCAGAATTGATATTATTACTTGCTTACTTGTAAGCATAAGGGAAATAAGGGAATGCACTACGCTAAAACGATAGTGAGTCGGTTGTTATGTGATTTGAAACCGTTTCTTTGTATAACCAGGAGTTGACAAATTCACGTATGAGAAAGTTTACCTATTTTAAAACTGAAACCAATAACAAGTAACATCTCAGAAGCTGGCAACTCTCAAGGTAAACGTATACGGTATAAATTATGTGTTTTAACGACTTACATTTTTTGTGTAGTAAGCTACTATCTCTTACGGTTTACCATTTATGTAAAAGTTATTCAGAATAAAGAGGACTTCGGAGGATATTTACAATAAATTTAAGATACATGATTTATTTGTGATGTGAATATCTTTAATATGCAGCATTTTAATTAAATTATCGTTTGAGACATTTTTGTGACAGTAACATTTTTCAAAATAACTTTCATATAAAGGGTATTTTGCGTGAGGGAACTTTCCTCAAAATCTTCGTGTCACATGCTTGAAAGAGACTAAATTTCAATACTAAGATTGGTATTTTGTCGATTTTTCGTTTTTTGAGATATCGTATTCACAGATATGCGGACACACACACATGAATATTTTTCTAAACACTTAGTTACCGGGGACCCTAAAACGTGTATTTTCGGTGAAATCTCGATATCGAATTTTTATTGAAGTGTACCATGAAGTTTACCTATGTACCATGTACTATGTAGATAAAATAAAAATTACTGCTGTTTTTCTCCAGGAAAGGGAGCAAAAGAATTTTGACATTCGGATTCTAAACAATCTAAAGCTCACTTTTACAGTTTAAGACTGATAAATTTCGGTTTGAAAGACTTTACTGTTATAAATCAACCCTTGTAAATTTTAATGTAAATAAAAACCTGAGATTGTACCTACGCCCCAGGTGGGATTTTATACATTCTCTACGCGTTCTATGTACATAGTGTAATGAGAAGGTATTGTATTGCACCCAAATATTCGATACCCAGATGACACCGGAAATACATGTTTTAGGGTCCCCGTATCCAAAAAAGCATTTTTAGAAAAAGATCCGTATGTGTGTGTCCGTGTGCCTGTGAACACGATAACTCCAAAACGAAAAGTCGGTAAAATACCAAAATTGGTATTCAAGTTAAGCATCTTCTAGGTATGCGACACAAAGGTTATACCTTGTTATTTGTTTCAGATTTAAAATACTTAAAACTTTTCTCACACGGAAAGTTGTAAACTCCTGGCCATGCATAGAAACGGATTTTAACCACATGGCAACCAGCTTTTAAAAGATTTGTCTATCACTTTAGCCTAGTGTATTTCCTTATTTTCCTTCTACTTACATAGAAGCAAGTAATAAAGACAATTGCTGCTAATGTAGATAGAAGAATAAGTTTTTTAACAATAATTTGTTACAGCGATGTAGAGAAAGTCATGTGAAAGGAAGACATCAAGTTATTTTTAAAGCCTCGCATTATGTTTCCGAATTTATTGTGGCACCACGAGGCAAAGAGTCAACAAGCAACACCCGCTTTCTGTCCCAGTACTCATGCTTTTCCCGGCGGAAACTGTCACAAGCTGCATAACGAGATCTCTAACTTTTATCGATAAATTCGCAAGCAACTTGTTGCGCACGAATATCTAGAGAAAAGTTGTATTTGATAAGACTGTTTCGTGAATAAAATATCAATGATTAGCCTATATGGACACGAAGAATAATATTCCTAAAATGCCATTTGTCTTGACGTATATTTCCACCGAAATCACTGCACGCTGATACTATTATTATGAGGTGAACATTAGCTCAAATGAGAAAACAAATAATGTGGATGCGATAATTTTAGAAAAACAATTGCACGTGGCTGTGATAAAAATACGAATAAAATGCAGAGATAATGGGTTCGGATTGGTTGGAATTTTACGCGCCAATGTACTGGATTGGCCACTTCTAAGATCACGTGTCATGAACGAAATAGTCTGCTTAAGTTTCATTTTCATGGATGATGTTGAATGTCGCCATTCCATAGATTGTTGTTTCGTTTCTGATGTAACGTAGACCGCTCTTGTTTCATCATTATGGCAGTTTGGCTTCAAAAGTCGTCACCTCCAGCATTTAACGATCCGAAAATCATACTAGCACTGCTACTTCCTGGAAACACTAGAAACACGTAGACGAGCAGGCTATGTGCAATTTTTAGAGCCTATAGGGGACAATCTGCATGGAAAGAATGCCCATTATATTATGGAAGAAATGATCAGTCGAAAAAACTAAGAAATAGGCAACAGAAAGCTGACATACGTAAATTTTCATTCGCAAATGCAACAATTAACAAAATGGAACAAAATATCTGCTGAGTTACTTGAGACTGTCTCAAAGTGTAAATAGTTTTAAAAAGAGGCTAAAGCCGAGTAATAGTAAATATAAATATTGCGTTATCATTAGTATTATAAACATTTCTAATAATAATAATAATTTATTATTATTATTATTATTATTATTTTGGTTCTATACTATGATGTATTGTATTGTATTTTAATTATATTGTACATTGCATTATTACTTCGATAGCGCTGCCACCGGCCCATGCCCTAAGCAGTAAAATGAAGTATCCAACCCACCCACTCAACCACCCATCCATCCATTATAACGCCCAAGGAAAGCCAAGGCGTTTGGTTTTGAGCTCCTCAGCCAACACTTTTGGTACCCATCGTGAGCACAATTTTCCATTAGTGTAAGCTTCCGCTAACAATTTCGTAGATAACAATTCTTGAAACTTGTGGAAACGCCTTTGATAATAAAGAAATCATGAAGCATCTGTTCTTTTTCACTTTTTGGTCGACTTTCTCCGCCAAATCGTCAGAGTTCACTGAGAGTCACCCATTCCGTGCCTCGGCCATCTTTGAAAGCTGTTACCCATTGGGGTACCATGATGTTTAGTCCGGACACTTCACAAAGCTGACGGTGCTTCCACGCCTTTAACACTAAGAAAACGAATAACACCCGTACTTCATATTCACGGAGTTCTCAATCGGTGGGCACCTTTTAAACACGCAAAAGCAAATGTAAACACGACCAGTTGTTGCTGCGATGGCCTCTATAGCTTGCTAACAAATGTAGATATACAGTGCGCATGCGCGGGACAACGACAGAAGCGCTGCAGAGGCGGGATTTCACAACGGTACTTGCTTAAGAAACACGCTTCGCAGACATTTCTGGTTCTAATTTTGTGCTACCTGCTATCAAAACAAACTCTAAATATCCATCAGACAGAGCAGATATGTATTATGTTGTGTTTAATTTTTATTTTCTCTACACGTACTATGTATATAGTGTATAGAGAATGTAATGCACCTAAACATTCGATACCGAGATTTCACCGGAAATACACGTTTTAGGGTCCCCTGTTTCCAAAAACAGGTTTACTTTCTCTACATGTACTATGTACATAATATATAGAGAAAGTATTGCATTCCACCCAAAAATTCGATGCCGAGATTTCACCGGAAATACGCATTTTAGGGTCCCCTTATCCAGAAAAAGCATTTTTAGAAAAAGGTACGTTGTGTCCTTGTGTGTGTGTCGGTGTGTCTGTGAACACGATAACTCAAAAACGAAAAGTCGGTAAAATATCAAACTTGGTATTTAAGTTTAGTAGCTTACCAAGTTGTGACACGAAGATTTTGAGAAAAATCGCCTACCCCAAACTATCCTTCATCTTCTCAAAAATGGCTCTAACGATTTAGATTAAAGTACCCTATATTAAAGATCATCATCATGAACATTGAGAGATTTAGGATTTAGAAAATCCTGTACTCGGAAACTCAGAATAGGTGATACTGCTCCCGCCATCGCCTTCGTGGCCGGCCTCTATCTCTTCTCCCTCGAGGATTGTAGTCCCTGGCCATTTTAGATAATCTGTGATCCACCATCCTGTCGACATGTTGCATCCAATTTTGTTGATAATTTTTAATGTCATCCACTATGTTTTCAACTTTTAATTTTTCCCTGATGTCAGTATTTCTTTTCTTATCAAGTCTTGTAAGTCCCAGAAGGGGCCGTATATATTAAAGATATTTACATAAAAAATAAAATGTATATCCTGAATTTTCTGAAAATAGCATCTAATGACCTCTTTATTCTGGATGAATTTTGCTGAATTTTGTGAAACTGGTAAACCGTAAGAGATAGACACAAACTTACTATACAAAAACTGCATATCTCGTTAAAACACAATTTAAGTCATAACCTTTTTTTCCTGGTTTTGACCATTTCAGAGATATTCCTTGTTATTGAAAAAAATACTTAAGCTTTTCTCACACGGAAATTTGCAAATGCTGGCCTTGCATAGAAATGGAATTCAACCATATGGCAGTCAGCTTTTAAAACATTTGACTATCGTTTTAACCTAGTGTATTCCCTTATTTTCCTTTTACTTACAAGGAAGCAAGTCAATAAGACAATTTCTGTTGAAGTTTATCTCAATTATCATAAAGGAGGTAGAATAATTTGTTACAGCCATGTAGAGAAAGCCACGTGAATGGAACACATCAGATTGTTTAAAATGTCATTTCGGATATATAAGAGCACACTGATATTAGACCTCGTGAAAATGCTTTCAAATAAGGAAATGAATCACTCGGCAGTTGTAGAAATCAATCACTTTAACTTCCTTCAGTAGGTCAACTCATTTGTATTGAATATGAATTAAAAATCTGAGCGCTTCGTTTCATGCAAATGGTTCAAAGTTCCTGAATAAATTAATCCGATGTTTCTTTATATTTATAGCTTTTGTATTTTTTCTACAAGTACTATATACATAGTGTATAGAGAAGGTATTGCACTCCACTCAAAAATTCAACGGAAATATATGTTTTAGAGTCCCCCTGTATAAAAAAAAAACATTTTCAGAAAACGATCCGTGTGTATGTCCCTGTGTCAGTGTGTCTCCGTGAATCCGTGAACACGATACTTCAAAAACGAAAAGTTAGTAAAATACCAAACTTGGTATTTAAGTTTAGTATCTTCCAGGGATGAAACACAAAGATTTTGGTTTTCTCAAAAATGGCTCTAGCGATTTTAATTAAAATATCATATATTAAAGATATTTACCTGACAAATAATATGAATATCTTGAATTTCCTGGGAACAGTCTCTGAAGACTACTTTATTCTGATAGAATTTTACAGAATTTTGCATAACTGCTAAACTGTAAAAGATGGACAAAACCTTACCACACAAAAAATGTAGAGCACATTAAAAAACACAATTTATGTTATAGACATTTTTTTCGTGGAGTTGATCGTTTTTTTATATACTCCGCATTTTTGGTTTGACCTTTGAAAAACTTACTTTTCTCAAACAGGAATTTGTCAACTCCTGTTAATACAAATAAAGGAACTTCGTCACATGACAACCAGATTTTAAGTATCACTTTAACCTATGGTACTCCCTTATTTCGCTCCTACTTACAAGGAAGCAAATAATAAACTATTTCTGCTATTTTTTTTTTTTCTCGATAAGCTTGAAGTAAATAGAGGCATACGTTTTTTTAACAATAATTTGTTTCAGAGATGTGAATGCAACACATCAGATTGTTTTAAGTTTGTAAGTGGGGGAACCAAAAGCAGCTTGGGAGTTGGGTTAGTCCCTTGGGCTTTAGTTTGTCAAATCATATAACTTGTAAGAGATTTCAATTTGCTACATAGCTTGTGGTATAACTATTTATGGATTTAAGTATGCAATCTCGATAAAATTCTCAAAATTATATTAGCTAATGAAGTAAAATGAACAACTCTCATTTTAATTCTATTGACATTCAAATTCTCCAGTAGAGCCGGTCAAGCTTTCCATCTCGCTCATTTCTCGCTGCCGCTAAGCGCGCCTCTCGCAGCCAGTAGACGCAGCTGAACGCATAGCTATTAATACCTATGCACTGTAATTTAAAATTATTTATTACACAGTATACTCCTGCTCGAACATTTTAACTAAAAATTTAGCATATATTTGTAGTATAGCACTCATTTAAAACAAACTTCTGATTTCAGTAGTTTTACTGTACACATCTAGCCACAATTTTCTTTGGTTTTCAATACACTAATGTCCAAAAGTTAAGCATAATTCAATATTTTATTACCAAACTATTACAAGTGTACAAAAGTTAAGCATAATGCAATCTGTTGTTACCAATGCATCAACATAATCTGGAATGCAATAGAGTGAGAAATAGCAAGACAATTTTGACCTCGGGACACCTTTTTACGCAAGCACAAAATCTGCCGATCATTTCCATAATGACAATGATGGTGCTGAGCGGTTAATATGGAGTGTGGAGATCCCTCGTGGTTACACAGGCCTCGCAGAGCCGTGGTACGCTCTCTATAAGGTGGTTCAAGATCTCTGCAGGCAGCAGTTGCCATTCTTCACGAAGAGCACGTCGGAGGTCTGGAAGTATCCTCGTAATGGGCTGGTGGGCTGCAACTCATCTTCCTAATGCATCTCAGGCATGCTCTATTGGTTTCATATCCGAGGACATCACTGGATATCTTCCCTCTCAAGATAGTCGTTCACCAGGCGTGTTTATCGTCCTATAAGATGAAGTGTGGACCAACTGCACCTCTGAAAAATCGCACATGTGGTTCCTGTACTTCTGGGCATTCACAGTACCACTGTCGAAGATGTAAAGATCTGTACGTCCATTGAACCTTATGGCTGCCCACACTAATATGTTACCACTACTAAATGGGCGTGTTTCCGCAATGTTGGTGGGATGAAACCGGGTTCCACGTTCTCTCCAGATTATTGAGTGACGAGAATCATTGTTCAAACTGAATCTGGACTCATCTGTAAACAGCACGTTTCTCCATTCATACGTTGCTGACTCCATTGTAAACGGGACCGTATGTGTATTCGAGTGAGTGGAGCTCACACTGCTGGACGTCTAGCATAGAGGCCGACTGCCCTGAGCTTCCGGTATACAGTTTGCCTCGAAATTCGAACGCCTAAGGCGGCTGCGGCTGCAAGCTCGGAAGGCAGTTGTACCCGGGAATCCTCCGATGTCGTCCTGCTGTTATGATCAAATATCGGTCCTGTTGTGGTGTTGTGATCCGCAGGGATCCAACGAATACCTCCTGTTTTTTGGAACCATCACCAAATCCTGGAAATGACATTTTGTGGCACATTCAGGGCCCGAGAGACTGTGTGTTTTTCTGGGGTGGGTAGTGTTTAACGCCCGCTTTAACTACTAATGACACCGGAGGCGGTGACACTGATGATACATGAATGATGATGGAGCACCGGTGGAATGCGATGGCGGGGGAAACCGGAGTACCCGGAGAAAAGCCCCAGCCGTTTTGTCCACCACAAATCTCACATGCGGTCGCTTGGGATCGAACCCCAGCCGTCTTGGTGAGAGACGAGTGGTCTAACCACTCGGCCACGGCGCGGCCCGACTGTGGTTTCTGTGTGACCTGCCTCTAGACGTCCGATGATTTTACCCTTCAAAACGGGGTGCAGTTGACGTCTTTGTGGCATGTTGGTGCTGTCTTGTAAAATTTTGCGAAGCGACTACTCTCTGTTCACAATGGGAGAATAATAACCACTCTGGTATTGGTTTGTGCTCTGGTTTTGTTGACCTTAGAAGCGTGAACCCGGTTGCCTATCAGAGAGGGGAGGCACTCGCTGTGATAACGTTTAATGGCGCTCGCTCACCGTTTTCCCTTTCAGTTCTCTATTTTCTGAATTATGCTTAACTTTTGGACATTAGTGTATATTGCTATAGGCAGAACGTCATAATATTTCATACACGCAATTTTTATATCAAGATAAAAATCGTGATAAATTCTTTCCCTGACTAACCTCACATGTACATTCAAAACAAAACAAAACTAAACGAATTGTTAAACAAAAATTGTAATTAAAATGAATTGAAGAAAACAATTATGCTTTTTCTACCGAGGTTTAAATAATGAATAAATAAAATGTAAGTTTAGCGAGTTTTGTCCCATTTGGCTTTTTTTTTTTTTTTTTTATTTATTTTTGTTTTTTTAGGTTGAATATGAATCACACATTAGCCCCAATTGGCTATAAACATAAAAGTACTTGGAAATTTTCTAACTTGCTTCAGGTTAAAACCTAAATATCCGGGCCCTAGTTATTACATAAGTACGGATCATACATCAACCTACTTCGCCTGTAGTTACGAGAATACACGAGTAGCCTCGCTCGTGAGCACTAGTGCTTCTCGTTGCCACACGCTCGAGAGTGGCACGGGTTTTGACCGCCTCTATACTCCAAATTGAAACGCAGCTTCTGTTACGTCATAGCCAACTGTATGTCTCGTCATGCTAAGGCATTTGGAGCACATGATTCATTATAAATAACGACATGCAACTGTGTGGAAGCTTTTGCTGATTATTATCTGCCTGAAATCTCAGAATGTTTGTCAGTCTTCTACAATAAACTGATTTTACGCGAAAAAATTATCATGTGTTACATTCACTTTATAATTTCTACCATCCTTCAACAAATTCTTCTTCATAAAAAAAACAAACTTATATGTTCCATTCACATGACTTTCTCTACATCGCTGTAACAAATTATTGTTAAAAAGCTTATTTTTTATCTGCATTGTGATAATTGAGATAAACATTATTCCAAATTGTCTTAATTACTTGTTTCCTTGTATGTAGAAAAGCCATTAGGGAATACACTAGGTTAAAGTGATAGTCAAATATATGACATAAAGTGTGTGTTTTAACGTGATCTACATTTTTTGTGTAGTAAGTTCTTATTTATCTCAACGGTTTACTGGTTACGGAAAATTTAGCAAAATGTATTCAGAATAAAGAGGTCTTTGGAGGCTATTCCCAGAAAATTCGAAATATACATTTTATTTGTCGTGTAAACATCTTTAATGTACAGTATTTTAATAAAAATCGTTAGAGCCATTTTTGAGAAAATAAACATTTTCCAAACCTTTTCCATGTAAAGGGTAGTTTGTGATGCGTAAGATGTTGCTCAAAATCTTCGTGTCGTATCCTTGGAAGGTACTAAATTTATTTACCAAGTTTGGTATTTTACCGACTTTTCGTTTTTGAGTTACCGGGTTCATATGCACGTTGACACATGGACACGTACCTTTTTCTAAAAATTATTTTTTTGGGAAACCGGTGACCCTAAAGCGTCTATTTCCAGTGAAATCTCGGTATCGAATTTTTGGGTAGAATGCAATACATTCTCTATACATTATGTGCATAATACGTGTAGAGAAAGTAAAAATAATAAAACGTTTATTCTTCTATTTCTTGTAATTCCAGATAAACTGCCATAAATGGATTGTTTTAGATAATACGAGGGCCAATAAGAAAGTAACAGACGATTTTGCATAACTAAATAATAAGGAAAGAGATGAACACAGACTTTATTTACAAAGTTACAGTACCTTACTCTATTTCTCAACGTAATCGTCATCACTACCAAGGTATTTATTGTCACGTGGTATCAGTTTTTCAATGCGGTTCTTCAAGATCTGGGCTAAGATATACAGCCACTTTGAGTTTGGGAAATTCTTTCACCCAAAAAGTCATGTATGGTCTCCAAAGTGAAACACCGATATTCTTTGAATCCTTTTATCAAAATTTGCTTTCAACTGCTTCATAATGATTGATGAACTTCCACTCCGCTCTTTGTCGGGCACATTAGTTCTTCCTTGATTACTCGCAAACTATGCTCCATTTCCTAACTAAAGACTTGTTCATTGCATAGTCACCATTCACTTGCACTATCTGTCCATAACCTTCGATTGACTGAACACTTTGTGTATTTTTTAAAAAAAAAAAAAAACTAATTTCGGCATTGAAAAACGGTACTACGTGACAGTAAAAGTCTTGTGAGAACGGAGATTACGTTGAGAAATAGAGTAAGGTACTGTAAATTTGTAAATAAAGTTTTTCGTTATTATTTAGTTATACCAAATCGCCTGTTACTTTCTGGATTACCCTCATACATTATGTCTGTATAGATACAATGGAAATAGAAAGGACAATACGAGTAGTGGGCTTAAGCGATATTCTGATAGTCCCTAATGTGATGGCGTTCATATCCCGTTTTTTTACATGAGTAAGGAGGGGAGGAGAAACAAAAATAACAACATTCTATTTGAGAAAATAATAAGGATTTAAATTGAGACGCATATCTCCGATATGTTTAACTCCACAAGTATATTTTGGACATCTGTTTTAATGAGTTTTCCGTTTGTGTGTAGTAAACTTTTGTCTATCTCTTCTGTTTACCAGTTATACAAAAGTAATTCAGAATGAGGAGGACCTCAGAGGCTATTCCCAGGAGTATTTAAGTAAACTTTTGTCGTAAAAACATCTTAAAAATATAACGTATGAATCAAAATCATAGACCACGTTTTGAGGTCAACATTTTCAAAACAATTTTCATGCAAAGGGACTTTTGAACTGGCGGAAGTTCTTGAATATCTTCGTGTCGTGTTTTTGGAAGATGAAATTAAATGCCAGCTGATTCAACATTTTTAAATTATGCTGTTTACACACACACACACACACACACGTCGCCCTCGTTGGTGTAATGTTTACCATGCTAACTTCATATACCTAAGGTCGCGGAGGTCGATGGATTTTTTTGGGTGTAAAAATCTTTACCATGGCTTCATTCAGAAGGGAAGTAAAGCCCTTGGTCCCGTGTCATAGATTTACGGCACGTAAAAGAACCTCAACCCTGATACAGAGGCCTCTGAGCAAAATTAAGTGGTCTTTCACGCCCAATTTAAAATGGGACTCTGAGAACCGCAGTACTTAAAGAGCATCCATAAATAACACATCATTTACACACACACACACACACATGCTGAGACGCATGCATTCTCACGGACTTCTTCTAAAAAGAAAATCTAATGTGTTCCATTCAAACGACTTTCTGTAAATCTCTGCAACAAATTATTGTTTAAAAGCTCATGCTTCCACTTACTTCATGCTAATCGAGAAAAAAAAATTAGCAGAAATACTCTTATTATTTGCTTCCTTGTAAGTAGAAGCGAAATAAGGGAGTACCATAGGTTAAAGTGAAAGCCAAAAGCTGGTTGCTATGTGACTGATGTTCCTTTGTTTGTGTGGACAGGAATTGACAAATTCCTGTATAAGAAAAGTATAAGTTTTTTTAAAGCTGAAACCAAAAACAAGGAATATCTCAAAAATGATCCACTCCACGAAAAAATGTATATAACATAAATTGTGTGTTTTAACGTGCTCTACATTTTTTGTGCAGTAAGTTTCTGTCCAACTCTTAATGTAAAATTGATCCAGAATAAAGTAGTCTTCAGAAAATTCAAATATACATTTTATGTGTCATGAACATATCTCAGACACATAGTATATTAATCAAAATTAGAACCACTTTAAATTTTTGAGAAACGCTGCATGTATGCGGTAGTTTGAATTAGAGGTACTATTGAACAGCTTAGTGTCGCTTCCTTGGAAAACGATTCTACTGAAAAATTCGAAATTGAAATGTCACCGGAAATAGACCTTTTATGGTCCCCTGTATAAAAAAAGCATTTTTTGAAAAAGGTCCGTGTGTCTGCGAACATAATAACTCAAAAACGAAAAGTCGGTAAAATACTTGGTATTTAAGTTTACTGTACGTTCCAAGGATCCGACACGAAGATTTTAAGAAAAATCCCCCCATCTCAAACTCCCTTTACATGGAAAACTTTCGAAAACTTTGATTTTGTCAAAAATTGCACTAAAGATTTTGCCATATGTATGAAATCGTTTCTTTGCATTGCCAGGAGTTAATAAATTCCTTAGAAAATATTTACGTATTTTAAAGCTGAAACCAGTAACAAGGAATATCTCAAAAAATGTCAATGTATATGAAATAAATTGTGTAAATTAAGATGACCTACGTGTTTTATGTGTAAATTTTTATCTATCTCTTACAGTTTACCAGTTATGCAAAATTCAGTAAAATTCATCCTGAATAAAGTGGTCTTCAGAGGCTATTCCCAAAAACTTCAAGACATACATTTTATTTGCATGTAAATATTTTAAACATCAGAGATTTTAATCAAAATCGTTATAGTCATTTTTGAAAAAACGAAAAATTTTCGATTTTTCAATGTAAGGAGTAGTAGGGGTTGGGTGATTTTCTAGAACATCTTGTATAGCCTCCTTGGAATAAACTTACATATCAAGTTTGGTATTTAACGGACTTCTCGTTTTGAGCCTCAGACACACACACACACACACACACACACGCACACACACGGTCATAAACGACGAAATTTGACCCCGATATACAGGACATCACAGGATTCAACCGCAAAATTTGGCAGGATTGAAGAGGGGTCCTATAAAAACAGTTTGAGATAGGGAACCTATTGCCCCTTTTATCAAAGTCAAAGCTATGGCATGTTTTCTAGACCGCTGACCAGTGGTCATAAATTAAAATAACGTGGAATTTAGAGGTATTTTCTAACTACAGTCAGTTTTATTTGGAAGCTGTGTATAATGGTTTTGAAAACCTTTACTCTGTCTTTTGCTTACCTTTCGCTGCATTGCTTTGTTACAGACCTTTAGTACAGGAGTACAGGCAGTACATTCCCTCCCAGAAAAATAATGTCGATGTTCTTTGGTAGACAGGATGGTAGAGAATACCCCACGCCCTTTCATGGTAAGATCCATCTTGCAAATTGTTTCTGCAGTTAAAGTGTGTTTTCAGCTAACCCTTGTGATGTTGTGATTATAGTACACACAGTAATCTTTAGTCTTTAATTTAGAACTTTTTTATACTTTTTTATAAATTACAATAAATTTCGGTTTATATTATTGGCCCTAAAAATGGAAATTGAAGACGAAATGGCAGGTTGTTAACGCAGCAAAACAAAAGATAGAGTTGAAATAGTATGTTCAAAAACAGAAAATGGACAAACTGAAGAAGAGGAGTCACAAATTCAAGTTTATGAGCTCAAATTCGATGACAAAACGTGACCGAAAATAGAGGAAAACTTCAAATAATTGCTACCAATTAGGGATTTATTTGGAATATTTATATGTACATCTCCATGAATAATTACTCGGTGAATACTGTGCTATCGATGAAACCTTGGTGGGATTTTAACGGAGATATCCATTGCATCAAGTTATAGGCAATAAGCTTGAGAACTGTACAATTACAAAGAATGAATTATATTTTTGCTTTAATTTTTAATCTGCTGTAGTATGTGGAAGGAGTTGAACCAATGCATTTAAAGGTAGTAACTTTATAATATGGTTATCACTAGGGATATCATCTTGGGGACCGATAGCGGGACACAAGCGCATACCAGTTGCATACCTACCGAGTAGAGACCGACCTGCATTGGTGACTGTATGTTAACAACTTGTAGTAACGCGTGGGGGAACGTGGCTCGACTATGCTGTATATCAAAATACTGTTTTACAGGTAATTAATGGCAGTGCACGCTGTTCAATCAAGATTGTAAAATATCTTGCTTCAAATCGATTGCATGAAGATTTGCAATTCATACAGAAAAAGTGTGCAGATAATAACTATGACAATAACACATATTTGGAAACATCGAACACTGAAATGCCTCGAGCCTTGAAAGCTGTTGATGAACTTGTGCAATCAATTAATCAGAGACCTGTGTTAGACCGTGTGAAAAAAAAGTAAAGACAGTGTTTGGAAAAAATGTCGGATTTTCAAAAATGCGTGAAATACCAAATTTGCTACGAAGTGTTGCTGACAGATTATCTTAGTCGATGATGTGTCCTATTTGCATGCCAATCGGTGACGATTCATATTGGACACGTTCAAATGTATGCTGTTGTGCATTGTAATCTATGTATCTTGAGACGGCTAATGATGCTGTTGACTTGTTGCACAATAGAAATATTAAAATCGTTAGTTCCCGTAAATCATGGTATTTATATTGACCACCCATCCAACTTCAATCGCCAGTGAAAACATCACAGTCTACACCTGCCCCATTTCCTTCTATTAGCACCACTACGTGCACACTGAATGTCATCACATCACAACTGTACACCATGCTGCGCTAACTTCGATTCTGTTATCACAAGCATCTGCTCCAGAATACAAATTCTTGATGAAACGGCGGGTGGTTGTCTCCAAATTACAACTATGGTATACATTTGCAAGTGTAAAGTCTCTCTCTGGCAACCTGACGAGACACAAAAAGTTCTTATTCACCCAATTTGCATACATCTTTGTGCAGAATGCTTTAACATTGTTGTTAGTAATACGTTAGAATTGCACAGTTGGCTTTTGTGCTGTGCTTGGGTGTTACACGCATTATGTTTGTTTGTACTCAACAGAGAATTGCGTGTCTGATAACAACCAGATATGAGTGCGTTTCCCTTAATACATTACAGTGTTTGTCACTCGCACTGTGTTCATATCCTAACATCAAATAAATTCCACCTAAAAATTCGATACCGAGATTTCAGCGGAAATAGACTTTAGGATCCCCTGTATCAAAAAAAAAAAAAAAAAAAATAAGGAAATACTTTTTTGAAAAAGGTCCATGTGTGCGCGCGCGCGCGCGCGCGTATCTGTGTTGTGTCAGTCTGTCCGTGTATCTGTGAACCCGATAACTCAAAAACGAAAAGTCGGTAAAATACCAATCTTGGTGCACAAATTTAGTATCTTCCAAAGATGGGACACGAAAATTTTGAAGAAAATGCCATCATAAGCTACCCCTTACATGGAAACCCATTTGAAAATTTTGAATATCTCAAAAATTGCTCTAACGATTTTTATTAAAATACCGTATATTAAAGATATTTACACGACAAATAAAATGTATATCGTGAGTTTTTAGAAATAGCCTGTGAAGACCTCTTCACTCTGTATGAATTTTGCTGATTTCTGAATAACTGGTAAATCGTAAGAGATTGAAAAAGCTTACTACACAAAAAAAAAAAAAAAAAAAAAAATTAGATCACGTTGAAACTCACAATTTGTGTCATACGCAATTTTTGAGGAGTTCAAATTTTTGAGATATTCTTGTTATTGATTTCGGTTTTAAAATACTTTTCACATACGAGAATTTGTCAACTCCTGGTAATGCAAAGAAACAGATTTCTACCACATGACAGCCAGCTTTTCAAAGATTCAACTACTTTTTAGCCTAGTGTATTCCCTCATTTCCCTTCTACTTACAAGAAAGCATTTCTGCTTGTGTTTATCTCGATTAGCATCAAGTAGAAGAATAAGCTTTTTAAAAATATTTTTGTACAGAGACGTAGAGAAAGTCATGTGAGTGTAACATATCAGCTTTTTAATAAAACTGCAGTACGTTCTGTTTCCATCTGAAAAAAATCTGTGGTATAGCATAATTGTGTAAGCTATAAAATTTGATGTATTGCTATCACATGACTTCCATTACTCACTCAAAAATTTGATGTGTTCCATTCACATGACTTTCTCTGCATCTCTGCACCAAATTATTGTTAAAAAACTTATGCCTCTTTCTTCCTCGTGCTCATCGAGAAAAAATGTTATGTGTTACAATCACATGTCTTTCTCTACATCTCTGTAACAAATTAGTGTTAAAAAGCTTATTCTTCTATATACTTCATGATAATCGACATAAACGTTAACAAAATTGTCTTAAATACCTGCTTCCTTGTAAGTAGAAGGAAAATAAGAGACTACACTAGGCTAAAACGATAGTCAAATCTTTTAAAAGCCCGTTGCCATGTGGATGAAATCCGTTTCTATGCAGGACCAGGAATTTACAACTTTCCGTAAATTATTTTAGATCCGAAACAAACTACAAGGAGTATCTCAGAAATGGTCAATTACACGAAAAAACGTATATGACATAAATTGTGTTTTACCGTGATCTACAATTTATATGCAGTAAGTTTTAGTCTATTACGATTTAAAAGTCAGGAAGATTCATTCAGAATAAAGAGGTCTTTAAAGGCTATTTGCACAAAATTCAAGATATACATTTGATTTGTCATATAAAAATCTTTAATATATGGTATCTTAATCAAAATTGTTAGAGCCATTTTTAAGATAGTCAAAGTTTTCGAAATTTTTTCCATAAATGAAATGGCGTTTTATTTATGGACGCTCTGTAACTACTGTGGTTCTCAGCGTTCCATTCTATATTGGGCGTGAAAGACCGCTTAATTTTGCTCCGAGGCCTCTCTAGCAGGCTTGAGGTTGTTTTACGTGCCGTAAATCTACGACACGGGACCCACGGCTTTACTTCCCTTCCGAAGGAAGCCATACTAAGGATTTTTACGCCCGAAAAAATCCATCGTCCTCCGCCGGGTTTGAACCCGCAACCCTGGTTATATGAGGTTAGCATGGTAACCATTACACCACACAGGGCGACATTTTTTCCATATAAAGAGTATTTTGGAGTGGGGGGGGATTTTTCTCAAAATCTTCGTGTCGCATCCCTGGAAGATATTAAACTTGGTATTTTACCGACTTTTTGTTTTTGAGTTATTGTGTTCACAGACACACGGACCTTTTTCTGAAAATAGTTTTTTTGGATACAGGAGACCCTTAAACGTCTTTCCGGTAAAATCTCGGTATCGGATTTTTGGGTGGAGTGCAATACCTTCACTATACACTATGTACATAGTGCGTGTAGAGAAAGTAAAAATACAGATCTCGTTACAACACATAATGTATGTCATATACGTTTTATTTATTTATTTTTTTTTTGTGGAATTGTCTATTTTCGAGATACTACCTGTTATTTGTTTCAATTTTAAACTACTTAACTTTTCCCAAATGACCCAATACAGAGCGAACCAAACCTCAATTGTTTCACATAGCGAACAGCTTTTAAAAGATCTGAATCTTGCTTTAGCCTATATATTCCTTCTGTTTACAAGTAAGCAAGTAATAAGACAATGCCTGCTATGTTTATCTCGATTAGCATGGAGTAGATAAAAGAATAATCTTTTGTACGAATAGTTTGAATATGGGGCAGCTAGAGAAAGTTATATGAATGGAACACATCAGGTTCATAAACATATTTTGTTTTACGAGTCGGTTCCCTACATCCACTTTGTATGTGATAATGAATTGTGCAATGAAATTACTCCTGTAAAGTTCATGTCGATTAGTTTAAGTACACCGTTTCTGGTTTCCATTTGCTTCTCTGTGCGAAGTTTCTCTTTAACCTCTTAAGGGAATGAATTTGCATTATTTTATCTGCTCGCTCTCTGCGAAATTGTGATATATCAGGACCATCCAGAAAGTGACAGACGATTTAGCATAACTAAACAATAACGAAAGTTATCAACACAAAATCTATTTACAGAGTTATAGTGTCTTACTCTATTTCTCAACGTAATCGTCATTGTTGTCAATGTATTTATTGTCACGTGGTACCGGCTTGTCAATGCAGTTATACTCTTCCACTGCTGAAGATACCACTGTCACTTTGGGATCGTCATCGCTTGGGAAATCTTTTCCATCCAAAAAGGCATGTATTTACTTTCTCTGCACGTACTATGCACATAGTGTATAGAGAATATATTGCATTCCACCCAACGATTCGACACCGATATTTCACCGGAAATAGATGTTTTAGAGTCTCCTGTATCAAAAAAATTAGAAAAAGATCCGTGTGTGTATGTGTCCATGTGTCCTGTGTCCGTATTTCCGTGTGTCTGTGAACAGCTAACTCAAAAACGAAAAGTCAATAAAATACCAAACTTGGTATTTAAGTTTAGAATCTTCCAGGGATGCGACACGAATATTTTGAGAAAATCTCTCCTGCCCAAACTACCCTTTACACACAAAAAATTTCAAATATGTTGATTTTCTCAAAACTGTGTCTAACGATTTTTATTAAAATACCGTATATTAATGATATTTATATGGCAAATAAAATGTATGTCATGAATTTTCTGGGAATAGCCTCTAAATACCTCTATATTCTGAATGTGATTTTTTTTTCTGCAAAATTGTAAACCGTAAGAGATAGACAAGAACGTACTACATAAGAAATGTAGATCACGTTAAAGCACAGAATTTATGTAATATACGTGTTTTTTCAGGGAATTGACCATTTCTGATATATTTCCTTGTCATTTGTTTCAAATTTAAAATACCTATCTTTTCTCACACGAAAGCTGACCCTGCATAGAAACGGAATTCAACCACATGGTAACCAACGTTTAGAACATTTGCCTATCCTTTTAGCCTTTCTATTCCCTTATTTTCCGTTCTACTTACAAGGAAGCGAGTAATTAAGACAATTTCTGCCAATGTTTATCTTGAGTATCAGTAAGTAGATAGAAAAATATGTTTTTTAATAATAATTTGTTACAGCGGTGTAGAGAAAGGCATGTGAATAGAACACATCAGATCTTTCTGAACTCTTTTATCAGTATTTGCTTTCAACTTCTCCATAGCGACTAATGAACTTCCACTTTATCATATACAGTGGTTCTTTCTTGATTACTCGTAAATTATGCGCCATTTTCTCACCGAGACTCGTTTATTCCATCATCACCATATACTTGCGTTATTTGCATATACAATTCGATTGGCTGAACATTTTGAGCATTAAAAAAACGAATAAGTCTTTGGCAGTAGAAAAGAATAACCGGCATTGTAAAACTGCTACCATTTGACAATAAATACCTTGATAGCAATGACGATTACATTGAGAAATAGAGTAAGGTACTTTGGTTTTGTGTTGACATGTTTGGTTATGCCATTGGCTGGAAGGTACAGGACAGGATATTCGTGTCATTTAGCCGTTACATTTGCTCGCAGCGGGTAGCATTCACTCTGCTGCCCCCTACTGATCCCAAGAGAAATCAACAGCTTTGCTCCGGAACAGTACGCAGGATTGTGTTCAGCAGCAGGCGATTAAACATACGAGCAGGGCTGTCATTCTCCATAAACTCCTTTATATCACTTCTTGGCGTGCACATCTTAGACAAAAAAGCTCATGTCACATGACTTTGACAAACAAACTTCTCACAAAAGATTCTTCTTCTTTCTACACAATGCTATTCGAGATAAACATTACCAGAATGTTCTTATTACATAGTTTCTTATTAAATAGAAAGTACTTTGTGTCATTTAATAAGCTGTTAGGAGGTGAGCAAAATTTAAGTTTGAAATAATCTAGGCAACTAAAAATAAAACTGCGTTGCCCTAAAACCAAACTAAAATATCATAAAGTGTGTTTGGCACGTGAAAGCAAAAGAAATGTACATGAAGAAATTAAAACTTGACGCCATCGCTTCACGATACGCACGAAAACTTCTTTAAAGTGGCGTGTTTAACACAGCTAAGAATATGTAATAAATATAACTTGTCATTATTATCTATAAAATAACTAAAAATCGTGTTTATAAAAGTATATCACTCATATCGTACGTTGAAGTTTATTGTTTTTAAGCATTACAATTTGCACGTCACCATGGAGACTATAGATTTCCTTGTACTCACTTTTCGTGAAAGTGATATTGTTTATATAGTTCTGTCATCCTCCGTGATGTAATGGTTATCATATACCCAAGGTCATGGGCTCAAACCCGGCGGAGGACGATGGTTTTTATTGGGTATAAAAATCCTTAGCAGGGAAGTAAAGCCGTTAGTCCCGTGTCGTAGATTTACAGACGTAAAAGAACCTCAAGCCTGATAGAGAGGCCTCTGACCAAAATTAAGCGGTCTTTGACGCCCAAATTAGAATGGGACGCTGAGAACCACAGCAGTTAAAGAGCGTCCATAAATAACAGGCCATTTGTTTATTTATTTATTTTATATGGTTCCGGTGTGTAACGTCTGTGAGGTGAAGACGTAACAAAAGACGCTATAAGCTAATTTCGAAAATCAAGGATAAAATTATGATAATTGTGTATGTAATAGTATACTATAATAATCATCAATAATTTCCGTAAATATTTACCATAAGATAATTACTAAACACAATTTCTGTAAAGAAAATCAGTTAAAAGTTACATCTTGGTACGCCATGGTGTTAGAATATTTTCCATGAATATACGTTTTAACGTTGCTAAGTTTGCCACTTTCACCTGTAAAATCTTACCAACCAAGCATGGGGATTGAGAAGTTTATGCTCACTGACGATGCAGCTAGTATTACCTTAAGTAATCCGCATAACAACAAATGATTGGATTCCATAGCAGGGAATAAATATTACAATGCTTCAACAATCAGTCTGGTGCTGCACAGATATACCAACTGTAAGTGTGGCCAACGTAACAGATCAAGCGGTATATTCAAATCTACCAAAGCCGCTTTCAAAACACGTACCACGCCGAGGGCCCAGGTCAAGGAGGGGCGGAGCTCCAGAGCCCAACCAACTCCAAGGCCAAGCAGCAAAGAATTTCCATTCCAGCAGCAAAATGCACTCTACAGTAAAAGTCTATAAAATCGGCTATAAAGCTTATATACGTCAATCCAGAGTAACCCAAAGATTTAAACCCCCTTTGGCTATGTCCGCGATATTCTTTCGAAAGCGCGGCTTTTGAGCATAGCGGGTTCCGGCCGCGCTCATTAAAGCGTTTAGTTTGGTGCAGGTTCGAGTCCTCATCTCAGACTTTGGTGTTTCTCACTATGTAAGAAGGTAATACGGAAAAATAAAACCAAAAACATCAGGAAAACAGAAAAAATAACTGTAAAGATAACGCGATGGACCTCATAGGTTGCATAAATTCAAAACACATAAAGGAAAGTGATTTCCTTGGAATCATGTACAGTTACATCTTCGAATATATAAATTTAACAAAGATAAAGGCTGTTAAAGCTCTTTTAATTTTGGATATGCTCAAAACGTATACAAAAGATTAAAACCCCGTATAACATGGCACTTTTAAGGTACAAAATTATATATATATATATATATATATATATATATATATATATATATATATAACATGAAAATATATTTATATTATTACTTTTTCATTGGGGTCGAATTTCTATTCGCAGCTAAAATTGTCATAATCAATTTATTGGAATCGTTGTCTAGTTAACATGTACTTAATATTGACAGCCCTGTACTTCCTTTGATATAAATTATTCTTTTATTTGATCCGAATGATCGATAAAATGTGAATAAAGATGAATTCCAAGAACAAGACGAAATTCTGAAAGCTGCCGAATTGCTAGAAAAAAATATCCAGTGTACAGTATTGTAACTACGAACCAAAAGCACGCGCCTATGACTCGTTACCCAGAATTGTTGCACGTGTTTTCTGTAGTTCCCCCTCATTGTCGCAGGTGCGCGAAACTATAACACGGCGCGAGCGGATGGTTTCACCAAAGCCTGCTTTGTCGTACCTGCACCTGATGAAGTGGTATAATGACTTGCACTTCAGGCCCGCAGAGTTCAGTTTTGACGTGTGAATTCGGAACGTACATTTTGATTGCAGAGAGCACCCGTCTGCTGGGCACGAGCGTCGTAGGGACAGAGATAAAATTGTGCTACAGCATTATAATAATCAGAAATTGTAATTAGAAGATTTTTTTTTTTTTTTTTTTATAAATTTTACGTCATTTTACTTTGTTGGTGTTATCGGACGATGAATAAAATCGATGAAATGATACTCACATGATCTCAGGGTCCAAGGAGCTTAAAGTTACTTGATATTCGTCATCAGGATGAGGGAAAACCCCGAAAAAAAACTTATCAACCTATCTCGCCCTAAGCGAGATTCGAAGTTGCAGCTTCATGAATGTGAGGCAGACTCGCTACCGCCACACTACCGAGACGGGCGCTTCACAGATTTTGTAACTGTTTGTTATGCTATATAATCTCGCCATTGACTGTGTAACATAAGTACTACTAGCGAATCAACAAAATGTCTACACCCTGTTGATCTGTCTCTAGGCGTCGTCTAGGGAACATCCCAGCCACTGGTTCCCAAACTCGGCCGATGGCGATGGATGGCTTCTTGCGGAAGGGAAATAAAACCGGCGGCATCATGTCGTAAATTTACGGCACGTAAAAAAACTCAAGATTGATAAACAGACCTCTGAGCAAAATTAGGTGATATTTCACGACTATATAGAAGCGACACTGAAACCCACAGCAGTAAAAGAGGTCAATAAATACATCTTACTTAATTTTATCTTATTGCACATAAATTTGGAATTAATATAATAACATTTTATTTCTATTTTCCAAATTTAAGGAATTGTTTACTCTTGACCTACAGCCCGTTTCACAAACTTTTCTTTTCACAAAATAAACCCTACTTTTATCATTTATATCATAAATACAAATTAAAAGCGTACTAATTGGATAATATTTCCAAGTAGAAATTTTTCTGTGTGTTGTGAAAGTTTTACAGGTAGTAAAGAAGTTTGTACAGACTAGAAATTGTAATGTTCCTATTGAAGCTCGTTAGTACATGTTATGACAATGTTTACGTTTTAAACGCCAATGGTTGCACATTATCTGTTAAAACACTCTACAGAAAATTTGTTTTAAAACACCTTACACAGGATGGACCATTTAAGTATCGACTTTGCAAAATCCAAAACTAAGCATTATAGAAAGAAATGTATTGAATAAAAGTTGCTTCATACTATGGGGAAAAGTAACGCCATTAATCGTGTTTTGTTTGGATAATGTTGTGATGGCCATTTTAGGGACCATTTACCTATTTGTACTTTCTCTACACGAACTCTGTACGTACCAAAAATTCGATACCAAGATTTCACCGGAAATGCATGTTTTGGAACCTCCTGAATACAAAAAAAAAAAATTTAGAAAAATGTTCGTGTGTCTGTGTGTATGTGATTGCGCGCGCGTGTGTGTGTGTGTGTCTGTGTGTGGGGGGGTGGGCAGCTTAGCTCAAAAATGAAAAGTCCGTTTAATGCCAAACTTGGTATTTAAGCTCAGTATCTACCAAGGATGCGACACGAAGATTTTCAAGAAAAGCCCCCCCCTCCAAACTATATGGTAAACATTTCGAAAATTTTGATTTTCTCAAAAATTGCTCTAATGATTTTGATCGTTTACAGAGAAATAAAATGTATATCTCCAAGACCTTTTATTCTGGTTCATTTTTATTGAATTTTGCATAACTGGTAAACCGTAAGAGATAGAGAAAACTTACTATGCAAAAAATTTAGATCTAGATAAAACACACCATGTGCATTCTTTTTCGTGTAGATGGCCTTTTTCGAGATAATCATTGTTATTGATTTCAGTTTTAAAATACTTAAACTTTTCTCGTTGTTTTCTCGAACTTGTTAACGCCTGGCCACGCAAGGAAGCGGATTTCAATCCTATACCAACCACATTTTAAAACATTTGACTGTCGGTTTATTCCCTTATTTCGCTTCTCCTTATCAGGAAGCAAGTGATAAAACCGTTTCTGCTAATGTTTATCTCGATTAGCAATAAGCAGACAGAAGAATAAGTTAGTTAAAAATAATTTACGGAGATGTAGAGAAGTCATGTGAATGGAGCACATCAGATGTTTTAATTGGGAACCCATCTTTTAATGCTGTTTTCTCACTGCTCATAAAAAACTGAATAACGTTTCTGTAAAGCAATAACGAAAATTCTGGTTGGCTGTGTACGAAGAGTGCAGTGAGATGTCCACTCTATACATCTCTGTAAGATATCTACTTTATCCTTGCAAAGCCTCTTAAAACAAACCATGCAAATGTACAATAACTTATCACAAGAAACATGTGGTTTTTACTTTCTCTAGCACGCATGTACGATGTACATAGTGGATAAAGAAGGTATTGTATTCCTCTAAAACTCGATATCGAGAATTCACCGGAAATATATGTTTTGGGGTCCCCTGAGGCCGACAAAAATCATTTTTAGGAAAAGGTCCGTGTGTGTCTGTCTGTGTATGATCTGTGGACAGCATAGCTCAAAAACGAAAATACCCTTAAATACTAAACTTGTTACAAACTTGGTATTTAACTTTTGTATCTTCCAGGGTGCGAAACGAAGATTTTCAAGAAAATATCCCACCCCCAACTACCCACCCTTTACATGGAACTTTTTTTTCGAAAATATTGATTTTATAAAAAAATGGCTCTAACGATTTTGATTAAAATTTCTTATATTTAAGATATTTACATGCAAAATAAAATGTATATCTTGAATTTTCTGAGAATAGCCTCTGAAGACCTCTTTATTCCGGATAAATTTTACGAAATTTTTCTTAACTGCTAAACCGTAAGAGATAGACTAAAACTTAATGCACAAAAAATGTAGATCTTGTCAAAACACACGTTTTCCTTTACGTTTTTGTTGTGGAGGTAAGCGTTTCCAAGATGTTCCTTGTTATTGGTTTCAATTGTGAAGTACTTCTAGTTTTCTCAGACAGGCAGTCTGTTTTTCCTTTGTTCTACTCCTGGTCCAGCAAAATAGCGATTTGCAATAACAATCGCATAACGTCAGCTTTTAAAACATTTGAGTATCATTTTAGCCTAGTGTAAGTAATAAGAACATTCTGTTAATTTTCATCTCGATTAGCATTGTGTTTAAAAAAGAATGATCTTTGTTTGTGGAGCAGCTAGAGAAAGTCATGTGAGTGTAATACATTAGATTTTTGCAATTGGGATCTAAATCCGTAAAACGTTGGTAATGGAATTTGCATGAGGCTGAGATTTCGCAACGTACAGAATCGTCGAGATGAAAAAGAACCACAACTGAAGCGAGCGGAGAATTGCTTTATGGGGGAATTATCTTAATGTAAACATGAATTAATGCGGACTCTCACTTTAATTGCTTTCGACTGACGCTTCAAAATGTGATTACATTTAAAACAATCGTAGGTTAATTAAGTCATCGTTTTTTGTGGAACATCGACTAATTAAAAGTAAACATTTGCTAGTTAAGGATATCTAAAGTTGAGCTCTGCACTAGAATTAAAACAAGAGCATAAAGATAAACAGAGTGATTGCGGAAAGAACTTTTATGTATCAACGAATATAGGTACCGTAATTTCAGCTTCGTTTTTACTTTCTCTACACGTACTATGTATATGGTGTATAGAGAAGGTATTATACTGCACCCAAAAATTCGATACCGAGATTTCACCGGAAATATGCATTCAGACCCCTTGAATCGAAAAGAGAATTTTTAGAAAACTATCCGCGTGTGCGTGTGAGTGTGTGTGTGTGTATGTGTGTGTGTGTGTGTTTCTGTGGGCCATTAAATAGCCATTAAATACCGAACTTTGTATTTAAGTTTGGATTCTTCCAAGGATGCGACATGAAGATTTGCAAGAAAATTCCCCCAAAACTACCCTATAAATGGAGCATTTTTCAAAACGTTTTATTTTCTCAAAAATGGCTCTGACGATTTTGATTAAAATATCTATCCATGTTTCAGATATTTCTCTGACAAACGAAATGTATATCTTGAATTTTCTGGGAATAGCCTCTGAAGATCTCTTTATTCTGGATGACTTTTAAATAACCTGCACACCCTAAGAGATATACAAAATCTGATATGTTCCATTCACATGACTTTCTCTACATCTCTGCAACAAATTATTGTTAAAAAGCTTATGCATCCATTTACTTCATGCTAATTGAGAAAAATTAGCAATAATATTAGAAGTGAAATTAGGGAGTACCATAGGTTAAAGTGCTAGTCAAACATTGATTGCTATGTGACTGAAGTTCTTTTGTTTGCCAAATTTCTGTATGAAAAAGGTATATGCTTTTCAAAGCTGAAACCAAAAACAAGGAGTATCTCAAAAGCGACCAACTCCACGAAAAAAAAAATATATAATATAAATTGTGTGTTAATGTGCTCTACATTTTTTGTCTGGTAAGTTTTTGTTCATCTCTTACAGTTTAGCAGTAATTCCGTAAAATTTATCCAGAATAAAGTAGTCTTCAGAGGCTATTCCCAGAAAATTCAGGATAAACATTTTATTTCTCAGGTAAATATCTTTAATATACAATATCTTAATCAAAACCGTTAAAGCCATTTTTGAGCAAATATCTTCTCTATACACTCTGTACATAGTACGTGTAGAGAAACGTGTATTTCCGGTGAAATCATGGTATCGAATTTTTGAGTGGAATACAATAACTTCTCTGTGCACTATGTACATACTACGTGTAGAGAAAGTAAAATGCACGACTTCATCTCGTATTTCCGACTCTTGCTTGAGAGTTCCTTTTGTCTGGCAAATTCTATAATCTCCATTGTGGCATCTTTCCGAAAGAGTATATTTTACCGAAATTGGTTTCTGGCTTTAGAAAATAATTACTCTACCGTTAGTAATTCCACTATATTTTTATTTAATAATAATAAGGCAAAATTGTATTGCAACCAAAAATTTCAATACCGAGATTTCACTGGATATACACGTTTTAGATTCCACTGTATAAAAATAAAAAAAAAAAAATAAAAAAAAATTTTTACTTTCTCTGCGCATACTATGTACATAATGTATAGAGAAGATATTGCATTCCACCCAAAAATTCGATATCGAGGCTTCAGGTAAATTAGAAAATGGTCTGTGTATAAATGTGTTAGTGAACACGATAAGTCCGTAAAATACCAAACTTGGTATATAAGTTTAATATTTTCCAAGGATGCTATTCAAAGATTTTGAGGAAAATCACATCAACGCAAATTACCCTTTACGTAATAAAATTTCCGAAAAGTTTGATTTTCTGAAAAATGACTATAAAGATTTTGATTAAAATATCGTATATTAAGAATATTTACTTAGCAAATAAAATGTATATCTTAAATTATAAACCTCTGAAGACCTCTTTATTCTGGATGATATCTGCTTCATTTTGCATAATAGTAAACCGTAAAGCATAAAAAAAAAAAAACTTGCCACACAAAAACTGTGGATTTCGTTAAAGCACACAATTTATGTCATATCCATTTTTTTCGTGGAGTAAGTCTTTTTTTAGATATTTGTTGTGATAGGTTTCAGTTTTAAAATACTTAAAAATTTTTGTCAACTCCTGGCCCTGCAAGAAGCGGATTTCATCCACGTGGTAACCAGCCTATCGTTTTAGCCTAGTGTATCCCATTATATCCCTTCTACTTACAAGAAATCATTTCTGCTTATGTTTACCTTGTTTAGCATAAAATAGATAGAAGTCATGAGGTTTCTAACAATAATTTGTCACAAAGATGTAGAGAAAGTCATGTGAATGGAATACAGAAGGTTTTTAGAAAAAGGTCAGTGTGTGCTTCCGTGTGTTTGTGTGTCTGTGAACACGATACTCAAAGACGATAAAAACTTACTGCATAAAAAATGTAGTTCTTGTTAAAACACACAATTCACATTACGTACTCTTTTCGTACAGTTAACCATTTCCGATATATTCCTTATTATTGGTTTCAATTTTAAGCTATTTAAACTTGACTCAAACGGAAGGTAATCTTTTGTTTCATCCCTACATAGCGAACCGAATTTCAATTGTTCCACCAGTTTAAGCGACCGGCTTAAATTTGACTATAGCTTTAGCTAATGCATTAACTTGTTTCCCTTCTACTTAGAAGGGACTAATATAAAAAACAACTTCTGCTAATGTTTATCTCGATTACCATGAGGGGGATAAAGGAATACTTTTTACTTTTTCTACACTATTATGTACATAGTCTATAGAGAAGGTATTGCATTCCACCCAAAAATTCGGTACCGTAATTTCACCAGAAATACACGTTTTAGGGTCCCCTGTATAAAAAAAGCATTTTAGAAAAATGTCCGTGTACGCGCGCGCGCGCGCGTGTGTGTGTGTGTATGACTGTCGTTTTAACCTAGTCTGTTCCATTATTTTCCTTTTATTTAAAAGGAAGCAAGTAATTAAGAGTGTTTCTGATACTCTTTATCTCGGTTATCATAAACTAGATAGAATAACATATTTTTACTTTCTCTACACCACTATATACATAGTGTATAGAGAGGTATTGTATTCCACCCAAAATGTCAACACCGAAATTTCACCGGAAATACATGTTTTGGTTCCCCCTGAAGCCAAAAACAAATTTCAGAAAAAGGTCCGAGTGTGTGTATAGCATAGCTCAAAAACGAAAACACCGTTAAATACCAAACTTGGTATTTAAGATTGGTATCTTCCAAGTATTCGACACGAAGATTTTCAAGAAAATCCCCCAACTACCCTTTATATGGAATTTTTTTTCGAAAAATTTGATTTTTTAAAAATGACTCTAATGATTTTGATTAAAATATCGTATATTAAAGATATTTACCTGACTAGCAAAATGTATATCTTGAATTTTCTGGGAATAGCCTCTGAAGACTACTTTATTCTGCATCAATTTTACGGAATTTTGTGTAACTGCTAAACCGTAACAGATGGACAAAAACTTACCAGACAAAAAATGAAAGCACTTTAAAACACACAATTTATGTTATATACATTTTTTTTTCGTGGAGTTGATCGTTTTTTAGATATTCTTTTTTTTTTTTTTTTAGCTTGGAAAAACTTACACATTTCTCATACAGGAATTTGTCAACTCGTGTCCATATAAACAAAGGAACTTCAGTCACATAACAATCAGTTTTTGACTATCACTTGAACCTATAGTACTCCCTTATTTCGCTTCTACTTACAAGGAAGCAAGTAATAAGATTATATCTGCTATTTCTTTCTCGATTAGCATGAAGCAAATAGAAGTATGTGCTTTTTAACAATAATTTGTTGCACAGATGTAGAGAAAGTCATGTGAATGGAACACATCAGATTTTTTAACAATAATTGTTTCAGCAATGTGGAGGAAGTCATGTGAATGGAACACATCAGATTTTTATATCAATAACTGGAGACAATACATATCTTGAGAGAACCGAGATTACGTTGAGAAATACAATAAGGTACTGTAACTTTGTAAATAAAGTTTTGTGTTCATAACTTTCGTTATTATTTAGTTATGGCAAATCGTCTGTCACTTTCTGAATGGCGCTCGTAATAAAATTATGTCTTTATTAGCCTTCTAGCTGTTAGGATTCATTTCTTTCTGCTTACTATTTATTAATTTTAATATCAAAGTGAAATGAGTGATTGTCATCTACTTAAGGGTATGTCTTAAACTTCACTTGTCTGGATTACATGGTTAAGTTTGTTTGTCGCACACCGAATTCACAGAAACTAATTGGAACCAATTCAGTAGAACTAGCTGAACTAGGCCGTTTATGCGTAATTTTCACTTTAAGAGCTGACATCCGTGGTTCACATATCGTCTATGACATTGACACACGGCTAGAACTACCTATCAAGTAAGAAATATTTCTGTAAACCTCGCCCATACTTTTCCTCTCCATCTATTTTAGATTGCGTCAATTTGCTCTCAAGGTAGTGGGTCATATGATTATATCTATAGACCTCTGTGTCACTGAAGTGATGATGATTTTAGCACAATATGTAACCATTTCCCGGAAGAGGTTGGTAATGAATGTGCTCGTATTAAGGAGCAAGCCCATTTGCCCGTACATACACCACCTTACAATTTTCTTTTACTAAAGTATTTGTATAAGTTGAAGTAATGAAACTTGCAGCATAGCTTTTAACATGGCGTTATTTCAATAATCAACTAGAAGAGATTTTATAGCTGAAATTTTGGGTAAATGTATGTTAAGAGTTTTGAGAAAAAAATCATAATTTTAACTCAACAGAATATAATATATTTGTGTATATTTCATTGGCTTTCATGAATGTTGTAAAACAGTTCAAAAACGTTGTGACGTTGTGAGAAAATGGGACATTAAGATTGGTAAGATATGACATAAAGGACTTACACTGTGGGCCGCCCTATCGTCGTTAGGTTTCTTTTTTACTTTCTCCACATGTACTATGTACATAGTGTAAAGAGAAGGTATTGCATTCCACCCAAAAATTCGATACCAAAATTTCACCAGAAATAAATATTTTGGGTCCCCCTGAATCCAAAAAAAAAAAAAAAAGCATTTTTACAATAAAGGTCCATGTGTGTTTGTGGACAGTATAGCTCAAAAATGAAAAGAAGTTGAATATTAAACCTGATATTTAAGTTGGATATCTTCCAAGGATGCGACAGAAGATTTTCAAGAAAATCCTCCCACCCCAAACTATCCTTTATGTGGAAAAAAATTTGAAAATTTTGATTTGCTCAAAAATGGCTCTAACGATTTTAATTAAAATCTCTTATATCTAAGATATTTACATGCCAAATAAAATGTGTATCTTAAATTTTATGGGAATAGCCTCTGAAAACTGCTTTATTCTGGATGAATTTTAGAGAATTTTGTAGAACTGCTAAACCGTAAGAGATGGACAAAAACTTACCACACAAGAAATGTAGATCATGATAAAACACATTTTATGCCATATACATTTTGTTCTTTTGTTTTTATTTTGTTTATCGTTTTTGAGATATTCCTTGTTATTGGTTTCAGCTTTAAAAAAAACTTATACTTTTCTCATACAGGAATTTGTCAACTCCTGTCCATACAAACAAAGGAACTTCAGTCACATAGCAACCAGCTTTTGACTATCACTTTAACCTTTGGTACTCTCTTATTTCACTTCTACTAACAAGGAAGCAAGTAATAAGACTATTTCTGCTAATTTTTTCTCAATTAGCTTGAAGTAAATAGAAGCATAAGCTTTTTAACAATAATTTATTGCAGAGATGTAGAGAAAGTCATGTGAATGGAACACATCAGAATTTTTTACGACTTACTTGAAGAGTAAGAAGATACGAGTCCGCAAATCCGCATCGATCTCTGACCTTGGAGACGAGCTGAATATCTGCGACACGTGAGGTGCTCCACACGCTGACACATCGGATATGTTTTTTTTTTTTTTTTTTTGTAGTGTTTAACGCCCGCTTTAACTACTAATGGCACCGCAGGCGGTCATCGGATATGTGTACATACATTTCTACTTGCGAACAGCACACCATTTGAACCAGAGTTGCCAGATTGGGTTACTAAAATATCAACTTTGCGATCGATTTGCAAATTTTTGGGCTAGTTCTGAAATCAAGAACATAATTTAAATTTATTCCTTGAAAATATATTTTATATTGTTTCGTAAATTAAATAATGTATTAATGGATATAGAGGTAGTATATTCGTTTTAGTCACTATTATGAAAATAATCTAGTTGTAAAATATCTGCAATCAGCATTCACAGAAGAGAAATTGGTTGCTAAACTGTATTCTTGGTTCCCTTTTCTTTGTTACATCGCTGTTAGTGAGTCGTGCCGGTTTCAAGAGAACGTTTTGCAACAGTTAAGTGAAAAAAAAAAATCCTAATATTTTATTTAGTGGTGTCAGTGTTTAAATAGCACATTGTTACAGAAAGTACATTTAAAATTTAGTGAATGTACAGTAATTTGAGTATCTAATAGTTAAACAATGGGTGAGTGCAGAAATGTGACAAACGCTGAGCAAGAGTTGGTGTTTCTGCTTTGCGAGGGGTCCCGGGTTCGATTGCCGTCTGGTGTTGGAATTTTTTCTCTATCCAAAATTATTCCCTATCCTCGCAAGACCCTTGGAAATACGGATGGTGTGTGTAGCGCGTGTAATCTAACGAAAATCAAAAGAGAAACAGAAACGCAAACCTTTGTTCCAAAGGGAAATGTCGCCGATCGGACCGTGCAGTTAAAGGGTGTAAATAGTACATTAATTTTAAAAACAATTTAGAAGATTTCCAGTGACATCACTTGTTTACATATTTGTTTACGTAAAGTTTGCAACTAAGGGTCCAATGGTCTTACCTTAAGAAAAACGAAACAAAAATCACAAAAGAAAATTTGCCAGCAGTAGTTTCCAAACCAATTTTAAGAAGACTTCTTCAACCTCTCAAAGTAAACATTCCTGTGAAATTGAGCGATTTCAATATGAATTTTGCGATTTTTAAATTAATTCTGGCGATATTATGCGAAATAAATCTGGCAACCCTGTTTTGATCAATTAATCACACCATAGACTAATGTTGTCGCCATATTGTTTATCATGGTAGCAATCGATCTCTACGAAGTAACGCAGTCATTTAGTGGTACTAGAAAAGGACATTGAAAAGTTTGATAAGCCAAACTCACACAACCTTCTCTATTTCACAGCATAGTTTGTCTATGAACCCATTGATAAAACATGGTGATTCTCCACCTGATTTTGTTATAATCATAAGTAATACCACTAGTGTTCTCATCTTGTCGATAGTAAAATTCACGCCCAGAGCGAAGCGACGGGAGTAAATTGTGTTGAGACATGAAAGCACGAAGTGTATTTGATATGACAATTCAGCGAAATAGACTATTACTTATTTATAATATAAACGAAGGAGATTATATCAGGTTATGATTATAATACATTTGTTCTCAAATGGTAGATGACGCATTCGACCATGTTTATTTACCCAATGTTTTTTTTTCTTTCTTCACTGCCTACTGAATTATGTTATGGCCGACCGTGCCTACACCCAAAGTACGAATATCAATAGCAACAATAGAAATAGGGAACAATTACTTTATTTCAGCCTTTTATAACCATACATGAAATGGAAACAAACGTTATTTTATTTGAGGTTATCGCATTCAGCTGATACATAAGAAACACAAATAATGATTAATTTCACTCCTTTTTTTAACTAAATACATTATGAATTGGATAAGTTTAAATAAACATTGTAGCTAAAATAATTGAAAGTACAATTGCGGAACTGACAGTTATTTAAAGTGAAGGATGGCTGGCTGGATTATCCCCTTGTTACCAATAACCAGGACAGGAGAACCAAGACAGGAGATTAAACAAACGAACGTCAGGTGCGACAGGATTTCAAAGAAATGAACATCAGCTGCAATAAGATGTTTCAACAATATCGCTCCAGTCTGATGACCGTGATTGGTTGAAATTGCCTAATCTCCGGCATTGGCGCTTTAATAGTTGAGCTAAATTTTCAGGTTAAAATGCTTACCTGAATTACTTGAAAGTTCGATTTTAAGGGAGTGGCCACCTTAGCTGCTGTGGTTGCAAAAGAAGCAACTATTTGTTTGCAATGACAAAATTTAATCCGTATATGCACAATCGAGAGAAAAATACGGAACAAACAACTTAGTTTACTTTATTTAACGTTGGTAGAATCCCCTTATCAGTTGTGTTCACCTAATCGGCCCCTTATTGAAACTAAACAACGTGAGCGCGAAAGGAGTGGGAAACGGAACCGTGTTACCTCAGTGGTAAAATGACGCTCGCTAATTATTATGTTTCCATGTTTTATTTGTTGTATATCAAAATGCTGGTACTAAAACCCAAACCAACCAATGAACAAAGACCGATTCCGTTTCGGGAGCGAAGTAAAGGGGGTCGTAACTTAAACATTTTTTGGTGTAGTTGAATGTAATTGTAAACATTTTCTTTTTATTACTTTTTCCGTTTGAAAGGCATAAATAACATAGACAACAAACCGAAAAGTATTGCCCTCATTGAGCAAGGATGGAGAGCTACGGAGCTATACGGAGCATTTCCAAGAGCAGGGCCAAATTGGTGAAAGAAACCCTACATTGGACAAGTTTGATATTACAAACAAAAATAGCAAATCATGGTTAAGGAATTGAGCTCATTAAATGAATCGCTTACGATTAAGAAGAATTTCAACAACGTCTCAATTTTGCACTATCTACTTAAACAGGGTTGGCAATCTTGTTTATTCCCATTTTCTTGCAAAATTCCGACAGTAACATATATTAACATTTTGAAGTAAGTTTGGAAAGGTAGCATCGGAATAAAAGGGTCACAGTCATAGTCAGACCCGAATCCCCAATATAAGGCCACTTAGTCCACCCCTCTTTCTTTCAAGCTACGAAATCGATATTGATAAATCAGGAAATTTACAAATGACTAAAAATATACGAGTAAAACGCAAGGTGCTGTCAACATCTCTTGACATAACATCCCGATGCCGACTTAACATACTTTTTTGTTTTGGTCATACTTTTCCAGTTGATGAAGGATCATTCAATAAAACTAATTATGTTATCATAGCAAATCTAAAACTGTCTTGGATTGTAATCTCTGTGCACATCTTTCAGTGATAAGCCAGTCATCTGTCTAGTTAGAACTAGAACTAGGTAGAGCAATGAATGTGGGAGGAGCTGTTATTCTGCATCCTTACCAATTTAACACGAGGCTCCTTGCTTTGTTTTGAGGGCTCTTTCTGTTGTACGCTCACGTACAAGCCCAAGTCTCTAGATTGTGACAGTATTTACTGTCTCTACACGTACTATGTATGTACATAGTGTCTATGAAGGTATTGAATTCCAACCAAAAAATCGATACCGAGATTTCACCGGAAATAGACGTTTTAGGGTTCCTTGTATCAAAACGTCTTTGTGTATATATATGTGTGTGTGTGTGTGTGTGTGTGTGTGTGTGTGTGTGTGTGTGTGTGTGTGTGTGTGTGAACACGATAACTCAAAAACGACAAGTCGGTAAAATACGAGACTTGGTATATAAGTTTAGTATCTTCCAAGGATGCAACGCTGAAGATTTTGTGGAAAATCCCCCCCCCCTCCACACCAAACTACCTATTACATTGAAATGTTTTCGAAAAATTTGATTTTCTCAAAAATGGCTCTAACGATTTTAATTAAACTACCGTATATTACATCTCAAATAAAATGTATTCTTGAATTTTCTGGCCTTTGCTCTTGGTATTTAAGTTCAGTAGCTCCTAAGAACGCGACACGAAGATTATCAAGATAATCACCCACCTCAAACTACCCTTTATATGAAAATAGTGGCCAAGTGGCTAGACCGTCTCGCCTAGACGGCCCGGATTCGATCCCAAGTGACCGCACGTGAGATTTTGTGGTGGAAAAAGCGGCACACAGGCGGATTTTCCCCGGGTTCTCCCGTTTCCCCCGCCATCGCATTCCAACGGTGCCCCATCTTCTTTCCATGTATGCCACAAGGGGCGTTAAACACTATCAAAAAAATCTGATGTGTTCCATTCACATGACTTTCTCTACATCCCTGCAACAAATTATTGTTAAAAAGCTTATGCTTCTATTTACTTCAAGCTAATTGAGTAAACATTAGCAGAAATAGTCGTACTACTTGCCTTCTTGTAAGTAGGAGCGAAATAAGGGAGTACCAAAGCTTAAAGCTATTATCAAAAGCTGACTGCTATGTGACTGAAGTCCTTTGTTTGTATGGGCAGAAACTGACAAATTCCTGTATGAGAAAAGCATGTTTTTCAAAGCTGAAACCAAAAACAAGGACTATCTTAAAACGATCAACTCCACGAAAAAAACGTATATAACATAAATTGTGTGTTTTAATGTGCTCTACATTTTCTGTGGTAAATTACTGTCCATCTCTTATCGTTTAGCAGTTATGCAAAAATCCGTAAAATTCATCCAGAATAAAGTAGTCTTCAGAGGCTATTCCCAGAAAATTCAAGATATACATTTTATTTGTCAAGTAAATATCATAAATATACGAGATTTTAACAAAACTCTGATGTGTTCCATTCACATGACTTTCTCTATATCACTGCAACAAATTATTCTATTTATTTTATCTAATGGAGCAAAAATTAGCAGAAATAGTCTTATTACTTGCATCCTTGTTAGTAGAAGCGAAATAAGGGAGTACCATAGGTTAAAGTGATAGTCAAAAGCTGGTTGCTCTGCGACTGAAGTTCCTTTGTATGGACACGAGTTCACAAAGTCCTGTATGAGAAAAGTATAAATCTTTATAGCTGAAAAAAACAAGGAATATCGCAAAAACAATCAACTCCACGAAAAAAATGTATATAACATAAATTGTGTGTTTTAAGGTGCTCTACATTTGTCCATCTCTTATGGTTTAGCAGTTATACAAAATTCTGTAAAATTGACCAAGAATAAAGTAGTTTTCAGAGGCTATTCCCAGAAAATTCAAAATATACATTTGATTTGTCATGTAAATATCTTTAATATACGATATTTTAATCAAAATCGTTACAGCTATTTTTTTAGAAAATCAAAATTTTCGAAAAAAGTTCGATGTAAAGGGTAGTTTGGGGTGCGGGGATTTTTATCAAAATATTCGTGTTGCATCCCTGGAAGATACTAAACTTAAATACCAAGTTTGGTTTTTAACCGACTTTTCGTTTTTGAGTTATCGTGTTCACAGACACACGGACACACGGACACACACGGACCTTTTTCTGAAAATACTTTTTTTGGATACAGGTGACCCTAAAACATATATTTGCGGTGAAATGCAATACATTCTCTATGCACTATATACATAGCACGTGTAGAGAAAGTAAAAAGTCATTAGAGCCATTTTTAAGAAAATAAAGTTTATCGAAATGTTGTCCATGTAAAGGGTAGTTTGGGGTGGGGGATATTCTTGAAAATCTTCGTGTCGCATTCTTGGAAGATACGAAACTTAAATCCCAAATGTGGTTTTTAACGGTCTTTTCATTTTTGAGCTTTGCTGCCCACAGACACACTCACACACGCACGCACACACACACACACACACACAGATAGACGACAGGCAGACAGACACACACTGACATTTTTCTAAAAATGCTTTTTTTGGATTCAGGGGGTCTCAAAACATGTCGAATTTTTGTGTGCAATACAATACCTTCTCTATACACTATGTATATAGTACGTATAGAGAAAGTAAAATATATAGAAATATTTTCGAAAATTTTGATTTCCACAAAAACTGCTCTAAGGATTTTGATTAAAATGCCATGCCATTAAAGATACTTACCTCACAAATAAAATGTATCTCTTGACTTTTCGGAATAGTCTCTTCATACTGAATCACTTTTGCATAACGGGTAAACCGTAAGAGACAGATAAAAACAATCTACACAAACATATAGATATTGTCAAAACACAATTTATGTCCTTTACATTTTTATTGTGAAGCTAAATGTTTCCGAGATATTCCTTGTTATTTGTTTCAATTTTAAAATCCTTATATTGTTTTCAAATAGGAAGTCGTCAGGGTTTACTCCGGGCCATGCAAAGAAGCAAATTTCAATGACTATTTAACTCAACTATTAAAGCCAATACAATGGCTGAGATTAGACAATTTCAACCAATCGCGATCATCTGACTGGAGTGATATTCTCGAAACATCTTATCGCTGCTGATATTCATTGCTTTGAAATCTTGTCGCACCTCACGTTCGTATGTTTAATCTCCTGCCTTGGTTATTGGTAAAAAGGTGACAATCTAGTCAGCCAACTTCACTTTTAATAACTGTCAGTTCCACAATTGTGCATTCAATTAAATTAGTTACACTGTTTATTTAAAGTGTTATCCAGCTCATAATGTATTCAGTTCTACAAAGAAGTGAAAATAATCATTATTTGTATTTCTTATGTATGAGGTGAAAGCAGTAATCTCAAATAAAATAACATTTGTTTCAATTTCATGCATTACTTATTAAAAGCTGACACAAAATAATTCTTCCCTATCTCCATTGTTATCGATATTCGTAAATTGAGTGTGTAGACACGCTCAACCATATCATAATTTAGAAGGCAGTGAAGAAAGAAAACAAAAGCATTCGGTGTATTAACGTGGTCGAATACGTCATCTACCATTTGAGAACTAATGTAAGTATTGTAATGATAACCTGATAAAATTTCCCTTCCAATATATTATAAATTATTAATAGTCTATTTCGCTGAATTGTCTTATAAATACAACTCGTGTTTTCATCTCTTAGAACAATTCACAACCGAAGCGAAGCGACGTGGTATTATTTATGACAATCGCATAGCGGTAGCTTTTAAAACATTTGATATCGCTTTAGGATCGCATATTCTCTTTGCTCTATTCTACTTATAAAGAACTAAGTAATAACACTGCTCTGCTAATGTTTATCACGATTTAGTAGAAAGAAGAACAGTCTTTTAAACGAAGTTCATTTGTAGAGCAATTAGAGAAAGTAACACGAATAGAATACATTGTTTTAAATTTAAAGATTTTTTAAAATGTACATTACCATATGGACTAAGGGAGGCAAGACATACCAAATTAGTGGAACGATCTCATTAAATGTTAATTTTTATACATACAAGGTGTTTGGGATATAGATATATACATATTTGATTACAGGTACCTGAATATGTATCCAGATAGATTTAGTTAGTTGATTTTTATCTTCGTCTAACGTTTTACTACAAACCATTACTTGATTTACCAGCTGATGGTTTTGCATGGTCGTAGCGGCGTGGCGAAATGAACAACGCCTGTCAGTATAAACCATTCATTTTGCTTCCAAATTTTCACATACCACTACGTGACCTGCTGGCCTAGATAGTGTGGGATAGTTGGCCGTGCAGAAAACATTCGAACCCAGTTCCGATACAACCTACACTACCGCGAGGCCTGCCCATTCAAAGTTACGCATACCGACCAACACTCTCGGGAGGACAGGTAATGCTTTTATGTAGCACGTTTAATTGCAGGTACTAACCAAACAACAACTTTCTGAAATGTTGAGATACCAGATATGCCAGTAAACACATTACAACCCATGTATGAGGTAATGGTTAGGTCTGTAATATCCTTTACAAGTGAGGTGTGGGGATGGGATAGGTATATAATCTAAATAAAATATAATGCAGTTTCTGGAAATGCATTTTGAGATTAGGGAGGGGTACTTCTAACTACGGTGTTCTTCGTGAGGTAGGATGCTGGGATGATGCTGTATATGCTAAATTAAGTAATTAGATACTGGCTGCGAATTATTAAAGGTGATCAAACAACTCTAAGAGCAATATGTTATCGGCATCAGATGAATAACAGAGCATCCAAAATGGTGGACGGCGGGGCTACAACGGGGTCATCAAATATTGGCTTAAATGACATTTGGCAAAGAGGTAACGAAAATAGATATAACGTCGTGAATAGAGTAAAAAGACGACTTTGCGATTAAACATGTAGGGAATAGAATCTGAGTGCATAAGAAAAATCGTCATTGGAGCTACAACATGAAATAAAATATATTTTAGAATTGGGTATGAAACAAAGGATGGGAATAGCATGGCTCAGGTTGGGAGGGTGGAAAAGGTAAGGTAGCTGATGAAGCTAGAAGGAGGATTTCCCCATTATGCAGGGATCAGGAAGGCTGAACGCATATTTTGGCAGATTGCGTGCAGATGGAGGATGTTAGGAAACATTAATTTCGGAAGCATTTTTAGCTTCAAACAGACGGAGAACAGTATGCTGGGACTTGATTCTAAACAGCAAAACTGGCCAAACCTGGGCACATACTTAATGGGAGTACATGCACTACGAGATAAGGTATTTGTGCAAATATCGTATAGTTATAGATATTTGGTGTTCGATTAATCTATGTGTGTGAAGTTGCGAGTGCAAGTGTGTGTGTGTGTGTGTGTGTGTGTGTGTGTGTGTGAGGGGGGGCTGTTTCCAGTGTTGTGAGTCGTCCTCCGTGTGTAATGGTTACCATGCTAACTTCATATACCCAACGTCTTGGGTTCAAATCCGGCGGAAGGCGATGAATTTTTTCGAATGTAAAAATCCTTAATAAAGCCGTTGGTACCGTGTTGTAGATTTACGGCATGTAAAAGAACCTCAGACCTGATAGAGGCCTCTGAGCAAAATTAAGCGGTCTTTCATGCTCAGTATAGAATGGGACGCTGAGAACCAGAGTCGTTAAAGAGCGTCCATAAATAAAATTCCAATTAATTTTCATTTCCAGTGTTGTGAAAATATGTAACCGACTCATGCGGCTGTAGGGCGCAAGTATTGCATTATTGTAAATTTAATAATTATTACTACTACCACCACCACTCCTGAAAGTATACTACTCTTAATAAGTAAATTATTAGTCTGAAAATGAAAATATTGATGTGATGTTCATTACTCGATCCTCAATTACCAATACAAATATTGCCCTTAAACACCTATCAAAACAATTAACTTGGACTGTAAGGAATTGAAAGTGGATAAACTTACTCTTCCTGTTGAGACGAGATCTCTGCACGGTGGGGTCCGCGTGGAACTCCGGATAGCGAGCCCACAGACAGGTGGTGCTGGACGTGTCGGATTCGAACGCACTGCTCACGGAGGTATGACGCCGTGCGGAGCCGTGGCCGAACGTTTTGCCGTAGATCTCGAGTAGCAACTGGTCTACCAGGTCAGCAACGTTCTGCTTTTTTGACGTACAAGAAGCAGGAGAACTGAGAGAACGCTCCACAGCTCTTCTTCTTCTTATTTCTGCATCCCTCTGCTTCCTCTCCTCCACCAACGTCATGTTCACCTCATTCACGTCCTGCCGTGCGACCACCACGTTCCCGAATACCGAGTGTCTCAGTTCCTGCAGGACCGGGTACGCTGCTTCCCGCTTCTTACCCATATCCTTCTGAAACTGTAACAAAATGAGTAAGAAACTCCAGTATCAAAAACACAGATCTATAAACTACACAGCGCGAGTATGAGTAAATAATAAAACTAACGCTCTAATGTGTTCATATGTTGTTCTTTGTCCATTATAATTATCATTTATTTTCATATTCATCCTGCAATTTATTCAAATAAAAGCATATTTTACAGTTATTCACTGGTAATCATTAAATGTAGCAGATGTGATTTAAATAAAGATGTTGTAGCAGTTACTCAAGAAGATACTGGAGGCCCATACGACATTCAAATATTATTTTGCCCGTCTTATTGTGATGTACACATTCAGGAGAATCAAAGGGAATTAGGATCAGGATTAATGATGGACGGGGCGGGTATCCCCGGTAATAACGGCTTCAAACCAGTCAACAGCGAAATAGCTGAACTAGTACTTACCCGAGTGGTCAGACACTTGCCCCTCACCTAGAGAGGGTTCGATCCCAAACGACTGCATGGGAGATTTGTGATGAACAAAGCGGCGCAGGGGCGGTTTTCTCCGGGTTCTCCGGTTTCCCCCGCCATCACATCCTACCGGGCCTCCATCTTCAAGTATCATCTGTGTCATCGCCTGCGGTGCCAGCGCAGTAAAAGCGGGCGTTAAACGTTACCAAAAAAAAACTCCCATGGGAGTGGTCTATCAAAATATAACCAACATAAACAATTTTCAAAATTAAACACCAGCGGAGTAGAGGAAAGGATGCTGCTCCTAAAAAATGCAACCGCTCGAGGAGCCTATCTAGCGCTACCTCCTTAACACCAACACTCGAAACCTCAAAAATATAACCTGAACCTTCACTTTATTCCTGTGGTTAAGCCCTTACACAGCAACTACACCTAGGCTCACCACGAGTCTACCACACACCCCCAGGTCACTGGGCAGAGCAGCCGACGTGAGCTCTCGTAGCCCTTTGCCTCCCTTGGTAGCGAGGGATAAGGGGAGAGACCCGAAGGTCAACCAAATCCGGATGACGACAGGCCAAGCTTGGACTGAATCCTAACGACTACAATTGAAACGCCTCTGACGCCGCCCTAGGCCCTGCTGTTTTGGCCCCGATCTCCCGGTGGACCCCCAGAGGGAACCCCAAACCCGAAGGCGGGTTCCGATCGAGTAGTCCAGACGCCGGCGCCAGGATAACATTTTAAAATTGCAATGCACCATCCAGCCGCAATACATCGAACACTATCGCCTGATCCTTCAACCCTGAAAGAAAACTGATGAAATATTGGACCGGAAAATACAAGGGAGGTAATGATACTACCCAACATTCGCCTGGCAACTCGGGGAATCCCTCGAAAAAAATCCCATTGGTCAAGTAAGTCGTGGTCGATCCCGTGACTTCCCGAATGCGGGTCACAGGCCTGAACCATTCCGCTCGGTCATAAAGAGGTACTAAATGGCGAAATTAGCCCGAAAATGTATATCTAACATGAATATGTATACAAAATAAGTATAATATATATTTACTTTCTCTACACGTACTATGAACACAGTGTTTAGAGAAGGTATTATAATACACCAAAAATTCGACACCGAGATTTAATCGGAAATACATGTTTTGGGTCCCCCTGAATAAAAAAACATTTTTGGAAAAAGGTCCGTGTGCGTGTGTGTATGTCTGTATGTGTCTGTGGACAGCATAGGTCAAAAACGAGTATTTAAGTTTGGTATCTTCCAAGGATGCGACACGAAGATTTTCAAGAAAATCCCCCAACCCCCCAAACACCCTTGAGATGGAACATTTTTCAAAAAGTTTGATTTTCTCAAAAATGGCTCTAACGATTTTGATTAAAATCGTATATTAAAGATACTTATCTGACAAATAAAATGCATATCTTGGATTTTCTGGGAATAGCCTGTGAAGGCTACTTTATTCTGAATGAATTTTACGGAATAATTGCTAATCCGTAAGAGATGTACAAAAACTTACCACACAAAAAATGTAGAGCACATTAAAACACACAATTTATGTTAAATAATTATTGTCGTTTTCTAGATATTCCTTGTTTTTGGTTTCATCTTTGAAAAACTTATACTTTTCCCTTGCGGGAATTTGTGAACTACTGTCCATACAAACAAATGAACTTCAGTCACATAGCAATCAGTTTTTGACTATCACTTTAACCTATAATACTCCCTTATTTCGCATCTACTTACAAGGAAGCAAGTAATGAGACTATTTTTGCTATTTTTTCTCGATTAGCATAAAGTAAATTGAAGCATAACCTTGTTAACAATGATTGCTGCAGAGACGTAGAGAAAATCATGTGAATGGATCACATCAGATTTTTTCCTGTGCAATGTTATACACAGGATGCAGCTGTAAAGGTGTCAAATATTTTAGAGCATCAAAACAGTATAAAGATGTATATGAACGTGGGTCAGAATGTCGCTTGATAGAGAAATATTAAACCTTTCGTTGACACCACAACTAATTGACAACTGTTGTCTGATAAAGGTCTGCACGTGCCGTTAAACTAGAAAATAGCTATAAGAATTACGAGGGTCGTTAAATAAGTACTTAAGAAAATATAGAAAACAAATTATTTTTGGCAGATTTTTTTGTCTTATTGTTTGTTTTCTCTCAACATAATCTTTTGGCTCAATATACTTTTCCCAGCGTTTCTCCACTGTTTTAAGTGTTCCAAAAAGTAGAATTTCGGAAGGTCCTCAAAATAGGCATCTGTTTGGCAGATGACCTCTTCGTTAGACATGAGTCCTTTTCTGCCGAGCCACTTTTTCAAGTATAGAAATAAAAAAGAGTCACTGGGGAACAAATTTGGAGAATACGGTGGATGTTGCAGTAATTCGAACCTCAATTCTACAATGTTCGCCATCGAAATGCGCATCCTTGCATTCTCTTGGTGGAAGAGAATCTTTTTCTTTGCCAGATGAGGGCGTGTTTTCTTGATTTCTCCGTTCAACCGGTACAATAGCGATGCATAATACTCTCCATTTATCACTCTTCCTTTCTGCTAGTAATAAATGTTTATGATTCCACGTTCATCACAGAGGCCATCACCTTGTCTGCAGATTTCACCACCTTTGGCTTCTTCGGAGTCGATTCGCCTTTAAAACCCCACTGTTTTGACAGTATTTTTGGCTGTGGAGTGTAGAAGTGTATTCATATTTTATCCGCAGGTATATATCGACTCAAAAACTCGTCAGGATTGCAACGGAAAAGTGGCAAACCAGCTTCCGAATCGATCACACGATTGCGTTTATTCTCCATTGAGAGCAAACGCGGCACCCATCTTGCCGAGACCTTTGTCAGACCTAATTTTTGGTGCATAAGTGAGAACATTGTACCTTGTGATATGCTTGTGGCCTCTACTATTTTGCGAACTTTGATTCGACAATCAAAACCATATCCTGGTTTATATCAATCATTTCGGAGGAAGTCCCTTCTGCTGGACGTCCGAAACGAGATCATCATTTGTAGATGTGCGACCACGTTTAAATTCATTTATCCAGTTGCAAATTGTTGCAAACGCAGGAGAAGATATGCCATGAACTTCATTAATCTCGGATTTTATCTGTCTTGGTGTTAAGACTTTTAGATAGAAGTATTTAGTCATCGCAGGAAACACGTTTTTTCTCCCACCTGTCTAAAGAAGTACAAAATTATTGATTAATCGCCTATGGCAACGAAACCACGTGATGGATATACCTGAACATGTAACTGCCATCTAATAAGAGACCACGGCTACTAAATACAAATCTCTTTTCGGTGTTGCGAGTGTAATTTCTTGTATTTTCAAAGGCCCCTCATAATACAATTTGAAAGTTGTTATCCGCTGATCAATTGTATGCCGTACACTGTAGAACTTGGAAAACAGAAGAAGACGTATTCTGTGAATGACCCGACGGATATATTACATGCTACCTTCAAAAAGTTCCCTGAATGTATAAATAACACAGAAAAAAGTTATCATAAGGCAATTTGCAACATTTCCTTCAAACTATTTCCTTTTCGTAATGACACATGTCTGCCACCGCATATAAAGAGACTCAATGCCCTCCTGGAAGCCATTTTCAAATACCTATCGTAGTGCCCTTGTCGCATGTACACTAATTTTTTCAGCGTCCGAAAATCTTCACTGTAACGTTTATCCACTCATACACCTAAGTGTTCATCGGTGCTTCACCACAAGGTTCTTCCATCATTCTCAATGTCTCTGGGGGAGATTTTTTTAAAAAACACCAAACTTTACATTCGAACGTGCTCCGTTGCTGACATTATAAAATGCGATAAACGAAGACATACACGAAAAAACTAATTTCCAAGCATTATTTGCATGAAAATTGAAATGAAGTATCATCATCGACGCTACCAACACCTAAAAATAAAATATAATTTACTTTCGTATACATTAAAGATAAAATAAACGATTCCGGACACTTTTAAAATCTAGGGTTATGTATTATGAATTACATGTAGTGGGAATGCATCACGAATACGTGAGATTTATGCAACAGAAAGTGTATCCTGACAGACAAGTTACCTCGTTTACACTCTCACGAAATGACCATCTCTTGAGAGAGAGAGAGAGAGGCTTATTTGAGAGCAATGTTTTAGAAGTTGGGAGTCCAAGAGAGGTACGAATCTCTGACCGTGAAGAATAAGCCATCAGATAGCACTAGTCACATGATTATCTGGAGAATTTTGCATGAAAATCTTCTCTATCCGCATCAGCCATCACCACCTATTAAGAAATATTTTGCTTTTCCATGTTTACCTTCAGCGCTACCAGTAGCTTCCTCATCGTGTATTCAACATGATATCGGCATTAAGCTGTAATACAAACAAGGAGTGCACAGTTCCCTGTTTGACTGGCACTCCCATATCCTCACATGATTGTTCCCACTTTACCAATATTAAACAGGGTAGGGGAAATACCTCAATACCGTCTAAGGCCTTTAATGGTTTGAAAAGGCGAATAGCTTCTTCCACATTTCTACTAGAGCCCGGGTACCCTCTATATAATCTCTTACTAATTTACTGTAATGAAACTTCAATTCCTGTTTCTTCAATTGCAATCAGTGTTGGTTACTAGGCACTCAATGTATGTCTTTTCTAAATCCACAAATACCAGATGGCCTTCCTTGCCTTTGCATATGTCATTTTCACTTAACCCTTAGTTGCCTGCACTAGTATACTACATATGCCGTTTAAAACTGGAGTTCTAGTAAAAATAAAATAGTAGAGAAAATAGAAATGAAAATAAATGTAGATCCTTTATTTTATTTTTCTTTCCAATTAAAAGTTTAAATTCTTCTAAACCAGTTTTCATAATCCTGTCAAACCCACTACCAAAAAAGTAGTTCAAATGGTCATTAGGGTTAGGTGATTGGATGGCCAGTCCATCACCTTTCAAAGCCAAATGTTGCAAGTTCAAATCCCAGTGACTTTGGTAAATGACGGGGAGAACCCAAGTAAAATAATTGGTGTGATGGGGCTACATTTGACTGTAGTTATGTCGGTTTTTCTTTTATTTATTTAAAAAAATCATTGCAATTTTAGGGCAAAAATTGTAAATATTTTTACAATATAAAACAGTTTTGATTACTTGTTGTGTGTGGTTGAAGTTTAGTATAACATGAAATAATCCTAGACTACAACTCTATTTGTATAGTTACACTTAAAACAAGCGGAACTGTTAGGTACCGACAGACAACAAAGAGATAAGGGGAGTCGAAATGTCCTATCTTGCCGTGCTCAAGGTTCACTCATTAACTCAGCAACTATTTAAGATAATGAGCTAAGTTTTTAAGGTATATTCAGCAATAATTTACTGTTGACTGATGAAAAATAGAATACTTCTGTTGATTAGAAAGAAACTAATAAAGCTCTTAAAATTGTATTGAAAAACACTGATCATTTAAATTTAAAAAGATAACTAATCCATATACATAAAAACTTTTTCGTTAAAATAAAGCCTATTTAGATGCAAATTTGTGGTAAAAATGTCAGCCCTTAGTAGGAGTTAGTTTCTGAGATGATGAGATATTTGCGTAAACAATTTTACTTCTACAAAAATTTCATTTAAAAAAAATCTGATGTGCCCAATTCACAAGATTTTCTCTACCTCTCTGTAACAAAGTATTGTTAATAGGCGCATTCTTCTGTCTACTTCATGGAAGGGAAGTAAAGCCGTTGGTCCCGTGTCGTAGACTTTCGGCTGATAGAGAGGCCTTTGAGCAAAATTAAGCGCTCTTTAACGCCCAGTATAGAATGGGACGCTGAGAACCACAACAGATAAAGAGCGTTCATAAATAAAACGTCGTTTCATTTACTTCATGCTAATCGAGATAAACATTAGCAGAAACGGTCTTATTACTTAGTTCCTTATAGGTAGAAGGGAAATAAGGGAATTTACTGGGCTAAACCGACAATAAAATTCTTTAAAATGTGGTTGCTATGGTATAGAAATCCGATTCTTTGCGTGGTCAGATGTTGACAAATTCCCGTATGAGAAAAGTATAAGTATTTTAAAGCTCAAACCAATAAAAAGAAATATCTCAAAAACGGTCAACTCCACAAAAAATATACATAACATAAATTGTGTGTTTTAACGAGCCCTACATTTTTGTGAAGTAAGTTTTTGTCTAACTCTTGCAGTTTACTAGTTACGCAAAATCCCGCAAAATTCATGCAGAATAAACATGTCTTCAGAGACTATTCGCAGAAAATTGAAGATATACATATTATCTGCCATGTAAACATCTTTAATATAGGATATTTTAACCAAAACCGTTAGAGTCATTTTTGAGAAAATCAGAATTTCCTAACATTTTTCCATGTAAAGGATAGTTGGGGATGGGGGATTTTCTTGAAAATCTTCGGGCCGTATTCTTGGAAGATTCTGAGCTTAAATACCAAGATAGATACACACGGACATTTTTCTAAATTTTTTTTTGATTCAGGGGGTCCTAAAACATGTATTCCCGGTGAAATCTCGGTGTCGAATTTTTGGGTGCAATACAATACCTTCTCTATACACTAAGTACCTACATAGTACGAGTAGAAAAAGTAAAAATGTAACCGAACTTTCCAAATACAACATCGCAGTATTTCGAAACTCTCACATGAAGGAAATATGAGCGAGATGTCATTGCTACGAATATCTAAAGTCAAAATTTTCGCTCAAAATAAAAAAAATATCTCTTCTCCAACACTAGTATTTACAAACCTATTGATCTTTTACCAAGCGAGTCTAATGTTCTAAAATATTGCTGCGTAGGACTATTTTCTACAATATTTTAAAACTATTTTGTACTAAAATGAGCCGGGGATTCGAAATATTCATATGCAATAAAACATGAAAAAGGAAAATAATTATAAAAATCCCATTTCGACTCCCCTTGACGGTCTAAGGGTAAAAATAGACTCATACACATTTTCCCGTGATAAACCCAGCTCGATCTTCAGATGTCTATCCTACAATTGCTTGTACCTGTCTATTTTAAGAATACTGCCACATAGTCTATTAACATTAATTATTCTATTGCTTTTCGGGTCCTTACGACTACTCCTTCTTAGTCCTTCTCTCCTTATTTATCGTCCTGAAATTAAATCCCAGGAGAACCTTGTTAAGAGAGCTAATACTTCCTTCAATTAGTTGTTTCTTTAAGTAAAAATATCTTATACTATGTTCCATTCACATGGCTTTCTCTAGTTGTTCCGCAAACAAACCTTTTATTCCAAAGATTAATCTTTTAGTTACATCATGCTAATCAAAATAAACATAAATAGAATTCGTCTTATTACTAGCTTAGTTGTAAGAAGAAGGTAAATTAGAAAATGCACAGGTTAAAGCGATAGTCAAGTACTTTAAAAGCCGGTCGCTATGTGAAACGAAGGAAATCCCATTCTCTTTTCTTTCCAGGAGTAAACAAACGAGAAACGATGTCTTCCCGTTGGACAAAAGTTTTAAGTGCCTTAAAATTGAAACAAATGAGCCGAATATCTCGAAAACTGCAAACTCTACAAAAAAGGTGTTATAGTATTAATTGTGTGTTTTAATGAGATCTACACTTTTTGCGTATATTTTTGTCTATATCATATGAGTTGCCAGTTATACGAAAGTCATCCAGAATGAAGAGGTCTTCAGGGGCTATTCCCAGAAAATTCAAGATAAACATTTCGTCATAAAATATCTTAAAAATGCAGCATTTTAATCAAAATTGTTAGACCCATTTTTGAGAAAATCAAAATTTTCAAAATATGTTCCATGTAAAGGGTAGTTGGGAGTGGGGGGGTCTCTGAAAATCTTACACACACCCACACCCACACCCACACACACACACACACACACACACACACACACACGGACATGTTTCTAAAAATGCATTTTATTTTAATCAGGGAGTCCCAAAACGTACATTTCAAGTGAAATCTCAGTTTGGAATTTTTGGGTGCCTGTTCGTTTGCTTATATATAAATTCAGGGAGACTAAATTAATTTGTGATAAGAACAGGAAGGTAAACAAGCTTATGGGGTAGAAATTAGATGAAGTCTGAGAAAGATTAGAACGGCACCTGGAAAATCTCATAGGCGCTTTGCACAAGAAACTGACATTTTGAAAGTTTCAGCATGGAAAGCAACAAAACTTTTAAAACTCAAACCATACAGGGTTATTAATGTCCAGGAATGCTACCACGTGATCACCAGAGTCACGTAAAGTTCTGTAACTGAATTTTGAAGAATGCTAAAGATGGAATAATCGATCCACGATTAATACTGTTCAGAGAGGAAGCATGGTTTCATTTACATGGTCATGTGGCATAACGACACAACCGATATTATGCTACAGACAAACACAATTTCGTTTATGAAACTCCCTTGCGTGATTAAAAAATCGGTGCGCAATAAATGGATACAGAATAATAGGACAATTTATTATGAATGTTCCATAAATGCAGTAAGATACAGAAATAATATACTGGCACCATATTTCGAACAGCTGACAGACATTGAATGTGGGTCTGGATATTTCTGCCACCGTGCATATAGTTTATTGCGTAAAATTTTGTGGATAGAATTAAGGGTAAAAGCCGCTCGGTCCCTTGATCTTACGGCAAGCGATTTTATTTATGGAACAACTTGAAAAATCAAGTATGCAAAACTAATCGCCACACATCAGAGGAATTAAAACAAAGTAGGACAGAAATTAACGCTATTTCGGAAGCTGAGCATGAAAATTTCCCCAGAAAATGCCGTAGATGTATTGATGCAGATGGACGGCAATTCCAACATCTCTTGTGATAAGGATATTTTGTGTTTATTGTGATAATAATTGTTAATGTGATTTGATATTTGACGTCCATGCATGTGTAACTGGGTGAGGGTCCGTGCGACTGCTACCCAATTGTGGAGTACGTGACAGGGAGACGGACCGTGCGCCTGACGGCCAAGTTTTGTAGCACACTAACTGTACATGAAATGGAAAATCACAGAGTCTGTTGGATGTCAAAGAATTAAACACACTCACAAAGGGTTTATGCAATTACAGGAACTTAATAACGTATCAGTAGAAAAGATAGTCTTCTTTATGAAGGATGTGAGTAATCTGAGAGACTAAAAAATAAATATCAAGGTACTGATCGAGGTGCTTTGGGCTGTTACAACCCATCCCTTCATAACCTAGCGTCGCCTTCCATGGTGTAATGGTTACTTCATATACCCAAGGTCACATGTTCAAACCCAATGGAGGATGATAGATTTTTTCAGCGTAAAATCCTTAGCATGGCTTCCTTCGGAAGGGAAGTAAATTCGTTGGTCCCGTGTCATGAATTTTCGGCACGTAAAAGAACCTCAAGCCTGATAGAGAAGTTTCTGAGGAAAATTAAGCCATCTTTCACGCCCAATTTAGAAGGGGACGCTGAGAACCACAGTAGTTAAAGAGCGTCCGTAAATAACACGCCATTTCCATTTCAAAACCTAACCTATTCCATGTTAATAGAGAATGAATTATTCTGTGATGTCGTTTGTAATTTAAACTATTTTGTAACGCTTTTATAGACAAAGACAGTTTTCTCCGGATTATTAATGGGCACCAACTCAATTTCAGCCAAAAAATGTAGTTATGGGTTTTTCGAAATGATCCCACATAGTATTTGTGGCTCTCGTGCAATTCGCAATGGCACGCGTGAACATTCCTCCTTTGTTGGGGAGACTTCAAACAAAAATGTCACAACATAAGCAAAAACTCCTGTTGGGAGACCATTAAAGCATATTTTAAAGGTTGACTCACAAAGGAAAACGTGTGCACGAACCAGTTGTTTAAAACAAATTCTGACACGGGTTTATCGGAGCGCAAATCGTCCTCTGCCAGCCAATCAATGATACAGAAAGAGAAATTGCTTCTGATAAGGCCGCATCATTCAACATACGTGATAAACTAGCAGGGGAAAAGCGAGTAAGAGCAAGAAACGCCAAAGTGAAAAATATTATGTGCTACATTCACATGACTTTCTCCACGTCTCTGTAACAAATTATTGTTAATAAGCTTATTCTAAATGCTAAAGCACTAGCAGAAACGGGAGCCGCGCCGTGGCCAAGTGGAGGGACCACTCGGCTCTCACCTATACGGCCCGGGTTCAATCCCAAGCGACCGAATGTGAGATTTGTGGTAGACAAAGTGACGCAGGGGCGGGTTTTCTCCGGGTTCTCCGGTTTCCCTCGCCATCGTACTCCACCGCTTCATTCCATATATCACCAGAGTTGTCGCCTGTGGTGCCACAAGCAGTAAAAGCGGGCGTTAAACACTACCAAAGAACAAAAACTAGCAGAAACGGTCTTATTACTTAGTTCCATTATAAGTTGAAGGGAAATAAGAGAAAACACTAGGCTGAACCGTCAATCAAATGGTTGCTATGGCATTGAAATCCGTTTTTCTTTTTTGCGTGGCCAGGAGTAGACAAGTTCCTGTATGAGAAAAGTTTAAGCATATCAATAACAAGGAATATCTCGAAAACGGCCAACAACAAGAAAAAAGTATATGGCCATAAATTGTATGTTTTATCGTGATCTACATTTTTTATGCAGTAGGTTTTTGTCTATCTCTTACGGTTTACCGCTTATGCAAAATTCAATAAAAATCATCCAGAATAAAGAGGTCTTTAGAGGCCATTTTCAGAAAATTCAAGATATACATTTTATTTGTCATGTAAATGTCTTAAATATAAGAGATTTTAATCAAAATCTTTAGAGCCATTTTTGAGAAAATCAAAATTTACGAAATCTTTTCCGTACAAAGAGTAGTTGGGGTAGTTGCAGATTTTGTTAAAAAACACAATTTATATCGTATACACATTTTTATGGCACCAACCGTTTTCGAGTTATTCCGGGCTATTGGTTTCAGTATTAAAGTACTTAAACTTTTCTCAAACAGACATTTTTTTTTTCGTCTCTCGTTTGTTTACTCTTAGAAGTAAAGAGAACCGAATTTCAACTGTTTTACTTAGCGGTTTTTAAAATATTTTACTATAGCTTTAATTTAGTGCATTACTTTCCACTTGCAAGGAAGGAAGTAATAAGGCAATTCTAGAAATTTTAATCTTGCTTAGCATGACGTACATAAAAATCTGATGTGTTTCATTCACATGACTTTCTCTACATCACTGCAACAAATAGCAGAAATAGTCTCATTACTTGCTTCCTTGTAAAGAAAAGCAAAATAAGGGAGTACCATAGGTTGAACGGATAGTCCAAAGCTGGTTGTTATGTTTGTATGGACACGAGTTGACAGATTACTGTATGAGAAAAGTTAAGTTTTTCTAACCTGAAAACAAAAACAAGGAATATCTCAAAATTATCAGCTCCACGAAAAAAATGTGTACAACATAAATTCTGTGTTTTAATGTGCTCTAAATTTTAGTGTGGTAAGTGTCCATCTCTTACGGTTTAGCAGTTATGCAAAAATTAGTAGTTTAGGGTGGGGGGATTTTTCTCAAAATCTTCGTGTCACATCCCTGGAAGATACTAAACTTAAATACCAAGTTTTGTTTCTTTGTTTTTTTTTTGCCGAGTTTTCGTTTTTGAGTTGTGTGTTTATGTGGAAAGTTTTTATGGAACAGCTATAGAAAGTCATGTGAGTGAAACACGTCAGTTTTTTTTACTTTCTCTACACGTACTTTGTACATAGTGTATAGAGGAGGTATTGTATTCCACCCAAAAATTCGATACCGAGATTTCATCGGAAATACATGTTTTAGGAGCCCCTAAATACAAAACAAAGCATTTTTACAAAAAGATCCGTGTGTCTGTCTGTCTGGCTGTGGACAGCATAGCCCAAAAACGAAAAGACCGTGAATACCAAACTTGGTATTTAAGTTTCGTATCTTCCAAGGATGCGACACAAAGGTTTTCAAAAACAAATCCCCACCCCCAACTACCCTTTACATGGAACTTTTTGAAATTTTTTATTTTCTTAAAAATGGCTCCTAACGATTTTGATTAAACATCGTATATTAAAGATGTTTACTTGACAAATAAAATGTAGATCTTGCATTTTCTAGGAATAGCCTCTGAAGACTACTTTATTCTGGATGAATTTTACGGAATTTTGCATAACTGCTAAACCGTAAGAGATAGACAAAAACTTACCACACAAAAAATGTAGAACATGTTAAAACACACACTTTATGTTACATATAAATTTTTTTCGTGGAGTTGAGCTTTTTTTAGATATTCCTTGTTTTTGGTTTCAGCTTTAAAAAGCTTTTCTCATACAGGAATTTGTCAACTCGTTTCCATAGAAACAAAGGAACTTCAGCCACATAGCAACCAGCTTTTGACTATTACGTTAACCTATGGTACTCCCTTATTTCACTTCTACTTACAAGGAAGCAAGTAATAAGACTATTTCGGCTAATTTTTTCTCGATTAGCATGAAGTAAAGAGAAGCATAAGCTTTTTAACAATAATTTGTTGCAGAGCTGTAGAGAAAGTCATGTGAATGGAACACATCAGATTTTTTCTTTTATATTAGTTTAACGTCCTTTCACCGAGTAAATTGAATTTGGAAGTGACGCTCAGCTGAACTCAGGGCTGAAAGCTTCCTGACATTCATCTTAACAGGATAAGGAAACACTCAGAAAAACCTCCAGGAAATTCACCCATTCGAGTGACTTCATGAATGTGAGACAGATATGCTACCCTCGCGCCACGGCGGTAGTCATGTTTCTTTTTACTTTCTCTACACGTACTACTACATTGTGTATAGAGAAGGTATTGTATTGCACCCAAAAATTCGATACCGAGATTTCACCGGAAATACATACTTTGGGTCCCACTGAATACAAAAAAGCTGATGTGTACCATTCACATGACTTTCTCTATACCCCTGCAATAAATTATTCTTAAAAAGCTTATAGTTCTATTTACTTTATGCTAATCAGAAAAAAATAGCAGAAATATTCTTATTACTTGCTTCCTTGTAAGCAGAAGCGAAATAAGGGACTACCATAGGTTAAAGTGATAGTCAAAAGCTGGTTGCTATGTCAATGAAGTTCCTTTGTTTATAAGGATCGGAGTTGACAAGTTCCTGTATGAGAACAATATAAGTTTTTCATAGCAGAAACCAAAAATAAGGAATGTCTGAAAAACGACGTACTCCACGAAAAAAATTATATGACATAAATTGTGTGTTTTAATGTGCTCTACATTTTTTGTGGAGTAAGTTTTTGTCCATCTTTTACGGTTTAGCAGTTATTCAAAATTCCGTAAAATTCATCCAGAATAAACTACTCTTCAGAGGCTATTCCTAGAAAATTCAAGATATACATTTTATTTGACTGGTAAATATGTTTAATATACGAAATTTTAATCAAAATCGTTAGAGCCATTTTGAGAAAATCAAAATTTTCGAAAAAAGTTCCATGTAAGGGGTAGTTGGGGGTGGGGGAATTTTTCTCAAAATCTTCGTGTCGTATCCCTGGAAGATATTAAACTTAAATACCAAATTTGGTATTTTACAGACTTTTCGTTTTTGAGTTATCGTGTTCACAGACACGCGGACACACACACACATACACGGACCTTTTTGTGAAAATGCTTTTTTTGGATATTGGGGACCCTAAAACATATATTTCCGGTGAAATCTCAGTATCGAATTTTTGGGTGGAGTGCAATACCTTCTCTATACACTATGTACATAGTGCGTATAGATTACATGGAAAAATGTTGATTTTCTCAAAAATGGCTCTAATGTTTTTGATTAAAATATCGTATATTAAAGATATTTACATGACAAATAAAATGTATATCTTGAATTTTCTGGGACTAGCCCAAACACATAATTTACGTTATAAGCATTTTTTTCTTGGAGTTGACCGTTTTTAAGATATTCCCTATTATTGATTTCAGTTTTAATACTTATACTTTTTTCATACGGGAATTTGCCATTCCTGACCACGTAAAGAATCGGATTTCTATCCCATAGCAACCACATTTTAAAGCGTTTGACTGTCGGTTTAGCCCAGTAAATTCCCTTATTTCCATTCTACCTGTAAGGAACTAAGTAATAAAACCATTTCTGCTAATGTTTATTTCGATTAGCATAAAGTAGATAGAATAATAACCTCACTAACAGTAATTTATTACAGAGATGTAGAGAATGGTGAATGGACAGCATTATTGTCGCTACCTTACAAGACCGATAGGAGTAGTCAAGGTCATTACGACACGGACTTGTGAACGGGAGGTCTGTAGTTCAAATCCATCCACGGCCGTTCCTTCTTGACTGAGATTTCTTACACGTTTTCCACAGCCCTCATAATTGGTAAATGTGTCCTTAGCGTTAGCCTTAAACTAAAGAAAAACAAATTATAAATATGAATGGTGTACTAATAATGTATACTTTCTTGCGTATATCGCTGTTGAAAAAGTATTAGAAGAACCTATAAATAAATCTCTTCAATTCTTACTTTGTCTAAACGTGCTATGTATATAGCATACAGAGAAGGTATTGTATTACACCCAAAAACTCCATACAATGATTTCACCGGAAATACATGTTTTGGGACCCCCTGAGTCTTAAAAAAAAAACAGCCTTTTTAGAAGCAAATCCATATGTGTTTTTGTCTATGTGTGTATCTGTGGGCAGCATAACTCAAAAACGTAAGGTCCGTTAAATACCAAACTTCTTAAGTTGAGAAACTTTTAAGATGCGACACGAAGATTTTCAAGAAAATCCCCCATCCAAACTACCCTTTATACGGAAAGAATTTCGAAAATTTTGATTTTCTCAAAATGGCTCTAACCATTTTGATTAAAATCTCTTATATTTAAGATATTTACATAGAAAATAAAGTGTATATATTGAGTTTTCTAGAAACAGCCTCTAAGGACCTCTTTATTCTGGATGAATGTTTTTTAATTTTGCATAACTAGTAAACCGTAAGAGATAAACAAAAACTCTTCACAAAAAAGTGTAGAGGTCCTTAAAACGCACAATTTCAGTCATTAATTTTCTTTTGAGATAATCCTTTCATTGGTTTCAGTTTTAAAATAGTTAAACTTTTCTGATACAGGAACCAGTCAACTCCTGGCCACGCAAAAAACGGATTTCAATCCCACAGCAGCCACATTTTAAAACATTTGACTGTTTGTTTAGCCTAGAATATTACCTTATTTCCTTTCTGCTCACAAGCAACTAAGTAGTAAGAACGTTTCTGCTGGTGTTTATCTCGATTAACATGATTTGGATTGGAGAATAAGCTTATTAACAATAATTTGTTACAGTGATGTAGAGAAAGTCATGAGAATGGAGCACATCAGATTTTTTCTTGAAGATAACCATCACTGGGAAAAAATACCTAATGTGTTCTATTCACATGCATTTCTCCACCTATTCTGTAACCAATTATTCTTACAAAAGCTTATTCTTCTATCGCCTTAATTCTAATCGAAGTAGACATTATGTTACGTCCACCAATTACCATCACACCTATGAAAACATGTAGGTACCTATAGGTATGTTCATATTCAAAGTATAAATGCTAATGTAGGAGACATACGAGGGAAGGTGTTGTACCAATCATGAACTCACAATAGGTGTAATAACCTCTGAAGGATGGATTATGTATTTCAAACGCATGCTGCATATAGTACTGAAGAAATGATCCCTTCTTGTTTTCTGCCCAGTTAGTCGTGCAGTGCACAGTGGGCGATTTCCAGGAGCGTCGAGCCTTTGTGCTCTCTTTGCTTTACTCAAATGGCAACCAGTTGGTGACGCCTGTTCTAGGCAAAAGCGATGGTCAATTTGTTTTAGCTGGTCGCTAGCGATGGCGTTGAAACTCCGTTTTCCTTGCATGACCAGAATGAAAAAGAAAAGAACGACGAATAACGAATTCTCATTTAGAAAAGTTTAAGTATTAAAACGTAACTCCATGGCACGACAATTCACAAGAGACCTTGACCTACCGCCCGGTCGCTGCATCTCCCATCTCGGCCCGAAGGCGTCATGAATGGGGTGCAGTGCTGGAGGTTGAAACGTGATCAGCGCCTCGAGTATCTCCTGACCGGTTAATGCGGTTTTCTCGATCTGGAGCCGCTACTTCTCAATCAAGTAGCTCCTCAATTGGCCCCCAAGGGACCTCACGAGGCTGAGTGCACCCCAAACCAGGCCTCCCGCTTGGCAAGGAGACGACCATTTTAAGCATTGAGAAATTTAAACTAAACGCAAACAATATCCCAGAAATAACTAACTCTACGAACAAATAAAACAACAATTATAATGTATTCCATTCAAATGAATTTGTCTATCTGTTCTGCAGACAATCTATTCCTATAAAAGGTTATTCTTTTTTCTAAATTATGTTAATGAAGATAAACATTGGCAAAATCCCCTTATTACTAAATTCCTTATGAAATAAGGGAATGCACTAGACTACAGCATTGTTCAACTCTTTTAAAAGCTGTCGTTATGCAATTGTCATTGAAAATCGGTTCTTTTCCATGCCCAGGAATAAAACAAAAGAGATGAGAAACGGATAAGAAGTACTTTAAAATATAAAAGAATATCTCAAAATGGTTATCTCTACAAGAAAAAGCTGTATATGACATAAACAGTGTGTTTTAATGAGATCTAATTTTTGTGCAGTAAGTTTTTGTCTACCTCTTAGACTTTACTTTTTGTGAATGAAGAGAAATTAGGGGCTATTGCCAAGGAGTTCGGGGTGTGTATTTTATTTGTCATGTAAATATATTTTGTTTAGGGTATATTAATCAATATCTTTAGTGGCATTACTTAGAAAATCGACATTGTTGAAAAATGTTTCACGTAAAGGGTATGTTTGGAAAAGTTTATTGCAGAGTGGGTAGAGAGTGACGTGAATGTAACACACCAGAATTTTTACTTTAAGCCTTAATTGTTGTGATATTTTCTGTGTAATCTCTTTAGAGCAGGGTATAGAATTCCCACTCATCAGTAACCTAAACACGCAGAAAAAAATGCTATTTTTTTCTTCCAACATGTTTGTATTGTGAAAACAAGTGCTTATACAAAAGTTTTATAGTGCGATTACTTCGCAAGTTATTCCTCCGTAAGAGCGGAGGAGGGGGTGGCGTTTAGTTTCATGTGAGAAGAAATCAAACCTCTTACCTTAATTGAAACTTCTCGGAAGTACTACGTCTCTAATTGCGGTTATTATTCCTGAACATATTCCCTGCAGATGCTATCGCACAAAAAACTGTGTAAAATATAAATATCACCATACACCATCCACACCTAATAACTGCCACTTTTTCGTATTTATCACATAGTTCTCTCAAATTCTTAAAGCAATACTCCGTTGAGTTTTGAGTTTTTCCTGATAGTCCAGCCAGCAGGCAACCGTACTGGAAGGATTGTGGGATATGCTGTGGATAGAGCATGGGTACACTTCTACTTCCAGAGACAAAAGTACAGTCAAAACAGTAGGTTTTTAAAGGCTCTGAAGAAGGCAAAGGTAGAGAAATGTGAAACCAGGTGAAAGCCTCGGTTTTTGGGATGCACGTAAAATCATCTACGCTGATTACGCCCTCATCTGGCAAAGAAAAAGATTCTCTTCCATCAAGACAATGCAAGGGTGCACACCTACGCAGTTTCGATGACGAAAATTGTAGGTTCGATTTACTACAACAAGCACTTTGTTCACTAGATTTGGCCACCCGTGACTTTTTTTCATTTCCAAACTTGAAAAAGTGGCTCGGTGGAAAACGATTCACGTCTAACGAAGAGGTCATCTCCGAAACAGATACCTATTTTGGGGACTTTACGAAATCCTACTTTTTTGGAAGGCCTAAAACAGTTGGAGAAACACTGGGAAAACTGTATCCAGCTAAAAAATGAAAATAAAACTATCAAAAATATATTTTCTATGTTTTTATAAGGATTTATTGAGGCCCCTCGTACTTTAGTAAGGCTTGATAACAGTTTATTTAAAGCATATACTTATTTACCACGTAGTTTGAAACCTTTCTAAGCCCCAATGCAACTAATGGAAACCTTTTAACTTATTTCAGTTTCTGGAATTACAACAGTTGATATTCGTAGCATCAGTTAAATTAATATAAATGAAATGAGCGATGATCGTTTTCCACTGCAGAGATCGCAGTTTTCGTCTACCAGCGATTCTTTGGTGGTGTGGTCACAAGCTCCTTGCTCCCAATTGTTGACATCGATAACTTTCGCCACTCTTCGGCGGAAATAGCACTAGCTACAGGGCATTTTTTGAAGCATGTTTTGAGACCAGCCGCCAACTTGTAAATGGTGTGTTATTTATGGACGGTCTTTAACTACTGTGGTTCTCAGCGTCCCATTCTAATTGGGTGTGAAAGACCGCTTAATTTTGCTCAGAGGCCTCTCTATAAGGCTTGAGGTTCTTTTACGTGCCGTAAATCTACGACACGGGATCAACGGCTTTACTTCCCTTCCGAAGGAAGCCATGCTAAGGATTTTTACCTCCGAAAAAATCCATCGCCGGGTTTGAACCCGCGACCTTGGGTATATGAAGTTAGCATGGTAACCATTACACCACGGAGGGAGACTAATACGACACTACCATAAACACCATACGCAACATCTGTCAAATTAATTGTTTTTCCAAGTTTTTGAGTAAAAAACAAAGGACAATGGAAGGGAAGAGATCTCTAGTTGATGGAATATTTAATACAATCACATTGTCAAAAATTATTATTGATAAATTGATATTATTGAAGTAAACATCACGGCAAGGTCATAACTTAATTATGTTCTAATTTCTTGGTATAAAACTGAAAGAGGGCAAAATATCAAAATTTACTAAACCTTATTGCTTGCCTATCATGTTTATAGCCATTAATTCCACCACATGAACTTATAAATAAGCGCACATCTAAAAATCTGATGTGTACCATTCACATGACTTTCTCCATATCCCTGCAACAAATAATTCTTAAAAAGCTTATACTTCTATTTACTTTACACTAATCGGAAAAAATTAGCAGAAATAGTCTTATTACTCGCTTCCTTGTAAGTAGAAGCGAAATAAGGGACAACCGTAGGTTAAAGTGATAGTCAAAAGCTGGTTGCTATGTCAATGAAGTTCCTTTGTTTATATGGATAGGAGTTGACAAGTTCCTATATGAGAAAAGTATACGTTTTTCATAGCATAAACCAAAAATAAGGAATGTCACAAAAATGACGAACTCCATGAAAAAAATGTATATAACATAAATTGTGTGTTTTAAAGTGCTCTACATTTTTTGTGTAGTAAGTTTTTGTCTATCTCTTACGGTTTAGTAGTCATTCAAAATTTAGTAAAATTCATCCAGAATAAACTACTCTTCAGAGGCTATTCCCAGAAAATTCAAGATATACATTTCATTTGTCAGGTAAATATGTTTAATATCCGAAATTTTAATCAAAATCGTTATAGCCATTTTTGAGAAAATCAGAAGTTTCGAAAAAAGTTCCATGTAAAGGGTAGTTGGAGATGGGGGGATTTTTCTCAAAATCTTCGTGTCGCATCCCTGGAAGATACTAAACTTAAATACCAAGTTTGGTATTTTACAGACTTTTCGGTTTTGAGTTATCGTGTTCACAGACACACGGACACACACACACACACACACACACACACATACACACACACACACACACACACGGACCTTTTTGTGAAAATGTTTTTTTTTTGATATTGTGGACCCTAAAACATATTTTTCTGGTGAAATCTCGGTATCGAATTTTTGGTGGAGTGCAATACTTTCTCTATACACTATGTACATAGTGCGTATGGAGAAAGTAAAAAGGGTGACATGTATCAGAGTATATCACAATGATTATAACGACTTTCACTGTGGACTGCATGTATTGCATTCCGAGTGCGACGAACACGTCCTCTATTCTCTCGGTTCTGGTATCATAAGCACATAATTTGATACAATTATTTCCCGCGATATCTGCTAAATGTGCGAATTACCAAGAGAATTCTTAAAAAAAAAAAAAAAAAAACGCCGGAGTAGGTTGCCTGCGAATACCTTTCCCCAAGTTTCTCAACGGTGTTTCCGAGTTGGAAGTCTAGAAGCAAACAAACAATACAGAAAGGTTCTGTTAATAAGGTAAAACAAATTTCACTAAGTATACCCCCGAAAAAACATTTAAATAAATACCCTAACCTACATATCGACACACGTTTCCCTTTCCCTGTTTTTGCTTCTGCTATTCGAGTATCTACGATCAAACACAAAACACACGCATTCACCATTATACTGGTTTAAAACCTACAATCCAAATTACTGACTAATTGACATTTACCAACACAAAATCTTATTTTTGGGTGCACATTTAACCTACAAAAGCCGTGCTCATCTCAGAAGTGTAGAATCAAAATATGTCGGCTTGACAAAAACGAAAATGCCTAAGGATAGGGAATTTCTCTCTGTATCTGTGATGCGGCACGGATGCAAGAGTCCTGAACCCAGAGATGAACAGAAAATAATTTAGTGTAATGGATAAATATGATAACGGTTATGCATAAGTTTTAGATGTGCCAAGAACTTAAAAACTACTTTTAAGATGAAATACATTTCATGAGAATAATCTTTTGCAAAGTTATTGCTGTTGAACTGTTGAGTGATTTTTGGCGGGCAGTACCTCTGCACTCTTAATGCGGACCGTTATTGGTGGAATGAATTCAGACATTTATAACATTAACTTTATATATTTGTCGAGAGAGAGAGAGAGAGAGCAGGAGAGGGAAAATGTGTGCGTATGGAGGAGCGACGGTTTCTACATATAATTCATATAGGACCTGTTGAAAGTTAATATTGATCCTCCGATCTGATATACTTTTAAACGAACGTGCACTGTTATATTTGCTCTAAACTTGAAATTTCAAGGACCACTCTACTTTCGTTTGGCAGATTCCTCTGTGCTTGTAGCCTTTGGGTTTTCTCTCAGCCCATTCGCGCTCCTGTGGTTTAATAGGCACAAAAACCGATATAGCTTTGGGCACCTACTAAACGCTACTCTCAAGTCTTGACCACAAAACGTTTTTCAGACCGAACATAAAACGATAGAGCTGAGCGAATCATCCAATGCTTACTTTAATATACTAAGCCAAGCCAACCTGCTCTGTAGGTGCAATTTTGTATTTTTACTGTATCCACAGTACATAGAGGAAACATTCCTTATGCCTAAAACCTCAGTATCGACTTTTCGCCTTTTATTGACGTTTTTCTCTTTTAGACTATTTTAAACATACAAACTGTACAAATGTGTGTTTGTGTTCGTTTTTATATTCACTGCTACTTTCTCCTTTACTGTAAAAACAGGGACTATTATATTCCATCCAAAAATTCGATGTCGATACAGGTTTTGAGCATCCTCAACTAAAAAATCTGATGTTTCCATTCACATGACTTTCTCTACAACTCTGCAATAAAATATTGTTGAAAACCTTATGCTTCTATTTACTTCATGCTAATTGAGAAAAAAAAAAAAAAAAAACTAGAAGAAATAGTCTTATTACTTGCTTTCTTGAAAGTAAAAGCGAAATAAGGGAGTACCATAGGTTAAAGTGATAGTCAAAAGCCGGTTGCTATGTGACTGAAGTTCCTTTGTTTGTATGGATAGGAGTTGAAAAATTCCTGTATGAGAAAAGTATACATTTTTCATAGCTGAAACCAAAAACAAGGAACAAGGAAATGTATATAACATAAATTGTGTGTTTTAAGGTGCTCTACATTTGTTGTGTGGTAAGCTTTTTCCATCTCTAACGCTTTAGAGGTTATGCAAAATTCCGTAAAATTAACCCAGAATAAAGTAGTCTTCAGAGGCTATTCCCAGAAAATTCAAAATATACATTTTATTTGTCAGGTAAATATATTTAATAATATTTTAATCAAAATCGTTAGAGCCATTTTTTTAGGAAATCAAAATTTTCGAAAAAAGTTTCATGTAAAGGATAGTTTGGGTGGGGGGATTTTTTCTCAAAAGTTTCGTGTCGCATCCCTGGAAGATACTAAACTTAAATACCAAGTTTGGTATTTTACCGACTTTTCGTTTTTGAGTTATCGTGTTCACAGTCACAAGGACCGCGGACACACGGACACACAGACACACGGACCTTTTTCTGAAAATACTTTTTTTGGATACAGCGGACTCTAAAACATATTTCCGATGAAATCTCGGTATTGAATTTTTTGGTGGAGTGCAATACCTTCTCTATACACTATGCACATAGCACGTATACAGAAAGTAAAAATGAATTGTTCGAAAAAGTGAGCGCCCGTAGTCTACTGTATTCCCTCCTACTTATAAAGGAACTAAGTAACAAGATCGTTTCTGATAATGTTTTAGCATGAAGTAGATAGAAGAATAAGCTTATTAGCAATAATTTGTTGCCCACCTGGGTAGTGTGGTGGTAGCGTGTCTGTCTCGTATTCAACAGGTCGCGAGTTCGAATGTCGAGTAACTTTAAGCTCCATGGACCTCGACATCATTTCACCAATTTCATTCATCGTCCGATATGACCAACCAGGCTAAAAGACGTTAAGCTACGAAAAAAAAATGTTACAGAGATGTAAAGAAAGTATGTGAATGGAGAATGTCAGATTTTTTGAGGGAATAAAGTCGAGTTCTGTAATTCTGTATAAGCGGTTATTATTCAACATTAGAGACTAGGTCCACTAGGATGCATCAAAATATTAAGATACCGTTACAAAAACCCGCATGCTAAAGCGATAGTCAAATCTTTTAAAAACCACCTCTGTGTGAAACAACTAAATTTCTGTTTTACTTTACATTCCCGAAAGTAAAACAAAAGAGATGAAACGGAATTGACTTCCTCTTGAGAAAAGTTCAAGTAGTTTAAAATTGAAACCAATTGGAAATGGTTAACCTGTAAAAATGTATATGACATAATGAGATACATAGTTTAACGAGATACACTTTTCTGTGTAGCAACTTTTTGCCTGTTTATTCATCTAGAATGAAGACGTTTTCAGAACCTAATCCCAGAAAATATACATTTCATTTGTCATGAACATATTTTAAATCTATAGCATTTTAATTAAAATATTTAGGGCCATTTTTGAGAAAATAAAATTTTTTGACAAATGTTCCTTGTAAATGGTAGATGGTGCTGGGCGATTTTCATAAAAATCTTCTGTCACATCCTTAAAAGATGCTGAACTTGAATACTAAGTTTGGTACACACACACAGAAACGGACACATGCCCACAAACATTTTTCTAAAAATACCTTTTTTTTTTTTTTTGTTTTTTCATATGGTATCAAATTATGTATTTCCGGTGAAATCTCGATATCGATTTTTTTGGTGGAGTACAATACTTCCTCTATCGACTGTTACACTGCGCATACGTGCTAAAGATTTTAAGCTTATATTACAGATATAATATAATGTAAATAAGCTACAGTGCAAATTTCAATGCTTTTGTTCCAATAGTTTGGAACTTATGGTCAAATGTGTATATGTTTTTGTCACGTCACTAAAAAGTCTTTTGTGACAAAAAATTAAAATGTTGATTTAATTCTTAACCTTGATATCTTCTTTTTGAAACTGCCCAAGGTCTCTCTAACAAAATGTTTAAAAATTATGAATGTGTTGGCTTATTTTTTTGTCAACATTTAAATTTGAAAATTGAAACCATTTGCTTAAATACATGCTACAGTAAAACCTAGGGCAATTCCTGTTCATTGTATCTTTGCGAACATGTACAACAAATTTTATTTGTGTAACATAAAATCTGCTCCACAGGAAGAAAAATACTGAAAATATTAAGAGCGAGAAAACAAAAAAGATAAGATTCACCAGGTTGGTAGGTTGGACCCTCAGCTTTCCTTTTCCTTCTCTTTGCTTCTGCCTTTTCTGTCCTTTTCTATTGCATTGCTGCTTAGGTTCTACATATCTTCGGTTTTTACTTTGCATGATGTGAATTAGATCTCGTCGAACTGAAGTTTTTCTTGTCTAGTCCAGCTTCAGCTCTAATGCTCTACTGTAGCTCCAGCCAATTATGCCTTTTTTGTATTCAGGAATGTTTAAATAATTTTATAGAATTAACATTTTACAAAAGTGGTTTGTGTGGTTTTTCTATTTAATTTCAGTCATATCAACCTTAAACTTTGAAGATAAATTACGATGGCTTATATCATTCAGTTATTAAAATAAACTAGCCTAGTACCCTTCTTCCATTGCAAAATAAAACGTGATAAGGAGAATCATGCGCCAAGACACTGAAATTCAGATCAGCTCACCATTCATATGAACAGTTTTAATCCCGATTATCCGATAAGGGACCCAGTCTCTGGTACGTGCCGTTTCTCACAGCAAACACCCACCAAAGGCCAAAGCATTCAAGGATCTCTCAGTAGGTACTATCGGAGTCTGTGCTTCCGCAGTTTAATCCTGTACACAAGCATGAGAACCAGGAAACCGGCAAACCAAGATAAGCGCTCCAGGGAATTCATTATGTATGTAAACTACATCCGCGTACTAAGACTGCGTTTTTCTGCATTATGACTGAACCTCGTTCAGCCTGTCCGAAACGCGGCTAAAAAAAAATCTGATGTGTTACACTCACATGAGTTTCACTAACTGCTCTACTTACAAAAGATTGTTCTTCTTTCTATACAATGCTAGTCGAGATAAACATTGGCAGAATGATTTTCTTACTTAGTTCCTTTTATGTAGAAGGGAACTAAAGGAATGCTCTATACTAAAGTGACAGGCAAATGTTTTAAAAGCTGTCGTTATTCGATTGTCATTGCAAATCGCTTCTTTGCCTGGCCAGGGGTAGAACAAAAGAAAAACGGACACTTCCTGTCTGAAAAATAAAGTACATTACAATTAAAACAAAAAAAAAAAAACAAGGAATACCTCGGAAACGGTTACCTCCACAACAAAAACGTTAAGGACAGAAATTGTGTGTTTTGACGAGATGTACATTTTTTGTGAAGTAAGTTTTTGACTATCTCTTACGGTTTACCAGTTATGGAAAATTCCGCAAAACTCGTTCGGAATAAAGATGTCTTCAAAGGCTATTCCCAGAAAACTGAAGATATACATTTTGTTTGTCATGCAAATATCTTAAATAATAAGAGATTTTAATCAAAATCGTTATAGCCAATTTTGAGAAAATCAAAAATTTTGGAATGTTTTCCATGTAAAGGGGTTGAGGGTGGGGGGGGGCTATTTTTGAAAATGTGCGTGTCGCATGCTTGGAAGATACCGAACTTAAATACCATGTTTGGTATTTAACGTTCTTCGTTTTTTAGCTATGCTGCCTACAGACAAGCACACACACAGGGACATTTTTCTGAAAATATTTTTTTTATTCAGGGGTCACAAAACATTTATTTCCGGTGAAATTTCGGTATAGAATTTTTGCGTGCAATACAATAGCTTCTGTGTACACTATGCACATAGTACGTGTAGAGAAAGTAAAAATCTCCCTTGCTCCCCTTCGCTATCAATACCTGAACCTATTTCACCCCAACGACCATCCATTGCATATAGTATTTAGGTCAGTGGCGGTTATACCATCGACCTAGGGAAGTAATTTGTTTCACTTTATAAAACTGAAAACTAATTTGATGTGATAAACATGGACTTTCCTACCCATTCTTCAACAAAGTATAGGCACCGTACATGCTACTCTGGCGGCAAGTTTGGTTACTAACAACAGAATAACAGAGACAGTGGAGTAAGAATACTAGCGTATGCTAAGATGTCAAGTATCGAACCTCCTGAAAATGTAAATACTACAAGAAGGCGGAAAGGGACAATAACTGCTGTGTTGTAGGATGCAATAATACCCACAAGAATACTTCGCCAGCTATTGCCTTTTATTCTTTTCCCACGCGGAAAACCGAAGCGCAAAGCAGAAAGCTATGCATTCAAGCTGTACATCGCAAGAAGTACACTAATTTTATATTGTACCTCAAAGCAGTAACATATGTTTAAAAATTAACTGCAGCATGAATAATGTTATTTAGAAATTAATGCTACCATTTTTTACTTTCTCTATACGCACTATGTACATAGTGTATAGAGAAGGTATTGCACTCCACCCAAAAATTCGATACCGAGATTTCACCGGAAATATATGTTTTAGGGTCCCCTATATCCAAAAAAAGCGTTTTCACAAAAAGGTCCGTGTGTGTGTCTGTGAACACGATAACTCAAAAACGAAAAGTCGGTAAAATACCAAACTTGGTATTTAAGTTTAGTATCTTCCAGGGATGCGACATGAAGATTTTGAGAAAAATCCCCCACCCCAAACTACCCTTTACATGGAACTTTTTTTCGAAAATTTCGATTTTCTCAAAAATGGCTCTAACGATTTTGATTAAAATTTCGTGTATTAAAGATATTTACACGAAAAATAAAATGTATATTTTGAATTTTCTGGGAATAGCCTCTGAAGACTTCTTTATTCTGGATGAATTTTATGGATTTTTGCATAACTGCTAAACCGTAAGAGATGGAGAAAACCCTACAATATAAAAAAGGTAGAGTACCTTAAAGCGCATCTTATCTTATATACATTTTTTTCGTGGAGTTGATCGGTTTTTACTTATTCCTATTTTTTGTTTTCAACTATGAAAAACTTATACTTTTCTCATACAGGAATTTGTCAACTCCTGTCCATATAAACAAAGAAACTTCAGTCACATAGCAATCAGCTTTTGATTATTAGTTAACCTATAGTACTCCCTTATTTCCCTTCTGCATATGAAGAAGCAAGTAATAAGATTATTTGTGCTAATTTTTGTCTCGATTAGCATGAAGTAAACAGAAGCATAAGCTTTTCAACAATAATTTGTTGCAGAGATATAGAGAAAGTCATGTGAATGGAACACATCAGATTTTTTAAGTTAATATATAGAAACTGTAAATACTGTGAGTATTAGATCAAACGACACATTATGGGAATAGTCTGTCAATTAATATTTTTATTATTGTTGTTATTACTTTTATTTTTACTATCAATATTTATGTACGTATTGTTGTGTACGTATTACTATTCATTCTTTATATTTTATTTTCAGTCCTGAGTAAGAACCAAAGCACGCAACAAAAATTTGCAGCATTCATTTCATCGGAAATAAAAGGTTCGGAACATCCCTACTGTTCAGCATATGTTCTCATGATGTGTACAAAAACATTTTGACATTTTGAAACAGAACTTTCAGTGAAATGTATGCACTTTATAGACAGAAAACCACAAATAATATATACATCGCATATGGCTTCCGCTTCAGCTATCCTCACAATAAGTACAAAGCATGACACGGAGCGGCGCCACCAGTACGATTTTCTGGTCCGTACACGGTGCCTATACCTGCAAAAGCTTCTTCTATCTAGTTCGTGTTAACCGAGAAAAACATTTACAGAAATTAGGGATGCGACTTCGATACTAAAATAAAAGAGGTTTTGGAAAATGTTTCTTGGTACTGTGTTATTTCGCTAGTAAATACACATCAAATTAAAAAACGTCAGGGTGAGGGTAAGCCACCTGAGCCAAATAACCATTGGTTAGAAGTAGTAGTCTCGCCAATGGCCGCCAGAGTCTGTTGCGCAAGCTGAGATTTAAAAACGTTTCAAGGGCTAATAAATAACCTTGTGAAGTCGTAATAGAGATAACTTTGTCAGATGTTGCCAGCTGTATGCAAATGTGAGGGCACACTCAACCTAGGTCTGCTCACGCGATATTAACTTTGTCCCCAACCATACAAGAGGACTCAAAGTTTGGGGACAGGTTCCTTACATCAGAATAAGAAAAAAATCTTAGGTGTTCCATTCACACGACTTCCTCTACATCTCTGCAACAAAGTATTGTGTAAAGTTTATGCTTCTATTTACTTCATGCTAATTGAGAAAAAATTAGCAGAAATAGTCTTATTACTTGCTTCCTTGTAAGTACAAGAGAAATAAGGGAGTACCATAGGTTAAAATGATAGTCAAAAGCTGGTTGCTATGTGACTGAAGTTCCTTTGTTTGTATGAGAAAAGTATAAGTTTTTTTAAAGCTGAAACAAAAAACAAGGAATATCTAAAAAAACGATCAACTCCATGAAAAAAAATGTATATAACATAAATTGTATGTTTAAAATGCTCTACATATTTTTGTGCTAAGTTCTTGTCTATCTTTTATGGTCATGTAAAATTAGCAGCTATGTAAAATTCTGTAAAATGTATCCAGAATAAAGTAGTCTTCAGATGCTAATCCCAGAAAATTCAAGATATACATTTTATTTGTCAGGTAAATATCTTTAATATACGATATGTTAATCAAAGTCGTTTGAGGCATTTTTGAGAAAATCAAAATTTTCGAAAAAAGTTCCATGTAAAGAGTAGTTTGGGGTGGGTGGATTTTTCTCAAAATCTTCGTGTCGCATCCCTGGAAGATACTAAACTTAAATAAAAAGTTTGGTATTTTACCGACTTTTCGTTTATAAGTTACCGTTTTCACAGACAAACGGATACACACACACGCGCGCGCGCGCGCGCGCACAACTCACACACGAGGACCTTTTTCTGATTTTTTTTTTTTTTTGGATACAGGGAGCCCTAAAACATACATTCCTGGTGAAATCTCAGTATCAAATTTTTGGTTGGAGTGCAATATCTTCTTTATACACTATGTATGTAGTATGTGTAGAGAAAGTAAAAATGTTCATATTAACACATGTTCCAAAACCCTTCGTCCTGGATATATTGAGGTTCAAAGTGTTGTTAATCAAATCATTATAAAGTGGCACTTTAGTTTATTTTTGACGTTGTCGGAGATGTTCCACACAAACACCATTTATAGCAAATGTTCCAAATATCTTTATCTTGCGTCTAGACACACACACACACACACACTCGTCGAAGCACGGAATGTCAAAATAAATGGCGTGTTATTTATGGACGCTCTTTTACTGCTGTGGTTCTCAGCGTCCAATTCTAAATTGGGCGTGAAAAACCGCTTAATTTTGCTCAGAGGCCTTTCTATCAGGCTTGAGGTTCTTTTACGTGCCGTAAATCTACGACACGGGACCAACGGCTTTACTTCCCTTCCGAAGGAAGCCATGCTAAGGATTTTTACACCCGAAAAAAATCCATCGTCTCCGCCGGGTTTGAACCCGCGACCTTGGGTACACGAAGTTTGCATGGTAACTATTACACCACGGAGGGCGTTGGAATGTCAAATACTCCCAGTCGATGTCGTATGGTTTCGCAGGCTTTCATGACACGTAAATTAGGGGTTTCTTCATCAGGGATGTTTGCTGAATCTACCAATGGATTAAGGTGCCCCAAAAGACAAAAATCCAAAGAAATGAAGGTGGGGGAACGTGCAGGCCATGGAACTGGTCCCCATCTACCTATCCATTTGCCATGTTAGATACCAGCCAGTGCATCTTGAACAATGAGACTAAAATGCTACAGCTTCATGCATAAACCACATGTTTCTTACAGAGGCACATTTTCTAATAAGTCTGGGAGACAACACTTGTAAGGCGTGCTGGGGGAATGTATTACACATCTGATAAATGACAAAATGTTAACTAACAGTCATGGCAAAACAAGGCCAACTCTGCAGGGTAAAATGGGTGAAAGCTCTCTATGAATGAGTGCACAAATAAATGAGGTTATTAGATTGGACCCGGAAAGCCGGTATTGGTGACTTTCATTAATAAACCTATAACGCGAAAACGAAGCAATTGAGAGCATATGTTTATATGAACATATTTTCTTGTTTCGATGTCAAGAATTCATCCCCAGACGTTGTAAAAGTATTTTTGAGCCACTCTATATCCTAAGCACTGCGTAATTTTGTTGTAAAGTCATATTACAATAGTGTCGCAGATTTGCCGTTTCTTAAACCAAATACTAGCACAGCATTGGATTACAAGTTCAAAGAGTTCTAGAGGAATTAAACATGCTGTGACTGCTTTTACAGCCGTTAGTTCAAAGACTAGACAGTTTTGCTTTCAATGCATCTCCTATCATTACGAGATTTTGTGGCAAGAATTGCGCGTGAAAATCACTTAATGGCAAATGTATTAATGATTAATAAACCAATAATGTAAGAGTGGCGGCGCTAATGAAAGGCAAGAGAGCGTGTAAAAGTAATTAAAATAAGTAATACGAGAGTCATCCAGAGAGTGACAGACGATTTGGCGTAACTAAATGATAACAAAACTTTATTTACAAAGTTACAGTACCTTACTGTATTGCTCAACGCAATCTGCATTCTGTCAAGATACTTATGGTCACATGGTGCCAGTTTTTCAATGCCAATATTTTACCTTTCTACCACCAAAGAACTTATTAATGTTTTTTTTGAATGCACAAAATGTTCGGCCAATCCAATGTTTGGTGATAATGCAATGAACGAGTCTTCCGTGAGAAAACGGGGCATAATTTACGAGTAATCAAGGAAGAACTAGTGTGTGACAAAAAGACCGGAGTGGAAGTTCATCAATTGTTATGGAGGAGTTGAAGGCAAATATTGATAAAACAAGAAAAACCGGTGTTTCACTTTGGACACTGCACATGACTTTTTGATGGAGAAGATTTCCCAGCCATGACAGTGAAAACTTGGTTCATTTCTTCAGCGGTGAAAGAGTTCATCTGCGTTGAAAAACCGATATCACGTGACAATAAATACCTTGATAGCAATTACGATTACGTTGAGAAATAGAGTAAGGTACTGTAACTTTGTAAATAAAGTTTTGTGTTGATAACTTTCGTTGTCATGTAAATATCTTTGATATATGACATTTTAATCAAAATCGTTAGTCATTTTTGAGAAAACCAACATTTTCGAAAAGTTTTGCATGTAAAGTATAGTTGGAGGGGGGGATTTTTTTGAAAATCTCGTGTCACATCCTTGGAAGAAACTCAACTTAAATACCAAATTTGGATTTATGGTTTTTGAGCTATGCTGCCCAAAGCCACACACACACACACACAAACACACACACTCACACTGACAGACAGACAGACTGACAAGACACACATGCACATTTTTCTATTTTTTTTTTTTTATTCAGGGGGTCTCAAAAATATATTTCCGATGAAATCTCGGCATCAAATTTTTAGGTGCAACGCAATACCTTCTCTACCCACTATGTCATAGAAAAAGTAAAACAGCATTTAAGAAAAATGTCCGTGTTTCTGTGTGTCTGTGTGCGCGCGCTCAAAAACGAAAATTCCTTAATATTTAAGTATATTTAAGTTCAGTATCTTAAGGATGCAACACTACGATTTTCAAGAAAATCCCCCACCTCCAGCTACCCTTTATTAAATGTAAATGTTACATTTTACATTTTAAAAAAATTCGAACACTTTGGTTTTCTCAAAAATAACTAACGATTTTGATTAAAATGTCGTATATTTAAGCTATTTGCATGAAAAATAAAATGTATGTGTTGAATTTTCGTGAAATAGACTCTGAAGACCTCTTTATTCTGGATGAATTTTGCTGACTTTTGCATAACTGGTAAACCGTAAGAGTGAGTACTTAAGGCGATTTCACCCGATAACATTCATTTATGAAAAGTGGAGAACAGGCCAATTTGCAATACAGGATCAACACGTAACAGCAGACACAAATGATGTATGTGTTGCCCCGCTAGCTATAATAAACAAAATGGAATCCAGGATAACTTTTATAACAGTAATCTATTTCATTAATAAACTATGAGAACTTAACAACAATAATAATAATACATACTAAAATAATAATGTGCTTAATATAGTTACATTCCTGTTTAACTCGAAATGTGATTACAGAGTTCCCATGATTTAGCTTTTTAACAAAGATGAACATCTGTGAAATGCACTATGGAACGTCGTAACATGTCATTCTTTCACGTAACTGGCAACGAAATAACTAAATGAGAAAACATGAAAGCTAACCTTTTCGCAAAACCCAAACAAATTTAAATATTCGTTTCACCAAGCAAACATGTCCACGTAACACATTTAGCCCTTACAATGAAGAATTAAAAGCGAATCACGCCATATGAAAGCACTTACAGCTCCACTCTGAGAAAGTACTGTGTGCGTAAAAACCCCAACCTCAGACTGACTGACAGATACCTTTCCCACTTAGCCCGAAAAAAAAAAACAAATGCAACTCACGCGGCAAAAGGTCGAACTACATAACAAGTGCCTCTAGCGTGGAACATAAGAACAGTGTCGCCACATTATATTTACCAGAATGGTACAAGAGATAGACAAAAACTTACTTCACAAAAATTATGGATCGGGTTAAAACACACAATTTGTCATATTCATTTTTTTTTTTTCGTGGAGTTGACCGTTTCTGAGATATTCCTTGTTATTGTTTTCAGTTTTAAAATACTTGTTAGAACTTTTCTCATACGAGAATTTGTCAACTTCTGACCATGCAAAGAAATGGATTTCAACCTCTTTTTAAAAAACACTTGACTATCGTTTAGCCTAGTGTATTCACTTATTTTTATTCTAGTTAAAGGAACCAATTAATAAGACCGTTTCTTCTAATGTTTATTTCCATTAGCATGAAATAGAATAATAAGCTTACTAACAATAATTTGTTACAGAGATGTAGAGAAATACATGTGAACGAAACACATCAGAATTTTGTTTTACTTATATACCGTATACCACAGATATAATATTTGTTTATTGTGCGTGTATTGTCTTGGTCAGCAATGGTGCGACAAGAAAAACAAACTGATTTTAATGCGAAGCGATACTTGACTACTGCTTCAATGTTCTATTTCATTGTTCACGCTTCGAAATGTTTCATATACAGCAAGTATGCTACAAAACTTGGCCGTCAGGCTTACGGTCCGTCTCCCTGTCACGTACTGTTGTACACTTGGCTAGCTGTCGCACGGCCCTTCTCCCAGTCACACATGCGTGGACGTCAAATAAAACCTCAAATCACATTAACAATTATTATCAGAATAAACACAAAACATACCTTATCATAGGATTGTATAAATTTATTGCGCACCATACCCCGATTTTTTTGATCACGGAAAGGAGTTTCATGAACGAAATTGAGTTTGTCCGTAACATAATAATGGTTGTGTTGCGAACACACATGGCCATGTAAATGAAGCCATGCTTCGTCACTGAACAGTATTTATTAATCGTGGATCGATTGTTCCATCATTAGCATTCATCAAACTCGCAGTTACAGCCTCTGGTGATCACGTGGTAGCAATTCCTAGAAAACAGTAACCCTGTATGGTTTGAGTGGTAAAAGTTTTCTTGCTTTCCATGCTGACGCTTCCGAAAGGTCAGTTTCTTGATTCAGTTTTCAAGGTGACCGTTCTAATCTTTCTCCGATTTCGTATAAATTCTGCTCCGTAAGGACACGCCTGTCTACCTATCTTTTCCTCACAAATTTATCCTACCTCCATGAATTTATTTACAAGCAAACAAACTGCCTGTCTACTCGGAATACGCACCAGGAAATTTAGTTAGAAATTGCCTTACAACTTCCTTACAAGATGATACTATGAGTTTACATACGTATTGCACATAAATACTCTTTGGAAAGCACTTCAAGCAAAACTAGACACTTGTAAACATTCCTAGACAGATCAAAAGGAAGACTGCCGCACATGTGACGACAGACGGATGTAAGATGCGCGGGCAGGGAAATGCCGCACTCCTGGCGGACACCACAAACATAGCTCGCTTATTATGACTGGATAATTCGTTCATACACAGACAAAATATTTACTTTAAAGGTGCCAAAATGTATACACACTATGAAGTTGGACCGAAAAACAACAGTAATGTCTAGAATGATGTGTAAACAGGTGGTCTCAAACACTTTACGCTAGAATTATTACGCGACAGATAAATCAACAATGAGCAAATAATGTGTAAAGTTCAGCAAACAGATGTGAATCATATTACGTTATGCTACATTTGCTGCAACAAAATGGGGCAAAAATTATCGTTTGAACAGCCGAAAACAATTTTGAAATGGTATTGGAAAACCGAGAATGTTTCTGAAGTTCGACGACAGTAGAAACATGGTACAGAACAGAACATTTGAGACAAACTTGAGAAGACCATTCGCCTCTCACCTAGACGGCCCGGGTTCGATCCCACGCGACCGTATGTGAGATTTGTGGTGGACAAAGCGGCGCAGGGGCGTGTTTTCACCGGGTTCTACGGTTTCCCCCGTCATCGCATTCCATCGGTGCTCCATATTCATTCCATGTATCACCAGTGTAATCGGCTGCGGTGCCTTGTTATTAAAAGCGGGTGTTAAACACTATAAAACAAAATATGCGATTTGGGAGACCTCGCAAATCTCTCGGCAATGTTTAGTAACGTTTTGAGCACTTGCCGCAATGTGCACGTGACTCTGGGATTAGCAGAATCAGCATAGATTGTAATTATTTAAACAGCAAAATTGAAAGTTTACATCCCAAGACTTTTGCATGCATAAATGAAGATGACCCTTATCGGAACTTGCGAGTGCTTTCGGAACATGGCGCAAGTCCTAAGAAAGTCATTTGGCCTTACGAGACACAATTTAAGTTGAATGGAACTGTTAATTGCCATAAATGTGTGCAAACAATCCACACGTGTTTTTTTTTAAATTATTTTTTTTAAAGGCTGCTAATTTACCTGAAATTGGTGTTTGAAGTGTGTTGTCATCTAGGGGTCCAATTGGACCATTATTTTTTGAAGGAAAATATAAATAGCCAAGTGTATCTGAACACGATCCTCTTGTCCGTCATTCATACACTTTGTGGAAATGAGGAATTTTACTTCCGACAGGATGCTGTACCGCCATTTTTCATAGCATTGGATAGAACGAAGAGGTCCAATTGAGTTTCCACCGCGTTCTTAGGATTTAACTCCATTGGACTCGCATGCTGAAGAAAACCAGCTGCATTGGCAGCACTTCGGGAAGAAACTGAAGCTGCAATCGCTGAGGCCACTTTCGCAAACATTGTTCGATCAGTGGTTTAACATACGTACCCATAAGTGTGTCGACGACGATGGTAGGCATTTAAAGTAATTGTTCTAACTCTAAAACTATAAGATCATTAGTGCCTATACTTTTTTGTTGCTATGAATTCATGTTTTTATATTAACACAGTTTTTTCTTAGCTTGATGTGTTTATACCTTTTGGCACCCTATATGTATAATATTTTATGAAACTAACTCATTTTGGATTTAAAAATACACGTAAACTTCAAATCACAATACTATTTGATGTGATAGATTTACAACATATTAATATCTATGGTTATCATCACAGACATAAAAAAAAAAAAAATAATTATGAAGTGCAGAGTGTTCATTTCTATGGGTCATAAATCGCTAAGATCATTGTTCGCTTGTTGCAGTTAAAAACCGAAACGGTGATCATATTGAGCTAGAACAACTCTTCATTCTGCACGGGTATATATTATGTCTTTGAGATTGTATTAACAATAAAAATGTGACTCTAAAACAAAGTAGTGGGTGCGTGAAGCTGTATGTTACTTTTCCCACAAGGTACACGAGTATTTCATTGTTATTTAATTGCAACTCAAAAAGTTGCGCTTTTTTATTTTACTTTCTTGTTATTCTTTTCTTCCTTTTATACTTTTTCATTAAAATTATGTGAAAAAAAGTCATTTATAACCATCTCAAAGAGGTTATAGTTAACAAAACAAATTGCTGAAAACCTAACCACGAACTCTTCTTCTTCTTTTTAATTTTCATTGTTTATTATCATCTCCATAAAAAGGTTTATTACCGCTATATCAAACACTATGATACGCAATTATTTGCATAAAGAGAAGGGGAAAGATAAGTAACGAAATGTAGCAAGAAAAGGAGACTGTGAGAGTCACTCGTCGATAAAGAGAGTAAGAGAGAGTCATTCAATGACCCAATTTTAGCACCGAATTAAGCAGAATGTTCTGGAGTTTCGATTCCTTGTCACTAGATGCACAGATGTTTATTTTTTATTCCTAATTGTATTGTTGGCAGCTGTTTCGACATTTTGTTCTTGTAGTCAACGTGAAAATGCAGTACGATGTAGAGCTGAGTTAAGGATATTTTCAGCAAATGGCGCTACATGCCATACATGCACCTAATTGCAAGTTTTTTTGACGACCGTATAATTTCCAGGTACCTGTGGCCACCGAGATCTCCGGATTTGACATCGCCGGACTTTTTTCTATGGGGTTATTTAAGAGACACGGTTTACGCCACACGTCCCCAGACATTGGATGATCTGAAGCACAACATCACAAAGGAGATTCAAGCTATCGACAACAGAGTCCTCCAACGAGTGGCCAGTAACATGGAACGACGTTTTGAGTTATGCCTTATGCAGGATGGAGGACATTTTCAACATTTGCTATAGAGGTAAATAATCTCCCGAAATTCCTCTACAATTTAGGTATAATAAGTTATCGCTAGCATAACACGTTTTGAAACAATTGATGAAAGAAATATGTCAGCTCTATATAAATCACTCTGTATAACTACCGGCTTTTAAAGAACGAGACTATCGCTTAAGCCTGTGCATTTTCTCATTTCTCTTCTACGTACAAGGAGCCAAGTAATAAAGACAATTTCTGCTAATGTTTACCTCGATTATCTTGAAGTAGACAGAAGAATAAGCTTATTAACGATTATTTATTACAGAGATGTCGAGAAAGTAATGTGAATATAACACGTCATTCTCATTGGTATTATGCATCATGGCAGAACTGTATCGTAGGTCTGTCCCAATAAACAGCGATAGATTATAACACATAATGCAACAAATGGAAGTTTCGACCAAATGGGCCAAAAGGTGAGATGCTACACTTCAAGAAGCAAACGAGATGATCCTTTGCTCTCTGGATGAATTTGATACATCTTGCTGCAACGAACAGTGAAGATCTGTTTTGTTTTCATTCCACGTACCATTCCAGCAGAAAGCATAAACGATGCCTGTTTCTGAGCAATGGAAAAAGGTATAGTCAAAACAGACAAATGATGTGATTTGGATCCTGCTTCATCATCTCAAGTTCCGCAGCACTACAAAGGAAACGGAAAAGGTGTTGCTACTGACATTACAACATGCTCAGGAAGAGTAACTTGGTGTAATAAAAGTACCTTTTCATTGGTTTGTAATTCCTGGTATTGCACTACAGAACCCACATTTACAATTTAACTCAATTATTAAAGCGCTAATGCAATGACCGAGGTTAGGTTAATTTTAACCAATCGCGATCATCTGACTGGAGCGATATTGTCGAAACATCTTATCGCATATCGCAGCTGATGTTCATTTCTTTGAAATCTTGTCGCACCTGACGTTCGTTTGTTTAATTCAGGAGGCAATGAGAAAAGAAAAACAAATTCGGTAAATAAACATGGTCGAATGCGTCATCTACTATTTGAGAACTAATGTATTACAATCATAACCTGATAAAAATCTCCCTTCCTATATATTATAAATTATTATTAGTCTATTTCGCTGAATTGTCTTATCAAGTACAACTCGGGTTTTCATCTCTTAGGACAATTCACCTCCGTCGAATCTCTACGATCGTGAACTATCTACAAGATGAAAATACTCGTGGTGTTACTTATTAAAATATTTTAGTGTAGAACATGAAAAGGAGCATTTGGAAGAACACATTTGGTTTGTAATTCGTATTTTCTTTTGTACATCGTTTTAAAATGTATTCAGTCAACTGAATTTGCAACTATGTGCTTATTAACATTTGACAATCTGATGTTATTCTGTAACTGCTACTACTTGCATTGGATACATTCCTATGATGAAAGACTATTTTAAATGTTAATAAGTGAATATCTGAACATTTAATATCGCCAATAAACTAACATTACTGTAGTTTTGAAAATGTATAAATAAAAATAATAAAGCATTATGATCACTGTATATAGCAGGAAGCATGGCTATTAAATAAAAAATCTGATGTGTTCCATTCTCATGACTTTCTCTACATCTCTGCAACAAATTATTGTTAAAGCGTTTATGCTTCTATTTACTTCATGGTAATCGAGAAAAAATTACAGAATTAGTCTTATTACTTGCTTCCTTGTAAATAGAAGCGAAATAAGGGAGTACCATAGGTTAAAGTGGTAGGTAAAAGCTGGTTGCTATGTGACTGAGGTTCCTTTGTTTGTTTGGACAGGAGTTTCTCACAGCTGAAACCAAAAACAATAAATATCTAAAAAAGCGGTCAACTCCATGAAAAAACTGTATACAACGTAAATTGTGTGTTTTAACGTGCTCTACATTTTTGTGTTGTAAGTTTTTGTCCATCTCTTATAGTTAAGCAGTTATGCAAAATTTCGTAAAATTCATCCAGAGTAAAGTAGTCTTCACAGGCTATTCCCAGAAAGTTCAAGATATACATTTTATTTGACAGGTAAACATCTGTAATATACGAAAATTTAATCAAAATCGTTAGAGCTATTTTTAAGAAAATCAAAATGTTCGAAAAAAGTTCCATGTAAACGATAGTTTGGGGTGGGAGATTTTTCTCAAAATCTTCGTGTCGCATCCCTGGAAGATACCTAACTTAAATACCAAGTTTGGTGTTTTACCGACTTTTCGTTTTTGAGTTATCGTGTTCACAGACACACGGGCAGACTGACACACGGACACCCACACGGACCTTTTTGTGAAAATGGTTCTTTTTGATACAGGGGACCTTAAAAAACATATTTCCGGTGAAATCTCGGTATCGAATGTTTTGGTGGAGTGCAATACCTTCTCCATACACTATGTACATAGTAAGTGTAGAGAAAGTAAAAAGTACTGAAAATATGGTTAGAATGCGCGGATTTGAGAGGCCCTGTGTATGCACACTCCGAGATGATTTCTGCACATTCTCAGGTTAAACGGTGGTAGAAATATGTCAGGATTGAGTGAGGAAGTGTCTTCAAATAAATTGACTGCATTTTGTATATTTACCACAGTGAACACACTGTAAACAGTGGGTTAATTTATATCACACAAACAATATTAATAAATAATTTATTTTAACTATGTGCGTCATGAACCGTTTATGATATTGGTTTAATTGTTTTTTTCACTCGTCCACTCCTGTCCTACACATGGCCTGTGTGAAGAAAAAAAAAAAAACAATTAAACCAATACCAATTGACCATAATAGTTGTCTATACTATGAATCCTGGGTATTAAGCACTTACAACATTGTAAGTCGCCATCGGGGTCGTCATTTGAGAGCACCTGGTGGTTTACCGGGAAATATGTGAGTCAGTTGAGAAATGTAATGTTATGCTTGCATGTTACCACGGTAGCTCAGTGGAAGAGCAAACGGCTAGAGACCGAGAGATGCGTGGTTCAAATCCCGGCTCTGGCATTGAATTTTTCAGTATGACTCCACCTATTGTGATATTGCTGCTTGTCATGGCATACTTCATAATTAATAATGAATAACTAAAATTTTACTATAAACAAAAAATATTTCTCATTACAGTATAGCTTCCCATTTGTCAATTGCCTTCTTTGCCATATCGTACGATATTTTAATCATAGCATTACGTAATAGTGTGGGGATAGCGTGACGCAGCACATTAAAAAAGTCCGGAGTTCGAATCTCATTTAGGATGAGTTATCGGATAAGATTTTTATCGGGATTCTTATCCTGAAAAAACGAATATCGAGTAACTTTAAGCTTCATGGACTCTGATATCATTTGAGCATCATGTCACCGATTTCACTAATCGTCCGATATGACCAATCAGGTTAAAGGACGTTAAGCTTAATATATTTTCATAAATAACACCAGGGGTGCTTTACCTTGTAATAATTCACGACCGGAACGAACCGACAAGAGTGAATTGTCCTAACAGATGAAAACACGAGTTGTACTTGATAAGACAATTCAGTGAAATAGACCATTAATCATTTATAATATATAGGAAGGGAGATTTTATCAGGTTATGATTGTAATACTTACATTAGTTCTCAAATGGTAGATGACGCATTCGACCAGGTTTCTTTACCGATCTTTTTTCTTTGTTTCTTTCTTCACTGCCTCCTGAACTAAACAAAGAAATGGAAATCAGCTGTGATAATATATTTTGACAATATTGCTCAAGTCAGATAACCGCGATTGGTTGAATTTTCCTAATGTCGGCAATTACATTGGCACTGAATTGTCATGTAACGGTTCGTTTGGAATGAAGATAATTTCGTGACAATCTCCGCAATATGTACCCATCACACTTCTCCAACACCCAAGAGAAGCACGCATTTAAGTTAAGGTAATTTTTCTATGACTACGAAGACGACACTAATTTTTTTTAGAAAATTAATCAAAGATCAGTTTTAAAAACGTTAAATCATTTGATTTTTCTTAACATCAGTATATTTTTTAATTCGATAACGCCAATCCTTAAGGCAATGACGTTGCTCTTTCTGAGACACTTCAGAAACCTTACTACTTTCTCTACACGTACTATGTACATAGAGAAGTTATGTAATGCACCCAAAAAGTAGATCCCGAAATTTCACCGGAAATACATGTTTTCAGACCCCCTGAATCCAAAAAAAAAAAAACATTTTTAGAAAAATGTCCGTGTGTGTCAGTATGTCTGTGAGTGTGTTTGTGTGTGTGTGTGTGTGTCTGTGGGCAGCATAGCTCAAAAACAAAAATTCCGTTAAAAGCCAAACTTGGTATTTAGGTTTGGTATCTTCCAAGGATGCAACACAAAGATTTTCAAGAAAATCTCCCCACCCCCAACTACCCTTTAAATGGATTTTTTTGAACATTTTGGTTTTCTCAAAAATGGCTCTAACGATTTTGATTAAAATATCGTATATTAAAGATATTTACCTGAAAAATAAAATGTATATCTTGAATTATTTGGGAATACCCTCTGAAGGCTAATTTATTCTGAGTGAATTTTACGGAATTTTTCATAACTGCTAAACCGTAAGAGATGGACGAAAACTTACCACATAAAAAATGCTGATCACGTTAAAACACACAATTTATATTTTATACATTTTTTTTCGTGGAGTTGATGGTTTTTGAGATATTCATTTTTATTGGTTTCAGGCTTTGAAAAATTAATACTTTTCTCATACAGGAATTTGTGAACTCCTGTTCATACAAACAAAGGAACTTCAGTCATATAGGAACCAGCTTTTGACTATCACTTTAATCTATGGTACTCCCTTATATCGCTTCTACTTACAAGAAAGCAAGTAATAAGACTATTACTGCTAATTTTTTCTCGATTAGCATGAAGTAAATAGAAGCATAAGCTTTTTAACAATAATTTGAGGCAGAGATGCAGAGAAAGTCATGTGAATGGAACACATCAGATTTTTTTTATTATGCTGCACTAACGATCTGATGGCGAAAAAGTGATTCCCCACAATTTATTTAATTTTTGGAACTGCTAGGTTTAAGTTGTATGGCGGAGGTTGATCTTTGGGAAATCCAGATATTTAGGTGTTAGTTTTGCTGTATACGACAGTTTTAGAAAACTATTTTCCTTGATGACGATTTAAACTTGTACAAAATGTCAGTCCAGAAATGCTCTCTAGTCAAATTCATTTTTGGGTGAATACAACATTTTTTTAAGTTATAATTATTAGCAAACTATTAGAACAAATCGAACAAACTACTCGGCAATCAACTCGTAGAACCCTATAAAGTAGTTGTCAGATATAAACTAACTTGGTTTGTTTTTTACTTTCTCCATACGCACTATGTACATTGTGTATAGAGAAAGTATTGCACTCCACCCAAAAATTCGATACCGAGATTTCACCGGAAATATATGTTTTAGGGTCCCCAATATCCAAAAAAAAGCATTTTTACAAAAAGGTCCGTGTGCGTGTGTGTCCGTGTGTCTGTGAACACGATAACTCAAAAACGAAAAGTCGGTAAACTTGGTATTCAAGTTTAGTATCTTCCAGGGATGCGACACGAAGATTTTGAGAAAAATGTCGCGATTTATTGAAGATTCATTTAAATATCAGCTACCACATGACAAATAACGATTGGGACAAAATAGATCATCTTACGTCGCAGTCAATGATGAACATCCATGAATCTTCATCTAACAGGCAAAAAAAAAGACATTTTAAAATCTACTACAGAAGTCACCTAACAAAATTGACAACACACATCGCACAGTAATTAATCTGTCAAATCGGGTTCTATCAGTTGAGGAACAACATGTTCTAGCTAAAGGGGGGAATTTCGCGGTCACTCCAAACAGCATACCTGTAGAAGATATAATTGCCAACATTGAAGCCGGAATCCACTCGGTACCACGGGAAATAGCAGAAGAAATTCACACTGAATCAACCAGGATCCTAAGAAAAGCGAAGCCTCCCGGAGCCAATATAAACAAAAAAGAACTGTCGGCCTTGAAAGACCTGAATGCGGACGACAGTATCCTAGTTTTACCAGCAGACAAAGGCAACGCTACTGTTGTTATGAACACCACAGATTACAATGGGAAGATTTCGGAACTATTGGACCCCACGATTTACAAGAGATCATGTGATCCTACCTCTACCATTTTAAATAAAACAAATAAGATGATCAGGAATTTACCATCCATACCACAGGAAACTAAGAAAAGCTTATTGCATTCAGAAGCCATGGCACCAAGGTTATATGGATTGCCGGAAATTCACCAAGAGAATGTTCCATTACGTCCCATAGTCAGCGCCATTGGATCACCCACATACACTATCTCTCGTTATCTTACTCCGTTATTACAAGAACACATCGGTAATTCAGAAACTCACATAAAGAATTCCTACCATTTCACGCAGAAAATACGCAATCTAAAATGTGACCCCGCAGATATTCTCGTCAGCTTCGACATCACGTCGCTGTTTATCATGGTACCCGTCAAGGACGTTTTAGAACATATCGACGAGTTGTTCCCGCAAGACATATACGACCTTTTTAAGCTGTGTCTCACCACGACGTATTTTAGATGGAACAACGATTACTACGAACAAAAAGACGGAGTTGCCATGGACCTGTGGTAGCTAATTTGTATATGGAACGATTTGAAAAACATGCACTGGCAACTGCGACTAAAAAACCGTCCGTTTGGCTTCGTTACATTGACGACGTCTTCGCTATATGGCCTCACGGAGAAGCTGAACTCCAAAAATTCCTAGATCACCTGAACAGCCAACACGCAAACATCCAATTTACAAAAGAATTAAGAGTCCGACGGTCAGATTGCTTTTCTCGATGTATTGATAACTAGAAAAAACGACGGAAGATTCACGTGTGCAGTGTACAGGAAACCAACCCATACGGACCGATATCTTAGTAAACAATCCAACCATCATCCCAAACAGAAAAGAAGCGTAATCAAAACACTAGTGGAACGAGCTAAAGGAATCTGTGATCCGGAACATTTACCACAAGAATTAAAATATCTACAAAAGACGCTACTGTATAATGGGTACACTAAAAAGGATATCGATCGAGCAATACGTCCCAGAAAGATCAACACCAGACCTAGGGAGGCACCGACATATAAAAATAAAGTATTCTTGCCATATATAAAAAACATAACTGATCGTATCGGCAAGATTTTAGAGAAACAACACGTGAAACCTATATACATGCCGACAACTAAAATAAAACAGTACCTCAAATCAGCTAAAGACCGACTCGATCCACTTTCAAAATCTGGTGTTTACAAAATCCCGTGCACATATGGCCAAGTTTACATCGGCACTACAAAGCGTAGCATTAACACACGCATTACAGAACATAAAAGAAACTGCCGCCTCGGACAAACAGAAAAATCAGCCGTGGCACAACATGTTTTATCTTTTTTTTTTTTTTTTTTTTTTTGTTATCGTGTTTTTTTTTGTTTTTTTTTATGACAAACGTTTTTTTTTTTTTTTTTTTTTTTTTGATTTCGTTAACTTTTTTTTTTTTTTTATAAAGGCAACTCTTTGAGCGAGAGTGCTGATTTTTTTAATTCTTTTTTATTTAGTTTGTAATGGCATAGTACCCCCTTTGGGAATTAGGAACTTTATTTATTTCAGGAGAAGCAGGAGCTCTACATCACAACAGGCCAGCATAAAGAGGAATAATGCATGTTATTGCATACAAGATCATCCCGGATCGATATAGAATCAATCAGGTGCTCATATCCTGTATATCCAGGGTTTAAAGGGGTTGATTCTGTTGTCTCGAATCATCCGCCACCTCTCTGCATACAAAAAACTGCGTAAAGCTGGAACCACACAGTCAGCTGGCGTGTCCAAGGTACTAAGCCAAGCATAGGTACCCATTACTGTCCAAATAAGAGCTCTCCACAATGCAGGACGCGTCCAGGGAAAATTCAGGTGCAAAATATCCGTTGCTGAAGGCTGCCAGTTGTCACCAGTCCAACCCCGACATCGGCTCAAGAGCCATGTCCATATCAGTCCTTTACCTGAGCATTCCAAGAGTCGATGTGCGAGCGAATCCGGGGCTTGGCACATTGGACAAGCGGGAAGAATTGCCAGATGATGTCTGTGTAATTTATCTGCAGTTGGTAGGATTTCATTGACAATCTCATATGCCACCGAGACCCATTCCGTGTTGATTTCTGGTATAGCAAAGCCACGCCAAATTTGCCTCCAGGGCAACTGTGGATACTTAACTTGTATATGAGGAGTAGTAGGTTCCCTGCGTTGAAAAAAGGTATAGACTTCCTTAGCCGTCCGAAAATGGCCATTAGCCACTTCTGCTGAAGGTAGTGTGCTCAAGTCACATAGGAGATCACGTAACATTTTAGGAATCTTATGGAGTTCTCTCCGTTCCCAAAACAACTGATAATGCCGTTGTACTAGCACCTCTACACTATCACCCTGTCCATCCAGTGCTTGCAGAATCATTTTTAAGGAAAGTGCTTTACATTGCATCGCCACATCCAACAACCCCCAGCTACCCTGGCCTTTTGGAAGACGTAACTGAGTACGGGAAATGCGATATAATTTTCCTGTCCATATGAAGTATCCTATTATTTGCTCAATTCTTTGGCTGTGCCGTTTTGTTGGAGGCAGCACGTGTGCTAAGTACCATATACGACTCAATGCAAAGGTATTACAAAACCACACACGTTGTATCAAGTTCAGCATCCTCGACTTTTGACCGTATAGTACACCACGTAAAGTATTAATGCGTGACGTCCAATTATAGTCTCGCAGGTCTTCGTCGTCTCCACTGAAGTATATCCCAAGAATTTTTGTGCGTTGCACAGTGGGTATTCCTAACACCGTGGTATCCGGAGGATGCGGTCCAATGGGAAGACTTTCAGATTTCCTCAAATTAAACGTCATCCCCGTACATTGGGCATATTTCTGTAAACATTTTCGTAGATACGTGACATCCTGCTCGTCGGTAACCATCACCGTAAGATCATCGGCATATGCCCTAACGGCTAGTTTCTTTCCATAGACCTCCAGACCCGTTATCGTAGATTGCAGCTGTCGGAGCAAAGGATCGATGTACACAGCAAATAACAACATTGATAGGGGACAACCTTGGCGGACGGATCTGTTGACCGGTATGGCGGCAGTCAGAAACCCATTGCATTGAATCCTTGATAACGCAGTGCCATATAGTGCCCGAAGGAGGTGATACAACTTGTTCGGCACTTGCAATGACTCCAAACGTGCCCAAAGACCCTCGTGAACCACATTATCAAATGCTTTCTCAAGGTCCAGGTTTACCAGAGCAGCAGAGCGGGTTTCTTGGCGACAATGAAGAATACAGTCTCGCAAAGCTGCCACGGTATGGTGCATAGCCGCACCTCCGCGCACCACAGCCTGCTGCTCACTAAGCAAGGGCACTAGCCATACTTGCAGCCTACGGGCGATTATTTTTGCAAACAGCTTATAGTCACAATTGAGTAAGGTGATGGGCCGATAATCTGCGGGCCGGCTGGGCGTGGCGGTCTTTGGGAGTTGTAGAACCACCCCATCTCCAAATGTAGACGGCGGGTTTTCATCCCTCCAGATTTCTTGAAACACTAGAAGAAGTTCTTTCTTAATAAACCGCCAACAATGTTTATAGAACTCGTACGGCAGCCCATCTGGTCCGGGCGCTGTATGAGGTTTGGCTGTCTGAATCGCAGTGAGCAACTCCGTCTCCTTCAGCATGGGAGTAGGCGACCGTTTTAAGCCTCCCTGCACAACTGGCACATATTTGGACATATACGACTGGATTGAATCCACCATATCCACCGGCCTGGCAAAGCGCTGGGTGTAATAAGAATGCAACACACGAAGAATCCTTGTCGTGGTCGTAACCGCTTGACCATCATCTATCAATTTGGTAACAAACGCTCTGCGACCTTGCCTACACTCCTTCGCCAGGAAGAAGAAACTCATTTTTTCACCATAAACCATTTCTGCTGTATGTATTCTGGCTAAGGTTCCCTGGAGCTCTTGCGTTTTACGGTGCTGGATATGAGCCTTGACTTCCCGGAGCTGACAGTGTACGTCCTCCCCATGTTGTTGGCGCAGGTGTAAATCTTGTAGCACTGCAAGATAAAAATCCAAAGTTTCTCTCCGAGCTAACGCTCTACGGCACGCTGCGGCTTTAAAAAAGGAGCGTATCGCTGGCTTCGCCTTATAGACCCACCATGCTGCCTTATTGGGAGAGCACCGAAAAGGCTTCTGCAATTTGGACCAACATTCTTGGAATTCTATCAGGACCTCGTTATCTGTAAGTAAGGAGCAATTAAGCTTCCAGAACCCTGGACCACTACGACGTATCTCCGCACGACCTACAACGGCATGTAGCAGTGCATTGTGATCACTAAAAGCTACTGGCACTATCTCTGTGCGATGTATCCGGGATTTCATCTCCGGTAGAACATACATCCGGTCCAGTCGAGAGGCCGACTGGCCCCGTACGAAGGTGTACATCACATCATTACCGTGCTTGAATTCCCAGCTATCCACCAATTGAAACTGGTCCACTAACTGCTGCAATGCTATACAACCATTAAAGGCTCCTCTTTGGTCCTTGGCTGCTAGCGTACAGTTAAAATCCCCAACCAATAAGAATGGGGAACTCCGAGGAATATGAGCTAAAAGCTCCTGGCGAAAAAAATCCTCGCGTTGTTTCCTCTTGTTGCTTCCTGCCGGGGCATAGATATTCACAAAGGTAACACCATCATACTCCGCGGAGAGGATTCTACCTGAAGGATGATAGGCAAAGCCGTGTAGGGGCAATCCCTGGCGGTATACAATAGCCGTCCCAGTACCACCCGGGCCTAAATTAGTCTCATAATCATATCCATATAAAAAGTCCATATTATAAACATTCACCTCTTGAAGAAAGCAAACATCAACATCATTACTACTCAAAAAATCCCGAAGCAGCTGTTGCTTAACTGGTTGACGCAACCCATTCACATTAAGTGACGCCCAAATTTGAAGTCCAACTGGCATGCAGGGCAAAGAAAAGTACTTACAATCTCAGGACAAATGGCGTGATACCAAACAGGAATTAGGACACGTGTCAGTACAACCATTAATTGTCCGCACCTTCATGAGGATCGTCCTTAGTATGCTTGTAGCAACGCCGTAGGTCCTCATCGGCGTCATTGGCATCTTCAGCCGGCCTCTTGCCGGAATCACTGACCTTCACTACACGACCGTCAGGAAGATCGTGAAGAAATCGTTGCACACCCGCGCCACCAGCTGGCGAAGACGATAACAAACAGGCATCAATATGGCGGTCTAGCGGTTGGAACTGGAGGCGAGGGTCGCGAGCAGATACAGAAACTCTGGACGGCGCACCCAAGTTGCGGGTCGCGTCTTCAGACGCTTCAGGTACGTCGCTATCATTCGCCCTGCGATCAGTATCCTGTTGTACTGTGTCCTGTACATGCTGGACATCAACAAACTCCGGCGTCTCCGGCATCACCATGCTGTCCCGCTCTATAGGTAACTCCTCTCCCTCATCCAACTGTCGTTGTACAGGCATTACCTCCACTTGGGTCTCCATTGATGACCCGGGCGTGTGCATAACACCCTGCTGGTCATCCGCCGGAGCACCCACTGCCTCGCTGAAGGTTGCCGGACGATTTCTTGGTTGCAGAGACAACCGAGTAGCTCTAAAGGGACAATCCGCTTTTAAATGCGTCGTCTCACGGCACAAATGACAGGCTTGCTGCTGTCCGGTATAGGCAATAGATATTACATAAGTATCAATAACCAAGGTAGCCGGTATATTGCACTTAATACCCATTTTCACGGTACACACGCCATTGTTAGCCGGAAGCAGATAATGAGAGTGCCATTTCTCACGTCGTATATCAAATACCTTACCGTATTTAGACAATTCTTGTGACAAAACTGCGCTGGGCACCTCCGGTGGGAGGTTGAAAACCCGCACATTAACAATTTGCTGGTCACCTGGCGTGATTTTCACTTTGGAGATTTCCCCAGATTCATATGTAAAGTTTTGTTCTTCGGTGTAACGTGATATAAGTTTATCATATAATAACGTGGAAACTAACTTGACATAAATAGCACGTTCACGACTATTGAGCTGAAGCGTGTCCACTTGATCCGGTTTTAAAGCCAGAAAATTTACCAACCATTGATGTATTTCTAGTGCAGACGGTCTAGTTGCTGCGTTGTCAAACTGAATTTTAATAGTATTTACCCGCTTATACACGGCCATTTTAATGCTTTACCACCTTCTCGCAAGAAGAATGAAGGTGCCCAATTAAGTAGAACGCCTGCCCGCTTTCACAATCGGCAGAGACGCCGCAACAAACAAACAACTCACCGCAGTGAAGACTGGTTCCGCTTGCTATACACAAACAACCTCACGGTACGCCGTCCAGCGAGCGACTGATCTTTGGATGACCACCGTATGCAATATGATAAGGTAGAGGTTATAGCTACGACTAAAAATTATTTTCCCCGTTTATACAGAGAGGCCATTGAGATTTATAAGAACACCAACAACTTCAACAAAGACGAAGGACTTAAATTAAACTCCACCTGGTTCCCTATACTTTCCCAGCTCCGCAACCTCCAGGTCAAATAAACAAACCAGAACCTGTCCACTTGACCCCGCCTACCAGTGCCCGAGTATATATACTGGCTGTAACCCGCACTGATGCAATTCTTTCCGAGTTAGCGACGTGTGTGCAGTGCCTCTGAAGATGTCCCCCACAGACAGGGACGAAACGTTAGGTAGAAATATTTTAACTGAACATATTTTAACCTACAGACCACGGCAAAACAGCCCGAAAATTTTAAATTTTAAGACTATTTCTGCTAATTTTTTCTGATTAGCATAAAAAATATAGAAGTATAGGCTTTTTAAGAATTGTTTGCTGCAGGGATATGGAGAAACTCATGTGAATGGTACACATCAGATTTTTTACTTTCTCTACACGTACTATGTACATAATGTATAGAGAAGTCAGTGCATTCCACCCAAAAATTCAATACCGAGATTTCACCGGAAATAGACGTTTTAGGGTCCGCTGCATTAAAAAAATTTTTTAGAAAAATATCCTGTGTGTGTGTCCGTTTGTCAGTGTGTCTGGGAACACGATAGCTCAGAAACGAAGAGTCGGCAAAACACCAAACTTGGTATTTAGGTTTAGTATTTTCCAAAGATCGATACGACGCTTTTGAGAAAAATCTCTCCACCCCAATACATGGAACAAAATTCGTAAAAAATCGTTGTGACGATTTCTATTAAAATACCGTATAATAAAGATACTTACATGACAAATAAAATGTATATCTCGAATTTTCTGGGAATAGTCTCTGAAGAACTCTGTATTCTGAATGAATGATGCTGAATTTTGCTTAACTGGTAAACCGCAAGAGGTAGACAAACACTTACTCTACAAAAAAATGTAGATCTCGTTAAAAACACACAATTTATATCATATACATTTTTTTCGTGGAGTTGACCATGTTTTGATATTCCTTGTTATTGGTTTCAGTTTTAAAATACTTTAACTTTTCTCGTATGAGAATGCGGCAGTCCTGGCAATGCAAAGAAAGAGACTTCGGCCTTTAAAAGATTTAACTCTTGTTTATTTTAGTGTATTTCATTTATTCCCAACCACTTACATGAAAGCATTTCTGCTAATGCTTATCTCGATTAACATGGAGTAGACAGAGGAGGAAGCTTTTTAATAATAATTTGTTACAGAGATGTGGAGAAAGTCATGTGAATGGTACAAATCAGATTTTTGAAACACTGCATTCTGAAAATGTTCGAGTTGCTCCCGTATTCATCTGTGTAAACTTGAACTTTTAAATCAAGTATTTAAATTATGTATTTCTTAACGAGGCTGTCAATTGCCGGGATCATATAAAAGCCGTCGATCTGCCGGAATCTCGTCCCGAAAGAGTTTTTCATATGCTACTTAAATCTATTAACAGGGGCTGTCGTTTTTAAGTACGCTCAGAAAACCACCGGTGTGGGCTGGGTTAGAACCCACGACCTTCAGATCAATAGGCAGAACTATCCAAAGCGACACGCAGCTACGTATCCAAACACTACAATTTGGCGTTAAAATGTGCTTCAAAATTGAGATTTTCCGAGTAAAACGAAAGCATGTATATCTCGCCTTTGGTTTTTCCTCGCATGTAAGTGCGAGTCGAGAGGGTAAAACGCCACATGTTCTAGCCTCTCCATGCTACTTGCGAAGGCTGCAGGCTACTAATGCAACAGCAGACTCCAACCTCTTCAAGCTGAGTAAACAGTCGGTATTTGCAGCACTGCAACCAAACACGCTCTGGCTTTCTACGTAGAATGTAGCAGAAAGCTTATCGCCAAGACCATTATGCATGCCTCATGACCACGTAGGTAAGTTGTAACCACATTAGTTTCAGTCAGTAAGCTCATCCTTTCTGTTAGTGCCGTCGTAAGTCAAAATGGACAGGAACGTGAGGAAAACAAATGAAGAAATGGAGAAGAGCATGCTTCAATGCTACATCAAAGTGTATAGAAACAATCCCTCCAATTGAATCAGGTGACTCATCCCTACCTCGCAATTGCATTAGCTTCTGTTGACCACCGTGAGAGAACACCTGGAACATTATATCAAAGTCTAATACAGCCTTAGAACAGCATTATATATAATGGCTCTTTTTCTAAAAAAAAATTGTTTGGGGGTACTCTCAACTCAATAAAATACAGCGACAGTTACTAACGTTTTCAGTACAGTATAAATTACTTTGTAATTAGCATTACCTAGTATTATAACAGTTTCCAAATTGACATCAGTTCGTAGCTGCTGTAGTCTTCATGTCTTCTTACTTTATTCTTGGTGTCAGTAGCAAGATGTCTGCCTTTGATAAACCACGAGCGTACATAGTTCATAGGTATGAAACAACTTCAATGGAGGATCAACCAATTTGATGAGCATCAGATTGTTGACAGTAGAAAGACGAAATGAAGCTCTTGAGGTGTGATAATGAGGTTCACATTCACTAATGGATATGGGAACACATTTCACTGCATTGAGAAGAGGACGGAGGGATGCTGGCATTTTCTTCTCCATCAAATAATCCCGAAATCCTCTAAGTATCCCTCCCTCTGGAAGTTCCAAACGATGACTAAGGGTCTTTATACTGGTTTCAACATGCTATTCCAGGATTTTCAGGCCAATTCGATGAGTCCAACACTTCCGCACATTCAGAGATAGCAATATCCTCCGACTGCAACAGACGATTCTCCATCCGCTGTTTTAGACAATCATAAAATCTGCTGCGCTCAAGATGTCTTCTTTTTGTTTCATTTTCCGATGTAATTCCCCTAAAGTTTAGTTCTTCTACTGCTTTAAGAGATTCGCAGCAAACACCAAAAGCTGATTTCTGAATTTCCCCTAGGCCGAATAAAATGTGATGTCTGCTCCGTGGTGTAATGGTTACCATGCTGACTTCATATACCCAAGGTCGCGGGTTCAAACCCGGCGGATGATGATGGATTTTTTTTTCGGGCGTATAAGTCCTTAGCATGGCTTACTTCGGAAGAGATCTCGTGTCGTAGAGTTACGGCACCTAAAAAAACCTCAAGCCTGATAGAGGCCTCTGAGCAAAATTAAGCGGTCTTTCACGTCCAGTATAGAATAGCATGCTGAGAACCACAGCAGTTAAAGACCGTCCATAAATAAAACAATTATTTCATTTTTTGTCTCGTGACTGTAGCTCAAAACTTAGTTCTGATAACTCTTTAAGAGCATCGCACATTAAAGCTAAATCGAGAATGAAACCAGTTTTAATGATGCGCTCTGTCATCAGTTGATTCCTTACTTTCATCGTCTTTAGCAGCTGAGAAGTGTGCAACCAAAACTTAAAATGTTTGTACATTGCTGATACGCTTCTGAAGCTCGATGTGCTCAAGATTCTGCCTATTTTCAACATTTCAATGTCGAGGAGCTCTGCATGTTGTTTTAACTCCCGAGCATTGTTCGGTGACTGGTGGTACACTGTATATAGCTTGTCTAAGAAATATCTGAAGTGATTCACATGTGATGGGAAGTCTCTTTTAATTACATCACTAACTGAGAGTTCAAGTTAGTCTGTAGTTAGCACAATGCCAAACCAAAACTTCTCGGAAATTCTGTCTCAATAACATCACAACTCCTTTTCTCTTTGCCATCATCACTGCTGCTCCATGTTCTTTCAGGAACACATCAGAAAACTCCATGGATGCCAAACAATTCAAGAATGTGTTACAAACACCTTCAGCAGTTACATTATTTAGCGCAACTATATCAAGGAAAATGTTAGTGGGCTCTCTCTTGTCAGGGACCTTGGTTCGCAAATGAATGACTAAAGATGATAATTGGCTAACCATTGTACTCTCATCGATAATTAATAACATTTTTGATCTTGTTTCAATAACTGTTTGAATCACTGTTGTTTTCATTCTTGCGTAATGTGATTAATAATCTTAACATGCATTTTCGGAATTTAAATGCGGCCATGTCAACACCGTTAAGTTCTTGCAGATCAAATTCGGTCTCAAAATCATCATTGAACGACTGATTTATAAACAGTGCGAAATATATGTATTTGCTGTCACTTCCTGAACGTTCTAAATACTTTAGTAGTACAAGCATTTTTCTGTCTTCTCTTTACCACAAAGTAGCACTTGAGCTGCAGCTTGATGAGCAGAACTTTCTCTATGTTTAAATATTTTTTCCGCAAAAAAAAAAAAAAAAAATCTGTTCTTTTCTTGAAACATCAGATGACTGTAGCCCAAGGTTGTGCAATGCTCATACCTTGTTTATTACGTGCTACACCCACATTTCCTACTTTTTTGCATATTTTGCACCCAATTTTTCTATTTGAAACGATTAACCACTCATTTCTCTTACAGAATGCACTTTTGTGATCCAAAGTCCAAAATTCTGGAAGATCATCTGACTTACCATCACACGGGTTCATTCCCTTGGTTCACTGTATTTTCACACGAGGGTTCAATGTTCAGATTTTCACTTTCACTTTTATCACCTACTAACAACGTCGCAGTTTCTGTTTACTCATACAACTACCGTTTAGAAGTTTTATCTTTTTAGATGCAGCAGAACAAGTAAAATAGTTGGTTATTTTGCTGCTCATCTTACCTTAACCTCAAAACTAACTTGCCGCAAAAAGGCGGGATACACACTTCAGTCACGCATAAAACCAACGCAAGAATGCAGGAACAGGAAGTAAATAGCCACTTCATAGATCTTTCACAGACTGCGCTAGCATCGTGCATATCGCAATTACCAACACGGAAAAATGAAATAAATCCGAAAATTTGATTTATGCCCGTAAAATAAATCGGTGACAAACTTTTATTTAAGCATCGATAAACCGAACACCGTAAAAAGGTACTTCGCGCACAGAAAAGTACGCGTCCTTCAGCGTTTCCCCAGAAAAAGAGAAATATATATATATGTGTGTGTGTGTGTGTATATATATATATATATATATATATATATATATATATATATACACGTGAATATATGTATATATACATACACACCTGCACAAACGCCAAAGCGTTTCTGTCACCTTCTGGATGGCCCTCGTACACATATAACTGTTTACAAAGTTTTATGTATGTAATATACCGGGTGGGAGAGAATATATTACATTCCTTCTAATGTGTACTTCATAGAAGCATTACAAACAATTACATTGCCCTTTGATCAGCCGATTTCGAAAAAATAAATGGTTTTTGTTTCAAATGGGATGCGTAATTCCACAAGAATGTACGAAGATAATAGTTTGTTACTTATAAGATGCGTAGAGTAACGTATGTCTGATATTAGTTTTGGTAGGAATTGTGGGACATTACACAGGGTTTCGAAATAGTTAATCATTTAAAAGCATTAAAGGAATATTCCGAAGAGCCTTTTCAGACGTGAAGTAGCTCGGCAACGTTGGGTTGAGGTTGGTCAGATTTCTGAACCGGCTTCTGGATGTAAACACGTCGGTCGCTTGCAAACACGACGCAAGGCGGTGAAATGTTTTGGGAGATAACGAATGCATCTGGCATTCTGATTAGCCTACACTGCTGTGGCAGCAATAATGAGGCGTGTTTGTTTATGTACTGACCTAGTGCAAGTGACACCCACACAACCTGCAGCGTTGCTAGCTTGTCTGTCTCTTGTTTTCGATCAAACTAAATTATTTATATAGGAAATGATCAGAAACAAAAACGTAAGATATAAAATGTGTTCCGGTCTATCACTGGTTTAAATTGATGTGATGACTTCCCTTCCACCTGGTATATAAGCGCCATCCAGCAGATTTAGCATAACTAAATGATCTCAACATAAAACTTGATTTACAAAGTAAAACCACCATACCGTATTTCTCAACGTAATCTCCCTTCTGTCAACACATTTACTGTCAGTACCAGTTTTTCAGTGCCGATGTTATACTTTTCTCCCGTCAAAAATCTTCGTTTGAATGCACAAAATGTTCGGCCAAACGAATCTTATAGACAAATAACGCAAAAGTATAATGGTAATGCAATGAACGAGTTTTCCGTGAGGAAATGACACATAATTTACGAGTAATCAAAGAAGAACCAGTATACACGATAAATAGCCGATCCCGGTGGCCGCACTCGCTGAAGTGCTCGCTTTGGCGCTTCGTGGTGCACAGGATCGTGGGTTCGAGTCCCGGCTTCTTTTTTTTTAGATTAGATTGAGATGTGACGGCAGAAGTTGCAGGTGACATGTATAATCTCTCTTTCAAATGTTTCTTTGTATGTCAACAATGACACGTGCCAGAACAGGTGCGTATAGCGGCGGATGTTATGAGAGCAGGCGGTTGGCATTCTTTTTTTTTTTTATAGTTTTTGAAGAACAGGTATAAAATTCATGTAATGTAACACATCATATTTTTACTATTGTCTTAGTCTTTTTTTTTTCAACAAAAATTATTAAAACCGTATATTTCTAACTACTTCACATAATTCCAGAATATGTTTTACAACGTATCCTTGTAGACACGAAGGAATAAAGGAATACACTAGGCTAAACGACAGTCAAATCATTAAGTGTCAAGGCTTGATGCCTTTTTTTTTTCCTTCTTTTATTTTTATTTTTCAAGTGTGTATTATTTTTAGGAGCCATGGTTGGAAAGGCGCGGTCTGACGTTTCTGGATCAGTTTCCATCTCTCAGTGTAGAAAAATTGCCTGAGTTTGGTCAGGGTACAATCAGCGGGGTTGTCCATCGTATGTAACCATTAACAACCAAATAAGGGAATTGTGCAATGGGGGATGCAGCTTCGGCAGATTCAGATGTAACATGTCGATTGGTGAAGGGTTCCAACCGCCAGGTATCCAATTGCGACATTTTCCCAAAACCCAAGTCCATATGGCTGCTTTACCGGAATATTCGAGCAAGCGATGTGGAAGGGAATCCGCTGCATGGCAAATTGGGCAATTGCTGGAAATGGTCATCCGGTGACGATATAATTTGTCTGCCGTAGGAAGAACTTCATTGACCACTTCATATGTTACCGCTATCCATTCCACATTAATGTGCGGAATGCTAAAACAGCTCCAAATACGTTTCCAAGGCAAATGAGGATATTTCTCTTGGACATGTGGGGTAACAGCTACAGGTCGCCGAAGAGAAGCATAAACATTTTTCACAGAACTAAAATCACCACGAGCGACCTTCTCCGGTGGTAACGCACTGAATGCATGGTACGTTGCATGAAATAGCTGGGGAACCTTGTCACGTTCTCCCTGAGTCCAAAACGATGCATACTGTTGTTGTAATACGACATCCACAGGGTCACCTTTATCATCCAAGGCAAACAGAAGTAGTTTAAGGATCAATGCCTGGGACTGTAGAGCCACATCCAGTAATCCCCAACCGCCCTGGCCCTTAGGGAGACGCAGTTGGGTACGCGCAATGCGGTAGAGCTTCCCAGTCCAAATAAAATAACCCATTACTTGTTCAATTCTTTGGCAATGACGTTTCGTCGGAGGTAAAACATGAGCAAGGAACCAAATTCTGCTCAACGCAAAGCAGTTACAGAACCATATCCGCTGTACCGAATTCAACAACCGGGTTTTCTGATTATACATGACAGCACGTAAGACAGGTCCAATTGTACTCCCTCATGTCTGCCACGTTGTCACTGAAGTAGATCCCCAAAATCTTTGTTCGCTTGGGCATGGGTGTTTCTGTGTTTGTAAATGTGTTTATGTTTGTGTATGTATATGTAAAAGGAAAACGTTAAGAATAATAAGGTCTACTAAGGAAATATAGGAAACTGGAAAAAATGGAGAAAAAAGGAATACAGCGCCGGAGTCCTGACAAGCCTCCGGAACTGTATTAAAAAAAATAAATAAAGACCAGAGCGGAAATTCATTTCTTTTAGAGGAGTTGAAAGAAAACGTAGATAAAAGAATTCAGAAAAAACCGGCGTTTCACTTTGGACACCCTACGTGACTTTCTGGACGGTAAAGATTTCCCAACCGTTGAAGTACTCAAAGTGGCAGTGACAGGGCTCATATCTTTATGTGGAAGAGTAAAGCATCTGCCGATAGCACGAGACAACAAATACCTTGATAGTAATGTTGAGAAATAGAGTAAGGTACTATAAGTTTGTAAATGAAGTACTGAGTGCTAACTTTCGTTATTGTTTAGTTATGCCAAATCCCCTGTTACTTTCTGGATGAAAGTGACAGACGTAAATGAATTTTTGGATGGAAACTATTTTCCAACCGGTGAAGACCTCAAAGTGGCAGTGACACCTTGGCTCACATCTTTATCGGTAAAAAGAGTACAAAAAAAAAAAAAAAAAACAAAAAAAAAAAAAAAAAAAAACAGGTACCACGTGACAATAAATACCTTGATAACAATTACGATTACGTTGAGTAATAGGGTAAGATAGTGTAACTTTTTAAATAGAATTTTGTGTTGATACCTTTCGTTATTGTTTAGTTGTGCCAAATTGTCTGGCATTTTCTGGATGGCCCTCATGTGTGTGTGTGTGTGTGTGTGTGTGTGTGTGAGGGTGCTTAACGTCCTTCTTTAACCTCTTTGGTAATATTGGATGATGAATGAAATTGGTGAACTGATGCTCAAATGACCTCGGGGTCCATGGAGCTTAAAATTACTCGGCATTCGTCTTCTCAATAAGGCAAATCCCGAAAGAAACCTTATCCATGTAAATCCCCCCTAAGCGAGGTTCTAGAACTGTTGAATGTGAGGCAGGCATCAAATATCATTTAGTAACCTTAGCCTTGTATACGTATCGCGTGAGAAACAAGCTTACAGACATATCAGTTACGTCTAGTACGAGTATAGAAAGGTATAAAACAAAGAATACTACTACTGCTACCACTACCAGCACCACCACCATCACCACACTATTACCACTACTACCACTACCACAATCAATAATAATAGTATTAATAATAATTATAATAATAATATTAATAATAATAATTCCATACCGAGATTTCAACGGAAATACACATTTTCACACACACACACACACACACACACACACACACACACACACACACACACACAGAGTGTTAATGAACTACACGGAAATAATTTGCGGGATTGTGCACGTGACTGATATGAGTAATTTGAGATCGGCGATGCATGGTCCCCGGATAAACGTAACGCAACTATATAGCGTTAAACGTGTGGGTATCAGGTGCTGATAAGTCGGTGTTAAAGCAAAGCAGGTTGAAAAAATGGCATAGAATGTCTTTAAAACTGCTGCCCGAATATAGAGATATCGATTTTTAGCAGCTCTTTACTAGCGTTCTCAAGATTTAATGTCGCAAATATCTGTAAAATCTCGAACTAATCAATTGAAAGTGCGACACTGAGCATTCAATAACCACGTTCTTAAGGTACATTACTCTGGAGACGGTTTTTAACTGGGCTTAATGCGTAACGTGGGAAGCTGCTATCCCAAAGGTCATGTGTTCGATTCCTGTTATAGGGTAAATGTTTTTTATAATTATTTTTTTCATTCCAGACAAGTGTCGCGATACATGAACGAGACTCGAACTCTTTCACTTGAAAGCCAGCATCTTAACCACTACGCTAGAGAGGTACGCTGTAATATGTCCCTACGTTTTTCGTGTTATGCTCTCGAATGGTTGATAAATTTGGTCAGAGGCGTACTGACCCGTCAGAAACATAGCCGTTACTTCGACATTTCAATAAACAGGTCATAAGTCTCCCATTTCAAATTACTTATTTAAGTAATCTACATATTCTGTGAAAATATTTCGGTATAGTTCATTAACATCCTGTGTATATATGCATTATTGGATGTTGAGTCCTGGAACTTCACGGTTGCTAACTTGAAACGCATGTATAATTACGGTGATAGCAAACTTTCACTTCCGACTAAGCCGGTAGCTGGAAAACTCCAGTTCATTGACTCCTGGAGTGTATACTCGGTATTCGTATGTAACAAGGTTTTACTTCCAGCTTTTGGTCAGGTTGTCAGGTCTCTGGAATATTACGCATCCCAGTTCTAGACTAAGTTCATTTCAACCTGAATGCAATAGTTGCTCTAAACGGCAGAAAATAAGCGGTTTGAAGTAGCTTATGCTAGAGCCAGAAACTGGCGGTGTTATAATATTTACACACTCTGTTACTTTATATATATAAGGTTGAGAAAGTTGCATTCAAAATACTTCTTCGCACAGATCTCACCAGAAATATATATTTTGAGATAACCTAAATAAGAAGGCGTATTTAGAAACGCGAGCATGCGGTTGTAACGTGGGAAGCACATAAATAAAAATACTATCTTAAACAGAACAGAAAAAAAAATCTGATGTATTCCACGACTTTCTCTACATCTCTGTAACAAATTATTAATTAAAAAACTTATGCTTCTATTTACTTCATGCTAATCGAGAAAAAAATATATCAGAAATAGTCTTATTACTTGCTTCCTTGGAAGTAGAAGTGAAATAAGGGAGTATCATAGGTTAAAGTGATAGTCAAAAGCTGGTTGCTATGTGAATGAAGTTCCTTTGTTTGTATGGATAGGAGTTAACAAATTCCTGTATGAGAAAAGCCTGAGTATTTTAAAGCTGAAATTAATAGCAAGAAATATCTCAAGACTGATCAACTCTACGAAAAAAAATGTACATAACATAAATTGTGTGTTTTATCGAGATCTATATTTTTATGCAGTAAGTTTTTGTCTCTCTTACGGTTTAGCAGTTATGCAAAATTCAATAAAAATCATCCAGAATAAAGACGTTTTCAGATGCTATTTCCAGAAAATTCAAATGATGCAAATTATTTGTCGTGTAATTATCTTTAATATACGATATTTTAATTAAAATCGTCAGAGCCATTTTTGAGAAAATCAAAATTTTCGAATTTTTTTTCTATGTAAAGGGTAGCTGGGGGTGGGGAAATTTTCGGGTCGCATTCTTGGAGGGTACTAAACTTAAATACCAAGTGTGGTGTTTAACAGTCTTTTCGTTTTTTTTGTTTCTATGCACTAGTACATTCTGCGCACAGATTTCACCAGAATTGTATCTTTTGGGGTACCCAAATAAGAAACCGTAGTTAGGAACGAGAGCGTGCGGTTGTAATGTGAGGAGCACATAACTCAAAAACGAAAAGCCACATAAATGCCAAATTTGGTCTTTCAGATCAGCAGCTTACACAGATGGTTCCTTGCAAGTATGGAAAATTTTCGTTTTAGGGGTGGGGCAAATAACCTGCAAAATTTTTTACTATTTGTATGACTTTTCCAATAGATATTCACATTTAATTTAATAATTTAATGATTTTGGTTTTATTTACTTATTTATTGTTTGTAGTTTAATGTCCTTTAACCTGGTAGGTCATATCGACGATGAATGAAATCGGTGAAATGATCCTCAAATGAGCTTGGGGCCCATGGAGCTTCAAGAGAGTCAACATTCGTCTTTTCGGGGTAAAGGAAAACCTTATCCGAGTAACTCACCCTTACCAAAAAGTAGATCTTTATACCAGATGTCAGTATTGGTTAAAGTAGAAAATTCTGTCACTCAGTGTTATAAAATTATAACACTCCAATGTAGCCAACTTTGGTATATGCGTCCACGGTCAAGTAGGCTATGAGTCTAAAAGCTCGTATCGATCCATAAAATGGTGGATCATGTCGCAAATAGAATCTGCTGAACCAAACGAAATTATGCATGTGCGGAGAAGGCAAAATTACAACTGCTACCCTGCTTCCGTTCTATAGAATGTTTTCGTTCTGTACGAATGAGTTATCGTGTTGTCAGTACTGATGGTAAGCAAGGCAATAACTGAATATCACAGACTGTTAAGCATGAACTCCATGAAATAGGTAACCAGTCTATTTATAATTATAATATGTCTATAAATATAGAGAACTGTCTAAAATAGTGTTAAAATTGTTTTATATTAATTCAAAATCTTCTCGGGCTTCTAACCAGGTAAAAGCTTGGCTTGATACCAACTTTTCGAAGAAGTGCATCTTCCTCGTCTTCAGGGTGAACTTTCTGGTTAGAAGCCCGAGAAGATTTTGAATTAATACGTCGCCAGGAAAGCTTCAGTTCTTATTCTGTTTTATATTGTTTGTAGGATTACTGTACTCGGCCTAAGCCCTCGTTTCGCAAGTTTCCTACTCACAATATAAAACACTATTTTTACCACTTATGTCATAAATAACTATTATGGAACAGTTTGTAGAAAAGATAAAAGTAAACGGTAGTGGGGGAGAAAGACATATGAATGTATCACTTTAGATTATTACTATTATTATTATTATTATTAGCATTAGTAGTAGCAATAGTTATAAAAGTATTTTATTTATTTATTATTATTGTTATTATTATTATTATTATTATTATTATTATTATTAGCATTAGTAGTAGAAATAGTAGAAACATTTTAATGTTTAATTAAGCACAGAAGGTAAGGTTCAAATGCAACTCGCTTTAAAAGACATCAAAATAGTGGACCTTCAGATGTAATAAGGAAAACCACATGAAAAAGAAGCCCCACACAAATGAAGGTATGTTAGGCATCCTACACAGGAAACACCAGTTTTGCAATCGGGAACAAATGCTACCAAAGTTTTAAAATCTGTTTAACTTTATTGTGCTTCAGAAAAGCCGTAACAAGACCGTCTTAAGTGTACAAATGTGATGTGTTCCTTTCACATGACTCCCTCTACATCTCTCTGTAACATTTAGTAAGCGTATTCTTCTACCTACTTCATGCTAATCGAAAAAGCATTATTAGAAACGGTGTTATTGCTTGGTTCCTTATAATCAAATGTTCTAAAATGTGGTTGCTATGGGATTGAAATCCGTTTCTTTGCGACGCCAAGATTTGACAACTTCTCCTATAAAAAAACTTTTAGTATTTTAAAACTGAAACCAATAACAAGGAATAATAACGGTCTACTCCACGAAACAAATGCGTATTACATAATCTGTGTGATCTATATTTTTTGTGGAGTAAGTTTTTGTGTATCTCTTACGATTTACCGGTTTAGCAAACTTCATCACAATAAAGAGGTCTTCAGAAGCTACTCCAAGCAAATTCAAGATACACATTGTATTTGTTATGTAATATCTTAAATGTAAGAGATTTTAATCAAAATCGTTAGAGCCATTTTTTGAGAAAATCAAATTGTTCGAAATGTTTTCCATGGGGTTCAATCCCAAGCGACCGGATGTGAGACTTTCCCCCGCCATTACATTCCACCAATGCTCCATCTTCATTCCATGTATCATCAGTGTCTTCGCCTGCAGTGTCATAGTAGTAAAAGCGGACGTTAAACATTTTGTTCTGCATTTAATGAAAGTTATATATAACGAAGCAAACATGTTCCATGAAATTTAATACATGCAGTTAATAATAACATTACAATGCAATTGCTCATTAATTAGACCATTAAATTAAAAGAAATTAAAATTACGACCTCCATTTATTTTTTAAATGAATAACTTCTGTTTTTTGTCCATGAACCGAATTAAGAATCCCTATCTTTAGTAACAAGAAGCACAAGACTGACAACACGTATCGGAAACTGCTTCGGCTGCCCTCGAGACTCATGGCTGCCCCCTTCACGCCTCGTCCCGCGATTATACCACTTATAACATGTCCGCCAGTCATGCTACATCACATAATGTAGAAACCTATACATTGAAATATATTTCCGCACTCCCACACCATAATGCAACCTCTTTAGGAAAAAGCACTTAGTCTGCGGAGACCATTGAAGAAAGTAATTTTCTCACCTAACACGAAAGCTATCCAGAAAGTGACAAGACGATTTAGCAGAAGTTATCAATGCAAAACGTTATTTACAAAGTTACACTACCTTACTATATGTTTCAATGTAATCGTAATTGCTATCAAGTACTTAATGTTACGTGGTACCGGTTTTTCAACCCATCGGTTGGGAAATATTTTCCATCCAAAAAGTCATGTACGGTGACCAAAGTGAAACACCGGTTTTTCTTAATTCTTTTATCAATGTTTGCTTTCACTCCTCCATAACGATTGATGAACTTCCACTCTGATCTTAATCGTACACACTGGTTCTTCCTTCATTACTCTTAAATTATGCGCCATTTACTCATTGCATTATCATCATATACTTGCGTTATTTGGCTATAAAATTCGATTGACCAAACATCTTGTGCATTAAAACAAAACAAAACAAAAAAAACACGAATAAGTTCTTTGGCGGTAGAAATATAAAACATCGGCATTGACGTGACAATTAACATCTTGACAGAATGGAGATTACGTTGAGAAACAGAGTAAGGTATTGTAATTTTGTAAATAAAGTTTTCTGCTGATAGTTATCCTTTAGTTATGCCAAATCCTCTATCACTTTCTGGAAGGCCCTCATATAACATCGGTTCACAGCCTTCTATTGCTAGAAGGTTTTCTACAAATTATTTAGCATAGCCGTTTGACAAATTTGCTAACATAAACATGCAGGAAATAAAGCAAAAACCTCTTTACATGAGGTAACTTCATTGTATACATCTGCAGAGTTAGAATACAGGTTATTCGTTAGATCTTGACACTATTTCATTACATGCAGGATGGGTTTGAAGTTCACAGGCAAACATCAGGGAGTGATTTCTGATTGCAAATGTAGCACAGTTCATATCACCTTGTGTCCGGAAATGCAGAGTTTCCACGGTAGGTGGCATTGAAGAACAACATAAAACAAAGAGCACTGGCACACAGTGCATGGGCTGAATCCCATTCACGTTACAACACATGTTCAAAGTGGCCTTCATGGTATGCACATGTTGCAGCATGAACTGCCTCACTTGTTCGCCTGTGATAAGAGTATCCTCCTTGTTTATCAGCGGGAACTGTGAGCCGGGTGCGCATATTGAGTGGGGTAACACGAAGGTCGCTCACGCTGGTACTTCACTGACCGGTTTTAACTTGAAATGACCCACTGAGTTTTGAAAGTCTTTTAACGCATGAAGGAATATCTGCACGTAAGGGGGCAGTTGGTCCACCTGATGCTGCCTAGTAATCAAGGCAATTTAACTCAACTATTAAAGCGTCAATGAAATGGCTGAGATTAGGCAATTTAAACGAATCACGGTCATCAGACTGGATCGATATTGTCGAAACATCTTATCGCAGCTGATGTTCATTTCTTTGAAATCTTGTCGCACCTGACGTTTGTTTGTTTAATCTCCTGTCTTTGTTATTGGTAACAAGGTGACAATTGAGTCAGTCAACCTTTACTTTTAATAACTGTCAGTTTTACAACTGTGCTTTCAATTATTCAGTTAGAATGTTTATTTAAATATTTATCCGGTCCATAATGTATTTAGTTCAAAAAAGGAGTGAAAATAATCATTATTTGTATTTCTTAGTATGCGATGAGTGCAGTAACCTCAAATAAAATAAGTGTTGCCTATTTCTGTTGTTGCTATCGATATTCGTACATTGAGTGTAGGTACGGTCGGCCATATTATAATTCGGGAGGCAGTGAAGAGAGAGAAAAACATTCGGTAAATAAACATGTTCGAATGCGTCATCTACCATTTGAGAACTAATGTAAGAATTACTAACAATCATAAGCTGATAAAATCTCCCTTCCAAGATATTATAAATTATTAATAGTGTATTTCGCTGAATTGTCTTATCAAATACAACACGTGTTTTCATCTCTTAGGACAATTGACTCCCGTCGTTTCGCTCCGATTGTGAATTATCGACAAGATGAAAACACTCCTGGTATTACTTATGATAAATGTTTCCTGAAGTGTTTTATTTCCTATTTCCCAGTAGACACATTAAGGCAATGCACGTGTGAGAATTCAAATATCCACAGGTTTCTTCTGATTCCTTTATCTTTTTTACTTTCTCTGAAGCATACATTGCAGGTAAAGGAGGTATTGGATTCCACTCAAAAATTCGAAATCGGGGTTTCACTGGAAACACATTTCTTTGTACCTTGAATAAAAATCTGATGTGTACCATTCACATGACTTTCTCCATATCCCTGCAACAAATTATTCTTAAAAAGCTTATACTTCTATTTACTTTATGCTAATCAGAAAAAAATAGCAGAAATAGTCTAATTACTCGCTTCCTTGTCAGTAGGAGCGAAATAAGGGACAACTGTAGGTTAAACTGATAGTCAAAAGCTGGTTGCTATGTCAATGAAGTTCCTTTGTTTATATGGATAGGAGTTGACAAGTTCCTGTATGAGAAAAGTATACGTTTTTCATAGCAGAAACCAAAAATAAGGAATGTCACAAAAACGACGAACTCCACGAAAAAAAATGTATATAACATAAATTGTGTGTTTTAATTTGCTCTACATTTTTGTGTAGTAAGCTTTTGTCCATCTCTTATGGTTTAGCAGTTATTCAAAATTTAGTAAAATTCATCCAGAATAAACTACTCTTCAGAAGCTATGCCCAGAAAATTCAAGATATACATTTTATTTGGCAGGTAAATATGTTTAATATACGAAATTTTAATCAAAATCGTTAGAGCCATTTTTGAGAAAATCAAAATTTTCGAAAAAGGTTCCATGTAAAGGGTAGTTGGGGGTGGCGGGATTTTTCTCAAAATCTTCGTGTTGCATCCCTGGAAGATACTCAACTTAAATACCAAGTTTGGTATTTTACCGACTTTTCGTTTTTGAGTTATCGTGTTCACAGACACACGGACACACGGACACACACACACGGACCTTTTTGTGAAAATGCTTTTTTTGGATATTGGGAACTCTAAAACATATATTTCCGGTAAAATCTCGGTATCGAATTTTTGGTGGAGTGCAATACTTTCTCTATACACTATGTACATAGTGCGTATGGAGAAAGTAAAAATGAACAGCACAACTACAAAACGAAAAGTCCGGTAAATACCAAACAAATTGACATTTAACTTAAGCATCTTCTAAGAATGTAACACAAAATTTTTAAATAAAATCCTCCACTGCAAGTTGCGCTTACTTCGAAACATTTTCGAAAATGTAAACAAAGTTTGTAAGACTATAAACTGAATACTGGTTACACTTGAGATCCCAAGAATGTTTGCTGGCTTCATAGAGGAAATAAATCTTGTGTTCCATTCATATAACTTTCTCTACATCTCTGTAAATTATTGTTCAAAATCTGCGTCATACTAATTGATATAAACAATAGCAGAAATTGCCCTTATTTCTTGGTTCCTTGTAAGTAGAAGAATAAAAAACTAAAAACTAGCTGTTTCGTAAACAAACCTTTTATCCAAAAATTAACCTTTTATCTACATCATGCTAATCAGGATAAACATTAGGAATTAACCTTATTACTAGATCCTTGTAAGTAGAAGGGGAATAAGAAAATGCACAAGTTAAAGCAATAGTCTCGTCCTTTAAAAGCTGGTCGCTATTTGAAACAATTAAAGTTCGGTAGACAAACAAGAAACGAGAAAAAAGATGTCTTCCCGTTTGAAAAAAGTTCAAGTGGCTAAAATTGAAACCTATAATCCAGAATATCTCGAAAACGGTTAACTCTATAAAAAAAATCTAATGTCTTCCATTCACTTGACTCTCTCTACATCTCTGTAACACATTATTGTTAAAAAGCTTATGCTTCCAATTACTTCATGCTAATCGAGAAAAAATTAACAGAAATAGTCTTAATACTTGCTTCCTTGTAAGTAGAAGCGAAATAAAGGAGTACCATAGATTAAAGTGATAGTCAAAAGCTGGCTACTAATCGTCTGAAGTTCCTTTGACTGTATGGACAGGAGCTGACACATTCCTGAGTGAGAAAATTATAAGTTTTTCACAGCTGAAACCAAAAACAAGGTATATCTAAAAAACGATCAACTCCATGAAAAAATGTATACAACATAAATTGTGTGCTTTAACGTGCTCTACATTTTTGTGTGTGGTAAGTTTTTGTCCATCTCTTACGGTTTAGCAGTTATGCAAAATTCCGTAAAATTCATTCAGAATAAAGTAGTCTTCAGAGGCTATTTCCAGAAAATTCAAGACATACATTTTATTTGTTAGGTAATTATCTTTAATATACGATATTTTAATCAAAATCGTTAGAGCCATTTTTAACAGAATCAACATTTTTTAAAAAAGTTTCATGTAAAGGGTAGTTGGGGTGGGGGGATTTTCTTGAAAATCTTCGTGTCACATCCTTATAAGATACCAAATTAAATACCAAGTTAGGTATTGAACGGTCTTTTCGTTTTTGAGCTGTGCTTTCCAGAGACACACACACACACACACATGCACATGCACACGCGCACACACGGACCTTTTTTTTTTTCATGTATTTCCGGTGAAATCTCTGTATCGAATTTTTGGGTGGAATGCAATACCTTCTCTATACACTATGTACATAGTACGTATAGAGAAAGTAACAATGGGTATTAAATGGTGATGTCTTTAAGAAAATAATGACAGGATTAAGTTACATTTGTAAGTTTTATTTCCAACTGTGACTTCTTCTTGAAAAGTTACGCAGTTAATGAACTAAACTAAGAAAATTTCAAAAGAAACAAATTTAAAACCGTAGCCCTTCTTTCACTAAAGACGCCCACACTCCGTGCTGCGATGGGAAAAATAAGAGAGGGTTCTTAATTACTTTCATTATTCTTGATTCGTTCGTAGACATCTCTTTTAAGTGGAAAAGAAGAAAAATGAAACACAGTCGAGGGATCATAACACCAGCAGTAAATATTTTCAGTGCGGCTGCATTGCTCAACCGAGGCAGCGATTCTGTTGAATGAGAAATGTTTTCTTACAAATGCAGGACTGTACGTTAAATTATAAACAACTGAACAAATAATGAGGTACATTCACAAAACTTTCTCTAGTAATTACAAAATGTCATATGCTACATAGTATATTTTCGTTAAAAAGGGTTCTTCTATCCACATCACTATTCATTTGTTACTTACTTATAGTAAGATACTCTACCCAAAAATTACCATACTGAATCGTTTTGAGTCTCCTTTATTTTCTTTCTTTTTACTTTCTCCATACGCACTATTTAAATAGTGTTTAGAGAAAGTATTGCACTCCACAAAAAAAAAAATTCAATACCGAGATTTCACCGGAAATATATGTTTTAGGGTCCCCAATATCCAAAAAAAGCATTTTCATAAAAAGGTCCGTGTGTGTGTGTGTGTGTGTGTGTGTGTGTGTGTGTGTGTGTGTGAGTTCGTGTGTCCATGTGTCCGTGTGTCTGTGAACACGATAACTCAAAAACGAAAAGTCTGTAAAATACCAAACTTGGTATTTAAGTTTAGTATCTTCCTGGGTGCGACACGAAGATTTTGAGAAAAATCCCCCCACCCCCAACTACTGTTTACATGGAACTTTTTTCGAAAATGTTGATTTTCTCAAAAATGGCTCTAACGATTTTGATTAAAATTTCGTATATTAAACACATTTACCTGGTAAATGAAATGTATATCTTGAATTTTCTGCGAATAGCCTCTGAAGAATAGTTTATTCTGGATGAATTTTACTAAATTTTAAATAACTGCTAAACCGTAAGAGATGGACAAAAACGTACTACACAAAAAATGTAGAGCACATTAAAACACACAATTTATGTTATATACATTTTTTCGTGGAGTTCGTCGTTTTTGTGACATTCCTTATTTTTGGTTTCTGCTATGAAAAACGTATACTTTTCTTATACAGGAACTTGTCAACTCCTATCCATATAGACAAAGGAACTTCATTGACATAGAAACCAGCTTTTGACTATCAGTTTAACCTACAGTTGTCCCTTATTTCGCTTCTACTGACAAGGAAGCGAGTAATTAGACTATTTTTGCTATTTTTTTCTGATTAGCATAAAGTAAATAGAAGTATAAGCTTTTTAAGAATTATTTGTTGCAGGGATATGGAGAAAGTCATGTGAATGGTACACATCATATTGTTTACTTTCTCTTCACGTACCATGTACATAGTGTATAGAGAAAGTATGGTATTGCACCCAAAATTCGATACCGAGATTTCACCGGAAATACATGTTTGAGGCCCCCTGAATCTAAAAAAAAAAAGCATTTTTAGAAAAATAATGTCCGTGTGTGAGTCTGTCTATTTGTCTGTTTGTGTATGTGTATCTGTGGGCAGCATAGCCCAAAAACGAAAAGACCGTTAAATACTAAATTGGTATTTAAGTTCGGTGTCTTCCAAGGATGAACACGCAGATTGTCAAGCAAATCCCCCACCCCCAACTACCCTTTATGTGGAAACAATTTCGAAAATTTAGATTTTCTCAAAAATGACTCCAACGATTTTGATTAAAACCTCTTATACCTAAGATATTTACATGGTAAATAAAATGTATATTTTCAATTTTCAGGGAATAGCCTCTGAACACATATTTATTCTGGACGAATTTGCGGAATTTTGCATAGCTGATAAACCGTACGTGACAGGCAAAAGCTTACTTAACAAAAAATATAGATCTCGTTAAAACACACGATTTATTTATATACATTTTTTTCTTGGAGTTGAACTTCTTTAGATATTACTTGTTATTAATTTCAGTTTTAAAATACTTATACTTTTCTCATACGGAAATTTGTCAACTCCTGTTCATACAAACAAAGGAACTTCGATTACATAGCAACCAGTTTTTGAAAGCTTTAACCATCGATTTAGCCTATGGTACTCCCGTATCTCCCTTCTACTTACAAGGAAGCAAGTAATAAGACCCTTTCTGCTAATTTTTTCTCGATTAGCATTGAGTAAACAGAAGAATAAGCTTTTTAACAATAATTTATCGTAGGGATGTAGAAAAGTCATGTGAATGGAACACATTAGATTGTTTTTATTTAGTGTTTAACGCCCGCTTTTACTACAAATGGCACCGCAGGCGATGGCACTGATGATTCATGAAAAGAAGATGGAGCCCCGGTGTAATGCAAAGCCTGGGGAAACCGGAGAACCCGGAGAAAACTCGCACCTCCGCCGCTTTGTCCCCCATAATTCCCACAAACGGTAGCTTGAGATCGAGCCCGGGCCGCCTAGATGAGAGGCGAATGGTCTAACCACTCGGCCACGGCGTGGCCTTATGAGACTCCTTACCAAAAAATAACGAAGGAAAAGATTGTTTTAGAAAAGATTCCGCGCGCCCAGGTGTGTCTATGTGTGTGGGTGTTTTTGTTGTTTTGTTTTTTTTGTTTTTTTCTTTTGGTAGTGTTTAACGCCTGCTTTAACTATATATGGCACGGTAGGCGGTGACCCTGATGATACATGAAGATGGAGCACCGGTGGAATGCGATGGCGGGGGAAACCGGAGAAAACCCGCCCCAGCGCCGCTTTGTCCACCACAAATCTCACATGCGGTCGCTTGTGATCGAGGCGAATGGTCTAACCACTGCCCAATGTGTGTGTGTGTGTGTGTGTGTGTGTGAGCGCGCGCCTTTGAAGGGTATAACTAAGAAAAAATCTTATGTGTTCCATTCACATGACTTTCTCTTCATCTCTGTACCAAACAATTGTTAATAAGCTTATGCTTCAAGCTGTTTTATTCTAATAGAGATAAACTATCGCAGAAGCGATCTTATTGCTTAGTTCCTTATAAGGAAGTATAACGAGCTAAACCGACACTCAAATGTTTTAAAATGTGGTTGTTATGGAACTGAAATCCGTTTCTTTACATGGCCAGGAGTAGACAAGTTCCCTTGAGAAAAGCTCAAGCATTTTAAAACTGAAATCAATGATAAGAAATATCTCGAAACGGCAAATTCCACCAAAAAAATGAAAATGATACAAATTATGTGTTTTATTAAGATCTACATTTCTTGTAGTAAAATTTTGTGTATCTCTTACGGTTTACTAGTTATGCAAAATTTAAAAAAAAAGTAATCATCCGGAATAAAGAGGTCTTTAGAGACTATTCGCAGAAAATTCAAAATATACCCTTTATTTCTGATGTAAATATCTTAAATATAGGAAAATTGTCACAGCCATTTTTAAGAAAATCAATTTTTTCGAAAGGTTTTCCATGCAAAGGGTAATTGGGGGTGAGGGAATTTTCTTGAAAATCTTCATATCGCATCCTTGGGAGATACTGAACTTACATATCAAGTTTATTATTTAAAGCACTTTTCGTTTTTGAGCTATGCTGCCTAACGATCCATACACACGGACCTTTTTCTAAACAGCTGATGTGTTCCATCACAAGACTTTCTCTACATATCTGTAATAAAAAGCTTATTCTTCTATCTACTTCATGATAATCCAGATAAACATTAGCAGAAATTGTGGTTATTACTTGGTTCCTTGTAAGTGGAAGGAAAAAATCTGATGTGTTCCATTCACATGATGCGCGCTAGCTATTCGGTATACAAACGTTTTATTCAAAACATTAATCTGCTATCTACATCATGCTAATCAGATAACCATAACCAGAATTAGTTTTATTACTAGCTTCCATTTGAGTAGAAGGGAAGGAAGAAAATGCACAGACTAAAGCGATAGTCTCGTCTTTTAAAAGCTGGTCACTATGTGAAACAACCGGAATTCCAATCTCTTTGCTGGCCAGTAGTAAACAAATGAGAAACGAGAAAAAAGATGTCTTCCCGTTTGAGAAAAGCTAAAGTGGCTGAAATTGCAACCAATAATCCGGAATATCTCGAAAACGCATAACTCTACAAAAAAATGTATATGACATAAATGAGATCTACGTTTTTTGTGTATTAAGTTTTTTGTTTATCTCTTACGGTTTGCCAGTTATACAAAAGTCATCCAGAATGTAGAGGTCTTCAGAGGCTTTTCCCAGAAAATTCAACATATACATTTTTATTTTGTCATAAAAGTATCTTAAACACCAGGAATTTTAATCAAAATTGTTGGAGACATATATAAATATAAATTTAAAATATAAGTTTTCGAAAAAAGCTCCATATAAGGGGTGGTTAGGAGGTGGGGGGGTATTTTCTTGAAAATCTTCGTGTTGCATCCTTGGAAGATACCAAACTAAATACCAAGAGTGGTATTTAATAGTCTTTTCGTTTTGAGCTATACTGCCCCTCCTACACACACACACACACACACACACACACACACAAACACATACACAGACGCACACAAGGACGTTTTTTCTAAAATTGCTTTTTTTTTTATTCAGGGGTCTCAAAGCATGTATTCATGGTGAAATCTCGGTATCGAATTTGTTAGTGCAGTACAATATCTTCTCTATAGATCTGGCGAATAGGGTGGATGTTCAAGCAATTCGAACTTTAATTCGCACATTTTTCCCATTGCAATGACTAAACGATGGGCCGGAGCATTCCAAGACTTTTTTGTTGTTAAATGAGGTATTTTTCTTTTCACCTCATTACTCAAACGTAGTAGTCACATTGCGTAGTAGTCACCAGTGATACTTTTACCATTTTCCAAGTAATCAATAAAAACAAGTCCCTGTGTATCCCAGAAAACACTCGCTATAACCTTGTTATCTGACAAAATTGACTTTGCCTTTTTGGAATAGGTTCACTAGGCGCAATCCACTGTTTTGACTGTGGTTTACTTTCTGGATTGTAGTGATATATCCAAGTTTCATTCATGGTAATAAGCTGACTCAAAACTTCCCTGGGATTTTTACGGCAGAACTCCACATTCTTAACAGAAACAGTGTTTCTTTACAACTTTTGATCTGGTGCCAACAAACGCGGCACCCAGCTTGCACAGACCTTGTTAAAGCCCAAAACATTACTTGCACGCTCTTTTGACATGCTTACACACTGTGTTATCTCAAACAATTTAATCTGCGGTCTTCCAGTACTAAACGATGAATTTTTTCAACGATCTCTGGAGTTGTCACTTCTTCAGAGCGAGGCTCATCACTAGTGCTCGTACGTCCCATTTTAAACTCTGCAATCCTCCTTTTAATCATTAAATATGAAGGGCAGAGTCTTTCAGTGTATTGTGCATTTGTTCCTTGATTTATTTAGGCGTTAAGCCTTTCAAATGGAAGTATTTAATCACTGCTCGTCTTTCCAAATCCTCCATTTTCGTGAAAACTCTCAAGTTATCTTATTTAAAATGCTGTCATTCGAAAACTTAATAAGCTATTGACGGTAACTAAGCTAGTCTGAAGTTAAACTATACGATGCTACCGTCTAACTGGCCTAGTGGCGCCATATCTGTGTTAGGCCCAGGACTTATCAGCTGACCCAAATATATGTATATATTTGTGATTAATTTTTGTTTTGTTTTGTTTTGTTTTGTTTTAGAGTTAAATGTTTTCCAAATATCTTGAGTTAATTCTTTCAGTTTTAAGGTACTTAAACTTTTCTTCAAGCTGGAAGTATCTTTCTTATTGTCTTTTTTTTTTGCTTACTTCTAGCAAGTAAGCAGAACGGAATTTCAGCTGCTTCACATAGCAACCGGCTTTTAAAATGTCCCACTATCATTTAGCTTGTGCTTGCCTTGGTCCCCTTCTACCTATACTTACAAAGAAGCAAACAATAAGACATATCATGATGAAGATAAAAGAATATTTTCGGCAAGAGAAGTTTGTTTTGCTGGACACCTAGAGAAAGTCATGTGAAGGAACACAACATTTTTTTTTATTGAGGGAATCTCAAAACTTATTTTTCTGGTGAAATCTCTACATATCATTGTTATTGCTCTTTACATCACTTGATAAGCAACAAAAATATAATAATTTCAAAAGTGGGTTGGTTGAACCTTTGTGATTACATCCAGAAGAAATACCTTCTTATTTTAGATTAATGTCTTTTAACTAGATTGGTCATGTCGGACGATGAATGCAGCAATCTCGGGGTTAATGGATAGATACTCAACATTCGTCTTCTCAGGGTAAGGGAAAAACCCCTCCCCAACCAACTCTTCCGAGTATCTCACCCTAAGCGAGATCCGAGCTCGCAGACACGATACTCCACAGGACAAGAAATATCTTACTAATGTCTAAAGCAATACAAAAGAAAATCTGCTGTGTTCCATTCACATAACTTTCTCTACATTTCTGTTACTATTAAAAAACTAATTCTTCTTTTTACTTCATGTTAATCGAGAAAAAATAGCATAAATTGTCTTATTACTTGTTTCCATGTAAGTAGAAGGGAAATAAAGGAGTGATAGTCAGAAGCTGATTGCTATGTGATTGATGTTCCTTTGTTTGTATGGATAGGAGTTGACAAATTCCCGTATGAGAAAAGTATAACTTGTTTAAAGCTGAAACCAATAACAAGGAATATCTGAAAAAAAATGATCAACTCTACGAAAAAGTATATATAACATAAATTGTGTGTTTTAACGTGATCTACATTTTCTATTAGTAAGTTTTTGCTTATCTATTACGGTTTACCAGTTATGCAAAATTCCGCAAAATTTATCTAGAATAAAGATGTGTTCAGAGGTTAATCCGAGAAAATTCAAAATACACATTTTATTTGTCATGCAAATTTATTTAATATACGATATTTTAATCAAAATCGTTAAAGCCATTTTTCACAAAATCAAATTTTCAAAAAATGTTCCATGTATAAGGTAGATAAGGGTAGGGGGATTTTCTTGAAAATCATCGTGTCGCATCCTTGGAGGATACTGAACTTAAATACCAAGTTTGGTATTTAACGGACGACAAACAAACACTCACACACATGGCCATTTTTCTAAATTTTTTTTTTTTTTTGTATTCAGGGGGTCTTAAAACATAATTTCCGGTGAAATCTCGTTATCGAATTTTTGGGTGTAATACAATACATTCTCTATACACTATGTACGTAGTACGTGTAGAGAAAGTAAAAAAGTAAATCATCAGTTTATTTATCTTCCTTTTTCATAGTTACATAACATTCATTCAAAATGAAAGGATTTTACACTTTATTCAACTACACATTTTATTGCTCATATCAACGTCTCAAATATGTGACATTTGAATCAAAACCATTAGGTGATTATTTCTGAGAAAATAGAAAAATATATGTGTATACCATATTCCATGTAAAAAGTGAGTGCTTTGATATTCTTGAAAATCTTCGTCACACATAACGGGGACCTAAAAACGTGCTTTTCAGATGACAGTTGAAATCGATTTTTTTTTTTTTTTGGTGAAATATGATTATATTTCCAACTAGTTAGAGGAGAGAATGTAAAAATACCAAACCCACTAATTTTATTCACATGGGTGTTGGGTGAATAGAATATTCTTGCGAAGATGAACATTATTGGTTATTCTCCTAATATATGCACCTTCTAATAGTATTATATTTCAGCAGCGAACAATAATTGATCATCATGGATGTGCTCCTTTGACCCGTGTGCCATTTATTCAGGATCCGCCAACTCAATTACAAGTGACATATTAATGCCTCTGTGACCTGTAATTGCTCCGCAGAAACAAGGAAAAGGCTGCAGAGGGGAGGAGGGAGTCTGGTTCCACAGTCACGCATGTAGAAAGTACAATATGCGCTGCTTACTCATCTATTATCACTGAATTCGCTTTTTACTTTCCTCACATTCCATGTACATAGTGTGTAGAGAAGGTATTGCATTCCACCCATAAATTGCATACCGAGATTTCACCGGAAATACCCGTTTTCGGGTTTCCTGGATCCAATAAAAGCATTTGTAGAAAAAACGGTCCGTGTGTGTGTCCGTGAACAAGATAACTCAAAAACGTAAACTTGGTATTTATGTTTAGTTTCTTCCAGGGATGCAACACGAAGATTTTGAGAAAAATTCCCCCACCCCAAACTACACTTTACATGGAAAAAATTGTGAACATTTTGATTTTCTCAAAAATGGCTCAAACGATTTTGATTAAAATACCGTGCATTAAATATGTTTATATAGACAATAATAAATATATATATATATATCTTGAATTTTCTGGGAATAACCCTTAAAGACCTCTTTATTCTGAATGAATTTTGTTGAATTTTGCGTAAATGGTAAACCGTAAGAGATAGGCAAAAACTTATTACAAAAAAGTACATCACTTTAAAATACACAATTTATGTCATATATGATTTTTTCGCGGAATTAACTATGTCTGAGATATTCCTTGTTATTTAGAATACTTATGACTTTTCTCCCACGGAAAGTTGTAAACTCCTTGCCCAGTTAGAAACGGATTTCAACCAGCTTTTAAAAGATGTGACTATCGTTTTAGCCATTATTTCCCTTCAACTTACAAGTAATTATTAAGACAATTTCTGCTAAAGTTTATCATAAAGTAGATAGAAGGAGATGCTTTTTTAACAATAATTTGTTACAGCGATGTAGAGAAAATCATGTGAATGGAACACATCAGATTTTTCCTTTTCCTCACTTGCCTAAAATTTCTCAATCAACCCCTCACTCTGTGCCGGGGATCTAGAGAGCTGCATTTTCTGACATCATTCAGTAAATATTCGTTTGGCTGGTACTGGATCATTTACTTCCTTATTCTTGCAAGTTCTCTATTTATTTTTACTTTCTCTACTCTCTAGTAAGTAGAGGATGCATTGCGTTCCACACAAATTATTGAACACAGATATTTCACTTAAAATAAACTTTTGAGGTCTGCTCAAAAACATTTTTACAAAAATGTTCGTATTTGCGCGTGTATGCTATATAATCAGCTTAAATCAAACAATAAATGTCGGCTATACCAAACTTGGTATTTAAGCTCAGCATCTTCTAAGAATACTAGCATTATATCTACAAATTATGCAGAAAATGTTTCGAAAAAGTTTATATTCAAATCTTTTATTTGAAATACTAAATATATATATATATATATATATATATATATATATATATATATATACACACACATATTAAGTTCTCTAGAAATAGACTCTGAATGAATTTTCCAGAGTCTATTTCTAGAGAACTTAATATGTGTGTGTGTATATATATATATATATATATATATATATATATACACACACACATATTAAGTTCTCTAGAAATAGACTCTGAATGAATTTTCCATAACTGTAAACCGGACAATAGTTTACTACACAAAAGCTGCATATCGCGTTAAATCATAAAATAATGTCAATCATTTGTTATTTTTAGTAATTTCTGAGATATTCCTTGTTGGAATACATTTTCAAATAATTATGTTTTTCTCAAATACGTATCCATTTTTCTTTCTTCTAGTCAAGCAAAGAGAAGAGAATTTTAAAGCGTATACATAGCGTCAGCATTTTAGTTGTACAGAAATAGGTAATGAAACCATTTCTACAGATATTTATATGAATTAAAATGATTCAGATAGAAAGATTATATTTTGAAAGAAGAGTATGCTGAAGAATGGGTAGAGAAAGTCATTTAGTATAACGCATCTAATGCTTTTTACTTTCTCTACACGTACTATGTACATAGTGTATAGAGTGTATAGAGATTTCACCGGAAATACATGTTTTGGGTCCCCCTGAATCCAACAAAAATAATTTTTACAAAAAGGTCCGAGTGTATGTGTCTGTGTGTGTGTCTGTGGACAGAATAGCTCAAAAACGAAAAGGCCGTTAAATACCAACGGCTTTACTGACCAATGTTATGAAAGGAGATGCTGAACAGGCCATACATTTTTGGCGCCTCTTTAAGAAACTATCCATCACTCGCCGTAGTTCACGTTGACAGATGCTGGAAATTTCCTGACGGATATTTTGTTTTAATTCATCCAGGGTGTGTGGGTTTGTCTTGTACACTTTATGCCTTTAGTTATTTCATACACCAATTTTTTCGTCATGAAGTGGTATGTCATGAGCAAAATTAGGTTTCCCGGAGCTACAATAACGATTATTTTGTGTACACGCATATCCATGAAGGTGGAACCAAGCCTCGTCCGTGAAAAATATTAAATGTTGGTCAATTTGGCCATTGAGTACACTATTGAGAGTCCACTCACAAAATGTGTTGACACATACGATCATAAATGAATATACACAGTGCAGAAGAAAACAAATGCTGAGCCATAATACATTTCATGACTAAGTACAGGACAAAATAATTCAATCACACGATATCACCGTCAGCTCAATACTGCACTTAGAGAAAAACAAGTCAGCACCGTGACCATGTGTGCAACAGCTGTGTGTTATTATGCAGTGGAAAAACACCACGCAGCGGTTCGGGTGTATTTGGTAGCACTGTACATTCCAGATGATCCAACTTTCCCATATTCCATGAGTGTGTTATAAAGTTGCAGAACACAGCGGGATTATTTCAAGTTTAAACCGGCGACCGGGTTCTGCAACTTTACCAATCTCAATGATTCCGAGCCGCTCACCGCCTTCACTATTAAGCAAGAGAGGTAAAGCGAAGGTCGCTCAGGCTAGTTCCCCACTGACCGAGTTTTACTTAATACAGCCCCGTTGAGCTCTGCAACTATTTTAACGCACGAAGAGATATGTGCACACGTCAAATAGTTGTGGTCGAGCAGTGGCCGAGTGGTTAGACCACTTGTCTCTCAGAAGGCGGCCCGGACGAGCCTAGACAAAGTGCGCAGGAAGGTTTTCTCCGGTGTCCGCTGCTATCGCATTTCACCGGGGCTCCATCTTCATTCCATGGGACTCGTCAAGATGGCCAAGAAGAGACAGCGCAGACTCGCCGCTGCTAAGGCAGCACCCGACGCCTCTTCCTCGACAGCCGCCGAGGAGGCAGCACCTCCGTTGCAACCGGTCCCGGCAAGCCCTGCTTCGCCGCCGGCCGCCACCACACCCTCGCCGCAACTGCTGCCGCAGTTGCCGCCATCACCAACACCATCTCCGCCGAGCTCCACACCGCCGCCCCGGTTCAGTGCCGTGGTACGGGGGGTCCCTCGGGACCTTTCCACCCGGCATCTGCTCACCGCCGCGCAGTCGCGGTGGCCTTCATGCTTGAGGGCCACCCGCATTTTCTGCGACCGGGGGCCAACTCCGTTGGTAAGAGTGGAGCTTCAGGACCCGGCTGACCTTGAAGCTGCTTTGACATCAGGGTTGCCCTTATTAGGGCGGCTTCTGCCAGTCGAAGTAAGCAGACAGGAACGCCACCGGCCCTGCCGCCGCTGCTGCGCCTTCGGGCACAGCCAAGGCTCCTGCACTTCAGCGCCGCGGTGCCATTACTGTGGGACCAGCGTCTTGACGACACAGTGCACTGGGCATGATCTCCGCCGCCGTCGCCGGTTCTGTGCCACCTGCCATGGCACAGGACACTTTACTGGCCAGGCCCAGTGTCCCCTTTACCCGAGGGACGGGCGCACCACTCCGCAGTCAGTACAATCACCGCAGACCCAACACACAGACGCCACACCACCTCCAGCTTCTATTGACACAGCGACGCGGGATGCCATTCGGGACCTTCATGCGGAGATCCTGAATATCGGCGCTCGCTTAGCTGCGTTAGAAGAGGCCTTCACCAGCGTCATCTCCACTAGACCTGCAAGCTGCCACCACCGCCGCCATCTCCACTCTGCAGTCCTCCACCGCTGAGCTGTCCAACCGGATAGCCAGTGTCCAAGCGCAGCTACAGCAGGACCACCCAAATCAGCAACATCATTCCGCCGACCAGTTTCCATACAACGACCCGCTATACACAACTCCAATTTCAACAAACGGTTTATACAGGTCCCAGCAAGCACGACGACTCCGAAAACACCAGCAGATCCACTCAGAACACTGAGTAAACTCACCGTAAATCACCATTCATCTTCATCAACCACTTCTCCAGAGGGGCACTCAGGGCGCAAGTCATGTGTGTCCACTGGCTAAATTCACTATCACTCGCTGTTACTGCCACTGGCAGGCAGCAATCACTATCACCAGAAATGTGCAGGTGCTTAATGCGGTACTGCACCAGAGAGGCATGGGCCTCCTACTTCCGGTGGGGGTTTTTTGTGAGTAGTGCCACCCTGGTTCGAGTCCAGGGTGGGGAGTCTCACACTCCCAGGCTTGCCTGGGGTTAGGGCGTTAGCTGCCTTTTCCCCCATCATCAATTAAAAAAAAAAAAAAATTCCATGTATCATCGCATACGGTGCCGTAGTAGTAAACGCGGGCGTTAAACAGTACCCAAAATAAAAACAAAACAAAAATGTCAAACAGAGTGCAGTTGGACCACCTGATATAAACATTATGATACATATTAAGGTTAATGGTTTTCTATTTCGCTCATTCTTAAGAGTATTCGAACAAAGCCCACGTTAAACTAACTTCTAGTTATCTATTTACAAGCAGCAATTCTGTCTTACACAGAGCAGGTGCAAGTGGCGTCACCCAGAGGATAAGCAAGTGAAACAAGTTCTACTCTTCACTTGTTCATGTGTTATTCATAACCCGCAACTCACCTTAGGTCTGCCTTTCGTACTTGAGGGGCGGGAATCAATGGACATTAACATTCACAAAATATGTTATACGTTCCATTCACATGCCACTCTGTAGCTGTTTTTAATAGAAACCATTCTTACAAAACATTATTCCTGTATCTATATCATGCTAATCAAGATAAATATTAGTATAATTAGTCTTATTACTTGCTTCCTTTTAAATAGAAGGGAGATGAGGGAATATATTAGCCTAAAGTGAAGTCAAATCCTTTAAAACCTCATTGCTATGTGAAACAATTGAGATTCGGCTCGCTTGTATGGCTCGTGTGAGAAAAGTATAAGTATTTTACAGCTGAGCCCAATAACAAGTAATATCTCAGAAACGGTCAGTTCCACCAAAAAAAGCGCATAGGACGTAAATTTTGTATTTTAACGAGATCTACATACTTGTGTTGTAAGTTTTTGTCTATCTCTTACGGTTTACCAGTTATTTAAAATTCAGCAAAATTCTTCCAGAATAAAGCGGTCTTTAGGGCCGATTCTCAGAAACTTCAGCTATACATATTATTTGAGATAAAAATATGTTTCATGCACGGTATGTTAATCAAAACCATTAGAGCTAATTTTGAGAATGTCAAAATTTTCGAAAATATTTCCATGTAAACGGTAGTTTGGGATGGGGGGATTTTGTGTCGCATCCTTGGAAGATACTAAACTTATTTAGGAAGTTTGGTATTTTACCAACTTTTCCTTTTTAAGTTATCATGCTCACAGACACACGGACATACACACAAGGACCGTTTTCTAAAAAAAAAATTGGGGGGACCCGAAAACATCTATTTCCATCTCGGTATCAATTTTTGGTGGAATGCAATACCTTCTCTATACACTATGTACATAGTACGTGTACAGAAAGTAAAACTTATGTGTTCTAGCTGTTCTAAATGGAAACTATTCTTACAAAAGATTATTCCTTTATTGCCATCATGCTAATCGAGATAAACATTATTATAGTTGGTCATAATACCTGCTTCCTTTTCAGTAGTAGAGAAATAAGGGAACATTTAGCCTAAAGTAATAGTCAGACTTTTAAAAGCTCTTCGCTACGTGAAACAATTGAGGTTCGGCTCGTTTTGTATGGTTCTGCTTGAGGAAAATATCATTATTTTAAAGCGGAAACAAATAACAAGTAATATCTCAGAAACGGGCACTGTTACAAAAAGGCGTTTAGGACGTAAGTTTTGTATTTTAATGAGAATTACATTTTTTGTGTGGTAAGTTTTTGCCTATCTCTTACGTTTACTTGTTATGGAAAATTCAGCAGAATTCTTCCAGAATAAAGAGGTCTTTAGAGGCAATTCCAAGAAATTTATATATATATATGAAACTTTACACATATATGTACGAACCTCTCAAGTTCAGATTACAGATGTTCAATATGTCCTCCAACGACGTGAACAATATCACATCGATACTCAAATTTCGCCCATACTCGGGCAAGAATGTCCTCCGTCACTGATGTTATGGCAGTTCGGATCCGGTTCTTCAACTCTTCCAGGTTGTGTGGGAGTGGTGGTATATAAACGTTGCCTTTAACGAAATCCCACAGGAAGTAATCATAGGGTGCCAAATCCGGTGACCGTGGAGCCCAGCTGAGACATGCTAAGTCGTCATCTCCTGGACTACCAATCCAACGGTTCGGTAGAGTTTCAATCAGATATTCGCGCACTCGGCGACTTCAGTGTGGTGGTGACCCGTGACTGGTGACTTCTTGAAAAATGAAGTTGTCTTCGTGCAGCCTCAGAAACAACCAGTTTTGTAACATAACGAGATGCTGCTGACTGTTAACCGTGTTTCCATCAAAGAAGAATGGCCCGTAACAAATGTTCGGGATATCGCACAAAACACATTTACCTTGGGGGAATCTCGTACATGTTCAATAGCTGCATGTGGGTTCTGTAGTTCCCAAATTCGAACATTGCGTTTGTTTACCTGAACACTAAAATGAAAAGTCGCTTCATCACTAAACACGATGCGTTGTGCGAAAGTGTTATCATTGTCAATTGCATCAAGAATCTCGTCACAAAATGCCACACGTTTTCGTTTGTCATCAGGACGCAGAGCTTGTAACAGCTGTAACTTGTACGGCTTCATAACCAACCGACGTCTCAAAACACGCCAAATTGCTGTTATAGGCAGTTTTAACTCCCGACTGGCACGACGAGTTAATTTTGAAGGACTACGTTGGAAAGCAGTTTGAATTCTTGCAACTTTTTCTTCAGGAACACGAGGGGGCCAGGACTCTTTCCTTTACATACACATTCTGTATCTACAAACTGTCGATACCATCTGCAAATGTTCCACCAATTTGGAGTATCAACGTGGTACCTCAACCTGAAATGTCTTTGCACTGTAATCACGGAATTGCACTGCGCAAACTCGAGAACACAAAATGATTTCTGCTGCGGAGTAGGCATTTTAAACATATGACGGTTAGCAAGCAAAACAGAAGACAACTGACAACTAGCGGCTGTTAATATAAACTAGATTATGTATTCGGTTCTCCAATAGCCGAGCCGAGGCGCAGCGATCGCTAGTTTGGACAAACTACTACTTTGTAACACGTATATTATGTTTGAAACACCCTGTATATATGCATATCATATATGAACAATATCTATATATAAAAATGAATCGCTGAAATGTATGCACGCTTATCACTTCCGAACTACTGCATCAAATTGAACAATTCTTTTTTTGTTGTATTCGTTATTGTCACGACAAGGTGCGTGGAATAGAAAATGATTAAAACTAGTACGGGACAGTATTTAAAATCTCATAAAACGAATAAAAACCGTGCCAAGCGAAAGCATTTTGGTAAATAGCCACCAGATGGCAGTGGTATCACGGTAATTAGTTGCTAAATGGTCGAAGTACTGCTATATTTTTCCCTCCCCATTCAATGTTAAGGTAACGCACCAGTTTATCGACACAATGACACAACGCAGCAGTGAAATTCAAATACATTTTCGCATAGTGTCCTTTCCTCACTCCTGTTGTTTAAAATAAAACAGCAAAGAAACTTTCCTGGCGACTTGCAGCTAGAGTAACTACTTATGTATTTGCCACTAGATGGCCATAGTGATATTTTCCCTCCGCATCCAATGTTAAGGTAACGAAACAGTTTATCGAGATGACACAACGCAGCAGTGAAATTCAAATACATTTTGAGTATTAACTTTCATTACCGTACTCCTATCGTTTAAAATAAAAGAGATTTCCTAGCGACGAACACGTTAAATACGTACTTATTATTTGCCACCAGATGGCCGTAGTACCTCCTGCTCTATTTTTCTTCTTCAGTGCTAAGGGAACGCACCCGGTTATGGAGACAATGACGCAAGATAACTGTGAAAATCTATTATATTTCTTATGTATTAACTATCGTTCCCTTGGTCACATCGTATAAATAAAAGAAATAAGTATATTTTTGTTGTAATTCTTGAAAACGAACAAGTTATAAACAATGCACAGAACCATTAACCCTTCTTGGAATCTGAAAAGGCGGAGAAATAATGGGATACGTTTTAGTTTTAACTTCCTATTGCAGATGTTGGTTATTTGACGCTATGTGGTACATGAGCTAGCTAAAGAACATGAAGATACCCGCGTCACCATCACACTACAATTGCGCTGCTCTTAATACATTTGATCAAGTAATATTTTGGGTTAAATGGAGAAATTTAATACATAAAATAAAAGCTTATCAATTGCCCAACCAGATCTACTTGCTCTTCGACGAACACCTAAAATACGTACTTATTTATTTGCCACCAGATGGCCGTAATACCTATTGCTTTATGATTCTTCCCCATTCAGTGCTAAGGGAATGCACCCGGTTATGGAGATAATGCAAGATAGCTGTAAAAATCAAATATATTTCTTTCCTGGCGACGAACACCTAAAATAGGTACCTACTTATTTATTTTCCATCAGATGGCCGTAGTATTTACCGCTTTATTTTTCTTCTTCAATGCTAAGGGAATGCACCCGATTATGGAGACAATGACGCAAGATAACTGTGACAATCAAATATATTTCTTATGTATTAACTATGGTTCCCTTGGCCACATCGTTTAAATAAAGAAATAAGTATATTTTTGCTGTAATTCTTTAAAATGAACAGGTTATAAACTATGCTTATAACCATTAAACCTTCTTGGAATCTGAAAATGGTGGAGAAATGACGGGACCCGTTTTAGATTTAACGTCCTACTGCAGATGTTGGTAATTTGACGTTTTGTGGTACAAGAACATGAAGATACCCGCGTCACAATCAAATTGCAATTGTGGTGCTCTTAATACATTTGATCAAGTAAATTTTGGGTTAAATGGAGAAATTACACAAATCTGTCTACTCCATGGGCATCACTTATGCATAAAGCTTCAACATCTTCACACCTTTGTCCAAGAGGCCCTGATTCATGGTGTGCAGTGGCACCTGATACTACATAAACATTCCCTGTCATGTGCTGATACAGAGGAAATCAAACCAATCTAAAAGGATTTATCAAAAGAAGATTATTGTGAAAATGTCTGCACGATTTTACACAAAATAGGAATGAGAGTTTCAATATAGGAAAGACTGACAAAATCTGTTTTTGTGGAACACCCTGTTTTAAATATAGGTGTTTATGAAGCAGTTTGGACATTTAATGATGTAGCCAAAGGCAGATTTAAGATGGGCATGAAAGTTGCCAGCAACACAAAAAGAACGACGGAGAGCATTGATCAACAACGCATATTATCTGCTGAAAGGGTTTAACAGATTCCATTTAAGGAGTTCCGGATCAAAAGACGTAGAATTGCAAATCAAGAGACAACACGGCATTCAGCTAATGATGACTACTCCTCTGGAATGTACTAATGGGAGTCATACCTGTTGGAATTAATTGTCAATTACTATTACCTCTAAAATGTTTTTTTTTCTCAAAAAATATAAAAGTTATTCGGCTCAAATTTTGCACATTTGTGTGAGATGATATACTGAACTAGAGTTATATTTTTAAGTGTAATACATTTTTAAAATTGAGGATATTGCTTCAAAAGTGTAGATATAATTTTGTTAGAGATAATAACATTTTTAGAATCCGAAACATCATTGATAGCTTAGTACCCTTAATTCAGTGGTACAAGGCAGAATGTCTTTATATGTAGTAAGATTTTCAGCTGTCTGCTACTACATGTTTCTCAGAAAAGGGATTATAAAAACGTCAAAATTTTGCCATTTATTTAGTAAACACTTTTTTTTAAGTTTATTTTTTTTTTCAGACAAACTACACAATACGTAATCATAAAAATTTAAGCAAATATATATATATGCATATAATTCAGATTGTATAGTAATTTTTTACTTTGATTTATTAATTACTGCCAAAGAAATCCACATTTCTTGGATTAGCTGTAGGTCCATACAATGCTCACACTATCCACTCCCTTTATTGCGCTAAGTTCATAATGAAGAGTGCTTCAGAGGCTATTCTCAGAGAGTATAAGAAATATATTTTATTTTCCATGTAAATATATTTAATATGTGGCATTTTAATCAAAAGCGTTAGAGTCAGTTTTGAGAAAATCGAGATTCCTAAAAATATTCCATGTAAAAAGTAGCTAGGGGTGTAAAATTTCTCTGAAAATCTTTGTGTCGCATCCTTAGAAGATACTGAACTTTGTCAAGTTTGGTACTTGACCATCTTTTTGTTTTTGTTCGTTTTTTATTTTTTTAGTTATGCTGTTCACAGATTCACACACCATAGACAAAGCACACACACACAAGTATGCAGACTGTCAATTACACACAGAGACATTTTAGTGATTCTCAGAACTTGAATGTCCAGTGAAATCTCTGTATCTAATTTATGGATGAAATGAAATACATTCTCTATGTACATTTTATGTGGTAGAGAAAGGAAAATGACGTTAGGTATTTTCCTACAACGTTTGCACAACGTCTGAATGCAGGTCACTTATAGTACTAGTACCGAGCGATAGTTTCGTGGTCCGGCCACAATCGGTATATATGTAATTTGCTTGCGCTGCCTGGCGGTGAATGACCCTCTCAAGGCTATGCTTTATTGGCTTGAAAGTCGAATGTCAGTTGCTACCTCCGGATCGGCTGTAAATAAGAGTTTCTTTACAGTGCATTTAAAAAGTGAAAGTTTATTGTGCTATGTGGGAATTAGTTAACAATATATTTTTATCGCCTTTGTCTATAATGGTCGTATCCGTGAACTTTTACCTTAGCAACATATTGCCTATTGGTAATTGCATTAACTCTATACAGCTGTCATTAATTTTATTTCTTTCAATAACATACTTATTTACACGTACTTTGGGGAGTATAGGGAATAATCTTGGCTAAAGAATAACTCCCACCCGATCGGGAATCGAACCCGGAACCCCTCATTCGGTAAGAAGCGAAAAAAAAGGTATAAAGGTGAAAAACTGAGGAAATTAGTGCATCACCAGTTTATTGCACAGTAAGCGAGTAGGTATTTCAGAAACCTTCGTTCATAGAACTGCTAAACTTTTAAAGTTGAAACCCTAAAGAATGATTATTGTTCATGGATTCCAATCTCGTGTTGAGGAGGAATATCAGAACAGATGGACACCACTTCCAGCACAATTTATAACAAGATTAGTACTTATTATATTGCATGCAACTATTACTCATGAGTATGTAATGCAGCACATTTAAAATGGAAGCCACCTGCTGTAGTAGACAGTGCACGGAACACGCATACAAGCGATCCGAACTGGACTACTCTGTATTTTCCATACCGTAGACCTAGCTGTTCCAACTCCATTCGGCTGAGTCAGGATATTCACCTCGGGGCCCAACTGGAGGGGCAGCGGAGAGCGAATACGCCACAGGGCAAACGTCATAGCACATTGCTTCCAATTTCTTTCACTTCAATATTGATTCAACCTTGACGATTCCTTGCTCTCAGTTCCCAAATGTATCGTATATTGGAAGCAGAACACTGTGAGTCGTGAGAAAACTGCTGCTCTCATTGTGTACAACAACTATCCTATTGCTTCCGTTCTTTCTGGTGAAAATTACACCTCACAAAGAAAAAAATAAAAATCTAACCACTGTAAGCATTCTAGTACGTGTCATAGCCACTTCGTTCTCCGCGGTCTAGGGGTAACGTGTTAGTCTCTAGTTCTCAAGTTCGCGGAGGGCGATGGATTTTTTTTTTTTTTTTTTTTGTATATAAAAATCCTTAGCACGGCTTCCTTCGGTCGGTCTCGTACCTTAGATTTAAGACACGTAAAGATAAAGCATTATAAAGAGACTTCTAAGCAAAATTAAACTGTCTTTCACGTCCAATATAGAATGGGACGCTGAGAAACACAGTAAATAAAGAGCGTGAGATGCTACATGTCATGCCATGGGATTAAAAGATATCTAAAAGGGAGATATAAATTATATCCAATGTAATATTAATTATACTATGAAGGGAAAAATATATACGTTAGAAATGGCCAAGGAAGAAAATTTCCAAGAAGGCAAGGAACAGTTATCATAGCTGACACTCGACCCAGGCAGGATAGTACCGTTAAGGACAGGACAATAAACCGAAGGGGGTTGGATGTTCCAATGTCCGAGGGTGGACATAACAAAGCAAGCATAAACAGTTCTCTTGTTGGTCGAGCGACACGGTATCAGTAGCTACCGAAGATTCGCGGAGTTAAGACGTGATAGCTGAGTCCGCAGTGGAAACGAACGGGCTACACATGACCGCGACTGAAACAGCGTTTATTTAATACAGCAGAACATGGTCAAACGCAATAAGGAATGATATGTGAGGTCGCATAAAGCGTAGCTGAAAAGGGGAAAATTTAGGAGGAATGCGTGTGTGTTCGACGGCAGAAAAGGTCGACGAAAATGAATAAATCAATATTAGTCTTGAATTCGAAGAAAACCACTTGTGTCTGAGAAAGATTCCATGGCAACACATACTGAGCTAGGGCACCCGTATCCTAAACCTGTATGCGAGTTTCGAGCCCGGGACCTCTATATTCGGGAACTGCCGCAAACTTATTGCCGTACTATCCTACCTAGGTCAAGTGCCAGTTTGTAATAACTATGTCCTTGCCTTCTTGAACATTTTCTTCCCTGGCCATATATACAGGATGTTTCAAAAAGACACCAAACGAAGATGTGGACATTGTTGGTCATACCGAACGTGATACGTGAATATAATTTTCAGTTCTAAATTCGGCACATACAAAAACTGCCCTAAAATCACCATGGATTAGGTAGTCGTACATAACCAAATGGTACGTGCCTAGCCCATTCCAAGAGAGGTGCCGGTTGGTAGCGAAGGTCCCATCGCGCGGTGTAGGGGTGGTTTGATAGACACGCCGGTGCGGCACAGGTCACCTTAGTAATGGAAAACGTAGCATGTGGTTTTGTTATATGATTCGTATAACACGCTCTGAGGTTGTTTACATGTCGTATGACAACCGTTGTTCCGTCGCTGCCTAATCCCAAATGTGTGCGATTTTTAAACACACATAAAACTTTTGAAAGTTGCGACATCAAGTTTCGGACAAGTCAAAGTGTAAGCTAATTGACTGCTATCTTTGTTTTGAAACAGCCTGTATATTGAAATATATAAATGTGTCCCTTATTAGTATATCATATTAGATACAATTTATCTCCCTTTTAGAGATCTTTTAACCCCGTGCCACATGTACTGTCTCAAGCGCCATATATAAAACTAAATTAAATAGTTTAATACTCACTTCTACCGAAATAGTGCAGCAAGATAATCTTTACGGCAGCAAGCAGTAGCATGCAACATAATAATTAGCAATCTCCACACAAGTATACTACCCTCCAGCGTCGAACTGTGCAGTGGGGAGAGAGATGACATGCTTCCCTCAGTCAGTCGCTCGAGGGCTGGCCATCCATCTAGTTAATCATAATCATTAATGATCTGCGAGTTTGTCTTCCTGAAATGATTGGTTCTAGCAAATCCTCCATTGGCTCACATACACTAGCGCTGTCTCTCCTTCACTTCAGCGGAAAATTATAATTAAGGTAAACATATATTCTTTGATAAACGAAATTAATGAACAAAACTAAACCAATTGGCCCGGAAGGCATTAATCTATATCCTCTAGAAACTTCAATCCGGTATATTAAATAATATCTGCGATAATGGATCGTGAAGTTCACAAATTTAACATTGGGAAATATACCTAAACATAACCGCTCTTATTTGGAATTTAAATTTTAGTATAAATAAAAGTCAGTATGTTCCTATTTCAACAAACTTGGCACAGATATGTTGAGCAAAATACTGCCCAATGGTAAACTACAGCAGGGGTAAGAAACTTCAAAATTAAGCAGCAGCATTTTCTTCCTAAATAATGAATTGATATAAATAAATCAGCCTTATAACTATCCAATCGATAAGATTAACGTGTAAAAAATAATCTACAATATTTTGTCAGAATTACATACTTATTCCAGAGGAGTTAAAATAAAGATCATAGACGATAGAGAGGCCATGGTGGTTACATTCGATGGCCAGCGAGATTGTCCCCTGAATATATAATTAAATTAATGCCAGGATTTTACAAAATCGAACTAGAAAATCCATAAATTTTAAAAGAAAGGACGATAAGCCAAGTCTGGGCCTCATTATCAGCAACAAATTTAAGAAGTGTCCAAGTTGTTTCTGAAAGGCACTTCCATGAATGTATCCATAGAGCGGACATATGTTTTACATATTTATAATGAATGATGCATTAATGGAACAGAATCATTTTAATTTAGCCTAACTTTAGTGGAACATAAATATATAAAATAGAGTGGTGTACATAAAATGTATATATTAGCTTCCACCCAAAAACTCGCTGTCGTGATTTCACCGGCAATATATACTTTGAGGGTCCCTGAGTCTGCAAAAAGCATTTTTAGAAAAACTTGCACTGAAGTATGTGATCTAGGAAGAGACAACTTTATCTGAAAATTTGAACCAGTAACGCGAAATAATTCGGAAATGTTTAAGTCAACAAAAAGATTTACTTTACATTAATGATGTGCTATAATGTAATCTAATTTTGTGCAGAAAGATTTTGTCCATCTCTTGCGTATTACCAATTATGCAAACAGCATTCAGAATGAGGATCTTCTTTTGTTATAAAAATATATTAAATGCGTAATATTTTAATCAAAATCATAGAGCCATTTTTGAGAAAATAAAAATTTACGATAAATGTTCAATGAAAAAGAATTTGGTATTTAACAGACTTTTGGTTTTTCATTTATGCTATCACATCGTTGCACTCGGCTTTTTTCTAAAACAAGCATCAAAATTTTGGGTGGAATGCAATATTTCCGGTACTTACTACGGTATAGAGAAAGTAAAAATCCTTTTTGGATTCAGGGGGCCTCAAAGCGTTTATCCATTGAATTTCGACATCCAAATTTTGGTTGGTTGGTCCTATTAGGTAGGCGGAGGAGAAAGTAAGAAAAACTAAGTATTTCAAAAGCATCGTTATAATCCCAACTAATCAGAACGTTTTCTAGTTTGAACTATTCATATACTGAACTTAAGCATTAGCATTTCCGGGTTTGCATTTTAATTACACATATCTCTGACGTCAAGATAACGCACGCCACTCAACTGTTTTCCACAGACCCGTTCATGGGATGAGTCAATGACACAAGTAGCTTAACATATAATACAAAAAAAAAAAATAAAAATTAAATTAAAAAAGTCCATTCGCATGTCTTTCTCCGCCTATTCTACAAGCTATTCTTACAAACAAAAGTTTATTCTATTATCTACTTCACGAGAATGGAGAAAAAAATTAACAGAAATTGTCCTACACATTTTTTTTATTTTTTTTTTTATTTATTTATTTTTTTTTTTTTGTAGATAGACGGAAAAGAAGCGAATATACCAGGCTAAGAGCCAAATAATTTAAGACCTGGTCGCTCTGTGTTGACATTGTTATTTCGTGCTATTACATGACAAGCTTGAAAAAAAGCAAAACGAACGACGAATTCTCGCTTGAGAAAAGTATAAGCATTGGAAAATGTAAACCAAAAACAAGGAATATCTCGGAAATTATTTACTTCACAACAATGTATTTAATATAAACTGTGTGTTTTAACCGGTTTTTTTTTGTTTTGTTTTGTTTTTTCGTTTGTATAACCCCCTTTAACTGCAAAAGTCATATCGGAGACTTTGACTTATTAAACAACTCGTATTACTGTAGGTTTAGAATGTTAGGTTAATCATTTTACATCACCAAACACACGCACATACATACTTCCAGACTCTATGGGGGATAGGGAATAATTCTGGTTAAAGAAAAATTCCCCACCCCAGCCGGGAATCGAACCAGGAACCTCCGGTTCGCTGTCAGCTTGCTGATCTGCACATTTGTGTATAATTACAAATTACGTATTTCTTTATTTTTTACTATCTAATGTCAGCTTGTTTTCATGTTTTCCTTAATGTAAGATTTTGTCTATCTGCTACGGTTTACCAATTAAGAAAAGGACTTGAGAGATTATTCTCAGAAGATTCAATATGTACACTTTACTTGTGATGAAATATGTATATGTAATCGTATATGGAATTGCATTCAAAATAAATAGTATTTTTTATAAAATCGAAATTTCGAAAAGAGCAGCTTGGGGTGGGTGTTTTGCTTGAAAATCTTTGTGTCGCATCCTAGGAAGATCCTTAACTCAAATAATAAGTTTGATACTTAACAAACTTTTCGTTTTTAGTTATGCTGTTCACAGACACTTACGCGGATTTATTTTTACTTTCTCTACATGTACTATGTACCTAGTGTACAGAGAAAGTATTGTAATGCACCCAAAAATTCGTAACTGAGATTTCACCGGAAATACATGTTTTGTGTCCCTCTGAATCCAAAAAAGCCATTTTTGGAAAACGGTCTGTCTGTGTGTAAGTGCGTGCGTGCGTGCGTGTGCGTGTGTATACAGTATAGCTCAAAAATAAAAAGGACGTTAAATACCAAACGTTGGTATTTAAGTTTGATATCTTCCAAGGATGCGACACGAAGATTTTCAAGAAAATCCCCCAACACCAACTACCCTTTACATGGAACTTTGCTCGAAAATTTTGATTTGCTCAAAAGTGGCTCTAACTATTTTGATTAAAATGCAGTATATTCAAGATATTTACTTGACAAATAAAATGCATGTCTTGAATTTTCTGGGAATAGCCTCTGAAGACTACGTTATTCTGGATGAATTTTACGGAATTATGCATAGCTGCTAAACCGTAAGAGATGCACAAAAACCTACTACACAGAAATCTAGAGCACGTTAAGGCCCACACTTTATATTATACACATTTTTTCGTGGAGTAGATCGTTTTTGAGATATATCTTTTTTTTTGTTTCAGCTTTTAAAAACATATCTTTTTTTCATTTAGGAATTTGTCAACTCCTGTCCATACAAAGGAACTTCAGTCACATAACAACCAGCTTTTGACTATCATTTTAAGTTATGGTACTCCCTTATTTCTTTTGTACTTACAAGGAAGCAAGTAATAAGACTATTTCTGCTATTTTTTTCTCAATTAGCATGAAGTAAATAGAAGCATAAACTTTACACAATATTTTGTTGCAGAGATGTACAGAAAGTCATGCAAATGGAACACGCCAGATTTCTTTTTCTGCAAAGCTCCTCAAATTATTTATTTGCGGTGTCATCTCTACCTTCCATACACATTAATTACTTATGGTAGAGAAAGTAATATATGCTTAGGTGAACATGCTTTGTTGCTTTCCTTGCCTCTTCTATAAAGTAGAAATAGTACAGTCACCTCAAAGTTTTGTTTACGCGATTTCATTGTAGGCCATACTTTCAAGCTCCCTTAAATAAAAAAGAAAGAAGCAAATGTATGCGTGCGTCCGCTTGTGTTTCTGTGTGGCCGATTTTATACAAGTCGCATGAACATCTAATTTTCCACTAAAATAAGGAAGTTTTAAGCGCTCACGGTGAATATTTTCATTTAAGATTTTCACACTTGCTAAGAGAGGAAGAAACTTCTCAGTGTTGATATTTATTACTTTCTCTAGCCCAATATGTACAATGTACATAGGGATAGAGAAGGTATTATAATGCACCCAAAAATTCGATACCGAGATTTGACCGGAAATATATGTTTTGGGGTCCCCTGAATCCGAAAAAATCATTTTTAAAAAAAGGTTCGTGTGTGTGTCTGTGGACAGCATAGCCCCAAAACCAAAAGGCCGTTAAATACCAAACTTGGTATTTATGTTTAGTATCTTCCAAGGATGCGACACGAAGATTTTCAAAAAAATCCCCCCACCACAAACTACCCTTTACATGGAAAAAATTTCGAAAATTTTGATTTTCTTAAAAATGGCTTTAACGATTTTGGTTAAAATCCCGTATATTAAAACTATTTATGTCCGGAATAAAATGTATATATCGAATTTTTGGGGAATAGCCTCTGAAGGCCTCTTTATTCTGGATGAATTTTGCTTAACTGCTAAACCGTAAGAGATAGAAAAAAACTCACTACACAAAAAATGTACATCACGTCAAAACACACAATTTATGCCCTTTACGTTTTTGTTGTGGAGGTAGCCGTTTCCGAAATACTCATTGTTACTAGTTTCAACTTTTCTCAGACAGGAAGTGTCCGCTTTTCTTTTGTGCTACTCCTGGCCAAGCAAAGAAGTGACTTGCAATGACAATCGCATGACGATAGTTTTTAAAGCATTTGACAATCACTTTAGCATAGCGCATTCCCTTATTCTCTCCTACTGATAGGGAACTAAGTAATAAGAACATTCTGCTAATATTTATCTCGATTAGCAGTGTGTACAAAGAAGAAGAATCTTTTGTAGGAGGTTTGTAGAGCAGCTAGAGAAAGCTATGTGAGTGTAACACATTAGATTTTTGTTGTTGTTATTATTATTACTATTTAGTTAAAGAAGCTACTTATTCTTTCTGTAAATTTAAAGTTTAAGAATTTTAAATAAATAAAATACAAAATGTTTTCTTATGAAAAAGAATGCTCCCTTCACTAAATTCCTAGTTATAATATTTCAATATTTTTAAACATGGTTTTTGATCACCTTAAATCCGAAATAGTGCACTTCCTGTAGTTTAACTTCCTTTAATTGGATGTGAATGAATTACATCATTGAAAGTATAGACAATGGACCGCTAGAATTTAGAGATGCCTTCCTTCGTCTCCTCAGGATAAGCAAAAACTCCAGAGAAACCATATCCCGTTAAACCCGCTTTATCGAGATTCGAACTCGGGGCATCCTGAAAGGGAAACACACTACCCCCACACCACAGAGGCGGGGTAGTGCACTTTTTTTATAAATAATGCTCACATTTTCAGATTTATGAACAACTAGCACATTTATCCGTCATATATCGGGGTCATAATTTCTCCACAAGTATGTTTACTTTCTCTACACGTACTATGTACATAGTGTATAGAGAAGGTATTGCACTCCACCCAAAAATTCGATACTGAAATTTCACCGGAAATACATGTTTTGGGTCCCCCTGAATCCAAAAATAGATTTTCAGAAAAGGGCACGTGTGTGTGTGTGTGTGTGTGTGTGTGTGTGTCTGCGTGTGTTTGTGTGTGTGTCTGTGAGTGGTCTGTGGACAGCATAACTCATTAAACGAAAAGATCGTTGAATACCAAACTTGGTATTTAAGATTGGTATCTTCCAAGGATGCCATACGAAGATTTTCAAGAAAATCCCCCCACTCCAACTACCCTTTACATGGAACTTTTTTCGAAATGTTTGATTTTCTTAAAAATGGCTCTAACGATTTTGATTAAAATATCGTATACTAAGATATTTACCTGACAATTAAAATGTATATCTTGAATTTTCTGGGAATAGCCTCTGAATATTACTTTATTCTGGATCAATTTTACGGAATTTTGCGTAACTACTAAACCGTAAGAGAACCACACAAAACATTTAGAGCACGTTAAAACACAATTTAAGTTATATACATTTTTGCTTAGAGTTGATCGTTTTTTAGATATTTCTTGTTTTTGGTTTCAGCTTTGAAAAACTTATACTTTTCTGTACAGGAATTTATCAACTCCTGTCCATAAAAAACAAAGGAACTTCAGTTACCTAGCAACCAGCTTTTGACTATCACTTTAACCTATGGTACTCCCTTATATCCCTATAGAATCATAAGCTTTTTAACAATAATTTGTTACAGAGATGTAGAGAAAGGCATGTGAATGGAACACATAAGATTTTTATTTTTTTGGACTCAAGCATAGACTTTTTTCATGCTACTTTTGTGAATTCAGTTTTTAAATGTAACAGTTTTATAGAAAATGGCAGGAGTTTTAAAATAAATAAATAAAAACGTTGAAATAAAATAAATAATACAAATATAATAAGGGTGTAAACGCTATGTTTTAGAATGTTCCAGAACATCTACAAAGGCTTTGAAGCTTTCCCGGCGCTAGTTTTTAATGATTTCTTCTCGGAAAGTCAGCCAGTTCCAATACCTGGCTGACATCCCGAGAACAAATCATTAATATCTACAAACGTCGGCAATATTTCAACTTCTTTACAATGTGCCAGAATATTCTAGAGTATTCTTCATCCCTTAACCATACAGACTGATTACATTGAAGTTTGTTATCAGCTTGTCTAAAGCCTTGGCAACGATGTTTCTAATCTTCGCCAGTTTAAGGTTTTTCTTTTAACCACATAATGCTAATCGAGATATGCCTTATTACTAACGTCCTTGTAAGTACAAGGGAATTAAGGGAGTACATTAGGTTAAAGCGATGTTCAAATCTTTTAAAAGCTAGCCACTATGTGAAACGCTTCAAGTTCGGTTCGGTTTGCATGGTCCCGTTTGAGAAAGTCTAGGTAGTTTAAAAATGAAACCAATAATAAGGGATATCTGAAAAATCTACAAGAAAATGTATATGTGTATAACTTACGGTTTAATCGTTTTGCAAAATTGTGTAAAACTCACTCAGAATAAAAAGGTGTTCAAAGGCTATTCTCAGAAAATTCAAAATATACATTTTATATGTAATGTAAAAATCTTTAATATATGGTGTTTTAATAAAAATCGTTAGAGGCATTTTTGAGAAAACACAATTTTCGTATTTTTTCTATTTAAGGGTAGTTTGTGGTGGAAAGATTTTCTTTGAAATCTTCGTGGCGTAACCTTGGAAGTGCTAAGCATAAATACCAACTTTGGTATGCTGTACACAGACAGACAGACAAACAGACACACATAGGATCTTTTATCTACAAATGCTCTTTTTGGACTCACGGTACCTCAAAAAATATATTTCCGTAGAAATCTGATATCCAATTTTCGAGTGGAATATAAAACCTTCTCTAACTCTACATTGTATGCACATAGTAGCTAGAGAAATTGAAAATGCATAAGAATAAAATTTTCACACCTAATGGAAGGTATTAAAATATTCAGTTTACTCATTTTCGGCAAACATATAAACAAATAGATATAGTTTGCTTTTTTGTACACTAAGTTTGCTCTTCCTGTTCTGTATCACATTTTATTGCACTATATATCTGGTGTTGACTGCATAAGTCGACCTGTAATTTTTCCCCTGGCGCCGTAACTAGAACACTGTTAAGAGTACATGTTATAAATTAACATAAATCAGTGCTTCTTACATTGGCATGTCTTTGTGCATTCGTGCATCTCTTAGCAATAGATATAGTAAAGAGCTATATCGGGTTCCTTTGAAAATATCTTATGTGTTCTATTCATATGACTTTCTCTACACCTCTGCTACAAATTATTGTTAAAAAGAGTATTCTTCTACTTCATGATAATCAAGATAAGCATTAGCATAAATTGTCCTTATTACTTGGTTCTTTGTAAGTAGTAGGGAAATGAGGGAATACGCTAGCCTAAAACGACAGTCAGTTATTTTAAAATCCGTTTTTGCGTAGTCAGGAGGTGACAAGCTACCGTATGAGAAAAGTTTTAACGAATGCGGCCAACTCCACGAAAAATGTATGTGCTTTAGGGAGATCTACATTTCTCATGTTGTAAGTTTTTGTCTATCTCTTACGGTATACCACTTATGCAAAATTGAGAAAAAATCATCCAGAATAAAGAGGTCTTCAGAGACTATCTTCAAAAATCGAGATATATCTTTTTTATTTGTCATCTAAATATCTTAAATATTAGAGAGTTTAATCAAAATCGTTACAGCCAGTTTTTTAAACCCAAATTTTGGAAATGTTTTCCATGCAACCGGTAGTTGGATGAGGGGGGATTTATTTCTCGCGTCGCATCTTTGGAACTTAAATATCAAGTCTGGTATTTAACGGACTTTTCGTTTTTGAGCTGTGCTGGCCACAGATATACACATAGGGATATTTTTTTAAAAATATTTTTTTGGATTCGGGGGGGAGCCCAAAATATGTATTTCCGATCAAATTTTGGTATCGAATTTTTGGGTACAATACAATACCTTCTCTATACACTATGTACATAGTACGTGTAGAGAAATTAATACAAATGAAAACGTATTTAATTTATTCCCTCCAAAACTAGCACTGTAGCGCTTCATTTTATTTAAATATTTGAACATTGACTTCCTTCCGATCTTGTGAATTAGTTTAATTAAATACTAGATATTGGGATCCGTTAATGAGAAGCTCTAGTTACATGTAACAGAGGAAGCAGGGGACTATCTACAACAGGTTCCTCTCATTTCCGCTTGTATACTACGCAGCACAATCTACGCAGTTATTACTAGCACTTTATGTCAACAACAGGGCTCGACTGGATAGCTGAGGTGTTCCATTCTCTACATCACTGGAAAGCTCATTCTTCTGTCTACGTTATGATAATCGAGATAAACATTAGCAGATATTGTCTTAATCACTTCCTTCCTTGTAAGTAGAAGGGAAAGAAGGGAACACACTAGGCTAAAACGATAGACATATCTTTTAAAAGCTGGTTGCCATTTGGTTGAAATCCGTTTCTATGCATGTCCAGGAGTTTATAGCTTTCCATGTGAGAAAAATTTAAGTTATTTAAATCTGAAACCAATAACAAAGAATATCTAAAAAATGATCAACTCCACGAAAAAATGTATACAACATAAATTGTGCGTGTTTTAACGAGCTCTACATTTTCTATTGAGTATGTTTTTTTTTTCTATCTCTTACGGTTTATCAGTTAGGCAAAATCAGCAATATTCAACCAGGATAAAAAGGTCTTCAGAGACCTCAAATTATGAATTTTATTTGATATCTCTAATATACGGTATTTTTATCAATATCGTCACAGCTATTTCTGAGAAAAATCAACATTTTCGATTTTTTTTTCCATGTAAAGGGTAGTTGAGGGAAGACGATTTTCTTGAAAATCTTCGTTTCACATCCTTGGAAGATACCGAACTTAAACATCAAGTTTGGTATTTGAGCTATGCTGTCCACACACATTTTTTTCGGGCTCAGTGTTTCGCAAAGCATATATTTTCGGCGAAATCTTTACATCTAATTTTTGGATGGAATACAATACCTTGTGTATCCACTATGTACATTGCAGAAAAAGTAAAAATACTGGCTAGAGAAAGTAAAAATATCCGGAAAAGCGCAACTGGAGTTATTGGCCATTTATTCCGTGATTATGGATGTTCTAAAATTAACTAATTAGCACTTCCGTCAGAAAACAGAGTGGAAAACTTAATATTACGAAAATTGTGACTTAGCTACCGGGGAAATAACACAGATACTCTTCCCTTAGGACTTTCTCGACACTTCTAATTTGTTCTGATGGAGAACCTTCAACGTTTTAATTAGCTGTTCCCGGAAGTAGCCACGCGTTATTTAGTCACGGAAGCAATTTATTTCCCATCACAAAATTCCTACCTCACCGAGAAAGTGTTTATTTTAAACAAATGCAGAAAGAACAAACCATTGCACTTACTCTCATATTACTTTCTCTATCCATTATTTACAAGCTGGTGCTGCAATAGTTATTTATGATACAAGTGGTAAAAATGGTATTTTATATTATGTGTAGGAAGCTTGCGGAACGAGGCCGTAGACCGAGTACAGTAATCCTACGAACAATATACAACAATTTAACACGTGTGTCACACGCTAGTTTTAGACTGTTCTCAATATTTATAAACATATTCTAATTATAAATAGATTGTTTTACCTATTTCAGGGAGTTCATGCTTAATGAACGGTGTGCGATATTCAGTTGTTGCCTTGCTTAGCATCAGTGCTGACAACATGATGACTTACTCGTACAGAACGAAGGCAGTGTAGCAGCTGTAATTTTGCTCTCTCCGCTGCCTGCATAATTTCGTATGGTTTAGTAGAGTCCAAGTTCATGACATTCAAATCATTCGCCATTTTGTGGATACGAACTTACAAAGTCATAGCCTACTTGAATGAGGCCGTGTACGCATAAATCAAAATTGGCGTGTTAATATTTTACAACACTGACAGAATTTTCCACTTTTAACACTACTGACATTTGGTAAAATGCCTACTTTTAGCATCAATTGTCAAAAAAGCTTATTCTCGTATATGATGCATGTTTAATCGAGATAAAAAGTTGCACAGATGATTTTACTATACTTCTGATTGCAGCTATAGGGGGAATAAGTTCAGCTCAAGCGACGGTCAATCTTTTAAAAGCGGATCGTTGCATGATGACTTTGAAATTACGTTCTTTTTTGCATTACCACAAGAAAAGAAAATCTATATGTTCCATTCACATGGCTTTCTCTACATCTCTGCAACAAATTATTGTTAAAAAGCTTATGCTTCTATTTACTTCAAGCTAATCGAGAAAATTAGCAGAAATAGTCTTATTACTTGCTTCCTTGTAAGTAGGAGCGAAAGAAGGGAGTACCATAGGTTAAAGAGATAGTCAAAAGCTGGTTGGTATGTGACTGAAGTTACTAATAAATTCCAGAATAAGAAAAATATACGTTTTTCGAAACTGAAACCAATAACAAGGAGTATCTCAAAAACGATCAAACATAAATTGTGTGTTTTAACGTGCTCTACATTTTATGTATGTAAGTGTTTGTGCATCTCTTACGGTTTAGCAGTTATGCAAAATTCTGTAAAATTTGTCCACAATAAAGTAGTCTCAGAGGCTATTCCCAGAAAATTCAAGATATACATTTTATTTGTCAGGTAAATATCTTTAATATACGATATCTTAATCAAAATTGTTAGTCATTTTTGAGAAAATCAACATTTTCGAAAAAAGTTCCATGTAAAGGGTAGCTGGGGTGGGGGGATTTTCTTGAAAATCTTCTTGTCGCACCTTTGTAAGATACCAAACTTAAATACCAATTTTGGTATTTAACGGTCTTTTCGTTTTTGAGCTATGCTGTTTACAGACACACACACAGAAATGGTAAAGATTGCAAAATAGTATATTTTATTCAAATTGCCCAGTTTTATGCATTTTACAAGATGTTATCTATACCCTAACTCCTATTGTTTAAAAGATATACAAAAATTCGTTTGGAATGAATATTTCACAGGCCATTCTAGAGATTTCAAGATATACATTTTATTTGTCGTGTCAATATATTTTACCTATGGCATTTTAATCAAAATCGTTGGAGCCAGCTTAGAGATAAGTGAAAATTTCGAAAAATTTAGACATAAAGGGTAGTTTGCGGTAGGTGAATATTCGCGAGAATCTTCGTGACGCAACCTTGGAAGATATTACTGACATTTATAGCAGTTGTTATAAAAACGGTGGTATTTGTGTCATGCACAATAATTGTAGTTTTAAATAATAATTTGTATTTCTAAAGTATTTGTTTTAATAAAAATGAGCCACATTGTACACTTTTAAAATATCCCCATAAAAATCTGATGCATTCCATTCACATAACTTTCTCTACATCGCTGTAACAAATTATTGTTAATATGCTTATTCTTCTATTTACTTTATGATAAGATAAGCATTAGCAGAAATTGTCTCAATTACTTTCTTCCTTATAAGTAGAAGGGAAATAAGGGAATGCACTAGACTAAACCCACAATCGAATGTTTTAAAATGTGGTCACTATGGAATTAAAACTGTTTTTTTTTTTCTCTTTCTCTTTTTTTTTTTTTTTTTTTTTGCGTGGGCAGAAGTTGAAAAGTTCCCGCATAAGAAATGTATAAGTATTTTAAAAATGAAACTAATAACGAGGAATATCTTGAAACGGTTCAACTCCACGAAAAAGAAAACTGTGTGTTATGAGATCCACATTTTTGGTGTAATAGGCTTTTGTTTATCTCTTATGGTTTATTAGTTATGCAAAATTCAGCTAAATTCATCTTCTGAAGCTATTCCCAGAAAATTCCAGATATACATGTTATTTGTGATGGAAATGCCATTAATGTGCGGTATTTTAATCAAAATCGTTAGAGCCGTTTTTTGATAAAATCAACATTTTGACAATTTTTCTATGTAAAAGGTAGTTTGGGATGAGGGATTTTCTTGGAAATCTTCGTGTCGCATCCTTGGAAGATACCAAACTTAAATACCAAGTTTGGTATTGAACAGTCTTTTCATTTTTGCGCTCCACCCGCTCGCGCCCACGGTCCTTTTTCTGAAAATGTCTTTTATTTTTTGATTCAGGGAATCCTAAAACATGTATTTCCAATGAAATCTCGGTATCGAATGTTTGGATGGAATGAAATACCTCCTCTGTATACTATGTACACTGCAATGCGGGCTAGAGAAAGTATAAAGTTTTACAGTAAATGAGTTTTAAATAGATCTGTATTACATCTTGTTCATATTAACTCTAATTATTATCATACAAAATGTATTACATTCCGTACTCTGTAAAAGCTTTTCAAAATTTAATAATTTATTTATAAAAATTGGAGTATTGTTTGGAAAAAGTATAAGGTTGTTTTTTGTACTTTTGAGACAGTATGGAATTGTTGAAACAAATTAGTAAAAATCTGATGTGTTCCATTCACATGACTTTCTCTACATCTCTGTAACAAATTATTGTTAAAAAACTTAATCCTCTGTTTACTTTATGATAATCGAGATAAACAACAGCAGATATTGTATTAGTTACTTTCTTCCGTGTAAGTAGAAGGCAAATAAGGGAATACACTAGACTAAAACAATAGTAAAATCTTTTAAAAACTGGTAGCCATGTGGTTGAAATCCGTTTCTATGCAGAGCTAGGAGTTAACAACCTTCCGTGTGAAAAAAGTTTAAGTATTTTAAATCTGAAACAAATAACAAGGAATATTTCGGAAACGGTTACCTTCACAACAATTTTAAGGGACATAAATTATGTTCTTTGATGAGTCTAACGTTTTTGTATAGTAAGTCTCTGTCTATCTCTCACAATTTACTAGTTACGCAAAGTTCAGCAAAATTCATTCAGAATAAAGAGGTCTTTAGAGCCTATTCCCAGAAACTTTAAGATATGCGTCTTATTTGCAATACAAATATATTTAATATACGGTATTTTAATCAAATAGTTAGAGCATTTTTGAGAAAATCAAAATTTTCGAATTTTTTTCATGTAAAAGGTAGTTTTGGTGGTAGTTTTCTCAAAACCTTCGTGTCACATCCCTGGAAAATACTAAATTTAAATACCAAGTTTGGTATTTTACAGACTTTTCGTTTTTAAGTTATTGTGTTCACAGACTCACGGACACACGGCACACACATATGGACCTTTTCCTAAAATGGTTTTTTTTATACAGGGGACCCTAAAACGTGTATTTCCGGTGAAATCTTGGTGTAGAATTTTTGGGTGCCATACAACACCTTCTCTATACATAATGCATACAGTACGTGTAGAGAAAGTAATACATGGGCGAAGGAGCATTTTGAGTATGGAAATGTGTTAGAAAAAATTTGCGAGAAAATCAAATTGAAAGGTACGAGTGCCTGTTCATTTATAGCTTCAATTACCTAATTGGTAGTTAAAGTGCGCCAAGAGGAAAAAGCCATAACACCCTTTAAGTTTAGAATGCGTATCATCTTATTGTAAAAAAAAAAATTTTTCTCATTTTTTAAAATGTTAGGTCAAATTTCACATATGTATCACTTTAAATACGAAGTTTTATACTTAAGCGACTTTTCATTTTTGAGTTATAATGTTCACACATGCATAAATACACACGGGTTTTTTTCTAAAAATACTTTTCATTCATGTGTCCCCAAAAATGTATTTCCGATTAAATGTAAGTATAGAATTTTTGAGCGGAATGAAATATTCTCTGCCTACTTTATACATTGTACATAATTGATAAATAAATAATATCCAGACCATTATTATTTTCTGGTGAAAATTTGAATTGCAAAGGTGTTGAGAAAGAATATGTAATTTATTAATTTAAATAATTCAAAGAGGAAATCATGTATTCACTTGTTTATCTTTCTTCATTTGTGAATAAATTTAGCAAAACGAAGGAAAAACTCTTGTATTGTGACTATGGATAGGAAACAATAAAATAAAATCTGATGTTCCCCATTCACTGGACATCTCTGCAACAAATAATTCTTCTAAACGAGGTAAACATTAGCAAAAATTGACTCAGTACTTGCTTCTGTGTAGGTAGAAGGTAAATAAGGGAATGGTTGCTATGTGAATGAAATATGTGTCTTTGCATGGCCAGGAGTCGATAAATTCCCGTATGAGAAAAGTATTAACTATTTTAAAACTAAAACCAATAAAAAGCATATCTCTGAAATGTCAACTCCACGAAAAAATAAATACATATCACATAAATTGTGTTATTTAAACAAAAGTCAACATTTTTTGTTTATTCAGTTTTTGCCTGTCTCCTACATTTATTAGTTATGCAAAAATCACCCGGAAAGAAGAGGTCATCAGAGGATGTTCCCAAAAAATTAGACATACATTTTATTTGTCATGTAAATATTTTAATACGGTATTTTAATATAAATCGTTACACCCATTTTTGTACATATTTATGCAAAATTTCTAAATTAGTCCCATTAAAGGGTAGTTTGGGGGTAGGGTGATTTTTCTCAAAATCTTCGTGTCGCAACCTTAAATGCCAAGTTTGGTATTTCACCGACTTCTCATTATTGAATCATCGTGTCCGCAGACATACGGGCACATACCTACACACACAAGCGCGCGCGGATCTTTTTCTACAAATGCTTTTTTTTATATACAGGGGATTCTAAAAATCCTACTTCCGGTGAAATCTCGGTATCGGATGTTTAGGTGGACTGCAATACGTTCTATATCTATATACCATGCAGAGAAAGTAAAAACCAGAAACAATTGGCTGTTTTTTACTAAGCGGGAAGCTGTTGTCCTAGGTGTGCAACATTGGAAGCCTTCAAATAGTCCAACAGAACGTTAGAGAAAGTTAACACTTTTGATTTAAACTTATTTCTATTTGAAAGTTTTACTCTCTCTGCACGTACTACATACATTGTATAGAGAGGGTATAGGTATTGCACCCAAAAGTTCGATACCGAGATTTCACTAGAAATATATGTTTTGAGACCCCCTGAATAAAAAAGCATTTTTAGAAAAATGTCCTTGTGTGTGGGGGGTGGTTAAGTTAAGATTTTCAAGAAAATTCCCCACCCTTAACTACCCTTTACATGGAAAAAATTTCGAAAATTTTGATTTTGTTAAAAATAGCTCTAACGATTTTGATCAAAATCTCGTATATTTAAGATATTTACTTGACAAATGAAATATATATCTGGGAATAGCCTCTGATGACTACTTTATTCTGGATGAATTTTCCGCATTTTTGTATAACTGCTAAACCTTAAGAGACGGACAAAAAGTTACCACACACAAAATGTAGAGCACATTAAAACACACAATTTATGTTATATACATTTTTTTCGTGGAGTTGATTGTTTTTAAGATATTCCTTGTTTTGTGTTTCAGCTTTGAAAAAAAATCTCATACAGGAATTTGTCACCTCCTGTCCATACAAACAAAGCAACTTCAGTCACATAGCAACCAGTTTTTGACTATCACTTCTATCACTTTCACTTCTTCTTACCAGGAAGCAAATAATAAGACTAATGTGTTCTCAATTAGCATGAACTAAATAGAAGCATAAGTTTTTTAACAATAACTTGTTGCAGAGATGTAGAGAAAGTCATGTGAATGGAACACATCAGAATTTTTTTATTTCTCGTTTAGCATGAGGTAAATTGAAGAATAAGCTTTTTAACGATAATTTGTTGCAGAGATGTAGAGAAAGTCATGTAAATGGAAAACATCAGATTTTTTTAAAAGGGAAATGCACACAAATCCTTTATAGGTGCTTGTAGAAATTCGGAAGTGTTTTCATAGCATTTTGCCCTGAGTAAAGTACTATAAATTGAGTAGGGTGCTGTTTTCCCCTTACCTTGACAGCAGATGTTCCAGAAATGCTAAGTGTTAAGCAGCAGAAACAGTTTAGCACGTATTTGTCGCATTGTGTAAACGCGAACACTGGCAGCATGAGGCCGACCGGAACGTTGTGTGATAACAGCTTACTTCCCCCTTTTTCCCCTTCGCTGCCACGTCAGGACAGCTGGTTGTCTCCGATGGCATACCTGCTGCCTTATTAACATTAATAAGCCACAATCCCACGCAATGTTAGGCGTTCAGCATTTGTCTCAAACTTCTTGCAGCTGTAGCTTCTAATTACAAAATGTATGACATACAACTACCACTCACAAAATAGATGCTCGCAATTTGAAAAGCAACTACAGACTGAGCTAAATTTGCAGGGATTGTTACACCTGCTACATTGTTGTGAAACAGATTAATTTCAACAATAAGTTAGTAGTATTTCTTAGTTGATGATGCGTTACACTCACATGACTTTCTCTAGCTGTTCTACAAACTTCTTACAAAAGATTGTTCTTCTATTTACACCATGCTAATCGAGACAAACATTAGCAAACATAAGTAGAAGGGAACTAAAGGAACTCGATATGCTAAAGTGATAGTCAAATGTTTTAAAAGCTGTCGTTATGCGACTGTCATTGCAATCGCTTCTTTGATTGGCCAGGAGTAGAACAAAAGATTTTTTTTTTTCATGTGAAGGGTAGTTTTGGGTGGGGGATATTTCTCAAAATCTTCGTGTCGCATCTCTGAAAGATACTATACTTAAATACAAAGTTTGGTATTTTACCGGCTTTTCCTTTTTGAGTTATCGTGTTCACAGACATACGAACACACGGACCTTTTTCCAAAACTGCCTTTTTTGGACACATGGTACCCTTAAAACGCGTGATTCCGGTGAAATCTCGGTATCGAATGTTTGGGTGGAATACAATAGGTACCTTCTCCATTCACTATGTACACAGTACGTGTAGAGAAAGTAAACATTTATATGTGTGTATGTAAAATAGTACATTTTCTAAGTAGGGCCAAAGTATCCCATTAAGGGAAAAGGGCTCCAGTTTATGGAATAGTGTTATGTTGAATCAGAGTAACACTTCCAGGCTATAATTTATGCTATAATTTATCAGATAGGAATGGTCCTGAATAAGAGTTGAATGCGTTATTAAAATGTTAAAGTTAATTTAAAAAGTGTACAGAATTAATTCCTTCTGCAGGAAGCGCTGAACAATCATTTAACTGTATCGTTAAACTGAACGACAGCCACGACATTTACCTATAAGAGTGCTTATCAGCGACATGGAGACGAAGTTTAGAGTTATTTCCTCTTCTAAACGACAGTAAGAAAACCGATATTAATAAACCGACAGTGTTCGCATGAAAATATAAGGTTTAGGTTAAATATGGCATTTAGGCAGTTCAGAAATATTTTGGGAGAGGTAAAAATCTTTATCCTGTCAATACATTGGCTAGAATTACGCTAGGAAACGGAAGTTGGTAGGGATGGAACTAGATTGTATCAGTGCCAACGAAGCAAATCTGGTGCGTTCCATTCACAAGACTTTCTCTAAATCTTAGTAAAAAAATAATTTTAAAACGCTTATTCTTCTATCTACTTCATGCTAATCGAGATAAACAGAAATGACCTGATTACTTGCTTTCTTGTGAGTAGAAGGGAAGAACGGGAATAAACTAGCTAAATCAACAGTTAAATACTTTAAAAGCTGGTTGCTATGTGGTTCAAATCCGTTTCTTTGCATGGCCAGGAGTTGACAAATTTCCGTATGAGAAAAGTTTAAGTATTTTAAATTGAAACCAATAACAAGGAATACCTCAAAAATGTTTAACTCAACGGAAAAAAAAAAAGTCTGATGTGTTCCATTCACATGATTTTTCTCTACATCTTTGTAACCAAATACTGTTTATCAGTTTATTCTATCTACTTCATACTAATCGACATCAACATTAGTAGAAACGATGTTATTACTTAGTTCCTTACAGATAGAAGGGAAATAAGGGAACACACTAAGCCAAACCGACAGTCAAATGTTTTAAACAACTATGGGATTGAAATTCGATTCTTTAAGTGACAAATTCCTGAACAAGCAAAGTTTTAGTATTTTAAAACTGAAACCAATACTAAGGAATATCTCGTACACAATCAACTCCACGAAAAAAATGTATATGACATAGATTGTGTGTTTTAAGGAGATATTTGTGTAGTAAGGTTTTGTTCACTAGTTATGCAAAATTAAAAAAAAAAACAAGAAAAAAAACTTCATCCATAATGTCTAACCATCTCTTCCGAGATTGTTCCCAGAAAATTCAAAATATACATTTTATTTGTCATATATCTTAAATATAAGAGACATCAAAATCGTACAGACATTTTGAGAAAACCAAAACTTTCAATTCCCCTCCTCCCCTCCATTTAAAGGGTAGTTGGGGTGGAGGGATTTTCATGAAAATGTTCGTGTCGCATCCTTGGAAGATATTAACTTAAATATCAAATTTAGTATTTAACGGATCTTTCATTTCTGAGCTATGCTATCCAAAGACACACAAGCACACACTCATCGCGCGGACCTTTTTCTAATTTATTTTTGTACAGGGAATCCTAAAATATGCATTTCCGGTGAAATCTCGGTATCGAATTTTTGGGTCAAATGTAATACCTTCTCTATACACAATGTACATTATACGTGCAGAGAAAGTAAAACATCAGATATGTTCCATTCACATGACTTTCTCTACATCTCTGTAACAAATTGTTTTCAATAAGCTTATTCTTCTGTCTACTTCATGATAATCGAGGTAAACATTAGCAGAAACGGTCTTATTATTTGCTTCCTTATAGGTAGAAGGGAAACAAGGGAATACACTAGGCTAAACCGACAGTCAAATGTTTTAAAATGTGGTTCGTATGGGATTGAATTCCGTTTCTTTGCGTGACCAGGAATTGATAAATTCCCGTGTGAGAAAGGTTTCAAGTATTTTAAAACTAAATCAATACCAAAATATCTCAAAAACTGACCAACTCAGCGAAAAAAAATGTATATGACATAAATTGTGTGTTTCAATGAGATCTACATTTTTTGTGCAGTAGGTTTTTGTCTATCTCTTATGCAACATCCAGCAAAATTCATCCAGAATAAAGAGATCTTCAGATGTGATTCCCAGAAAATTCAAGATGTATATACGTAAATATCTTACAATATGGTACTTTAGTCAAAATTGTTAGACCCATTTTTGAGAAAATCAAAATTTTCGAAAATTTTTCCATGAAAAGGGTAGTTTAGCGTGGAGATTTTCCTCAAAATCTCCGTGTCGTACCCTTCCAGGATACTATATTTATATACCAAGTTTGGTATTTTTACCAACACTTCGTTTTTGAGTTATCGTGTTCACGGACTCACACACACGGACCTTTTGCTAAAAATGCACCTTTTGGACACAGTGGACCCGAAAACGTCCATTTTCGGTGAAATCTCGGCATCGAATATTTGGGTGGAATGCAAATCTTTCTCTATACACTATATACATAGTACATGTAGAGAAAGTAAAAATGCTTTTTCGGATGCAGGGACCCTAAAAGGTGTATTTCCGGTGAAACTCGGTTTGAATTTTGGGGCGGAGAGCAATACCTTCTCTGTCTGTGCACCATGTACTACATTGCACATACGGGCTAGAGAAAGTAATAATTTCTCTCCATTGTGGGCCACATTTTATTCACATTGATATACCTCGGTTACCAAATACTGAACTACAGCACAAGATTAAGGAAGCAGCAATGAGTAAGGGATGAATACACGGCGTCTTGTGTATGGAAAAAACTGTTGGTTTATAAACTAAATGAGACCGTTTGAAACACAAGAAAACGTTAAGTAGATCACAAAGTTGCCGCAGTGGAGGAGATAATTACTTCTAGGAAGATAACGCCATCTCGTAGCAATCTGAATTTGTCAGGTTGGCTTCTTATACAGAGCATAATTATACTCTAAATATAGCACTTCAATTTCCGGAGCTGAGTCCCCTTGGGAATATCCGAGAAATGCGTTGGTGCGGGGAAACATGACAAGAGAAATGTGTATAAGTAATACCACGAGTTTTTTTATCTTGTCGATAATTCACGACCTGAGCGAAGCGACGAGTTGAAAACCCGAGTTGTATTTGATAAGACACTTCAAAGAAATAGATTTTTAATAATTCATAATATAGGAAGGAATATTTTATCAGATTATGGTTGTAATGCTTCCATTAGTTCTCAAATGGTAGATGACGCATTCCACCATCTTTATTTACCGAGTGTTCTTTTTCTTTCTTCACTACCTCCTGAATTATGACTTAGACTACACCAAATGTACGAATATCTATAATAAAAGTAGAAATAGGGAACAATTATTTTATTTCACCTTTTAATAACTAATGCATGAAATGGAAACATACGTTATTTTATTTGAGGTTATTGCACTCATCTCATACATAAGAAATACAAATAATTATTTTCAGTCCTTTTATTAACTAAATACATTTTGAACCTGATAAAACTTTAAATAAACATTGTAACGAATAAATTGAAAGTAAAAGTGTGGAACTGACAGTTATTAAAAGTGAAGGTTGATTCTGATGCTGTTACTGTTGTTAACACAGCTGTTGTTAATGTTGTTAGTCATACAATTAAGCAAAATTGCATTAAGTTTGTCCATACCGCGGGTTTTAGCCATATAAACGTCTGGTTTTATTTCTTGTTCGGTTTCAAACTTTCCGCCATCACGCTGACTGGATTGTCACCTTGTTACCAATAACCATGACAGTAGATTAAACAACGAACATCAGGTTTTTTAGTAGCGTCTAACGCCCGCTTTTACTACTATGGCACCGCAGACAATGATGCAGCGAATGAAGATAGAGCAACGGTGGAATGTAATGGCGGAGAAAACCCGCCGTTACGCCGCTTTGTCCACCACAAATCTCACATGCGGCCGTCTAGATGAGAAGCGAGCGGTTAAAACACTCGGCGGAACGAGTGAGTGGATTTAAAAGAAATGAACATCAGCTACAATAAGATGTTTTGACAATATCTCTCCAGCCAGATGACCGCCTAATCTCGGCCATTGTATTGCCGCTTTAATAGCTGAGCTAAATTGTCACCAAAAGAGTGCCAGGTGATGAAAATCTGTGTATTAAGATTTCGGCAGTAAAATAAGTATTTTATTTCTGTGCCAGCTTAAACAGGTAGCGTCTATAAAGCGAGATCAAAAATAAAGCAAAAAGAACAAAATAAGTCATACTGCATTTTCAAGTTTAATGTATAGAATGGACCTCTTCCTCGGAATCCTACTAAAACTTCATGTGATTGCACAGTACGAGTAAATTGCATACTAACTGAGTAATTACTTAAATAGTTGTAAACAAACGTTTAGATAAAATCACTAATTAGTACTAAATCTGATTTGAGCATTTTCTTCTTATCCCTGTCACACTTTGTAAATGAATTTGAGGTAGAAATTTGGATATATTCCTCCTGTTGTGTACGTTGCTCATTTTTAGTCTTATAATTCATTATTTCAAGTTTAATCTTAGTTCCCTTACCTTGACCATCTAACATTTCTTATTCCACTTCCCTTATTAGGGTAAATATCCTGATTAATATTCCTCATAACTCTAGTGAGCTATAAAAGCAGGATAACATTAAAACCTAAAAATTCTGTGTACACTATAACCACAATCAGCAGAAAAAATCTGATGTGTTCCATTCACATGATGTCCTCTAGCTGTTCGGTAAACGACTTTTCAAAACATTAATCTATTTATATAATGCTAATCAAGATAAACATAAGCAGAATTAGTCTAATCCTTGTAAAAAGAAGGGAAATAAGAAAATGCGCAGCCTAAAGCGATAGTCTCTTCCATTAAAAGCCGGTGAAACAATTGCAATTGCAATCTCTTTGTTTGCCAGGAATAATCAAACGAGAAGAAATATGCCGTCACGTTTGAGAAAAGTACAAGTGGCTAAAATTGAAACCAATAACCCGGAATATCTCGAAAACGGTTAAAGTATATGATAAATTGTGTGCTTTAATGAGATCTACGCTTTTGTGTAATAGGGTGTTGTATATCTTACGGTTTGCCAGTTATACAAAAATCATCCAGAATGAAGAGGTCTTCAGAGGCTATTCCCATGAAATTCAAGATATAGATTTTGATTTTCTCAAAAATGGCTCTAACGATTTTGATTAAAATATCGTATATTAAAGATATTTACCTGACAAATAAAATATATATCTTGAATTTTCTGGGAACCTCTGAAGACTACTTTATTCTGGATCAACTTTACGGAATTTTACATAACTACTAAACCGTAAGAGATGGAAAAAACTTACCGCACGATAATGTGGAGCAAGTTAAAATACACAATTTGTGTTACATGCATTTCTTTCGTAGAGTTGATCGTTGTTGAGAGATTCCTTGTTTTTTTGTTTCAGCTTTGAAAAACGTATACTTTTCCATACAAGAATTTGTCAACTCCTTTCCATACAAACAAAGGAACTTCAGCCATAAAGCAACTAGCTTTTGACTATCACTTTAACCTATAGTACTCCCTTATTTCGCTTCTACTTACAAGGAAGCAAGTAATAAGACAATTTCTGCTAATTGTTTTATGATTAGCATGAAGTAAATAGAAGCATAAGCTTTCTAACAATAATTTGTTGCAGAGATGCAGAGAAAGTCATGTGAATGGAAGATAGCAGATGTTTTTACAAATTTCGCCACTTTAAGTTACCATAATCTCTTGATATAACATTATGAAATCGAAAATTCGTCATAAATTACTTTCTCTACACGTACTATGTGCATAGTATATAGAGAAGGTATTGTAATGTACCCAAAAATTCGATACCGAGATTTCACCAAAAATATATATTTTGAGGTCCCTTGGGACCAAAAAAAGCATTTTTAGAAAAAGGTCTGTCTGTCTCTCTATAAGTCTGTCTGTCTGTCTGTCTGAGGGTAGCATAGCTCAAAATCGAAAAGACCATTCAGTTTCAAACTTGGTATTTAAGTTTGGATTTTCCAAGTATTCGGCACAAAGATTTCAAGAAAATCCTCCCATCCAAAACTACCCATTACATGAAATTTCGTTTTCTCAAAAATGGCTCTAACGATTTAATTAAAATGTCCTATGTATGAGATATTTTTTATGACAAAATGTATATCGTGAATTTCCTGGGAATAGCTTCTGAATGACTTCTGGATGTCTTTTATATAACTGGAAAAGCGTAAGAGATTTACAAAAACTTACCACACAAAAAATGTATATCTCATTAAAACACACAATTTATGTCTTTTTCTTTTCTTTTCTTTTTTTAGAGTCAATCATTTTCGAGATTTTCCGAATTATTGGTTTCAATTTTAAGCCACTTAAACTTTTGTTCAAATGGGAAAACATCTTCCTCTCGTTTCTCGTTTGTTTACTTTTGACATGCAAAGAGATTGGAATTTAAATTGTTTCACATAAAGGTCTGCTTTTAAAGTACGAGACTATCGCTTTAGCCTGTGCATTTTCTTATTTCCCTTCTACTTACAAGGAAGCTATTAATAATACTATTTTTGCTTGTATTCATCTTGATTAACATGATGTAGATAGCAGATTAATGTTTTGAATAAACTTTTTGGAGTGGAAGTTCATCAAGCAAATGTTGATAAAAGAATTAAGAAAAACCTGTCTTTCACTTTGAGCACCGTATATGACTTTTTGGATGGGAAAAATGTTCCAACTATGAAGACCTCAAAGTGGCAGTGACATATTGGCTCAGATCTTCAGTGGTGCAAGAGTACAACAATGTGTTGAAAAACCGGTACTATGGAACAATAAATACCTTGATAGCAACTGTAACTTTGTAAATAAAGTTGTGTGTTGATAACTTTAGATATGCCAAATTGTCTGTTACTTTCTGGATGAGCTTCGTAAGTCAACGTGTGTGGCACACACAGAAAACAAGCAGAGTTACACACCTGGAGCGGTAGTCAAACGGTTACCGGAAGGATGACTATGTATGGCAGTAATATCCAAACGAGATCGGGGAAAAAGAGGGAATATCAGCAAAGAACTGGAAAGGTGTCAGTCACCAGTTACTTGTTCTGATAGACTTCGAGTTAGGTCTTAATTCCCACGTGGCACTGGAAAGAGAAGAAACTCCTGACTGCGACGAAATTGAAAGATGTGGTACATTGGCAAGAACAACTGGGAGGGATAGAGCAAGTTCTATTTAGTGGTGCGTCCCATTTTCAGCTTTATCACAATCAGAGATTCCGTGTCAGGCATCAACCTTTGATAGGTTCCTTCCTGCCTGTTTGTTATCAGCGGTCAAGGATGATGTAGATGTATTTATGATGTGGGATTCTATGTCTATAATTGGAACTAGGTTTTTAAGAGTTGTTGACATTTCCAGAGAGTATAGATATAATTCAGAGCAATCTTCTGCAACTACCATGTCCGGTACTTTGTGTATCAGCAGAACAATGCACCCTCTCACAAACGAGTAATGACAATGTACTGGTTTCAAAACAATGAAGTCAATTTTGGAATCCTAATCTTAATCTGATCCTAATCTTAATCTTATTGATCCTAATCTTAATCTTATTGATCCTAATCTTAATCTTATTGATTCTAATCTTAATCTTATTGATCCTAATCTTATTGATCCTAATATTAATCTTATTGATCCTAATCTAAATCTTTAATCCTAATCTTAATCTTATTGATCCTAATCTTAATCTTATTGATCCTAATCTTAATCTTTACCGTAATCGGTAAAATCTGATGTGTTCCATTCACATGACTTTCTCTACACCTCTGCAGCAAATTATTGTTAAAAAGCTTATGCTTCTATTTAGTTCATGCTAATTGAGGAAACATTAGTCTTATTACTTGCTAAGAAGAAGCGAAATAAGAGAGTACCATGTTAAAAAGCTTAGGCTTCTATTTGCTTGATGCTAATCGAGAAAAAAATTAGCAGAAATACTGTTATTACTTGCTTCCATATAAGTAGAAGCGAAATAAGGGAGTACCATAGGCTAAAGTGACAGCCGAAAGCTGGTTGCTGTGTGACTGAAGTTCCTTTGTTTGTATGCACAGGAGTTGACAAATTCCTGTATGAGAAAAGTATAAGTTTTTTAAAGCTGAAACCAAAAACAAGGACTATCTCAAAAAACGATCAACTGCACGAAAAAAAATGCATATAATATAAATTGTGTGTTTTAAAGTACTCTACATTTTTGTATGGTAAGTTTTCCTCCATCTCTTACGGTTTAGCCGTTATGCAAAATTCCGTAAAATTCATCCAGAATAAAGTAGTTTTCAGAGGCTATTCCCAGAAAATTCAAGATATACATTCTATTTGTCAGGTAAATATAGTTAGTATGCGATGTTTTAATCAAAATCGTTAGAGGCATTTTTTAGAAAATCAAAATATCGTTAATATGCGATATTTTAATGAAAATCATTAAAACCATTTTGGAGAGAATAAAAATGTTCGAAAAATTTTCCATGTAAAGGGTAGTTGGGGTGGGGGGATTTTCCTGAAAATCTTCGTGTCGTATCCTTGGGAGATACTGAATTTAAATACCAAGTTTGGTATTTAATGGACTTTTCCTTTTTGAGCTATGCTGCCCATAGACACACACACACTCACACACACACACACAAGACAGACACACAAGACACACACACACAAGACACACACACACACAAGACACACACACACACACACACAAGACACACACACAAGACACACACACACACACACAAGACACACACACAAGACACACACAAGACACACACACACAAGACACACACACAAGACACACACACAAGACACACACACACACAAGACACACACACACAAGACACACACACAAGACACACACACACAAGACACACACACAAGACACACACACAAGACACACACACAAGACACACACACACAAGACACACACACACAAGACACACACACAAGACACACACACACACACAAGACACACACACAAGACACACACACACAAGACACACACACACAAGACACACACACACACAAGACACACACACACAAGACACACACACACAAGACACACACACAAGACACACACACACAAGACAGACACACAAGACACACACACACAAGACACACACACACAAGACACACACACACAAGACACACACACACAAGACAGACACACAAGACACACACACACAAGACACACACACACAAGACACACACACACAAGACACACACACACAAGACACACACACAAGACACACACACACACAAGACACACACACACAAGACACACACACACAAGACAGACACACAAGACACACACACACAAGACACACACACAAGGCACACACACACAAGACACACACACACAAGACTCACACACACACACAAGACACACACACACAAGACACACACACACAAGACAGACACACAAGACACACACACACAAGACACACACACACAAGACACACACACACAAGACACACACACAAGACACACACACACAAGACACACACACACAAGACACACACACACAAGACACACACACACAAGACACACACACACAAGACACACACACACAAGACACACACACACAAGACAGACACACAAGACACACACACACAAGACACACACACACAAGACACACACACAAGACACACACACACAAGAGACACACACACAAGACACACACACAAGACACACACACACACAAGACACACACACACAAGACAGACACACACACACAAGACACACACACACAAGACACACACACACAAGACACACACACACAAGACACACACACACAAGACACACACACAAGACAGACACACAAGACACACACACACAAGACACACACACACACAAGACACACACACACACAAGACACACACACACAAGACTCACACACACACACAAGACACAGACACACACAAGACACACACACACACAAGACACACACACACATGACACACACACACAAGACAGACACACAAGACACACACACACAAGACTCACACACACACAAGACACACACACACAAGACACACACACACAAGACAGACACACAAGACACACACACACAAGACACACACACACAAGACACACACACACAAGACAGACACACAAGACACACAAGACACACACACACAAGACAGACACACAAGACACACACACACAAGACACACACACACAAGACAGACACACAAGACACACACACACAAGACTCACACACACACAAGACACACACACACAAGACACACACACACAAGACAGACACACAAGACACACACACACAAGACACACACACACAAGACAGACACACAAGACACACACACACAAGACACACACACACAAGACACACACACACAAGACACACACACACAAGACACACACACACAAGACACACACACACAAGACAGACACACAAGACACACACACACAAGACACACACACACAAGACACACACACACAAGACACACACACACAAGACACACACACACAAGACACACACACACAAGACACACACACACAAGACAGACACACAAGACACACACACAAAAGACACACACACACAAGACAGACACACAAGACACACACACACAAGACACACACACACAAGACAGACACACAAGACACACACACACAAGACACACACACACAAGACACACACACACAAGACACACACACACAAGACAGACACACAAGACACACACACACAAGACACACACACACAAGACACACACACACAAGACACACACACAAGACACACACACACAAGACAGACACACAAGACACACACACACAAGACTCACACACACACAAGACACACACACACAAGACACACACACACAAGACAGACACACAAGACACACACACACAAGACACACACACACAAGACACACACACAAGACACACACACAAGACACACACACACAAGACACACACACACAAGACACACACACACAAGACACACACACACATACACAAGACACACACACAAGACACACAAGACACACACACACAAGACACACACACAAGACACACACACACACAAGACACACACACAAGACACACAAGACACACACACACACAAGACACACACACACACACAAGACACACACACAAGACACACAAGACACACACACACACACAAGACACACACACACACAAGACACACACACACACACAAGACACACACACAAGACACACAAGACACACACACACACACAAGACACACACACACAAGACACACACACACAAGACACACAAGACACACACACACACAAGACACACACACACACACAAGACACACACACACACACAAGACACACACACAAGACACACAAGACACACACACACACAAGACACACACACACACACAAGACACACACACAAGACACACACACACAAGACACACACACACAAGACACACACACACACAAGACACACACACACACAAGACACACACACACACACAAGACACACACACACACACAAGACAGACACACAAGACACACACACACAAGACACACACACACAAGACACACACACACAAGACACACACACAAGACACACACACACACACACAAGACACACACACAAGACACACACACACACACAAGACACACACACAAGACACACACACACACACACAAGACACACACACAAGACACACACACACACACAAGACACACACACAAGACACACACACACACACACAAGACACACACACAAGACACACACACACACACACAAGACACACACACACAAGACAGACACACACAAGACAGACACACAAGACACACACACACAAGACAGACACACAAGACACACACACACACAAGACACACACACACAAGACACACACACACAAGACACACACACAAGACACACACACACACACAAGACACACACACAAGACACACACAGACTTTTTTCTAAGAATGTTTTTTTTAAAATATGTATTTCCGGTGAAATCTCGGTATCGAATTTTTGGGTGTATTACAATACATTCTCTCTACCTATGTAAATAGTGCGTGTAGAGAAAGTAATAATGAACTTTTTTCAACTTTTTTTCGATCAAACAGACTCATAAATAGACAGAAACATGTGTGTTTTTCTAAATACACTTTCTTCCATTTAGGGGACCCCAAACCTATATTTCCAAGGAAACCTCCAAATCGATATTTTCAGTGCAATACCATGCTTTCTCTCATTGTAGCTAAGCAGTCGAAAAAGTATTAAAAGTACTATGAATTCTGATGTGTCTTTATGGGTTAGGCTATAATCAATTCCAGTTACTTTCTAACCTACCTTTGCGCGTGTCCTATAATTTATATTTGAAAGCTTATGTAAGTGAGGACCCGGATGAATACCAGCGGTAAATTAAATTCCTCCACATCACAGTTTTGCCATAATTAGACATGCTCTCTAACATAGCACACAAACCACGTTAAAACCACAAACTTTGAAAGAACCTCAGCTATACGCTATGAGCATGTTGAAACCCCGCAAAATTTCTCCTTGCATTCAAAGTCACAGAGCCAAATTCCAATGCAGCTGTTGCTCGGCAATTCTCGGCTTTATCGCATACTCTTTCCTCGAGTGTTTTTAAAATCTCGATGATACAGAAAGTCATATACATTTGGAGCCAATTCACGAAATCTAGACTTTAATCAATTTTTTTTCGTAGTACAGACTGTTCCAGCTTAGGAGAGCAGAGAATAGAGTAGTACCTACTCACGAATCGTAGGAGTGCGCCTACAGCATGCAATGCAGATCGGCATTATGGCAAGCTATCGTCACAGCCGAATGAAATGACAGGAAGCACAACTAATTGTGTAATTACCTTTGCCCATGCTAACCCATGCTAACCCTCATGCCGTACTCTGAGCACTGTTACTGTATACGCGCGAGTATTATGATTCAGTTGAACAGTGTTGAAACTGCCTGTTGTAGTGTGATACTATGTTGTTAACCCATTAATATAACACATTCAAGATAATGTCTAAATAAAATAAATATTAACAATAAACATAGTCTTAAAGTTTAAATATATCATAACTACACTACACTCCTGCGCATGGATTTTTAAAATATCTTAGTTCAAAGTTATATTCTGCAGCTAAGTTGAAAAAGTGACCCTTGATAAGTTATCATTGCTCTTTAGTAGATTAGCGAAACTAGGCCTCTAGCGAGAAATACTAATTACTGCTGTTACACTACTGAGATCTTGTGACACCAGCTCTTAAAAAGCACATTATAATAATAGCGATAAAGCTGTAACACTAAATTGCATCACGGTTTTATTCCGGGTATAAAGAAATCTGGAATTAAATAAAATATTATTTAATTTTCTTCTGCTGAGTTACAATCAACCCCGAAACTTTCGACTAAGGTAAATTGTCTAGTTCTCGAAATATAGTAAATTTAAATTCGAATAAGGTTTTAAATGTTGGACCATCAAGAACATTAACGCATTCAAAATAAATACAAATGTTAGTACTGGTTGCAATATAACACTATACCTTAGAATTGTTAAAGGTATTTTATTTGCAGCATAAAGTTATATCTTATCAGCAAAATAAGTTTTAAGAAATTAATAGGTAAATATGGCAGTAAAATTAATGTTTGTAAGAATATATACACACACACACACACACACACTCACACATATTTTTACTTTCGCTATACGTACTATGTACATACCGAGATTTCACATGTTTTGAGACCACCTGAATCCAAAACAAGCATTTTTAGAAAAATGTCCATGTGTGTGTCTGTCTGTGTGTATGTGTGTATATCTGTGTGCCTGTGGGCAACATAGCTCAAAATCGAAAAAACCATTAAATACCAAACTTGGTATTTAAGTTTGGTATCTTCCAAGGATGCCACACCAAGATTTTCAAGAAAATCCCCCTTCCCCTAACATCCCCTTACATGGTAAAATTTTCGAAAATTTTGTTTTTCTTAAAAATGGCTCTAACGGTGTTGATAAAAATACCACATATTAAAGCCATTTATATCACAAATAAAATGTTTATCTTGAATTTTCTGGGAATAGCTTTTAAAGACCTGTTTATTCTTGATGAATCTTGATTAATTTGGCATAACTAGTAAACCGTAAGAGATAGACAAAAACTTACTATGCAAAAAATGTAGATATTGTTAAAATACACAAGTTATGCCATATGTATTTTTTCGTGGAGCTTACGTTTTCGTGGTATTCCTTGTTATTAGTTTCAATTGTGAAGTACTTATACTTTTCTCAGACGGAAGTGTCCGTTTTTCTTTTGTTCTACTCCTAGCTAAGCGATTTGCAATGACAATCGCATAACGACAGCTTTTAAAACATTTGACTATCACTTTAGCCTAGTGCATTCCCTTAGTTCTATTCTACTTATAAGGAACTAAGTAATAAGATTCTGCTAATGTTTATTTCGATTAGCATAGTGTTGAAAGAAGAATTATCTTTTGTAAGAAGTTTGTTTGTAGAGTAGCTAGAGAAAATCATGTGATTGTAACATATCAGATGTTTACTTTATTTACACTATGCACATAGTGTATACAGAAAATATATTGTATTGTACCCAAAAATTCGATATCGAAATTTCACCCGAAATATATGTTTTGAGACCCCTACATCCAAAAAAGCATTTTTAAAAAGATGTCCATGTGTGTAGGTGTGTGTGTGGGGGGGGGTAGTACAGCTAAAAAACGAAATGTCCGTTAAATACCAAACTTGGTATTTAAGTTTGGTATGTTCCAAGGATACAACACGAAGATTTTCAAAATCCCCCACTCCCATCTACTCTTTACATAGAAAATTTTTCGAAAATTTTGATTGCTCTAACGATTTTGATTAAAATATTAAAGACATTTACATGACAAATCTAATGCATATCTTTAATTTTCTGGGAATATCCGCTGAAGACATATTTATTCTGGTGAATTTTGCATGACTAGTAAACTGTAAGAGATAGACAAAATGTTACAGCACAAAAATGTAGAACTCGTTAAAACATACAATTTATGTTATATGCATTTTTTTCCTGGAGTTGACTGTTTTTAAGATATTCCTTGTTATTGATTTCAGTTTTAAAATATTTAAACTTTTCAAATATGGGAATTTATCAACTCCTGACAATGCAAAAAAAGGGATTTCACCCACATGTCAACCAGCTTTTAAAATGTTGAATATCGTTTTAAAATAGTGTATTTCATTATTTCCCTTTCACCTAAAAAAGGCATTTCCTAATGTTTTTCTCGATTAGCATGAAATAGATAGAAGCATAAGCTTTTTCACAATGATTTGCTATGAGATGTAGAGAGAGCAATTTGAATGGAACACATCAGATTTTTATTCATGGACTCTCAAAAGGTGTATTTTCGGTGATATCTCGGTATCGACTATTTGGATGGAACACAATGCTTCACCTACTTTCTGTACGTAGTAAAAATAGTAAAAATTATCTTTTGCCGTCATGGGAGGTAATGAGTGAAGTATTTCCAGTGAAATCGTATTAATTATTGTGTAGAATTTAGAATTAGTAAGCAATAGAGAATGTAAAAACGTTTTTATTTATTTATTTATTTATTTATTCAGGAAGCATCAAAAACCCTATTTCTTATGAAACCTTGGTATCAAATTGCGGAATATAATACTTCCTCTACTTATTATAACATTAAATTATTAATTTTCTTCCACCTACCACATAATTTGCACTAATATTTACAGTATTGTTTGCATCTCCCACAACAATCAGCAGTTGCTATATTATTTATTTAAACTGTAATAGATAGTAGCGAACACACCAAAAAGTATCCCATATAACAATCGAAAATATTTGGTACGACTGAACGCAAAGCGATGGCATGAACAGCACTAACCAAGTGCGAATTGTACACCAGGTGTTCTCACAAATTAAATTCGTGCCCGAAATTATTGCTCTGCTAGCATAAGATGTATTGTGTGCATGCTTATTCGAATGCCACATTGGATTATTACTTCTGCATTAAATGTGAACAAGTTCAATAAGCGTAGACAGGTTTAAAATTTCCAAAAATGTGTCCGTCACATGACATTCTCTGTGTTTCGGTAAAAAGTATCATAAGTAATACACCGAGGGTTTTCATCTTGTCGATATTAAACTCATGTCGCTTCGTTCCCGTCGTGAATTGTCCTAGAGATGAAAACACGAGTTGTATTTGATAAAACAATTCAGCGAAATAGACTATTCATGATTCATAATACTCGCATATAGGAACGTAGATTTTATCAGGTTATGATTGTAACACTTGCATTAGTTCTCAAATGGTCGATGACGCATTCGACTATGTATACTTACCGATCTCTTTATTACTTTTTCTACACGTACTATGTGCATAGTGTACAGAGAAGGTATTGCACTCCACCCAAAGAGTCTATGTCGCGAATGATATTTTACCAACTTTTCGTTTTTGAGTTAATCGTGTTCACAACCACACGGACACACAGACAGACCTTTTTCTTAAAAGAATTTTTTTCTTCAGGGGCTCTCGAAATATGTATTACACTATGTACATAGTGCTGTAGAGAAAGTAAAAAGCGTGGATCATGAGGAAACTGAATTCACTGGATGCGATGATGCCATGTTCAGCAAAACTTTAATATGTCGCATATCTTGATCTGATGGCAGAAACTTCCAGCTTCTGTTATACAAGCCCCGGAGTTTTAGGTTCTACCAATAACATTTTGGGTTTTATAGGACCTAATATGTTTAATTTAAGAACTTATGGACTTTTTGGGATATAGAGTTGTATTGGGCATGACATTTCTGTTTAAAACGCTGTAACTTAAAATTGTAAGGAGTTAACTTAACTGTTAGTATGTATTTGAAAGTACCAAATTGAATACACCAGTGTGGCGCTGAATAATACAAATTAATTTCAATCAATACATAAGCAAAAGTACTCAGTATACAGTATATTGTATTAATATGTTACGGAAAATGCAAGTCATGTTTCGTTTCATCTATCTTTTGTTTTACTCCTAGCCACGCAAAGAACCTAATTTCAACTGTCTCGTACAGTGATAGGTTTAAAAAGATTTGACTATCACGTTATTTCCATTTATTACCTGATAGTCAAAACTTTTAAAGCTATCATATGTGAAACAATTGAAATTTGGTTCTCTTTGCGTGGCTAGGAGTAAAACAAAAGAGAGATGAATCGAAAGATGACTTGTTTGAAAAAAGTTTAAAATGTTATTGAAATAAATAGCAATGAACATCTTTGAAACGGTTAACTGTACAAAAAATGTATATGGTACAAATTGTGTGTTTTCACGATATTTATATTTTTATACATCTACTAAATTTTTTCTATCTCTTGCAGTTTACCAGTTACACAAAAGCCATCTTGTCCGCCTGGGTAGTGTGATGGTAGCGTGTCTGCCTCAAATTCAACAGGTCGCGAGTTCGAATCTCGCTTAGGATGAGTTACCTGGAAAAGGGTTTTCGGGTGTTTCCCTTATGCTGAGAAGACGAATGTCGATGAACTTCAAGTTCCATGGACCCCGAGCATCATTTCACTAATTTCATTCATCGTCCAATATGACCAACCAGGTTAAAGGACGTTAAGCTACAATAAAAAAAAGTCATCCATATTGAACAGATCTTCAGAGGTAATTCCCCGAAAATTCACGGCATATATTTCGTTTTTCATAAAAAATCTTAAAAATATGATATTTTAATCAAATTCGTTATAGCTATTTTTGAGAAAATAAAAATTTTCGAAAAATGTCCCATATAAAGAGTAGTCAGCCATTTTTTTTTGGAAATCTTCATTTCGCATCCTTAGACGATGCTGAACTTAACGGACTTTTCGTTTTTGAGTTATTTTGCATGCAGACACACAGGGATATCTTTACTTTCTTCAGCACGTATGCGCAATATACAAGTAGATAGAGAAAGTTTTGTATTTCACCAAAAAATCTTATGTGCTACACGCCCATTACTTTCTCTAGCTGCTATACAAACTTCTTTCAAAGGATTATTCTTCTTTCTACACCATGCTAATCGAGATAAACTTTACCACAATGTTTTTATTACTTAGTTCCTTATAAGTAGAAGGGAACTAAGGGAATACACTATGCTAAAGTGATAGTCAAATGTTTTAAAATCTGTCGTTATGTGTCTGTCATTGCCAGTCGCTTCTTTGCTTGGCCAGGAGTAGAACAAAAGAAAAACGGACACTTTCTGTCTGAGAAAAGTATAAGTACTTTACAATTGAAACCAAATACAAGGAATAATTCGGAAACTGTTACCTCCACAACAAAAACGAAAGGACATAGGTTGTGTGTTTTGACAGATCTACATGTTTTGTGCATTAAGTTTTTGTGTATTCTTACGGTTTAGCAGTTAAGGAAAATTCGGCAAAATTCATTCAGAGGCTATTCACAGAAAATTCAAGATATTTATTTGGGATGTAAGTATCTTTAATATACGGGAATTCAATCAAAATCGTTAGAGTCATTTTGAGAAAATCAACAGTTTCGAACATTTTTCCATGTAAAGGGTAGTTTGTAGTGGGGGGATTTTCTTGAAAATCTTCGTGTCGCATCTTTGGAAGATACCAAGTTTGGTATTTAACGGTATTTTCGTTTTTAATTTGTCCACATACACACAGACACACAGGGATTTTTTCTCTAAAAATGTTTTTTTGGACTCGGGGAGACCCCAAAACACATATTTCCGGTGAAATCTCGACATCGCATTTTTGGGTGGAATACAATACCTTCCCTATGCACCATACAATGCATTTTTAAAATATGCTAATTAAAATGCTAAGTTTTACAGTAAATTAGTGTATAAATAGATCTATAATATTTTTATATTAAATCCTTGTTATTGTAGAAAATTGTTGCGTTAAGGAATCTCCAAAGCTGTTCATTTTGCAAAACTAAATAATTTATTTTCTACAATTGGAACATTAATTGGAAAACGTTTGTGTAATTTTCTTTACTATGTTTTTGGGATGCAGTACAATAATTTCTAAGCAAATTAATAAAAATTTAGACAATGGAAAAATGTAGAAAGAGAGTTTGTCAGAAAACAAAAAGCATATATAATTATAAGCACACACCTGTCCGTTTAAAGCTTCAGTTAATGTTTAAAGTAGAAAGAACAATGTATATTCTTAAAGCTTAGAATACATGTATATTGTATTTATATATATATTTATTTATTGCGGGTTTTCTCCGGATCCTCGGTTTCCCCGCCACTCATTCCACCAATTGCTCCACCATCACCTTTCCTAACATCACTTTCGCTTATATTTCATATCGTACACATCCTCATGTTCATGTCTGGCTACGGGCCGAACCTTCGTAACAGAATCTCCATTCTGTGGTTTCATGCCATTGGCTCCCCAACAGGCTTCTGACCCCTGGACATTGGCTCGTAAGTCCTAGGGGGGGTCAGTCCTACAAATACGGGGAGGCTAAGCCGATTACAAATCAAACCCGATTACCGGGAGATCCGTGGTTGAAATCCCGGCTATGGCATTGAATTTTTTAGTCTGACTCTACCTAAACTTTTTTCTCCTTCATGCTAATCGAATAAGCATTAGTAGAGTGGCCTTATTGCCTAGTTCCTTATAAGTAGAAGGGAATACATTAGGCTAAATCGATAGTCAAATGTTTTAAAAGTTGTAGCTGTAATGTGATTGTCACTGAAATTGATTTCTTTGCTTGGCCAGCAGAAAGACTAAAAAATAAATAAATAAATAAAAAAAACACGGACGACTTCCTGTTTGAGAGAAAAGTATAAGTATTTTAAAATTGAAACCAATAATAAGGAATATCTGGGAAATGGTTAGCTCCACAACGAAAATATATAGGACATGAGTTGTGTACTTTGAGTATTTTATATATTATATGTGTGTGTGTAGAAAGATTTTTTTTATCTCTTTCAGTTTACTTGTTACGTAAAAGTCATCCGGAATGAATAGGAATTCAGTGGTTATTCCCAGAAATTCAAGATACATGTTTTATTTGTCTTGTAATTATACGGTATTTTGATCAAAATCTTCAGAGCCATTTTAAGAATATCGAAAATTTGGAAAAATACTTCATTTAAAGGGTAGTTTGGGGAGGGGGGGCTTTAGCTTCTTCGCGTCGCATCCTTGATAATAAAATTAAATACCAAGTTGGTATTTAACCGACTTTTCGTTTTTGAGTTATGCTATCTAACAGAGAGAGAGAGAGAGAGAGGGGGGGAGGTCTGGATGGCTCAGTTGGTTAGGCGCTGGCTTACTGGTCCCAAGCCGAAATCGATGGCCTTAAGTGTGCTTAAAAGCAACAACCCCACGTCAGTAGATTTACTGGAATGTTAAAGAACTCCTGTGGGACAAAAACTACGGCACACCCCCAGCGCTGATACGATCCTGGCAATTGGCAGCGTCATTAACAAACAAATTATTTAAATCTACAAGACACACATTGATCTTTTTCTAAAATGCTATTTTGGATACAAGGGTTCTCAAAACACGTATTTCTGTTGAAATCTTGGTATGGCATTTATGGTTTGAATACGATATCTGTTCCATCTACTATGTAAATTGTACATATGTGCTAGAGAAAGTAGTAATACTTTCATAAAGAACGGGGGAAGGTAGATTAAAGTATATTATTTAACTAGGTGCAAAAGTCAACTTTTATTACTGAGTGAGTCAAGTTAGATCACGACCGCAGCGAGACATCTAAGACCCACGAGTTAATAAAGCTACTTTTGCACCAAGTTGAATACAATACGTTTATTTAAGAGAATACGTTTGTAATGCAGGAACTAATTATAAAGTGGCATGTTAAATCTTATATCAGTGAACAATTTTAATTCCATTACTACTCATATCGGGATCTTGATTATTGTTATGGTAACCATTGTAGTTAATTGAAATCAATAAATCGCCATTTTGATAATGGATGTTAAAATTATGGATGATTTTTATCAAATTATGCAGAATGTATTTTGGTGGTCCTATTGCATGTAATACTATTGATACGCATAACCAGATTTATGAAGAAGTTGCTCTTAGAAGTGTAACAAATGAGTTGGACGAAGAAAAAATGTCAGTTCATTTGATAATATGGCTCCTCAAGTCAATGTCAAACATTGTAAAACTTGTCAGATTACTATAAATTTTCATTACAGTTTCCTTGTGTGATTTATGGTTGAACTCATACTTAACCTAAAAGCTATAATTTCCTTTTCATGTATGATTAGTTGGTAATAATTAGTGGAAGAACGTCTTCTTTGTTCAAGACCTTCTGTTGTAGTCGATGAAAAACAATCTGACGTGTTCCATTCACATGACTTTCTCTACATCTCTGCAAAAAATGGTTAAAAAGCTTATGCTTCTATTTACGTTATGCTAATCGAGAAAACATTAGCAGAAATAGTCTTATTACTTGTTACCTTGTAAGTACAAGCGAAATAAGGGAGTACCATAGGTTAAAGTGATAGTCAAAAGCTGGTTGTTATGAGGCTGAAGTTCCTTTGTTTGTATGAACAGGAACTGACAAATTCCTGTATGACCAAAGCATAAGTTTTTAAAGCTGAAACTAAAAACAAGGAATATCTAAAAAACGATCAACTCAACCAAAAAAATGCATATGACATAAATTGTGTGTTTTAACGTGCTCTAGACGTTTTGTGGGGTAAGTTTTTGTCCATCTCTTACGGTTTAGCAGTTATGCAAAATTCTGTAAAATTCATCCAGAATGAAGAAGTCTTCAGAGGCTATGCCTAGAAAATTCAAGGTATACATTTTATTTGTCTGATAAATATCTTTAATATACGATATTTTAATCAAAATCGTTTTTGAGAAAATCAAAATTTTCGAAAAAAGTTACACATAAAACGTAGTTTGAGGTGGGGTGATTTTTCTCAAAATCTTCTTCTCGCATCCTTGGAAGATACTAAACTAAAATACCAAGTTTGGTATTTTACCGACTTTTCATTTTTGAGTTACCGTGTTCACAATCACAGGGACACCCACGGACCTTTTTCTGAAAATGCTTTTTTTTTATACACGGGACCCTAAAATATATATTTCCGGTGAAATCTCGGTATCGAATTTTTGGGTGGAGTGCAATATCTTTTCTATACATTATGTGCACAGTACGCGTAGAGAAAGTAAATATACTTAAAGTTTGGAAGCGGAAATGTTTATTTCTTAAGAATAATGACATAACTTATAAAGTTGGTATGTATTATTTAATTTACACGAAAATAAATAGAAGCTTCTGCAATAGAAAAGTATCAATTAATGCAAACTTTCGAAACGGAAGTAGATAAAATGAATTAGTTCATCATTCGAGTTTAAAGCTATCCTGCAACAATTACACTTCTCTGTGTCCTAGGTGACTATTTAACAATGGTATTTCCATACAGAAAGGTTGAGAAGCCTAACGATTACCAGGTATACTAATCCTGTTTATTGCTTTAAATGTTCCAATGTCATTACATTAACTCCAAGCAGAAATTCTACGCACATCGTTGTTATGGGATGTGAAAGAAGAAACCTTCATTCGCTGTTCACTTGCCTTCCTGAGTTGTTGCCCACTCTGCCAATAAGCACCTTAAGAAATTGAAGCGCATGCTCGCGGAATGATACACTAGCTACCACCTTTCACATTAACACCAGCGCTGCGAATAAAGGAATACTACAAAAGGAAATAAAACGACTCCACAGACTAAGGAAAGAGCAATGCAGGAAGCCGGTAATGAACGTGCTGCACAAAGCGCTTGTAATCATGAGCAAATTATTTGTGTACACACCGCATCCTTTATTATTAAGTGCTGGACCTATCTTCTTTTAAAGATCCAAATAACTTCTATTAAAATAACACAAAGAAATTTTAAAACAAAGCCTGAACATTAAACAAATGCAGAAATTGTCAAACAGCATCCTTTCTACAAAGCAAGATCCACCGTGTGCTTCTCTTTTCTTTCAATTAATGGCACACTTAACCTATATCATTATGTGGGCTTCATAAACTAAGTCTCGAAATTCCACTCTGAAACCAAAATGACATTAAAAGTTTAATTGTTTTTATGGAAAGTTATTACCTGTTTACTTTCTCTACTACGCTCAAACGTGGAGTATTCCACCCAAACATTTTAAACTGAGATTTCACGAGAAAATACATGTTTTGAAACCCCCTGAATCCAAAAGAAAGGAATTTCCAGAAAAAGGTCCGTGTTGTATTGTGTTTGTGTGTGTGCGTGTGTGTATGTAGGGCAAAAGTCCGCCATTTTAAGACAAAAGTATATTTCTTTCAATATAATTCAAATATTTATGTTATTTTTCATCAGACATATGCTATATGTTTATGCTGCAAGATGGCAAAATAACACAATGAATTTAATTCGTGATAGTCAATTATAATTATATTGCGATAAAACAGGGCTTTTACCCCATGCACGGGACAAAATATCCTCTTTACAAGGGGCAAGTGTCTGAATCTAAAAATTATTTTGATTGTTTTCAAAATATTATAATAACTGTTCTAAATAGTCACACCTCAGTGGATTTTTTATACTATAATCAGGGGTATTAACTAAATTAATAAATCTGATATTTATATTATGTTTATTATGAATGCAAACAAAAATACAAATAATGAAAATTTCACTTTGTAATAAAACACTTTAATGAAAGTGATTCTGAGTTTATAATAACCACTGTTCACAGCTATATATATTTAGAGCACAGAGGATTTCCGTTTCCTTATTAAGGAATTCACATTTGAATTCTAAGCACTAGCATAAATCACCCACAAAACGTCCTCCTCCATAGGTAGTGCAATTTGCGTGCCACCACTCATCACACGAATCACACTTAATCCAATCTTCTGTGGGAGGATCCTCATAATCCATGTCGCAGCCAGGATATTTTGTTTTATCAGATGTTTCTGGTTTCTTACGTTTCTCTTTGGCACCGAAAGTTAATTTTCTATTGTCAACATTCTTAGCTTTACTCTTCTCCATTTCAAATGCAAGCTTAAGGTGTCCCAGTCAGTATAGTAGACTTCTTTCCTTTACCGATTCTTTTTCTTTTGAATTCCACCTTTGGAACAGTAATTACTTCAGATGGTAAATATTGCTTTCCTTCACGGTTCTCGGATGATTCACAGGGTGAACATTCACGTTCTAGTAGGTCTGTGATGCTGGGTTTCCTAACACCATACGTTGACAGTTGAGGTGACTGCTATTCGCTAAGTGGTTTAGTGTTATCACTTGATGCCGAAGGAGCAATGAGCCTCTGATCAGTTACCTCAAAAAAGAAGGAAGTTTTCCTCAACCAAATTTCAAACGATCCATGGGTGTAATGCCACAAACGCTTTGACAGCCCTCTCTGTTGTACTATTCTTCAGATATGCTTTCCCAAACAGATCAGCAACTTGAAACTGGGTTATGACCCTGCCTGGATTAGTTACCATCCACTAATCACAATAGGTGCTATAAAATCTTTAAGAGATCATCAAGCGGCTGCATCTTGTGGAGGAAGACTGAGAAGATGAATGTTGTTTTCCCTGCAATACTGAACGTCCTCCAGTGCTATGTGAGAGGTACGATTATCTAAAACCAGCAACATATTCGTAATTGCAACCAACATTATTCAGGAAGTGGTGCAGCCACTTAACAGAGTTCGCTGTTGATACACCCCGAGTCTGATACAAACATCACCGAGCCCGGTGGAGCGCCGTCAATAATCTCTTCTGGTGGCACGTAATTCCCAGCAGCGTACATACAGCAAACTGCATCACCAGTTGGCCCCTTTTTGCAGATGCTACTTTGCCCACTACCATTTTTCCTTTTGTAGTGATACTTTTGGGGGCTTTGTTGGGTACTGTTGTAATCTCACTTTTGTCCATATTGCATATCTGGGTGAAAAGAGGTTAGTTTCCCTTGCCATTTTGCGAGATTGTTAAAAAACAAATCCCATTATTCGAGCGATACTGGTTTTGTGAGGGATCCTTTGAGATAAGTTATTCCTTTTAAAAAGTTGAATTCCCAATCAACGCCTGCCATTTGAGTGTCGACGTTGAATGGGTGATTTATTTTATTGAGTTCAGAATATTTAAATGTGGAACTCAATAAAAATGTTAGTGTCAATCCATAGAATATGTCACTAAGCAAGTTAAGCTAGTTCCATCTCTTGTTCTTGTTTTAGAACGTATTTGAACCTCCTAAGTGTTGAAGCACCTGCACCTTTATTTAGTCTCTTCCTTAGTGTTGACTCGTCAATATGAAAATACTCAACGATTTCCCTTTTGGACATGCTATTAGCAATTTTTTCTTCAGCACCAGCAGTTTCTGAAAATAAATAAATAACAAATAATTAAAATAAATCAACAAGCTTAAACAAAATAAATCAACAAGCTTAAACAAAATAATAAAAAATAAATAGGCCTTCTAGTATAGCCGATGGGGTTAAAGTCCGCATCAAGACTCTTGCCCCATCTAGGATGCGGATTCTTGGCCCAACCTTCACACATTGATGTCCTGGTCTGTGCTGCCATCGAGCGGAGAATTATAGAAACTTCAGCTTACGCTACATATTGTTCAGAATGAGTATTTTGATATTCCTTGTAATCATTTGTACATATCTTATAATTAATAATGTTATCACGTTTCCAGAGACGTTAAATAGTATATCAAATTATGAAAAGTGAAACTTACCTCACTGTGCAAACAGTTTACACAATAAAGTAACCAAACTACGGGAACACAACTGCAACCATGACACACAGTATTGGCAACTTAACGAATCTAAGAAGGAGAACGCGATAACAGGACTCTTGCTCCGCGCGGACTTTTACCCCTTGACACTCTATGTGCTTCAGAAGAGCATAACTTAAAAATTAAAACTTCACATTTAAGTTTTACATCTTCCAAGGATATGACAAAGATTTTCAAGAAAATCCCTCACCCCAAACTACCATTACCTGGAAATTGTTCTCAAAAATGTAATTAAAACACCATATAGTTAAAGATATTTTATTGAAAATTGAAATGTATATCTTGAATGCTTGGGGAATAACCTCTGAGTTCCCTTCATTTTGCAGAACTGGTACACCATAAGAGATACACAAACATTTACTACACAAGGAATGTAAATCACGCCAAACACCAATTTATGTCAGATAGGCACATCTTCCTTTTTACCTAGTAATTCTATAGCATTAACCATCTCCAAGATATTCATTATTATTTGGTTCAAATTACCCAAATTTTTCAATTGCTAAGACGTTATTCGTTTTTTCTCTCTGGTGGACAAGCAAAGAGAACGGAGTTTCAAAACCTTCACATAGCGACCTGCTCTTTAAAGGCTCGACTATCACTTAAGCCAGCTGTATTTCTCTAATTCTGCTGTATCTACTAACTACAGGAAATAAAGTTTTTCTACAGATGTTTATCTCGATTAACGTTTAGTCGACAGAGGAATAGGATTGTTTTTACTTTCTCTACACGTACTATGCACTTAGTGTAAAGACAAGATATTGCATTCCATCCAAAAATTCGATACGGAGATTTCACCGGAAATACACTTTTACGGTCCCCTGTATCCAAAAAAACATCTTTGGAAAAAGGTCCCTGTGTGTGTGTGTGTGTGTGTGTGTGTGTGTGTTCGTGTGCCTGTGAACACGATAACTCAAAAACGATAAGACGGAAAAATATCAAATTTGGTATGCGACACAAAAATTTTGAGAAAAATCTCCCCCACCTCAAACTACCCTTTACATGGAAAAAATTTAGAAAATTTTGATTTTCTCAAAAATGGCTTAGCGATTTTGATTAAAATACCGTATATTAAATATATTTATATGGCAAATAAAAGCTATATCTTGAATGTTCTGGGAATAGCCTCACAAGACCTCTTTATTCTGAATGAATTTTGCTGAATTTTGTTAACTGGTAAACTGTAAGAGAGAGAGAGAGAGAGAGAGAGAGAGAGAGAGAGAGAGAGAGAGAGAGAGAAACTTACTACACAAAGAATGAAGATCACTATAAAACACACAATTTATGTCATATGCATTTTTTTCGTGAAATTGACCTTTTCTGAGATATTCTTTGTTATTTGTTTCAGATTTAAAATACTTAAAACATTTCTCACACGGAAAGTTGTAAACTTCTGGCAATTCATAGAAACGGATTTCAACCAAATGGCAACCAGCTTTTAAAGGATTTGGCTATCGATTTAGCCGTGTATTCCCTTATTTTCCTTCTACTTACAAGGGACCAAGTAATAAGGACAATTTCTGCTCATGTTTATCTCGATTATCAGGAAGTAGATAGAAGAATATGCTTTTTAACAATAATTTATTACAGAGATATAGAGAAAGTCATGTGATTCTAACACATCACATATTTTCACTTCTACTCGTTGCTCGTGTCGCTTCATTGTGGCCTGGGAAAATCAGTTATACCTGCCACTCATTAGAACACCAGTGGAGTATATTGCAGACATGTAAACTGCTTGAGAGGTGGACGGTTGGGGGAAGGCAGTCCAAAATTCAGATTTTTAGAGCAAATAACACATCATTCTTTTACCAAATATTACTTGAAAAACTTTCTATTTGATAAACATTTTGAAAAAGTTTCCCGTTACATTTGAATCTTTCCTGAATAGTGCAGATAAACAGTAATACAATGTTGGAATAAGAAAGTTCATCTATACCGTTATACCTAATAGGCAAATAAAACAATCTGACGTGTTCCATACTTTCTCTACATCTCTGTAACAAATTATTATTAATAAGTTTATCCTTCTATCTGATGCGTGATAATGGAGATAATAATTAGCAGAAACGGTCTTATTACTTAGTTCCTTATAAGTAGGAAGGAAATAAGGGAATACACTAGACTAATCCGACAGACACATGTTTTAAAATATGGGATTGAAATTCGTTTCTTTGCATGGCCAAGAGTTGAGAAGTTCATTCATGAGAAAAGCATAAGAATTTTAAAACTGAAATAAATTACAAGGAATGTGTAAAAAACTCTAAGACAAAATGTATATGACATATATGATGTGCTTTAACGAGCTCTAAATTTTTGTTGAGTAAGTTTTTGTTTATATCTTACGGTTTACCAGTTATGCAAAATCTACAAAATTCATTCAGACTATAGATGTCTTCAGAAGCTATTGCCAGAAAATGTAAGATATTCATTTTATTTGTCATGTAAATATCTTTAATGTACGTTATTTGAATCAAAATCGTAGGAGTCATGTTTGAGAAAATCAAAATTTTAGAACATTTTTCTATGTGAAGGGTAGTTGGTGGTGGGGAGAGTTTCTTGAAAATCTTCGTGTCGTGGAAGATACTGAACTTAAATACCAAGTTTGATATTTAACGGACTTTTCGTTTTTGAGCTATGCTATCCACAGACACACACATACACACACACAAAACACACACACAACACACACACTGACAGACATACACACACACATTTGTCTAAAAATTCTTTCTTTGGAATTGGGGGTCTCAAAACATATATTTCCGGTGAAATCTCGGTATTGAATTTTTGGGTGCAATACATACTTTTCTATACACTACGTACAGTAGAAAAAGTAAAAAGCGAAACTTAAGGGAAACGTATTTTGGACCAAAGTTTATTTCTTAATATTTTAATCACATATTAGTAGTTCTTTACTATTTCATGGGTATGCATCTCATTTAAATTTGATGTATTTGATCTGTTCAAAGTAGCCCTCTATTGCTGCTCAAATCTGTTTAGATTTATTTCTGATTACTTATTTACTTATTTCCAAAAATCTATAATCACAAGCAAATTATTAATTTGCCAACTTTAATATTTACACAATAAAAACCGGAAACATTAAGCATTGTTGAAGTAAACATTGGGGAAAGTAAGTACACAACCTTAAAACAATCAAAGTGTACAAACTAAAAGGAATATAAAAGTCAAAATTTGCCTTCGAGCTCAGTAAAGCTACATTGAAATTTGTTACAGATATTAGCTATTACGTATATTGTAGATTGCACGAGCTAACTCGAAAAAATAGAGCAAACTTTAGATCATAGCATAAAATAAATGTAATTTAATGAATTCTAAATATTCAAATTAGGTAGGTTCATAATACGCCAACCCAACTAAGGCTTATTGAATATTTTCATTCGAAACTGATAATCATGCAGTTTTGGCAACTAAAGTACACACTGTTTGTTTCTATAATATAAGAATAGAATGACTGAAAAGTCCAAAGCTATTACATAAAGTTATACTAAAGGTTTTTGTACAAGCATAATCCACTGTATACACGATTTAAAGCAGTTTGAGGTTAGAAGGCACAAGGAACTATTTATACTACTCACCCAGTCAAGTATATTCAACATCTAGAAGGTTAGTTGTTCAAAGACAAACATGGTTTTATACAGCATTTTCATTTTATGCCATTATTCGTATTCATTAACACTTTCATATTAAAAACATAAAAACTCCGGCCCAAAGCAGTTTCAGCGACAGAAGCTCACTGAGTAATCTTTTGTTTTTAAATCAAGACCAAGGAATAATCTAATATAGACTTCACTTCCTTAACCAATACACAAAAAATTTGATGTGTTCCATTCACATGTATTTCTCTATATCTCTGCAATAAATAATCTTTAAAAAGATTATGCTTCTATTTACTTCCTGCTAATCGAGAAAAAATTAGCAGAAATATTGTTATTTCTTGCTTCCATGTAAGTAGGAGCGAAATAAGGGAGTACTATAGGTTACAGTGATAGTCAAAAGCTGGTTGCTATGTGACTGTAGTTCCTTTGTTTGTATGGACACGAGTTCACAAAGTCCTGTATGAGAATAATATAAGTTTTTATAGCTTAAACCAAAAACAAGGAATATCTCAAAAACAATCAACTCCACGAAAAAAATATATATACAACATAAATTGTGTGTTTTAATGTGCTCTACATGTTTTGTATGGTAAGTTTTTGTCTCTCTTTTACGGTTTAGCACATATGCAAAATTCCGTAAGATTCACTCAGAATAAAGTAGTCTTCAGAGGCTATTCCCAGAAAATTCAAAATATACATTTTATTTGTTAGGTAAATATTTTTAATACACGACATTTTAATCAAAATCGTTAGAGCCATTTTTTTAGAAAATCAAAATTTTCGAAAAAAATTCCATGTAAAGGGTAGTTTGGAGTGAGGGGATTTTTCTCAAAATCTTCGTGAAGATACTAAACTTAAATACCAAGTTTGGTATTTTACCGACTTTTCGTTTTTGAGTTAACGTGTTCACAGACACATGGACACACACACACACGGACCTTTTTCTGAAAATACTTTTGTTTGATATAGGGGACCCTAAAACATATATTTCCACTGAAATCTCGGTATCCAATTTTTGGGTGCAGTGCAATACCTTCTCTATACACTTAGTACATAGTGCGTATAGAGAAAGTAAAAAGTCTGATGTGTTACTCTCACGTAACTTTCTGTAACTTCTAGCATTTATTTGGCTACACAAGTTGTTCTTACGTACTATGTATGTAGTATATACAGAAGGTATTGTATTGTACCCAAAATTTGATACTGAGATTTCACCAGAAATACACGCTTAAGAATTTCCTGTATCCAAAAAAGCATGTTTAGAAAAAGGCCCTTGTGTGTGTCCGTGTGTCCGTGTGTCTGTGAACACTATAACCCAAAAACGGAAAGTTCGTAAAAAGTACTATACTTGGTGTTTAAGTTTGGTATTTTCCAGGGATGGACACGAAGGTTTTGAGAAAACTTCCTCACCCCAAACTACGCTTTACATGGGAAAAAATCGATTTTTTTATTTTCTCAGAAATGGCTCTATAGACTTTGATTAAAATACCGTATATTAAAGATATTTGCATGGCAAATAAAATATACATCTTGCATTTTCTGGGAATAGCCTCTGAACACCTCTTTATTGTGGATGAATTTTTCTGAATTTTGCGTAACTGGTACACCTTAAGAGATAGACAGAAACTTATTACACAAAAAATGTAGATCTCGTTAAAACACACAATTATTTATGTCATGTGTGTTTTCTTTTCGTGGAGTTGACCATTTTTAAGATACTCCTTATTGTTTGTTTCAGATTTAAAATATGTAATTTTTCTCTCACGGAAATTTGTAAACTCCTGGCCATGCATAGAAACGGATTTCAACCACATGGCAACCAGCTTTTAAAACATTGGACCATCGCCTTAGCACAGGGTACTGCCTCATTTCCTTCTACGTGCAAGAAAGCAAATAATGAGACCCTGTTTGCTAATCGATTACATACTATGTACCTAGTGTATAGAGAAGATATTGTATTGCACCCAAAAGTTCGATACCGAAATTTCAGCGGAAATATATGCTTTGAGACCCCTTGAATAAAAAAAAAAGCATTTTTAAAAACATGTACGTGTGTGTGTCTGTCTGACTGTCTGTGTGTATGTATGTGTGAGTGTGTGTGTGTGTGTGTCTGTGGGCAGCATAGGTCAAAAACGAAAAGACCGTTAAAAACCAAACTTGGTATTTAAGTATGGTATCTTCCAAGGATACGACAGGAAGATTTTTAAGAAAATTCCCCCCACCCCAAACTACCCATTACATGGAATTTTGACTTTCGAAAATTTTGACTTTCTAAAAAATGACTCTAACGACTTTGATTAAAATTCCGTATTTTACAGATATGTTCATACCAAATAAAATGTATATCTTGAATTTTCTGGGAATAGCCTCTGAAAATCTCTTTATTCTGGATAAATTTTGCCGAATTTTGCTCAACTGCTAAACCGTAGGAGATGGACAAAAGCTTACCACATAGAAACTGTAGAGCACGTTAAAACACACAATTTATGTTATATAAATTTCGTTCGTGGAGTTGATCGTTTTTGAGTTATTCGTTGTTTTTGATTTTACCTTTCAAGAACTTATATTTTCTCATACACGAATTTGTCAACTCCAATCCATACAAACAAAGGAACTTCAGTCACATAGCAATGAGCCTTTGACTATCACTTTAACCTATTTCGCTTCTAATTAAAAGGAAGCAAGTAATAAGGCTATTTCTGCCATTTTTTTTTCTCGATTAGCAGGAAGTAGATAGAAGTATACGATTTTTAACAATAATTTGTTGCAGAGATATGGAGAAAGTCATGTGAATGGAACACATCAGATTTTGTCATATATTTCATTGTAATAGAAACGTTTGCGTAAATAGCTAAATTACACATTTCCTTACATATAAAGCGAAAAGCGAAGTTTGATATGTTTAAGAGTTGAACGCTATATTATGTTGCTCTTTAAATTCCACACTCTTTCCATGCTAACGCGAGAAAAACTGATAATAGGAGTTTAAAAGAGTGATGGATTATTGAACAAATCCAACCAATAATAACGGACACCTCAAAAATGGGCTACGTCACAAAAGATATACAATAGTTGTGTGAATGTGTGTTTTATATTATTTATTCAAAACACCTTTCTGACAATAGGGTAACTTAGTCTAAATCGGGTCAACAGATTAATCGGGTCAGTTTTAAAACTTTGCTGTTTACACCAAGGTCAAATGACATTTACAACATGCTACCATCTACCGAAGAAGACTGCAACTTGTTGCTCACAGTGAACGTTAAAGTTTATGGAAATTGTGTTTTTTGTAGCTGTGGTATAAAAAAGAAGCAAGTCTTGTTATAGGTAAAGGCTGTATTGTTTAGATATTTAAAATAAAACTTTGATTGTTTTCTTTATTTTGCAACATAAACAACAAGGAATTTTGCTCATCTAAAGTTTATAAACCAGTATAGTCCTTGTATTTGAAGTTAAGACACTCCAACGCTCATTAATCCCATTCAAGTACTACCAACTTATGATTATAAGTGTTCCTACATTTTGGGTTAATCGGGTCAGTAAATTAAGGGTTAAAGGGGTCAATGCTGCTATGAGTGATTTAAGTTTTAGTCGTTATTGTTATATTACAGATGCCTAGAAATGCTTATAAAACGATGTTGACATTAAGAACGGCAGAGGGTCTTTCTCTTGCTCGGTGTATAGGTCTCAACAGAAAGGATGTAGCTGACTTTACTTAATAAACCTCAACTGATATATAATGTCGACAAATCTGGTTTGTAGATGAACAATAAACCTACAAGAAAACATTTTGCTCAGAAGAGTGCTAAGGCAGTGTACTCTCAAACTTGTGTTGAAAGAGGGGAGCTTGTCACGATATTAGCTTGCACAAATGCAACTGGGAACTTTATTCCTCCATTGGCTATTTTCAGAAAAAGAAATATCTTCAAGAATTTTCGGATGGCTTCCCAAATGGATCTCTTGTGACCATGTCAGATTCTGGATGGATCAATGAAGACTTTTTTTTTTTGCAGTGGCTGCATCACTTCCAGGCCCATCGAGGTGCCTGGAACATGTTTGCTGCTAATTGATGGTCATGGGTCTCACATGAGTTTGTCTGCACTGCAGTTTTGTGAAGAACACGACATTCATATGGTATGTCTACCAAGTCACACTACTCATTGACTCCAACCATTAGATAGATCATTCTTCAAGGACCTCAAAGCATATTATGACAATGAATGAAATAAATTTGTGCGTAACACACAGGGGAGGGGCGAAAGATTACAAAAATAAAATTTGGAAGAATTTTCAAAGAAGATTGGCGCCAATCAGCAACACCAGCGATTGCTGAGTCTGGATTTTTGTCAACAAGTCTGTTTCCTCTAAACGAAAATCTGGTGTCTGATCATGAATGTTTACCAGGAGAATGTTTGATCACACCAGAACGTCATAGTTCAGTACTTGAGAGTGCAACTTTACAGTTTGAGGATACTATTCCTAATGTCAGTCCAGGACACGCATCAACACCCACGCTGACCTTCCGTAATCTGCTACCGTCTCCAATAAAAAGACCGCAACGCAAAGAGTCAGCAAGGAAACAGAAACCGCTCTTTTAACTTCTCCACAAAATATAGAAGTAAGAAAAAGACTGCAACTGAGACGTAAGTCTAGAAAAAAAACCATTGTCCTGCCTCAGTCAAACAAGTATGGAACAAAGAGCGCCAGAAAACGACTGTTGCCGCCATCTTCTGAAGACGACGATGAGTATGAGGACATGTAAGAGCAAAATAAAAGCGCATATGCATTCTGTTTTGTAAAATACGATGACCGTCACTCAGAAATATTAGGGAACGGGATACAGTGTTAGGGAAGTGGGAAAGAATGGTACCATGAAGACTGTGTTGGTGCTAAAGGAAAGAAGAATTTCATTTGTGGCAAATACATTATGTGACTAATTTTTTTCATATTCAAGTGTGTATTTTTCAAGAAGCAAACTATTTTAGACTGACCCTATTTACCTTGATGACTGACCCCAATTAGACTTAATCCTTAGGGTAAATCGGGTCATGTACAGAAGTGCTATTAACCTCAGTGTTTCATATATCCTTATTGTTAATAAAAATATGTCTATTGGGTTTTGTTGCTTAAGGACTTACGTAATCAAAAATATATTGCTATATTTACTCACATGAACGTTTTAAGCGCTATTATTATTTTTATAACTTTTGACCCGTTTTAGACTAAGTTACAGGTGATCATTTAGATCTAGAGTTGTCCTCCGTGGTCTAAAGGTAACATACTAGCCTCTGGTGCCCAAGGTCGCGGGTTCACACCCGGAGGAGGGTGATGACATTTTTCATCTTAGTATGGCTTCCTTTGGAAGGGAAGTAAAGCTATTGGCCCCGTGTCACAGATTTAGGGCACGTAAAACCCCTCAAGCCTGATAGAGAGGCCTCTGAGCAAAATAGAATGGGAAGCTCAGCAGTTAAAGAGCGTCCATAAATAAAACTCCATTTCATTTCAAAACACTAATTCTTATATCTAAAATTAATCTTAGTACTGAAAACATTTGTATAAATGATTTTATTATTAAATGTGCTTGTAGATTCGATGTTAAAGGAGGATAAAATAGGTTAAAAAGATAACCAAAACTTTTGAAAGTGGGTTACGAAATGATGATTTTGAAATTCTGTTCTTGCATGAGCAAAACGGGAAAAAAATCTAATGTGTTTCACTCACATGACTTTCTCTACACATCTGTAACAGATTATTGTTAAAAAGCTTATTCGTCTATATACTTCGTGCTAATCGAGAAAATATTAAAAGAAATGCTTTGTTGTACGAGAAGGAAATAAGGGAATACATTAGGCTAAAACGATAGTTAAATATTCTAAATGCTGGTTGCCATGTGAACCATACCCGTTTCTTTGCATTGCCAGGAATTGACGAATTCCCGTAAGCGAAAGGCTTTAGGTATTTTAAAACTTATCAATAACAAGGAATATCCAAAAATGGGCAACTCCACGAAAAAGTGTTTATGACATAAATAGTGTGATTCAACAAGATCGACATATTTTGTGTAGTTTGTTTTTGTCTATCTCTTACGATGCAAAATGAGCATAGTACAATTCATCCAGAGTAAAGAGGTCTTCAGAGGCTATTCCCAGAAAACTCAAGAAATACATTACATTTATTGTGTAAATGTATTTAGCCTAATGTATTCCTGATTTTGGAAGATCAGCATACAAAGATGAGTGAAATTGCTAATGTCCTTGGAATTTCAAAGGAACATATTGGTCACATCTTGCATCAGGAATTAAACATGAAAAAGCTTTGCGCAAGATAGGTGTCGCGTATCCTCACTGTGGATAACAAATGCATTCGCACGACACTTTCTGAAAAGTGCTTAGCATATTTGAGAAGAACAGAAGTGACTTTTTGCATCATACGTCACAATGGATGAAATATGAATTCACCACTACACACCCAAATCCAAGCAGCAGTCGAGGCAGTGGACAGAAGCTGGTTCTTCAGCTCCAAAGAAGGCGAGGATGGTGCCATCGGCCGGAAAGATCATGGCATCAGTGTTTTGGGATGCCAAAGGAATTTTATCAATTGACTATCTTGAAAAAGGTAAAACCACTACTGGAGAGTATTACAACTTCTAACCAAACTTAATGCTAGCTTTCGTGAAAACAGGCCCAGGTTAAAAAAGAACAAAATTGTTTTCCATCAGGACAATGCACCTGCCCACAAAAGTGTTTTGGCAATGAGGAAATTGAGAGATCTGCACTATGAAGTGCTGGAACATGCGCCCTATTCCCCAGATTTGGCTCCCTTGGACTTCCATCTGTTTCCAAAATTGAAGAAATTCCTCGCTGGTAGATGCTTTTCGTCCAATAAAGAAAAAAATGCGGTTATGAATGGGTACTTTGCAGCACTTCCAGAAGAACACTACAGAGAGGGGTTAATGGCATTGGAACACCGCTGGACAAAATGTATTGATCTTAGAGGACATTATGTTGAAAAATAAAACTGATTTGAAAGCATGAGTTATTGTTTTTCACTATCAGACCGAGAACCTTTAAGACCACCCTCGTAAATCCTTTTCCATGTCAGATCCTCAATTTTTGTGCTTTAACGAGATCTACGTGTTTGTGCCATAAGATTTTGTCTGTTACGGTTTACGGCTACGCAAAAGTCTTTCCAAATGAATGGGGTCTTTCTAAGCTATTCCCAGAGAATTCTAAATACCCTTCTCATTTGTCATAAATGCGTATTAAACCTACGGTATTTTAATCAAAATCGTTTGAGCCATTTTTGAGAAAATCAAAATGTTGGGAATTAATGTTTCATGTAAAGGGTAGTTTGAGATGAGGTATTTTGTTGAAAAATGTATGTCGCTTCCTTAGAAGATGGAAACTTAAACAGTAAGTTTGATATTAAACCGACTTTTCCTTTTTACTTTCTCTACACGCACTATGTACATAGTGTATAGAGAAGGTATTCCACTCCACCCGAAATTCGATACCGATATTTCACCGGAAATATATATTTTAGGGTCCCCTATAACCAAAAAAGGCATTTTCAGAAAAAGGTCCGTGTGTGTCCGTGTGTCTCTGAACACGATAACTCAAAAACGAAAGGTCGGTAAAATACCAAACTTGGTATTTAAGTTTAGTATCTTCCAGGGATGCGACCGAAGATTTTGAGAAAAATTCCCCCACCCCAAACTACCCTTTAAATGGAACTTTTTTTTATATTTTTAATTTTCTTAAAAATGGCTCTAAAGATTTTGATTAAAATACCGTATATTAAAGATATTTACCTAACAAATAAAATGTATAAGTTGTATAAAATGTATAAATTTAAGATTCTGGGAATAGCCTCTGAATACTACTTTATTTTGAATGAATTTTACGGAATTCTACATTACTGCTAAACGGTAAGAGATGGACAAAAACTTACCGCACAAAAAATGTAGAGCACGTTAAAACACACAATTTATGGTATATACATGTTTTTCGTGGAATTGGTCGTTTTTGTGATATTCCTTGTTTTTGGTTTCACCTTTAAAAAGCATACTTTTCTCATACAGGAATTTGTCAACTCTCGTCCATACAAACAAAGAAGCTTCAGTCACATAGCAACCAGCTTTTAACTATCACTTTAACCTATGGTACTCCCTTATTTCGCTTCAACTTACAAGGAGGCAAGTAATACGGTTATTTATGCTATTTTTTTCTCGATTAGAATGAAGTAAATAGAGGCTTTTACGCTTTTTAACAATAATTTGTTGCAGAGATGTAGAGAAAGTCATGTCAATGGAACACATAAGATTTTTGAGCTATGCTGTCCACAGACACACACACATACACACACATACACGCACACATACATGCACATGGACTGTTTTATAAAAATGTTGTATTTTTGGATTCAGGGGGAGCCAAAACATGTGTTTCTGGTAAAATCTCGGTATCGGCTTTTTGGGTGCTTTACAATACCTTCTCTATACACTAAGTACAAAGTTCGTGTAGAGAAAGTAAAAACGAAAATGCGGTTAAGTATCAAACATCATATGTGGGTATCTTCCAAGGATGCGTCAAGAAGTATTTTCGGAAACTACCCTACACAGCGCTTTACATGGAGCATTTTTAAAAGTTCTGATTTATTAAAAAATTCCTTCATCAAGTTTGATTCAAATACCATACATTAAGGGTATTTACTTCACATATAAAATGTACATATGGTATTTTTTTTTAGAATACCCTCTGGTCTCCTCATTCTGGATAACTATTGCGTAACTGGTAAACTGTAAGATATATACAATTTCTTGTTAGACAAACAATGTAGATATCGTTAAAGCACACGCGTTACGCCAGACACCATTTATGATGTACATAAATGTTACAGTACTTAAAATTGTCTCCTCCTGGAAGTCATCATTCGTTTTTCTTACCTTTATTCCTGAGAACTGATTTCAAAGTTAACACTTAGCGACGAGCTTTAAAATGATTAGATTGTGCTTTATTCTAGTTTTCCTTAGTTTTAGAAAAAGGTCAGCGCGCATGTGTATGTGTCAACTCAAAAAAGAGACGTCGGATAAATATCAAACTTGGCTTTTAAGTTATGAGCTTCCAAGAATCCGAACTGAAGACTTTCCAAGTAAGTTCTTTAACCCAAACTGATCTTTACATATAAAAATGACGAGTATTTTAATTTTCTGAAAAATTACCGTAACATTTTTTATTAAAATAACATATGTTTAAGATATTTTCATGGCAAATAAAATATACATCTTGAATTGTCTGTGAATATATTCTGAAGTCCTCTTCATTCTTACTGACTCTTGTGTAAGTGATAAACTGCAAGAGACAGACAAAATCTTACTACACCAAGATAACATTTCTCGTTAAAGCACATAATTATTGAGGTCAAATATATTTCTTGTGGTGTGAACCTCTGCCAAGATATTCCTTGTTATTGGTTTCTTTTTAAAATGATTCTCAATCAGGGAGTCGTTATTCGGTTTTCTTTCTTCTGGTCAAGCCAAGGGAATAGAATTTCCAAGCCCTCTTATGGTGACCAGCTCTTAAAACATTTATTTATCGCTTAATTCTAAACTATTACATATTCCCACTTATCCAAAAGTAAATATCTATTAAAAAAAATTCTACCGATGGGTATAACCATTAACGTGAAGTAGAGAGAAGAATAAGCGTTTTAAGAATAGTTTGTTGAAGGATCAGCAGAAAAAGTCGTGTGAATGTAACACACAACATTTTAAGGAATCGTTTACAGCTGAATATCTTAGGAATGGAAATAATTTTCATTAACTAAATATGTAGGTTATATAAAAAATCAGATGTGTTTCATTCACAGACTTTCTCTACATCGCTGTAACAAATTGTAGTTAAAAAGCTTATTCTTCTATCTACTTTATGATAATCGAGATAAACACCAGTAAAAATGTTCTTAATTACTTCCGTTTCTATGCGGGGCCAGGAGTTTTCAACTTTCTGTGTGAGAAATATTTAAGAATTTTAAATCTGAAACAAATAACAAGGAATATCTCAGAAACAGTCAACTCCTCCAAATAGATATATAACATAAAGTGTGTGTTTTAACGAGCTCTACATTTTTTGTGCAGTAAATTTTTGTGTGGCTCTGTTTACCAGTTATGCAAAATTGCGCAAAATTCATCCAGAATAAATATGTCTTCAGAGACCATTCCCAGAAAATTGAAGGTATACATTTTATTTATCATGTAAACATCTTTAATATACGATATTTAAGTTTGGTATTTAACAGAATTTTCATTCTTAAGCTATGTTTTCAACACACACACACACACACACACACACACACACACGCAGTCATTTTTCTAAAAATGCTTTTTTTCGATACCGGGGACCCTAAAACCTGTATTTCCGGTGAAATCTTGGTATCGAATTTTTGAGTGGAATGCAATACCTTCTCTATACACTATGTACATAGTATGTGTAGACAAAGTAATATAACATGTGTATTAAAGAATTGTATTATAATGATTATCTAAGTTAGTTTTTCGCGTTTTCCATAGTTATGTGATAAGAATATGTCCATTGAAGACGTTGCTAAGGTAATATCGTGCAGTATTGGCAGAATTCAGAGATGGATCAACGTCAAGAGAAAAAGAAGGACTCCTGGGACTTCAATATCACGTCCGCAGAATAGAATATTTTGCTATTGCATTTGCAGGATTGAAAGGGTTGATCCTTTACTGCTTTTGAGGCAAAAACATGAAAGATACTCCCAATACTTAAAGAAGAAAACCTAAAAGGAAAAACGTGCAACGCTTGCCACAATTTAAACCTAGATGGGTATGTCAGGTAGATAACATTTACTCAAGCGGTAAATCAAGAAGACACGCGGAGGGAATCTAATGTATAGAAGTGGTGAGTTTAGCGTTTTAAAATCACAAATTTAACATTGTTATTTGTATGTAAAATAGGAAATCACCTGGAGTGGATAATACTAAGGCCCTCCAGAAAGTGACAGACGATTTGGCATAAGTAAATGATATCGAAAAATACCAACACAAAACTTTATTTACAAAGTTACAGTATCTTACTCAACCTGTCAAAGCAATCTCCATTCTGTCAAGACATTTATAGTCACATGGTACTAGTTTTTCAATACCGACGTTATACTTTTCTACTGCCAAAGAACGTATTCGGTTTTTTTAATACACAAAATGTTCGGCCAATCGAATTTTATAGGCAAATAACGCAAGTGTATGGTCATCAAGCAATGAACGAATGCTCAGTGAGGAAATGGCGCATAATTTACGAGTAATCAAGGAAGAACCAGGTGTACGATAAAGACCGGAGTGGAAGTTTATCAATCGTTATGGAGGAGTTGAAAGCAAATGTAGAAAAGAATCAACAAAAAACGGTGTTTCACTTTGAACACCGTAGATGACTTTTTGGATTGGAAAAGATTTCCCAGCCATGAAGACCTCAAAGTGACAGTGACATCTTGGCTCAGATCTACAGCGGTGGAAGAGTATATATCAGCATTGAGAAACCGGTACCACGTGACAATAAATATCTTGATAGCAATGACGATTACGTTGAAAAATAGAGTAAGGTACTGTAACTTTGTAAATAAAGGTTTGTGTTGATATCCTTCGTTTTTGTTTAGTTATGCTAAATCGTCTGTCATTTTTCTGGATAGCCCTCCTATATTGGCAGAAGGTTTTACAAATAAGTTTTTACATTTCTTAATCTGTGATAGGGACTAAAGAAGATTCCTGACGGAGCAGAGAAATCAACGTACAAACTACATTGCCCATTGCTTATTGCTCATAAGCTTGCTTAGTGCAAAATACAAAATATATGAACCAATAATAACGCATAAAATAAAAATTTTGAGCGCGGTGCAGTTAAGTAAACAAACAAAACTAGATGTATTCATTATAAAGCAATACTAGAAAAAACAGACAATACAACTTGGAAACACACATGGGATTATTCGATTAAATAAAAAAACATCGATATAGTACGAGTAGATTGATAAAAATTGCGGAAGATATTAGATAATAAAGGATATCATATTTTCAGAAAGCCATAGAGTTTATATAAATACACAAGAACAGTAAGTGAAAATTTGGAAGATTAGCTAAAGAAATTATATAATTATTAAAACAAAAATGTTTTCTATCCCAATGGTTTTTGATGTTTTTTAAATACATAAGGGAAACAAAATAGAACAAAATTAAACTTTAAATCATTTGGCATTTACGGTCCCCGTAGTTCTGACTGTTTATATTAAGCCTAGACTATAAGTCTAGCGTGAAATTAAAATCATATCTGTAAATATTAATGTTGAGATTAACATTCTTAAACTACATTTTAATTCATTTTAAATCCATATATATTAAATTACAACAGATAAAAATCGAAAAACTCTTATGTATTCCATTCACGTGATTTTCTCGGTGACTAATTATCGTTACAAAGCTTTATTCTTTTATCTACTTTCATCCTAATCGAGATAAACATTAGCAAAAATGTCATAGCTCTTGCAGATGAATGGAAACAAGAGAATACACTGATAGTCAAATCTTATAAAGCCTGGTTATCGTGTGGTGAAAATCCGAAACTGGGCAGGATTAAAAACTACACCGACTGCGACAAGACTCGAACCTGCAATCTTCGGATCCAAAGTCCGACGCCTTATCCATTAGGCCACACGGTCACTTGCAATGACGCTCTTTTCAGCTGCCAAATGTAAAGTATGATGCGCTATCAAAAACTGCACATCCACTCTAGTTAATTAAAGTGAAACAACCAACTTCACTCGATAGTGATTTTGCGCACTAATAATTGACCCCAAAGAAAGTTGCAGTCCAACTAATTCTTGGTTAATTAAGGAAAGTGCTAAGTGCTGTGTCTGATGAGATTCAATGAACAAATTAGCGTACTAAAATTTTTCCATAATCCCATGGAAATACGAAACTCTTAAGTACAGCTTTAGTATTTAGGTTCAGAGTCTTCAAAGGATGCTACACAAGATTTTAAGGAAATTCCCCCAAATCCCAACAATCCTTTATATGGAATATTTTTCGAAAATTTTGATTTTCTCAAAATAGCGATTGATTACAATTTGTATGTTGAAGATATTGTTTACAACAAAGAAAATGTGTATCTTGAATTTTCTGGAAATAGCCTCTGAACATCTGCTCTTGGATGACTATAATTCGTAAGCCGTAAAAGATGGACAAAAACTTACTACACCAAAATGTAAAAATCATTAAAACAAACAATTATGTACTATACACTTTTATAGAGTTAACCGTTTCCGAGATATTTCTTTTTATTGACGTTTTAATTATTTAAACTTATCTCAGGCGGGTAGTGAACTTTCGTTTCATATATTCTTTGTTTTAGTCCTGGGATTGCAGCAGAGAACCGTTTCAATTGTTTCACATAACTTTTAAAGAATTTGACTATCGCTTTAGCCTAGTGTATTCCCTTATTCTCCTTACTCACAAGGAACTGACTAATAAGACCAGTAATATCTATACCCATTAGCACGAAATAGATAGAAGAATAAACCTGTGCAAGAATAGTTTGTTACAGATAGGTGGAAAAAGTCATGTGAATGTAACACTTTTGATTTGTTTATTGTGTATATTTTAGGAAATTACGAAAAAGATATTTAAAAGTACATATGTTTTGTTCTCCCGTCTCGGTAGCGTAGAGGTAGCGTGGCTGCCTCACACTGAAAGGTCTCGAGTTCGAATCTCGCCAAGAGTGAGTTAGCACGGCAAGATTTTTTCGGGGTTTTCCCTTATCATTATCCTAAAAAGAATGTCAAGTTGTTTAAGCTATATAGACCCCAAGAGCATCATTTCATTCACCGTCTGATATGGCCAACCAGGTTAAAGGGCGTTAAAAAAGTGTTTTGTTTACCAATATATATAATCCTTTACAGTAACTCTGATCTCACAGTGAATAGCAATAAATAATTTGTGAATCGTATCTTATAAAAGAAAGAAAGAAAAAAAAAAGGCATTACGAGCGAAAGAAGGATGAAGTAAAAAAGAGACGCAAATAAGTATTCCCTAGAAGTGGATTCTTAATAACCCACTAAGATTATCATGCAGTATTTCCGGAAATGTCCTATTTATTTCTTCTCCCTTCTGTGATACAAAGCTCATTTTTGCTTTCTCTATATGCACTATGTACATAGTGTATAGAGAAGGTATTGCACTCCACCCAAAAATTCGATACCGAGATTTCACCGGAAATATATGTTTTAGGGTCCCCAATATTAAAAAAAAAAAAGCATTTTCACAAAAAGGTCCGTGTTTGTGTGTGTACGTGTGTCTGTGAACACGATAACTCAAAAACAAAAAATCAGTAAAATACCAAACTTGGTATTTAAGTTCAGTATCTTCCGTGGATGCAATACGAAGGTTTTGAGAAAAATTCCCCCAACCCAAACTACCCTTTATATGGAACTTTTCGAAAATTTTGATTTTTCCCAAAAATGGCTCTAACGATTTTGATTAAAATATCAAATATTAAAAATATTTACCTGACAAACAAAATGTATATCTTGAATTTCCTGGGAATAGCCTATGAAGACTACTTCATTCTGGACGAATTTTACGGAATTTTGCATAACTGCTAAACAGTAAGCCTTAGATAAAAACTTACTATACTAGAAATGTAGAGCACGTTAAAACACACAATTTATGTTATATCAATTTTTATCGTGGAGTTGATCGTTTTTGAGATATTCATTGTTTTTGGTTTCAGCTATGAAAAACTTACTTTTCTCATATAGGAATTTGTCAACTCCTGTCCACATAAACAAAGGAACTTGTCATATAGCAACCAGCTTTTTACTATCACTTTCAACTATGGTACTCCCTTATTTCGCTTCTACTTACAAGGAAACAAATAATAAGACTAATTCTGCTAATTTGTTCTCGAGTAGCGTGAAGTAAATAGAAGCATAAGCTTTTTAACAATAATTTGCTACAGAGATGTAGAGAAAGTCATGTGAATGGTACACATCAGATTTTTACTTTCTCTAGCCCCATATGTACAATGTACATAGGGCTAGAGAAGTATTGTATTCCACCCAAAAATTCGATACTGAGATTTCACCGGAAATACATGTTTTAGGACCCCCTGAATCCAAAAAAATACATTTTCAGAAAAACGTCCGTATGTGTGTCCGTGTGTCTGTGAACACATAACTCAAAAACGAAAAGTAGCTAACATACCAAACTTGGTATTTAAGTTTAGTATCTTCCAGGGATGCGACACGAAGATTTTGAGAAAAATTCCCCACCCCAAACTACCCTTTACATGGAACATTTTTCGAAAATTTTGTTTTCTTAAAAATGGCTCTAACGATTTTGATTAAAATATCATATATTAAAGATATTTACCTAGCAAATAAAATGTATATCTTGAATTATCTGGGAATTGGTTCTGAAGACCTGTTTATTCTGGATGAATTTTGCTTAATTTGGCATAACTAGTAAACCGAAAGAGATAGACAAAACTTATTATGCAAAAAATGTAGGTCTTGTTAAAATACACAAGTTATGTCATATACATTTTTCTCGTGGAGCTTACCGTTTTCGAGGTATTCATTGTTATTAGTTTCAGTTGTGAAGTACTTATACTTTTCTCAGACGGGAGGGTCCGTTTTTCTTTTGTTCCACTCCTGGCCAAGAAACGAAGCGATTTGTAATGACAATCGCATAACAACAGCTTCTAAAACATTTGACTATTGGTTTAGCCTAGTGTATTCCCTTATTTTCTTCCTACTTATACGGAACTAAATAATAAGAACATTGTGCTAATGAGTACCACGATTAGCAAGGTGCAGAAAGAAGAAGAATCTTATGTAGAACAGTTAGAGAAAGTCATGTGAGTGTAACACATCAGATCTTTACTTTCTCTATATGCAATATGTACATAGTGTATGAGAAGGTATTGCACTTCACTCACAAATTCGGTACCCAGGTTTCACCGGAAATATATGTTTTAGGGGTCCCCTGTATCCAAAAAAAAAAAGCATTATCAGAAAAAGGTCCGTGTGTGAGTTCGTGTGTCCGTATGTCTGTGAACACAATAACTCAAAAACGAAAAGTTGGTAAAATACCAAACTTGATATTTAAGTTTAGTATCTGACAGGGATGCGGCACGAAGATTTTGAGAAAAATCCCCACACCACAAATCATCCTTTACATGGAACCTTTTTCGAAAATTTTGATTTTCTAAAAAATGGGCTTTAACGACATTGATTAAAATATCGCATATTAAAGATATTTACCTAACAAATAAAATGTCTATCTTGAATTTTCCGGGAATACTCTCTGAAGTCTACTTTATTCTGGATGAATAAGGAATTTTGTATACCTGCTAAACCGTAAGAGTTAGACAAAAACTTACCACACAAAAATGTACACAAGTTAAAACACACAATTTATGTGTGCCAAACTTGGTATTTAAGTTTAGTGTCTTCCAAAGTTACGACACGAATATCTTCTAAGAAATCCTCCCACCATAAACTACCCTTTTACTTGGAAAATTTTTCGACATTTTCAAATTTACTCTAAAGTTGGCTTTAAAATTTTTGTTTAAAATACTGTGCATTATAGATACATGCATGATAAAGAAAATGCGAATCTAGAATTCCTTGTGAATGTCCTCTGAAATTGTCTTCATTCTGTGTGACATAAGAGATAGGCAATAATACGACTATTTCTCCTACTAATGCTTATATCGATTAGTATGAAGTACACAGTAGAATAAGGTTTTGTAAGAGTAGTTAGTTTCAGAATAGGTAGAGAAAATCTTGTGGAGGGAACATATCAGATTGTTTTATTTTCTCTAGCACATATATACAATTATATAGTAGGTAGAGAAGGTACAGTATTCCACCCAAAATTCGATACCGATGTTCTAACGGAAACACATATTTTGAGACCCCTGAATAAAAATAGTAAAACGTCTAGTGTGAGCCTGTCTTTCTGTTATGTAAATATTTGCATACATATGTGTGTACCTCTTTGCAGCATAAGTCGCAAGTTGTTTATGCTTATTTAGTGGTTATTCCTCACATCTCATATTGGAACTAGTGAAATTCGGTAGGGCAAAAAAGCTCAACGACCGTGACAGGATTCGAACCTGCAATCTTCGGATTCGAAGTCCGACGCCTTATCCATTAGGCCACACGGTCACTTGAAGAAAATTTATTCAGCATACTATGATAACAGTGAAATGGTGTAACAGGTTCAGTTATTCACGCGATATATATGAATATGTCAAAAAACTGATTGTTTTCTGTAATTTTATTTGATACATTTGATATTTGTGCGCATTTCCAAGGGATTTTTATTGGTTTTCACCTAAAATTGACTTAAATAATTAATTAAATACCTTAGCTGTGCAACTTTGCCTTGCCCGATTTGAGTTTATATTGTGATTTATTCCACTAAAACAGTGACTTCCTTTAATAATGCCAAAGTCACTGTTAAGAATACTATTTTAGTAAAAGTGAGTATATTGATATGTTTCGACAATATACAAAATAAATACTATACTTGTTGATTCTGATTGCCCCTTCATTATTCAGGCATGCCGTACCGGAAAATATTTAACATGGGCCCTCCCCATCCTAATTCACAAGCGAGCTAGAGCACCCGGCAGATCGAGCCACACTGCATCTATATACTTAGCTAGAGCAAATATCAGGGAATGAGGACTACCAGTTATAATTTAAAAATAAATAAATACATATACACACATGCATATATACATAGTTACATACACATTGACTATTTTATACATTTTCTATTATCAAGGGGCCCCAAAATGTATTTCCAATGAAGAAATCCTGTAACGTTGCAACTAAGTTTCCTGCAACAGATGGCGCGGTCAGCTACGTAGGAGATTATTTTTGTAAATTCGGAGGCTGCCTTTAAGGGAGAGAAAGAAGTTAGTCAGCCATGAGGTAAAGCTGAGCGAGGAGAACCTGGTTATTGCGGTTCAGACACGTGGTGAGCGAGGCTGTCACGGGCAGCAAACTTCAGCTAACATATATATGGCACTGGCAGTACCAAAATGTAATGTTCATAAAAAAAAAGTTCATTACGCAGATGTGTAAGTCTTCTTGAACATCGACGAGAAAGGAATATTCTCGATCGGAAGGGAAGAAGCGTTTCTTCCTTTGTGTCGTGTGACCGGTTCAAATGTCAATTTTCTGAAGACCTGTCGTTGCGGTGGTAAAGTATAACCATTTTTGAGTTAGTGTGCCTTGACGTGCTTATCGGAATGATGTGAAACATAGTGGCATTCGCGCATGGTTTCATCAATGGCATAAGGTGTTATAATAGATGGATCTTTTGGAGCTGAATGAGTGATTCTTCATCCCGGAATTTTCCTTGGTAAGCGGCGTGGATCCTCGCAGCTGCCATGACGGGTATCACTAGGAGGTACAGAATACAAGGTAGGAAGTAAATGTTCCTGTTTAAAGTCCCTGGCGGGAAAAGTGTAGAGCGCGAGACAATGAAATGTATGGCATCATGTCGGCTCTATGTGGAAGTATAATTCATATTTCAATTTTTGAAGTACATTCTGTTTACATTCTTGCGTACGCTAAAGGTTAAAGTACATTCTGTTTAAATTCCTGAGTGTATGGGAAAGTTTATATTTCCCCATTTATTTTAATTTTAGTGTTATTGTTCAAATGACTACGGGTTTGGTTTACCCATTCTTAATACTTTTTATAATTATGTGTGGTGATGGTTGTAATTTGGGGAAAATATTTATACAAATGTGATGGTCATTTTCACTCTTACGTGGAAGCCCCACGGGGGAAAGTTGTTATGATTGAACATGATAGAAAAACTGAATACAACATTATTTCTTGAAAAGTGGACTGTGTTTAATATAGAAAGTGTAATGTTTCCTGTCATTTAGGTATTTGTATGATAACCGCTAAAGACTTAGGAGAAATGAACCCTGGGTCGCGCCGAGCATATCTGGTCAACATATTAGTAGTGTGGTTGAGAGGGGAACGTGTCTTTACTGCTTGCTGCCTGCGTTAAAAGCGTGGAGGCTGCGGTTGGATTAAGGGACATTAGGTAGCTCTGGAATGCTAGTCGCCCACGTCATAATAAATGAACCTTATTAAATCAACTAAACACGTCACAATCCCCACATTGAATTTTAAGGTGGAAGGCGATATCTTATTCAACTACTACGTGTCCAATGTAAGTAGTAGAGGAATTAAACATGGTAGAGAAAGATTAGTATTTTGTGACATACTTTTCCTTCATACCTCCTGAACAACTATGTACTCTTTTATCTTTTCATTGTATTATACTGATGCTGAAAATATTACCAGCCAAGTGTCCGTTTGGCCTGATGGATATGGCGTCGGACCTCGGATCCGAAGATTCCAGGTTCGAGTCCTGTCACGGTCGTTGAATTTTTTTTTTTTTTTTTTTGTCTTTTCCAATTTCATTTGTTCATAGCTCAAGAATCATGAATAACCGTGAAATAAGCATAAACAACATACGATTTAGGTCTGCTTAATGCTTATTTTCATTTAACTTACTTCCTTCCCAATAAAAGGACCAGAAAACGAAACATCCCACTAAGAGTTTTAAAAACAGAAAAAAGTACTAACTTAGTATGACTAAAAAATCTATTGTTTCTGTTCATATACCTTTCCCAACCTATTTTGAAATAAAACATTAGTAGGAAACTTTATTATTTTTTCTTTTTCATGGTAATCGAGATAAACATTAGAAGAAATGGTATTATTAATTACTCCTTTCTAATTAAAAGGAAAATAATGAAATTAATTTGCTTAAAACATTACTCAAATCCATAACTGGTAAACGTGAGAGGTAGATAAAATGTTGCTGTTTATTACCAGGGAGAAGCATTTCCTGACGTCTTCTTCAAGTTTAGTGCACGCGGACTGTAGTCCATGAGACGACGAGCAGTAAGAGCGTAAACAAAGTGAACTCTTCTTCAAGTTTAGTGCACACGGCAGTAGTCCATGAGACGACGAGCACTAAGAATGTAAACAAAGTGAACTCTTCTTCAAGTTTAGTGCACACGGCAGTAGTCCATGAGACGACGAGCACTAAGAACGTAAACAAAGTGAACTCTTCTTCAAGTTTAGTGCACGCGGCAGTAGTCCATGAGACGACGAGCAGTAAGAACGTAAACAAAGTGAACTCTTCAAGTTTAGTGCACGCGGCAGTAGTCCATGAGACGACGAGCACTAAGAACGTAAACAAAGTGAACTCTTCTTCAAGTTTAGTGCACGCGGCAGTAGTCCATGATACGACGAGCACAAAGAACGTAAACAAAGTGAACTCTTCTTCAAGTTTAGTGCACGCGGCAGTAGTCCATGAGACGACGAGCACAAAGAACGTCAACAAAGTGAACTCTTCTTCAAGTTTAGTGCACGCGGCAGTAGTCCATGAGACGACGAGCAGTAAGAGCGTAAACAAAGTGAACTCTTCTTCAAGTTTAGTGCACACGGCAGTAGTCCATGAGACGACGAGCACTAAGAACGTAAACAAAGTGAACTCTTCTTCAAGTTTAGTGCACACGGCAGTAGTCCATGAGACGACGAGCACTAAGAACGTAAACAAAGTGAACTCTTCTTCAAGTTTAGTGCACGCGGCAGTAGTCCATGAGACGACGAGCACTAAGAACGTAAACAAAGTGAACTCTTCTTCAAGTTTAGTGCACGCGGCAGTAGTCCATGAGACGACGAGCACTAAGAATGTAAACAAAGTGAACTCTTCTTCAAGTTTAGTGCACGCGGACTGTAGTCCAGGAGACTGTAAGAACATATACAATACGACCTCTTACGTAGTCAGTCGAATAGCCTACAGTCATATATAAAGTATATGTTAAGCTGCTGATGAGCATCTAATTAAACAGTATAGTTAAGATGCAGGGGAGACATTAAATTGTACATTGACGTACTTAAAAGGGACAAAATAATACAAACTTAAAGTATTTATGACACACCCTGTATTCTTTATGCCATTCATAATATTCTATACCGAAACTATATTTCTTTATCTATTGTTCCTCACTGATAGAGCTGCTCTATCGGTAAATTGAGAAATATTTGTCGCAAACTCCTGTACATGACGAAAGGCACCCGGCAGTAACAGTTGTAGGTAGACATTTATAAATACTCTGAATGTGTCTTGAAATACAAGTCGAATCTTGTGTTCCGTCCTTGGAAAGCCATAGTTTATCATCGGCCACGGTTTCCCGTACAACACCTGACACGTCCTCATAGCACGTACTTACCCACGGAGTGTTCTATCGGAAGAAAGTTTGCGTCCTATATATTTCTCCATAAATATGTGATTTTGCATCTTTTGTAGATGTTTGTCCGTGGACACCATCATTTTACCCAATTCTTTACAAAATGTGTTTCTTGTCTGGTAGTGTGTTAGAACTGGAAGACTTTCGCTTTAGTTTCCATTACCTGAATATTTGATTTATGTCTTTTTGGTATTGCAGTGTTTAGCGCGGCACGACCTTGTCCTCACGTCCGTACACACAATCTGCAGCTCTACTAGGACGGGAAAGCCCAGCAAATATCTCTCCCTGTTATTACGTAAATCTCGTTATAACACAATTTATACTACATACATTTTTGTGGAGTTAATCTTCTTCAGCTTGAGTTCCTTTTTGGGTACAAAATTTCCAACATCTACACCTTTTTGAAATCAGATATCATTCATTTTTCTTTCTTCCTTTTTTTCTCATGCAGGCTATGGAAATATAATGGAATTTCAATATTATCACATAGTGAAAAACTCTTAAAAGATTTGGCTACTGCTTTGGTTTAGTGTATTACTAGGGTATAGTGTAACCCTTGAACCTATGAATATATATATAACTCCATTTGTGCGTATGTTTAAGTGATTAGCATGAAATAGATAGAAGAATAAGGTTTTGCAACAATAGTTTGTTGCAGAAGAGTAGGAAAACACTCCAGTCTTTTTTTATCCTGACCATGCAAGGGGAACGTAAATTTAAAATCATCACATAGAGACCCGCTGTTAAAAGATTTAATTGTCGTTTTAGCGTAGTGTATTCCCTTATTGTCCCTAAACCTATAAGCAGGGCTGTATTATTGCAGGGCAAACCGGGCAACTGCCCAGGGTGGCACATTTAAATTTGCTGCTCGCAGAGGAATATTAATTGATGCATGTTGGCTATGCTGATTGTTTGGCACGCAATGTGCACGAAGCGGGGACAATGCGAAACGCATTCAAGTAGTGAGAATCGATTAACACACGCAAAATATTGTAAGTTCAAGAAGTGTGTGTTGTTATTCATTAACGTTAATTTTCTATATATTGTTAGCTGAGGTTATGAACAGTAATTGTTATTATTATATTTATATTGAGTTCTTTTATATTTACTGAGCCGGTATTCCGGCATAGTCAAATACTAGGTTATGTTTGAATCTTTTTAGTTTTTCAACTGTTTATCATATTTTCTTTCGTTTTCTCAGTTAGTGTCAATTGTCACTGAATAAAATGAAAGGAAGAAAGATACTTAGTGGGGCTCCGTATCGTTCATTGGCGAAACATAAAAGTAAACGAAGAAGACGCATTGAGAAAAGTTCCACGCCTTGATGTATTAATAAAATCGACCCCAAGGAGTTCACGTCAGAAGAAACGCCCTCGCCAAGTGAAGCTGTTGCAGATTATGGGGAATAAAAATACCCCAAATAAATCTAAAGATGAAAAAAAAAAAAAAAAAAAAAAAAAAAAACATTTTATCAAACGAAAGTGAAGGCGGAACTTCCATCGTTGCTTACGAACCCTTTACAATTAGTGTTGGTCCTTTTATTTGGAAAAAATTGATAAAACACGGAACTATATTGCAATCAACGGGGTAAACAAAATATAGAAAGTGAATTTTCTAAGTCGAAACATCAGTTGACAGATGGTGCCACAAGTCGTTGTACTACATTTTTTCAGAGAAAGCTGGTGAACAATGAAAGTATTAACAGAGATTATTTAAAAAATTCTGAAAGTCAGGGAACATTATTTTGTGCACCAAACACTTTTCTGAGAGGTACATTAGACTTGGCAGGACCTAGTGGTTTCTCAAACTGGAAACATCCAGAGCTAATTGCAACTCATGAAAATAAATCAAGGCACGGAGACTGCGTCTTAGTTTAAAAAACAAAAAGTTCCTTTTTGACAAGGATAGATAGAAATTATTCTCACAACTTGAAAATGAAGTTCAGTACTGGCGTAATGTCTTACAAAGGGTTGTTGCTGTTGTGAAGGAACTTTCCTCTCAAGGATTGCCTTTCCGTGGCAATGATGAAATTCTTGGAAGTGTTCATAATGGTAACTTTTTAATGTACATGGAACTTATTGCCAAATTTGATCCATTCCTTGCTAGCCACATGTCACCATATAAGAATTCTGGAATTGGAAAAACTTCATATCTTCTTTTGCTATAGATGAGCAAATAATCAAAATCATGGGGAGGAGAGTTGTCGAAGAAATAGTGGCACAATTTACTGCGGCAAAATACTACTCTATAATTGTTGACTCCAAACCTGATATTGCACATAATGACCAATTAAGTTTTGTCTTGCGTTATATCAACAAGAGGGAGTAGGTCAAGAGCGGTTTGTTGAATTTGTGCCAAATCCAGGACATAGTGACCAAGAACTTTCAAATGCAGTGATAAACTGTCTTGGGAGACATGGATTGGACATAGGTAACTGCAGAGGATAGAGTTATGACAATGCACCAAATATGTGAGGTATTTATTCAGGCTTGCAAGCTAGAATCAGAGCTCTCTCTCTCTCTCTCTCTCTCTCTCTCTCTCTCTCTCTCTCTCTCTCTCTCTCTCTCTCTCTCTCTCTCTCTCTCTCCTTATGCTTTCTATATTCCTTGTTCAGCGCACACTCTGAATTTGGTGAATTCAAGTGCAGCAAGATGTAACCAAGCAACTTACTCTTTTGACATTTTGCAAGAAATATTTAATTTTTTCAGTGCTTCTAGTCATCGATGGAATCACTTAAGCGCATTTTTCAGTAAAGAGGACGTGAGTGTCAAGTCCCTCATTATAACCCGATGGTCTGCTAAAGAAGAAGCTTACTGAAGCTTGAACAAAGACGGCAAGGCAATCGTTAGAGCACTGTTTTCAATAATAGGGAATGAATGTGAGAAGTCTTTGGTGAAATCTAAAGCTAAAGGCATAATGAAGACATCTTTTATGACTGTAGATTGAAATTCCATTCTTGAAAGGTTCAATGTTGTAAGTAAGCAGTGACTAAGAGCAGACATGAATGTAGGCACTGTTTGTAATTTGTATAGTTCTTTTGCCGGGTCTCATGGAAGAAATGAAAATAGGATATGAAGTTTTCAAGGATCTAGGACAGAAGAAATTTGAATCTCTTTGTAACGTTACTACAATTGATCAGGCTAAGAAACGCATTAAGAAAAAGAAAAGATTCTTTGATGAATCTGATTCAGGCTCTGAAGGAAATAATGATTCAGATGACTTACAGATGTCCTTTCTTTTGATTCTGGATACATTGATTGAAGAACTGAACAACAGAGGGATTCAGTGAACCACTTATGTCTTTGACAAATCTGAAGATGCGTAGTCCACTTGAAATTCAGGAAGCATCATCCGGACTTCAGAAAGTCTACAGTTCGGATCTTGAAGATTCAGCATTTGTACTTACATTTCAAAAGCTACATACAAAAGAATGAAAATGCGTCGCACTCTCTTACACAGCTGTGCAAGGTGTTAAAAGATAACTGTCTAGAGAGTGTTTACCCAAACTTGAATATAGCTCTACAAATATACTTGAGCACTCCTGCTTCCAACTGCTCAACTGAGAGATCATTTTCTGCTCTAAGACGCATAAATAATTATTTAAGAGCATCACAAGTGAAGGATCGTCTTAGTTATCTTGGTGTTCTTGCAATTGAATCTGACTTAACGGTGAAAATGGACCATGAGGAACTCATAAACTTGTTTGCAAATAACAGGCAAGAGGAAGCCTCTTGTTATTTAAACAGTATATGTTTTGACATCTAATATGGGGTGATGCCTCTTTAGTGTAAGTTCTTTCTATTAAGATGTTTCTACTTAAATGTTAATAAACTTACTTATGGTGTTTGCCACTCATACTTAAGTATCCAAACTAGTGAAACCATTCTCTATGTTTTGTAAATTTAAGTAATATATGTATTGCAAGTTGGGGGGGGCAGCAAAGTTTTTTTTCAGGCATATCAGAGGTCTTAAATTCGGGCCTGCCTATAAGAAAATATGTAATAGAACAATTTCTCTTAATGGTTTTAAAATTTAAAATTTTCGGGCTGTTTTGCCGTGGTCTGTGGGTTAAAATATGTTTAGTTAAAATATGTCTACCTAACGTTTCGTCGCTGTCTGTGGGGGACATCTTCAGAGGCACTGCACTCACGTCGCTAACTCGGAAAGAATTACATCAGTGCGGGTTATAGCCAGTATATATACTCGGGCACTGGTAGGCGGGGTCAAGTGGACGGGTTCTAGTTGTGTTTATTTAGCCTGGAGGTTGCGGAGCTGGGAAAGTATAGGGAACCAGGTGGAGTTTAATTTAAGTCCTTCGTCTTTGTTGAAGTTGTTGGTGGTCTTATAAATCTCAATGGTCTCTCTGTATAAACGGGGAAAATAATTTTTAGTCGTAGCTATAACCTCTACCTTATCATATTGCATACGGTGGTCATCCAAAGATAACGCATGTTGTGCCACGGCTGATTTTTCTGTTTGTCCGAGGCGGCAGTTTCTTTTATGTTCTGTAATGCGTGTGTTAATGCTACGCTTTGTAGTACCGATGTAAACTTGGCCACATGTGCACGGGATTTTGTAAACACCAGATTTTGAAAGTGGATCGAGTCGGTCTTTAGCTGATTTGAGGTACTGTTTTATTTTAGTTGACGGCATGTATATAGGTTTCACGTGTTGTTTCTTTAAAATCTTGCCGATACGATCAGTTATGTTTTTTATATATGGCAAAAATACTTTATTTTTATATGTCGATGCCTCCCTAGGTCTGATGTTGATCTTTGTGGGACGTATTGCTCGATCGATATCCTTTTTAGTGTACCCATTATACAGTAGCGTCTTTTGTAGATATTTTAATTCTTGTGGTAAATGTTCCGGATCACAGATTCCTTTAGCTCGTTCCACTAGTGTTTTGATTACGCTTCTTTTCTGTTTGGGATGATGGTTGGATTGTTTACTAAGATATCGGTCCGTATGGGTTGGTTTTCTGTACACTGCACACGTGAATCTTCCGTCGTTTTTTTCTAGTTATCAATACATCGAGAAAAGCAATCTGACCGTCGGACTCTAATTCTTTTGTAAATTGGATGTTTGCGTGTTGGCTGTTCAGGTGATCTAGGAATTTTTGGAGTTCAGCTTCTCCGTGAGGCCATATAGCGAAGACGTCGTCAATGTAACGAAGCCAAACGGACGGTTTTTTAGTCGCAGTTGCCAGTGCATGTTTTTCAGATCGTTCCATATACAAATTAGCTACCACAGGTCCAAGAGGATTGCCCATGGCAACTCCGTCTTTTTGTTCGTAGTAATCGTTGTTCCATCTAAAATATGTCGTGGTGAGACACAGCTTAAAAAGGTCGTATATGTCTTGCGGGAACAACTCGTCGATATGTTCTAAAACGTCCTTGACGGGTACCATGGTAAACAGCGACGTGATGTCGAAGCTGATCTGCGGGGTCACATTTTAGATTGCGTATTTTCTGCGTGAAATGGTAGGAATTCTTTATGTGAGTTTCTGAATTACCGATGTGTTCTTGTAATAACGGAGTAAGATAACGAGAGATAGTGCATGTGGGTGATCCAATGGTGCTGACTATGGGACATAATGGTACATTCTTTTTGTGAATTTTCGGCAATCCATATAACCTTGGTGCCATGGCTTCTGAATGCAATAAGCTTTTCTTAGTTTCCTGTGGTATGGATGGCGAATTCCTGATCATCTTATTTGTTTTATTTAAAATGGTAGAGGTAGGATCACGTGATCTCTTGTTGTAAATCGTGGGGTCCAATAGTTCCGAAATCTTCCCATTGTAATCTGTGGTGTTCATAACAACAGTAGCGTTGCCTTTGTCTGCTGGTAAAACTAGGATACTGTCGTCCGCATTCAGGTCTTTCAAGGCCGACAGTTCTTTTTTGTTTATATTGGCTCCGGGAGGCTTCGCTTTTCTTAGGATCCTGGTTGATTCAGTGCGAATTTCTTCTGCCATTTCCCGTGGTACCGAGTGGATTCCGGCTTCAATGTTGGCAATTATATCTTCTACCGGTATGCTTTTTGGAGTAACCGCGAATACTGGCTATAACCCGCACTGATGTAATTCTTTCCGAGATAGCGACGTGAGTGCAGTGCCTCTGAAGATGTCCCCCACAGACAGGGACGAAACGTTAGGTAGAAATATTTTAACTAAACATATTTTAACCTACAGACCACGGCAAAACAGCCCGAAAATTTTAAATTTTAAAACCATGGACACCGGCCGTGAAAGCTTACGCATATATTTAATTTCTCTTAATGTTTATCTCATTTAGCACGAAGTAGACCGAAGAAGGAACTTTTGTAAGAGTAACTTGCCACTTACTTCCAAGTGATCCGAATTTGTTACTGCTGTTATCCTGACATTAGAGGCACTTTGGAGTTACTTACTAGTATGTTATAAAATGTTAGGGCCCTAAACCGTAAAGAGGCCGCGGCGTGGCCGAGTGGTCAGACCATTCGTCTCTCACTTAGACGGCCCGAGTTCGATTCCAAGCAACCACATGTGAGATTTATGGTGGACAAAGCAGCGCAGGGGAGGGTTTTTTCCGGGTTTTTTTCCGGGTTCTCCGGTTTCCGCCGCCATCTCATTCCACCAGGGCTCCATCTTCATGTATCATCAGTGTTATCGCCTGCGTTGGCAGAGCAGTAAAAGCGGGCGTTAAACACTACAAAAATAAAAAATAAACCGTAAAGATTGGGAAGCCCCTAAGCCACAAAGCGTAGCCGAGGAATATAAAATCTAATGCTCTTAAGAAGAAGTTGAAACATCTAGCTGATTTCAAATCTGGACATGTTAATATTTTATTGTAGAATAAGCAATCATGTAAATGTAGCACAGCAGATTGTTTTAATCTGAAGGTTTGTTGCCTGACTGCAGTCGTGGCCGAGTGGTTAAGGCGTCTGACTAGAAATCAGATTCCCTCTGGGAGCGTAGGTTCGAGTCCTACCGACTGCGCAAATACTTTTACCAATCTTAGGTACTATGTCGTGCAAATTCTTTCGAGTCTTTTTACTTTCTCTAGCACGAATGTATATACTATGTACATATTAGTTAGAGAAGGTATTGTATTGCACCCAAAAATTCGATATTGAGATTTCAGCAGAAACATATGTTTTAAGTTCCCTTCAGTCCGAAAAAAGCATTTTTAGAAAAAGGTCCACACGTGTGTGTATGTGTGCCTGTGGACAGCATAACTAAAAAATTAACAGACTAATCTTGGCATTTATGTTTAGTATTTTTCAAGGATGAGACAGGAAGATTTTCAAGCAACCCCCCTACCACAAATTATTCTTTGTATCGAAAACTTTTTGAAATTTTTGTATCTCTCAAAAATGGGTTTAACGATGTTGATTAAAATGTAGTATATTAAACATACATAAAAAATAAAATGTATATTTTGAATTTTCTGGGAATATCCTCTGAAAATCTCTTTATTCTGGATGAGTTTTGCAGAATTTTGCAATCTGGTTAAACCGTAGAAAATGGACAAAAATTTACTACACAAACATGTAGATCTCGTTAAAACAAATAATTTATGTCACGTTTTTATTGAAAAGTTGACGTGCTCGGGATATTTCTTGTTATTGATTTCATTTTAAACTACCTAACTTTTCTCAAACGGACCATGTTAAGCGAACCGAACTTCAATTGTTTCATATATCGGCCAGCTTTTAAAAGATTTGGCTATCGCTTTACCACAATGTATTCACTTAATTACCTTCTACTTACAGGAAGCAGAAATAAGACTAATTCTGCTAATGCTTATCTAGATTAGCATGATGTAGAAAAAGAATAATCTCTTGTAAGAATAGTTTTTATGTGGAACAGCTAGAGAAAGTAATGTGAATGGAATACATGAGTTTTTTTTTAAATTTATATTTAACTTTTGCAACCTAAAGGCTTAGCTGCAGACCTAGATGTTGTGCTGCCGATTGCACAAATGCTTTTACTCATTTCATAATGTTAAATACCTCAAGTTTTGTTGTTGTTAGAGAGTTGATGCTCAAAGTAGGTCTTTTACTAGATGCTAGTTGTGTTAAAAGTAGAAAATGCTGTCACTCAATGTTATAACATTATAATACTCCAAAGTAGCCAACTATACGAAATCGCATGGATATACGCCTTGTGACAAACGAGAAAACTTTGGAAAAGCTGATTTCTGAGCCTACATTCATCGACAGAAGTATATATGGTCCTAATCTAGCAGCTGTTTATATGACATCACGAGAGATTATATTCAACGAGCCAAAATACATCGCAATGAGCGTAAAGGATATATCAAAGACGCTCATGTATTCATACCAATATGATGTGCTATTGCCGTATTATGGAACAGAAAACCTGAAGCTCATGTACATGGATACTGACTCCTTCATTGATCGAGTTACAACAACTGACATACATCACGACAAAATGCAATTTCTTGAACATTGGGATACATCTGATTACCCTGCAAGCCATATGTGCTACTCCACACAGAACAAAAAAGTGTTGGGGAAGTTTAAAGTTGAAGCTAAAAGGAAAATCATCCAACGTTTTGTGGGACTGAGACCTAAGATGTATGCTCTCCATATTGATGGAGGAATGATAAAAAAGATTACAGGTATAAAACGAAGCGCTATTAAGCAGTATATCACGTTCGACAGTTATGTGGATTGTCTTAAAAGCAACAAAATAATGAGAACTCCTATGAATTCGATCATGCCACAACAGCATAACATTTCGTCTGTAAAAATCAACAAAATCGCTCTATCGCCTCATGATGATAAAAGAGTGATTGCTGATGATGGAATATCAACTTATGCTTATGGTCATTACAAAGGTGTGAGCGTATAATGTGAGAAACTACATACATTGCCCATCATCATCATCATCATCATCGTAGCTTAGACTCCGAACACTCCCATGCATATAGCGAAGGCATACGAAGAGAGAAGAATAAGAATGAGAGGTGGCGGAAACTCTGCCATTAGAGTACATTTCTAATGCTGGTCTCAAGCCCAGATAAAAGAGGAGAGACGCCTAACCTCACATGCTAGATGTCTTTATATAAACACTAAAAGCTGAAAAGACTGGCCAGAAATCAGAAAATATGTCCACCGCTTCAACAGAAACAACAACAATAACAAGGAAACAGGGCGGGATCATTATTCTACCGAAAACACGCCTTGATTAGAAAACAGGCTGTAAAACAATAAGAGACGAAGAATTATGATGCTCACAAAACAATAAACACATCGACAACAAAGGCTTAGACCCATCTTCTAGTGTCAGCCTCAAAAAGAAAGCCATCAAACAAAAAGATAAATAAAGAGATGGAGAAACAAAAATATAAGCTAAGTTAGATTTACAACCTCAGAAAGACTGAAACCATGCAAACATATCCTATCGCCTCACAAGTTAGCACCTGCATAAAGGATATAAAGGACTGCAAAATACTGAAACACAAACAGAAATTATCATAAAGGATCCAAATTGTGGAAAAATATGACGAAATTGTAAAAACACTGGATAAGCTATAAAAAGCTATCAAACTGACCAGGAATATATGAAAATGCTATAAAACGAGACAAATAGTGTGAAAAAAACTTAAGAAACACTGAAACGATGACATCAATTACTGCAAAAAATACATAAAATTGTTACAGAAACGATATAAACTAGCATTAAATGCGATAAATTACTGTTATTCATAATGTAAAAAATTTTCAGGATATTCGTTTTATAGGAAATGTATCAATTTTTATACTTTAACTTCTGCTTGTTTTATAGTATCAAATTTTGCTTTATATGGAATACCTTAATACTAAGAAAATAAATGGCGCTTCAAATACGGTTAAACTGCTCCTAAACGTATACAAAAATGGTCAGTACACCTTCGTCGCTGGCATAAAGTTCATAAAGAGTTTCCAAAAATACATTCAAAGCGGGTTGAAATAGTTATTCCTTGAGGGTTTAACACTACATTATATTTCTGAATACTTTAAAAGTCGTAAATAATCTGTAAGGAAGCATAAAGCACTACAAAATACAGCAAAATGCTGCAAAATATATTCAAAATGTGCTAAAATGTCTATAAAGTGCTAAAACATTAGAAAACACCGCAAAATACTGTAAAATATTAGCAAAACTCTAGAAAAGTGCAAAAATGGTTGTTTTAGAATGTTATATACCAATAAAACTGTTCGAGATGTATGCAAAATATCTGAAATGTTTAATCACTACACTGTCCTACAGTCCTAAACACTCCCCAAATGGCATGGCATGATATTAAAAAAATATGCTAAACAACATTGACAACGCTAAAAATCAACATTAGTATCCTGAAAAAGCATGAGAAAGCGCTACAATCACTGAAAAAATAATACTAAAACATACTAAAAGGATTATAGAAGTATTAAAAAGCATTAGAAACCACTGCAAAATAAGGTAAAATATGAGCAAAAACGTCTGAAAAAGCCTAAAATACCCATGTTTTAGAGCTCTAAATACCCACAAAATGATGTCAAATCACTTGAAAAGAGCTAAAAAAAAAAAGTCTACTGAGCGTCCTGAACCTAACTGTCCTAAGGCTCTAAATATCCTCCAAATGACATGAAATATCATTAAAAAGCATTCGAAAAATGTGTCTCAGCACGCGAAAAACCCACAAGAAGTGTTCTAAATGTTCCGTACACATTCAAGAAGCAGAGCAAAATGCTGCAAAATAATAAAAAAGGTCTTCAGACAGCACCCCTGCAGTACAAACAATCGATAAAACAACTTAAAATTCTTAGAAAAACCATAAACAGAACTGAAAAAACAATGCAGACGGCCTTGGAAAAGCACCCTTAAGGACTGGCAAATACCCTTAATATTCTAACCATAGGTTAGACCCTCTCATCCTCCTTGAGTTCCCTATCTTTACCATGTATGCTCACGCTAGGGTGTACACCGGCTTTGTATTCCCTATCTTTCCTGTGTATGCTACTTGCCAATTCGCCAGCTCTCTCCTTATTTAACTACTGTTGGGAGTATGGGGATTTTCTTGAAAATCTTCGGGTCGCATCCTTGGAAGATGCTAAACCTAAATACTAACTTTGGTTTTTAACGGACTTTTCGTTTTTCAGCTATGCTGACCACAGACACACACACATACACACAGACAGACGCACACACGGACACACACAGACACACACATACACACAGACACACACACTCACACACACAGACAGACGCATACACACACTCACACAGACAGGCGCACATATGGATATTTTTCTAAAAATGCTTTTTTGGGATTCAGGAGGTCTCAAAACATGTATTTCCGGTGAAATCTCGGTATCGAATTTTTGGGTGCATAACAATATCTTTTCTATACACTATGTACATAGCACGTGCAGAGAAAGTAAAAATCGGTAAATAAACTTGGTCGAGTACGTCATCCACCATTTGAGAACTAATGTAAATATTACAATCATAACCGGATAAAATCTTTTTCCTATATATTATAAATTTGGCTGAATTATCTTATCAAATACATCTCTTAGAAGAATTCGGCGACATATGGTAATAAGCACGTAGGGAGAGGTGCAGTACGAGTGTGTTAGTAGCAATACATGGAAGACTTCAATACGAACGGAGAGAAGATAAGAAAGGAGAATCGCTACAATCCAATTGAAGGATTGATGACTAAATGTTACAGAAGTCAGAGCAGACAGCTTAACCCATTTGCTATTTGATGAACAGAAGAAGAAATAAGAAGGGCGTGAATCTATGGTCAAAACTTAAACACAGTGTGATCGCTAATCAGGCACTATAACACAATAGTCCATGTATAATCACGCCTAGAGAAGAAAACAAGAGAATACTTATTTATATACAAGTGGTAAAAATGGTGTTCTATATTATGAGTAGACGCCAAGTTACGTGATCCTACGAACAATATAAAACAATTTTAACACTGTGTCATACACTATTTTTAGTCAGTTCTCAATATTTATACACATTTTGTAATTATAAATAGATTCTTTTACCTATTTCACGGAGTTCATTATTAATGGTCTGCGATATTCAGTTGTTGCCTTGCTTAGCATCAGTGCTGATAACATGATGACTTACTCGTACAAAACGAAAACATTCTATACAATGGAGACAGTGTAGCAGTTGTAATTTTGCCCTGTCCGCTGCTTGCATAATTTCGTCTGGTTCGGCAAATTCCATGTTCATGACCTTCAAATGATCCGCCTCTTTATGGATCGATACAGGCTCCCATAGTCATAGCCTACTTGAATGAGACCGTTGATGCAGAAACCAAAGTTGGTTACTTTGGAGTGTTATAATGGTATAACACTGGGTGACAGAATTTTCTACTTTTAACACAACTGGCATCTGGTAAATGACCTACTTTGAGCATGAACTGTCCATATATATATAAAACTTGAGGTATTTAACATTATGAAATGCGTAAAAACATTTGTACAATCGGCAGCACAACATCTAGGACTGCAGCTAAGCCTGTTGGTTGCAAAAGTTAAATATAAATTTACAAAGAAAAAAGAAAAAAAAAAAAAAAAAACTCATGTATTCCATTCATATAACTTTCTCTAGCTGTTCCATATAAAAACTATTCTTATAAGAGATTATTCTTTTTCTACATCATGCTAATCTAGATAAGCATTAGCAGAATTAGTCTTATTTCCGCTTCCTGTAAGTAGAAGGTAAATAAGTGAATACATTGTGGTAAAGCGATGGCCAAATCTGTTAAACGCTGGCGGATATGTGAAACAATTGAAGTTCGGTTCGCTTAGCATGGTCCGTTGGAGAAAAGCTAGGCAGTTTAAAATGAAATCAATAACAAGAAATATCCCGAGCATGTCAACTTTTCAATAAAAACGTGACATAAATTATTTGTTTTAACGAGATCTACATGGTTGTGTAGTAAGCTTTTGTCCATTTTCTACGGTTTAACCAGAATGCAAAATTCTGCAAAACTCATCCAGAATAAAGAGATTTTCAGAAGATATTCCCAAACAATTCAAAATATACATTTTATTTTTTATGTATGTTTAATATACTACATTTTAATCAACATCGTTAGACCCATTTTTGAGAAACACAAAAATTTCAAACAGTTTTCGATACAAAGGATAATTTGAAAATCTTCGTCTCATCTTTGAAAAATACTAAACATAAATGCTAAGATTAGTCTGTTAATTTTTACTTTCTCCATACGCACTATGTACATAGTGTATAGAGAAAGTATTGCACTCCACCAAAAATTCGATACCGAGATTTCACCGGAAATATATGTTTTAGGGTCCCCAATATCCAAAAAAAGCATTTTCACAAAAAGGTCCGTGTGTGTGTCCGTGTGTCCGTGTGTCTGTGAACACGATAACTCAAAAACGAAAAGTCGGTAAAATAGCAAACTTGGTATTTAAGTTTAGTATCTTCCAGGGATGCGACATGAGGATTTTGAGAAAAATCCCCCCACCCCCAACTACCCTTTACATGGAAATATTTCGAAAATTATGATTTTCTCAAAAATGGCTCTAACGATTTTGATTAAAATTTCTGATATTAAACATATTTACCTGACTAATAAAATGTATATCTTGAATTTTCTGGGAATAGCCTCTGAAGGGTAGTTTACTCTGAATGAATTTTACTAAATTTTGAATAACTGCTAAACCGTAAGAGATTGACAAAAACTTACTCCACAAAAAGTGTAGAGCACATTAAAATACACAATTTATGTTATATACATTTTTTTCGTGGAGTTCGTCGTTTTGTGACATTCCTTATTTTTGGTTTCTGCTATGAAAAACGTATACTTTTCTCATACAGGAACTTGTCAACTCCTATCCATATAGACAAAGGAACTTCATTGACATAGCAACCAGCTTTTGACTATCACTTTAATCTACGGTTGTCCTTTATTTCGCTTCTACTTATAAGGAAGCGAGTAATTAGACTATTTCTGCTATTTTTTTCTGATTAGCATAAAGTTAATAGAAGTATAGGCTTTTTAAGAAGTATTTGTTGCAGGGATATGGAGAAAGTCATGTGAATGGTACACATTAGATTTTTTAGTTATGCTGTCCAACGGCACACTTACACACACGTGCGGAACTTTTTCTAAAAATGTTTTTTTCGAACTGAAGGGAACTTAAATCAAACATATGTTTCTGCTGAAATCTCGATATCGAATTTTTGGGTGCAATACAATACCTTCTCTAACTAATATGTACATAGTATATACATTCGTGCTAGAGAAAGTAAAAAGACTCGAAAGAATTTGCACGACATAGTACCTAAGATTGGTAAAAGTATTTGCGCAGTCGGTAGGACTCGAACCTACGCTCCCAGAGGGAATCTGATTTCTAGTCAGACGCCTTAACCACTCGGCCACGACTGCAGTCAGGCAACAAACCTTCAGATTAAAACAATCTGCTATGCTACATTTACATGATTGCTTATTCTACAATAAAATGTTGAAAATACTAACATGTCCAGATCTGAAGCCAGCTAGATGTTTCAACTTCTTCTTAAGAAGCATTAGATTTTATATTCCTCGGCTACGCTTTGTGGCTTCCCATTCTTTACGGTTTATTTTTTTATTTTTGTAGTGTTTAACGCCCGCTTTTACTGCTCTGCCAACGCAGGCGATGACACTGATGATACATGAAGATGGAGCCCTGGTGGAATGAGATAGCAGCGGAAACCGGAGAACCCGGAAAAAATACGCCCCTGTGCTGATTTGTCCACCACAAATCTCACATGTGGTTGCTTGGAATCGAACTCGGGCCGTCTAAGTGAGAGACGAATGGTCTGACCACTCGGCCACGCAGCGGCCTCTTTACGTTTTAGGGCCCTAACATTTTATAACATACTAGTAAGTAACTCCAAAGTGCCTCTAATGTCAGGATAACAGCAGTAACAAATTCGGATCACTTGGAAGTAAGTGGCAAGTTACTCTTACAAAAGTTCCTTCTTCGGTCTACTTCGTGCTAAATGAGATAAACATTAAGAGAAATTGTTCTATTGCATATTTTCTTATAGGCACCCCCCCCCCCAAGTTGCAATAGATATATTACTTAAATTTTCACAACATAGAGAATGGTTTCACTACTTTGGATACTTAAGTATGAGTAGCAAACACCATAAGTGAGTTTATTAAAATTTAAGTAGAAGCATCTTAATAGAAAGAACTTACACTAAAGATGCATCACCCCATATTAGATGTCAAAACATATACAGTTTAAATAACAAGAGGCTTCCTCTTGCCTGTCATTTGCAAACAAGTTTATGAGTTCCTCATAGTCCATTTTGACCGTTAAGTCAGATTCAATTGCAAGAACACCAAGATAACTAAGACGATCCTTCACGTGTGATGTTCTCAAATAATTATTAATGCGTCTTAGAGCAGAAAATGATCTCTCAGTTGAGCAGTTGGAAGCAGGAGTGCTCAAGTATATATGTAGAGCTATATTCAAGTTTGGGTAAACACTCTCTAGACAGATATCTTTTAACACCTTGCACAGCTGTGTAAGAGAGTGCGACGCATTTTCATTCTTTTGTATGTAGCTTTTGAAATGTAAGTACAAATGCTGAATCTTCAAGATCCGAACTGTAGACTTTCTGAAGTCCGGATGATGCTTCCTGAATTTCAAGTGGACTACGCATCTTCAGATTTGTCAAAGACATAAGTGGTTCACTGAATCCCTCTGTTGTTCAGTTCTTCAATCAATGTATCCAGAATCAAAAGAAAGGACATCTGTAAGTCATCTGAATCATTATTTCCTTCAGAGCCTGAATCAGATTCATCAAAGAATCTTTTCTTTTTCTTAATGCGTTTCTTAGCCTGATCAATTGTAGTAACGTTACAAAGAGATTCAAATTTCTTCTGTCCTAGATCCTTGAAAACTTCATATCCTATTTTCATTTCTTCCATGAAACCAGCCAAAGAACTATACAAATTACAAACAGTGTCTACATTCATGTCTGCTGTTAGTAACTGCTTACTTACAACATTGAACCTTTCAAGAATGGAATTTCAAACTACAGTCATAAAAGAAGTTTCAAGATTAAACAACTTATTCATTATGCCTTTAGCTTCAGATTTCACCAAAGACTTTTCACTTTCATTCCCTATTATTGAAAACAGTGCTCTAACGATTGCCTGGCCGTCTTTGTTCAAGCTTCTGCAAGCTTCTTCTCTAGCAGACCATCGGGTTATGCAGAGGTACTTGACACTCAAGCTCTCTTTACTGAAAAATGCGCTTAAGTGATTCCATCGATGACTAGAAACACTTTAAAAATTAAATATTTCTTGCAAAATGTCAAAAGAATAAGTTGCTTGGTTACATCTTGCTGCACTTGAACCCACCAAATTCAGAGTGTGCGCTGAACAAGGAATATAAAGAGCATAAGGAGAGAGAGAGAGAGAGAGAGAGAGAGAGAGAGAGAGAGAGCTCTCATTCTAGCTAGCAAGCCTGAATAAATACCTGACATACTTGGTGCATTGTTATAACTCTGTCCTCTGCAGTTACCTATGCCCAATCCATGTCTCTCAAGACAGTTTATCACTGCATTTGACAGATCCTGGTCACCATGTCCTGGATTTGGCAGAAATTCAACAAACCGCTCTTGTTGTTATAACGCAAGAAAAAAATTAATTGGTCATTATGTGCAATATCAGGGTTGGAGTCCACAATGATAAGAGTAGTATTTTGCCGCAGTAAATTGTGCCACTATTTCTTCGACAACTCTCTTCCCTATGATTTTGATTATTTGCTCATATATTGCAAAAGACAGATATGAAGTCTTTCCGATTCCAGAATTCTTATATAGTGACATGTGGGTAGCAAGAAATGGATCAAATTCGGCAATATGTTCCATGCACATTAAAAAGTTACCATTATGAACACTTCCAAGAATTTCATCATTGCCACGGAAAGGCAATCCTTGAGAGGAAAGTTTCTTCACAACAGCAACAACCCTTTGTAAGACATTACGCCAGTACTGAACTTCATTTTCAAGTTGTGAGAATAATTTTCCATCTATCCTTGTCAAAAAGGAACTCAAGCCGAAGAAGATAAACTCCACAAAAAGGTATGTGATATAAATTGTGTTATAACGAGATTTACGTAATAACAGGGAGAGATATTTGATGGGCTTTCCCGTCCTAGTAGAGCTGCAGGTTGTGAGTGTACGGACGTGAGGACAAGGTCGTGCCGCGCTATCACAGCCGTCCCGTGTACATAAATAAACACTGCAATACCAAAAAAACAAATCAAATATTCAGGTAATGGAAACTAAAGCGAATACCTTCCAGTTCTAACACACTACCAGACAGGAAAAACACATTTTGTAAAGAATTGTGTAAAATGATGGTGACCACGGACAAACATCTACATAACACACACTTATGGAGAAATATATAGGACGCAAACTTTCTTCCGCTAGAACACTCCGTATGTAATTACGTGCTATGAGGACGTGTTAGCTGTTGTACGGGAAACCGTGCCGATAATAAACTCTGGATTTCCAAGGACGGAACACAAGATTCGGCTCGTATTTCAAGACTTATACACATTCAGAATAATTATAAATGTTTACCTACAACTGTTACTGCTGGAATCTAAGAAACTAGAAGTGCCGGGTGCCTTTCGTCATGTACAGGAATTTGCGAAAAATATTTCTCAATTTACCGATAGAGCAGTTCTATCAGTGAGGAACAATAGATAAAGAAATATCGTTTCGGTATAGAATATTATGAATGACATAAAGAATACAGTGTGTGTCATATATACTTTAAGTTTGTATTATTTTGTCCCTTTTAAGTACGTCAATGTACAATATAATGTCTCCCCTGCATCTTAACTATAATGTTTAATTAGATGCTCATCAGCAGCTTAACATATACTTTATACATGATTGTAGGCCATTCGACTGACTACGTAAGAGGTCGTATTGTATATGTTCTTACTGCTCGTCGTATCATGGACTACTGCCGCGTGCACTAAACTTGAAGAAGAGTTCACTTTGTTTACGTTCTTACTGCTCGTCGTCTCATGGACTACTGCCGCGTGCACTAAACTTGAAGAAGAGTTCACTTTGTTTACGTTCTTACTGCTCGTCGTCTCATGGACTACTGCCGCGTGCACTAAACTTGAAGAAGAGTTCACTTTGTTTACGTTCTTACTGCTCGTCGTCTCATGGACTACTGCCGCGTGCACTAAACTTGAAGAAGAGTTCACTTTGTTTACGTTCTTACTGCTCGTCGTCTCATGGACTACTGCCGCGTGCACTAAACTTGAAGAAGAGTTCACTTTGTTTACGTTCTTACTGCTCGCCGTCTCATGGACTACTGCCGCGTGCACTAAACTTGAAGAAGAGTTCACTTTGTTTACGTTCTTACTGCTCATCGTCTCATGGACTACTGCCGCGTGCACTAAACTTGAAGAAGAGTTCACTTTGTTGACGTTCTTTGTGCTCGTCGTCTCATGGACTACTGCCGTGTGCACTAAACTTGAAGAGTTCACTTTGTTGACGTTCTTTGTGCTCGTCGTCTCATGGACTACTGCCGCGTGCACTAAACTTGAAGAGTTCACTTTGTTTACGTTCTTACTGCTCGTCGTCTCATGGACTACTGCCGCGTGCACTAAACTTGAAGAAGAGTTCATTTTGTTGACGTTCTTACTGCTCGTCGTCTCATGGACTACTGCCGCGTGCACTAAACTTGAAGAAGAGTTCACTTTGTTGACGTTCTTTGTGCTCGTCGTCTTATGGACTACAGCCGCGTGCACTAAACTTGAAGAAGAGTTCACTTTGTTGACGTTCTTACTGCTCGTCGTCTCATGGACTACAACCAGGTGCACTAAATTTGAAGAGTTCACTTTGTTCACGTTCTTACTGCTCGTCGTCTCATGGACTACAACCAGGTGCACTAAATTTGAAGAGTTCACTTTGTTCACGTTCTTACTGCTCGTCGTTTCATGGACCACAGCCACGTGCACTAAACTTGAAGAAGAGGTGAGGAAATGCTTCTCCCTGGTAATAAGCAGTAAGATTTTTTTCTACCTCTCACGTTTACCAATTATGGATTTGAGTAATGATTTAAGCAAGTGAATTCCATTATTTCCCTTCTAATTAGAAAGAATTAATAAATAATGCCACATCTGCTAATGTTTATCTCGATTACCATGAGAAAGAAAAAATAATAAGCTTTCGTAAGAATGTTTTATTTCAAAATAGGTTGGGAAAGGTATATGAACGGAAACAATCGGATTGTTTAGTCATACTAATTTAGTACTTTTTCTGTGTGTAAAACTCTTAGTGGGATGTTTCGTTTTCTGGTCCTTTTATTGGGAAGGATGTAAGTTAAATCAAAATAAGCATTAAGCAAAGATCTAAGCCGTATGTTGTTTATGCTTATTTCACGGTTATTCATGATTCGTGATCTATGAACAAATGAAATTGTGAAAGACAAAAAAAAAAAAAAAATCAACGACCGCGACAGGACTCGACCCTGCAATCTTCGGATCCGAAGTGCGACGCCTTATCCATTAGGCCACATGGTCACTTGCTTCTTTTTTTTTTTTTCTTTTTTTTTTTTTTACCGTGGAGAGGAAAAATGAATTACGCATTCAACCCCCAGCCGAAGTGCAATGGCTGGGAGGATATGTGGGACTCTCCGCTTCCTCATGCGGCATACCCACTAAAAAAAAAACCCTCCACGTTATAACAGTAGTTTGTTGAGAATCTCGTGGCTTTGCGCGGTCCCGCTAATGCACCCGCGTTAGTAGGCGAAAGATAGGAAGCTGCCGCACGTTGTGCGGGAGCGGGTGAAAGGTTATTTCTAGGCTGACAGCCATGGAACCTGACTGCAGCCTAGGGAATAGAGGTGATGTTGGAAAGGAAATAAAGGGTGGAAATTGAGGAGAGAATAGGACGTAGACATTACGGATTATACCTGCTTCGGAATTGCTCCGCGAAGCTCCCAGTAGTCTTCAATTGTGTTGGTGGCCGAGTATCCCCGAGCCGTGCGTGCCCCTCAGCCTGTACAGGAGGAGGAGCAGTGTTGGGTTGCTGACGTTTGGATTGGAACAGCACAGCAGAGTATGCAGCTTGGTGCAGGAGAACCTGCCTCAGAGGCTGCATGAGGGCGTCGATCCTGGTGGACAGGTCGGCGGCTGTAGTCTGCTGGCTGGTGGCTGCTGCGGCGTTAGAAGCTTGCAATTCCTGCAGCTTCTGTATGAGGAGGCTGCATGTCTCTTCCAGGGCAGCTAGTCGAGCGCTGACGTTCAGGGTCTCCGCGTGGAGGTCCTGAATGGCTTCTCGCGTCGCTGCGTCTGTTGAGAGTTCAGGTGGTGAGTCCTCGGTGGTTGATGTCTGCGGTGGAGTGGTGCGGCGCGCAGGAGGTGGTGAAGAAGTGCTGCTCCTTGGGTAGAGAGGGCACTGCGCTTGCCCTGTGAAATGTCCTGTGACACGGCAGGTGGCACAGAACCGGCGGCGACGGCGTAGATTGTGCTCAGTGCACTCAGCGGTGGTGTTGGCGGAGCCACAGTAGTGGCACCGCGGCGACGAGGAGCAGGAGTCGGCTGTATGCCCGAAGGCACAATAGCGACGGCAGGCCGGTAACGTTCCATCTTGCTGGCCTCGACAACCAGGAGTAACCCTGACGCCAAGGCAGCGTCAAGGTCCGATCGATTCTGAAGCTCCAGCCTCACAAGTGGTGTAGGTCCCCGGTTGCAAATTATCCTTGTGGCCCCCAAACAAGAAGACCACTTGGATTTCGCTGCGGCGAGGAGGTGCCGGGTGGAAAGGTCCCTAGGGACCCCCTGTACCACGGCACTGAACCGGGGCGGCGGCGACGTGGAGCTGGGTGGCGGCGTTGTCGGCGATGGCGGCAACTGCGGCTGCAGTTGCGGCGAGGGTGTGGTGGCGGCCGGCGGCGAAGCAGGGCTTGCCGGGACCGGTAGCAACGGAGGTGCTGCCTCCTCGGCGGCTGCCGAGGAAGAGGCGTCGGGTGCTGCCTTAGCAGCGGCGAGTCTGCGCTGTCTCTTCTTGGCCATCTTAACTTATGGCACCACAGGCGGTGACACTGATGATACATGAATAATGATGGAACACCGGTGGAATGCGATGGCGGGGGAAACCGGAGTACCCGGTGAAAACCCGCCCCAACGCTGCTTTGTGGTCGCTTGGAATCGAATCGCGGCCGTCTAGGTGAGAGGCAAGTGGTCTAACCACTCGGCCACGGCGCGGCCTACGTGATTAGTTGATTTAATAAGTTTCGTCTTAGTCATTTATGACGTCGGCGACTAGCATTCCAGAGCTACCTAATGTCCCTTAATCAAACCGCAGCCTCCACGCTTTTAACGCAGGCAGCAAGCAGTAAAGACACGTTCCCCTCTCAACCACACTACTAATATGTTGACCAGATAAGCTCGGCGCGACCCAGGGTTCATTTCTCCCAAGTCTTTAGCGGTCATCAAATAAATGCCTAAATGACTGCATGTCCACAGGAAACTTTACACTTCCTACATTAAACACAGTCCAGTCCACCTTTCAATCAATAATGTATTCAGTTTTTCTATCATGTTCAATCATAACAACCTTCCCCCGTGGGGCTTCCACGTAAGAGTGAAAATGACCATCACATTTGTATAAATATTTTCCCCAAATTAAAACCACTTAAAGTTATAAAAATCTGATGTGTTCCTTTCTAATGACTTTCTCTATATCTGTGCAACAAATTATTCTATTTACTTCATCTAATCGAGAAACAATTAGCAGAAATAGTCTTATTACTTGATTGCTTTCTAGGAGTAACAAAATAAGGGAGTACCATAGGTTAAAGTGATAGTCAAAAGCTGGCTTCCATGTGATTGAAGTTACTTTGTTTGTATGGACAGGAGTTAATAAATTCCTGTTTGAGAAAAGTTTGTTTTTCAAAGCTGATACCAAAAACAAGGAATATCTAAATAACGATCAACTCCACGAAAAAAAAAGTATATAACATAAATTGTGTGTTTTAACGTGCTCTACATTTTTTGTGTTTTAAGTTTTCGTCCATCTCTTACTGTTTAGCAGTTATGCAAAATTCCGTAAAATTAATCCAGAATAAAGTAATCTTCAGAGGCATTTCCCAGAAAATTCAAGATCTACATTTTATTTGTCAGGTACATATATTTAATATACGATATTTTAATCAAAATCGTTAGAGCTATTTTTAAGAAAATAAAAATTTTCGAAATTTTTGCCATGTAAACGGTAGTTTGGGGTGGGAAATTCTTTTGAAAATCTTCGTGTCGCATCCTTGGACAATACCAAACTTAAATAGCAAGCTTGGTATTTAACGGTCTTTTCGTTTTTGATCTATGCTGCCCACAGACACACACACATACACACACACACACACACATACACACACAGAGAGATACACGCACGGACATTTTTCTAATTTTTTTTTGATTCACGGGGTCTCTCAAAACATATATTTGCGATGAAATTTCGGTATCGAAATTTTGGGTATGTACATAGTACGTACAGAGAAAATAAAAAGTGTTAACAATGGGTAAACCAAACCCTTAGGCATTTAAACAATAACACTAAAAGTTCTCATACACTCAGGAATTTAAACAGAATGTACTTCAATCTTTCTCGTACACAAGAATTTAAGCAGAATGTACTTCAAAAATTGAAATATGTTTTATACTTTCATATATGGCCGACATTATGCCATAAAATTCACATTCTCGCGCACTAAACTTTCACTGCACCTTTTCCGCGGGACTTGGCCAGGGACTTTAAACAGGAACGTTTACTTCCTACCTTATATTCTGTACCTCCTAATGATTCCCATGATGGCAGCTGCGAGAATCCACGCCGCTTACCAAGGAAAATTCCGGGATGAAGAATCACTCATTCAGCTCCAAAAGATCCATCTATTATAACACCTTATGCCATTGATGAAACCATGCGCGAATGCCACTATGTTTCACATCATTCCGACGGACAGCGATAAGCACGTCAAGGCACACTAACTCAAAAATGGTTATACTTCACCACCGCAATGACAGGTCTTCAGAAAATTGACCTTTGAACCGGTCACACGACACAAAGAAAGAAACACTTCTTCTCTTCCGATCGAGAATGATTCCTTTCTCGTCGATGTTCATTTGCCAACTTGTGCCCTCACGATACAGGCAGCCTCCGAAATTACAAAAATATTCTCCTACGTAGCTGACCGCGCCATCTGTTGCAGGAAACTTAGTTGCAACGTTACACGATATCTTCATTGGAAATATATTTTGCGGCCCCTTTGATAATAAAAAATGTATAAAATAGTCAATGTGTATGTAACTATGTATATATGCATGCATGCATGTATTATATTGTATTTATTTTTAAATTATAACTATATATAAATTATAACTGGTAATCCTCATACATTGATATTTGCTCTAGCTTAGTATATAGATGCAGTGTGGCTCGATCTGCCGGGTGCTCTATCTCGCTTGTGAATTAGGATGGGGAGGGCCCATGTTAAATATTTTCCGGTACGGCATGCCTGAATAATGAAGGGGCAATCAGAATCAACAAGTATAGTATTTATTTTGTATATTGTCGAAACATATCAATATCTCACTTTTACTAAAATAGTATTCTTAACAGTGACTTTGGCATTATTAAAGGAAGTTACTGTTTTAGTGGAATAAATCACAATATAAACTCAAATCGGGCAAGGCAAAGTTGCACGGCTAAGGTATTTAATTAATTATTTAAGTCAATTTTTAGGTGAAAACCAATCAAAATCCCTTGGAAATCCGCACAAATATCAAAATTACAGAAAACAATCAGTTTTTTGACATATTCATATAGATCGCGTGAACAACTTAACCTGTTACACCTGTAATCTTCAGAGGCATTTCCCAGAAAATTCAAGATCTACATTTTATTTGTCAGGTACATATATTTAATATACGATATTTTAATCAAAATCGTTAGAGCTATTTTTAAGAAAATAAAAATTTTCGAAATTTTTGCCATGTAAACGGTAGTTTGGGGTGGGAAATTCTTTTGAAAATCTTCGTGTCGCATCCTTGGACAATACCAAACTTAAATAGCAAGCTTGGTATTTAACGGTCTTTTCGTTTTTGATCTATGCTGCCCACAGACACACACACATACACACACACACACACACACACACATACACACACAGAGAGATACACGCACGGACATTTTTCTAATTTTTTTTTGATTCACGGGGTCTCTCAAAACATATATTTGCGATGAAATTTCGGTATCGAAATTTTGGGTATGTACATAGTACGTACAGAGAAAATAAAAAGTGTTAACAATGGGTAAACCAAACCCTTAGGCATTTAAACAATAACACTAAAAGTTCTCATACACTCAGGAATTTAAACAGAATGTACTTCAATCTTTCTCGTACACAAGAATTTAAGCAGAATGTACTTCAAAAATTGAAATATGTTTTATACTTTCATATATGGCCGACATTATGCCATAAAATTCACATTCTCGCGCACTAAACTTTCACTGCACCTTTTCCGCGAGACTTGGCCAGGGACTTTAAACAGGAACGTTTACTTCCTACCTTATATTCTGTACCTCCTAATGATTCCCATGATGGCAGCTGCGAGAATCCACGCCGCTTACCAAGGAAAATTCCGGGATGAAGAATCACTCATTCAGCTCCAAAAGATCCATCTATTATAACACCTTATGCCATTGATGAAACCATGCGCGAATGCCACTATGTTTCACATCATTCCGACGGACAGCGATAAGCACGTCAAGGCACACTAACTCAAAAATGGTTATACTTCACCACCGCAATGACAGGTCTTCAGAAAATTGACCTTTGAACCGGTCACACGACACAAAGAAAGAAACACTTCTTCTCTTCCGATCGAGAATGATTCCTTTCTCGTCGATGTTCATTTGCCAACTTGTGCCCTCACGATACAGGCAGCCTCCGAAATTACAAAAATATTCTCCTACGTAGCTGACCGCGCCATCTGTTGCAGGAAACTTAGTTGCAACGTTACACGATATCTTCATTGGAAATATATTTTGCGGCCCCTTTGATAATAAAAAATGTATAAAATAGTCAATGTGTATGTAACTATGTATATATGCATGCATGCATGTATTATATTGTATTTATTTTTAAATTATAACTATATATAAATTATAACTGGTAATCCTCATACATTGATATTTGCTCTAGCTTAGTATATAGATGCAGTGTGGCTCGATCTGCCGGGTGCTCTATCTCGCTTGTGAATTAGGATGGGGAGGGCCCATGTTAAATATTTTCCGGTACGGCATGCCTGAATAATGAAGGGGCAATCAGAATCAACAAGTATAGTATTTATTTTGTATATTGTCGAAACATATCAATATCTCACTTTTACTAAAATAGTATTCTTAACAGTGACTTTGGCATTATTAAAGGAAGTTACTGTTTTAGTGGAATAAATCACAATATAAACTCAAATCGGGCAAGGCAAAGTTGCACGGCTAAGGTATTTAATTAATTATTTAAGTCAATTTTTAGGTGAAAACCAATCAAAATCCCTTGGAAATCCGCACAAATATCAAAATTACAGAAAACAATCAGTTTTTTGACATATTCATATAGATCGCGTGAACAACTTAACCTGTTACACCATTCATAGTATGCTGAATAAATTTTCTTCAAGTGACCGTGTGGCCTAATGGATAAGGCGTCGGACTTCGAATCCGAAGATTGCAGGTTCGAATCCTGTCACGGTCGTTGAGCTTTTTTGCCCTACCGAATTTCACTAGTTCCAATATGAGATATGAGGAATAACCACTAAATAAGCATAAACAACTTGCGGCTTATGCTGCAAAGAGATACACACATATATATATATATATATACAAATATATACATAACAGAAAGGCAGTCTCACACACAGACGTTTTACTATTTTTATTCAGGTGTCTCAAAATATGTGTTTCCGTTAGAACATCGGTATCGAATTTTGGGTGGAATACAGTACCTTCTCTACCCACTGTATAATTGTATATATGTGCTAGAGAAAATAAAACAATCTTATATGTTCCCTTCACAAGATTTCTCTACCTATTCTGAAACTAACTACTCTTACAAAACCTTATTCTACTGTGTACTTCATACTAATCGATATAAGCATTAGTAGGAGAAATAGCCGTAGTATTTGCCTATCTCTTATGTCACACAGAATGAAGACAATTTCAGAGGACATTCACAAGGAATTCTAGATTCGCATTTTCTTTATCATGCATGTATCTATAATATACAGTATTTTAACGAAACTTTTTAAAGCCAACTTAAGAGTAAGTTTGAAAATTTCGAAAATTTTTCCAAGTAATAGGGTAGTTTATGGTGGGAGGAAATCTTAGAATATATTCGTGTCGTATCTTTGGAAGACACTAAACTTAAATACCAAGTTTGGCATTTAACTGACTTTTGGTTTTCAGTTGTGATACAAGCGCGAGCGCGCGCGCGCACGCACACACACACACACACACACACACAAACACGTGGAATACATTAACTTCTTACCTACTATGCATGTACATAGACCATAGTTATAGAGAAAGTAAAACTGAGCTTTGTATCACAGAAGGGAGAAGAAATAAATAGGACATTTCCGGAAATACTGCATGATAATGTTAGTGGGTTATTAAGAATCCACTTCTAGGGAATACTTATTTGCGTCTCTTTTTGGCTTCATCCTTCTTTCACTCGTAATGCATTTTTTTTTTTTCTTTTATAAGACACGATTCACAAATTATTTGTTGCTCTTCACTGTGAGATCAGAATTACTGTAAAGGATTATTTATATATATATATATTGGTAAACAAAACACTTTTGTAACGCCCTTTAACCTGGTTGGCCATATCAGACGGTGAATGAAATGATGCTCTTGGGGTCTATATAGCTTAAACAACTTGACATTCTTCTTAGGAAAATGATAAGGGAAAACCCCGAAAAAAGCTTGCCGTGCTAACTCACTCTTGGCGAGATTCGAACTGGAGACCTTTCAATGTGAGGCAGCCACGCTACCTCTACGCTACCGAGACGGGAGAACAAAACACTCTATGCAAGTAGTTTTAAATATTTGTTTCGTAATTTCCTAAAATATACATAATAAACAAATCTGAAGTGTTACATTCACATGACTTTTTCCACCTATTCTGTAACAATCTATTCTTGCACAGGTTTATTCTTCTATCTACTTCGTGCTATTGGGGATAAATATTACTGGTCTTATTAGTCAGTTCCTTATAAGTAAGGAGAATAAGGGATGCACTAGGCTAAAGTGATAGTCAAAGTCTTTAGAAGTTATGTGAAACAATTGAAACGGCTCTCTGCTGCATTCCCAGGACTAAAACAAAAAATATATGAAACGAAAGTTCACTACCCGCCTGAGATAAGTTTAAAAAATTAAAACGTCAATAAAAATAAATATCTCGGAAACGGTTAACTCTATAAAAATGTATAGTACATAATTGTTTGTTTTAATGATATTTACATTTTGGTGTAGTAAGTTTTTGGCCATCTCTTACGGCTTACTAATTATAGTCATCCAAGAGCAGATGCTCAGAGGCTATTTCCAGAAAATTCAAGATACACATTTTCTTTGTTGTAAACAATATCTTCAGCATACGAAGTCGTAATCAATCGCCATTTTGAGAAAATCAAAATTTTCGAAAAATATTCCATATAAAGGATTGTTGGGATTTGGGGGAATTTCCTTAAAATCTTGTGTAGCATCCTTTGAAGACTCTGAACCTAAATACCAAAGCTGTACTTAGTAGTTTCGTATTTCCATGGGATTATGGAAAAACTTGAGTACGCTAATTTGTTCATTGAATCTCATCAGACACAGCACTCAGCACTTTCCTTAATTAACCAAGAATTAGTTGGACTGCAACTTCTGGTTTTTTACTCCCCCCGCCTGGGGGTCAATTATTAGTGTGCAAAACCAATATCGAGTGAAGTCGGTTGTTTCACTTTACTAACCAGAGTAATGTGCACCTTTTGATAGCGCATCATACTTTCATTTGGCAGCTGAAAAGAGCCTCCTTCCGTGTGGCCTAATGGATAAGGCGTCGGACTTCGGATACCAAGATTGCAGGTTCGAGTCCTGTCACGGTTGGTGTGGTTTTTAATCCTGCCCAGTTTCACTTATTTTAAGATGAGACATTGAAGATAACTGTGGATTTTCTCACACAGCATGGATTTTAAATCGTTTGTTCAAATCCCTCTAATGACTTAGCTTGCATCTATCACTTAATTCCTTTCTTACGAATAGAAATTGTCTTAATGGCAACATTTCTAAAAAGGTTTTAGGACATGAAAAAAAAAGTATAAGTTCGTAGGACTTAAATAAAAATAATATGTGTTTAAGAGTTCGGTAGTAGAATACAATGTGTAGCTGCAATAGTAATAAAATGCTGTGTGTAATTATAGTAGATTTATTTATAGCTTTTTAACTTTCTCTGCACGTACTATGTACATAGTATATAAAGAAGGTATTGCATACCGAGATTTCACGTTTTAGGGTCCCCTGTATCCAAAAAAATAAGTTTTTAGAAAAAGGTCCGTGTATGTGCGTCCGCGAGTCTGTGAACACGATAACTCAAAAACCAAAATACCACATTTGCTATTTAGGTTTAATATCTTCCAGGGATGCAACACGAAGATTTTGAAAAAAAAAATCCCCCCCCCTGCCCCTAACTACTCTTTACATGGAAAAAAAGTTCGAAAATGTTTATTTTCTAAAAAACGCCTCTAACAATTTTTTTAAAATATCGTATATTAAATATATTTATATGGAAAGAAAATGTATATTTTGAATTTCTGGGAATAACCTCTAAAGACCTCTTTATTCTGAATGAATTTTGCTGAATTTTGCGAAACTGGTAAACCGTCAAATATAGAGAAAATTCTATTACACAAAAAATATACATTATGTTAAAACACACAATTTATGTCATATAGATACATTGTTGTTGTTGTTTTCGTGAAATTGACCATTTCTGAGATATTCCTTGGTATTTGTTTCAGATTTAAAATACTTAAACTTTTCTCACACCAAAAGTTGTAAACTCCTGGTCCTGCATAGACGATTTCAACCACATGGCAACCAGCTTTTAAAAGATTTGACTATCGATTTAGCCTAGTGAATTCTATTATTTTACTTCTATTTACAAAAAAGCAACTACTTAAGACAATTTATGCTAATGTTTATCTCGATTGTCATAAAGAAGAATATACTTTTTAACAATAATTTGTTACAGCGATGTAGAAAAAGTCATGTGAATCAGATCTTTTATATTAAAGTACATAAAACCCATATTTCACCCGAAAGTATATTTTGGATTATAGTAACAACACAAACAAATTTGCAACATCAGTAATAACATATTCGCCATAGCCTTGGTGCAGATATGACATACCAAGCTCAAAGATGTTTCTCTGCAAAAAAAAGTTTTGTTTCTTCTGCATATCTGAAATCCGTTACACTAACCTTGACCTCCCCATGATTTGTGAATCGTGTTCCATCCATATGACTTTCTCAACATCTCTGTAACAAATTATTGTTACTAAGCTTATTCTTCTATCTACTTCATGCTAATTAAGATAAACATTAGCAGAAACTGTTTTATTACTTAGTTCCTTATAAGTAGAAGCGGAATAAGGGAGTACACTAGGCTAACCCGACAGTCAAGTGTTTTAATATGTGGTTGCTATGGTATAGAAATCCATTTCTTTGCGTGGTCAGTGTGAGAAGTTCCCGTATGAGAAAAGTATACGTATTTTAAAGCTGAAATTAATAACAAGGAATATCTCAAAAACGGTTAACTCCAGGAAAAAAAATTATATAACATAAATTGTGTGTTTCAATAAGATGTACATTTTTTGGAAATAAGTGCTCTTCTATCTCTTACGGTTTACCAGTTATGCAAAATTACGCAATATTCATACAGAATGAACATATCTTCGGAAAATTCGAGATATACATTCTATTTGTTATGTAAATAATTTAGTATGCGATACTTTAATCAAAATCGTTACACCTAATTTTGAGAAAACCAAACTTTCCTAAATTTTTTGCATGTAAAGGGTAGTTAGGAGTGGGGGGACCTTTCTTGAAAATCTTCGTGTCGAATCCTTGGAAGATACTGACCTTACCAAGTTTGGTATTTAACGGTCTTTTCGTTTTTGAGCTATGCTGCCCACAGACAGACACACACACACACACCACACCTAGTCACACAGACAGACACACACACACACACACCACATCTAGTCACACAGACACACACACACACCACACCTAGTCACACAGACAGACACACACACACACACACCTAGTCACACAGACACACACACACACACCACACCTAGTCACACAGACAGACACACACACACACACACCACACCTAGTCACACAGACAGACACACACACACCACACCTAGTCACACAGACACACACACACACACCACACCTAGTCACACAGACAGACACACACACACACACACCACACCTAGTCACACAGACAGACACACACACACACACACCACACCTAGTCACACAGACAGACACACACACACACACACCACACCTAGTCACACAGACAGACACACACACACACACACACACACACACCACACCTAGTCACACAGACAGACACACACACACACACCACACCTAGTCACACAGGCAGACACACACACACACACACCACACCTAGTCACACAGACACACACACACCACACCTAGTCACACAGACACACACACACCACACCTAGTCACACAGACAGACACACACACACACCACACTTAGTCACACAGACAGACACACACACACACCACACCTAGTCACACAGACAGACAGACACACACACACCACACCTAGTCACACAGACAGACACACACACACACACACTACACCTAGTCACACAGACACACACACACCACACCTAGTCACACAGACAGACACACACACACACACCACACCTAGTCACACAGACAGACACACACACACACACCACACCTAGTCACACAGACAGACACACACACACACCACACCTAGTCACACAGACAGACACACACACACACCACACCTAGTCACACAGACAGATACACACACACACCACACCTAGTCACACAGACACACACACACCACACCTAGTCACACAGACAGACACACACACACACCACACTTAGTCACACAGACAGACACACACACACACCACACCTAGTCACACAGACAGACACACACACACACACACCACACCTAGTCACACAGACACACACACACACCACACCTAGTCACACAGACACACACACACCACACCTAGTCACACAGACAGACACACACACACACCACACCTAGTCACACAGACAGACACACACACACACACACACCACACTTAGTCACACAGACACACACACACCACACCTAGTCACACAGACAGACACACACACACACCACACCTAGTCACACAGACAGATACACACACACACACCACACCTAGTCACACAGACACACACACACCACACCTAGTCACACAGACAGACACACACACACACCACACTTAGTCACACAGACAGACACACACACACACCACACCTAGTCACACAGACAGACAGACACACACACACACACCACACCTAGTCACACAGACAGACAGACACACACACACACACCACACCTAGTCACACAGACAGACAGACACACACACACACACCACACCTAGTCACACAGACAGACACACACACACACACCACACCTAGTCACACAGACACACACACACCACACCTAGTCACACAGACAGACACACACACACACCACACTTAGTCACACAGACAGACACACACACACACACACCACACCTAGTCACACAGACAGACACACACACACACACACCACACCTAGTCACACAGACAGACACACACACACACACTACACCTAGTCACACAGACACACACACACCACACCTAGTCACACAGACAGACACACACACACACACCACACCTAGTCACACAGACACACACACACACCACACCTAGTCACACAGACAGATACACACACACACCACACCTAGTCACACAGACAGACAGACACACACACACACCACACTTAGTCACACAGACAGACACACACACACACACACCACACTTAGTCACACAGACAGACACACACACACCACACCTAGTCACACAGACAGACACACACACACACACACCACACCTAGTCACACAGACACACACACACACCACACCTAGTCACACAGACAGATACACACACACACCACACCTAGTCACACAGACACACACACACACCACACCTAGTCACACAGACAGACACACACACACCACACCTAGTCACACAGACACACACACACCACACCTAGTCACACAGACAGACACACACACACACACACCACACCTAGTCACACAGACACACACACACACCACACCTAGTCACACAGACAGATACACACACACACCACACCTAGTCACACAGACAGACAGACACACACACACACCACACTTAGTCACACAGACAGACACACACACACACCACACTTAGTCACACAGACAGACACACACACACCACACCTAGTCACACAGACACACACACACACCACACTTAGTCACACAGACACACACACACACCACACCTAGTCACACAGACACACACACACCACACCTAGTCACACAGACACACACACACCACACTTAGTCACACAGACAGACACACACACACACCACACCTAGTCACACAGACAGGCAGACACACACACACCACACCTAGTCACACAGACAGGCAGACACACACACACACCACACCTAGTCACACAGACAGGCAGACACACACACACACCACACCTAGTCACACAGACAGACACACACACACACCACACCTAGTCACACAGACAGACACACACACACACCACACCTAGTCACACAGACAGACACACACACACACCACACCTAGTCACACAGACAGGCAGACACACACACACACCACACCTAGTCACACAGACAGATACACACACACCACACCTAGTCACACAGACAGACACACACACACACACCACACCTAGTCACACAGACAGACACACACACACACCACACCTAGTCACACAGGCAGACACACACACACACCACACCTAGTCACACAGGCAGACACACACACACACCACACCTAGTCACACAGACAGACACACACACACACACCACACCTAGTCACACAGACAGACACACACACACACCACACCTAGTCACACAGACAGGCAGACACACACACACACCACACCTAGTCACACAGACAGACACACACACACACCACACTTACTCACACAGACAGACACACACACACACCACACCTAGTCACACAGACAGACAGACACACACACACACCACACCTAGTCACACAGACAGACAGACACACACACACACCACACCTAGTCACACAGACAGGCAGACACACACACACACCACACCTAGTCACACAGACAGACACACACACACACCACACCTAGTCACACAGACAGACACACACACACCACACTTAGTCACACAGACAGACACACACACACACACCACACCTAGTCACACAGACAGACACACACACACACCACACTTAGTCACACACACACACACACACACCACACCTAGTCACACAGACAGACAGACACACACACACCACACCTAGTCACACAGACAGACACACACACACACACTACACCTAGTCACACAGACACACACACACCACACCTAGTCACACAGACAGACACACACACACACCACACCTAGTCACACAGACACACACACACACACCACACCTAGTCACACAGACAGATACACACACACACCACACCTAGTCACACAGGCAGACACACACACACACACCACACCTAGTCACACAGACAGATACACACACACACCACACCTAGTCACACAGGCAGACACACACACACACACCACACCTGGTCACACAGACAGATACACACACACACCACACCTAGTCACACAGACACACACACACACACCACACCTAGTCACACAGACACACACACACCACACCTAGTCACACAGACACACACACACACACCACACCTAGTCACACAGACACACACACACACACACCACACCTAGTCACACAGACACACACACACACACACACACCACACCTAGTCACACACACACACACACACCACACCTAGTCACACAGACACACACACACCACACCTAGTCACACAGACAGACACACACACACCACACTTAGTCACACAGACAGACACACACACACACACTACACCTAGTCACACAGACAGACACACATCACACCTAGTCACACAGACAGACACACACACACACCACACTTAGTCACACAGACAGACACACACACACCTAGTCACACAGACAGACACACACACACACCACACCTAGTCACACAGACAGACACACACACACACCACACTTAGTCACACAGACAGACACACACACACACCACACTTAGTCACACAGACAGACACACACACACACCACACTTAGTCACACAGACAGACACACACCACACCTAGTCACACAGACAGACACACACACACACCACACTTAGTCACACAGACAGACACACACACCTAGTCACACAGACAGACACACACACACACCACACCTAGTCACACAGACAGACACACACACACACCACACTTAGTCACACAGACAGACACACACACACACCACACCTAGTCACACAGACAGACACACACACACACACACCTAGTCACACAGACAGACACACACACACACCACACTTAGTCACACAGACAGACACACACACACCTAGTCACACAGACAGACACACACACACCACACCTAGTCACACAGACAGACACACACACACCTAGTCACACAGACAGACACACACACACCTAGTCACACAGACAGACACACACACACCTAGTCACACAGACAGACACACACACACCTAGTCACACAGACACACACACACCACACCTAGTCACACAGACAGACACACACACACCACACCTAGTCACACAGACAGACACACACCACACCTAGTCACACAGACAGACACACACACACCACACCTAGTCACACAGACAGACACACACACACACCACACTTAGTCACACAGACAGACACACACACACACCACACCTAGTCACACAGACAGACACACACACACACCACACCTAGTCACACAGACAGACACACACACACCTA